>OX371277.1:16677500-19077500 GCA_947310995.1 Yponomeuta cagnagella
TCAATGCCACCAACATTGGCTTGTCGCAGAACTTCGGTATTTCGCACTCTATCAGACCATCTGATCTTCATGATGGTACGGAGGCATTTAAGGTGGAAGCGATCCAGAGTGCGAATGTGGCGGCGGTATACACACCACGTCTCAGAGGAGGTTTGGTAGCACGATATCCATATATGTCGATATCTTAGTGGCCAACTTAAGGTCATGAGAGCAGAAGACCTTGGAACAAAGCTTGCCGAATGCTGTAGCTGCGGCACCGACCCTGCTATTGATCTCAGCATCAAGGTCACACTTGGATGTTACCGTGTTCCCCAGATAGCGAAATTTATCCACCTGCTTCAGCACATCCTCACCAAGTTTTATGGCCAGTGTCTCGTGACTGTGTATGTCCAGGGACATCACCTCCGTCTTATTGACATTGATCTTCAGGCCGAACTTACTGCAGACTTGGTGGAATGCGGACGTTAGCTGTTGCAGGCCCTCTGGGGATTCTGCTACGAAGCACAGGTCATAAGCATACATGATCTCGGTGATCAGTACGTGTGAGACTTTAGTGCGAGCCTTAAGTCTAGCCAAGTTGATAAGGCTGCCGTCTGCGTGGAAGCGGATGCGAACTCCTTGAGAAACAGTTTGTAAGACTTCTCTAACTATCATCGCAAAGTATAAGGCGAACAGAGTAGGTGCTAAAACACAACCTTGCTTGACCCCACAGGTAACGGGGAAGAAGTCTGTCTGATCACCGTCTACGGCAACGCAGCATTGCATGTCGTCATGCAGGAGTCTAAGCAGTCTCACAAAGTTTCCCGTGCACTCAAGCTTACCTAGCACCAACCAACATAGAGCTTCCCGAGGCACGCTGTCGAAAGCCTTCTCTAGGTCAATAAAGTAAAGGTACAGCTGACGACCCTGTTCTCTGCTCTTTTCTTGCACATAGAAGATAAGGTTAATGACAACCCAGGAAGGAACCACTCGGACGCTGCAGTGCCTGGGACATTGTTTTTTTTAGATGGAGTAGGCTTGCCCAGCACCTGTACCACCCTGTCGGTCTTTCCCACAGGAAAGTCGCTTCATTTGCTTCGGCCAGATGTTGCTGCCTGTACGTAATACAGAGAAGTTTGTAAAGAGACTCGAAATTTCGCCGATGCCTGCACTTGCCCATTAGCTCAGTTGGGAGAGCGCTGGCACGGTTAGCCAGAGGTCGCGGGCTCAAGTCCCGGCATGGGTGGAATTTTTTGCCTCTAAATAGGTTTTTAAAATTCCGTACAAATTGCTATCGCAAAAGTCAGGATTTCAAAAGGATTTGGCGCGCGTAACTATGTAGGCCCACCCTCCTATATTATGCGCAAGCACCAAATCCCGAACGATTCCAGTCGTCTAACTGTCAAATTGCTATCGCAAACGTCAGGATTGCGCCAGAATTTGGTGCGCATAGTTAGAGCCCTGGGCATAGCCATGACTTAATTTTTGATCTTTTATCTTCAGGATCGTGACAAGCAGTAAACCTTGGTCTTTGTGTAAATCTCCGGCATACAGGCTTTGGTTTATTTAAGTATGTGGGTCAGCTTTAAAAATAAAAACATTATGCAGACCTGTTAGGCATGGATAAAATATATCGAGAAATGAAAATATCGTTAATTTTTTTTAACATAACGGTATATTACGTTGATGTTTTTAATCTGGAAGTTATCAATAATTTAAAATATCAATAATTCGATCCGATCCGATCAAACCCCTCGTGGTTATGAAAACCACGAAGGAGGCCTACGTCCTGATGATGATGATGATGATGATGATGATGAATCCGATTTGATATTGATAACTTCCACACACAACAAACACTTGTCCTGGTCCCAAACTAGGATACCCTGTGCTATGGTAACCAGGCAAGGACATCACAAATTGTGAAAATACACCCAGACTGAGACCATTGGTACAAATGAACGGCGGCCCCCAGTGGGGATCAAACCCAGGACCTCTATTTTGGTACTTAAGCGCCTTAACGGCTAGACCAACGAGGCAGTCAATGTTGTATGAATTGAAAATAAATGAAATGTTTATTTTTCATCATATTAAAGTGAACAATAATATATTACTTTATATGCCTTTATATTATATGCCTTTTTCTGCCTTTTTCTCTACTACATAAGGCCCGAGCAGCGGCTAACATAGAACATAGACATTCAAAAAACAGAATGTAAATTCTTTACGTTGAAATAAATGGTTGATTTCCGATTTCTGATTACTAATAATACGGAAATAACAATTGAGTACATCCAGAGTTTGCAATGATTGTGATAGTCGTGAAGTTTCACAAAAAATTGACTCTGTCTCCTATGTGTAAACCTGTATTGCAGGAGACAGTGTTCGACCATGATCTTATTATACATTAATATCACTAGAGACCGGATTATATGCACCAAAAATGCCCAAAATATGCATGCAAATATGCAAGTAAAATAGCTAAAATATGCACGAAAATCCTTAAAAAGGGCCAAAATATGCATACAATAAAACAGGAAAAAATAAAAAGTAATATTTTTAAATATTTTATTTTATCTTATAAAGGCTTGTACTGAAAATCGTATTTGTGAAAAAAACTGTTACAAGATATACCTACTTAGGTAACAATGAAATTTAAAATTTTCCCTTAAAAAATATGTACTACTAAGTACTGTTCTAAATGTTCTGTAGACAAATTGTGTCTACGATCGCTTAATAAATTTTTGTAAGCGGAAAAAGAGCGTTCTACGTCTACTGAGGTTACTGGGCAGAATTTAAATTTGGGTGCAATGTTTAGGCTTACTGTGCCGGGCAAAATTTACCCATCCCGTTGATGAAACTATCAATTTCACACAAGGGTTCAAACCCTGGGTTGTTTTTCAATATGTTTCCTACTATGAAAAGCATCGAATGAGCGAGATCGAGCGTAAATATGCAATATACATTTTATTTTTCTAAAATATGCAACTAACGCTGAAAAGGTACTAAATATGCAAAAGCATATGCAATATGCATTTGCATATAATCCGGTCTCTAAATATCACCATGCCGCCTCTGCCTCGTTAGTCTAGCCGTTAAGGCGCTTAGCTACCAAAACAGAGTTTGTGGGTTCGATTCCAACTGGGGGGTACATTTGTACAAATGGCCTCAGTCTGGGTGTACTTTCATGTTTGTAACATCCTTGGCTGGTTACCATAGCACAGGGTATCCAGGGTTTCGGACCAGGTCAAGTGATTGTGTTGTGTGGAAGTTATTATTATTATTATTATTATTATTATACGGATTGTACCAATTATCGATGTTCTAATGTTATATGTTATATCTCGATGTTTTGTGTTGTTTTATGTGAATATAAAACAATACATTAATGTAAAGCAGGCCATCTTTTTGTCAATAAAATACATGTTTAGAAACTAAAATCATTGTCGCAACTGATCGCAACATTATTTTGGGGACTCCATACTTAAAACTTACCGATATTTTATTATAATTGTTTGTTTTCGTGTTACTTATATTTTTATTTTCTTACCGTTACCCATATTTTGGCTAATATTGTGTTTTCTATTGACTGTCATATTTTGTTGTGTAATTTTAAGTTTTTGAATATTGTGTCGTCAAATAGATATATTTTTCGTTTCTTTCTTATCTTAAACTTGCCGAGTTCTTTGCCCACACGATATTAGCAGTGTTATGATAAGCAAGGAAAAATATTGTATCTCTTTTTGATTTATTCATAGTTTTAGTATTATTTTTAGGGTTCCATTCCTCAAAAGGAAGAAAGGAACACTTATAGGATCACTTGTTTGTCCTTCCGCCCGTCTGTCTGTCAAGACCTTTTATCTCGGTATCACAAGCATTATAACAAGTTATAATCATATACTCAACTTTACAGTCCTTTGAAGCTTTGAAAAAATCAGACGTTAAGGCCGTTTATACCTCGACACTCAAGGGAATCAAAATTTATAGTGTATTTTTTGTTGACCTACAACTGTGAAATTTGGCGAGCAACATCGTATTTTACTCCAATATAGGAAAAAATCTAAAAACTATACATTTGTAACTAAATCATAAAAAAAAATGCCGGACGTTCGGGAAAAGCTCAGTAAAAACAGCGAGACTCTATTCCTGAACAATTTATACTATGTAAGTACCTACTAACAAATTTGTACGGAACCCTCGGTGCGCGAGTCCGACTCGCACTTGGCCGGTTTTTGTTATGTAACATAGCTGGTTTTGAAGATAAAGAGGTTCGAAAAGGGCTCGGATCGGTTCATATAAATATTTGCACAGCAAGGCCCGCCTAAAAACTTGGTCATGGTGATGGCCAAGTTTTTGGGTGGGTGATGGAACGTGGTATTTTTTTTCTACGACTAGTACTTTTCATGATAAAACCAGTGGAAAAGTCGATATAGTCATGTGGTAAAAAAACGTGCTATATGAATCGGGCTCAAACTATGACGTCACAAATTGCACGTAACGCATCATGAAGCGTTTAAGAATATTTGAGCTATCTTATAAAATTATGTTTAAATAGAAAACATTTAGAATTCGATGAAAAAACTAGATGTAATAAGTTTTTGTTATTATAGTAACTTAATTTTTCGCTTTTTTTATCCCAAAAATGCGATCGTGAAGCTCGCTATCCCGCTGCTCCGAAATGAAAATCCCTCAAATATCATACGTTACGTTTCTGAAGAAAACTATTGCTTAAAAAAACAGGGCACGAAGATCACCAGCACCACAAATCCATCACCCCGGATACACAGCTTCTGCCGCGAATGAGGTGAGTGAATTCATACATCGCATACATATCTCGCTGGGGGCAAATTGCTTTACAAATTAACCACTGGCTTCGGGAAAATATCGATACATTTTTTCCACTTGCCCATCCCTAGGACAGGGTGTCACCGGTTCGGCTATGCAATATTCATCGGCCGGCGCCATGTCGGCGGATTTCCTACGGTAGTCACGTGTGTTGTCACGTGTTCTTTGCACAACTGGCGAGAACAATGAGCGCGAATTTGAGCATGAGTTGGGCAAATCAAACTCAGTTGGTCTCACGCCTGTATCCCGGAGGGGTAAGCAGAGACCAGGGTTTACCAATTGCCGTGACCCAGACAGACCTTTTTTGCTTCATTAGCATTCATTAGTCGTTGCATGCACGCACGCCGGTTCCGAGTATATTTTATCTTGCCCTTTGCTAATACATCCCCTATTTGGTCTAAGTATATCCGCCTGGGACGTCCCGTACCGGTCCTGTCACCCACATTCTCTCGATATATTTCTTTCGTCGATCTTTCTACCTTCATCCTCTCCATATGTCTAAACCAACGCAACATTTCTTTCTCGATAGAGCTCGAATACAGAGACTTATTCGGTCCAGTAATGTTACAGCATGTGATGCAGAAAATCAACAAGTATAGTATTAAACGTGTATCTGGTGTGTCCAGTAAGTCCTATATAAGTGGAAAGTTAATTTTGAACGTTATATTGAACCACGAGCTGAGATTTACCGTCAGAAGTTTTGGTCCTTCGAGCCCACGGACCAAGACATACCTATATCGGTTTTCGTGGTAGACGCAGGCGCGGATCCAGCCCTCAAAAAAGGTTGTGGTCACCCGAAGGGTGACCATAATGACCACCATGAACACGACACCACTATCGGTCAAGTGCGATTCGGAGTATGAACTCGCTGTAGTGCATCCCTACAAAGGAGATGTTTACAAATATATGTGGTTAGCGAATAAAGGCCCTGGGTTGACAGGTAGGATACTTTTTATCCAAAAACTAGATGTTAGGAGAGAAGAGTTTGGGATCAAGGTCCATGTAGAGTCGTCGATAGGTGAACCTTTACATTTTCGTTGCAAAGTAGCCCTTAACGTAACCAATTAGAGTGCACGTAAAGGTTGATGTGCTGTTGACAGGACTCTTTGCGCGCCGATATTCCCTTTGTAGGACCCTGAAAAATTATTAAGAAGATGTTCTTTTGGAGACAGTTTCCTAAACTAAACGTGATTACTATCGTTCATTCATGAAGTTAGGTACATATTAATGTGTAGTTTGAATTTTTTGTCTTCTACATGGTTTTAAAATTCCCCATACAATAAAAAAAGTCTAATGCGCAAGTGATACTTTAAGTAGCACTTAAGTGTTAAATTGAGCTCCGGAACCCTAAAAACACTTAATAACTTGAAATAATTAGCACGTTTGCCAGTACAATAACCCTTTGCCCGAAGTACCTCGTTATGTGTTCAATCCAGCGCTTTTCAAACTTATAGCTACTGTTCGGTTTGTCATCTCCCGCAAGACAGCATTGCGTACCTCTATTACGGCAGCAATAGAAACCATTTTTAACGTGTAACTTTAAGTTGAAAACTCTGTTAACGAAGTTAAAAACTCTAAATAGGTTTTTAAGAAGTTAAAACGTGCTTTGATAAGAACAAATGTGGTGTTTCTTTGTCAGCTCCTTCTCCACATAATCCATTAATTGTGAAACTAACATCTTTGCTACGTTTGAGTTTGAAAATTTGAAAGAGGGTCACTTGCTGAAACCGTATGCAACGAAAACATGTCGCCTCGGCGAGGGTTGTAACTCCGTGTTAACAACTACGTATTATGTGCAAGTCATTTACATAATTATAACATTGAGTAGAGCAATGTAGCTATAGGGAAGAGCGGGTGATCGTGCTCTTTCACTATGAAGGGAAATTTCCCGCCAGGCAGATCGTATGCCTGGGGACGGCCGGTCCAACTAATGTTCGTCGGACGTTATATTTATGGTATGACATTTGAAACATTTTGCTCGCGCGTTGCAGGAATGTTGGAGTTTATAGTGCGCGCGCAGAGTTGACATGTGCTCGCCACATAGCCATTCCTCAGATTCTCTTGACTCGTGCCGCTAGATGACGCCAGTGCCGCGTAACACATTGCGCAGTTTGAGCTAAAAATTAATGCTTACTTATGTTATGGTGTAGATAATGTCGGTAGACGAGAATAAATAAATAATCAGGTTGTCATTCTATGCTATCGTGTTTCATTACGTAACAACTTATAGATGTTTCCCCTCAAACCAACGCCGTGTAATCCGACATTGCCCCAACCGCTTTTTTGTTTAAAAGCCATTTAAAAATCAATAAAGACATGCAGGTATTTAAGGGGCTCCATGAGGTTCTCTAGCGC
Organism: Yponomeuta cagnagella; assembly: GCA_947310995.1. Lineage (NCBI taxonomy): Eukaryota > Metazoa > Arthropoda > Insecta > Lepidoptera > Yponomeutidae > Yponomeuta > Yponomeuta cagnagella. Next base: position 16,684,680 of record OX371277.1, read on the forward strand.
CACCCGTAATGAAAAAAAATCATACCCCCTTTTATACATATGTTTTTGCAAGAAGAGTATTTCTGTTCTTTTAATCACGTAAATAGTGATTTTTAGGACCAAGAGCGGAAACATTTTCTTGTCCTAGGAAACTGTTCACTAGGATTAGAAACATTTCCGGTAAAAACGGCCGTTTTGGCATAAATTCTATCTAGTCTCAAGTTATTGATATCAGATTCTCAATTGTGCTCTTAAAAATTACTATTTAGGTAATTGAGAGAAATGAAAGATACTTTTGCAAAGACGATCTGTAAAAGTAGACACGATATTTTTTCATTGGTGGCGCTAGAGGCAATCAAGAATCAAACTCAAGTCTATAAAAATCAAGTATTTTTATTCGAAATAACATAGAAACTGTGACTTAATGAACGTTACAAGTTAAAATAGGTGTCCATTTAAAATCTAGATCATTTTGGAGAAAAATGTACAAAAAAACTCCAAACAGGCGGCGGTACCTTAAATGCCTGTTGCCGTTTTCGCATATCCACCTAAATCAGCACGTACTCGTCTACTGCTGAACATAGGCTTCCCCAGGGCACGCTACTTCCTTCTGTCTTCGATTTAAAATCTAGATCATTTTGGAGAAAAATGGACAAAAAGAAACTCCAAACAGGCGACGGTACCTTAAATACCTGTTGCCGTTTTCGCATATCCACCTTAATCAGCACGTACTCGTCCACTGCTGAACATAGGCTTCCCCAGGGCACGCTACTTCCTTCTGTCTTCGGCCATCTTCATCCAGCCTCTGCCAGCAATCTGCCTCAGCTCGTCGCTCCAGCGAGCCGGGCGTCCTACACTGCGTTTCCCAGTTCGTGGTCTCTACTCGAGAACCTTTGCACCCCACCTTCTTCGTTCGTCGGCATATGTGACCACTGACCAGCCCACTGCCACTTCAGTTCTTTAACTCCCAATTCGGGCAAAATTGCTGGCAACGAAACACGCCTACGCCACTTTGAGAACCCCCGGTTTAAGTGACTGCGCAGACAGTCGTTTCGCGTACTTTTTCTGCTTCGCGTATTTTTTCTACCTGTTGGCTTGATGGGGAAGTAAACGCGCTAACAAATGCGAAGGTGATAATAGAGGGAAGCCATTTATAGAAAAATATTTCCGCTACATACGTTCTGGGGCCGATTTTTTATGCATGGAAGGATCGAATTTGCTGTCTGTCTAACCTAGTTTCATAGAACTACGGTTCATTGTTTACAGTGACACTTCGATGAGCATTGCATAATCGATTAACCCACAGATTAACAAGAAAGAGGAGTCTACTACGCAATGTACATCAAATTGTCATAATAAACTATGAATTGTAGTTTTAACCGGTCTCATATACTGATACAGAGCTAATAAATGTGCCTCTTTTAGAAATAGTACGGCGTTGTCACACTGGGTACTAACTCGAATATAAGAAAAACCGGCCAAGTGCGAGTCGGACTCGCGCACGAAGGGTTCCGTACCCTTATCTATACAACATTAGACGCAAAGATAAAAGAAACAGCAAAAAGAATCACGTTTGTTGTATGGGAGCCCCCATTAAATAATTATTTTATTTTGTTTATAGCATTTTTTGTTATAGCGGCAACAGAAATACATTATCTGTGAAAATTTCAACTCTCTAGCTATCACGGTTCTTGAGATACAGCCTGGTGACAGACAGATGGACGGACGGACGGACGGACGGACAGACAGATAGCGAAGTCTTAGTAATAGGGTCCCGTTTTTACCCTTTGGGTACGGAACCCTAAAGACCGAGCACCTTTATTACTAAATTAATTGTTTAAACTATGATTACCTATATCTTTATGTAAATTGATTTTTTCTATTCGAATCGCCGTTCATTTCACCAGTTTTAGGTAATCAAGCGACTGGTTTCTAGGAACTATTTAATTTATTTATATATTCATTCACACGTATTTATCAAACATTTCTGTAATTTGTAATATTTTATGAATTACAATTGGAACACAGGCGCGGGCATGCAAAAGCAGTATATCCCTTAAAAGCAAGCAATGTACTGTACATGTACTGTTGGGCACGGCCCAATGTGGAAGCCCGAGAGCCATAGTAGCACTGTTATGTCACGCTTACTTGTGACTCGCCTGCCTCGATCTGTCAACCGGTGCTAACGACGAGTATGAAATGCGTATTCTACCCGTCACCCAACGACACAGGCTGCGCCTACTATTGTAATCTTTTCTTATAAAGAAACATAATAGGGGTTAAAGTATGAAATTGCCGTTTTATTGCAATAGGTTCTTTGAATTGACATAGAATCTTCATGGTTTGAGGTTTTCGAATGAAACTTTTTTCAAATGGTTTCTATGATGTTCTTTTTTTAAAAAATGTGAAACATTTGAATATCGACTTTCAATTGTTTTTGTTATTCAATTTAGACAAGAAAGATGGATACTACGAAAATTCGAGTGATTTTTGAATACGAGTTCCGACGCGGAACTAACGCAGCAGAAACAGCCCGCAATATCAATGCTGCGTTTGGAGAGGGGTCTACTAATGAACGCACCGTGCGATTTTGGTTTAAACGCTTTCGTGATGGAAATTTCGACTTAAAGAACGAGCCACGAGGAAGACCGCCCACACAGGTGAATAACGATGAATTAAGAGAGATAGTGGAAGCCGACCCTAGTCAAACTACCCAGGAATTAGCGGCATGGTTTAACGTTACCTTACCCATAATATTGACTCACTTGCGTCAAATCAATAAAATAAAAAAATACGAAAAATGGGTGCCTCATAATCACTCGAATTTTCGCAGTATCCATCTTTCTTGTCTAAATTGAATAACAAAAACAATTGAAAGTCGATATTGAAATGTTTCACATTTTTTAAAAAAAGAACATCATAGAAACCATTTGAAAAAAGTTTCATTCGAAAACCTCAAACCATGAAGATTCTATGTCAATTCAAAGAACCTATTGCAATAAAACGGCAATTTCATACTTTAACCCCTAATATTTTTATTATTCATTATCGGCTCTTTAATTAATTTAATTCAACTTTGGTCAACCTATAAACAAACCGTACATTAAAATCGTTATAATAAGGAAAACAATGATATCAATCAAGTTGTTTCATCATCATCATCATCAGCCATTTGACGCCCACTGCAGGTCATAGGCCTCCCTCGTGGTGTTCCTGACCATGAAGGGTTTTGCCATAATCACCACGCTTGGCAGACGGGTTGCCGATCGCAGTATGCGGTTGGAATCTCAGGAAGACGCTGCTGCCCGTCCCCTGGTAATGTATTTCCTTAGTCGCCTTCTACGACATCCACGGAAGGAAACTGAGTGACACTATTCTTAATCCGGCGCCACACGGCTGTTTTATACTTTATTGCAATATTTTCTTATAAATAAACATGTCTTTATTTATTTTTTATTATCGGCTCTTTAATTAATTCAATTCAACTTTGGTCAACCTATACACCAACCGTACATTAAAATCGTTATAATACAGAAAACAACGATATCTATCAAGTTGTTTGCTCGTCCTAAATTATTCATTCATCTCATTAAATAAAGAAATATAAACCGCTATTATCAATTTCTTGACTTTGATAGCATTAAAAAAAATTTAAACAAAAAATAAAAACCGACTTCAAAAGCACTAAAAACACAAAAATAATTTAAACGAATATGACCTTTATGTATTATCATAGTTATTACACTATTTTATTTCAATTTGTTTTTTTTTTTGTTGTGTTATGAATAATATAATATACTAAAGGCAAATTATATGACCTTTACATACATTTTGGGCACCGTCTCCAAAAGATATTTCAAGATCTATTTTATTTTATTTATTTAATGATAGGGAAATCTACAGCGAAATCAATAACAAAAGACTTAACATTTAAGATTAATAACATGGCCAATTACAGATTTCCACGTAATAACTTATAAATTTTCTTTATCTTAGGGCAGAGTTTATCATATTTATGGTTATACCACAAAAAAAAAGAATTATTTAAGTATTTAAACAATTTACAAAATTATCCAAAATCCGAAAAGAGAAAGTTTGTCTCATTGTGTGTGGTGTATGTGCGTGTGTGTGGATATGTGTGTTTGTGCGCGTGAGTGTGTGTGGAGTGATGTGTGTGGGTGGGTATGGGTCTACAATTCTACATCGAATTTAAAGGTCATATTCGTTTAAATTATTTCTGTGTTTTTAGTGCTACCTTTCAAGACACTACCTTGAAGTCGGTATTTATTTTTATTTAAAAAAATATATTTTACGATTTTTTGTAACTATCACTTCGACTCCGCCAAATTGTGTTTTCAGGAAGCAAATGCATGAATCACTATAAAATACACCCAAATCGCTTCAAATGTGCCCTTAAAATTTGATGAGTTCCCTCGATTTCTCCAGGATTCCATCATCAGATCCTGACTTGATGTCTACAGGACCACCTGTGAAGTCTAACCTTTCAAATAAAAAAGATTTTTTCCAAATAGGTGAATGCGTCTTCGAGTAGGTAATCGGGTAACATACATAAAGAAAAAAGTTCTCTGTACTGAAATTCAGATACTAAATTACTGTTGATCCATCGGTCCAAACCAACTTCAAGTAGCTACGTATCACAAGTACACCCATCAGTGTAGTACTCGTATCTTGAGAATCACGATAAGAAATCTGCATGCTCTAATTTGCTTTAGTTATTGGTGAGCTCTGATCCAAGCAGACTTGGTGTGCACCAAAGATCACTTACAAAAGCCTTTCGTAGGTGAATATGGCGCCTTATTTTCGGGCGGTGCTTTACCCGGCAAACTTCATTTCCTAACTATTTATAGACTTAAAAAGGTCACCGAATAGTGGTGTAGGTGACAAGCACTGCGGCGCCTTCGAGGCTCAAGATAAGGGTATAAGGCAACTTGTATATTAAACGTGATAACAATAATAAATACCGCAGATTAGTCAAAAGGAAGTACTGTTACACGTTTTACATTATGATTCGTTGTTGCAACTAAACCTTTGGGGCTGTAAAAAACTTTCAAACGCCGCCGCCACGCTAAAGCCGGGTTTTTAGCTACTAAGATGCTACTCGTATCGTGTACAACCGCGATCTTAGTACATTCTGATGAAAACGGCCATTTCTTGTTCACTCGGACCGTGTACTACACGTCGTAGTTGACTAAAATTAAATCGCATAAACAAAATAGCGCCAATGGTAGAAACTCCTGCGTTGCGTGAGAAAAAGTGAAGTGGCAGTGAAATGTTGATTTTTGTGGAGTATGGAGCAGCAGTAACTTTTTGGTCATTTTCGGCACGAGCAGTGACACAGTTTGTAACAAAACACTTATAAAGTGAAGCAAAACTCTGAATTCACTGAAATGTGTGTACACCACCATCCCAGTAAACTACAGTTTCTAGTGACTAAAATAAATCACTCTGTCTGGACGCACTAAGAAGATGAAAACGGGTCTTTACTGACAGAGCCAGGTCCACACGCCTGCAGCTTCTTCCAGACATGCAACGTCTAGGCACGTCTAGGTCCATTGTTATTTCGTCACTCAACGTGCAAGTCCATTGTCACACGTTAAAGTAGATAATTATGTGTCATTTTACAATACTATTCCCTGACTCTGCTTTATATAATTATGTAATTTAATTAAGTAATTTAATTTTGTAATTATATTTTTCTGGTTGCGCAATAAAGTTTTCTCTATTTATCTACAAGGTGATTTTGAAATCGTTAGGGTGTCATTTTTATTCTGAAAAATAGTATTATGAATGATTTATCGGTAATGGTACAATATGTTTGTAAATGTATCGTGATTTCCGATCTTATGCTCGAAACTGTGAATCCAAATTTAAAGTGGTAGGAAGTACCATGACGTTGAAAAATGTTTTCTAATATGTTAAATGTATAAGAGTCTGTCCTCCGATATGCGTAAACAATAAAAGAACAATTCACTTGGTCGGCGCTGACTATAAGAACCCACTGTTTTTTTCGATTTTATAACTTTTTAATTTGATATTTTTTGTCTATGCTTAAATTTTGGGTAACTAAACAAAAACGTTTTTGACGCCCTTTTTTTTTTAATGCTAGCGCCGTATATTTCTAAATCGTGGTCAGAATATCCCCTTAAAATTTTCTCAATCGAATTCAAAGTCACATGTTAAAGAGCCTAAAGTATTTATTCAATTACCATTTTCAGTCGGCTTCCATCTTTGGACCAGGGGAAAAAGTTTTTTACAATGCACAGACATCGCGGGCGATTGATGTGATGTTTGTTGGCGTAGCAACAAGCTATATTATTTAATATGATGGGCCTCAAATTGATAGTCAGTCGACTCTCTAAATATAACTTTTTATTGATTCGATCTTGCGATCAATTTATGTACAGTGTGTATGGTGATGTCAAAAAAGATAGTGCCTGTTGGATATTCACATTCATGTATTGCAGTTGTGTCATATATAGGATGTTATATAACATTAATTCGATCGTACATGATGCCCTCTAGTGCGTGAATATATAATTTTAATTACTGAATTAAATAAAATAATTCGTTAATTATTAAATCATCATCATCATCATCATCATCAGCCATTTGACGCCCACTGCAGGGCATAGGTCTCCTTCGTGGTTTTCATAACCATGAGGGGTTTCGCCATAATCGCCACGCTTGGCAGGGTTGGCGATCGCAGTATGCGGTTGGAATCTCAGGAAGACGCTGCTGCCCGTCTCCTGGTAATTTGTTTCTTTAGTCGCCTTCTACGACATCCACGGAAGGAAATGGAGTGACACTATTCTTAATCCGGCGCCACACGGAATAGTTATTAAATAGAATATTATATCATCGATAGATAAAAAGTAAGTTAAAAATATCAATAATAATTTATTTTAATTATAATTACTGGCTTATTTTTGGTGACGACGTAGGTAATTGTTTTTACATTTTAAGACAGTCAAAACCTAACTCGAAACCGGTAGAAACGAGATTGTAAGAAACAGTTTAAAAAATAATTAATTGAGCAATAACATTTCGGAGTTAAGTGGCTCCATGCATAACACTAGCGCCACCAATGGAAAAAACCGGCCAAGTTCGAGTCGGACCCGCGTACGAAGGGTTCCGTATCATTATCTTCCGTATTATTATATAACATTTGAATATTTCTAGCGTCAACTTTTGCCGTTATTAATATCGAGCAAAAATGGCAAATAATTCACGTTTGTTGTATGGGGCCCCCTTAAATATAAATTTTATTCTCTTTTTAGTATTTGTTGTTATAGCGGCAACAGAAATACATCATCTGTGAAACTATTTGGACCTATTTACACACATAAAGTATGGCATTTCTTCGCTCATCAAGTCATCACCTTGTATACTGTTGCCACTAAATTCTACGGCCCCAAAACTTCCTTCAATTATATATTAAAACTTCTCCGTCAACTGATAACTTTACATATCAAATTACATTTCCTTCATAGACAGAGTCCTTGGTGTACTATCACATCTGTAATTCTTGCACTCATTTTCAAATAAGTCCCAACCATATCTGGAGAGGATTAAAGTTCGTTATCGTGTGGACTTATCTTTTTCGGTTACTTATCGCGAATTCGTGACTAGGTCAGCCTATCTTCACGCTATCTTTTAAGTGTAATTTATAGGACGTTTGTTTTAAGCTTCTTGTGCTAAAAAGGAAAGCCGTGATAAACATAACTTGTAAAAAACATTCTTGCAACTCAGTTCTTCTACCGTAAAAAGTTGTGATCCATGTAATACCAAATCGGTCAATTTATTCAGTCCCTACTTAAGGGTCCTTCTGTCTTAAGTTATTACGTAATTAGCTAACCTAACAACATGTTATAGTGACTATATCAATATTAAAAATCTTCTAGTTTGAAATAAATAGATTGACTTGGTAATCGCACTAAACAATCTAATTTAATGTAATAATAACTATAATGATATCTTGGTATTACATGGATCACACATTTTTTTACAGTAGAAGAACTGAGTTGAGAGACTTGGTTATTTTACAAGTGATGTTTTTGTTGGCTTTCCTTTTTAGCACCAGAAGCTTAAAACAAATGTTCTGTAAATTACACTTAAAATATAGTGTGAAGATAGGTTGACCTAGTCACAAATTCACGGTAAGTAGCCGAAGAACATAAGTCCACTCGATAACGAACTTTAATCATCTCCAAATAAGGTTGGGAGTTATTTGGAATTGAGCGCAAGAATTACAGATATGATACTCGTAGTACACCAAAAACTTTATCTATAAAGGAAATGTAATTTGATACGTAAACTTATCAGTTGACGGAGAAGTTATAAAATATAATTGAAGGAAGCTTTGGGGCCGTAGGATTTAGTGTCAACACTATACAAGGTGATAACTTGATGAGCGTTATCACCTTGTATAGTATTACCCGATTACCTACTTGAAGAACTTGACTTTGTGTATGTAAATACACGTGATGTGCATGTGATATGCAATGTGTAAAAAAAATCCCATGTACATCCGAAAACACGAAAATAAATATCAGCTGTTTTATACTAATGTTACCAAATACAAATATCTTTATTAATATGGACTCTTTTATTAATATGAACTAATAGGAGGCTCATATGCACGCATTTGTCGTGGAAATTTCGCGAATTCGCACCAAGTGTAGAGGTACCCCTCTACTTATCTGGTTATCGTTAAATTGGTCGCTTAAAAATGTTGTGGGTGGGAAGACTATTTTTTATTTAGGGTTCCGTTTGCGAACTGTTAAGCTATAAAGCGCAACTTTTTGTCCCAGTAGGGCGTCCTCGGTTGATTGTAGAAACGTGAAAAAAATGTAGAGTCCTAGCACATATAATGAACTTAAAAGGAAATTATCACGGCTAAGAAGACTTCACAAGTTAACGAGTAATGGGCGACTAACTTATAAAAGGAAAACTTCGTACAAAATCCATTGAAAATTACGTTGATGAAGTTGTTAGTTCTGTAAAGCAGATAACTTTATTCTGTCTACGGAACCCTACACTGTGCGTGGCCTGACCCGCACTTGGCCGGTTTTATACGCTACCGCCGCATTTTTTGTCTATTTATGATTGCTAGTCACCCGGAAAACCCCCCAAATATGTGAGGACTTTTAAGCAGAGATAGTCCCATAGTTTCAAATGATAGATTGCTCCTGTTATCTGAACGATTCCAAAGTTGTAAGTAGCTGTCATGTACACTGTAGATAGGCTATTCTTCCGGGTATAGTGGCTGAGAAAAATGAATCTACATCAGGCAGTCAGTCTTCTGTGTGAGATTGCTTTTCCCTTAAACGAGACTTTTGTAAGTGACTGTACCTACTGTGATAGGTTGACGAAATAAACTGCGTACTTACGTGGGTTTAGATTGATAAGTAAGTATCTTTAGAAAAATGGCCAAGTGCGAGTAAGACTCGTGCACAACCACAAATATGTGTGTTACTTACCTATTTAGCAAAAATGTGTTTTTATAATAACTTCCACACAACACAATCCAGGTCCCAAACTAGGATACCCTGTGCTATAGTAACCAGGCAAGCACAGTACAAACATGGAAATACACCCAGAATGAGGCGATTTGTACAAATCCAGAGGGAATCCTAGTTCATTTTCATTCAGTTCGGAACCTTTAGTGGGAGTCCAACTCACTGTTTTTAGGATTCCGTACCTCAAAAGGAAAAACGGAAGCCTTATAGGATCACGTTGTTGTCCGTCCGTCTGTCCGTCGGTCCGTCCTTCGGTCCGTCCGTCTGTCCGTCCGTCCGTCCGTCTGTCTGACTGTCAAGACCCTTTATCTCGGGAACGCGTGGAGGTATCGAGTTGAAATTAAAACCAATAAAATATATACTCGTGTCTACAGTCTCTTGAAGTTTAATGCCTCAAAAAACTGCGAGACTCGATTCCTGAACTATTTATAATATTGAAGTACCTACAAATTTGTCCGGAAATAGTTTGTAAATTTGGGCGAGTCCGACTCCGGTTTTTGTTATTTATTTTTATACTTCAGGAACTCTATCCGGGAGGGGTACAGACCAGGGTTTGCCACTTGCCACGATCCTGACAAACTTCTTTCGCCAATATTCATAGTCGCTACATGCGCGCTCGTTGGCATGTCGTCTCTGTTTTGGTTTCTGAACGTTATTCTTGTGTCAACTTGCCCTGGTCACGGGTAGACTGAAGTGGCGAGTACAGTCAATTATTATAGTGAAGGTACGTGGTCACTACCGTGTGGCGCCGGGTTAAGAATAGTCTCACTCCATTTCCTTCCATGGATGTCGTAAAAGGCGACTAAGGAAATCAATTACCAGGAGACGGGCAGCAGCGTCTTCCTGAGATTCCAACCGCATACTGCAATCGCCAACCCGCCTGCCAAGCGTGGCGATTATGGCAAAACCGCTCATGGTTAGGAAAACCATGACGGAAGCCTATGTCCTGCAGTGGGCGTCAAATGGCTGATGATGAGGTGTTCAACCCCGCAAGGCACTTTTAGTTTTTCGCAACGGGCCGACATAACAACATCGCTAATTCCCGATCACATTTTACCTAATAAATAATCGCGATTGGACCCGTTTAACCCTTCATGGTTAAGAAAACCATGAGGGAGGCCTGTGTCCTGCAGTGGGCGTCGAATGGCTGATGACGAATGTGTAACTGTGATTGATATGCTATCGACTGCATCTGCTTCGAGCCGGGTCTCCTGCTCGTGTTTATCATTAAACATTACGCAAAACAATCGGTTTTCAATGCTCCAAATCACCTTTTTATCTTGCATAACCTGGCAACGAAAATGTTTTGCGCAAAGAAAACGGAATGTTTTGTGTGATGTTTTTTAGCAGGAGACACACCTTTAGTCTAGTCTGTATGGGGGGTTGGGAAAGGTGGGAAATAAACGGTTCGCACGTATGTGGTTCAGCTATGGGGTCGCAAGAAAAATCCAAATTTTCGACCCTAGAGCCGCCATCTCGAATTGCAGGTGCCCAAAATTTGATTCAAATAATGCCTCAACGATTGAATCTATGAAAAAAGTGTCTGGGAGAAGTATGAAGAAGGGAAAACAACTAACAGCTTTTGTCTGCATGTTTATTTTGTAAATCTGTCCGTGGCTTTGGAAAATTTCATCTCCTTCACGAAAACCGTGGACTGATTTATACTTAAGACAGGTACCTATGGATAACTTCGTCACGGTCTCTGGATCCTGGCACCGGTCTCAATTTAAGAAAGTAGAAACTTAGTAGTAGAAACCGGGCTCAATTTAAGAAAGTAGAAGTAGAAACTTTTTTAATGTAGCCATTTCAAGTGCCGAGGTATGTGAACACCTCAGACACTCAGGTTTCCTCACGATGTTCTCCTTCACCGTTAGCCAGTGGTAGAAAACAAAATCATTGGTACGTGCCGGGATTCGAACCCACTACCTCCCGATTGTGATGCCCGTTCCGCTACCACAGTTCTCCCACCGAAACTTACTTATCGACATCGTAAATTCAAGCTTCCAATAGGGCAACTAACAACCCCGTTGAGCACGAGAGAGAAGTTACCGAACATTAATGCAGTTTGAGATTAACGCCATTGTTAGATTGTTTGTTTGTATGTTTGTTTGTTATTGCGCTGCAAGTTAGCTATTGAGCTTCGAGTTTCCCTTGGCAAGTTTGCAGACGTCATAGACATACCACGCAAAGACAGAGCGTGTCGAACAAACTTCCGCTCTAAAGCGAGGCGACAGGCACACATTAACGTAACTTGTGTGTGCCTAATGCTTCGGTCACATACAGCGACCAATCGCTGCGAGTACACTCACCGCGAATAATAGTCGCAGCGACAATTCGCTGCCTGCCTGTCACTCACAGCGAGTTCTAAACAAGAATTTCGACTGTCAGTGGGCATTCGCAGCGACTAAATTTGAGCATGCACAACTCTAGTCGCGGCGAGTGAATCTATTCGCAGCGAATACCCTGTCCCTTACACAGCGAATACTTGCGGCGAGTAGACACTCGCAGCGATTAGTCGCTGTGTGTGACCGACGCTTAAGCGGACTATAGTAAGTGACGTTCGCAGACACGCACACATTTGCATTATTAGTGCAACACTGACCACTGGCTACGCTAAGCGTGCCAATTTAGCTAGCAATTTTGTCTCACTATGGAAGCTCGAACTGCGGTTCTACCTTGTAATAATTCTATGAAACACTTGTTTAGTAGACCCCACTAAAAGCTTTATGCATGGTGACATTTTAGTACACTCTACAGCAAGTCCAAGTTATTTATTTATTTAAGACAGGTCAACAATGTGAACGATAACAGTCTTATTTCTGAAAAATTAAGCCCCTCCTTCAGAAGCGCTTTTTGTTATCTTTTAATATATAAAAATCTCGTGTCACAGTGTTTGTTATGGAACTTGTCCGAAACGGCTTCACCGACGTTTACGAAATTTTGTGTATATTTGGTAGGTCTGAGAATAGGTCGTAGGCTAATTAATATGGCAAAACAACGCTTGCCGAGCCTGCTAGTGATTTATAAAAGTTATAGCTAAAACGCTGACAAACGCATTCACAGATTAATTCCTTACCCGAGTATATGCCAAAAAGTGCGTTCGTTGACCGCAACGACTCCGGTCGTAAACTCCGGGACCAATTCTTAGATATAACACAACATAAACATAACATAAACATTTACATACAGGCACATACATTGCTTCTGGCCCCACACTAGGATACCCTGTGACGTGGGAACCAGAAACAACGACATCACAAACATGTAAACATCCAAGACCTGGGGTTGTATTTTATAGATACAAAAGCAGCATATATACGTCCCACTGTAGGGCACAGCCCTTCTCTCAGGGAGAGAGTATGGGCTTAATCACCACGCGTGCCCACCGCGGATTGGCGATTTCAAGCGCTGAGGTATGTGAATAGCTCAGACACTCAGGTTTCCTCACGATGTTTTCCTTCACAGTTAGCGAGTGGTATTGCTACTATAACTTCACAAATGTACATAACTTAGAAAACCAAGTCATAGGTACATGCCCGCACCGGGGATCGAACCTGGGTCTCCAACTTCCGAGTCCGAGGTTCTACCCACTAGGCTACCACCACCTAGATATAGATAACCATTTGTAATTATTACTTCATCATCACGTTTGGAATATCATTCACCCAGATGCCCATTTCAGAATCTTTATATAAGTGCTATATGAGCCGCGGCTGTGAAAGTGGTGCGTCCCAGCCTTATATATAATAGGGGTTAAAGTATGAAATTGCCGTTTTATTGCAATAGGTTCTTTGAATTGACATAGAATCATCATGGTTTGAGGTTTTCGAATGAAACTTTTTTCAAATGGTTTCTATGATGTTCTTTTTTTAAAAAATGTGAAACATTTGAATATCGACTTTCAATTGTTTTTGTTATTCAATTTAGACAAGAAAGATGGATACTGCGAAAATTCGAGTGATTTTTGAATACGAGTTCCGACGCGGAACTAACGCGGCAGAAATAGCCCGCAATATCAATGCTGCGTTTGGAGAGGGGTCTACTAATGAACGCACCGTGCGATTTTGGTTTAAACGCTTTCGTGATGGAAATGTTTTTTTGGTGAAATAAACAGTTTTTACTTTTACTTACTTTTCTGGGGCCTGTTTCATAGAATACAATTCACGGTTTACTGTGGCAATTCGATGTACATTTTAAAGTCGATGCAATAAAGTCTTATCTATCTCTTTCTATCGATCTCTTTATAGTCTTCGATGAAGTCTTCGATTTTTTTCATTCGAATACAAAATTATTTCATAATAAAATACGTGCAGTTTGTTTTTAATAACAGTATGTTCATTTACACATACATCCTAGATTGCAGGTTACAACATTCGGGAAACAAACGACTACCGCGAAGTTCCTTTGAGATGTAAACAACAACAAGGTTTTTAACCGACTTCAAAAAAGGAGGAGGTTATCAATTCGACGCGTATTACATATATTTTTTTATTTGGCTATGTTCCTCCATAACTCCGTCAAATCTTAACCGATTTCGACAATTATTTTTTTGTTCGAACAGATATAACGTCCCATTGGTCCCGTTTTAATTTGGTGAAGATCTGATGAAGACTTTCAGAGATGGAGAACGGAACTCTTCAGTGGACAGCAGTAAATAAGCCCTAATAATTTAGTAATATTCGTATGTTTCATAAAATAGCGTAAAAGTAGTTAATTTGGTGATGTTCTGGTGAAGACTTTTCAGAGATTTAGAACATCAAATTTTAAAGGAACGAATCATGTACGGTAATTTATGGTTATAAGGGACTTGTTTATTTTTCTCCCGCTCCTCCACTAAAAACTGAAAAATAAAAATTTTTAAATAAAAAATAAAAACCGACTTCGAAACACTACAGCACTAAAAAGATAGAAATAATTTAAATAATTAGAAGCATTTGTATAATTTGTAGTCGGTGCCCAGTTTCATGACCAGCACATATATATTTGGACACCGACTTCAAATTATACTTATGCAATACCTACATGTATAAATACTTCTAATTATTTAAATTATTTCTATCTTTTTAGTGCTGTAGGTATAGTGTTTCGAAGTCGGTTTTTATTTAAAAATTTTTTGTTTGACAGTCTAATCTGTGCTGTACTATATAAGTACTTCTGGGACAGTTAAAAGTTATTTTTCACTGTGGAGAGGTTTTAGCAGGATTAGTATGGAGATTTCACGGATGGCTCAAACTTCGCGTTTTAGTGGCATCGACTTTTTATGTGGTAGCCTAGTGGGTAGAACATTGGACTCGGACGCGGGAGACCCAGGTTCGATTCCCAGTGCGTGCATGTACCTATGACTTTGTTTTCTAATTTATGTACATTTGTGAAGTTATAGTAGCAATACCACTGGCTAACCGTGAAAGAAAACATCGTGAGGAAAGCTGGGTGTCTGAGCTATTCAGCGCTTGAAATCGCCAATCCGCAGCGGGCACGCGTGGTGATTAAGCCCATACTCTCTCTCTGAGAGAAGGCCTGTGCCCTACAGTGGGACGTATATAGGCTGCTTATGATGAAATCATCAATCATACCATTTATCACAATGAAAACTAAATTCACTCAAAACATTCCTAACGATTTTCATCACGCTGTAGTTTCCAAGTCAGTCGGAGGCAGTTTATCTCGCCCTGTGCGGTCCTAAACTCCTAACTGCTTATGTTACTTACGCATGAACGAAAGTCTACATGTCGAGTTGAGACGAATCTAAAATGCCCGTGGGCGACGTCCAACGTTGGCGTCCAACGTAAACGCACGTATTTGCAATTTCATCCGTACTTTATAGTTCAACTAGTGGCCGCGACTTGGCCCGAATGCTAATAAAACAACATTCAACAGCAGTATATTAAGTGCTACCACGATCGGTTGAACGCTTGCCTGTTATTTAAGGGGTCGTGGGTTCGAACTCCGTACAG
Organism: Yponomeuta cagnagella; assembly: GCA_947310995.1. Lineage (NCBI taxonomy): Eukaryota > Metazoa > Arthropoda > Insecta > Lepidoptera > Yponomeutidae > Yponomeuta > Yponomeuta cagnagella. The sequence continues at coordinate 16,700,152 of OX371277.1, forward strand.
ATGATGTTATAAAAATTATTTATTGTATTAAAACAGAGTATTGCACACAGGCGAGAATATTTAGTGTACTAATTACATTCATACATGCATAAACTCACGCCTGTATCCCAGAGGGGTAGGCAGGGACCAGGGACTGCCACTTGCCACAATACTGACAGATCACTTTCGCTTCCTCGACATTTACTAGTCGTCGTTACATGCACGCACGCCGGTTTCGGTTTCGGGTACGTTTTATGCTAATACATCTCCTATTTGGTCGAATTAGTAATTAGTTATTTAAAATTATTATTAATTCTTCAATACACAAAAGATTTAAACTAGACTCATACTTAGAATTTACGTACATAATTTAATTTACCAATTCACTTAGGTACGTAACTTAACAATACCGCTCGCTAACTGCGAAGGAAAAGTTCGTTAGGAAACCTGAGTGTCACATTCTCCAGCGCTTCAAATTCTCAATCCGCGGTGGGACGCGGGGTGATTAAAGCCTATACTCTCTCTAACTCCTAGGCTGCATTATACAGCAATAATTTTGGGTGGTTTGAAAGGCATAGCAAAATGAACATGTCTGACAATAGCTATCGAATACGCTAGTTTGTTTTTAGAAAAAAACACATTTCAAAAATATCTCGACACAAACTCGAATCTATTAGAACCATTAGTAGCCATCCAGAGCGGTGCGTGCGTGCCGCGGTTCCGCGGGTCATTGTTCTGTTAGACGGAGAGGGGGTACTATTTGTTCGCGTATTTTTTAACAAGATTTCGCAACAATTTTTTTTTCTTTTACGTATATTATGTAAAAGAAATAGTATGAATAGATGCCATTTTTAATTACTGATTGCATAACCGCGGCTTTGAAACCACCCAATAATCAGCGTTTTTGTTATTTATTTATTCATAACATAACATAATACAAGGGATACAGTACATTAAAACTCGCCGAACTGTTTATAGAACTACTATTCGTGGTTTGCTATGACAAGTCGATGTACATAGTAAAGTCATTGCAGTAATGTCTCATCTATCTCTATCTATTTATCTCTTTAGAGCTTGTTGCGTTTGTTGGCGAGAGATCGTTCGTTTGTTGCATTCACGTCTATAGAGTCAGCCACTGTGCGCCTACAGCACAGGGCTTCTCTGGAAGGGAGAGTATGGGCTTAATCACCATGTGTATCCACTATGGATGCGGGCTCAAGCGCTGAGAGGTATGAGAAAACGTTTAGTGCATTACGATATTTTTCAATTCCATAGAACACCGATAGAAAAATAATCTAAGTTCTCGTATGAGCTCAAGTGAATTTTTCGTATTATTCACTACTGTTCAGTGTTGTATGAAAAGCAGACATTACTCGACACTTATTGGACCGGAAACCAGCCCATTGCATAACTCGTCGTAACCCTTACATGACGGAACGTGGACCTAGAGCACGCCTAGCACGGACTCTATAGGTACAGAGACTCTATGAAAAGTGAAAGAAGAATGGAACCGATTTCTGCGACTCATACTCACGCGTCCTCCTGCACTCAGGAAGACCTAATTGCAAGTGGTAACGCAGTCAGCGTCGCCATATTCCTTACATGGCTAATTATGGACCGCAACTGTTTAAAAAAGACTTTTAATAAAGTTTGTTTTGCCATCCACACGCTAAGAAAAAGTGATAATTTAGATTTATTATCTAGAAACTAATTAATTAGCTTTTTGTGTTCTTTTTAGTATATTTTTAATGGCGTTTTTGTAACATTTCTCTTTAAAAAGTGGGTGGAGCGTGCGAAAGATCAGTGTTACGGCTACGCACGCATGCAGACACAGCAGCAAAGCTAAGCCCTTGGCTTTTAACCACCAAAAGCCAACTGTACTGCGATTTATTGAATTTCTGTTAATGTAATCTCTGTGTACAATATGAATATTCTATCTATCTATCTAATTCAATCTAATAATATTTATTATATTTATATTTATTATATTATTAGATTGAATTAGATAGATAGATAGAATATTCATATTGTACACAGAGATTACATTAACAGAAATTCAATAAATCGCAGTACAGTTGGCGGCCTTATTACTTATTAGATTAATACTCTTTATATATTTATTTATTTAGGAACGCCAACAGGCTACATATCTAACAATACACTAGTAACAGAGTCTTATGTTTAAATTTCTACTATGAATCTCAGTTACAGGCATCCACAACATTTACAGATATAGATTAAAATTTGTATACAAACAACTCAGTGACTAGATCAAAATACTGTTTTTAAACTTAACAAGTAATTTATATACTCTTTTTATTATTATATTTTTTCTTGTAAGGACTTGTGGTAAATAAAACTTTCACTTTCAGATTATTCGAGTTAGCCTGACCTATAAGTCCCGCTTTGCCGTTAGAAAGAGTGACACAATGCAACTTTGTATGTCGTCGTAGGGCGACATAATGTACGCGAAGGAATGAGTGACGGATCCACGTACCGAGAGCGTGCTAGGCGCACAGCACAACATGCAAAACGCGCATGCGGCGGCTGAATTAGCGACGTTTAGTTCCCACAGCGCCTTGGGGTAGCGTCGGCAGAACCAATATGGCGGAAATAGGCAAAATTCTGGTGTTAAGGTACCTCAAAAGGAGCTTTATGGGATCCTTTATGATCTTTTAGAACCTTTATGCAACCGTCTGTTTTAGTTAATGTCAAATACTAAGGTAAAAACCTATTTAGAGGCTAAAAATTCCACCCATGCCGGGAAGCCTGCAGGTTAGTGCCGGTTAGCCAGAGGTCGCGGGTTCAAGTCCCGGCATGGGTGGATTTTTTAGCCTCTAAATAGGTTTTTAAAATTGTCGTCAGCACGGGTTAGTGCAACAAAAAGAATATAAATACTAAGATATTTGACACTTACTCCAGGTACCTCCTGTGACGTTATAAATGATAACGACGATGAAGAACGTTGTTTTGCCGCGTACAAAAGCGATTATTTATAGAAAAGATGATATTTTTTTAATAATAATATTATTATGATATAACCATGCCGTGCTCGGTAAAATTACACATGTACCTACTTTGTATCAATAGTACCTACTTCAGACCTTTTTACTGTAATTTATTTTAATTGAGATGAACGTTATTGTTTCAAAATAAGCATAGACTTAGTAAAGATAATATAAAAATATTCTTTATTGTATACCGAAAAATATAATTACATAAACACTTATACTTTTCAAGTAACCTAATTTACTGGTAACATCTTATTTTGGTCTTGTGGTAAATACATACATACATGCTTACATACATACATACATACCTACACACACAATCACACATACACACATACGTGCGAGAAATGTATCACACTCTTGCTCTCGCGTTCTGGTAAAAATACATTTGTTTCGACTAGGTGAGAGCCGCTACACGGTCGGTACGCTGTATGAATCATCCAGGTACAGTACAACAGATATTTTATCACAGACAGGTGTCAGCTTACACACTATCAGCTCTTAGAAACCGAACTGTGAAACCGATACTTTTCTCACAGTATCTTATTCTTGTGACAAATTTTCGATCGATTAGTTAGACTCACCTTAGCTAAGCTCAGACATTGTCTTTCCTCCACAAATCAACTCAAGTTGAACTAACAACTTCATCAATGTAATTTTTAATGGATTTTGTACGAAGTTTTCCTTTTATAAGTTGGTCGCCCATTACTCGTTAACTTGTGAAACCTATTTAGCCGTGATAGATTTCCTTTTAAGTTCATTACACTCTGAATTTTTCATGTTTCTACAATCAACAATGGACTCCCTACTCGGACAAAAATTCGCTCTTTGAAGTTTAATAATTCGCCAACGAAACCCTAAATCATAACATTATCTTTCTAAACCCACAATATTTTTCAACGACCAATCCCACACTATGGTGTAGGCGAGAAAAAAATAATTTAGTTGTCTAAAATAGTTTAGTTGTTTCAGCTTTCACGTGCTAATGACGGACATGGCGAAACTATACGGGTTCCTAGTTGACTGCGGAACCCTAAAAATGGTCAAAATAAAACTCAGCCTCAGCCAGATAATATGAAAATATACTTAGCCGCCTTATTTGCAGACCGTACCAGACAGGATGCAGTTTCGCTGCTCCCGCGCACCCGAGAAAAAAATAATTTAGTTGTAGCCCCTACAAAAACAATTTTTTTAAGATTTATTCTACCGTTTTGTCGACATGATTAATTTTAAAAACCTATTTAGGGCCGATTCGACCAAACTATTTATGCCTGGTATAAGTGGCAATCTTGGAATAAGTCGAGAAATACTCTGGAGTAAATCTATATCACGTTCTACCAACTACTAATCCCGGGATAATTCGCTAGAATGCAATAAATTATGCCGAGATTAAAATTGAGGGAGTATATTTGTTATGAGATTAGTTACTCCTGGTATAAAGCTTAGTTGGTCGAATCGGCCCTTAGAGGCTAAAAATTCCACCCATGTAGGTTTTTCAAATTGTCCTCAGCACGGGTTAGTGCAACAAAAAGAATATAAGTATGTCTATGCCAAATTTTAGCTTTCACGTGCTAATGACGGACATGGCGAAACTATAAGGGTTCCTAGTTGACTGCGGAACCCTAAAAATGGTCAAAATAAAACTCAGCCTCAGCCAGATAATATGAAAATATACTTAGCAGCCTTATTTGCAGACCGTACCAGACAGGATGCAGTTTCGCTGCTCCCGCGCACCCGAAATAAAACAAAACGATCGCTTCCCAGCTCCCCACCACCGCGCATTTGTGGAGAAAACAATTATGTTCATGGCGTTGTAGTGCCAATTACACAATTTTCTGCTAAACTACATTCAGCTTAAGACTTCTTTCAGATCTTCCTCATATTACAAGTAACACACCTTCACATACTACAAGAAGAAGAAGAATATTCTTTATTGTATACTGGAAAAATTGTTACAGAAACAGCAATGACAAAAGAAAAGATACAATTGGTGGCCTTATTGCTAATAGCGATTTCTTCCAGACAACCTCATGTCGGAGAATTTGCTGAAGGAGAAATAGACAAGTAATAGTGGGTTAAATAATACACGTATTTTCTAGTAACTATTGTAGTGTAATACTGATACTGAATATTAACCCAAGTAATCAAATCAAACGAATCATTTACGAGTATTTACAATAAAAGCTTGTCCTAGTGACATGAATAGACTTAACTTAATGTGGGTAGGTGGGTTCGGAAAAGATTGCCACAAACGACACTTAGTTACTTACTGGTGTTATTCGCACTAGGCGGACCTGTTTCGCGAGAATATTACACAAAAAGATTGCCATAAAATGTCAATCTTGAGCGATGGATAGGTGGTAAATTAAAAATATTATTGTCAAGTAATTAATAAGTTGACTGTAACAACTAGACAATTTCACTTTCACTTTCACTATATGTGACCCCCGAACTAGGAAATTCCTGCATCTTGGAGATGAAAGGCTTACAGTTGCATCATAGAAACAAGTAATTTTTACATAATATCTTGTTTCTATGAAGTAATATTAATAAATAAAACTTTATAAATAATAAGACTAATAATAATAAGACCCGTTTAATATAAAACTACTAGCTGACCCGGCAAACGTTGTTTGCCATATTAATTAGCCTACGACCTATTCTCAGACCTACCAAATATACACAAAAAAGTCATAAAAATCAGTGAAGCCGTTTCGGAGGAGTACGATAACAAACACTGTGACACGAGATTTTTATATATTACATAATATTACTATATTTTGAAAGATACAAAATATCGGTCATACTATGTATCAATTTAGAATGTTCATTTTACCTCCGTGTCGCGCGCGTTACAAGACGTTACGACTGCGCGCCGAGTGAGGGTATTGCACGACCCACATTGAATGGTATGGTAAGTGCAATAAATCAAGTGAATTCCTTTTGTTTCCTATGTTATGTTACTCTGTTATATTGAAAGAGAAAGTGAAAGTGAAAATATTTTATTTACCACAAATTTTTGAACAATAATAAATATTGTACTGTCCTGTTAGTCTTCCTTAAAATTAAACAAATAAATATTAGCCTCGGATTACTAATACATTCAATATGTTGGTCTGGGTGTATTTATGACGTTACCACAATACAGGGTATCCTAGTTTGGGATTGGCTTATTTTAAAGTACGCTCCTTAAAATAAGATCTCCCGTAAAGATAGAGCCGAAAACGTCACGTTTCTCAAAGACAAGACGGCAAAAAATACACGTGAAATAGACTCTCGGGTTCACTGACTGAACAGAGAAGTTAGGGAGACGGAAATTGGCACCGTTTGATGTCGCCCTGACATGGGGTTTATGTTTGTCTTCTAACCCGTCCAGAAAAGGCCAAGTGCTAGTTAAACTAGCACACCAAGGGTTGAGTACATACAAATGTGTGTTCTTTGATACAGTTAAGAAGAAGAAAGACAATTACTGTACCAACAAGACACATCACAGAAACAAAATAAGCAGATAAGTAACATAATATTTACAACAAAAGAATGAAAACTAAATACACAACAGACAAAACAAATAAATGAAACAGGACCATAGATGTAGCCTGTGGTGTATCTAAGTTGCCACAAAAGGCAGCTGACTCAGCGTTGTGCTGAGTTCGGGAACAACCTCCTTAATTGGAGCCCGAATCACACAAGGTCGGTTTTTTATTACTTGTTATACTGTAGGGGTTGTCCATCAATGTACCTGTTATGGTTCAAGAGATGAACCCCCGGTTTCTCGTACACTAACAATCTGTTAACGTATTTTTATTTTGTTCGTTTAATTAGGTGCTAAGGAGAAGATTTTATTCATTTATTTAGACACAGAACCTGATGAGTACAATCGCCCGATGTGTCTGGCATTTGTGGTCTATAAAAAAGGCTTCGACTTTCTCGAGACCTAAGCTGTTCTGGAATCAAATGGTTAAATGCTCTAACTATGTACTCGTATGATCGTCGCGAGTTATTTAAAATACTACATTAAAAGTTTAACAATCAGATCCGTTAAATGTGTAATTATTAGAGCGGTGGTAGCGGGCGGCGTCTCATTCCGGAGGTCGTGGGTTCGAATCCTAGTACGTACCAATGACTTTGTTTTCTAAGTTACATACATTTGTGGAGTTGTAGTAGCAATACCAATCGCTAACCGTGAAGTAAAACATTGTGATGAAACCCTAGTGTCTGAGGTATTTAAATTAGAGATGAGCCGACTGTGACTTTGGCCGACTGGCCGACAGGCCGACCAGTCGGCTACAAATTAGCCGATATGTCGGCGGGGCCGACATTGTTTTCGGGGGAGTTCGGGTGACCTCGGCAACGCTCGTGATCACGTCGCGACATGATTTTTTGTTTATATATAATGTTTTAGTAGATAAGATCTTTCAGATTCCTAATCGAGACTTATAAATAAGACTGATTAAATTCGTTATGATTAAGCCTGAGAGCATAGAGGCCAGCTTAGATCTAGGGTTTGACTGTTGATTACTTTTATACGTATATAATTTTATGACTGATCTGATCTCGTAAGAAGAGTATCTTAGAAGTGGAATATCTTTAATATGGTACAAACTAATAAACGATTACATAACAGTTAAAATAAATACGTATTTCAGTTACCCTAATCCGTCGGCAGTTTTGGCCGACTGTTCGCCGACCAGTCGCCGACTGCAAATATGGCCGACTAGTCGGCTTAACCGACTGGCGATTTTAAGCGCTGAAGTATATGAATAGCTCAGACACTCAGGTTTCCCCGCGATGTTTTCCTTAACAGTTAGCGAGTGGTATTGCTACTATAATTTCACAAATGAACATAACTTAGAAAACAACGTCATAGGTACATGCCCGCACTGGGAACCGAACCTGTGTCTCTCGGTTCCGAGTCCAATGTTCTACCAACTAGGCTACCACCGCTTCATGTTCGTATTAATAGGAAGGAATTTAGACTTCCGTGTTGAAGTGGAGTCACAGATCAATGTTTTAGTCTTCATTAAGTCGCCTAGGTTGCCTTGCGTGCTGTTCAGCTGCTACGCTTAGTTATAGTACTAAACTTGTAATAGAGGATGTATTAGCAAAGGGCAAGATAAAAAGTACCCGAAACCGGCGTGCGTGCATGCAACGACTGATGAATGTTGAGGAAGCGAAAGCGATCTGTCAGGATCGTGGCAAGTGGCAGTGTCTGGTCTCTGCCTACCCCTCTGGGATACAGGCGTGAGTTTATGTATGTATGACACGTACGCGTAAAATTATCTGCTGTTCCAAAAATTGCACTTTGTATGGAACGTATGGAAAAGATGATATTTTTAGGGTTCTGTACCTCAAAAGAAAAAACGGAACCCTTGAAGGATCACTCTGTTGTCCGTCCGTCCGTCCGTCTGTCTGTCGCGACCCTTTATCTCGGGAACGCGTGGAAGTATCGAGTTGAAATGGCTTGCAAACCATAATGTACTTACAGGTCTACAGTCCCTTGAAGCTGTGAAAAAAATCAAACTTCGAAGTTAATGTAAAAGAAAGATACGACCGTTTATGCCGCAAAAATGTATATTTCGACACTCAAGCGAATCAAAATTTATAGGGTACTTTCCGTTCTAGAACTATGAAATTTGGCAAGTAATATTGTCTTATACTACAAGTACAGGGAACAATCTAAAAACTACACATTTTTCATCATCATCGGCCATTTAACGCCCACTGCAGGACATAGGCCTCCCTCGTAGTTTTCATTACCATGAGGGGTTTTGCAATAATCACCACGCTTGGCAGGCGGGTTGGCGATCGCAGGATGCGGTTGGAATCTCAGGAAGACGCTGCCCGTCTCCTGGTAATTGATTTCCTTAGTCGCCTTCTACGACATCCACGGAAGGAAATGAAGTGACGCTATTCTTAATCCGGCGCCACACGGAACACAATTGTAGTTAAATCGTAAAAAAATAGTCTTTGCAGTTCGGGAAAAGCTCTGATAAAAACGCGAGGCAACATTACCGAACTATTTATAGGATGTTAGTACATACTTATTTCTTCTGATCGCAAGGATCTCTCCCAGAGAAAAAATTGTTTGTATTGTCGTGTACTTTACTCAAAAAAACTTTTCTTGGGTTCATTGACCCCCCTAACTAGAGCTAAAACTGACACGTAACCTTCGCACAAACTATTCCAGTACATTGCCTCTTATCATTCCCCCACGCTGTACTGTCGGACTCAGAAAAACTAGACTAAACAATTTGAAAAAAGAACTTGGGCCTTTGCATCTGCGTAATGAGATGATTTATACAGCGTCCAGCGGCACACTAGATGTGTGAAGGGACCACTCGGACGCTGCAGTGCCTGGCACATTGGAGTAGGCTTGCCCAGCACCTATACCATCCTGACAGCTTACCCACAGGAAAAACAAGTCAATACGTGCGGAGCCAACCAAGCCGCGGATTTCCTCACGATGTTTTCCTTCACGTTTAGCGGTGGTAGCCCAGTGGGTAGAACAATGGGCACGGAAGCGAGAGACCCACATTCGATTCCGAGTGCGGGCATGTACATATGACTTTCTTTATTTTCAAAGTTACGTACATTATGCGAATCTAGCGGTGGATGTTGTACCACCATCCAAATCATCTAACGATATAGTCCTTAATTGTATGGTGATAAGACCAGTTTCTATTCCCACCGATTAAATAAACTCTCTACCTTGCTAGGGGAGCATGAGGTCAAGATAAAAGTTTTATACCACAATCGGGTAGCGGCATCTCGCTTTACGCGGTGGGATGGCGCTAGCCGGTAACGAGACAAAACTTTTATCGTCACGTTGTGATACCCTAGCTGATCCATTGGTAGTAAAAATTGACACTGCAACTAGTGGTAAACAGTACGCTAATCCTATTATAAAATTCGGTCAACGGCCGAAACCCTACGACTGTGATATTTCGCGTGTCAAAATTAAAATACACTGTGATGGACTGACAGCTAAGCAACATAATGGTGGCCTGATTTTGAGCGCTGTCGTTATGGAATAGTAGGTCATCAATGTCGGTCAATGGTGGCGGTTTCTTAGCGTGACAGATAGACGGACAGACGTCTTGGCGACGCGTCTGGAAAACTCAAGCGGCTGGTACGCTGTTCGTCATTTTCAGGGTTTTTCGGTCAGATAAATACCTGAGCAACAGAAATCAGCAGAGAAAGTCTTAGATCAGCCAACGATAATATTGCTCAGAAGAAATAAATCGAATACAGTCAGCAATGTAAATAAATTCGCAGCACGATACAAAACGTGGTCATAAATAAATTAAACATGGTCAGCAAATTTATTAATTAATTTTTTTAGGGTTCCGTAACCAAAGGGTAAGGGACCCTATTACTAAGACTCCGCTGTCCGTCCGTCCGTCCGTCTGTCACTAGGCTGTGTTTCATGAACCGTGATAGATAGACAGTCGAAATTTTCGCAGATGAGCTATTTCTGTTGCCGCTATAACAACAAATACTAAAAACAGAATAAAATAAATATTTAAGGGCAGCTCCCATAAAACAAACATGATATTTTTGCCGTTTTTCCCTTAATATTAATAACGGCAACAGGTAGACGCTCGAAATATTTAAATGTTGAATTGTACGGAAACCTTCTTGCGCGAGTCCGACTCGCACTTGGCCGGTATTTGTAACAATGTGGAAGCTGATTTTGGAATTTTCTTAAGATCAATTTAGAATTTTTTTACTGACCATTTTGGAATTTATTGCGGGTTAATTAGATTATTTTGGTGCTCAATTTGGAACTTTCTGACAACCATTAGTTGGTGCTTATAAGTTATCTTATCTTCACAAACTTTCACATTTATAATATTAGTTGGATTTGAGGCTCTGCCCTACTTTCACTGCAATTGCTTGCACTCGCCACTTCAGTCCATCGATGACCATTCTAATTAATGTAATACGGTATTTGACACGATCAACAATAAATTATTTCATATGCTCGATTAAAACAAAAATTACAAAACATCTCGGAAAATGTATCTCTTTTAGTCAATTACTAGTTATTACAATTTTTAAATAGATTGAACATAAAAAGAGTGCTCTGAAATGTGACGTCATAAGCAAGTATTTTCATACAAAATTCCGTTTTAAAAGTAACTCATTTGATATTTTGTCAAATACCCAATTCAGTTTACCCAACAAACACTTTTTTTTTTTTTTTTTGATAGCCTTTACACCCCACTGCAGGGCACAGGCCTTCACACACAGAGAGAGTACGGGCTTAATCACCACGCGTGCCCACCGCAGACTAATACCAACGATTATGCTTAATTGTTATACACACTTAATTATTAAACGTCTGACTAAAACCGTATTTCTTGCTGATCGTTTTGACAGCATGGAGTTATCAAATCCAATCAACTTTTTCAAGTAACAATTTACGGCCGGCGGAGTAAGTATGATAGCACCCAAAGTAATTAAATTAGCAGAAATGACATCATCCCGAGGTGTGCTCTTCGCTAATTACGGGATTTACGATTCGCCTGCGTTACGATCTCCTTCTAACAAGCCGGAACACTTAACCGCAATTAAATTATACAATTTATGACTACAATAAAGAGGTGGAGTTTGTTTGGTTATTCATTCGCTCTACAAGTTAATCGCTAACTATTTGAGTTTTCTTCCTTTTTATTTCTCAGCTGTTTGTTGTATGTTCTGGCCGGATGCTTCAGTCTTGGCTGTAAAATAGCTAGTAGTCTTCTTTATAAAAGCACAATTCCTCTAAAGCACTCCTAAGAGGCAGTTTATTCACGTTGCATAGCTGATTAACCCACAGATTAACAATTTGGAAGAGCAATAAAATTGTACTAGTCGTCTACGCAATTTACATTGAATTGTCATAATAAACTATTGAGTGGTAGTTTTATAAAACGCGGCCCTGATATGGCAGCAACATTCCCAACTCGCAGAAATTTAATTAAGGCTTGCTTGCGCCAACTCTATTTGACAGCACTATCTATGTTTCCATCATAGGGTTTTCTGAAAGAAATTACTTTTAGCAATAAGTCCGCCAATTGTACCGTGTATTTTTCAAATCTTTATGTCATGTTATCATAAGATAAGATAAGAATATTCTTTATTGTGCACTAGAGGCAAAATAAATAATATTTTTATCTTATCTTACCTTATCTTGCCTTATCTTATCTTAATCCAGGACCAAGCTCTATCCGGTGAATAAGTACGAAAACGTCTCGTTCGACAAGGCAGTTCAAATAATCTGTGGTTACGTCTTTCCCTTTACCACAGACTGTTTAAATTACATCTGAGGAGAGTTTTAAGGAATCGTGTTTTTATAAAGAAGACTGCTACACTATACACTGTGCCATGGCGCAATGGTAACCGGGCAAGGACAAAACATAAGGTCACGTAGTACAGCCCAGCCCATGGTTCACACCATAATCAGCTTATTAATTCCAGGAGAACGCCACCAGATAAGCAAATAAACGGGCGGACGGAAGCAGAGATAATATTTATTATACGTATACGTAAGTTGTGGGCAGTTTTGAATGTCTAATTCGTTTGGGCAGAGTACGGACATACTTCGAACCTGCTGTGCTGCGTGCACGCACGCCGGTTTCGGATACTTTTTATCCTGCCCTTTGCTAATACATCCCCCATTTGGTCGAAGTATGTCCGCCTGGGTTGTCCCTTACCGGCCCTTCCACCCAAATTCACTCGATGTATTTGTTTCGTCAATCTTTCTCCCTTCATCCTCTCATGTCCAAACCAACGCAACAATTACTCGTTATTCCATACTAAAGTTATCAAAATAAATGCGACATTGAAATATATGGCACAGCCGATGTTTCGCCCATAGTAAACGTTATTCGTATTAATGTGTAGCCGCTCCATTTTCGGATGTATTGTATATCGGATGTGATGAACTGTTTAAATTCAAGCAAAATATGCTTTAGAGAGACGCATATTATTTCACAAACGATTCAAATTCTTGTGCTGAATCAAGTACAGTCAACACCATAGCTACCTTTATCATGCAGAAAGGTTATAATCTAGTTGCATATCCTTTAACGTGTCATGACAGCGTGCTAAGAATATGGAAGAAAACGAAAACACATCACGCCACAATTTTATTTTATTTTATTTTATTTATTGCATTACACAACAGATAAGTAACATTGCATGTTATAATATCATGATGAAAGCTTATAATTTAGTTACATATCCTTTAACGTGTGATGACAGCATGGTAGAATATGGACGAGAGCCAAAGCACATCAAGCCACACACAACCAAATACGACCACTCAGTGCAAAGTATCAAAGACACCCTACGCCGAACGGTCGCACCAGGACATAATTGTGGCCCGATCCGCTTCTACAAATTGCTATACTATCGACTGTACCTCAGCTGTTACAAAATACCCAAGTTCCATTGTGGTAACACGATCCAACTGTCGGGCCGTTTGACATAAAACCACTAACACATAGCCATCTTGGCTATAGCGAAGCTAAGTATTTTTACCCGACTGCAGCGGAGCCCAAAAGGAGGTAACGTGTTGGCTCGTATGTATGTATGTAAGTATGTCCCATTCTATGTTCCCTCGTAAGTCCTTAAACAGTGGTCAGATTTAGACAAATAACGTGTCAATCGAATCTTCGTGTTTGTGCGAGTGTCATAGGCTATATAAAATGAGCATAAATACAATAAAAAATCACTAAAAAGATAAAAAATAAAAACTTAAATAAAAAAGTGCTTTTAATTCGCCAACAAACTGCATCGCGGTTTGGCGAATAATTTATAAAATTTAAAACTCAGCGATACAAACGTCAATAAATTTAAAAAAACCGGCCAAGTGCGAGTCGGACTCGCGCACGATGGGCACGGAGCCCATTATCTATACAACATTAGACGCAAAGAAAAAAATACAGCAAAAAAATCACGTTTGTTGTATGGGAGCCTCCTTTAAATAATTATTTTATTTTGTTTTTAGTATTTTTTGTTATAGCGGCAACAGAAATACGTAATCTGTGAAAATTTCAACTCTCTAGCAATCACGGTTATTGAGATACAGCCTGGTGACAGACGGACGGACGGACGGACGGACAGACAGACAGCGAAGTTAGTAATAGGGTCCCGTTTTTACCCTTTGGGTACGGAACGCTAAAAACCAATAACCCGACTGCCTAAGCATTAACTACTAAGAAGGTGGGACCCAAATTCAACAATGAAACTCATTGCGATGCACTTAGGTTGGTCCCACCTGCTTAGTACTTAATGCTCAGTAGTCGTGTTATTGTTTATTTTTTTATTTCAGTTTTTTACAGTTGTTTACCAGTGTTTTTTCAAGTTCACAGAGTTATTTGTCGAGTCACGGTAATAGCTTCACGTGCACTGTGGTAATAGGAGAGGCGTATGTCGGACATAAGTTTTGCATCGGATGTACGTATATTAAATACATGCAAAAATGCACGCCTGTTACCCGGAGGGGTATGCAGAGACCAGGGTTTTACTTTATTTTATCCTGGCAAGTGGTAAGCCCTGGCCTCAGCCTACCCCTCCAGGATATAGGCGGAGTTAATGTTATGTAATTATGTATATATTCTATCTATCTATCTATCTATATAAAGACAAACTGAGCGACTTACTTAGGCATTATTTATCTGAAAAGGACTATTTGATTCAAATAACAAATAAATGATATCACTGGATTTTCTATCAAAATAGCAAGAAATATCTGTGTTATTTCCATTTTTATGTACAATACGAGCAAGATAAAAAGTACCCCGAAACCGGCGTGCGTGCAAGCAGCGACTAATTGAGGAAGCGAAAGTGATCGGTCAGGATCCTGGCAAGCGGCAGTCCCTGGTCTCTGCCTACCCCCCTGGGATACAGGCGTGAGTTTATGTATGTATGTATTGAAAATGACCTCAGTCTGGGAATATTTCCACGTTAGTGATGTCATCGTTATCTGACCTTTTGGGACCAGGACAAGTGATTGTGTTGTGTGAAAGTTGCATGTTATTATTATTAATTCTAGCCCACTGCTGAGCATAGGCCCTTCATCATCAGAAGAAGAAGAAGAAAGACATTTATTATACCAACAAGATACATCACAGAAACAAAATAAGCACATAAGTAACATAATATGCACAACAACAGAAAGAAAACTAAATACACAACAGACAAAACGAATAAATAAAACAGGACGTTCGCGGCTTGTGGGTTCCATGAAATTCTTCTTAAAAGTAACAAAAGAATTCTGAAATCACGTTTAAAAATACCTTCCATAGGTTGTTGCTGTGTCTATTGTCGTATCACCTTTGATGGCCCTTTGCCTACTTCGCTATTGTTTGCAACTCTTGACAAGCCCATTTTGTTAATTACATACACGACAACGACCTTAAACTCCCCAATATCCACTGTACAGGCGACAGCACATTCAGTGGTGTACCTGTACTGTAATATCATTGTAACAATTATAATGTTATGTTATGGTCTCAGGCCCGTGGCAATTCATTGGATAGTAAAAATAAAAAATACATATACCGTCGGCTTATTGCAAGAACTCATTAACCGACATATTCACTATTGGGAGAAAAAGGACTTTAGTTCGTGTTAGTTAATGGTTGTGTTTCCTCCTCCTTATTCCCTATAACATCGTTAAAATAATGCCTGATACTAAAACACCACTGTTGTATCATTGTTCAATACATCTCTATGTCCATACCTTTAAAAAAAAACGGTTAGTGAGCTTTTGCAGTTAATGACTTCTTGCAATACGCCGACGATATAGATAGATATATGGTCTTTAGGTGCAGTCGGTATATCTATGAAAATATGATGTACGTTAGGAAAAGTAGGTAGGTAGGTAGCCAACACAATGTAAATACTAGAAATAGACATACACTTTCGTTCCCAAAATTTAGGCAGGCAAAGGTTAATACATCCTTTATGAGGCAATGTATACGTTTCTACATTAAGATTCCTGAGGATAATATAGCTTGCCAGAAACGCGGTTCAAAAAATGTGTAAAGCACACTTTGTGCCAAAAAAGCTACTATAACATTAAAGATTATTTAGATGAAAATGATGTCTGGAATTAAAGCCAGTTCAATGCATGAGTTCCAGGTTTTAGAATATTTATATAAATTCAGTAAATTAAGGACTTGAAAAGACTAAGTTTGGAGTTTTTTTGTCCATATTTTCTCCAAAATTATCTAGATTTTAAAATGAAACACCTAGTATAACTTGTAACGTTCATTAAGTTTCTGTGCTACTTTGAATAAAAAAATTTTGATTTGATTTTATTTGATTTTGTCTAGTACATTATAATTGTTAAAATTTTTTGTTAAAAATTTTAAGTTACTGAGCTCGCGGCCTCATAGTTCGGGGGCCCCCTTAGGTTGGGGGCCCGTGGCATTTTGCCAGCCCTGCCACCCTATAGTTACGCCACTGAGCACATCCATCTCTACACCCGTGCAGTCTACTCAGTTCTACTGCACTCTACAAGAGACAGACGGGCTATAAAGTGTGTTTTTTCTATTCGTGACAATCCCTATTTGGAAATGAAATGAAATAGTTTATTGTCAAAAAGTCTAACTATAACTAAGACAGTAGTTCACAGTAGCAGTAGCCACCACACAAGGTCGAGCCGGAATCGTGGTGGCCTACGTTTGAAAACATTGTGACGTTTTTTTGGGTTAATACAGGAGTGTAATTTAATAGTTGTTATAAGTGAATTTAATTAGATGACAAAGATTTTTTATGTGAAGAAGTGAGATGCAAAACTATATTTAAACTATATAAAATTAACGTGCATGTGAGTTAACTTGAGTGAGTGGGTGAGTGTAAAGTGGTAGTGAAGGTTGTCGATGAGTGTGTGTGTGAGGTAAGAGGTTCGAATCCCGGCATGTACCCAATCACTTTCTCCTCTAAGTTACGTAGATTTGTAAAGTTATGGTAGCACTACCACTCGCTAACCGTGCAGAAAAACGCGATTTTGAGGAAATCTGAGTGTCTGGGGTGTTCACATACCTCAGTGCTTGAAATTGCCAATCCGCGGTGGGCCCGCGTGGTAATCAAGCCTATACTCTTTCTCTGATAGAAGGCCGGTGCCCTATAGTAGGAATTATATACACTACATAAAAAAATATAATGTGTATATTTACACCCTGTACATGATTAATTTTATGTCTCTTTCATTTTTGTGCACATCGACCTCGCATAGTCAATTAGGCATACGTCAAATTCCATTCATAACGTATTACGTTTTCGGATGTGACTCGAGTTAATGAGAGTCATGTTCATGGTCAGGCGTTGAACCTGCGTACTGTCTACTTGCGACCGCCACTAACATCTCTCGGGGCTATTACTTTTGATTGGAATATTACTAAGGTCGTATTTATATTTAAGAGGCCTATACCCAGCAGTGGGCAGAGGTGGGCTGATAGACAGGTAGGGAACACGTTATTGTACATACAATTAAATAAAAAATAAAAACCGACTTCGAAACACTACAGCACTAAAAAGGTAGAAATAATTTAAATAATTAGAAGTATTTATACATCTACATTGTAAATAAGTTCAACAAATTGGTAATAGATATATTCGACAAGCATGCGCCATTGCATACAATCGTGATTAGGGAAAAACAGAAGCCTTGGCTCACTAGTAATGTTAGATACATGATGCAGTTACGTGACCGGGCTGGTGTCAGGTATTCCAAAAGTAAAAGTGACATACATAAACAGGAATACAAAGATCTAAAGCATCTGGTTAATGTCAGTTTGTATCAGGAGAGGCGCTGTTTCTTTGAGAACCATGTTAACTGTAATATAAATAATCCAAAAAAATTATGGAAGTCTCTCAGGGAAATAGCTCTGCCTCAATCTCATGCGAAGAATCTCACACCAGACCACTTCGATGACCCTGATAAAATTAATAATTATTTTTTAACTATTCCTGGCACCAACATTTGCAGCTTCTCAATACTGGCGTATTATGAATGCAATAGGCACTCAAATGCAACTTTTGTATTAAAACCTGTAAACGAAACTGTAATTTCAAAGGCTATCTTGTCTTTGTCGTAAAATGCGCAAGGTATTGACGGTATAAGCTTGGATATGATTATCGCAACATTGCCTTATTCCCTAACGACCATTGTAGAAATCGTAAATAACTCAATTGTATCCTCAACCTTCCCAGACTATTGGAAGACTGCGATAGTTCGCCCGATTGCTAAAATATCCAACCCAACTGAAATTTCCGATCTACGACCTATTAGCTTACTCCCCATAGTTTCTAAAATCCTTGAAAAGGTAATCTATGATCAGGTGATTCGGTATTGCGAGGAAAACAGTATCCTTCCCAAAATGCAGTCAGGTTTTAGAAAAAGTCACAGTACAGCAACTGCACTACTTGACGTTGTAGACAATATTTTAGGTGCACAAGACACAGGTAGTGGAAGTATTCTTACGTTATTGGACTTCTCACGTGCGTTTGATTCAATTAACATTAACCTTCTACTATCCAAGTTGTCCTATTACGGTTTTGACTCATGTACTATCAGGTGGTTCAAGAGCTATTTGACAGATCGCCAACAACGAGTGGTCTTACAAAAATCAGACGGCTCCACTACCGTATCCCAAGACAAGCCCACAGATCGCGGAATTCCCCAAGGGTCTATACTTGGGCCTTTATTATTTATTATATATACTGCAGACATAATAGACTCAATAAAGAATTGTCAGTATCATTTATACGCAGACGACTTACAAGTTTACACAAAAATTCTTCCGCAAGAGACTGATGCTTGTGTGTCTGGTCTAAATGAAGATTTAGGTAGAATCTCAGTATGGGCCGAAAGGAACTGTCTCGTACTAAATCCGATAAAATCTAAATATATGTTGTTAGGTTCCAAAAACCAAATCAAAAAATTATCACAATTAAATATTAATGTACATGTAAGGAATAAAGAGATTGAGCGAGTTACGGAGGCCCGTAATCTGGGCATTCTGATGGACGGTGAACTACATTTTGAACGCCATATCCAAGAAGTGGTCAGAAATTGTTTTTACCGATTGAAGTTGCTTTACCGCATACGTAGTTTCATTAGTCCTTCCCTGCGTATTAGGCTATGCGAAACTTTAGTATTATCTAAACTTAGCTACTGCGCGGCCTTGTATGGCCCCTGTTTATTTAAAAAATCCCAAAATCTGGTCCAAAGAGTGCAGAACGCCTGTGCTCGATACTGTTTGTATATACCGCCTCGTACACATGTCACCCCATTCCTTAATGGCGCGAACATGCTGAAAATGGAAGCGAGACAAAAGCTTCAGCTAGCTACTATGTTATTTGGAATTATCAAAAAACAAGAGCCTTCCTATCTACTAAATAAACTTACCTGGAGACAATCACGTCACGCAGAAGGGGTAAGAGGGGCTTCTGTGCCACTTAGTTTGCCGATTCATAGAACAGCGGCCTTCCGTGGCAGTTTTAGGTACGCAGCAACAAAGTGCTGGAATAATATTCCACCCCCTTTTCGTACCTGCAAAAATAGATTAAATTTCAAAAAAATTTATAAAGAACATCTGTTGCAGGCACAAAAATCAACTTCTAACACAATTTCGTGCGTACCTACCTGTGTTGTTCCTTCTACCACTATTCGTGGTGAGTAGATAGTTCTCGGCGAAAATGGCGCAGATATCACCGGCAAAACACCGTTCATGAGTCACCTCACTTTAATATTTAGTATTATTTTCACACTGTTTTCTCCATTTACTTTTTTATACACATACCACAGACAAAAACACAACACACTACACTAAACTTAGGCATATAGACCTCACACTGGTAATATTGGGCACCCATTTTATAAATATATTTCATTACTTTTATTATTTTCACAAACACGACTAACCGCAACATGGCCGCGACAGAATATCAGCGTTGCAGGTAGTATCTCGGTGCTCCTGCAACACATGCTGAGTCGGGGCCATTTTAGGGGCTCAATACTTAAAACCCTGTTTTGTAACTTGATAAAATCATGATATTATAAATGTGTAACTTTTTTTTTTTTTTTTTTTTCTTATGTTTTATGTGTAATTCAATATTTGAGCACCTATATATTTATGAATATGTTATGTTTTATGTTCTTTATTTTGTATAATGTGTTTTTTAGTATTGTGCCGTTAAATAAATGTTTTATCTATCTATCTATCTATCTATCTACATGTACCTGCGTATTGTAGAAGTATAATTTGGAGCCGGTGCCCAAAATATATGTGCTGGTCTTGCAACTGGGCACCGACTACAAATTATACTTCTACAATACCTACATGTATAAATACTTCTAATTATTTAAATTATTTCTACATTTTTAGTGATGTAGTGTTTCGAAGTCGGTTTTTATTGTTTATTAAATTTTTTTTTTTCAGTTTTTGTGGAGGAGCCTGAGAAAAATAAACAAGTCCCTTATAACCATAATTTACCGTACATGATTCGTTCCTTTAAAATTTGATGTTCTAAATCTCCGAAACTCTTCACCAGAACATCACCAAATTAACTTGGGACTACTTTTACGCCATTTTATGAAATATACGGATATTACTAAAGGATGGGCCCCATTAGGGCTTATTTACTGCTGTCTATTGAAGAGTTCCGTTCTCCATCTCTGAAAGTCTTCATCAGATCTTCACCAAATTAACATGGGACTAATGGGACGTTATATCTGTTCGAACAAAAAAAGAATTGTCGAAATCGGTTAAGATTTGACGGAGTTATGTCGGAACATAGCCAAATAAAAAAAAATCCTCCTTTTTTGAATATCCAGGCGTGTATACCAAATTAAGAAAGTCATTATATAGGTGCTTATCTACTAAAACCAGGATTATTAAAATAATCACTTATTCTCTTTTCGTCGATTCCCTAGCCTAACTCGGGATCGACTGACATTCTAAACGAAACGTAACGATTCTCCTTCAATCAATTCAAAATCTAGCTAGACCGCGGCGCCGGCTAGCTATTATAAGGAGGTATCAATACAATACCAAAAAGTGTACCAAATCAGAGGTCATGGATTCGATTCCCACTGGAGGCCGCCGTGCTTGATTTGTACAAATGGCCACAGTGTGTAGTTTCTATGTCTGTGATGACCTTTCCTGGTCATCACAGACATAGAAAGTGAAAGTGATGTTTATTATTAAATAGATCAAAATTTATACTGAGTTGAGTAGAAACTACCTACAAAATGGTTTTAAACACTAAAAATACCAGCCCCTTTACCTGCCTCAGCTTGTTTGTATTTTATGTGGCATTACAGCGCAATTTTGATTCAAACAAAAACTTTATGTTGCAGTGACTAAGCGAAATATGCACTTTGTGATGGAGCCTCAGCACAGCGAGCTTTAATTTTGAAAAAGAGAAATTACTAAAATAGTTCCCTTTATTCCCTCTAATTCGAACAGCGAACCTTCGTAAGATCACCCCCGTGTCTGCCTATCCGTCTGTCACAGGCATTTTCCTAAGAAACTTATATGATGATTCTGGGCGTGGTTAGAGATTATAACAATACACATATTTAAAAAAAAATCCTTTTATGAAAGTTTATAATAAAGTTTTATAAAATCAGTGTGTTTAAGGTCAAATTCGGGTTTGCATCTTACGATCAAGCGTATCGTTCGGGTCTGAAATAAGTCCATCAACATCATATGATTTTTATTATTATTTGTATCTTAGCAGAATTGTAACACTCTGTTGCCATATACGATAACGTGTAATTAGTTCACTAAGTGGTTAATATTATTTATTTACAAAGTTCTTGTAATTTATCATTAAACACAAAATCGTTACAGAATTAGGACAACCGCTCACAAAGTTCTATTAGTTTCATATTGTATTGCAAGTAAGTAAGTACATAATTTATTGACAATACATATACAATGTAACTTTCAATATGTATACAGCTCTCTTACTTAATACGTAATGTCCTGACTCTTAAGCTAGGGGACCCTGTATCTTAGGAGTCAGCAGTTCGTTTATCCCGCAATTACCACTGTTTTTAACTGTTACAATTTATCTGCTGTTGGTTTTTAATAAATTAAATTGAATCATTAAAATAACGTAAAACCCAAAAACCGTGTCTTCGGAGTCTATAATGAAACTAGTTTCAATAAACAGAAGTTCAAAGTGCTCAATTACATTTTTCATACCATATTGAAACTTGACGCGGTCAATTTGTATGAAAAAAATCAAGAATTTTCTACTTTCGCTTCCTGAAAGTAGTTTTACTATCGATAGTGAAAGGTTTTGCGTTATTTCCACGACACTTTATATTAGTACATAATTCAATCCTTACCGCAGCATGTACACATTGTAAGCACCGGGGGTAACAGTGTATAATTTTTGGCACAATTACGAAGATATCAATCCGCCAAGTTTGCCCGCTTTCGTTTAAATTGCCTGCCCTCATGGAACACGAATGCAGTACGGCGATGTGATAAGCCTCACATTTCCTTTGAAACGCCCATTAAGCTGTCTGTCATACATCTGCCATAAAAAACTGTTGCTTTATGCGATGGTTCGGATTAGATTAATATTGTAGTCCGGTGAAATCGACTTGAAGAACGTTTGTTTCCTAGGCGTCTTCTACAGGGTGACTTTGAATGCGTTCACCGCTCTTTGAGGGGACATTCCGACAAATGATTTAGAAACATATGGCAATATCTTTTTTGTTTTCCAAAATTACATTATTTAAGCACAAAAAGTACTAAAAATCTGATGAAGCCTCGCCGAAAAATACGACGACTTTTCAATACAATCGATTCTTTAATAATAAAACGCGTTGATTGCGATTATTTATTGTTTTATAAAAAGAGAAACGAATGACAGAAAAATGATAAGCTCGAACTAACAAGGAGGTTGCAGCCTTTTTGGCAGGAGCATACATCGAACAATTCCGTGTGGCGCCGGATTAAGAATAGCGTCACTCCATTTCCTTCCGTGGATGTCGTAGAAGGCGAGTAAGGAAATCAATTACTAGGAGACGGGCAGCAGCGTCTTCCTGAGATTCCAACCGCATACTCGTACTGCGATCGCCAACCCGCCTGCCAAGCGTGGCGATTATGGCAAAACCCCTCATGGTTATGAAAACCACGAAGGAGGCCTATGTCCTGCAGTGGGCGTCAAATGGCTGATGATAATACATCGAAAAGGTTCGAGCGTCTTATAGTCGGCGCCGGCCACGGAACAGAAAAAAACAGTGGGCGCCGGCCAACTCAGCTGTTCATCCCCAATTTACGCATATCGACCGATATACTCTTAAACATAAACATAAACATTTACATACAGGCACATACATTGCTTCTGGCCCCACACTAGGATACCCTGTGACGTGGGAACCAGAAACAACGACATCACAAATATGTAAACATCCGAGGCCTGGAGTTTTTTTTTTGTCCCCAGCCGGGATTCGAACCCGGGACCTCTCGCATGGTATGCAGATGCACTACCGCTGCGCCACGAGGTCGTCATTTTGACGATATACTCTCAAACATTTTTCTGGCAACCGTGCCGGCACTAGAAAACGAAATCACTGATAATTTAGACGTAGATTTGTTATCCTATAACTGATAAGCAATCTACACGACACAACCACTTGTTCCATACCTAGTTCTTGATAAAGAAAATCGGCAAGAAAAATTATAGATTTCTTACCCCATATTTCTCTATGAAAACAATTTAGTTTAATGTTGTCTTTTGTGATGGATACTTTTTACTTACTCCCGGTTTATCGTATACGAACAAGCTGTTAATCTACTCTTAACAGCTGTCAGTGATTTCTTTTGTGTGCACTTTGGTCAATTGACAGCTGTTAACAGTCGATTAACAGCGTGTTAGTGTACGAGAAACTGGGGTTTAATCACGAAGAACAGCTGAACGGATCTGAATGAAATTTGACACAGGGTTTGTTTGTTTGTTTGTTTGTTGACACAGATTGTAGTTTGAAATAAACGGATTGTAGTCTGAATAAAAACTGAATTTGCACGGATGCTTACTCGTTTATTTTGTCATTTTACATTTTTCCGACGCTTCGGTACTTTTGCAAGTGCCGTGGTCTCGATCGACCGAGAAAAGGTAAACGAGTAAATATCCGTGCAAATTCAGTTTTTACTATGTCTAGTGCTCGTGTTAACCTTAGAAAATACTAGATTGTAGTCTGGCTTCTTTTTATAACGAAAAAAAGTGCACATCAAAATTAAGCAAACGAAGTCGCCAGCAACAGCTATTCCTTACTAATATTATAAACGCGAAAGTTTGTATGTATGGATGGATGTTTGTTACTCTTTCACGCAAAAACGGCTGAACGGATCCGGATGAAATTTCGCACAGAGATAGATTATAGCCTGGATTAGCACATAAGACTATTTTTTAATCCCGGAATAATACACGTCAAAATTACCACGCGAACGAAGTCGCGGGCAACAGCCAATCCTAACTAAATAAATGCCAAGGAATATCAATCAATCAATCAGCCCGTACCCGTCCACGCCACTTCCTTCTCTCCTCGTCCATCCTCGTCCAGCCGCTGCCAGCAATCTGCCTCAGGTCGTCCGGTCCAGCGAGGAATACAAAAGACAATAATTTAAAATTTTCAACCGAATATTAAAATACCTCGTAAGTGGAGCAAAAAGTGACGAATGCTCGCAGGGAGAAAATGAAGGCATAAACGGCCGGTCACTGAGCGGACGATTAAGTACCGTATTTCATGAATACCCTGAAAACATTAAAGTTCAAAATGCCGTGCAATTACAGTGCAATGGGTAATTCTGTAGTGAAAATCTGCTCACAGAAGAGAGACGATAGGAAAGACCCAACCAAGCCACTAGCCCACTCATGTTTGAGTATTTGACAAATATTACCCATTATAATCGTTATCAAAATTCCTTATAGCATAGTTCTAGCTCGACTGGTCGAGACATCCGCACTTAACCTCATAGTTGGGCCATTGCACGAAGCAAGTGCTGAGGTATGTAAATATCTCAGACACTAGGGTTTCCTCACGATGTGTTCCTTCACAGTTAGCAAGTGGTATTGCTACTATAACTTCACAAACGTATATAACTTAGAAAACAATTGATACATGCCGGGATTCGAACCCACGACCTCCCGAATGAGAAGCCGGCGTTCTACCGCTCCGCTACCACAGCTGGTTTCTTTACAGCGTAAACAGTTTTGCACGTTTAATGCTAAAAGTAGTGTTTGTATGGACGTATTCAAACCAACGCGTTAAGACAGCAAATGCAGCAATCATTTTTTTAGCAGTCACTAAATTTTTTGGTTTGAATATGTCCATAAAATAACTTCCACGCAACTCAATAACTTGTCCTGGTCCTAAACTAGGATACGCTGTGCTATTATAACTAGGCAAGGACATCTCAAACATGGAAATACACCCAGACTGAGTTCATTTGTGGGGGCCCCCAGTGGGAATCGAAACCACGACCTCCGGCACGTTAATCAGACGCGATACCGCTAGACCGACGAGGTAGTCAAAACTGCAGTACTTGACCGCCACCGACACCGCGACCGTGACCGCTTTGGTTTGTGCGTTCCTTCAGTATTCTGTTCTGCGTGGTTTGTGTTCTGACCATACTTACGAAATCTCTCCACACCTTGAAAGTAAACCTTGCAGCGTACCGCAACTTGTGTCTGAGATATTTGGAAGAAAAAAAGGTCGACTTTGCCCGCATCAAAATGTCTTCGTGCCAACTTAAAGCATTGAAAAGTAATTTGATTCCTTTCTCACACAATGTAAAATGGACAGGAGAGTGCATTAAGTTGGGACAACTTACTTTATTTTTACTTACAGTCTTCAAGACTGTCCAATATAATTCGAAAAAATACTATGTCATAATTATAACCAGGAAGTGTTTTAGCTATTTCAACTATAGGATGTAAGGTTTTAACTTGGCTTCAACTTAGCAAGCAAACAATGTATAGCAAGCAAAAGTTTAAAATTTTCAATATATTTTTATTCTTTATACTATCTCGATGCGTTCAATTTGTACGATAAATTAACAAAATAAATTGAAAAATTAGACATTTGGCTCATTCCATCGTGATGGGCGTAACATTTTAAAAATTCTTATTACTTTCAAAAATATCTTACAATTTTAACACAATACGAACTTAGTTTTTTTTAATTTGTTATTTATTGCAGACAAAAACGAAAACACATGGAAATAAAAAACGAAAATAAACAGACTAAAAAATGTTATGTAGGTAGGTGTGGCATACAAAAAACAATATAGCGAGTATTATAGACAATTTGGGCCTCGGTAATTATTCAAAACAGAACGTGACCAAAAACCCCGATAAAGTAAAATTACACAAAAAGTGTGCGTTTGCGCATATGATACCCGAACATGAATCGCGCGGTGTGGTCTGCGGTCTGCGCCGGATTCTTTCATTTTTTCGGCGAAAACCTCGGAAATGTCGCCTTGCTGCCGCTATCACCCGGGTTTTAATCTCATTTTAGGTTTGCATACACGAGGGGTGTGGATTTTCAGTCAGTGTCAGGAGCTACACCGCGAGAGTCACAGACGGCGGTGTGGTAAAACCATGAGCAAATACTATATGAAGTAGAATACTATTTTATATATAAATAGAATAGATTAGATTAGATTAGAACACTTTATCACTTTATTACGAGTATGTATAAAGTATGAAACAGATACTTAAATAGTTTTCATAAAGTGACAGAATAAACTAGAATATACATGAATCGCTCGTAGCCCCGGCTGCCTGAGTGATCTTAAACGATCACGAAGGTTAAGCAACACAGGGCGCGTTCAGTGCATGGATGGGTGCCTAACGCTAGTGGCATTTGTCCGAGCGGTTCCGTGCTTCGCAAGGCACGTTAAGCTGTTGGTGCCGGCTGCCGTCGATAGATGGCAGTCGTTAAGCCAGGTCAGAGGCCTTAGGGCGGCTTGACAACTTCTGACAGTAGACGAGCCACTAGTCTACAAGCCTCCACCAATCCGGACTTGGCCCCCGTGGTGGAGTATGGCCTATACCTTCCTCAGGGAAGAGACCCGTGCCCCTCGGTGGGGATATAATGGGTTGATGATGATGATACATGAATAAAATGAATTAAGAATAGCGTCACTCCATTTCATTCCGTGGATGTCGTAGAAGGCGACTAAGGAAATCAATTACCAGGAGACGGGCAGCAGCGTCTTCCTGAGATTCCAACCGCATACTGCGATCGCCAACCCGCCTGCCAAGCGTGTCGATTATGGCAAAACCCTTCAGGGTTAGGGAAAACCATGAGAGAGGCATGTGTTCTGCAGTGGGCGTAAAAATGGCTGATGATGATGATGATGATGATGATGTAAACAACCAGCTCAAATTATATTTAAAGAGTAATTAATGTAATTAATATTTTGTATATATAAATATATATACATAATATATCCTTAATTAAACAAAAATAGCTACCTATTGCGGCTATCTTTATAGGTCAAGTTATAGGACGCCTATAGGACGTCAGACCTATAAAGATAGCCACAATAGATAGCTAGTTAAATTAACCACGAAATACGTGTCATCATAGAAGTTTAAACAACAAATAATAAAAAATATTAAATGTATAAAAAATAAGCGACAATGAAGATGTTTTTTCGTTTTTATTCTGTCGTAAGAATGGTAATTAATGTGCTTAGAGTACCTATACTCTCCATAATATAACAAGAAATAATAAAGACAGGCTAATTATGAGACGAAATCCCGTTAAGGGCTCCGAACTGAATGAAAAAAAAACATATTCACACGTATTGCGTAATATCTTATTAATAACTAGCTATTGCCCGCGACTTCGTTCGCGTGGTAATTTTGATGTGTATTATCCGGGATAAAAAATAGCCTATGTGGTAATCCAGTCTATAATCTATCTCTGTGCAAAATTTCATCCGGATCCGTTCAGCCGTTTTTGCGTGAAAGAGTAGACTTTCAGGCAAAAACGGACTTTCGCGTTTATAATAATATTAGTAAGGGTGGTAAGAAACGCAATTTTTCCCGTTTTTTATGTTTTATTTTCACGCGAAAAGTGCTTTGGCTGTTATGATGAAAAATGCGACATTATATGCGTTGTTACTATTCAAACAAACTATTCAACTATGGAAACTATTAAAAAAGGAACCGTATTTGTCGCTAGCTTGAGTGAATTGCCGGGCTCAAGCGCGACTTGGACGATCCTTCCAAACATATCGCTGCTTCATAATAAAGGCCTTGGTCCAGCAGTCGTAAACCATTAGATATAAATAAAAAAGTTATTAATTATATTCATTATTTCTTGAGTTAGGTAACTATTTAGCTGACGCACCATTGTAATATTTCTTAATTTGGTTTCATTGCTATTTTAAAGTTATGAAAACAAAAAAGTTACTTGAAAATAAATCTCGCCTTCTATTGGATAATGTGGTTGAAATTAATTGTCTCATCAAAGAGAATCTGATCTAGCCACTGGATCCCTTTAAGAAACAGATAAAAGATACTTCGGATTTCAAAAGCAGTGTAGAGAGCGGAGTAGGCGCTCTGGTTTAAGGGGTCATTCGGGGGTGAAGTCAATCAGAACACATGTTTCTTGGACCATAGTCGTGTATTGAATGCCGTAAAAACTATTATAAAAGTTGCTATGTTCTAACTTACTGACTAAGCGTTATTCCAAATTTACACGTGTGGCCTAATTACTTGGCCGATGCGCGGAAGCGTATGTCGCAACGCTACATCTCCCCTGAAAAGAACAGGGTTACACACCCCCTTAACGAAAATAAAAAAAAATGTTTGCATTTATTACATAAGAGGAATTCTTAAAGTAAACTTTTTTTTTTCTAGAAACTTAATTATAACATGTTAATTAATTAAACAGTTACTTATAAAACATTTTTGTATTATTTTTGTGTATCAAATATTCTTTATCAACCTTATAAATCTTAACATTTGGGGATAAATCTTCTAATACTACGAAAGGACCTTCATAAATACAGTTTAATTTATTACCTACTTGATTTTTAACTAAAACTAAATCGCCTGGTTTATATATCACGCTGTTACAGTTCTTATCAAAACTAAATTTTCTTAAATTCTTATTTTCTAGCAAATTTTGTTTAGCTTCTAACAATGCTTTTTGTAGTCTGTACTTTAATTCTAGTGGGTAGTCGCCATGGTTATACAAAGTATCGACTCCCTTACATAAGTTGGATGGAAGGTTACATACTTTAGCGAATACGAGTTCGTATGGAGTGTATTTTGTCTCGGAATGTACACTTGTGTTAAAGGAAAAACACCAAAACGGAACCCAATCGCTCCAATCGCTTCGATTATTCTCACACTGAATCCTAAGGTAGGCGCCTAGATGCTTGTGTGTATTTTCTATGCCTCCTAAGGTCTCGTGATGATACGCGGTCGAGAGGAGTTTCTCGATTTTTAGTAACCTACACACCTCGGTCATCAGTGATGACGTGAATTCTGTACCCCTATCGGTGAGGATCTGTTTAGGGATACCGTAGCGCAGTATGAAGTTGCTTACGAATGTTTTCGCAACGGTTTCAGTATCTTTGCGCTCTAGAGGATATGCCTCTACGTATTTACTAAGATCGCACTGAATTGTTAGAATGTACCTATAGTTATGGTTATCTATATCTAGTGGGCCCATAATATCTAAGCTAATCCTCTCGAATGCTGAGCTAGCAGTGGGGGTAATGGTCATTGGTTCTTTGACATGCCTGTTGGAGTGTTTTTGTATTTGACAACTCCTGCAACGTTTTACGTAATTAATGACGTCATTCGTCATGCCTGGCCAGAAATAATATGTTTTTATATTATTTAACATTCTGTTTATGCCCGCGTGTCCACTTGTGGGCAAGAGGTGAAAATCATTTAAAATTGTCGTAATTTCGTCTCTATCTGAAAGGCGAACTACATCTCGTGTGATAAGGAATTTTGGTGACGTAATATTACAATGTTTGATACTGCGCAGTATTTCTTTAATCATTCTAGCATTACTCCTATTTTTAATGATGAGTAGCTGAGTTATTTTAAATTTTTGGCACATTTTTTCAAGATCCCTCGCTAGCTCCTTCTCGGTCGATAACGATCGGGTATCAAGAATGATCGCGGATTGCGATGGTACGTATGTACAATACTTAGCATCACTCGTTATGTGATCTGAACTTTTCTGATATTTTTCTTTTATATTATTTGAAAAAAATAATTCAGTTATTTCGGTTGGTCGTTTGAGCACTTCGACAACAGTTGGTTGATCAGACCCACGTGATGCAGAAGGCTCGGTCTGTTGGTCCTCGGCACGGTCAGTTTCCTGCATCTCTAGTTCTCTCGTTTTTGCTCTAGTCAGTACATAAACTACCTTGTCGTGCATGTCCTTCAAGTCTTTTGATGTCACCGGGAGTCGACTTAACGCGTCTGCAGCAGCGTTATTTCGACCGGGAACGTATTCGACTTCAAAGTCATACTCTTCTAAGTACAACCTAAATTTTGTCAATCGACTGGACGGATCGGTAAGGCCGAATAAATAAACAAGGGGCCTATGGTCGGTGAATATTTTAAACTTTCTACCGTATAAATATGGTCTAAAGTACCGTACTGCCCATACGATAGCCAAAAGCTCAAGTTCTATTATTGGGTATCTAGTCTCGGCTGGTTTTAGACTTCTACTGGCATAAGCTATAACTTTGCCGTTGCTGTTTGAAAGAACTGCTCCTAGTCCTAATTTTGAGGCATCCGTTTGGACACGAAAGGTATTGGATTCCGAAAAATCAGGGTAGTCCAAAACTGGTGGGCTGCATAAAGCTATTTTTAGTTTCTGAAATGCATTTTCGCAATCGTCATTCCATTCGAACTTAGCACCTTTTTTACACAATGAATGCAACGGAAATACTATGTCAGCAAAACGTGGTATGAAGCGACGGTAGTAGTTGGCGAATGCTACAAAACGTTTTACCTCGTCAGCGTTATTTGGCTTAGGGTAATTTTTCATTGTTTTAATTTTATCTGGATCTGGGAATATGCCTTCTGATGTTATTTGATGGCCTAAATAAATAATTTCCTGACGTAAAAACTCGCATTTCATGGGGTTTAATTTAAGATTGACTTCCCGTAATCGGTTTAATACGCTTATGAGATTTTTATTGTGGTGCTCCATGGACTTTCCTATGACGACACAATCATCTAAATAAATAAAGCACTTGTTAAAGTTAAGGCCTGACATTGCTATAGTCATAAGGCGGGAAAAAACGCTGGCACTCGTTTTGAGTCCCATGGGACAGCGTTTCATTTGGTACTGTTTTCCTGTTGTAAATGCGGTGTATTTTCGTGAATTTTTGTCTAGAGAAAGCTGGTACATTTTATTTAAACTGAAAGATGTATACTTACGCGATTTTGGATTAAGAGACAACTGGTAGTAACTTTGTGAAAGGTCTAATTTTGAGAAATAAATGCTACCAGATAAGGAATCTAGGATTTCAGTGATATTGGGCAAGGGAAATTTGTCGTCTTGGATTTTGTTGTTCAGTTGCCTATAGTCGATGACTAGTCTCCATTTTTTCTCGTTTGATTTATCAGCTTTCTTGGGCACTAATAAAACAGGACTAGACCATTCTGATACAGTTTCTTCGATGATGTCATTTTTTAGCATGTCCTGAACTTGTCTTTCTATTTCACTTTTTAAAGCTTGAGGCACTCTGTAAGGTTTCATATACACAGGTGCCACATTGTCTTTCAATACAATGTTGTGTTCCATTAAATTCGTTACTGACAAATGGTCCCCTGGCAAGTGGAACACGTCTGCATATTTGGCGCAAATTTGCTCGATACCTAAACGCTCTTCTTTGTTTAGATAGCCTAAATCAAGTATCTCGAATAGTGTATTGATTCTATCTACTGACCTGTTTTCTTCGGTAAAACAACACACGTCAAAATTATTAATTGAATGAATTCGCAATTGAGACAAGTCTACTGCGACTTCTGTGTCTCTTGTATTCAATATTCTAATCGGAATACGGCCTTGATAAGGTTTTGCGATGATTCCGGCAATAAAAACTCCTTTAGAAATTTCCTGGGCTAAAACTACGCTGTCATCACTTCTCGCGCAAGGAATGTGTTGGATAGCTTCACAGCGAGGCGGTATCACGTGTACCTGCTTGTATCTGTCGGAATTAATGTTACCGATGGGCATACATACGGATATCTCGTCTCTTGACAGATTAATTGTTCTTGTCTCGTAGTTAATTACGGCTTTAAATCTTTTGAAAAATTTTTCGCCTAAAATTCCACAAGCAGAACCTGAACAAGAGAGGTTCTCAAACACATAAAAGGTTTCCCTAAAAACTACGTTATCATACGTTAAATCTAATGTGACATAGCCTAAAGAATGCAGTTTTCCGCTAACACCTCTGATTGTTATTTTATCGTGTCGCAATTGCTTTATTAATTCTTGATGCTCGCGTAGCCACTCATATTTCAAGACTGATATACTTGCACCGCTGTCTACCAGTAACCTTATACTGCTGTTTGTACTACCTACACCTATGTTTCCTACATTCATTATCACTAAACTAGTCGTATCATAATTAGAAATGCAATGCTCACTAATCATGGGCACGAAAAAACTCGGTGCTATTCGGTGCATTCTGAGGGCGTTCGAAGTTGTCGCTACCTTGCGAATGCTGCACTTGTGCTACGTGACGCGAGGAGTGTGACTGGTGAAAACCTCGTCCACGTGAGGGTCGTCTCATCGTGGACCACCCACGGCCACGACCTCGGTATTGGCCGGAGTTGCTATTATGGAATGTTCGCGACTGATTACCTTGCTGATAATTCCCTGGATTGGCATATCTGCTATTGACGCGATTGTACCTACTAGGGGCAGAGCTCCTTCCACTGTGAGCACCCCGTGTTGTCCTGTGGTTGTTGTTGAAGTGCATAGTAGGTTCTTCGCTTAGAGTTAACGAATTTTCGTCAACTGCGGCTTGGATGGCTTCCGGAAGCGAACTAAATTGGCGTGAAGCAATTATTGTGCTTAGACGGGAGTTATTCAAACCGTCGGCGAAGCGTTTGATAGCTATTTTTTCATTCAGTGGACGGAGGACGTCATATTTTTGGTCATCTCCGTCTGACTGAGCTAGGGTCAAATTGACTAACAATTGCTCTAACTCGTAGCCGTACTTGTCTATCGACCTACGACCTTGCGTGGCGGCAAAAATCTGAGACTGGAGCGCGACAGCTGATTTCTTTTGAATTAAAAGTGTGCGCATATCTCTTAACATAGACTCTACTGACTCATAACTCGTCCTGAGTCTGAGTTTCGCATTTGCAGATAGACGCGTTTTTAAAACAAACTCTATGAGTGGTTTCCTAGCAGCATCATTAAGCATAGAGCTGTATAACTGGATGCTATCTATCAACTGGTTAGTGACCTGCTCCTGGCCTGTCATAACGGGTAAAAGGGCGATTGCCGTTTTTATGTCAAAATTTTCTGACGCCATTTTTGAAGTTTCTGTCTGCTTATGTACACTTTTAGGATGTCCTACCTCTTCGGTTGCGGTTACACACAAGCTCAAGATATAGCGATAAATTTGTTGAATATCGCCGATTAACTGATTTACTGTACGAATATCTTCGTCTTGAAAAAACCCTTCTTCGATTTTAGCTCTTACTGAAGACGAAATAGACTCCAAACGACTGTACAATTGCAAATTCTCATTGAATTTTTGCTGGGCTGCCTCGGAATATTGCCTTCTAGTTGGACCTACTTTAATTAGATAGTTTTTGATCTCTACTAATTTTTCAAAAATTATTTCTAGTTCGGTTATTTCAGACATTACAGACAGGTTATGCAATATAAAAAAAACCTACATACCAATTGACAGTGTGGACAATCAAAATATCTTTAAATGACCAATATAATAAGCGGCTTACTTGGTGTAGAGTGTACTTAATGTTGGAAAAGACAGGACCGGGCGGCGGCGACAGCTTGCTGGGGGCGGCGGCGGGGCGGGACGCGGAGGCTGGAGCTCATTTCGTCGTCTGCGCTGGGTGGGCCGGGCTATACCCTGGACTCCTCCGTGGGCCGGGCTATACCCTGGACTCCGTTGGCCGGGCTATACCCTGGACACAGCTCGAACTTTTCTTCTTTCTCCTGGCACATCGTATTGATTTTCTTCTTGAGTTTTGGTGGTTAGGCGGCTTTTTCTTGATATTTTTTCTCTTCTAAGGTGTTTTCTTCTTTTGTTTTGAAATTTATTTTCGATTTTTGTCTTCTTTCTTCTTGAAAAGGGGTTCTTCTTTTTTTTTCTATTGGTTCTTCTTTCTTGATTTTGATTCTTTATTTTCCTCGTTCGAATTTTTAATCTTCATGTTATGTTTTTCGCTTCGTTTCTTCAATTTTCAAATGTTATTTTTCTTCTTGGTGTTCGGTTTGCTTTTGCCTGGTATGGGTCGCCATGTAGAGAGCGGAGTAGGCGCTCTGGTTTAAGGGGTCATTCGGGGGTGAAGTCAATCAGAACACATGTTTCTTGGACCATAGTCGTGTATTGAATGCCGTAAAAACTATTATAAAAGTTGCTATGTTCTAACTTACTGACTAAGCGTTATTCCAAATTTACACGTGTGGCCTAATTACTTGGCCGATGCGCGGAAGCGTATGTCGCAACGCTACAGCAGAATCCACTTAAATATTAATCAAAGGGATCAAAATAGCGAAACCAACGGCAACCACCTTGATTTTTCAACGAAAAACTCGAACCCAGAATCTTTAAGGTCATTAACACATCGCTGGAAGAAAGTTTTTTTTTATTATTTTTGCTACTTGCTTATTAATGTAATTGTGATTATATAATTATTGCTTCGTGTGAATGCCCTTAATTTTTCACCAAAACGCTGGTTTAACTTATAATTATTTTGGATCACGAGATTTTTTCCAGCGTTTGAAAAAGATCGGATTTTTGGGGGCCGTATCATAGGCTAAAAGATTATTTCAATTTTGTAATATTTATGTTATTTAATAATTATCAAATAATTTAATTTAATTCAATAATTTTATACGACTTACAATGTAATTAAAATTAATTCTAATTTTATAAGCATGCATCTTAATGTGGAAATTAAGATGCATGCCCTAGAGGGCATCATGTACGATTCAATTTATGTAATATAATACCGTCCTATGTACATCACAACTGCAATAAATGAATATGAATATGTATGTATGTATTTATATTTGTATGTTTTAAACTGCTTACACTTACTATATAGATATACATTGAAACTTTTCTTATGTAGCATTATATACCCCCCACTGCAGGACACAATATGGAGTTAATTACCAGGCGTGCCCACCGCGGTGCCCACATTTGCACTAATTACGCCTATTTTACGCACGAACTCGTATTCAGGCAACGACCGCGGGATCCGTTCACTTCTTGAAAATGACTCCCGTTGTATGGTGCTGAAACGTCGGATCGACAGATTCCAATGAAGGTAGCCATGTATCTTAAGCCGTAATTAAGCTTAATACAAATTTTCTAAAAATATCAACCCCAATTGGTTAAATTTAATTGCGTTCCGACGTGTGTCGGTCGTTTGTAAATAACGCAAGAACACAATCACTTCGTCCTGCTCCCAAACTGGGATACCTTGTGCTATGGTAACCAGGCGAGGGCACCACAAACATGAAAATACACCCAGACTGAGGCCATTTGTACAAATGTACGGCGCCCCCCAGTGGGAATCGAACCCACGACCTCTGTTCTGGTAGCCAAGCGCCTTACCGGCTAGACCAACGAGGCAGTCATCGCGATAATTAACGGCGTACTGTGGTCCCACTGCCGTGTTATGACAAAAGACTGTAAATTGAAAACAGGCATTTTTCAAAAAACGCAAAAAACATTTTGTTACGAAAATTACGCATAAATACGTCAAATATAAACAGATTACTTTGAAATTTTTATATAGTACACGTAATTGTGCCGCAACAAGAATTAAAAAAAGTATGTTATTTATTGAATTTACAGCATAAAACGTGTTATGCTATGACGTAAAGGCCCAGCTAAGCAGAATAATTGATTTCACATAACACTGCAAGTTTTGTGCAAAGAGTTGGTAAAGAAAGAGGTAGGCTGGCTGCACGTTGTGAGATTGTTATGACAAAACACTGCATCTACAATTACCTGACATAAAAAACACTGAGCTTGTTATGGCAAAACACTGTATCTATAGAAGCAGTATTTTGTCAAAACCGGTCTCTACAAAATTGGGAATACAGTCTTAATTACCATGGCTAACTTCCGTATTATTAAGACTTTTTCAATATTTTTTGATGGCATACCATGTACCAAAGGGTGAAGAATCGAATTATTCATGTTACCGTAAAACACTGTATCTATATATCTATAGATACAGTGCTTTGTCATACCACGGCAGCCCAACATTACTGACTGACAATTCTAACGCCCAGCGATTAGTTGGCCCCAGTGAGAATCAAAGCCACGACCGCCAGCATAGTAATCGGACGTGATAACGCTAGGCCAACGAGGCAGTCAAATGAAAATCAAGCTACGTTTGTAAGACTCGCCGCCTTAGGCACCCTCTCAAAGACGCTATCTGGCTTCGAATATCATCGCGGGCCTTATAATCGTCGAAACAGGTCGAAAACCGACCTCCTTGGGCGGTGCAACAGAACCCGACACGTATGTTTACGAATACACCATGCCATGGCAACGGGGACCTCATTATCTCACCACACTGTTGAGGGCTCCAATTTTTTCCACGCAATTTCGACGCGGGTCCTTCCTGAGAGGTCTTTCTTTTAATGGGAAACTTGCGTGCGTCTAACTTAGACTTGGAGTGACATTGCTTTTATACCATAGAAGACTTATAAAATGTTAGGAAAAATTAAAAAATAAACCATAAAAATATTTATTCAGGATTTTTTGGCATAAAAAAAATTCAAAAAATAGAGGTACTACATTACTAAAAGAACTTATTGGATTTAATTTTTTTTTCATTCTAAACGTTTTCTCCTAAGGGTGTAGTAAATACGTAGTATGTATATGTAAATATATATATATAAATGTATATGTATATATAAATAAAAATGTAGTAAATAAGAGATAACTCAAATACTGATAAACTCTTCATACTTGCAAGTTTTGACGTCATAGTGTGAGCTTGATTTGTATGAAGCGTTTTTGTACCGCGTGACGTTATTGACTTTTCGACAGGTTATGTTATGAAAAGTATTAGTCATAGAGAAAAAAACCGGCCGAGTGAGAGTCGGACTCGTGCACGAAGGGTTCCGTACCATTATCTATACAACATTTGAATATTTCAAGCGTCTACCTGTTGCCGTTATCAATATCGAGCAAAAAACGGCAAAAAAATCACGTTTCTTGTATGAGAGCCCCCTTAAATATTTATTTTATGTGATTGGTTCATTCTGTGCACCATGCGTGACGACCCGTAACCCGTCGAAATATCTACGTGCATCGCAAGATGGCGTTCAGACGGTGGGGTGCATAGATATTATGCCGGGTAATCCGTTATCCGTAACTCGCTCCGATTGGTAACACAATTGACAAGAACCGCCCGCCTTCCCACAATTGCACGTG
This sequence comes from Yponomeuta cagnagella, assembly GCA_947310995.1. Taxonomy (NCBI): domain Eukaryota; kingdom Metazoa; phylum Arthropoda; class Insecta; order Lepidoptera; family Yponomeutidae; genus Yponomeuta; species Yponomeuta cagnagella. Next base: position 16,737,830 of record OX371277.1, read on the forward strand.
AGGTCATTTTTTAGCGCTAGTTAAACATCTATGTTTTTAACTGTCACTGGTTTCTACAGCTGAGTGACTACTGAGACCACGAAATGTATTATGTAGCCTACATCCGTACCACTGCAGGGCAAAGGCCTATCAGAGAGAGAGAATGGGCTTAATTACCGCGGATCGGCAATTTCAAGCGTTGAGGTATGTGAACACCTCAGACACTCGGGTTGCCCCACGATGACAAATGAAGATGATCTCTGTCTTGAATTCCATTATTCCTCCAAGGAGCTTGGGGCCAAAAAAAGTTTCTTCCATTCCCCTCTGTTCAGGGTAGGTTGATTCTCGACGTTTCGTTTATTTGAAAAAATATTATTGAGATCAGTACAAATACGTCCTGGGACCGAAAACTCTGGACGTAAAGTGGGGGATGCCTTTGCCCAGCAGTGGGACACAAACATAGACGATACTTAAAAAAAATACAAAAATATTCTTTTTATTCGCGTGGCGTCGGATTGAGAATAGCGTCACTCCATTTCCTTCTGTGGATGTCGTAGAAGGCGACTAAGGGAATATATTACCAGGAGACGGGCAGCAGCGTCTTCCTGAGATTCCAGCAGCATACTGCGATCGCCAACCCGCCTGCCAAGCGTGGCGATGACGGCAAAACCCTTCATGGTTAGGAAAACCATGAAGGAGACCTATGTCCTGCCGTGGGCGTGAAATGGCTGATGATGATTCTTTTTCTTTCTGCCAAATTGCGTTTGTTAACAGATGCTCTTGGTGTCTTTTTTGTGCTCAATGTATCAACTTATTGTTTGCGGAGTGTTCTCAAGCGACACTAGCCCAACAGCATGTCTAATATCGACCTGAGGTGGATGACAAACAAAGATTCCCAAACAAAAATGTGAGACGCTGCAGGAGTTGCCCTTTCGACCAGTTCCGAAGTTCATCGACCCGCCCTGCAGCGGTGGTATTTGGAGCAATTTCGGTCCAGAATCGCACGCCTTGCCGTTTGTTTTTGCCCGGTACCTGCCTGCTTCTTTATTATTATTAATTGGATCAGTTTTGGGAACCGACTCGCGGAATGCGACCTGTTCCGTGGATGCGCTCTCGTTAAGGCGTTCGCCGTTGGTTCGAGACTGAATGTCGATCTAAAATGTCCAGATCTTCATCATCATCAGCCCATCGCTGCCCAATGCTGGGCCAGCGTTGGACTGCTGGGCCTGGAGAGGCGGGAAGACTGGAAAAGGACTGGGGCAGACACAAACTGGCGGCCGATAACAGGACGACGACGGACAGTATGAAGACCAACAACTCGATGATCGGAGGATATTGTTAAGCGGAATTGATGGCGTGGATGCAGATGACAAGGGACCGTGAGAAATGGCATTTGGGGAAAAGGCCCATAGGTCTTCAGCATCTAAATATTAACAGTGTTATTTATAAAAATTAGTTATTTATACTCTACTATATTATTGTTAAATTCTCATATGTAATTCCTGGTGTACATACAATAAAGAATATTCTATCTATCGATCTATCTATTTAAGACATACATTCATTATAAGCATTAACTCACCCCTCTATACCGGAGGGGTAGGCAAAGACCAAGGTTTGCGACTGTTTACTTTTTGCATCATCAATAATCCTTATAAAACCCTTCTCACATGCACTTACAACGGCCTCTCGCTTCACCCTAATATTTGATTTTTAACTAGTCTATGCTTTAAATAGTCGACGCTGCTGGTGATCAAGTTCTTTAACTATGGTAACAATTGTGCGGAACTGTGTCCACGATATTCGAAGGATTTTGCTCCAGCACCACTTTTCCAGAGCGTAAATTTTCTTCTTCGGGAGACAGAAAATGGGCTTAATTACTACGCGTGCCCGCAACCGATGGACGGCGGCCCCTTTGCAGCTCAATCGTCCCGGTCGTAACTGGAACAGCCCCCTGCCCGACGATATCAGCTTAATGAGTTGACTCCAAAATGTCATGCCACTTTTTACCTGTTCCCCCGCAATCAGAGGCTCAGCACTAAGGGTCATAGATTGCGTACACAGGGAAGGTCTGCCCTTGCATTTGTAAATCTGGATACTTTTATTCAAAGGGCTTTACGTATCATGACTCTGCCTGATGAGGGAAGGACGGGTTATTGTGAAAAAAAGACGAAAATATGCAGCACTTAGGTTAGGAACTTTGAAGTATAATTCTCCGCTGTCGATAGAATTTGAATCAAGTTAAGCTAAAAAAACAAAGACAAATTTTTTACAGACTTCAAAAAGGAGGAGGTTATCAATTCAACGAGTATATATTTTTTAAATATTATCTTGAGAATATATAAATTTTAAAGTTGTACGTGTTTGTTTGAACAGAGCTATCTCATGCCGAATGAGATTGAACAACCGCCTTCTGTGCCAACCTAAAGGTGCCTGCAGACTATAGTGAGACTTTTACATTAATTACAAGCAAGACGTTTGCGTGGCGCTGCGCGGGCGCATGATAAATGAGCCCCGAATCAGTTCGGCCCTTTTGTGATACTGTGTACCGCGAATTTCGATATGGAGCGTTTTTCTCTTTCAAACGAGTTGGGATCTTGTATCGTTGTAATTGTTATGAGAAAATCCTTAAGGAGCCGCGGCCTCTAAAATCGGCTAAAGTTTGTAAGTTTCTATGGTTTATAAGATAAGATAAGATAAGAATATTCTTCATTGTACCAGGAAAAACACAAACATGAAATGTTTACAAAAGTGCAGTACAATCGTCGGCCTTACTGCTTATAGCACATAAACTCACGCCTCATGTCGGAGGGCTAGGCAGAGTCCAGGGTTACCTGGACCTGGCGGTTCTCGCAAAACCACTTTCGCTTTGTCTTATACAATTTGGTCGAGGTGCGACGCCTGAGACGTCCCTTACAGGCCCTCAAACATTCGCTTGACATGTTTCTTTCGTCCATCTCTCCTTCCTTCGTCATCTCCATATAATAAGCAGCCTATATACGTCCCACTGTAGGGCACAGGCCTTCTCTCAGAGAGAGAGTATGGGCTTAATCACCACGCGTGCGCACCGCGGATTGGCGATTTCAAGCGCTGAGGTATGTAAATAGCTCCGACACTCAGGTTTCCTCACGATGTTTTCCTTCACCGTTAGGGAGTGGTATTAGAAAACAAAGTCATAGGTACATGCCCGCATTGGGAATCGAACCTGGGTCTCCCGCTTCCGAGTCCAATGTTCTACCCACTAGGCTACCACCGCCACCGCCATATGTCCACTGTTATTTGAGGGGTGCACAAGCAAAGTCAACTCTATACGTCAACATCATGGATAGCCATGATGTGTTGGTTTGGACATGTGGAGAGGATGAAGGAAGAAGGATTGACGAAACAAATATATTGAGTGAACGTGGGTGGAACGGCCGGTACGGGACGTCCCAGGCGGACATTCAATCTGGCTCGGGGACCCAAGAGGACCCCCAGGCGGACCTACATAAGCAGCCTATATACGTTCCACTGAAGGGCACAGGCCTTCTCTCAGATAGAGAGTATGGGCTTAATCACCACACGTACCCACCGCGGAGTGGCGATTTCAAGCGCTGAGATATGTGAACAGCTCAGACACTCAGGTTTCCTTACGATGTTTTCCTTCACAGTTAGCGGGTGGTATTGCTACTATAACTTCACAAATGTACATAACTTAGAAAACAAAGTCACAGGTACGCGCCCGCACTGGGAATCGAACCTGGGTTCGATTCGTGGAAAGGAGTTTACATTAATGTTCATTCCCTTGCTTTTAACTGCCCCGTCCACTACTGTTACTTGTTGCTGCAGGTCTTCGGCTGATCTTGCTTCCTCTCTTCCCAGCTGTAGTCCAACATGCTGGTGGGGTCAGCTTTCCTTATTTTCTCTCTCCACTTCACCCTACTCATGACCTCGTTCATCGGAGCTCCGCAATCTCTGTGATCTTTCTTTACTACATCCATCCACCTACTTGTAGTTTTCAGTCTTCCTCTGGATCTCCGCCCAGGAATTGATAGACAGCACTTCATTACCAATGCAGTCAGGAGGCTTTCATTTCACGTGCCGTGCAGGTCTCCGGCGGATGATGCGACCAAAATCTGATAATCAGCGTATATCAAGCAAGCAAAAAGGTTTGCGCGCGAATTATTTTGGCAACTAGAGTAAATAAAATAAATGCAAAGTCTTAAGTGTAAAGAACGGTTTGTTTTGTGAAATTTCGGAAAACATCTGACATACCTCAAGCAAACAGACTACTATTGCCAGTAAGAAGGTCTACTTAACATGCAGGCTGAACTGATTTGAATGTAGCTTTCACAAAGGCATAATTAGCCTGTTCGCTTACTGAAGAGTCATTGTTAGTAAGGCAGAGTGCTAATTTGACACGTCAGGTAGCTGTCAAATGCAAATTGCCTGTCAAACACTGTCAAACGTCCATTGTTGCAGCGACGCGCCCGCGCATAAATTGCGGCTGACTTTCTGAAATAGGAAATGTTTTGTGCTTTAATTGACAGATTTTTATGTAGCCTATATACGTTCTACTGCAGGGCTGTGCTCTTCTCTCGGAGAGAGAGAGAGTATGGGCTTAATTGCCATACGTGCCCACTTCAATTTCAAGCCCTGAGGTATGTGCACATCTCAGACACTAAGGTTTCCTCACGATGTATTCCTCCACCGTTGGCAAGTAGTATTGCCACTACAACTTCTTCACAAATGAACATAAATATAATTCACTGTTTACTAATTTTCTTTTTTGGTTTTCAGTTTACACGTGTATTGTAAGATATTCAGGAATGTGCGATGTAGAGGTTTACCTTGTATAGGTACATCTAATGAAACAAACGAGATTCTACCAAAGTCGTTAAGCCCCATTAAGTAGATGCTTGTATTGTTCGAAACGTAGTCAAACATAATACAAAGGTTTGTGTTAATATTTGTACTTTGCATGGAAAAAAATATAAATTATTTCTTTTGTTATTGTACGTACCTAATACCAAATGTAGTGTAGGTATGTACCGACGACGTAGCAAATATACTGAAAACATTACAAGTTTGGACTTGTAAGAAAGTTCTAAGTAAATGTTGAAGTTATTTGACTTAGGAAAAGTTTTGTTTAACAACGGCTCTCCTGAATATTTTAAGAACAAAACTCTTAAAATATCATTCTTCTCAAATGTTTATTTTGTAATTTTTATGCTCAGACGAAATTCATTGTGGTTACCTACTCACGAGAACAGGTCAAATGTTATTAATTTTTTGCAATCTTATAGCACCCGTTCACAAGCATTACGCAGGAGTCAGCCATCACCAGTCTCAACCATATGTTTACAAAATTTTTGACAAAATATGTATTTGAGTAGGTTAAATTGGAGTCTATACAGTGGAGCAGTTACGCAGTGAGAAGGCAAGGATGTCAAAAACACGGAAAAACACCCAGAACAAAAAAAAACTTTAATCATGGAAAAATACAGCAAACATCGTGAGGAGACCTGAGTGTCTGAGGTGTTCACATACCTCAACGCTTGCAATTACCAATCCGCGGTGGGCACGCGAGGTAATTGAGCCCATGCTCTCTCTCTCTCTATGAGAGTACTCTGTATATGCGGACAACTTACTATTTTATAAAGTCGACAGCTCATTAAGGTGACAAAGACTAACTCAAAAACTATATCATATCAGCCTATATACGTCCCACTGTAGGGCACAGGCCTTCTCTCAGAGAGAGAAACTATATGTGTGCACTCTATTCAGTCACGATACAGGCTACTTTACAACAAAAATGTAAAGGTCAGCCTTCATATAGCCTACACATCTTTACATCTTTACACGTTTGTATTGCCGACGGCACCACAGAAACTGAAAAAAGTATTAGAACAAAAGTTATATACATTTATACTACACCTGCTTGGAAAGTACCTTGATACTTTATCAAATTTACGGTAGAAAGTACGTCATTGCATATCGAACAAATATGCGGGGAGAAAACGCATCTGAGCGGGAGAGAAAAGTGTATGAAAATCCATTTCTTACGTGGTTTTTCTTTTTTAATTTTGGGTAAGACTATGCGCCGGTAACCTAAATATCAAAAGCCAAAAAGTTTTTACAGTGAGTTTTTATCTCCAAGTTCGCAAAATGACACTGGCCACTAGCTGTGTGTTGGATGGTGTCGGGCTGGCAGTGCGACCCTGCGGCGGCAGGATAAACAATTTGAAAAAAGAACATGTGAAAATTGCAGACGCCATTGGCGCCATTTCCAATTTGTGTGTTGTTTGAGGATTCAGTTTTCGTAGAAAGTAAAATAAAACTATCAAGCAGGTGTAGTATAAAGCACTATGTATCACTCGAGAGAAACTGCGATTCCCGATCTCGGGTGTTTTAAAGCCCTCGCCTACGGCTCGGGCTTCAAACGACACCCTCGACGGTAATCGGTCACTTTCTCCTCTCGGTGAACAATGTACTATAAATCGCGATTATTTAATATGTACTTAAATTTTAATTAGCATAATCCCAGCAATGACACGGTACGGTGATAGCCTAGTGGGTAGAACATTGGACTCGGAAGCGGGAGACCCAGGTTCGATTTCCAGTGCGGGCATGTACCTATGACTTTGTTTTCTAAGTTATGTACATTTGTGAAGTTATAGTAGCAATACCACTCGCTAACGGTGAAGGAAAACATCGTGAGGAAACCTGAGTGTCTGAGCTATTCATATACCTCAGCGCTTGAAATCGCCAATCCGCGGTGGGCACGCGTGGTGATTAAGCCGATACTCTCCATGAGAGAAGGCCTGTGCCTCTCTTTTGTCTACTACTTAGACACAAAAAAATGTGTCTGTAGTGACTAGCTGTAATTTAGTTCTCCAGAGGGTGATTCTGATTGAACAACTTTGGTTCTAGTAATTTTAATGACTCGCGGTTCTCATACGTAGTTATGCATTAAACGGGTGTCATTGCTGCATGTGCATAAGCAGCCTATATGCGTCCCACTGTAGGGCACAGGCCTTCTCTCAAGGAGAGAGTATGGGCTTAATCACCACGCGTGTCCACCGCGGATTGGCGATTTCAAGCGCTGAGGTATGTGAATAGCTCAGACACTCAGGTTTCCTCACGATATTTTCCTTCACACTTAGCGTGTGGTATTGCTACTATAACTTCACAATGTACATAACTTAGAAAACCAAGTCATAGGTACATACCCGCCATTGGGATCGAACCTGGGTCTCTCGCTTCCGAGTCCGATGTTCTACCCACTAGGCTACCAACGCTCTAATAAGACAAGATAAGACAAGAATATTCTTATTGCGCACAAGAGACAAGAGACACAAAATATGAAAGTTACAATGAAAAAGCACAATGGTAAGTACAAAAGTACATAAGTCATTTACTGCAGTAGTTATTCACATGGACGTTTGTATGGACCGCCAACATAACTTTTTATGGTCTACTATAGTACCCGCCGGTGGTGGTACAGTTCCTCCGCCATTACCATTATTTCCTGGCCGGAATGCAAGGCACATCGATCGAATTCACGAATGCACCTTTTTCAAAGTCAATTAAAAAATACCAACGGCCGCTTAATGCGATATCGAGCAACCACGAACGGTTTGATACTTTGTACTCGAAATTACCATACGATGTTTAAACAGTACAGTCTGTCCAGCACATATTGTCGCTTCAAAGGCGAAATTTCTTTACAGAAAATGTATGGAAGAAATGCTCAAAGCGCGCGTCAATGTAAAATAGACGTGGTAATTCGAAAAAAATCGCTAATCTATACGATTAACGTTCTTCGGAAGTTGGTTATTGTCAGATGTTTCTTTTGGTCGTTCGAGCGTAGACAGGTTAGTATCGAACTAGGAGTCTCCAGTATTTTGGTCACCGGTTACGTCTGTTTAGCATATTTATTAAGTATATGCTCGTAACGCTCGATTATGCTCGGCTATGGCTTTTGCGTTAAGGCATAAACTTCTTAAAAGCTTCATAGCGTATTTCAGGCAATTTTAAAGCTCTAATTAATTTAATTTTAAAGTGATGTAATTTGCTTCGGCCAGATGTCGCTGCCTGTACGTAATACAGAGAAGTTCGTAAAGAGGCTCAAAATTTCGCCGATGTCTGCACTTGCCCATTAGATCAGTTGGGAGAGCGCTGGCATGGTTAGCCAGAGGTCGCAGGTTCAAGTCCCGGCATGGATGGAATTTTTAGCGTCGAAATAAGTTTTTAAACCTCTTACTTTATACTCCGGATGTACTAGGGGAGAAGTGAGACAGTTCCCGAACAGCGATTTATGAGTGCTGATGAAGGAAGAGGCAAACCTTAGGCTCTGCCTACCGCTCCGGGATTCAGGCGTAAGTTTAAACTAACTAACTAACTTAAGTACTTAAACTGAACTATAAAAAGACATTTAATTTCCAGGAAAATCCAGAAAAACAAACCTATCTACTTACTTTTTAAAACTATATATGTGTACAATAATTGCATATGTGGTGCAGACATTATTGTAAAAGAAATTTATTTAGAGAAATTTACTCAATAACATTTATTACTAAAATTTATGAGCTCTCAAACCTGTACTCACAGCAATCTGGCGACAAAAGGGCATTCAGTGGATCAATTTTAGGTTCTAGAATAAGAATTAAAGCTCTCTTAATTAAGGGCCAAAGTTTAAAAGACTCTCAGAAATCAGACATCAATAATTTATTTCAACGTAAAGAATTTACATTCTGTTTGCTGAATGTCATCATTGTACTATGTTACTATGTTAGCTGCCTTCGGGCCGTATTTGTAGTGTTAGTTTCTCTTAAACTAACTATTAAATCTACTGCTAATAGTCGTCAGTTCTTTTTCTTTTGTACGCATTTTGGTCAATTGACAGCTGGCAGTTGACAGTGGATTAAAAAATTGTTGATTTACGACAAAAAGAGAATTAGTTCTTGTCCATTTCGTCTCCACAACGATTTACATAATTAAATCGAATTTTTTGTATAAAATTTGTAACTTTCATTAAGTTACGGTTTCTGTGCTACATTAACCCTCAACCACTGACGTGTCATTTTGTTGCACTACCACTGACGTTACGTATAGTATACGTACGTTAATTTGAGGACCTTCTGATGCATCAATAGAGTGTAACTTTGATGTATACTGCGATCTATTTATTTAGACACAATCAAATGAAATAGCAATAATAAAAAAACAGTATTATTAATCATAGAAAAATATTTATTCATCAATAACCATAGAGGTAATCAAAATTACATAGACATTTAAAAAAAATTAACACAAAAATATTCTCTAACAATAGGAACTTCCTTTTTTGGTTTTATTAATTACTAAGGACGGTTTTAATTAGGAAAAAATCACAATTGTCATAAATCACAATATAAGGCACTTTTTAACAACAATTATTACAGGTCGGCTTGGAGCACTGCAAGCAGACCGGTTTACGACAAGCTTGACAGCCGTACCGGGTTTTGCGACGTTTCAGTTTGAAACATATATAACAATTCTTCATGGTGTCAAATATAAGAAATTCGCTGCTTGATTGACCGATTTCATTATCCTTGTCCTTGCCTAAGATCCGGCCAACAAGAGATGAGAGCTCATTTGAAAGTTGCGGCGTTGTGTACCTTCGCTCTAGGTGCGGCTTTACTAAAGTTTTTCCAAGGCTTTTCATGAATAAAAGACGGTCCGCAGAATTATAATTTGACATTATAAAAGAATTGGCAGCAGCAATATCCAGAATCCTATAGAAAATGACCAATGGCCATCGTCTAGACCTTCTTGCACAGCTGTATTTGGCGCACTTTTCATCCAAGGAATCGACACCTCCTTTCGACGAGTTATAAAAAGATATTATTTCGGGAATCTGTTTAGCAGAATCCATGCTCTCTATATGATGCATCGATGATATCATCGTGACGGTTTTGTTTTTTTTTGGGACATAAGACAATAGGGTAAGCTCTTTCGTAAAACCATATAAAGATGATTGCACTTGGCGATTTTTGGAAAGGAACTCCGGTGGTATTTCCCTTTTATTTTTTTTCAGAGTTCCGACGTATGTTAACCCATTTTTTTTTAGCTCTTTACATACTTCTACAGAGGAAAAATAATTGTCAGCAGTGATGTTGCGATTGGTTCCCATAATAGGTTTTGCTAAACGTAATACACTCTGCGTTGGTATAAGTAATTGTTTTTCTTGGTCGTTTAGCCCGTTGCCGTCACTGTTTTTTCCTGTATATAGGTATGCATTGTATAGATAACCAGTGGTACCATCAGTTAGACATTTTATTTCCAAGCCATACTTACAGGGCTTATTAGGCATGTACTTCTTCCATCTACATCGGCCTCTAAACGACACTAACATTTCGTCAACTGTGGTATTCTCGCCAATTTTATAATACTTTTGACAATTAGCGATAAATTCATAAAATATATGTGAGATCGGTGCAGCGACGTCTGTCTCTTTTCTTTGGGCTCTGGTGAATGCATCATCAAATCGAAGACTTATGAGGATCATCGCAAAACGTTCTTTAGACATTACTCCTCTAAATATATCTCTGCCTGTTCCGTCGGTAGCAAACAATGAATTTATGTCTTCATCGTTAGATTTGAAAGCTGCACTAAAAATCAACAGCCCAATAAATGCGTCCAACTCAACAGAATCTAGATCTTTCAGTTCAGGCTTACAATGACGCTTATATTTCTCTCTCATTAATTCTAATCTTTGGTTAGTGTTTTCTATAATTTGAGATTTGATACTGTCAGTAATCAGCAAATCAAATAATTGGGAAGGTAAACTATCGGGTGGAAAATCAATAGTGGCTATTGGACTCACGATGTTGTGTGCTGGTGTACGTGTGGTTCTTGATGGCCCTTCTGCAGACCACTTCATGCAGCGTCTTTTGCCGTAATAGTATTTTCTGCGACGTTGCGATATATCACTATCATCAATCGTATCTGTAGAAACGCTAACCCGGCGGCCATTTCGCTCGGCAATGTGTGACAATGGAATGTCGTCTTCAGAAGATGCAGAATCCAAATCACAAGCGGGAGCCTCTTCACCACCACAATATTCGTCCTCGGAAGACACAACGCGGTCCGATTGTATGTAGTCATTTTCATCCGCCGATGATTCGTCAGATTCATTAAGCCAAGATTCTATGATTTCTTCGTTGTTGACACTATTCACTTGAACACGTGCTATTTTAGATGTAGATGGCATAGAAGAAGAATTTAGCCGCTTACGGTTCATTTTATCTGCCGACAAACATAAATAAATATTTTAAAAAAAGTTACACTAACACTGACGCTACGTACAACATACGTCGGGTAGTCAAACTCACCTGCTTAGGAACGTGGCAGGCGTCCGCTCCCCACCGCAGCACACGCGTCACTGGCGACTAAGAAACTACCAAAAAGGGCGCGCAGAAATTCCCGCGCAAAGTCAAGATTTGAACGAAAAACCGTTTGGGTGACGTACCATATACGTACGTCAGTGGTTGAGGGTTAAAGGTATTTTTTTTTACTTTGACTTTTATTTATTATTTTACATAAAATATGAATAAACCCAAGGGAAAATAAATTTTAAAATTATTGCAGTCTGGCAAAACTAGCCGAGAATTTATGGTTTGTTTCACATTATATCTTTATGAGTCAACGCAATTAACGTGAATCCAGTAAATTAAAGACACATGAAGTTCACTCAATGATACTAAAGGCTTAGCCGGCAAAAACCCGTCTATACCTTCGAGTTAGCAACTTACACCCCTTAACAAAAACGGCGTGAGCTCGCGTGCGCGCGCGCCGCTCGTGACGTCACGTGATAAATCGCACTTATTTTTTGCACTTCCTATAGTATTTCTACAAGGTAGACAAGACAACCAGACTTGATGACCTCAGGTACAGTAAAAGCTATATAAAACTAGAGATCTTAGCGTTATCACAAATATGTGAGGCTTATTGCTGTGCTATGGTTTAATCGACCACTTGCAAAGGTCTGTTCTTCAATACTTGTGTATACGAACCCAGAGGTCTCAAGACATGGTTGTAGTTAGCAACGGCTTCTTCAATGAACCAGTTTGCTGATCTGGGCTTTGGAATTAGCTGTATAAAATTAGGGGTCAACATGTGTGGTTATAACTTGGTTGCTAAGGGGAATTCGCGTCGTGTGGTCCACCAAAGATCAAGACTTGCGGCACGCTACTTGTTGCACAAAAGCACAGACCACCAATGTTTAATGTTCATAAAATGGTCGATGATCCGTGAAAATAATCCAATGTCTAGTAGACTAGTGTTTATGAATATTGAAATGAGATCAAATTAAAATGCTTTTTGTGTTATTTAAATTCCACGTTTGTTTCCTTTTTTAAACAAACGTGGAATTTAAATAACACAAAACGGCCCGGAAATCTCTTGAAAAATTAAGTTTTTTAAATTCTCATGGTAATAACTTCTTGCTTTGATGAAGATATTCATGAATTTAACTATTAGAAATACATATTTACATCTTAAGAGGGCACCTTGGACTAAAATATCTCTTTCTCGCAGGTTTCAAAGGTATAAATTATTGTAAAATAATAAATATACTCTTGCCTGACAAATGTGCTAAGGAGGCCCCAGGAAAAATCACGGAAATTTTAGACAAATTTTAATAATAAAGCGTTTTTTAATTTTATTTGAATCACCAACAAACAGGGGTGGAGTTTACTTAAGGGGCTCCATGCAATAACGCACATGCGCCACCAATAAAAAAAATATATCAATTTTTTTAATTTTTTTTTTTTATTGCAGATCGTTTTTTTTGCAAAAAGTTTCAGTACCATCTCAGAGTAGTACAATCATGTTCATTGTTATTTTTAGGACTCATGACCGTGAACCTAAGGCAAGATAACATTAACGTCAAAAAACGGCCGGTTTGGGATAAACGCTACCTAGTCCCAGGTCCTAGGTTCTCGGTACGACGAGACTACCCTTAGTACAACAAGTATATGGATTACAGTTTTTTGGAGTGAGCCAAAACTCAGGTTAAATAATAAAACCGGCCAAGTGCGAGTGGGACCCGCGCACGAAGGGTTCCGTACCATTATCTATAACACATTAGACACAAAGATCGAGAAAAAACGGCATAAAATCACGTTTGTTGAATAGGAGCCACACTAAAATATTTATTTCATTTTAATTTCATTATTTATTTTTAAAACGAATATAGAACTAAATATTCTGTGAATATTTTAAGCGTCTACCAGTTGCCGTTATTTACATAGAGCAAAGAACGGCAAAAATTACGTTTGTTGTATGGGAGCCCCCTTAAATATTTATTTTATTCTGTTTTTCGTATTTGTTGTTGTAGCGGCAACAGAAATACATCATCAGTGAAAATTTCAACTGCCTAGCTATCACGGTTCATCATGAGCCTGGTGACGGACAGACGGACAGTAAAGTCTTAGTAATAGGGTCCCGTTTGGCAGCCTTCGGGTATGGAACCCTAAAAATTATCATATGGAGACCCTCTTATTTTTTCACATTCATGATTTAAGTGGGATGAAACCGCCTTTCAAAGTCAGTCTTTCATTTTTACTCTTCTGTAACAGAATAAGTCCCCGATCTTCAGTTCGTCTAAATGCGCTCGCGCACAAAACTGCGTGGAATCTTCTCGGTAGCGTTCCTTCAACCCGTGTGGGTGGCTTAACCAGAGCATGAACCATATTTACAATTTGTATCTGTACTTGTAGGTACATACTTTCTGTAAGTATTTATGTAGATCTACCATTGGGTAAAGCTCTGTCTCAGGAGACAGAGCTTTAGGAAACACGGCTGGTACAATTCATGGATAAATTGCATACAATTACGAGACTTCGATGTACGTTGCGTAGCTGAGTTAACCTACTTGTTGATCTGTTAATCGACTTTGTAATGTACATTAAAATGTCATAGTAAACCATGAATTGTAGTTCAATGAAACAGGCCCCTGCTCGTAACAACAACACATGATTAGCTTCATTACGGATTCGCTTACTTAATCATCGTCTTATTTATAAAAAAACGATTCCTTAAAACACTCTTCAAATGCAGTTTAAGTTGGTCTCTTCCTTTTGCACAGATTATTTCAACTGCATTTGAAAAGTATTTTAGAGAAATTGTGTTTTTATAAATAACACCGTTAGTTGAGGGGTAGGCAGACCAGGCAGAGACCAGGCTACGATCCTGACAGATCACTTTCGCTTCCTCATGTGCCTCAATGATAGGTGAAGTGACCACTGAGACGCCGTAGTACTTGGGACATATTTTAGATTGAGTGGGCTTGCCAACCTAATACCATCATCCAGCTTAGGAAAGACGGTGGCAATGCGGCCGGGAAAATTGAGACTTACAGCAGCACACAAATAACAGTTTTCATTTAGAAGTCTGAAATACAAGATGGGTTTACAAACTTCTCATACGAAGCGACAATCATCATCGTCATCGTCATCATCATCATTCAGCCACAAGAAGTCCACTGCTGGACATAGGCCTCCTCCATGGATTTCCAAAAAGACCGGTTGGAAGCGGCCTGCATCCAGCGCCTTCCTGCCACTTGGATGAGGTCATCTGTCCATCTTGTGGCTGGTCGTCCTACGCTGCGCTTGCCGATATGTGGTCTCCATTCGAGAACTTTTCGGCCCCATCGGCCATCAGTTCTGCGTGCTGTGTGCCCCGCCGACTGCCACTGCAGGCTCAAGGTCACGCAACGAGTGTTATTTCCGGTCCTGCCGTTTGGATGATGTCTTCTGTCCATCTTGTGGCTGGTCGGCCTACACTCGCAAAGTTTTACATCGATACGACAGTTGCAAGTAGGTTAAAACTGGGTTTCTAGATTAACACTGTTACCTTCAACATCATCATCATCATCACTATTAGCTTCACTTGTATGTAACCGACAAACTGAATCACTACGTTGATGTTATAGTGACTCATTTTTCATCAGAGTTTTAAGTGCCTAATCTTCACTCAACAATCAGAGATATACCAGCGTTGTCTGTTACAATTTAAGAATGAAATTTAGAAGTGCGATTCTTTCAAGTAGGTATTTTTAGAAGACCTACCTGAGTTTTCTTTCTGACGCGTGGATGAGATGCAGCTGTTTTCACATAAACCCTGCCACACACAAGAGTGGTCACCATTACAAATCGCAGCTAGGCGTTTTATACTTTATACGGGTAATATTTTATTGCACACCAAAAAAGGCATTCATCATCTACTGAATGCCTTGATTTATGAGCAGTGGTCGGAGTAGGTATATTGAATTAAGGTCACTGACATCAAACGTATATGTTAATATGGATACGCCTCCGAGTTTCCGGATTATTATGATAAAAATACCGAAACATCGAAATTATTACATGAAACTAGTTAAAAATGTATCAATACTCTCAACGCTATGCTGCTAGTGGCGTAGATGACCAGAATTTAATAGTAAAAAATGACTGGTCAAAAAAAAAAAATCAAAATGTAGAACTTGTAACCGATGAGGATTAAAAATAATTATTTTTAATAAAACTGTAATAATGATTATTTGTATTAACAATAAACAATTTTGTTTGCTTACATATGGTTTTTTATTTTATTACTCTATTTACCAAATTTTTGGAAACTCCGGTACATTCCGGAAGAAATGCATGTCCGTTAAGTATAATGACAAAATAATCGAAGATGTATCAAAGATAAAATTTTTAGGCTTAGATTTAGACTCTAATTGCGATTGGAAAGACCATGTAAGTAATGTGTGTTCTAAAGTGAACAGATTTGTTTATGCTCTAAGAAAAGTTAGTCAAGTGGTGTCAAAAAAAGCAGCTCTAATGGCTTACAGTGGCTATGTGGACTCTACTCTACGATATGGTATTGTGCTTTGGGGAAATTCGGTGGATGTGCATAACGTATTTTTAATTCAAAAACGGTGTGTGAGGGCCATTTTCGGAATTAAGCAGATTGAATCATGCCGTCCTTACTTCAAAAAGTATGAGATCTTACCAGTGCCATGTCTTTATATATTTGAAATATGTTTATTTGTATTTAAAAACAGGTGTCTTTTTCAAAGTAATCAGGATATATCAACAAGAACCCTCCGATCGAAATACTCACAAAAGCTACATAAACCACCAGCAAATTTATCTTTAGTATCTAGAAACTCATTCATAATGTGTGTAAATATTTATAACAAATTACCAGATTCTTTTAAAAAAGAAACATTAAGTATTAATAGTTTTAAAAGATTAACAAAGAAGTGGCTTCTAGATTATTGTTTTTATAGTTTGAAAGAGTTTATGGAATATGATATTGAATAGTTTTATTATGTAAGTATGTCAGATGTCGATATGTAGATATTTAGTTTTTAAGATGATCTCATACAGTTAAGGATTTTTATTTTAAAATGTTGTTATAATTCTGACATGTTACTCTTTCCACCATATAAAAAATAATACCTACGTGAAGGATGGATGAATGTGAGTACACCTGTTAAGGTAAGACTTGGTGATTCTGTTTGAAATTAATAGCAACTGTTACTGCTAAATGTGTAACCCATGTCTACGCTCACAATAAATATTCTTGATTCTTGATTCATGTTATGATATCATGACGCAAGTATCTAAAATCAATATACCTACTCCGACCACTGTTTATGAGAGTAGGGTACAAATAAACTCATAAAAACTGAGTGCACAGAGTTTATTGTGCAATCAGTATTTTTGATAGAATTCTAGTGTATTTTGTCTGTTGCGCGGTTAAGTTCAATAGGTACTAATAAAATTGATATCCATTGTTTGTGCTGCGCTAAGCCTCCGAAAATTAGGTATACATTCAATTAGTTCGATGGATTTGGACTATACGGTGCTTATACCTAATGATTTATCACCAGAAACCCTAGAAAGCATACAGAGGAAGCCTCAGTGATGTAAAAAGATAGATACTAAAATCTATAAATCTATAGAAATAAAAATGTATGTTACCTAACCGAGCGATAACAGCGGCAGATAAACCTTTTGTAGTTTTCGCCCGCTGGTAGAATAAGATATTAAAGTTAACTTGTGCCTGTATAAAACAAAATTTAAAAAAAAAGTAACTATTCAGTTGCATTTTGATGATTTATTTTATCTCCAAAATCGCCGAAATCCTCAGTCCGAAGCGATGATGGTAGACCACAGCCAGCGCTATTCCTAGTCTGCGCCAGTTGTCTTAACGTAGCTAGACGGAAGACAGTCTGGACGCAGTGGGCGTCTACTCTCAAAATGTTCTCCGTCGAGTTGTTAACTTTAGTTATATAAAAGTTTTTATATAAGCACAAAGATCATATTATTATCATCATCATAGGCATTTGCGTCCGTTACGGACAATTTAAGCAGTGCCTCAGAGTTTGAAACTTTTTCGAATGACTAAAAAGTTCGATCCGAGAGCAGCAGGCCCTACTGCATGTAGGACACATAAAGGAAGAATCCGGAGTCGGAACGGTACAGATTTGGTGCCATAGGTACAGAATTACAGAGGGGCACAGTAAATATAAAAGTAAATAGTCACTAAAAAGCTCCTTTATAGTAAGTTGACTGTAATGCCGTAATAATAACTTCGTCACGTCCCAATCACTTGGCTTGTTCCCAACTGGGATACCCTGTGCTATGGTAACCAGACAAGGACATGATTCCGTCCCCCAATTTGGTCGAAGTATGTCCGCGAAAAAGTTCTGACCTGGCGACCGCAGCGTGGGAACGCCCCCCACCAGATGGTCTGACGACCTGGTTACGGTGGCGGGGAGTCACTGGATACGGGCGGCACAAGAGGAAGCTTGGAAAACCATGAGTGGGCGTCAAATGGCTGATGATGATGATGTCCGCCTGGGGCGTCCGTTGCCGGCTTTTACACACAAAAACATTACGTTAATTTTGTATATCCTGTTCGGGCGGGTTGCTACGGTCAAGCCCGACGGGGGAGAGGGTTTTAGATTGAATGCAGAAGAGGGTTTTGTCAAAATAAGAATGCACCGATGTGTGAAACGATCTATAATGTACTCAAAATAATTATGTACAATTTAACAGCGTTGAAGTAAACAGGTCACGCGTGTAAGCGCTGTCAGCTGAAAACTTTAAGAATGTGTGAGTGGCTTACACACATCCTATGTATGAACATAATGCGAGGAATATGAATTCCGAGTAGTCCTTTTACGATTTTTCAGCTGAAAATTGTCCTTTTTTTCAGTCATTCATAAACGCATGATCTATATTTAGGTCCAGTCTTTCTGCAGTGGGATGATTGTCAACTTCCTGCGAGAGTTTTTGGCGGAAGTTATGAAAATGCCGCGTAGAAATTGTTTGCTGGTTTTTAAATGTCAATGGACCGTGGTGGTTAGGTTATACAAGAATATTATAAATAACCCTCGCTGACTAAAAAGGAAAACATCGTGAGGTATAAATGTACATCTACTTTATTTTCCAATGTATTAGTCCAGTCCGTTCAAAGGTTGTCTGGGAGAGATCACTCTCAGTGATAATGCCGCCGTCTCTACTCTTAGGTTAAGAAATGCAATCAAGCGTTCTCTACATGCGCCCCGCCCACTGCCACTTTAACTTACTAATCCGCTGGGCTATGTCGACGACTTTCGTTCGTCTACGGATCTTATCATTTCATTCGATCTCGTAGAGAAATTCCGAGCATAGAAATAAACATAAACATTTACATACAGGCACATACATTGGTTCTGGCCCCACACTAGGATACCCGTTGTCGTGGGAACCAGAAACAACGACATCACAAACATGTAAACATCCAAGACCTGGGGTTTTTTTTTTTTGTTCCCAGCCGGGATTCGAACCCGGGACCTCTCGCATGGTATGCAGATGCACTTTAATTTGAATAGAAAATGTTTATTTGTCTTCAATATAGTAAGGCCAATAATCATCTATACTATAAAACAATGATGACAGTTTAGTGAGTAATTTATTTAAAAGCATTTTAATTAGGTATGAAGACAAAAAGATCTGTACCTCGGCTAGTAACTAATGTGCACCGGTGTGCAATTAGTTGCCGATTTTCAGGCAAGGCCTTTCCTTAAACTAAGTTATACTTACCTGTGTATAATTATACTACTGCATAGCCCTTTCCATAGCTCCAGACGGCCGATGGGGCCGAAAAGTTCTCGAATGGAAACCACATATCGGCAAGCACAGCGTAGGACGACCAGCCACCGGATGGACAGATGACCTCATCCAAGTGGCAAGAAGACGCTGGATGCAGGCCGCTTCCAACCGGTCTTTTTGGAAATCCATGGAGGAGCCCTATGTCCAGCAGTGGACTTCTTGTGACTGGATGATGATGATGATGATGAGGTTCTCTATATATCTATTATTTTTTATATTTTTTATTTATATAAGTAATAAAGACCTTTACATTTTTTTTTACAAGTTTCGTCAAACTGCTGTGCAGTTTATTGGCGTTACGCTCCTATATCTTTACTTATTATTGAAATCGACAGGTGGCGATGAGCACGCCTGGTGAGTTAGTCCATACCTGGCGTGTAGTCTGCAGTAGAACTATGCGGTGCGCCCCGCGCTGCCGGCGCCGGTTTCACTGGCGTGATATTTTTCTGGGTGTGGGGCCGTTCAAGTTTTACGTAAGCAGATTTATTACAATTATGTACTTTTAGTAAGCCTTTGATTTGTCTATTTGAAACGACATCTCGCAAATTTTGTAGATAATCCGAAAAGTAAAATATAAATACTTCCTGCTGACGTAATCACCATCCAGACCCCCCCACCCCCCATGTCATCAAAAATAAGCAAAGCAAATCCCCCAGTGCTTACGGAATACTTGAATGGCCCCTGTGACCATGTGTTGTTGAAATAACTCAAAACCTGCCATCAAATATATTAATTTATTTTTGTTAATCCTGAAATCCCAGAACCTGCTGTATTGCATAGCCGGTATTAGTCACCATGTTAGTCACGCTTTTTAAAAAATGGATCTCAAGATAAGTCACAGCGGAATTGTGGTGGTTTTAACAGTCAATCAGTGTTGTCTGTATTTATAGCCATCTGTAAGTATTATTCACCTATATCTAATCGAGATAATTTGTAAGCTAAACGTAATTTCCTTAATTCCCGATGATGTTTACCTACATTTAGCATAGTGATTCATAAAAAACAGTACTTTTTAAGATATTTGCAACTGATGCTAGTAACAAAGAATCCAGACTATTTCCGTTGTGGGCGTCCAGAAATGATTTGTGTTATTTCTTGTGCTATTTTTTATGTGAATATCTTAGAACTTCTTAGTTGTTGTGGCTCTCACTATGGCGACCGTCCCTTTAATACTAATAACACAGAGAAATAGGTCACCACCCGATTTCAGAGCTAAAACTTATCTATTAAAGCTTCTTTAAAATGGTCTCCACTTCTGTACCAGTAGTTCTTACAGTTTGGTCACCATGTAGATAGAAATTGGATACGAATTTGTCTTTCAAGGACCAATATAATATGATCTCCAATTCTATATCAATAGTTCTAATATGTGGATCACTAGATGTAAGCGAAAATGAGTACCTTGTCTAAAAATTGTTCAGGTGGCATAAGGTTTCTTAGAAGCACTACTAACGAATAGTTCACCGGATCCTCAACATGTTAGACACTAAATGCCATGGAAACAGGTCCATCGATCTGATTTAAATGAGAAGCCTATTCATCATCCTTTAGTAGGAAATTGGTAGAGGGACCAGTGTTAGTTGACCCCAGTGATGTTGGTATTTTGTGTTTGTGTTGGGTTGGGATTGGGACCAGCTATGGGAATATAAATAAAGCAAAAATGCGTTTATTGCGACGAATAATACAGTAAATGTGACAAAACAGAAATAAAAAAATTATATAGAGTTTAAAGTTGACAGCAAAATGTGTGTTTCTTTTGACGGCGCTGTTTTTCAACAAAGGGGTCGTCCATTAATCACGTGATGTTATTAGCAATTTTTAGTCCCCCCCTCCCCTGGATACTTGGTGAGGTTTTAGGGGGGAACCCCTACTCAAAACAGTGTGTATTGTTTTTGGTACCGTTGCCTAGCAACGGCGAGCCCAGGTCACGCACCGCTTTTTGGTTTAGAAATCGCGCATTCGCGAAAAAATAAATAGGTGTACGTGATATCTCACTGCACCCCCCCTCCCCCGTAGGGATATTTCGTGATTGTTCCTAACCCCTGCTCCTTTTCGAACCTCACGTGATAAATGCACGACCCCTTACCTGCTTAAATAACTAGTATCCTAAATACAAACTAATGTATTTAGGATTTAGTTCGGTAAAATACTACATAATTAAGTTGTGTATTGTTGTTGTCTTGTTATAAGGTGTCTTTGAAAATTATTAGTACGTACATTCGTAAAAGTATTTCTCCAGGACATGGTTAATTTGTATGCCAAATTTCATTCAAATCAGATCACTTGCTTATAGTTGTTTGGTTTATCTATTTATGTATTTATTTATGTATTTATTTATTCGTTACTTATACTGCACTTAACTTAATGTACATCACGGCGAACTTAATGCCATAAGCATAAACATGACGAAACATTTTCCTTTGATGTGATTTCCATGAAAACTCTGTGGGGTCCTTGTGTTCTTTGTGCCATGGGGTAGTTTGTTAGGAGGTAAAAATAAAATGTTACAACTTGTTAAAAAACTAAGTAAGTAAATTTGTTTATTTACAAAAAAAGACACTACAATAAAAATTGCTTATAAGAGAGTGAGGGTAAAATAAAAATGTTTGTACATTTACTGGCAGTCCCCAAACTAGGATAGGCCTGGGGCTTGGGGACTTTATTACTCGTTTGCTTTTCCATTTCTTTTTCAAAAAGACGCCTGTCACCTCAGTCTACCGAGACCACGGCACTTGCAAAAGTGCCGAAACGTCGGAAAATTGTAAAATGGAAAAGTAAACGAGTTAATATCCGTTAAAAATCAGTTTTATTATGTCTAGTGCTCGTGTTAACCTCAGAAAATACTATGACTTTATTAGTGTGGACAATTTCTGTTTTGTTGGTTGCTGACAAATTAATCTTTTACCTACCCCTACCTTTACAACTAAGATATCTCAGAAATTTCAAAATACCGGCAGTGAACTGCTTTTCGACCACTACCGCAACGTATTCTAAACCAAATACATAACAAACTTGTTCTTGTATAAATACGAGCATGTTTTTTCCCGCATCAATGAAATCGCTTTTACGCGTATTTTCCCGAACGATTTTCAGTCCGCTTTGAAGCTCAATTTACTCTAATTCCTCTTTCCTGTTGTAACGTTCGGAAGAAAATGTAAGCCAGTATGCTCGGCGAAGATCAAACGAGACTGGCCAGAGTGAACAATTGTAAAAACTAGAACATAACTACATAGGTACCAAATGGTCTTTAATGTGGGAGTCTGAATACCGAACACAGTCTTTAGATATCCTTTTTGTCTTGCATAAACCACTAACGGAACGGCCACCAGAAGAAACGTTCTACGAGGAACTATTTGCAAAATGAAACGGCTCTCTAGTGACTCGTGCTTATTTGTAAATAGTAAAGGAGCGAGGTCGCCAGAAAAGAATCACGTATGCGTGAGCACTCTAGTTCTTTGAACTGGAGTATGCTGCCAAATTCAACAAAAAAAAACTAGACCGCATACCTTAGTCCCTACTCCTTAGGTCTTAAAGCCGTTTTTCGCTCGGCGAATTGTAAAACCTAGGGACGGTTAGGTGTCGAATCACTAAGCTCCACAAGCTGATGACTAAGTTGATTGAGTGTCCAACCAAGCCGTTCCGTAACCAGACGAAATATAGACAGAATAATTTTTATTGTAATGAAAATTAAACAGTAATATAGTACAGTACAATAATTGGCGGCCTTATGACCAAAAGTAATTTGAATATGTCAGTCTCTGCTGGCTCTGTGCATTCTCTCAGAAAGAGATAGACAGAGAGAGAGCAAGTAAGTAAAATAATACACATACATACATAAACTCCCGCCTGTATCCCAGATGGGTAGGCAGAGACCAGGGACTGCCACTTGCCACGATCCTGACAGACCACTCAAATCACAGCAAAGGGCAAGATAAAAAGTACCCGAAACCGGCGTGCGTGCATGCAACGACTAATGAATGTTGAGGAAGTAAAACAATTTATTTCAAAAAAAGATAATACAAAGTGTTTCCGTGTAGCGCCGGATTAAGAATTGCGTCACTCCATTACCTTCCGTGGATGTCGTAGAAGGCGACTAAGGAAATACATTACCAGGAGACGGGCAGCAGCGTCTTCCTGAGATTCCAACCGCATACTGCAATCGCCAACCCGCCTGCCAAGCGTGGCGATTATGGCAAAACCCTTCATGGTTATGAAAACCATGAAGGAGGCCTGTGTCCTGCAGTGGGCGTCGAGTGGCTGATGATGAATACAGAGTAAGGTAGATTATAAAATGACGTTGGAGGGTATTACTAAAAAGTTACCGGCAGTCGCCAAACTAGGCTAGGCCGGTATCTTGGGGACTTTATTAGTGTGCACAGTTTCTGTTTTATTTATTCGTTGATAAAATCTTTAACGCAACAGCCTATTTAGAATATGGTTACCGTCGACATCATCTATATATCGTAGACTAAGGCCGACTTGCACCACTTCTTAACACTTGCACCCAACACCTGGGTCACATGGTGCACACAACGCAAATTCGGTATAACCTGACTGGGACAAACTGGACCGTGCGTTATATGTGTATGGGGACAGGGAACGTGTAATGTCACTTATGTCGCCATTTATTTATTTGTGGTATTTTTGTTTTGTTATAATAGGAAAACTTACCGCTATGAAAAAGATACACTACAATTTAAATAAAGAAAGACAGACAATGATAAGTTTTCATTGGTAGAAATAGTAGAAAATGCCTAAGTACATACGGGAGACAATAATTCACTCACTCCAAAACAAATAGATAAATAGACACTCAAGACACATTCATGGTCTCAAATGTAATTCCTAATGTACAATAAAGAATATATGTCAGGCCAGTCAATCCATATTCGATGGTCAGAGAATCGATTGCAAAGAGTTACAGAAGTCCGAGGTAATAGATTTACGTACGGTACTTATACTGCCGCAGAACAAATCGATGCTGTTGCTTTCACTACAGAGTTGATTAAACGACCGAGCGGCTTTCGAAGAATTTGTATGAAGAATTTTAGTTAAATGCTGTTTAAGCCGCAGCCGAAAGTGCGGCCTAATACATGTGACATAACATAACCTGCATTTTAATTTCTATTTCTGAGAGCGAGAGCGAGGCGTTTGGCGTAGTTCATACGTATAAGTAACCGACATACGTACCAGGGTGCAGGCATTCTATCAGAGACAGAGTAGAAAACACCACGTAAAAATAGTTGCTGGTACTAGAAACAATATTCAGAGTTACTCCACGTAAGTTCCAGTAGCTCTGACTGCTGGTACAATAGAGAATATTCTAGGTACGTCGGGAATTATGGCAATTAATTTACGTACTAAAATATACATAAATGTGGTTTCGAATCTCGGCATGTACCAATGACTTTGTTTTCTAAGTTACGTACATTTATGAAGTTATAGTAGCATTTGTGAAGCTAAGTATGAGTCAGCTGATAACTATTTCGCGATTTCAGAGCGCCAGCGAGGGAGCAAAATCGTATCTTTTTTGTAGATCGTTTTTGCAAAAAGTATCTTTACAATCTCTCAATTACGTTAATAGCGATTTTTAGGACCAATGGCCGTGAACCTAAGACCAAAAACCTAGGACTAAATAGCATAAACGCCAGAAACGGCCGTTTTTGGCATAAGTGCTATCTAGTCCCAGGTCCGTTATCGTAGGTTCTCGGTCGTGGGGCTAAAAATGACAATTAACATGATTAAGCGACTGTACAGACACTTTTTGCAAAAACAACATTTAAGAAAAGATATGATTATTTCCCCTTCGTGGCGCTTGTGTTACTCTATGGAGGCCCTTAACGAAAATTATCGAATCAAATAGATTCATTTGTCCAAACATAGGGATGGGTAATAGTAGGTATAGTCTAGCAAAATATAATACCTATATAATACAATAGATTTTAATTTTGTACAATTGGTACTCCAAGTCGGAGTACAAAAACATTTATTTCTTGTTGCGGCGAAATTATGTGTACTATTATTAAACACATATAAAAATTTCAAAGTAATCTGTTTATATTTGACGTATTTATGCGTAATTTTCGTAACAAAATGTTTTTTGCGTTTTCTGGAAAATGCCTGTTTTCAAATTACAGTGTTTTGTCATGACACGGCAGTACTGTTAACAACAGACAGTGGTTTTCTTTTTTTTCATTTGCATTTTGGCCAACCAACAAATGTTAACAGTGAAGATTGACAGATTGTTAGCATACGAGAAACTGGAGGCAAGGCTCAATTGGCAGATTGTTCATAGAAAAAACTATCAGCCGTCTCGTAAAAGCTTGAAGTCAGTGCACACGCCTCCTAGAGCGCCCACCGCGCCTCGACCGGTCTCGAAGGAAAGTGATTCAGCGCGAGACGATAATTGTGTGGGCTTAAAAATGGCCCCTCACAAGCTTGTCGGTAGTGGAGTCAATCGTCATTACTTGGCTACTTTCTCGACCCTTGGTAAATAGCTAAGGTCATCGCCATTAAGAAACCTGGTAAAGAAGAGCATTAAACTTACGAGTACCCTCGTTCTTTCCAGGTGAGACGCCTCTAGCATTAAGTCCACTATTTATGATTGACCTCTATTTCACATAAAAAAGGAATATATGATAGTAACTCATTTCAGACATTAGAACCCTTTCCATTGTGAAAAACGTAGAGCTATAACGTAGAGGTGTGTTAAGTTTGTTTGCGTATAGACTGAAGCTGAATGAATTCAAATATACGTTAAGATATTTTTTTAGATAAGATATTTGTTTATTTTCTGTCCACAAAATACATTTACATACGCAAACAACATTGAATACGTAAATGATACACAACAAAAGAATGTACTAGGTATTTGGGGAAAGACTGGAGCCTAAACTAGATCAAAAGATCTGTATCTTAGGTTTTCAGGCCTCCCGCACTACAAAAGATTGGTATCATATTCGAAGCGTCACCAGCATACGGTACACGGTATTATACGTTACGTATCAAAAATGACAGATGTAATAAAATAAGGTAAGATGTATGTATGTATATATGTATGTTCTCTCTGCTCAGCCCTACGACCGGAGTCTTGGGTTCGGGTTTCAGCCACTGAGCAGAGGGTGTGTGAATGTGTGTGAGGATTGTATATTTGTGAAAGTAGATATAGATTAGTATATATCTTACTAGTATCACAGTGGCTGAGAAAGTCTGGAGTTATATGCATATGTAATCATGTAAGTAAAATAAGCAGGTATTAGATATTAATTTCAAGAAGCTTGTTTATGTATGACGCGTTGTTTATGTATAAGAATAATATAGGTACATCAAGGTTTTTTATTTTTTTTAATAAAAAGAAAAGAAAAAAACGTCGTCTTCATACAAAAAAGCATCACATTAAAGGAAGCTTCTGATAGGGTTACAAGAGATAGTGCCTAGTGGTTTGTGCGCCGGGAGAGATCAGACGACATTGTTCTAATGGCCGTTATGATTCCAAGGGCTTGGCAGTGCCGGATTAATCTGGCCTGGGGCCTGTAACAAATTTTAGCAAGGGGCCCTTGGTTTGCTTTAGGTTAGCAGGTGTAGGTATGCAATAAAACAAAACCGACCAATGAACCAATATAATATCAATATCCTCATCCAAGTGGCAGGAAGGCGCTGGATGCAGGCCGCTTCCAACCGGTCTTTTTGGAAATACATGGAGGAGGCCTATGTCCAGCAGTGGACTTCTTGTGGCTGAATGATGATAATGACGATGAATATCAATATGATACCAATCTTTTGCAGTTCGGGAGGCCTGTCAAGCTAAGATACAGATCTTTTGATTTAGTTTAGGCTCCAGACTTTCCACAAATAGTAGGTACATTCTTTTGTTGTTATTCAATGTAGTTTTTATACGCGAATGTATTTTGTGGACAGAAAATTAATAAATATCTTATCTTATATTCTTGAAAATGTATATTTTTTTACGGTCAGAAATCGGGGCCCCCAAATGCACGGGGCCCGCAGCACTTGGGCTTGGTCATAGTTATAAGCTCTGAAGTTTGTACTTTGTTTGACTCTTTCTCTAACTTAAGTCTTAAGGTCACGAAGTTGATCATAGTGAAGGAATGAATGAATGAATGATTTATTGCCACAAACATACATAAGAATATAGCAGTTATAGACAGTGTGCGTGTGACAACGATGCTATTTCAGCGTTTGCAGTTTCTATTTGAAAAAGTTCTGGTCTTCAAATAGCACCTTTACACAAAATTAAAACTTCGTATTAACAAAAACTTAAAACAAAACTTACAGGTAAACAAAAACTTAAAACTAAAAATAAAAATTAATTAATAAATACATTTGTTCCAATTAAGAATATTGTACAAATCGAATGTAAAATAAAATATGTCAATTTGGGAGCATACTTTTACACATATTAATTGCAATACCAGAATTCTTAAAATGTTCTTTAGTAGTTACTAGAATGCAATTTCAGTTTTGTGAGATAGTCGATAATGTCATTCATCAATAAAAATCAAATAGTGGTACATGGGAATCTAGTCTTTGCCGCATACCGCGTATCGTCATGTACGTGATTGCTTCACACAAACTTTACCAGCCCTTTAGGGCTTTAATTTTTTTAAATCCGTTTTTACTGCACTCCTAAGATAACCTTAGATATTCCATCCAAAATTCAAAGTTTTAGGTCCTCAGGCTTAGGTAGTGCGTAGTCAGCCAGCCAGTGAGTCACGGTACTATTTTTTATATGTATAGATGATTTAATTTTAACTTCTGCGAATCATGCCTATATCAATTCTAGGCTTGAGGGACCCAATTTAGCTGTAGCATGCTAAGCTAAGCCCAGTGCGGGCATGTACATATGACTTTTCTTTCTAAGTTATGTACATTTGTGAAGTTATAGTAGCAATACCACTCGCTAACGGTGAAGGAAAACATCGTGAGGAAACCTGGGTGTCTGAGCTATTCACATACGTCAGCGCTTGAAATCGCCAATCCGCGGTGGGCACGCGTGGTGATTAAGCCCATACTCTCTCTCTGCGAGAAGGCCTGTGCCCTACAATGGGACGTATATAGGCTGCTTATGATGATGATGATGCTAAGCTAGAGATCGCTCGTCACTCTTGCCATTCCCAATGACAGAACCGGAGACGTGTCGAGTTCGAGATCCTGGATTGGAAATAGCGTTGGATAGACCACAGTCTACGTCGGGTCAAAGCTTGCCTGACCAGACTGTTAGAGTTTGTAAACATACTCTAATCTGTCCTTTCTATGCTCATGCCCACGCTCTGGTGTCCTGTGTGTTATGTACATTACTGTGTCTGTCAATAATAAATATCTCGTTAAAACGCATCTCTTCTTCTAATGCCTGTGATCCTTCACAGACAAGCCTTGACGTACACTCGCCTTGGCAATGGACAGAGAGGGTAGCCAAAAATCGCTTAGATAAGACTTATAGCGTAAGAAGCCAAGACGACTTTAGGTAAGGTAGTGCTGAGCTGACCTAAACGAGAACCATCTACATAAGAGGAAATCTTTAGTTAAAGCGCTATGCTCTTCTAGTATTAGAACCTTAAAGGAAATAAGGCATAATGGCCAAGTCTTTAGTCAATATTACCTCGTTCTGTTTACCTTTAGACCTGCACCTATCCCTAATCGAAGATTTGTACGATAAGGTCAGTCACGCCCTTTTGGAGTAGGTATGTACTTATAGTGTTTCTGTTTCGGCATGCCCTGCCCAGAAGAAACCCTTCTTATTATCACAGTAGCGCATTAGTTGTACCATCGAGTTTACGTCAAGACAGCGTGCCCTCATGCCTTACAGAAAATTTTGGATAAGTATGCTACAGACATTTCAAATTGAGGAGGGCATACATGGGGCTATTCCCAGTATTTCTGCAGGACTGCAATTGCACGAAAGAAAGATACATTCATTATAAAAACAAGACGCATCACAGGAAAAACATAAACAGATAAGTGACATAATATAACATGATAAAAAGTACCGGAAGCCGTGAATGCAACGACTAATAAATGTTGAGGAAGCTGAATCGTGGATCGTGGCAAGTGGCAGTCCCTGGTATCTGCCTACCCCTCTGGGATACAGGCGTGAGTTTATGTATGTATGTGTATGTATGATATGATCAAATAATGATCAACAACACAATGAAAACGTAATACGCAACAGACAAAACATAGATGCAGCCGTGTGGTGTGTCTAAGTTGCCACAAAAGGCAGCTGACAGCGGAGTGATCCTTCAGTGCCTTCATTATTGTACTACGGAGTGCGCGTCGTCGTGAAATTGATAAGAACCACTGGCAAGAGACCGCGCAGATTAGAAACAAATAGCAGCTTATTGTATTTTCATTGTCTTTAATATATTACCACTTTTTAAATACAAAGACCAAATAGGAGAAGACATCATCATGTACTAGCTCGTAAAACAAGCAATAACAAACGATTCAGTATGATTCAGTATGAGTCGTTTGAACGGAACTTCCTGAAACTACTAACATATAGCAAAATACGTGACAAAGCAGCAATATTTCATTCATTTTATTTCGTCTACATTGCAGAAGCATAACGCAACATACTCAAGCTTCGGTCACACGCAGCGACTAATCTCTGCGAGTGCCCTCGCTGCGATTAATAGCCGCAGCGACAATTCGCTGCCTGCCTGTCACATACAGCGAGTTCTATACACGAAAATGTCGACCGCCGTCAGTGCGCATTCGCAGTGAGTAAAATTTAACATGCTCAATTCTAGTCGCGGCGACTTCGATTGAATCTACTCGCAGCGAATAGCCTGTCACATACAGCGAAGACTCGCGGCGAGTAGGCACTCGCAGCGATCAGTCGCTGTGTGTGACCGAAGCATTACAACAGCGTAATGTGTACCGCGCAATAACAAAGTCTCGCAAGTAAGTACCTATTGTTTTCGACACACATCGATCTAAAATCGTCCAATTATAAACACTCGTAGTGACATGTGAGTGGGGTGGCCATGGTGGCCATTGAAACGGGTTTTACGATCGTATGCCCTAAAATTAGGTAAAGGAAGCACCAACAGCATCGTCAAATAGGCGAAGTATCATCAGACACAGCTCTTATTGCGATCTCGTTGGTGTTGAATTTTGACAAGAGTTTACGCAAACTTTTTGCTCTTAACCCTCAAGATGTGAAGAGAACTGTCAGTAATTCAAATTTTACGAGAAATTTCGAAATTAGATATGGTTGAGGTACTCGAAGATTATGCTCTGAAGTCTGTTCGATGTTTTCAAATCATTGACCACTGACATAGGATCTAGGAATAATAAAAATAAACACTTTGAACTCTCTGAGAGAAGGCCCTGGCTAATGACGCAGTGGCCACCGCAAACGGGGGCAGCCGAAAACACGATGACGGGAATCAGGATGATCTCGAAAAGTTCTTGCCTGAGTGGTCAGAGGTGCAAATGTTGCGGTCATTGGTCTGAAATATTTGACATTTCCAGGGTAAAAGGTAAAGGCCTTCCCGCCTTTACCTTTTACCCTGGAAATGTTAAATCGATAAAAAAAATAGGGGTAACATAAAACATATATAAAAATGAATTCGCAGATTCTTTCCTGAATCAAGTGATGCAATAAAATATTTCTCTATCAGTCAGATCTGCAGTGGAACGTATCTCAACATCGTTGGCATCAGAGCGTAAACTTACCGTATTCTTTTATGACTAGCGATGCTCGTACATAGTTTACGTTTAACGTCGCCTGGAATTAAGGTAATTCAGTGTACGTATCAAACAATCGCAATTAGACCTATCGGTTCTGCGCTCTCGATTCCCACATCCGGTCCCGGCATTCCAGCTCAGATGGGCACCCTACGCGGACGTCGCATACGATTAAACCCAAGCTCCACATACATACATTGCGCCTGTAGCTTTTACGGCGGTGCTTCGTCGGAAAAGGCAATCTGATCGATAGGTACCGTAGACTTGACTGCCGATACGAAAGCGTTATCATAGTTTATACCCGGCGTATCAAAAGTACAGGGTTACTTGCGCAATTCCTGGAATTACATAAAAACTGGTAAATTTAATTATAAAAAAATTGTAGAACAAAAGTTGGAAGTTCGTGAGAAGTTAAAATTTGTAATTTTCTAAATCTCAAAAAAAAAAACAATATTTTTACGGTCTAATAGAACAATTACTAACAACTCAAGATTAATTTAATCTGTATAATTCTAAAGGCGAGTCCTTCGGGCCACCATGACTATGGTTTTTAATTGTTCTTTTCAGGGTTATAATCTAACGGTCAAATACAGTTTTCAATAGCGTATTCTAATACTAATCAAGTCGCACTCGAAGTAACGCGCTTGTCAAAAACCTAAAAGGACTAGATATTTACAAATGTCACATTTTATATGATGCCAATCAAGTGTTTTAAATGAACTAGACTATAAAACAGCTAAGGCTAAAGCTAGTGTCATTAGGCCGTTTAGGCTGATTACATCCTCCGTTCAAGCTTCAGATATGACTTTACGTATAACAGAAGAACGCAAAATCTTCAACGCGAATGCTGGCACGCAACGCGCACGCACGCGTGCCAGCATTGTAACAACTACAACCCGGTTTCTCGTACGTTAACAAGCTGCTAACAAACCGCGGATGGTTGCGAATTGTTTTTTTTATGTACTTTACGCATAAAACTATACGCATAAAAAAACTGTTTTTTACTGGCCAAAATTACTTCACTTAAGCGCAAACAAACAATATCAGGACGAAAAGTAATAAAAATCCAAAAAAACTATGTTTTGAGCGTGTTATGGTCGGCGACGGCCAACTCAATTGTTTTTTAAATGTTTACGGATGTCAGGCTCTCAAGCATTTAACTTATTAGAAAACATAGTTCAACATTCCTACGACTTCGAATTTGGATTCGCAGTTTCGAGCTAAAGGTCGGAAATCACGAATATTTACAAATATGCTTTACCGTTACTGATACATCATTAATAATACTGTTTTTCACAATGAAAAGAACATTCCCTCAAAATACGGTGAACGAATTCAAAGTCACCCTGTAGATACAACCAACCAGACCTTCTACCCTGCACAGTTCGAGAGCAGTTAACAATCAACAATCAGAGCTCGACCTTAACGTCTATAGTGATTTAGGTCAACAAGGAACAGCAAGCCAAGGTCGGCTACTAAGAATAATCTAGGCACAGGCTGGGCCACGAACACTGTGGATTTTTAGAAACCAGCGGCCACACAGAAGGGACGTGTGGCGAGGGCGCGGAGGCGTCGTTATCAATTCACTTTCATGAATGAAGAGACGGGACGAAGGCGTGATTTCTAAACAACGCATCGCGTCTTTTCCGCGCCCCCGCCCCACGTCCCTTCTCTGTGGCCGCTGGCTTACACATTAAATTGTAAAAAAAACCCGGCCAAGTGCGTGTCGGGCCACGCGCAATGTAGGGTTCCGTAGAAAGAGGGTTTTTTTTTTCTCTGCCTTATGGAACTAACAACTTCATCGAAGTAATTTTTAATGGATTTTGTACAAAATTTAATTTTTATAAATTGGTTACGTATTACTCGTTAACTAGTAAAGCCTACTTAGCCGTGATACTTTTCCATTTAATTTCAATATATGTGCTTCTACCCTGAATTTTTTCACGTTTCTACAATCAACCGTTTAGCCAGGAGAGGGGGGGACGCCCTACTCGGACAAAAATTTGCGCTTTAAAGCTTAATATTTCGCAAACGGAACTCTAAATCAAAAAATGGTCTTCCTAGACCCACAATATTTTTCAACGACCAATCTAACGATGGCCTACTGGCCTACATGATGGGGTAGACGAGAAAAAAAATCATCCCCATTTTTCATGTTAGGGGAGGTAGAAAAAAAATAATTCCAACAGTTATTCTTTAACTTTGTCGGCGTGATAATAGTAGTTTATGCAACTGTCATATAATGAAGGGTATTAAAACACGAGTGTGAGTTTATGAAACGAGCGCAGCGAGTTTCATAATAGTAACGAGTGTTTTAATACCCGTGTTATATGCAGTTGCATACACTACTTTATCTTCACTAATGCAATTAATCAAACAACAAATTTATTAAATTAAATTCACGCGTACGTGTATAATCACAGCGATTTTGCCGCCATTAAAATTTAACCAATGAGAGCGCAGCTTCAATAAAACGCGACCAACCTGATTGGCCCTGCAATCTAGTTGGTCGCGTTTTATCGATGTTATAATGAGATTTTACGATATCGATGTGAATATTATACCATCATGTGAAATTGCTTAAATTGAGTGTTTTGTTGTCTGCGCTATAACAGTAGTAATTATAAGTCAAGTATTGAAAACATAAGTAGAATGTTACAACATTAGTGTAGATAAATATGTTTACACATACCAAATAACAGCTTTCTAGTACCACCGGTCTTTGCGCTAGGCCGCGGACGG
Source organism: Yponomeuta cagnagella (assembly GCA_947310995.1). NCBI lineage: Eukaryota > Metazoa > Arthropoda > Insecta > Lepidoptera > Yponomeutidae > Yponomeuta > Yponomeuta cagnagella. The sequence continues at coordinate 16,771,438 of OX371277.1, forward strand.
ACAGACAGACAGACAGAAAGACAGACGTACATTACGAAACTTAAACTAAAAATAGAAAGAAGTGGCGTTCCTCGATGGATTAAATATATAAAAAAACTAGCTGACTCGGAAACGTTGTTTTGCCGTTTCGGAGCAGTTCGATAACAAACACTGTGACACGACATTTTTATATATTATATTACTTTGGTAAGGTTCACAGCTTGAGCATTCAACCGTTTACTGAGTCTAGACTCATTTCTGAGAGCTGAATTTCGGTCGGAGTCTCTAATTATAGACCGCGCGCTAATTTTATTTATGTTAGTTTGTGTCTTACGGTTCTATTGCGAGATACTTTGATTAGAACTGACGAATTAGAAAATTAGCACTTCACCAAATCTTGAAGACCTGTTATTACTCGATAATGGCTCTTGTTTTTAGGGTTCCGTTCCCAAAGGGTAAGGGTACACCACAGGCTACATCTATGGTCCTGTTTTATTTCTTCGTTTTGTCTGTTGTGTATTTAGTTTTCTTTCTGTTGTTGTGCATATTATGTTACTTATGTGCTTATTTTGTTTCTGTGATGTATCTTGTTGGTATAATAAATGTCTTTCTTCTTCTTCTTCTTCGCCTATTACTAAGACTCCACTGTCCGTCAGCAATCACCAAGCTGTATCTCACGAACCGTGATAGCTAGGCAGTTGAAATGACAAATGACGTATTTCTGTTGCCGCTATTACAACAAATACTTAAAACACAATAAAATAAATATTTAAGTGGGGCTCCCATACAACAAACGTGATTTTTTGCCGTTTTTCGCGAAACCGACTCGCATTTGGCTGGACTTTTTCATCTATTCTGGGCAGGCCACGTTAGTCGTATGCCCATACGAGAGATGATGATAAAGATGGGGTCACTGAATGAGCTCAACGCGTGGGTCGAACCAATCAAACAATTTAATTATTTGAAAACATTGGTAAATTATACATTGTTATAAAATAGAAAAGTTGCGCTGTGTTTTCCCTTTCGGCGTACAAACTTCATTCATATTGTAATGAGAATATGTAAAATAAAATGTTACTGCTAATTAAACAAATTAAATACAAAATTAGTACCTAAATACTGTTATGGTTTAAACCCGCATTTTTTTGATGATTTCGAGTGTTTTGACTTTTCAGTGTTCATAATTATTAAGCAACTTCGCCCAAATGTAAAAATGTGTGTTTTGGTGTGTAAATAGAACATTACCTTATTTCATCTTTTAATATTTCAAACTGCAGCTGTCAGTTGGCCAAAGTGCATACAATTTTTTTATTAAAAACTTAATAGTAGGTAGATCAAGAGATTGTTAGTGTACGGGAAACCGGGCTTTAATGCAGTAACTGAATCGAGGCCCTGAAGAGTATCGAAATCAAAATGGTCATTGTCAGTCTACTTCTGTCCGCTGCGGTTGCACATCGGTTAAAAGAGCTATGACGGATAGGCTTTTCGATATCAGAGAGTAACAGTGCCATCACTCTCTTCCTACGTGAATGTATGGCGTTAACGATAAAGCATAGATCAGTGTATTGTTTCTAATAAATTGTCGGTTCGCTGTGTGTGTCCATGTTAAAGCTTTATGGCCCTTTCAAATTGGATAGTAACTTTTGCAGAAGTAGAGAAAAGAACGCGGAGCACTTTTTACCCGACTGCGAAAGAAAAGGAGGGATTTTTTCGCGGGTATATCCGTGTGGCGCCGGATTAAGAATAGCGTCACTCCATTTCCTCACGTGGATGTCTTAGAAGGCGACTAAGGAAATAAATTACCAGGAGACGGGCAGCAGCGTCTTCATGAGATTCCAACCCCATACTGCGATCGCGGACCCGCCTGCCAAGCGTGGCGATTATGGCAAGACCCCCTCATGGTTATGAAAATCATGAGGGAGGCCTGTGTCCTGCAGTGGACGTCAAGGGGCTGATGATGATGATGATGATGATGATGATATATGGGTATACATACCATATGTAATTCCTGGTGAACATAGAATAAAGAATATTCTATCTATCTATGATGTTTTTATGACCATGAAGAGGCCAAACGGATGGAAAACTTTTGACAAATGAGGTGGCAAGTGAACTGGGTGCACGAAATGAGCCTCCTCGAGCGTCGTACTTAGAGCCCAGCGCACCCTGGGCGACAATGAGCGAGTTTCTAACCCTGATTGCCAAATCCCCTCGCCACGATGGCAAACTCAATTCCAGTCTTGAAGCCGGCGCTGGAGACGCTAACAAGAGAAGAAAAAAGCGACTAAGAGCTTCAGACAAAAAACTTATTACGAAACAAAACCCGATTGACCGACACACGGGACCAAACTTACCTACAAGAACAGCACTAGGGAACCCGCTGCTGTTTGAAACTCACTGGACAAAGTTAGGTCTTGTTTATTAAGACTTAGCCGTTAGGATTTTTGCTTCCTAATAAGTTTTTTTTTATTTCAGGTTTTCAGAGGCATTTTAGAGGTCCTTAGATGAGTTGCTTTCAATACACAACGTTCTCTAATCATACTCATTGCTGCATATACCTACTTTTCAGCTACATTAATCCTATTTTCGCGAGCACAGCTTATGTATAAAATCAAACAGCCGAGAAGTTTGAACACTGGACCACATGTTGATTATGTCTAACCCCCTAGGGTTGAAAGCGTAAGCTTTGCAATTCATCATTAAAATCAATTATGCGGAGAGAAACCACTTTAGGCGTTTAATATGAGCTGCGTGGTCAGGCCGAAAGTGAGAGCTGAATCTAGACTGCAGGGCTGTCCAAACTTAACATTTCCGTTGGCCACTGAGGCCCGCGAACACACAACAGGGCAAAAAACGTCCCACTGGGGACAAAAATACCCAAAACTTACGAGTTTCTGACCTTTAAATTATAAGTTTGATTAATTCGCGAAAATGAAATACGACATTCAATACAAAATTTCAGATGCTAGCGAAAAAGTTTTTATTTTTTCGAGAAAAAAGAAAATTTGCAGCATAAAAGTGGTTTAAAACCGGTAGTAAGTTAAGTTACACTATTCCAATAACTTTGTAGCTGTCAAAGTTGCAGCTCCTGATAGATACGGCGGTACATTGATAATATGAAATCGTATTGAACCTTTACTGCCCTTAATAAAAAAAAATAAAAAAATAAATAATTGTTTATTCTGTAAAAGGTGCATACATTTCTAAATAGTCTCAATGGTCTCAAGACCAACATTTTATCATTTATTAACAGCTGAGGAGCGAAATTTATCCTACATTTTATCCAGCAGCTCCAGAGAAAAGCCTTGATCTCCAAACTGCACTAAAATACTGCAAAAAGTAGCAGAATAATTACGAGGGCCGTTGTTTAAACAACACTGATCTAGACTAAAATGCGGCCACCAACACCAAGCACTTCTGGTGACTCACGATTCAAAGCTACCATTTCCAAACAACAGATCAAGATAATTGTGATAATTTAGCGATTGTGTACTAGTTTTAAGCAACTGACATATTGATTTTATTCGAAAGTCGACCCGGTCTGAGCAATTGCACTTTAATAATTGTTAAGACTTCAAACTTGTTCAGTGCAGTGAAAGAGTAAACTACACGAAGAACAGAAGTATCCATCGATTGTACCTGACACATATTTTTTTCAACTTTGTGTATTAGCAGTATTATAAATTCCAAAGAATCAAAATATTTAGACTTCCAATCGAATCCCAGCCACAATTTTTTTATGTTTTAAAAATATTTTAAATACTGAGTGCAAGATAAGGATTAGAGGTGAAAGACGGACATACTTCGACCAAATAGGGGATGTATTACCAAAGGGCAAGATAAAAAGTACCCGAAACCGGCGTGCGTGCATGCAACGACTAATGAATGTTGAGGAAGCGAAAGTGATCTGTCAGGATCGTAGCAAGTGGCAGTCCCTGGTCTCTGCCTACCCCTCTGGGATACAGGCGTGAGTTTATGTTATGTTTTTATCGTTACGTAGCCACTATTCGTCCCACTGCTGGGCACAGGCCTTCTCTCAGAGAGATAGAATGGGCTTGATTACCACGCGTGCCCACCGCGGATTGGCAATTTCAAGAGGAAACCGTTTCGTCTAGAAACGGTTTCCAAAAGTTTATGAATACTTTGAAGGAAATCACTCACACGCGTTCTTCGGCAAGAACTGCTACAGCGTTTCGCATCCCAAACAAGTTATCCGACTTAAATCGTAAATGGACAGTCGGACAAGATTTCTTTTCTCCCGATTGCGAAATGCAGTGCACGTATGTAATAAATAGAGTATTTCCTCTTAGATCTAACCTGATTATATATTTATTGGAATTCTATTCTGCGATCAGCGACTTATAGTGACTAGTTTCAGTTGTGAAATCGGCACTTGTAAGGCAGGACTCTCTATGAATGACTGTACTTCCACACAAGACAATCTCGTTTTGAGGTCCTAGCGAATATGACGATGAGATCATCGTCATTAATCAGATGACACCCACTGCTGGGCAGGCCTCTAAATGTTGCGTTCAGGACCGTGAAGTGGATTGTACCCGGCGGTGAAAGAATGTGGACTACAGTCCAAATCAATCCATCATCCCACATTTATCCATTTTTATTCTTGCCTATAATCAGGATCAACATAAATATGACAAACCTCCAGAATCAGCCATTTGTACAGATCAATGCACGGCACCTCTGCGGGAATCTAATCCGCGCCCGAGACAGTTACTCTCAAGACCAATCAGTGAATGAAAACTAAAACTACAAGAAGGTCATTGTTATGTTAAAAACGCGATAACTTAAAACACTCTTCAGAGGCAGTTCAAATAGTCTGTGGTAATAGGAAATGGGCCGAAAAGTTCTCGAATGGAGACCACATATCGGTAAGCGCAGCGTAGGACGACCAGCCACAAGATGGACAGATGACCTCATCCAAGTGGCAGGAAGGCGCTGGATGCAGGCCGCTTCCAACCGGTCTTTTTGGAAATCCATGGAGGAGGCCTATGTCCGGCAGTGGACTTCTTGTGGCTGAATGATGATGATGATGAATGGGAAAAACGTAACCGCAGATTATTTACACTGCATCTGAGGAGTGTTTCAGAGGAATCGTATTTTTGTAAATAACGCCGTTTTATTTTTGCGTTCCACTTTTCTTTATCTGTCGTTTTATCTATATCACACAAAAAGTCAGTCTTTTTGTTTTATTGGCTTGTTTACTGACCTATCTCAACCGTTGACATATTGACCCGAATAATAAGAAAAAAATATTCTTGTGCAGTTCGGGTCCGGGTCGCTTCTTGGGTCAGGGTTCCAGTTACTGCACTAGCTTTACGAGAAATAAAAGTATTAACTTATATTTTTCCATGAGTTTATTCTTAAAGGTGAATGCTAAAGCCCTAAAGCGGCTCCTCGAGGAGCAATTCCCATACAAACGTTTGGTTTTATTTCCAAACGACATGCCGGATCTCAATTAAAGTTTACCAATACGTTTAGACGACACAAATCGAGGTTTGATCGTGCTTAGAATTGGAAATAAACTTATCCAAAAGAAATCAAGCCTTGTGAATAGTTTCTATGAAGTCTTATGAGGCTATTATATTTATGGATATGACACAAGCTTTCGATAACTTGCTCCTTACGAAATTATATAAATATGGTATTCGCGGCAACGTGCTAAACCTTATAAAATCCTATCTGGAGAATAGAACTCATTGTACACAAGTTTCGAAAATTGACATTGAAGAAAAAAAAAGGAGAGATATTCACATCGGACACTAGGAAAGTAAAATATGGGGTGCCACAAGAAGCGTGTTAGGGCCTCTTCTCTTCTTAGTCTACATAAACGACTTACTAAAAGTGAGAACCTATCCAATGACTCGCCGATGATAGCACTATCTCAATTGACTCTAGAAATAAGGAACATTATGGATCTGACATAAATAAATCTCTACATGACATAATAAATTGCCTTCAAAATAACAACTTAAAAATTAATCTAGATAAGACCAGCATAATGCATTTTAAACAAAGACAAAATAAGTCTAATAATATTAACGTAAAATATAAAGACATCGAAGTAAAGGAAGTGTGTAATTCTAAGTTTCTAGGTGTAATAATAGAAAGTAGATTAAACTGAGATGAACATACTACACAGCTAAATAAAAAATTGTCCTCGAGTGCTTTTGCGCTTCACAGACTCTCCGCTGTTACAAACAGAAATGCGTTAATAACAACTTACCATGGTATGGTTGCATCTCTCCTGAGATATGGAATTATATTCTGGGGCAACTGCACAAATAAAGTATCTGTATTTAAATTACAAAAACGATGCATCCGAGCCATGTTTGGCCTTCAACAACAAGATACCTGTAAGCCTTTCTTCATTAAATATAAGATTCTGACTTTGCCTGCGATGTATATATTAAAAAAATGCCTTTTTGTAAAAACAAATGAAGATCTATTCCATAAAGCTAGAGATAAGATTAAGCGAGCCCAAATAATGAAAAGAATAATAAAAAGCAAGTCAAACACGGCACTAATGACGAAAAGCGTCTGTCACATGGCTCCCACTTTATATAATAAACTGCCATAGACAAATTTAAATTTAAATTGAAGAGTTTACTTTTAACGAAATCTTATTATAGTGTCTTCGAATATTTAAATGACAAATTTTGACATTGTTTACTTTTTTATTATGATTAATATTATTTTTCTAATTATAATCAATTCGAGCCACGGAGCACAAGGCCAAATCTGAGTCAGAATGCTGGCCGAGGGCAGAAAGAAGTGGCGTGCCTTGGGGCAAGCCTAGTGGACGAATACGGGCCGATTGATTGATTGAATGAACTATTAACGGGGATGGAGCTAAATTTCTATCTCAAAACAGTGTTTAAATTCAGCGCACCATTATATCACCGCTTTCTGAAAATTGAGGCGTATTTTTTATCAATCCAAGAGTAAGTGGGTCAACATTTACAGTTTGTTTATACAATTTTTATAACATGTGTGCAATTATGAAAGCGAAATGATACCTAGCCTTCATTGAATCTAGATTGTTTACATATTTCGTGAGCTCTATTTTAACTACAATTAATAAAAACTGATAGGCACTCTCTTGTAAAATCCCACTGACCCACTCATTGATATAATGCACTAGTTTCTGGCCGTGAATTCGTCTGCGTGGTCTATAGAATTACATACTACATTTATTTTAATGTAATCTATACACGTCCCACAGCAGGGCCCAGACCTTCTCTCAGAGAGAGTATGGGCTTAATTACCACGCGAGCCCACCGCGGATTGGCAATTTCAAGCGCTGATGTACTATACTATATACTAGACAGCTACTGCAAAATTACTAATGTGCACAGCTTACCCCCTAACTTAGTTAATAATAGGGGTTAAAGTATGAAATTGCCGTTTTATTGCAATAGGTTCTTTGAATTGACATAGAATCTTCATGGTTTGAGGTTTTCGAATGAAACTTTTTTCAAATGGTTTCTATGATGTTCTTTTTTTAAAAAATGTGAAACATTTGAATATCGACTTTCAATTGTTTTTGTTATTCAATTTAGACAAGAAAGATGGATACTGCGAAAATTCGAGTGATTATGAGGCACCCATTTTTCGTATTTTTTTATTTTATTGATTTGACGCAAGTGAGTCAATATTGTGGGTAAGGTAACGTTAAACCATGCCGCTTAGCATAAAAAAAAATGGCGAATATGCCTCTAAATTATCACTAAATATGGTTTGATTTGAGTTGTACCGTTATACAGATTTTATTTGAACTGAACTGTAGTTTTGGATGATAAAATATTCCAAAATGACTAGCACTGTATGTTTTAGTGACGTCGGGCGTCGAATATTAATAGAATATGTATTTTTGTAATTTCAAAAATACCCACTTTTCCCTCAATAAGTTCCATACAAAACCGCGCGCTCGGAGAACTTAAGAGTATGTATTGTGTTTTTATAAGTAACACCGTCTATGTCCAAATCCATTCAGCCGCTTTTGCGTGATGGAGCGACAAATATCGAAACCATACAACCTTTCCTATTTATAATATTAGTTGTAGAAATTAGATATAGACCGAAGTGTTAAATTGAAGGCCAACCAAAACTATTGAAAGATTATTTAACCAAAATATGAATCAAGTTGAAATTTTTTTTTATCACAGCCTTCAGTCTTATGCGGTATAAAAAAAAGCGGTGGTAGCCTAGTAGGTAGAACATTGGACTCGGAAGCGGGAGACCCAGGTTCGATTCCCAGTGCGGGCATGTACCTATGACTTTGTTTTCTAAGTTATGTACATTTGTGAAGTTATAGCAGCAATACCACTCGCTAACGGTGAAGGAAAACATCGTGAGGAAACCTGGGTGTCTGAGCTATTCACATACCTCAGCGCTTGAAATCGCCAATCCGCGGTGGGCTCGCGTGGTGTTAAGCGCATACTCTCTCTCTGACAGAAGGCCTGTGCCCTACTGTGGGACTTATATAGGTTGCTTATGAATGAAGTCTTATTAAATTCAAAGTAGGTCGGTGGACCGACCGAGACCGTCTGTCCCATTGACATTGGCCTAATTGAAAAATGGCCGCGACCTCCGTGATTCTAAGGACCTATTCAGTCTTGAGGACAACACATCAGATTCCTGTGGGAACTTTACTTAAGCCTATTGTTACGTCTCTCACGCTATCTCGCTCGCAAAATCTAACATGTTTAAAAAAATATACTTTTCACAAATGTGGTCTGAGGGTTTGATAGATTTAAAGAGCAGTTGTTTACAAAATTTATTAGGTACTATAATTCGTAGTTTATTATGACAATTCGAGGTACATCAAGTACATCATCCGTGTGGCGCCGGATTAAAAATAGCGTCACTCCATTTCCTTCCGTGGATGTCGTAGAAGGCGACTAAGGAAATCAATTACCAGGAGACGGGCAGCAGCGTCTTCCTGAGATTCCAACCGCATACTGCGATCGCCAACCCGCCTGCCAAGCGTGGCGATTATGGCAAAACCCCCCCATGGTTATGATAACCATGAAGGAGGCCTGTGTCCTGCAGTGGGCGTCGAATGGCTGATGATGATGATGATTACGTACGTAATACAGAGAAAGTTTGTAAAGAGGTTCGGAATTTCGCCGAAGCCTGCACTTGCCCATTAGCTCAGTTGGAAGAGCGCTAGCACGGTTAGCCAGAGGTCGCGGGTTTAAGTCCCGGCATGGGTGGAATTTTTAGCCTCTAATTAGGTATTTAAAAATTTATTAATGTTTGTATGAAATTTTCTTAATCAAAAACTAGCTACAGGATAAGAATAAATATGCCGTGTTACGTTATTACGGCGGATTGCCCAACCAAAATAAAAACATAAGGAGACACTCATACAATAGCAGATTGTACAAGGGCTTAAAGCGATCCGTTTTTATTCGAAGCAACTTATTGGTCCGAACGCAGCTCGATGGATCGAGGGTAATAGTTGAGGATAAAAAAAAATTAAATAAAAACCGACTCCGAAAGACTACAGTGCCCAGTTTCAAGACCAGCACAAATATTTTGGGCACCGGCTCCAAATTATACTTCTACAATACCTAGATGTATAAATACTTCTACTACTAATTATTTAATTTATTTCTAACTTTTTAGTGCTGTAGTCTTTCGAAGTCGGTTTTTATTTTTTATTAAAAAATAATATTTTTTTAATTTTAAGTGGGGGAGCGGGAGAAAAATAAATAAGTCCCTTATAACCACAATTTACCCTAACTGCTTAATTCGTTGCTTTAAAATTTGATGTTCTAAATTTCCATCTCCGAAAGTATTCACCAGAATATCACTAAATTAACTTGGGACTAATTTTATGAAACATACGGATATTACTGAAGGATGGGCTCCAATTGGGCTTATTTACTGCTGTCTATTGAAGAGTTCCGTTCTCCATCTCTGAAAGTCTCCGTCAGATCCTCACCAAATTAAAATGGGACCAATGGGACGTTATACCTGTTCGAACAAAAAAAGAATTGTCGAAATCGGTTAAGATTTGACGGAGTTATGGAGGAACAAAGCCAAATAAATATTATATATATATATATACGCGTCGAATTGATAACCTCCTCCTTTTTTGAAGTCGGTTAAAAATGGGCATTCAGGCCTGAGTTATACACTTTGCTTTTCACTTCGATTGCAAGGAAAATTCCCGACAGCAAAATCGTCGTACAGTGAAAGAACATAATAATAACCAACCCCGCCAATTTATTTCTTAATGTTTTTGTTTTATTTTTACCATGTGAATTTAGACTTCGATACTTGTTTTCTGCCAAGTCATAAAAACATTTCTATAATCAACTCCTATTTTATCTGATTTCATTAATTTAATTATAGAAAACGTACGGAACTCAAATAATGATAGCAAGAATAAAAAAAAACAAGTTTTAAGAAATTTTACTGCTCAATTATGTATATTTTGACTCTGTTTGGCTGTTGAGCCTCATTATCTTAGTTTAAGAAGAAAAAAGTACTTTATGCACTAGAGCTTAAAAAGCGATTTTATGTCGTCTACGCTCGACTTAAAGTCGAACTTTACGAGCATGACAAGTAAAATAGTAGATTGTACAACAAGTGCATAAAACGCACCATTTTACTCGAGACGTTTATCCATCCGAGCGAGCTTGCGAGCGAGGATAGATATAAAGTCGAGTGTAAAATGGGTTTTATGGACGAGTTGTACACTCTACTTTTCACTTCGATTGCGAGGAAATGAAACAGCAACATGTAAATATAGTAAATGCTAATTTAATTAAAATTGAAAGTTACATTAGAGCAATGAGAAATATTTAAAGCTGTTGGTATCTTTGCCTTGGTCTTAGAATACGAACGAAACGAAATAAAATAAAGAGGTTGTTGTATGAAGTTAAAGATGTTCGTGTGGCTGTTGCAGCGATTGCCTTGGTCTTCGACGAAGATTTTACTTTGTGCTCTAGAGCATAAAAAGCGACTTTATGTCGCCTACGCACGACATAAAGACGAACTTTTAGAGCATGAGAAGTGAAAACATTGTTTTATTAAAGTTTTTTTATTTGTTTCTGCCTTGTCATAAAAAAAACATACAAAAACGTCAAACTTGGTGTGATTACAGCACATTCTCTATAGCAGGGATGGCGAACCAATGGCCCGCGAGCCATTTGTGGCATACGACAATAGTTATTTGTTACACAAGAGTGCAAAGTTGCTTTTTAACCGCGTGCTCAATGTTGATGACAGAGCAAGCGAAGGATTCTAAAATTGAATCACGAGCGCAGGGAGTGATTCAAAAATTAGAATCCTGAGCGTTAGCGATGTAATCAAAAGAGCACGAGGTGAAAAATCTTTGCACTCGAGTGCAACCCGTAACCTTTCATCCCACCTCAGTGAGGAAATGACAAATGCAAAAAAACACAAAGAAGGTTCCGAGTCTGAGTTTGTAACAAATTAAAAAAAGTAGTATAATAAATTCGGCACCATGGAGGTAGAAGTAAATAGGTTTAATGATGTTTTGAATTTACAAACCAAGTGCACTCGATGTTCTAAATTCAATTTACTTTATCCTCTAGCGGATAAAAACGGCTTTTGCACTCAGATATCGAAGAGCAAAAATACTGTTTCCGAGATGGGGGGATGAAAAATATTTTGTCGATTGAGGGCCATAACCTAATAGACAGATTTATTACTATAATTGTAGTGATTTTTTTTTCGATTTAACATTACACAGGCTTTCCACTTGTAGGTATAATAACAGTTTAGTTAGGGTTTTCGTCAGGCACTAGATAGATATAAAAATGCCAAATATTTCTCATAAAGCATAAATTTATTAAATTGATAATATAATTTTTCTTTGATTGTGATTGACATAATTTCCAAATCAACTGATTGCAAGACTATATTTTTAATTTTAAAAGTAAACAATGTAATGCAACCCCGGGTTTTGCCATGCACTAAGTTAAACTTGATTTTGATTAACAAATATAAATTCAACCTAAAATCAAGTTTTAGAGCCAGGCGACGATTGAATCTCAATGTTGATTGATTTATTTACATAATTTATTTAATTATTATATTATTTTAAAATTGAACTGTTAACAAATTGTTGAAGTAAACATTTCACAATCGGGAAACTATACTCAAACAATCATCATTAAATATAAAACATGATCAGACTTAATCATTAACATGTCATTATTAGAAATGTCTAAAAATCTAACAGGATATTTAATTAGAAATAAAATAACAATTTGTACTAATACTATTTCAAAAAAGTCATGCACACTCGCGAGTTGGTATTGTAAAAAATAACGGTCATGCGATATAATTATTTTTTTAGTAAATGTTAGTCAATATTATTCAAAACATATATAACGTTTAAAACTTTCTTATATATACATAGATATTTAACAAAATCTAGATTTAACAGTTCAGTCAGCAAAAGGATCCGAAAGGAAAACCGAAAAATGTTAAATAATGGTCATAGGTCATGGTGCTTAAAATTGTAAGCATTTTTGCGTTTTCCTTGCGGACCTCATCATTTTTTTATTCCATTATTTAAACTTAACTACAATAAACTACACGTGAACTTTAAAAACTCGACATATATACCGGAAGCTTGAATAAATAAAATTGCAGTAAATAATATCACGTTACATACAAGATATTACGAAACGATAAAGTAAAATGAAACCGGTGATATGCATTGACTGCAAATTTTATCATGTTCCTTCTTGCTTCAGCGCCATATTGGCGGAATTTTGCAGAGTTGATAAAGGTTAACATAGTTATGTTTAAAATATGTTGGACCACGATGACTGCCAAATGGGTGATGGTGGCAATGATAAAATCTGCATCAGACGGGCGATGTTGGATCTGTAACAAAATAAATTTTGCAACTTTATAAAAAAATCAACTCAAAACTTTCGTTCTCCATGGAATAAAGGCTAAGGGTAGAATTAGGAAAAAACAGCAGGGATTTAAAATCAACGAAGTGGACAATAGGCACTTTGATAACTCATAGCGGAAAATTTTGCGGTAAATTACATACAGTATTTCGTGGAAAGTTTAAATTGTGTTCAAAGGGGACTATCAGACCGATGACGATAGAATCACTGAACAATTACCATAATCTTCGTGTAGCTTAATGGTTTTGGTAATCAATATTGGGTATAATACTACGAATCCAGTATAAAAGAACATTAAAAATAATATTAAGACATTTTAAAATTTACGCACAATCAACACCTCTAACGATTATAGATGACCATTTTTTCTACAAACACAATGACAATTTCTTTTAACCGCACTGTAGGTAGCAAGAAATAACGTTACAATAATACTTGTAGGTACCTTTCAATATTAATGAACTCTACATGGTCTCCGAAGAAAAGGAGCCTCTTTTGAATACAGAAGCACTTGGAGATGGTAATGAACAAAACCGTGCGGATGAACAAACCTAACTAATACCCCAGAGACAGAAGCTGAAAACGCAACAACTAAAAGTCATGCCACGGTCCCGACAGATCATTATGTCAACGCACTTCAAGACGATGACAAAGCTGAAGTTATTAAAGTTAAATACAGCCCATTGTCAATTGTAAAAGCTGTTACAATAAAGATTTTAAGTGCGGGTACAAAGGCTCAGTTCACGGTTATAAGAATTAAACGCCGCCGCGGGCGCGCGAATGTTCACACCAGGTAATGCTAGAGTAACAAACTTATATTGTGCAGAAATATCTTGTCATACCTTTCACATGGGCCCAACTCTGATTTTGGCAAAAAAGAGAGTCAGCTACTGAAATTCTGCAGGTCTGTTAAGCTCATTTTTGTAAGGGATAAATTTTAATTTATATCGACGCACGGACGAAGGGTTTTAACCCTTCTTTTTTTTAAGTCGATCGAACAGCAAAGTTAAGCTCAATAAATATTCTATTCTATTTTATTTTTATTCATTTAAGATACCAAACTGAGCATATACGTACAGGGCACAGGATACAGGGCGCTGCAGCGCGCAGGCCTTCTCTCAAAAATATTATGGGCTTAATTAAAACGTGTGCTCACCGCGGATTGGCGATTGTATCCGCAAGTCAAGGGCTGCTCAGGTGAACACCTCGGGTTTAAAGACACTCGGGTTTCCTTCCGATATTATCCTTTCTCGTTAGCGAGTGAAATTCACAAATGTACGTAACTTAGAAAACAAAGAACCCACCACCTCCTGAATACGAGGCCTGTGTCCTACCGACTTGACTACCACCGCCTCTAAAGTAAGTTTCTCCTAAAACGGTGAAATGTTAATTTCAGGGGCCCCATAAGCGCCACTAAGGGAAAAAAATCGTACCTTTTTTACAGACCATCATCATCATCATCAGCCATTTGACGCCCACTGCAGGACATACGCCTCCTTCGTGGTTTTCATAGCCATTAGGGGTTTTGCCATAATCGCCACGCTTGGCAGGCGGGTTGGCGATCGCAGTATGCGGTTGGAATCTCAGGAAGACGCTGCTGCCCGTCTCCTGGTAATTGATTTTTACAGATCGTATTTGCAAAAAGTGTCTGTACAATGTCTCAATGACGTTAATAGTGATTTTTGGGGCACATGGCCGCGAACCTAAGGCACCTAGGACTAGATGGCATTAACGCCAAAAACGGACGTTTTGGGCATAAATGTTATCTGGTCTCAGGTCCGTGATGCTAGACTCTCCGTCGTGGGTCCTAAAAATCACTATTAACATGATGGAGACATTGCACAGACACTTTTTGCAAATATGTTTTTTTTTTCTCCTGGTGGCGCTAGTGTTACTCTGTGGAGCCCCTTAATTAGACACCGCATTCATAATAATAATAACTTCTACACAATACCATCCTTTGACCTGGTCCCAAACTAGGCTACCCTGTGTTATGGTAACCAGACAAGGACAGGACTCAGGTCAGTGGAGTCAGAACGTAAATCTAAATTCATAGTTCACGCTCAAAAGTCCCACGAACCGTAGCAGGTTCTGATTGCATCAGCCACAACGGCTGATCCATTCTGGGCGATATACCCCTAAGGGGTAAATATGATTAATATTAGCAGAGTGACTTGCCAATTGGGTAACTTCGTGCTCACGAACACTTTGGACGCGTAATTCAATTAGGTATGTATTATTGTTGTTTGCGCGAATTTGAGGGCGAGGCCCAAATGAGCCTTTGTGAAGCAATTTTATTTAAAGCAAAAAATTGCGTGAAGCGGACTGGCTGGAGTGTACCCACACACGGGTATGGAGTCTGGAAGAATTAGACAAATGGTGGGCTTAATACTAAATAGTATTTTATTGGACCATACCATCCATAAACCTTTTGGTTTTATTTTTACCCAAAGGGTACCCTATTACTAAGACTCCGCTGTCCGTCCATCCGTCCGTCTGTCACCAGGCTGCATCTCATGAATCACGGTTCATTGAACAGATAGACAGTTGAAATTTTCACAGATGATGTACTTCTGTTGCCGCTATAAAAACAAATACTACAAACAGAATAAAATAAATATTTAAGAGGGCCTCCCATACAACAAACGTGATTATCTTTGGCGTTTTTTGCCCGACATTAATAACGGCAACAGGTAGACGCTTGAAATATTCAAATATTGTATAGATAATCGTACGGAACCCTTCGTGCGTGAGTTCGACTCGCACTTGGTCGGTTTTTAGTTTCCCGCCATACTTACGTGCAACCTTAAATAAATCATTTCCAACATCATCGCTCCGTTTTCTCTTTTGAGAGGTTACAACAAAAAGATGCGTTTACGCATCTAATTATCACCCGTAACAGTAATAAGTACAGTCAACATGGCAACACGCTCTTGACACGCCAGGCGTACAGTCGGCAGCACGTCAACCTTTACACGCTTTCACTCTACTCGGTAAATCTTTAAAAACATTGATCTGCCTTCGACAGTACGTCATCCCGGTAATACGGTCAGGTGGGGTTGCCAACAAAGCTAACTAGGTAACCTACATTAGCCGATAAATACTCCAATTTATACCTAGTCGCTAGTCGACATTTTGTTGCTAGTAACTAACACTTCTTCATTACTTACTTTGGGTTCGAATCCCAGAACATTTATGAAGTTGTAGTAGTAATACCCCTCGCTAACGGTGAAAGAAAACATCGAGAGGAAACCTGACCGTCTGAGGTGTTCACATACCTCGGACCTTGAAATTGCCAATCCGCGGTGGGCACGCGTGGTAATCAAGCCCAAACTCTCTCTTTGAGAGAAGCCCTGTGCCCTGCAGTGGGACTTATATAGGCTACATAAAAAAATAAAAATTGACTAACAAGAAATACAGAATGTGCCTCTACAAAAACTATATTTTATTGAATTTTATTTATGATTAGGCTTTTAATGTATTTTGTTTTCTGGTGTGCACAATAAAGAGTTCTATTCTAATTAAAATAGCGCTCGAAATCGCCAATCTACGGTGGCCACGCGCTCTCTCTCTACGTGTCTCACTCTCACGGAGAGATAGTAATTATAACTTCCACACAATACAATCACTTGACCTGATCGCTCACTAGGATACCCTGTGCTATGGTAACCAGGCAAGGTCATCCATCACAAACATGAAACATGGAAATATACCCAGAGAAGACCTAAATACTTTTTTTTATGTCGTAATTCGCAAAGCGTGCAATTCACTTTACGATTGTATTTTAGTAAGCAAGGCGCCTAGATATTTCGTTAAAAAATGCCAACCTAAACCATTATGACCAACCCCATCCGTGACCAGCCAATATAAACGTTCAATTTGAACAAATAACACACCTAACAGAACAATAGAAAGTCCAAATTGCAACGCACATGGAAGTGTCTGACTGTGGCCTTCTATCGTACGGACGCGTAGCAACAACGGAATAGGGTTAGCAATGTTATCAGAATAGACGGGACTTTATCAATCGGCTGACTGGCCCGATTCAACCCACGCCCATGGCGCAGAATATGCGTAACACGAGATTAACTCAGGGCGTATCATATTGTAATACGACGAATTTGTATTCGACAAATCGATCGTCACTATTCTCATGCAGCCTTATACTTCATCATCGTCATCATCATCAGCCATTTGACGCCCACTGCAGGACAAAGGCCTCCCTCATGATTTTCCAAGCTCCCGATCTTGTGCCGCCCGCATGCTTATCCTCCTCAGTCCTGACCTTGAAAATAACAATTGAAGACCATCGCCCCGGCCGTAGCCCCGGCTGCCTGAGTGATCTTAAACGATCACGAAGGTTAAGCAACACTGGGTGCGTTCAGTGCATGGATGGGTCGCCGTCTATGCCTAACGCTAGTGGCATTTTCTGTGCCGGCTGCCGTCGATAGATGGCAGTCGTTAAGCCAAGTCAGAGGCCTTAGGGCGGCTTGACAACTTCTGACAGTAGGCGAGCCACTAGTCTACAAGCCTCCACCAATCCGGACTTGGCCCCCGTGGTGGAGTATGGCCTATACCTTCCTCAGGGAAGAGACCCGTGCCCCTCGGTGGGGACATAAATGGGTTGATGATGATGATGAAATGCTTGTATTCTTATAAAGTATATGTCCTGACAACTCTAGCTTTTGAGATTATTTCGTAATTAATTTGCAACTAACTAATTGTTTTTTTTAATTCTAATTATGTGAATGATCTAATTTATCTAATTGACATGTAACTTATAATTATTAATAAACGTGTGCATGGTGAATTACTATTATTATTTTGTTTATTCATTTGTATTCATGATTTTAATTAATTTGAGTGAATAAAAACGGAAAGTACCATAAAAAACATATATATTGTATGAAAGTTAACAATTTGCACAAATACGGTTTAACTTCTGAGATTACCTACCAAATAAGCAGCCAAATATGACTGCAGAGCACAAGACTTCTCCCAGAGAGAGATTGCATGGTCAAGAGATTAAACAGCTAACATTTTAAAAGTCCAGTATAAATAAATTATAGCATAAAAGGCAAAGCTAAAAAAGGAAAGCAAAAGTTTTAGTCACTCCGCGCTGATGCAAACGTCCCCATGTTTTTTTTTTACTGCATTCCAACTGCGTACTGAGTCGACACTCTGTAGCGACAATCTCTTGGCTATGCCCAACTATTATCATGTCCGTTTCTTAATCCCAGATATTATAGTATTAAACTTGGCGAACAGACAGGAAACAGTATATGTTGCCTTTGTATCGTCGTCTCTCTGTGCGTTCGTTCTTTGACCTCGTGAATCATGTGGAGCTATACTCTTGTGGTACCTACCTACTAAACGCACAAATTACGAACTTTGACGATGACCTAATTTATTATGAATTACAGAAATAGGGCAATAAATATCGCAATGCCGTGATAGCGAATGACATCAACACTAATTGGAGTAATGAACCTTTTTGAACCTTTGGCATAAAAAAATTATAATTCTCGTAATTACTCTTTTACTGATTTTTTTATTGAGTCTATATACTATTGGTTCTCATCAAGTATGCTATAACCTCCTCAGTCCTGACCTTGAAAATAACAATTGAATACCACTGTTTTTTTCAAGGTCAGGACTGAGAAGGTTAATAAAGACTTTCGTTTAAGTGCTAATTTTGTGTTTTGAGTCTTTTATATAAAAATTCCCTTCTCGATTAAGAGGTTAACCAATAATTTATAAGTACCTACTTAGGTAGGTATTCAGTGCTACGTTTATATGTTTTTCTAGTTATCTTAATTCGCGCATGTTAACTAAAAACAAATGTTTATTCTATATTCTGTAAATGCTCCTTATTTATATCATATGACTACATTAACAT
This sequence comes from Yponomeuta cagnagella, assembly GCA_947310995.1. Taxonomy (NCBI): domain Eukaryota; kingdom Metazoa; phylum Arthropoda; class Insecta; order Lepidoptera; family Yponomeutidae; genus Yponomeuta; species Yponomeuta cagnagella. The sequence continues at coordinate 16,790,242 of OX371277.1, forward strand.
TCATAAACATTACATTGACAAACAGCTACTTATAATTTTTTAGAGAAAAAAAAAATAAAACAATGTTTTTTTTATTTAAAGAAGTAATGGACAAAAAATCTCCAAACTTAGTCTCTTCAAATATGTTCCTTAATTAATGGACTTTACATATTATTCTAAAACCTAGTACTAATGCATTGAACTGGCTTTAATTCCAGACATCTTTGTCATCTAAATAATATTTAATGTTATAGTAGCCCTTTTGGCACAAAGTGCGGTTTACACATTTTTTGAACCGCGTTTCTGGCAAGCTTATTATGTCTTCAGGGATCTTATTGTAGAACTAGGTTGTAGAAATAAACGACCCATTTCTAACTGAGTGTCACAATCCCAGTCGAGGAATCATTTTCATATCTACACATTTAAAATCCGAAAATACATCGTCTGGCCAATCCGACCAGGGCGAGCGATTGGGTTTTTAATGTCTTTTCTGACCCTTCCGAGGCCAGAGGCCCTGTCACGAATCAAATACCGCTACAAAAAGAAAACATAAAATAAACTCAGGAGGGGGCAGAGACCAGAGTCTGCCACTTGCCACGATCCTGACAGATCTCTTTCGCTTCATCAACATTCATCAGTCGTTGCATGCACGCACGCCGGTTTCGGGTAGGTACTTTACTGATACGAGTTGAAACGAATATTGTAATAACAATCAGAAGAAACTACTTTTATATCTTTAAAGTTGCAATGCTTGCAAAAGTCAACTAAGTTCGAAGCGGTAACTTGTAATGAACACCAGAATTTTATGGTAGCACTTCACGCTCAGACGAGGCGCTCGGACGAGGCGTTCGTCGAGCGATGCCGGCGAGTGGTAACCCTCTTCACGCTCGGTTAGCTCAGTTGCCGCCGAACCGATCATCGGGATGCAGGTTGAAAAAGTCGCTGCGGCAATGGCTTTATGCGCGATTGCTTATCATAACAATGTGCGTACCTATTGTAAAAAAAAAAAATCCGTGGAGGAAAAGAAGATGGTGAAGTATTCAATAAAATATTTTTTCTTATGTAGAAATAGAAATAAATGAACTGAAGCACGCGAGCGTGTAGAGGACCCGCTCACGCTCGCCACTCGCCGCTTTGATCTATGCCAAAATAGCGAGCGGCGAACGAGGCAAGGCGAGCGCGCACGAGTCGACACGGATGCCACTTGACTCTTGCGCTCGCCACTAATCGCCTCGACTCGGCGAGCGTGAAGTGCGAGCATTACATTTTAAATAGTGATTGATAAATTTTTTCAATCGCGTAATGTGTAGTGCGGGGAAGGAAGACATTAAGAGGAAACCTGAACTTGAGGTGCTTACTCGAACATACTTAAATCAATTCACCAGACCGTATTCGTCCACTGCTGGAGATAGGTGGCCACTTTTTTCTGTCCTCAGCCATCCTCATCTAGCCTTTAGCAGCAGTCTGCCTCATATACCTACTCAGATACTTGAGCACTTCAATCGCCAATCGTGGTGTAAAGCGAGCTGCTAAAGCGTCAAGTATGTGAGATTTTGGGTGCCAAAACCAATACAGAGAGTATTGACCAATACAGGCCGACTTGCACAACTTTCTTAAGGTCGGCTTACACAGCATTTAACTAAAATTCGTAAGTAAGTAAGTAATTAATTTTGACAATACATACAGTGTAAGTTTCAATATATAATGGTATACAGCTTTCTTAAAATACTACGTAATGTCCTGACTCCTAAACTAGGGCAACCTGTATCTTAGGAGTCAGAAAATTCGTTATACAAAAGTCGATTTAAATGGCGACTTAAGTGACGTGGTGCAAGTTGGCCTAAGCCACCCTGAATGCCTTATACTTGTAGATAAAGATAACAATTAGATGTTATTAATTTTGGATTTGTTACACACGGTAAGGCCTTAAACCAATAAAGATGGCTAGTCGTCTGAATAATCTAGAAATTTTTCTAGACAAATGTCGAAGCATATTTTTTGAGTTTTATTATGAGTTTTAGAACATTTATATAAATCCTGTAAATTAAGGACTTGAAAAGACTAAGTTTGGAGTTTTTTTGTCCATTTTTTCTCCAAATTGATCTAGATTTTGAAATGGACACCTAGTTTAACTTGTAACGTTCATTAAGTCGCAGTTTCTGTGCTACTTTGAATAAAAAAATTGGATTTTGATTTTTGATTTTGAGTTTTTTTGACTGTCAGCAGTCAAATCTCACACGCCTAACTCGAGTCGTGCAATCGACTTGCACCAGCCAAAAACGAAAACCTATGAATCTATACATTCAGTTCGCGATAGGGGCCTCTTTTTAGCGTTACGGACACTCGAGATGCCTCTGTTATGCCGACGAATGAGTTATAAGAAGGGATTCTTGCCAAATGTTGGCTAGACTCTAAAATAAAATTGTAAGAATCGTCCGGGCCTGCTGTCTGTTCGTTGGTTTTACAAATACAAGCATTTGATAAATAGATACTTAAATCCTGGCACAGGGTATCTTATTTTGGAACCAGAACAAGTGAGTGTGTTGTGTGGACAACACACTCACTTGTTCTGGTGGCGGTGGCAGTCTAGTGGGTAGAACATTGGACTCGGAGCGAGAGACCCAGGTTCGATTCCCAGTGCGGGCATGTACCTATGACTTTGTTTTGTATGTTATGTACATTTGTCAAGTTAAAGTAGCAATACCACTCGCTAAAGGTGAAGGAAAACATCGTGAGAAAACCTGAGTGTCTGAGCTACTCACATACCTCAGCGCTTGAAATCTCTCTCTCAAAATTCATTAGTCGTAGCACGCACGCCGGTTTCGGGTACTTTTATCTTGGCCTTCGCTAATACATCTTCTATTTAGTCGAAGTAGGAAGAGTGTTCGTAATTATATTTTTTTTTGCACTAACCCGTGCTGAGGAGAATTTTAAAAACCTATTTAGAGGCTAAAAATTCCACCCATGCCGGGACTTGAACCCGCGACCTCTGGCTAACCGTACCAGCGCTCTCCCAACTGAGCTAATAGGCAAGTGCAGGCATCAGTGAAATTTCGAGCCTCTTTACAAACTTCTCTGTATTACGTACAGGCAGCGATATCTGGCCAAAGCAAGTTCACTGATGCCTGCACTTGCCCATTAGCTCAGTTGGGAGAACGCTGGCACGGTTAGCCGCGAGGTCAAGTCTCGGCATGGGTGGAATTTTCAGCCTCTAAATAGGTTTTTAAAAGAGTGTTCGTAAAATGAGGAGATTCCATTTTAGTGATAGCAGTGTTCCCAGTTCCAGAATGCCTAACGCTAGTGGCATTTTTCCGAGCGGTTCCGTGCTTCGCAAGGCACGTTAAGCTGTTGGTGCCGGCTGCCGTCGATAGATGGCATTCGTTAAGCCAAGTCAGAGGCCTTAGGGCGGCTTGACAACTTCTGACTGTAGACGAGCCACTAGTCTACGAGCCTCCACCAATCCGGACTTGGCCCCCGTGGTGGAGTATGGCCTATACCTTCCTCAGGGAAGAGACCCGTGCCCCTCGGTGGGGACATAATGGGTTGATGATGATGAGTGTTCCCAGTAGATGTCACGGTACATTCGCCAGTATCTTACATTTTAGTTGCAAAGTCGCCCGTAACGTAATTGTGTAGAGTGAACGCATGAGTAGGCGATGTCCTGTCGACTGTTACGGAAATAAAATAATTTTACTTGCGGAATTCAATTGCACGAAATGTGCACCTCAAAACTAGTTTTACTGCGTAATGCATGAGATTGTGCAGCGAAATTACATCTTTAACTGCAGCTAAACTAAAGCTGAAGTAAATCTTTTAGGAGCTATTGAATTCCATTGTGAAATTGAAACTTAATCGTGTTCTTGCCTTGTTCGTCACTCACTTTCACTAATAATGCGTACAGCCAAATGAACTTACTGTGTAGATTTAGAATTGCAGTTTGTTCCGAGACTTCCCTTTCTAGCTATTTGATTTAACCACTCGTCTGCCGCGACACAGATCTGTGTCCAACTTAGTATGGGCCACCTATACGTTCCATTCCGCGAGGGCAGTTCAGAGGTTAACGTGTATAATTTATTTATCTATATATATAAAAATGAATTGCTGTTCGTTAGTCTCACTAAAACTCGAGAACGGCTGAACGGATTTATCTTATCTTAGTCTTGAAATGTTCGTGGAGGTCTAGGGAAGGTTTAAAAGGCGAGAAAAAATCGAATAATTTCCGGGAAAACCCTAAAAATAGCCCTTTTCTATTTCCCATACAAACGTTTTCTGTGGCGTTACGAAGTTCGCCGGGACAGCTAGTATCTCATAATTATTCATGCATTATTAGGTAACAGCTTAATAATTTTATTGGCGTCCAGAGAAAAAAAAAACTATATATAGAGACAAAAAATGCTGGGTTCTCACAGCCAATAAATCAATCAAGATAAATATGTAGCGTACTCAGGAATACCCTGACCTACCTAAAACATAAAAAATACAGTAGTGCATTGTTCGCGTTAAAAACCTGGACCATCTTCAGCGAATCCGAACCTATCAATCTTCCTAAAATAGCGTCTAGCCTACTCTTTTTTTTTCTTCACCTACCATTTTGGCCTACTGTGACCCGCCGATAACGATACTGGGTCAAATCGTCTGCGTAATCTATTTTACCCGAAACTATTGTGAGCTCGACCTAAAATAATTTTGTGTGTATCCGTCCATTAGTTTATAAAGTGTCACTTTCGTGATCGGGTATTCTTTCGTTTTCGTTTCGTTTCGGAACTCACTTCAGGATTTCTTTAGGGGCATTTTATTTTTCATATCACGAATTTAATCAGTGATTTTATGAGGTCTTAAGTATTTTAATCTCTATTATCATAAGTGACAAGACGAATTTTGTTAAGGGGCTCCAATGAGGTTCACTAGCGCCACCAATGGAAAAATTCATACTTTTTTAAGGATCATTCTTGCAAAAAAAGTGTCAGATCAGTCTCTCGATCATGTTCATAATGATTTTTAGGACCCACGACCGAGAACTTACGATCACGGACATGTAACAAGACAGCATTTATGCCAGAAACGGTCAATTTTTAGGTCCTAGGTTTTTGCTTTAGGTTCACGGCCATGGGCACTAAAACTAAAACACTATTAACATGATTGAGAGATTGATCGGACAGTTTTTGCAAGAACGATCTGTAAAATAAGATATGATTTTTGCCATTGGTCGCGCTAGTGAACCTCACTGGAGCCCCTTAATATGAAAAAAATTTGTTCGCTTCTATCTGACAAGCTGTTTCTTGTAAATGATAAAAGTGCATACATATCTTCAATGTCATCGCCGCAAATAAAATCAAGGACTTTCCATTTTTATATAGCCTCACGTCCCACTGCAGGGCAAAGGCATTCTCTCAGAGAGAGAGAGAGAGAGTATGGGCCTAATTACCACGCGTGCCCACCGCATATATATCTATTTCCAGTCCTATAGACAGATTTCCCTCGTAGGTACTTACCAAGAGCTGCAAGTGGAAAGACGTGTGATGGGCCCGCCGTGGTTTCACAGGAAATTTCAGGAACGTGTCTTGAACATATCTGAAACAATATATCTAATATTATTAAAAGGCCCGTTTAACAGTGAAGTGAACAAATGAGAAAAATTTATATTAACAAAAGATCGCTGTAGGTACAGCCTATAGGCCAGAATGCTCTCACTGAGTAAATAGCCACTTTTCGACATTATGATTATTTAATCCTATTGGGTGATTTTAACATAAACGTTTTGGATACAAATTCTGAAAAGACCAAGCAGGTGAATGAGTTTTTGGGATACACTGGCCTTATAATTTATGTCACTAAGACCACCCACGTTCTGGAAAACAGTGAAACACTTATTGATCTGGCCTTCTGCCGAGCCGGTGTACATAATAGTGTTGTAGACTTTATACCGGATCTGAATCATCATGCTATGGTATTTATTAAGTTAAAGGTATAAAAACCCAAACCAGACCCTAACAGCATTGTTTTCAGGTCTTTAAAACATGTGAATCTTGATGACTTTGATTGCTATTTGGCAAGCATTGATTGGAGTGGTCTTTTAGATTCGGTGCAAGACATGACCCTTGGTTTCAATAATTATCTATTAAATATCTTCGCCTCTCTCCAGAAAAGAAGTTATAATAAGAAAACCACCTACGCCTTGGTTGACCAGTAATACTCGCTTTATAATGAAACTTCAAGACGAGGCGCATCTATTTTTTTGTAAGGAAAAATCAGAAAAATCAAGATCAAGAACTTACGAAACCTTAAAAAGTTTGGCAAACTCGTCAGTCTTTTATGTAAAGAGAGTTTATTTTGCACAACGTATACACAGAAACCTTAGAGACCCAAAGTCATTATGGAAAAACCTAAAAAATACAGAAGGGTTGAATTTTAAAGCAACACAGCCAATCCCTGATTATTTCTGTGATCCCGACGCGTTAAATACACACTTTTAAAAAAATCCCGGAAATCGTGACGTCCCTATATCGGATCTCACCTATTTCGAAGTTAAGAGATTTAGTACGGTATCCTTCAGGCTCACTACCGTTGACGAATCATTTGTATCGCACAGATCAAATGCACAAGGAGTAGATCGTATTACCATGAATGTGTTGATTATGACGTTGCCTACCACTTTGAGCATTATTACAAGTATCATAAACAAATCTATTATTACTTCAAACACATTCCCTAATATCTTGAAAACGGCACTTGTAAAGCCAATACCAAAATCTGCAAACCCATCAGATGTAAGTGAGCTGAGGCCTATAAGTATTTTGCCCTATCTCTCTAAGATAATAGAGAAAATTGTAAATGTTCAGACTGCAGCCTATCTCGAAGAAAACGGTATTTTACCGGAGGGCAATCAGGTTTTAGGGTCGTAGCACAAACACTGCTCTTTTGAATGTTGTTGATGATGTTCTTGTAGCGCGTGATATCGGCCAGGGAACTATCTTGTTGTTGCTCGATTTTTCTCGGGCTTTTGATTGAAAAAACATTAATCTCATGCTCTCCAAATTATCTTCCTATAGTTATGATGTCGATACAGTTAGATGGTTCAGCTATTTAAGTCTTAGACAACAACAGGTTATATTAAACAAACGGGACGGTAGCTGTCACAACTCTCACAGTGTCGCTGTGGAGTCCCACAGTGATGAATTCTTGGGTCGCTCCTCTTCATCTTGTACTCACGTGACATAGTAAGCAATATCAAGAACTGCCGATATAACGTTTATGCTGATGACTTACAGGTGTATATTTCCTGCACTCCTGCGGATATTGTTGGCGCTCATACCCTGCTTAATGCGGATCTAGAGCGCATATTTTATGGTCCACAAGGAATGCTTTTGTCCTCAATCCTTCCAAGTACAAGTTTATGATCCTTGGTAACGTCCATCAAATACAGGGCATCTCAGCGGGAATTCCATTGATTTCTATCGGGGGGTGGGAGCATATTAGGCGTGTACATGAGGCTAGGAATCTCGGTTGCTGTTTTTACAGGCTAAGTGTCCTGTACCGTGTGCGGGAGTTTCTTAGTGTGAAAATTCGTCTACGGCTCTGTGAGGCCCTTGTATTATCAAAGCTGAGCAAAACCTTGTATCGCCATATACGGTCCTTGTTTGTATGCAAGGACTATGCGCGTCATTCATCATCATCATCATCATCAGCCATTTGACGCCCACTGCAGGACATAGGCCTCCTTCGTGGTTTTCATAACCATGAGGGGTTTTGCCATAATCGCCACGCTTGGCAGGCGGGTTGGCGATCGCAGTATGCGGTTGGAATCTCAAGAAGACGCTGCTGCCCGTCTCCTGGTAATTTATTTCCTTTGTCGCCTTCTACGACATCCACGGAAGGAAATGGAGTGACGCTATTCTTAATCCGGCGTAATTTAAAGAATTAAAAATGCCTGCGCCCGTTTTTGCTTTCACCACGATACCATATCACCCCCTTTGTAAATCAAGCTAACACACTGAACATGACCAGTAGACTTCAGTGCCATCTTGTTTATTATTTGGCGTAATCAAGACTAAGTCACCTAAATATCTATATAATATGCTCGAATGGTCTACCTCAATACACGGTCAGCGTACATGTAGGATAGGTCTCATTTCATGCCTAAAACGCAGGACAGCTGCTTCCAGAGGCAGTTTTAGATACTCGGCATCCAAGTGTAGGTATAATATTCCGCCACATATCCAAAAACTACATTCTAAGTATTCATTTAAATCAAAAATTGAGAATTATCTTTTAACATGACAAAAAGCAGCAAATAAATAAACAGCAAATAAATAATAATAATAATAATAATGAATTGTATTGCATAGTATAGCATAGTAATAAATAGTTCAATAAAACAAGTAAATTAAAATAAAATTATATAATTAGTAGTTTTTGTAGAAATCAATGTATCATAAACAAACATTTACATACAGGCACATACATTGCTTCTGGCCCCACACTAGGATACCCTGTGTCGTGGGAACCAGAAACAACGACATCACAAACATGTAAACATCCAAGACCTGGGTTTTTTTTTTGTCCCCAGCCGGGATTCGAACCCGGGACCTCTCGCATGTTATGCAGATGCACTACCGCTGCGCAATAATTATATATTTCGAAAAATGTAATTTTTTTTAAAGTTTAAGTCTATTTTGGCCGTTTGATTATTGGATGCATTGTTCCGTTAGATTTATTTTTAATTTGGCTCTATGCATTGTGGCGGGACGAGACGCTTAGGAGCTGCTTATGTTATGTATGTATCTATTATAGCAAAATATAGGTCACGGAAGTAGAGAATATGTAATTATAGAAATACATATGTATTTTAATTTTTTTATTGTATTTCCTATTAAAATTTTGCGTTAATTTATTTTTTGCCGGAGATAATATTTTCATCATCATCATCATTCAGCCACAAGAGGTCCACTGCTAGACATAGGCCTCCTCCATGGATTTCCAAAAAGACCGGTTGGAAGCGGCCTGCATCCAGCGCCTTCCTGCCACTTGGATAATAATATTTTATGGTAAATAAATAAAAATAAAATTAATGGTATTTGTTGCATTTTCACATCTTTCGTTAATGTTACTGCATGAGATTGTTATTATAATTTCGCCACTAGTCGTGATGCTCGTGATCTCACTTAGGGTCTGGTGGAAGACCAGTCTCCGTTTTCGTCACACCCACTATTTATTTTATTTAATTATTTTTCTAGTTACAAGTAAGTATAATAAGTAAGTAATGTTTAATCTAATTCTAGAAACATTGTTGTTGTTTTCTTGTAAGCACCATCATTCTAGGTACCCTTATTGTTCTTTTATTTGTGTTTTGTCTTTGAAATAAACTTTTTCTACTCTATTCTGTATGTAATGTAATATAATATCTAGAAGAGTATCAGAAAATCTTTTCCCAGAGAAGATATTAGGTGTTCCCCAGGTACTGTTTAATGCCCAGCATCAAATTAGACAACTGTAACACCCACATAACTCAGCCCGGACTGAGTTTTGAGAGAAATAGCACATCAAGCTGTTTGGTACCTTGTTTCGAACCATATCAGCAATATGCAAAGTGTGCCAAGACCTGAAAAAGAGTTTTATGTTGGAATAGGAGAATGAAGGATGAGACAATGACAAAGCAGGCGTGAGTTTATGAACGTAACTTTAGTAGTTACTGAAAGAACATTTTTATGCATCAACAAAAAAGGCAGTCTCAGATTAATTGCACCAGTCATAAGGATGCACCGGCCATGATTAACAGAGACAGGGCATGAGAAAAGACGTAATTAAATACAAAATCCCAAGGCAGATGGTGTCATTGTTTAAAAAAAACGCTCGCAAAATTGTTGCTACTTTATGAACGAAGTCCCAAAAAAGCAAAATAAAGCATTGCTACAACTTCACATATGTACGTAACTTAGAAAACAACGTCGAAGTCATTGACAATTCCAAGCACTGAGGTATGTGAACATCTCAGGCGCTCAGGTTTCCTCACGATTTTTTCCTTCACAGTTGGCGAGTGGTATTGCTAAACTTCATATGTGAAGCACGTAACTCAGAAAACAAAGTTATTCGTTCATGCCGGGATTCGAACAAAAGACCTCCCGAATGTGAAGCACGCGTTCTACAGCTACGCTACCACTGCTGTCGCAGTAAGAACTTTAATTCTACTAATTCTACAAAGAGTGGACCAGCGTCAAAACTGCGGAAAAACTATCTGGTGTAGACGGAATAGAGTATGATGCAAAGAGACTTAAATGCCAACCTCTAATAGATAGAGAGGCACTTCAAGACGAAGAATACAGAGGGGAAACACTTCAAGACGAAGAATACAGAGGGAAGACACTTCAAGACGAAGAATACATAAGGAAAACACTTCAAGACGAAGAATACAGAGGGAAAACACTTCAAGACGAATAATACAGAGGGAAGACACTTCAAGACGAAGAATACAGAGGGAAAACACTTCAAGACGAAGAATACAGAGGGAAAACACTTCAAGACGAAGAATACAGAGGGAAAACACTTCAAGACAAAGAATACAGAGGGAAGACACTTCAAGACGAAGAATACAGAGGGAAAACACTTCAAGACGAAGAATACAGAGGGAAGACACTTCAAGACGAAGAATACAGAGGGAAGACACTTCAAGACGAAGAATACAGAGGGAAAACACTTCAAGACGAAGAATACAAAGGGAAAACACTTCAAGACGAAGAATACAGAGGGAGAAATCTTTAACAATGCGCAGCAGTCGATTTTTGGTACTTATAATAGATAATAGAGAAAATTGTAAATGTTCAGACTGCAGCCTATCTCGAAGAAAACGGTATTTTACCGGAGGGCAATCAGGTTTTAGGGTCGTAGCACAAACACTGCTCTTTTGAATGTTGTTGATGATGTTCTTGTAGCGCGTGATATCGGCCAGGGAACTATCTTGTTGTTGCTCGATTTTTCTCGGGCTTTTGATTGAAAAAACATTAATCTCATGCTCTCCAAATTATCTTCCTATAGTTATGATGTCGATACAGTTAGATGGTTCAGCTATTTAAGTCTTAGACAACAACAGGTTATATTAAACAAACGGGACGGTAGCTGTCACAACTCTCACAGTGTCGCTGTGGAGTCCCACAGTGATGAATTCTTGGGTCGCTCCTCTTCATCTTGTACTCACGTGACATAGTAAGCAATATCAAGAACTGCCGATATAACGTTTATGCTGATGACTTACAGGTGTATATTTCCTGCACTCCTGCGGATATTGTTGGCGCTCATACCCTGCTTAATGCGGATCTAGAGCGCATATTTTATGGTCCACAAGGAATGCTTTTGTCCTCAATCCTTCCAAGTACAAGTTTATGATCCTTGGTAACGTCCATCAAATACAGGGCATCTCAGCGGGAATTCCATTGATTTCTATCGGGGGGTGGGAGCATATTAGGCGTGTACATGAGGCTAGGAATCTCGGTTGCTGTTTTTACAGGCTAAGTGTCCTGTACCGTGTGCGGGAGTTTCTTAGTGTGAAAATTCGTCTACGGCTCTGTGAGGCCCTTGTATTATCAAAGCTGAGCAAAACCTTGTATCGCCATATACGGTCCTTGTTTGTATGCAAGGACTATGCGCGTCATTCATCATCATCATCATCATCAGCCATTTGACGCCCACTGCAGGACATAGGCCTCCTTCGTGGTTTTCATAACCATGAGGGGTTTTGCCATAATCGCCACGCTTGGCAGGCGGGTTGGCGATCGCAGTATGCGGTTGGAATCTCAAGAAGACGCTGCTGCCCGTCTCCTGGTAATTTATTTCCTTTGTCGCCTTCTACGACATCCACGGAAGGAAATGGAGTGACGCTATTCTTAATCCGGCGTAATTTAAAGAATTAAAAATGCCTGCGCCCGTTTTTGCTTTCACCACGATACCATATCACCCCCTTTGTAAATCAAGCTAACACACTGAACATGACCAGTAGACTTCAGTGCCATCTTGTTTATTATTTGGCGTAATCAAGACTAAGTCACCTAAATATCTATATAATATGCTCGAATGGTCTACCTCAATACACGGTCAGCGTACATGTAGGATAGGTCTCATTTCATGCCTAAAACGCAGGACAGCTGCTTCCAGAGGCAGTTTTAGATACTCGGCATCCAAGTGTAGGTATAATATTCCGCCACATATCCAAAAACTACATTCTAAGTATTCATTTAAATCAAAAATTGAGAATTATCTTTTAACATGACAAAAAGCAGCAAATAAATAAACAGCAAATAAATAATAATAATAATAATAATGAATTGTATTGCATAGTATAGCATAGTAATAAATAGTTCAATAAAACAAGTAAATTAAAATAAAATTATATAATTAGTAGTTTTTGTAGAAATCAATGTATCATAAACAAACATTTACATACAGGCACATACATTGCTTCTGGCCCCACACTAGGATACCCTGTGTCGTGGGAACCAGAAACAACGACATCACAAACATGTAAACATCCAAGACCTGGGTTTTTTTTTTGTCCCCAGCCGGGATTCGAACCCGGGACCTCTCGCATGTTATGCAGATGCACTACCGCTGCGCAATAATTATATATTTCGAAAAATGTAATTTTTTTTAAAGTTTAAGTCTATTTTGGCCGTTTGATTATTGGATGCATTGTTCCGTTAGATTTATTTTTAATTTGGCTCTATGCATTGTGGCGGGACGAGACGCTTAGGAGCTGCTTATGTTATGTATGTATCTATTATAGCAAAATATAGGTCACGGAAGTAGAGAATATGTAATTATAGAAATACATATGTATTTTAATTTTTTTATTGTATTTCCTATTAAAATTTTGCGTTAATTTATTTTTTGCCGGAGATAATATTTTCATCATCATCATCATTCAGCCACAAGAGGTCCACTGCTAGACATAGGCCTCCTCCATGGATTTCCAAAAAGACCGGTTGGAAGCGGCCTGCATCCAGCGCCTTCCTGCCACTTGGATAATAATATTTTATGGTAAATAAATAAAAATAAAATTAATGGTATTTGTTGCATTTTCACATCTTTCGTTAATGTTACTGCATGAGATTGTTATTATAATTTCGCCACTAGTCGTGATGCTCGTGATCTCACTTAGGGTCTGGTGGAAGACCAGTCTCCGTTTTCGTCACACCCACTATTTATTTTATTTAATTATTTTTCTAGTTACAAGTAAGTATAATAAGTAAGTAATGTTTAATCTAATTCTAGAAACATTGTTGTTGTTTTCTTGTAAGCACCATCATTCTAGGTACCCTTATTGTTCTTTTATTTGTGTTTTGTCTTTGAAATAAACTTTTTCTACTCTATTCTGTATGTAATGTAATATAATATCTAGAAGAGTATCAGAAAATCTTTTCCCAGAGAAGATATTAGGTGTTCCCCAGGTACTGTTTAATGCCCAGCATCAAATTAGACAACTGTAACACCCACATAACTCAGCCCGGACTGAGTTTTGAGAGAAATAGCACATCAAGCTGTTTGGTACCTTGTTTCGAACCATATCAGCAATATGCAAAGTGTGCCAAGACCTGAAAAAGAGTTTTATGTTGGAATAGGAGAATGAAGGATGAGACAATGACAAAGCAGGCGTGAGTTTATGAACGTAACTTTAGTAGTTACTGAAAGAACATTTTTATGCATCAACAAAAAAGGCAGTCTCAGATTAATTGCACCAGTCATAAGGATGCACCGGCCATGATTAACAGAGACAGGGCATGAGAAAAGACGTAATTAAATACAAAATCCCAAGGCAGATGGTGTCATTGTTTAAAAAAAACGCTCGCAAAATTGTTGCTACTTTATGAACGAAGTCCCAAAAAAGCAAAATAAAGCGGGAGCGTCTGCAAAAATTGAACTTCAGTCGTGGAATGATGTCACCGTTTTAGTTGATTGTATACTCAAGGATTTTCATGAGTCTCCGTGATTTTATAGATTCAGAGAGAGAAGACAAAGAGACTGATAGCGAGAGATAGAAAAAGAGAATGAGAACTTTGCTTTTGACTAGGCTAGGTACGACCGACTTCAGGGCACAGGCCTTCTCTCAGAGAGAGACTAAGGGCTTAATTACTACACGTGCCCACCGCGGATTGGCTGAGGTATGTGAACACCCCAGGCACTCAGGCTTCCTCACGATGTTTTCCTTCACGGTTGGTGAGTGGTATTGCTACAACTTCACATATGTACGTAACTTAGAAAACAACGTCGAAGTCATTGACAATTCCAAGCACTGAGGTATGTGAACATCTCAGGCGCTCAGGTTTCCTCACGATTTTTTCCTTCACAGTTGGCGAGTGGTATTGCTAAACTTCATATGTGAAGCACGTAACTCAGAAAACAAAGTTATTCGTTCATGCCGGGATTCGAACAAAAGACCTCCCGAATGTGAAGCCGGCGTTCTACAGCTACGCTACCACTGCTGTCGCAGTAAGAACTTTAATTCTACTAATTCTACAAAGAGTGGACCAGCGTCAAAACTGCGGAAAAACTATCTGGTGTAGACGGAATAGAGTATGATGCAAAGAGACTTAAATGCCAACCTCTAATAGATAGAGAGGCACTTCAAGACGAAGAATACAGAGGGGAAACACTTCAAGACGAAGAATACAGAGGGAAGACACTTCAAGACGAAGAATACATAAGGAAAACACTTCAAGACGAAGAATACAGAGGGAAAACACTTCAAGACGAATAATACAGAGGGAAGACACTTCAAGACGAAGAATACAGAGGGAAAACACTTCAAGACGAAGAATACAGAGGGAAAACACTTCAAGACGAAGAATACAGAGGGAAAACACTTCAAGACAAAGAATACAGAGGGAAGACACTTCAAGACGAAGAATACAGAGGGAAAACACTTCAAGACGAAGAATACAGAGGGAAGACACTTCAAGACGAAGAATACAGAGGGAAGACACTTCAAGACGAAGAATACAGAGGGAAAACACTTCAAGACGAAGAATACAAAGGGAAAACACTTCAAGACGAAGAATACAGAGGGAGAAATCTTTAACAATGCGCAGCAGTCGATTTTTGGTACTTTTATATAAGCGGACTGATAATTTAAGGAATCGAAGGAAGTAAAGATGCGAAACTGGCGTTGGATTGGATACACATTAAGGAGATCCGATAATCACTTATCACCCATCTAAAATTGCTCTAAAATGTTGCCCCCCTGGATCGCGAAAGGCAGGACGTTGAAAAACGAACTCGAGACGCTAAGACGGTGCAATACATGGAAGATTGCGTCATTTAGTTACAGGTTCCTACACTCTGCATAACGGAATTTTCAGAGTGTACTTCATGTCAAAATAAATTATTTTACTAAATCGATCTTTGTAGAAGTTAACGTTTAACGATTGCTCTGCTTTCGTGTTGACAACCCAATTGTCACAATTTGCCATCAGAATCCAGAGCATATACATATAACTACAGAAAGCGAAAGTGACTTGACTTGTCATTAATGAGGTCGACGAAAGACGTGAAAATCTAACATCTTAATATATGCATATGATAATAATAATAATACATACCTACATGCATAAACTCACATTTGTATCCCAGAGGTAGGCAGAGACGAGGGACTGCCACTTGCCACGATCCTGACAGATCACTTTCGCTTCCTCAACATTCATTAGTCGTTGCATGCATGCACGCCGGTTTCGGGTACTTTTAATCTCGCCCTTTGCTAATACATCCCCTATTTGGTCGATGTATGTCCGCCTGGGTCATCCCTTACCGGCCCATCCACCCACATTCGCGCGATACATTGTTTCGTTAATCTTTCTTCCTTCATCCTCTCCACATTTCCAAACCAACGCAACATTCCTTTCTCAATTCTAGTCACTACATCCTCTTTCGGTCCACAACGTTCTCTAATCAAACTATTGGGTATCCTGTCATGCAAAGTAACACCAGACAAACTTTTCAAGGACCTCATTTCTACTGCATTAATCCTACTTTTTGCTTCTATGCCATACTCAAGTCTCGCTACCATACATAAGTGTTGGGACTAGCACTCCATTATGGATAGCCAATCTAGCTCTTTTGGAGATGTTTTGGCCACTCACAAAGTAGTGCAAGGCACCGTTTACACAATTTCCAATAATAATTCTATTTCAATTTCAAATAATAATAATAACTTCCACACAACACAATCACTTGACCTGGTAACCTGTGATATGGTAACCAAGCAAGGACGTCACAAACATGAAAATACACCCAGACTGGGGCCATTTGTACAAATGTACGGCGGACCCACGACCTCTGTTTTCGTAGCTAAGCGACTTAACGGCTAGACAAACGAGGCAGTCGCTAGCAAATTGAAACAAGTAATTCAGTCAGTTGCTGTTATTAAAAAAAATCGTTCAAACAGCCCACGCCATCGCTTGCCGACCCGACTGCATCCGAAACGGCGCGCCGTTCATAAAAGATGACCTAACACTCCACTCACACATAAAAACTGCATTCACTAACACCACCGCCCCGCACACACACCACCAAGGCTACTACGCTTACTACAAGCGTACTATAATACCTAAGAGGTTTGCACTCTGTATATGCATTATTGAGCGCATTGACTCCGAGCGCGGACAATACAAAAACGACCTTATTTCCCTGCGAGCAACATCGGTTTTACTCCATGTCCGCCTCACGTCAGTACTTCACAGGGAAATACCGGCGCAGTCGCGCTCGGGTTTAAAGGTAGTTTTGGCTTGGCCGCGAAATAGGAGCATTCGGAAACGTACGTCGGACTTCCGACTCGGCTGTCTGGCTTTACTAGACTAGACTCGGCACGTCCAGTTTTCGTTGAACCCTGCTTTTGATACTCGTGAATAACACGTGAGAGGTCTGGGCGAGAGTGCAGGTTTATTTATAGAGATATAACTGCATCTCGATTAAACAAGTAGGATCGCTAATGCAGTTGTTGCGGGATTCTGCAGTTGGCGTTTTATTTTTAGACTAGTTGCGAGATGAACGGATTTTGCTCGGCTTTTTTGTTTCAGTTTTTCTCACTCATTCTTTTAGCAAATTCGTTGAATGGTGAAGCGGGTTTGTTCTTAAAATCGTGACTCCACGTCAAAACGACCGTCCGTGGCTCTTGGTGAAATAGAAGGGCAAATACAAGAACTCAAGCACCCAATCCAATACATCAGTCCACATTCGTCGGATTCTACACTGATTCTTGGCGAAGTACCTAAGTTTTATCCTCATGGGATATGGAAGATCAAATAATAAGCCTGTTTATGTGTTCTGTCCGAGCACAGAACGAAAGTGGGCAGACCAGCAGCCCGATGATCGGACGATATGTTACGATATGGACGATTATTAGTACCTCACTATGTCACTAGAGTTGAGTATAGTATCTTTGAATAAATTGTAAAATGTAACAAAACTAACATTAACGATAAGCGCCAAGTAATCATAATGTCAAACCTTCACCTGGTTACCATCGCACAGATTTACGTCTAGTGTGGTAATCAACGCAAACCATGCTTATAATGTCTTTCTTTTTAATAAAACATTTTGTATTTCTATTTGTGTATCGTTGAGTAGGCGGAAGGTCCGTGAGAGATGGCATTTCGGGGAAAGGCTTATACCCAGCAGTGGGCAGCGGTGGGCTGTTCCTTTTTATTTATTTAGTAATCCAAGGCGGGAAAAATTACATGGAATTTCATTCCCGGCCTCCGTAGCAGGGCAGGAATGTTGTATGAAAATCCATTCCTGTCCTGCTAGCGTTCTTTTGTTTTTTAGCAGCGAACATAAATAAAATACAAACGTCAAATCTCAAAAAAGTCTTATATTAAATAATCCACTGTTTGGTCGAAGTGTGTCCGCCTGGGACGTCCCTTACCACCAACAGTCGCTCCATATAGTTAAACCAACGCAACATTCCTTACTCAATTCTAGTCACTACAACTTCTTTCAGTCCACAACGGTCTCCAATCAAACTATCTACCCTTCATCTCTGGAAAATCCCATAAGAAAAGTAACGATCCACTATAAAGCAATTAATTGATTTTACATAAACACAATGTTATCATAGAAATCAGAAATCAGAAATCAATAATTTATTTCAACGTAAAGAATTTACATTCTGTTTGCTGAATGTCAATGTACTATGTTACTATGTTAGCCGCTGCCTTCGGGCCGTATTTGTAGTGGAGAAAAAGGCAGCGGGAAAAAAAACTCCACTCTGACCATCTTTTCTCAAATCATCTTAAACTTATACATCAAAGCCTATATGATATGATTCCGTGATAGCCACTAATAACTTTAAAAGCCAAAATAACACTTCTTACAAAAGTAGGAAAAACAGTAATGCTGCGGCCAGACACACGAACAGCACCCGTTCACGAGCATAACGCAGGGGTCAGCCATCACCAGTCTCAACCATTTTAGAGGGAGATAGGTGACCCGGCCACCACGCCACCATTCGAATGACCTTTAGCAAACCTGCAGATTGAGTTCTTGTCAGCTATAAAATGTGTGCTATAGTTATTAATGTGCAATCACGTCGTCAGTACACGTTTTTAAAATTAAATAAATTATAATATTAATAATTCAATAACAATGAAATCGCAGTGGAATTGGCTTACTACCAAGGGCTTATATCGTTCATATACTCGTCTATTCTATAATAGGCTTTTTTACATAGCGATTTTTTAATGAATGTTTTAAATTTATTTTCAGACAAGGATAGAACATGTTCTGGAATTCTGTTGTAAAAACGAACGCAATAGCCTACGAACGATGTATTTACCTTGGCTAAACGAAATTTAGAATAAGCAAGCTTATTTCTATTTCTAGTGTTTACGTTATGGACGTCCCTATTTAATTTGAACATGGTTATATTTTTACGAACATACATTATATTATCGAATATATATTGGCAAGCCAGTGTAAGAATTCCTATTTCTTTGAAACGCTCCCTTAGCGATTCCCTACTGTTTAAGTTGTAAATTGCTCTTACTGCTCTTTTTTGCAAAATAAATATTGTTTCTATATCTGCTGCCCGTCCCCATAATAACAGCCCATATGACATAATACTGTGAAAATAACTAAAATAGACCAGCCTCGCAGTCGATATGTCTGTAAGTTGCCTAATTTTTCTAACTGCAAATGCAGCTGAACTCAACCTACCCGATAGTTTTTCAATATGCGGACCCCATTGCAGTTTTGAGTCTATTGTTATGCCTAAAAATAGTGTGGACTCTACCAGCTCTAATTTCTCACCAGATATTTTTAGACACGTGTCAACATTTTTAACATTGGGCAAGGAGAACTTGACGCATTTTGTCTTTTTCGCATTTAACATCAAATTGTTCACCGTGAACCAGTTTAGAACTGTAGATAGAGCATTGTTTACATCGTCAACATTACCTAAACCTCTCTTTACTTTAAAAATTAAGGAAGTATCATCAGCAAACAGTACTATCTGCGATAGTTTTTCTACTAGGTAGGGCAAATCATTTACGTAAACCAAAAAAAGGAACGGTCCTAGTATAGAACCTTGAGGAACTCCTACTTTTACATTAGATCCTGAGGATTTAACTCTATTGATATCTACTTTTAGGGTTCTGTCTGTTAAGTAAGATCGAAGAAGAGCTAGCGATTTATTACTTAAACCATATCGGTGTAATTTTATAAGGAGCGTTTCGTGGTCGACGCAATCGAACGCCTTGGACAGGTCACAGAACACCCCGATGGCATCCTGCGCCTCCTCCCACGCATCAAAGATGTGCTTTATTAATGCTATGCCTGCGTCCGTCGTTGAGCGGCCCTTCGTAAATCCAAACTGTTTCTTATGAAATAGCTTATTTATACTAAAATGAGTCTGCAATTAATGCAAAATAACTTTTTCAAAAACTTTACTTAGGACCGGCAATATTGCTATTGGTCTGAAATTATTGGGATCTTCACTATCGCCAGATTTAAATAAGGGTACTATTTTACTTAACTTTAATAGATTAGGAAAGGTTCCCTGGTCAATGCATTTATTGAAAATTGTAGCAAGGTAAGGTGCTAGAATATGGATAACCGTGGATATAAGTTTAACCGATAATCCCCACAAATCTTCGGTTTTTTTTAAGTTTAACTCTTTAAATATTTTGACAATAGCAAAGGGACTTATATGGGTGAATTGGAAGTCAGCTTTGCATGTATTTATACTTTCCAGAAGTAAAGTTTCGGCTGATTGAGGGGAAGAATTTAAGCTAGCCGTTATTTTGAGGGGTATGTTTTTAAAGAAATTTTCAAATATTTCTGCTATGTCTTCCCTTGAATTGACTAAATTCCCTTCTACCTTTAAAGCAAATATCTGGTCCCTAGGTCTCGTTTTGCCTGTCTCTTTGCTAATTACTTGCCAGACTGTTTTGATTTTATTAGTTGACGCCATAATTTGTTTACTTATGCTAATGGATTTGGCTGCTAAACAAGTTTGCCTAAACGTTTTTGAATATTTTTTAACATACTCTCTGAACGTCGGATCGTGATTAAATTGTTTCTCTTCATACAATTCATAAAGCTTTTTCCTACTTCTATGTAAACCTGGCGTTGCCCATTCTGAAAAACCGCGATTTAACCCTGTAATTTTTTTTACGTTAAATATCTGTTCAAATTGTTTTGATATGGTCGAAAACAGCACTTCATATAATGTATTCGGATCAGTGCTATCAAAATTTAATGAATCTAACTGTGTGCCTAATTTTCTTTTAAATAATTCAATTTTTTTTTCTGTTATTGGTCTACAAATTACTTCATTACAAGGTTCTTCTAGTACTGACGGTAGAACTGCCCATAACCCGCTATGATCGGACTGTAAATTATGTATGACCTTTTTTTCTATAAATTGACAATTACAAAAAACGTTATCTATGCAAGTGGCGCTAGTAGCTGTTGTCCTAGTGGGTTCAGTAAATAACCAATTGACTCAACATTCTTCGAACACATAATTTCGCACGCTGTTTTCCTTCATTGTTGTATAATCTAACGATAATTTCAATCACAATTAGTATTAATCAAGTTCCCAAGAACACTTAAGAACGTATCCGAGCAGTCATATAGAGCAGTTTCAACAGAAACATGTGAGATCCGTTTAAATAAAACTTGACACATTTTGGACTTAGGAATTCCACTTAGCCAATTCTGTAGTATAAGAGTATAGAAAAGCATGGCTCACATTCAAGAGGTCGTAGGTTCGAGGACCCCGGCATGTACCAATTAGAAAAAGCGAGCTTATCTCTTACAGAGATAAGCTTGCCTTTGTACATGTTATTTCTTATGTAATGGCTTGCTAAATGTTTCGTGTGCAATAAAGTATAATAATAACAAAAAGGTTGCCTGGTAGAAAATGCCATTAGCACTTGTGCAATAAATAATTATTAATAATAATAACAAAACTCTTTTTTTCTAAATTTCCAAGTGCGACTCGCTAAATGTGAAGAAAAACAGCGTAAGGAAACCTGAATGCAATCGCAATTCTATTTTATTGGTCTACCAAAATTGTGGCAAACTGCCTACCCCTCCGGAATACAGGCGTGAGTTAATGTTAATGCACTAAAAGTAGAAAATAATACCTTATTTTCATAGTGTTACGTTTCGGTCACACACAGACTCGCCGCGCGTATTCGCTGTGTGTGACCGGCTATTCGCCACGGATAGATTCACTCGCCGCTAGTTGAAGCCGCCGCGACTAGAATTGAGCAATTTGAGCGTGTTCAATTTTACTCGCTGCGTATGCGCACTGAGTCGTAATCACGTACCGCTGTGTGTGACAGGCAGGCAGCGAATTTTCGCTGCGACTAGTATTCGCGGCAAGAACACCCGCAGCGACTACGACTGTTCGCTGTGCGTGGCCGAAGCTTAAAGCAAAAAGTGTGGGGCGCTTTTTAGTTTTTTTTTTTTTTTCATACTACACCGATATTCTACATACTTTTGTACTCTGTACCGTAAATTAATAGTTCAAGCAACAATAGTTGCTACAATGCCCACATGCAATAAACCGGGGAATTCTAATGATGTCATTTGAGCCGGGCGCATGCAAAGACTACGAACAATATTGTCACACGATTTCTGTTTCCTTTCTGCATAACAACAATTTATCGTTTCATTGGAATTCGTTTAACTTAGTTAATCTGTATTTTATCTCGGGGATTTCCATACGATAATTTGCTGACGTGGGATATACACGCTGAAATGTGGTTGGTTTTAAGAGCCGCGGTTATGTAATTAGTAATTAAAAAGCCAGCTATTTAGACTTATTTTTTAAGTATAGACGTGAAACAAAAAAAACCGCCAAGTGCGAGTAGACCAACGTGGCAGAAAAAAGAAGCATAAAATGAGATTTTTATGGGAGCTGTATTTTTCAATCCTCATCGTCATCGTCAGTCTATGCTTGTCCACTGCTGGACATAGGCCGCTCCTATAGCACGCCACTGAGCACGGTCCTCGGCTACTCTCATCCAGCTCTTGCCAGCCGCCCTGCGAAGATCATCGCTCCACCGAGTCTAAGGACGTCCCACACTACGTTTACCGATCCGCGGTCTCCACTCGATTCTCCATTCAATTCTCATTACTCAATAATTTATTGCATTCCACAAGTATATATACAGATGACATTTAAATATAACATGGAACTTTGTGGACCCTGTAGGGCACAAACCAAATCTTTATCACAAAACATGCACGTACAGGAGTAAACTTTTAAGTCCCCTTCATTCGAAACAGGTTCTTTGATCTCTCATTGTGTTAGAATAGAAAGTCCCATAAGCTTCATAACGTATTCAAATTTACGACACTATTTCATTACTACGCCCCATAAGGGGCAGGAACAAAAGGCAATAATTAGTTGAGCAGTTGAAAGTCAATAGTGACCGAAGGCGCCTACAAAATATAGTGAAATAATACGAAAGCTATAGTAATTCTCGTCTCTAATGCCACATAGATGGACATAGAACGCTGGGCAGTGTTTACTGATTAAAGTCCTAGGTTATTGACCCTAGGTTCTAGGCTGTAGGTTCTAAAAATAGCTAGAACAATTACTGAGATTAATAATGATCTACATACAAACATACTTACATATACTCACGCCCATATCCCGGAGGGGCAGGCAGAGACCAGGGTCTGACACTTGCCACGATACTGGCAGATCTCATTCGCTTCATCAACATTCATCAGTCCCTGCATGCACGCACGCCGGTTTCGGGTACTTTTTTTATGATGTTCTCTTTTTCCAAAAATAATTATAAACGAATATATATTTTTTCCATAGAGTAACCCTTAAAAATGTCATGCTTTTTATGGTGCCGATTCCTGCTTTGGATTTCCTGGACACCCACTCATGACGTCATTTCCGACTTCTGATATCGCTACATTAAATCGCCAGACTCGAAGGCCAGACTTGTACAGGAAGAGAGGAATGACGTCAATAGTGTGACTGAGACAAAAGATTAAAATCGCGAAGGACTAACTGCCGGTTTCAAGTTGAGAATTTCATAAATAAATTACTTTCACACATCACTACTTGTTCTGGTTCCAAGCTAGGATACCCTGATGGTAACCAAGTACGGACATCACAAATATTAGTACTAATTATTGTTTGTGTGGTGTGAAATTATTAGGGGTTAAAGTATGAAATTGCCGTTTTATTGCAATAGGTTCTTTGAATTGACATAGAATCTTCATGGTTTGAGGTTTTCGAATGAAACTTTTTTCAAATGGTTTCTATGATGTTCTTTTTTTGAAAAATGTGAAACATTTGAATATCGACTTTCAATTGTTTTTGTTATTCAATTTAGACAAGAAAGATGGATACTGCGAAAATTCGAGTGATTTTTGAATACGAGTTCCGACGCGGAACTAACGCGGCAGAAACAGACGTATTTCTGTATAGCACAGTGTATCCTAGTTTGGGACCGGGTCAAGTGATTGTGTTGTGTGGAAGTTATTATTATTATTGTGCTATTATAGGCAGGCATGGAACATGGAACAGACATCACAGACATGGAAAAACACCCAGATCAAAAAGACATTTATTCAAGTCAAGTTCGGCGGCCTACAGAGGGAATTTATTTATTTTATTTATGTATTCCGTAACAAACCCGCCCTACCTAATACAGCATGCTAGTTAAAATAATAAAACGGATGAAAATAGGAGCACTAAAACACTCCATAAACGCCCCATAAAAAGTCTGTCGTAGAGATTTTTCAAGTGAAAGACAGAGTAATTATGCTGCATTTATGGAGTGTTTTAAGGGAATCTTGCGTTTTGTAAATAACGCCGTTAGTTTACTTCCAAAAATCATATTAAAAACACTCAATTGTAAAAAACGTAAAAATGAAACAAATAATTGTAATATATTAATATGCAATTTCATCCGAATAAAAAAAAATTATGAAACATAAAAAAATAACATAACATAAACTCACGCCTGTATCCCAGAGGGGTAGGCAGAGACCAGGGACTGCCACTTGCTACGATCCTGACAGATCACTTTCGCTTCCTCAACATTCACTAGTCGTAAAAAAATAATAAAAAAATAATTAGGTTTATTCATTTGAAATTCACATTAAACATAAAAAATCGGTTAAGATTTGACGGAGTTATGGAGGAAAATAGCCAAAAAATATATATATACGCGTCGAATTGCTAACCTCCTCCTTTTTTGAAGTCCGTTAAAAACTCGCCCACCACAATAAAGCGACTCTTCTGTAATAGTTTGTTGCGTTTGACGCCATCCATCCTATACAATCCGATGTGAAATCGAATGCTTTATGATTATTCTCGAATGACTCCAATAACATTCAGAATTCACTCGCACGTATACTCTGTAATAAACACACCTTCCCTCGATGTCAACAAAATATTTTTTAGGGATCGGTTTCTCAAAAGGGAAGATGGAACAATTACAAAATCACTTTCTGAGTGCTGTCTCTTCGAATTTCTCAGAAAAAAGCGTGACAGAAAGTTACTTGAGTATTTACTTAGTGAATTTCCCAATTCAGAAACCGGCCCTTAGGCAGTCAGACAGTCAGAGACTCCCCCAGTTTCTCGTACACTAACACGCTGTTAATCTACTGTTAACAACTGTCAATTGACCAAAGTGCATACAAAAAAAACCACTGACAGCTGTTAACGGTAGATTAATAGCGTGTTAGTGTACGAGAAACCGAGGGTTAGTCAGTCCGTGCGGTTCGTCCGTCTGGTCCGTTACGATCAGTCTGTCCGTCCGTCCACCCGTCAGTACCTCAGCAAAATAGCCGATTTGGTTGCTAACCTCTGATAGGATACGGCACATTAAGAAGACATATAGCCAGCCAGTGACTGATCAGCATAATATTTAATTACGTCTTTTAAACGTTTTTTTATCACTGATTTGTTCACGTCCAAGCGAAATACCATGTCGTACAGAGTATAGGTAATCTCATTATAGGTGGAAACGTTGACAGTACCAAAACTATATTCACATTGCAACTCCATGTGTAGTTAAATAAACGATCTTGTTTACAAGCCATGTTTGGGGGCAAAAAAGAAAAGGCCCGTCTTGGGGTTATAGCCAATGAATGATATATAACCCCCATAACACGTAGGACTTTTTGTTTGAATTCGACGTTTTGGGGTAGAGCGTGAATTTCATAAAATTATATACAGTCCACAGCAAATCAACCTTTACACGCATGTACTCTACTCAGTTACCTTACGGGCGACAATTAAAATGTAAAGAATTTGTACACCCCGATATTTCGAATAATCTACACCTGGGAAAAAATATTTAACAAAAAATGTTTTAAAATACATACTCCACATGATAGACTCATAACAAGCGCA
This sequence comes from Yponomeuta cagnagella, assembly GCA_947310995.1. Taxonomy (NCBI): domain Eukaryota; kingdom Metazoa; phylum Arthropoda; class Insecta; order Lepidoptera; family Yponomeutidae; genus Yponomeuta; species Yponomeuta cagnagella. Next base: position 16,816,097 of record OX371277.1, read on the forward strand.
CATTAAAGTATATGTAACACTAAGTCCTACGGCAAAGCAAAGGCGTTCACTTGGAGGGAGAGAGAGAAAAGTAGTAAAAGAAAGACGGTGAGAGAGAGAAAGAGAGAGAGAGAAACAATCTTAGAACAAAAGTAAACATTATTCATCATCATCATCAGCCATTTGAGGCCCACTGCAGGACACAGGCCTCCTTCATAGTTTTCATAACCATGAGGGATTTTGCCATAATTGCCACGCCTGGCAGGCGGGTTGGCGATCGCAGTATGCAGTTGGAATCTCAGGGAGACGATGCTGCCCGTCTCCTGGTATTGTATTTCCTTAGTCGCCTACTATGACAACCACGGAAGGAAATGGAGTGACGCTATTCTTAATCCGGCACCACACGGATAAGTAAACATTATAGAGTACAAACTTTAGTTGAAGTATTTGTAGAATTATGCATTTTTTTTATATTATGTAACCTTGTTTTCGTCCCACTGCACAGTAAAAACGTTCACTTGGAGAGAGAGAGAGAGAGGGAGAGAGAGAGAGGGAGAGAGAGGGAGAGAGAGAGAGGGAGAGAGAGAGGGAGAGAGAGAGAGAGAGACAATCTTAGAATAAAAGTAAACATTGTAGAATACAAACTCTGGTTAAAGTATTTTAGAATTGTGCATTGCGATAGATATATACTCGTAAACACCTCAGACACTCAGGTTTCCCTCTTCACAGTTCAAACGAGTGGTAATGCTAATATAAATTCCCAAATGTACATGCTGGGATTCAAACCCGGTAACTCACCCATGTCGACCACCGTCTATCTATGTTTGTAGAGTGACCTTCTTAAAACCGGTTTGAATCCAGTTATAGGTTCAAAAAAGATGTCCGTAATCTATTACGTTAACTCGAGGCGCATTTCACGACGCTGTGTCGTGTCATCATTGTCAACACTACCCTAATTAAGGTCAAGGACCTGGTGTCCGACAGGTGGTGTTCGGGGTAATGGTGCATCCTTCTAGGGTTCCGTAACCAAAGAGGACTACCCGTACGTCTCAAGAATGTATTTTTTTCATTACTCATAGTCGGAAAGTAGGTCTGAAGTTGCCTGATGAGCGGGATGAAAGTAATACTTTTCAGCGGTAGGGAGAATTGTTTTCAACTGACAGCTGTCAAATTATAAAGAAAAACTATAGTTCTATTTTCACATTTCTGTTGAACCATGCTCCAACTTTCTATGCAGCCACTCAATTACAGTGCGATGTAAAATTGAAACAACATAAATTTAAGGATTGATTAAATAATATATTTTATCTACACTCATATCATAATCTTCAAATTAAGAATTCAAAGGTAAACACATATTGACAGGCTTTAAACAATACATAACTTAAAGAAAATAAAAAAAAAAAGTGTAATCTAAAGTTAAATTAAAGGTAAGATTTTTCACTTTATGTTACAGTTATTTTTTTTAAAGTGTTGCTGTGATCACGGAACAAAATTTAAGTTTTTTTTTATATCAAAAGTTGACTCTATAAAAAACCTAATTTCATTTTCGTGGTATCAAAAGTGCAACTAAAAATACCTAAAATTGCGCACGCAAAACTGAGTGCAGACGATTGAATGTCAAGATACTTTTGTCGAAATTGCGCCATTTTGTTTCAAAAATTTCATTATGAGCGTAGATAAAGTAGTGTATGAGATTGCACATATCTTGGTATTAAAACACTCGCGAATGCTATTAAAATACTCGCCAAGGCTCGTTTTTTTAAATCTCGCTCGTGTTTTAATAACCCTCATTATGTGACAGTCACATAAACTACTATTTTTAAATGACTGTAGATTATAGATTAGGGCAAAATATTTACCATTTTTTCAATTATGAAAATGAAAAATAATGGAATAGCTGGTCGCCCACATAAAAAATAGGCGGGAAAGTTGAAGAATGAGTTCACCAAAGTTGATGATTTATGTAAAATATAATTCACTAATTTTTTCTTTGGCTAATTCATGTTTTTATTTTTTCTTTCCTTATATTCGTAATGAAAAGCACAGAGTTTACATCGTGTTAAAGACTTATTTAGTACTGAGAACTATTGGCCAAACCTCGACTCGGGACTAAATGAGTTACTTTCACCCCTAGGGTAACAATGTACTATTTAAACACAGTTGTACGTAACTGACAAACTAACGGTCTTATTTATAAAAAAATAAGTAATGCCTCTCTTAGGGTCTCTTAAGAGTCTTTTTAACTTCAGCGGGCGTTTTACCTTTTTCTGATTATGAAAGCCGTACACCACCTTGGGCAATCGAAAGAGAACCGCCTTCTCTTCAAGGATCACTTGGAAAAGACCCATTTGGTTGGTCGTTTGGCACTAGCCGGCCTGAATTGAAACGTGCCGCGTTGTCATCAGAAGTGGAAATCTATGGTTAAGGCCCCAAGCTGCCCTAGAAGCTAAAGGACCGAAAAAGAAAATATTACTAGTGAAAATTTTGCGTAGTAGTACGGACGGAACCCTAAGTGCAAGTCTAACTTGCACTTGGCCGGGTTTGCCGTGAGTTCTGTCTGTGACGTCACAAAGTGTGAAACTGCTACACGCTTTATTTATTAGCACGGTTCGACAAACGCTGCACATGTAGTGTGTAGAGTATAACTGAACAAAAGCGGCGTTTTAGCCCTTATACTCGTGGTTAAGGGGTCATTTTACTTTTACTCCGATTAATACATTTTTTACAAAGGGTTACTCTAAATATTTACGGTCTGACAAATATAGGAAAATTAGGCACCAGCTCTAAGGGCAGTCGTACAACAATCGACAGCACATCTACCTTTACATCCGTACACTCTACTCAGTTACGTTATGGGTGATTTTCCAACTAAAATGTAAAGGTTGATGTGCCGTCGACTGTGCCAGGGGCGACGAGATCTTTTTGAATAATCTTAAAAAAAAAATGCGTTTAAAATATTAGGGGTGTAGGACGACCATTTTTTGATTTTGATTTTATTTTTTTATTTTTATTTCTTGAAAGAAAACAAACAATTGTACAATATAGCTACAAGACAGAAAAAATTTACGTGGACATTTATGTAATTGTACAACCAGTGGCGTTTTCTATAGATTAATACAAAGACATAGAAATTGAAAAACTCACAGTTACGCTAATAACACCAGTCAAAGAGGAAATTATGTAGTTACAATTGCAATCTGATCTGTTACGTAAGCAGTGATTTGATTTGATTTGCAACAGAAATGTAAGGGCTGATCTACTGTCTATTGACATATTTTTGATCTATTTATGCTTCTATAAATTAGTTCAATACTGTTTTACTCTAGCAAGACTGACAAGTCAACGTTTATTAATACGATATTAACCTTATTCAGAGAGATATTATTATACCTACAATAATGGTATAAGTTATGGTACTTTATTGCACACAAAACATTGAACTACAAAGGCGAGCTTATCTTTGTAAGAGATTTCTTGGAGCAAACCTGGGAGAGTCGGAACAGCGGTAAAAACGGGTCTTAATACGTGTACAAAACAGACATAGGTACATAAACTCATGCCTGTATCCCAGAGGGGCAGGCAGAACCCAGGGACTGCCACTTGCCAGGATCCTGACAAATCACTTTCGCTTCCTCAACATTCATTAATCGTTGCACGCACGCACGCCGGTTTCGGGTACTTTTTACAAAATAATGTGGAAAAAACTTTAAAACTTAAACCTAAATTAACAATATCTGTACAATATGCCTATCAACGTGCCATAGCCCAATCGATACAGAAACAAATAAAACAAAATATTACCCACGTTAAATTTAAACTATGTTGGAAAGAGTACTGATAACAGACTGTCTAAATAATCCAGAAGAGAGTAAAAATAAATCAATATGGTGTTGATATTCATTATACGTGTGCATTAAGCTGTGAATAGGTGCGAGCTCGCCAGCGTTAGTCCTACATCATTTAGTCATAAATAAACGATGGGATACTCCGTCACGGATGCACTGAGATCTACTGGGTGTTCGGTAAGTATATGGTTATTCCACGAATTTGTGTCAAACTCATTGTGACACATATTGTAAAGAAGCATGGAGTCAAGAAGTGTCCTTCTGCCTTTCAACGACATAATTGAAAATTTGTTTAGTGATTTGGCATATCGTCGTCGTTCATATTGCAAAACGTCACATGTAAAAAAAATACGGTTTTTGTTTTTTCATCGAAATAGTTATGAAAATTAGGAAATTAGAAGAAAATTAAGTCGTAATAGCATACACAGTTAACCAGACCGAGGATTACGATGTCTTGCACGTGTGACAGAATCAATTTTTTATACAATTTTGATGAAAAAACAAAAATAGTATTTTTTTGACATGTGACATTTTGCAATATGAAAGACGATATGAGAAACGAGAATCATGAATGCGCCCCCTAAGTACGCTTTACAAGTTAACGAGTAATAGGCGACCAACTTATAAAAGGAAAACTTCGTACCAAATCCATTAAAAAATACTTTAACGAAGTTGTTACTTCTGTAAAGCAGATAAAACCCCCTCTTTCTACGGAACCCGACACTGCGCGTGGAACGACACGCACTCGGTCGGTTTTTGTAAAGGTTCTCTCACATTGCAGACATGCGAGCACACCGTCAATGTAAGTGTAATTGATCGCAGCAGGCTTTCCATGCGTCTCTCCATCGCGTCCATGCTTGCGCAAACGTGAGTATTTGACAGCTGGACGATTGGAATCGTTCAGGGAACGTTCCGCGTAATATAGATGCAGATCGCCGAAGAGCTTCAAAGTCAAAGACTTTGGTGTTGATCAGAGCCCTCCACTCCGGCCGATTTGCAGATTGACATCAAAATTAATGACTAACCCAGCTATATTAATAAGCTAAAAAGAAGAGCACCACAAGACATGCTGGAAGTTCACCAAAAAATAATAAAATGTGGAGAATGAGACAGCGGTCTCGTTCAAAACGTATGAACGTCCAGAGACGTCCACCTGTTCCTCTGTACAGGTGTTAACGGCAGTGGGTTTTCCGAGGCGTGCCGGTTCCATATGTCCGACGGTCGTCGGCTGGTCTCCGAGAGCCAGTTCCGGGTTCAACTACCGGCGCGTCTAACTCGTGTTTACTGTCCGCTTGTGTTGGCCACTCGCTGCTCTTACAAACGTATTACTCGTTAACTTGTAAAGCCTACTTAGCCGTGATAGTTTTCCTTTTAAGTTCATTATAAAATGTGCTACTACGCTGATTTTTTTCACGTCTCTACAATCAACCGTTTAGCTAGGAGAGGGGGGACTTGGACAACAATTAGCGTTTTAAAGCTTAATGTTTCGCAAACAGAATCCTAAATAAAAAACCGGCCAAGTGCGAGTCTGACTCGCGCACGAAGGGTTTCGTACCATTATCTATACAACATAAGACACAAAGATCGAGAAAAAAGCGCAAAAATAATCACGTTTGTTGTATGGGACCTCCCCTTAAATATTTATTTTGTTTTAACTTAATTATTTACTACTAAATATTCTGTGAAAATTTCAAGCGTCTACCTGTTGCCGTTATTAATATCGAGCAAAAAACGAAAAAAAAACTTTTGTAGTATGGGAGCCCCCCTAAATATTTATTTTATTCTGTTTTTAGTATTTGTTGTTATAGCGGCAACAAAAATACATCATCTGTAAAAATTTCAACTGCCTAGCTATCAAGGTTCATGAGATACAGCCTGATGACAGACAGACAGACGGATAGACGGACGGACAGTCTTGGTAACAGTCTATGCCAAATTTCAGATTTCTCGTACTAATCGTCTCTGATCTAGGCCGCGGACAGACAGAAAGACAGAGACAGACAGACGGACGGACGGACATGGCGATTCTTTTCGACTACGGAACCCTAAAATGGGCCATGTGTGGATGACACATTGCATCATTTGTTGTTATACAATAGAAACTGCACTATAATCACACTAATTGCCCCGTTGGTCTAGTGGTAACACAATGGTTTGATTATCATGAGAAAAGTCGTGGGTTCGATTCCCACATGTTTACAAATGACCTCAGTCTGGGACTGTCTCAGTCGTTCTGTTCAGCATATCTCTGAGTATCCTAGTTTGGGACTAGGATACTGATACTGTTGTGAGGAGGTTAATTATACAAAAAAACTATAAATTAAAAAGGGCATCGTCCGGATGAATCCAAAAACAAATAACTGCGATAGTCCACGAAGTACACAACATTTTATTAATGCTAACATCTCTTCGGTTTGCATCAACATTACCCATGTATCAGCATTATGATCAGGTTCACCATGATACACGGACCTTGGGTTAATTAAACTAATTAGGTAAATCTAACGAACTCTTCCAACGGGTTACTTAAGCTCTTCCAAAGTTCACGCTGCATGTGCTGCAATATGACCTTGGGTTTCGACGTACGAATGTAAGGGGCTCCATGAGGTTAAGATTTTTTTTTTGTTAAAGTAGCATACAGATCTATCTAGTCCCAGGTCCAACAAACTATACAGGGTGTAAGTAAAAGTAGATGTTGACAAGTAGAACCCCATTTTGGGATTTGCATGGGATGCTTTACACCCTGTATATTTATGTAGTTTGTTCCACAAAATCAAAAAGAAATATCGAATTGATATAAATAAGTATAAGTAAAAGTGTCGAGCTTATTTTAGAAAAAAAAAAACGTTGTTTACCGTCGGCGGCGCCGGCGCATACGACTAGATGGAAATCGCAACAATATCGCGATAAGCAATCTATTGCATTATTGTAACGTAAATAAATCCATTATCTAAACTGAAACATACCTCACACGTACGACGGCACTCCAGTGTAATTGCCACTTCAACTGAGCTCGATTGGACTCGATAATTTATTATGTAAGCCAGAGTTGTTTACTAACAAACAACGTACAGGAAAATCAGACGAAAACTATTGACCACCATGTTTCAACGGAAACACATTTGACACCAACACAGAGGTTGTGGGTTTGACTCCCGCTGGAAGCCGCAATACTTTAGTATAAAAAACCGACCAAGTGCGTGTCGGTACAGTGTAGGGTTCCGTAGAAAGAGGGGGTTTTATCTGCTTTACGGAACTAACAACTTCATCAACGTAATTTTAAATAGATTTTGTACGAAGTTCTCCTTTTATAAGTTGGTCGCCTATTACTAGTTAGCTTGTGAAGCCTTCTTAGCTGTAATAATAGGGGTTAAAGTATGAAATTGCCGTTTTATTGCAATAGGTTCTTTGAATTGACATAGAATCTTCATGGTTTGAGGTTTTCGAATGAAACTTTTTTCAAATGGTTTCTATGATGTTCTTTTTTTAAAAAATGTGAAACATTTGAATATCGAATATTGAATATCAACAAGGCAACACAAGTTTCAACACGCGTTTCTTTCTGCAGATCGTCAAATCATGAGGCACCCATTTTTCGTATTTTTTTATTTTATTGATTTGACGCTCTCGAACTTGGGAAACCTAGGAAATGGCAGGAACCAAGCATTTAGATATCTAGCCTAGATTCATAGTAATTAGAGTGTTTAGGTTTCTCCATGTTTGACTTCTGCAAAAGCCCGAATAAAAGTCTAACACCGGGGCGCCGACGACCGTGTTAAAATTTACGAACGACTAACCACAGCGCCAAGTCGAATTAACCTGTTCGCGGTAGCGTATCGCCGTATTTGTACACTAAAGTAAACGGTTAACTATACGTTGTAACCTAACTAGTGGTTAGGCTGTGTTATTACCGTCGCCGGGTGGCGCCCGCCGCTTAGAAACTACGACTCTTTCATTACAATTATTACATCAAAAGTTCAGGGTTCGAGGGAAGCGGACTGTAGAGTCGAGCCGAATTGGACTCTAGGGCTTATGATAAGAACGATGCAAACAAAAGGTATAAAGTATTTGCTCTACTCTCGCGTCAAGCACACTTCGGACCGCTCGTGACGATGTAGGTAGATACAGCTGAATTAAAAGTGACATTGGTTCTAACGAAAGTCTTTAAGATAGGTAACTCTTTATGGGACAGCAGTAATTTTTTAATAGGAAAAATGGTAAAAAGTTATTTATTAATAGAAATGGTTGCTTATACAGACAGTTTGCTGTGACCTGCTTGTGTTGTGGAAACCTTTATTTATTATCATAACTTAGAATAGGTTTATAAAATCAATATAAGAAGTAAAAAATATACAAAATATATTTTATTATTATTAATTCTTTATTGCACAAAGACAGTGTACAAAAGGTGGATATGTTAACATAAAGAATGGCGCATGTTTATAAAATATAATAGGCAAAATTTGAAAGAACTTGTTTAGAACTTAAGAATGTACCTAGGTACAGGTTATAACTTAAATATGTAGTTAAACAAAAGAAAAATATTACAGAGATAAGGTAGTTAAGGTAAACATTTTTTGTAATACCGTCCAATGTCTGTTTATAAGCGGCCTTAATTTGTATTATCTTTTTGGAAATACCTATTTAGGAAATATTAGGGGTTAAAGTATGAAATTGCCGTTTTATTGCAATAGGTTCTTTGAATTGACATAGAATCTTCATGGTTTGAGGTTTTCGAATGAAACTTTTTTCAAATGGTTTCTATGATGTTCTTTTTTTAAAAAATGTGAAACATTTGAATATCGACTTTCAATTGTTTTTGTTATTCAATTTAGACAAGAAAGATGGATACTGCGAAAATACGAGTGATTTTTGAATACGAGTTCCGACGCGGAACTTTAACCCCTATTATTATTTACTTACTTAATATTTAGTTCTTAATAGTATACAATCGGCGGTCTTATCGCTGAAACCGATCTCATCCAGACAAGTGTTACTAAACAATTTTAAACATGGGTCCAATAAAAAGTCGAGTAACCTGGTTTTACGCCAAATTAGTCAAAACAAAAAACCGGCCAAGTGCGAGTCGGTCTCGCGCACCGAAGTTTCCGAAAAAAGTTGTAGGTAGGTACTTATTATAGTTACTTCAAGAATCGAGTCTCACAGTTCTTTCCGAGATTTAACCGAACTTCAGACTAATTTTTTTCAATGATTTAATCACAAATGTATAGTTTTCAGATTTTTCCTTGTATTTTTAGTATAAGACTTCCCAAATTTCATAGCTCTAGGTCAACGGAAAGTACCCCCTATAAATGTTGATTCCCTTGAGTGTCGAAATATACGTTTTTTGCGGCATAAACGGCCGTATCTTTTTTAAGTTAACTTAGAAGTTTGATTTTTCACAGCTACAAGGGACTGCAGGTTTAAGTGGATGGTTTTAATTTCAACTCGATACCTAAAGGCGTTCCCGAGAAGAAAGGGTATTGACAGACAGACGGACGGACGGACGGACGAACGGACGGACGGACGGACGGAAGAACGAACGGACGGACGGACGGACGGACGGACGGACGGACGGACAACCAATTGATCCTATAAGAGTTCCGTTTTTCCTGTTGAGTTACGGAACCCTAAAAATAAGATAAATAATAACCTGCGGTTGACTGGTAGAAAATGATGACAGCATGAAGTCCGCCACATTGCCATTATATTTTGTAACTTGTGTGCAATAAACGTATTAATAAAAATAATTTAAATCGCATATATTCCAGGACAGCGGCCTTAAAACTGCCGACTGCCTCGTTGGTCTAGCGTTTAACACGCTTGATTACCGAAACAGAGGTCGTGGGTTCGATCCCACTGGAGGCTGCCTACTTGATTTGTACAAACGGCCTCAGTCTGGGCGTATTTCCATGTTTGTGATGTCTTTGACTGGTTACCATAGCACAGGGTATCCTAGTTTGGGACCAGGTCAAGTGATTGTGTTATGTGGAAGTTATTATTATTAAACTGCTAGGTTTCAAAGAAAAGCTTCACCTATTAACTTTTTATGTAAAGTCTAAGCTAAAACAGTAACAGGGTCTGACCTTTAGCTAAATCTTAATCCGTTTGAACGTGATACTAAAGGTTGCCTAAACATTAATAATACTACGAAACCGGAGGTTATCGGATCGACTCAAGTAGGATTAATACAACACAATAAGGGCAAGGCTTAGGTTGATTTAATCCTTGAAAGCCTGTCTGTCTAATACTTAATGAATGGGTTTGTAAATGGATAATATTTGAGGCGGTACCACAAGTTTCATAGATTAATTACTGGCTGAGTCGGCAAACGTTGTTTTGCCACATTTATTAGCATACGACCTTTTCTCAGAACTACCAAATATACACAAAAAAATATATAAAAATCGGCGAGGCCGTTTCGGAGGAGTTCGATAACAAACACTGTGACACGAGATTTTTATGTATTAGATTTTACGTAGACAACTCTTTTGTTTCACTCGTTTTATCTCTCTCGGCGGCAAAGGCAGCGCAGGACGCCCACCAGCTCGCTGGACCGACGATCTGAGGCAGATTGCTGGTAGCGGCTGGACGAGGATGACCGAGGACAGAAGGAAGTCGGGACCTTGGGGAGACCTATGTCCAGCAGGACAAAGGTCAGTGGGCAGACCAGCGACCCGATGGTCGGACGATGTCGTTGAGTCGGCGGAGGGTCCATGGGTGAGGATGGCAAGGGACCGCGAGAGATGGCATTTGGGGGAATAGGCCTATACCCAGCAGCGGTGGGCTGATGATGATGATGATGTCTCGCAGTTACCGAGTGCGAGCTGATTGATTGATTGAACTTTTCAGTCGCCCTACGCCTAACATTTAACATTTCTAATTGCTACTGTAAGATTGTTGATTGATTGTTGTTATTCATCATCAGCCATTTGACGCCCACTGCAGGACACAGGCCTCCTCCGTGGTTTTCATAACCACGAAGCGTTTTGCCATAATCGCCACGCTTGGCAGGCGGGTTGGCGATCGCAGTAAGTGGTTGGAATCTCAGGAAGACACTGCTGCCCGTCTCCTGGTAATGTATTTCCTGTCGCCTTCTACGACATCCACGGAAGGAAATGGAGTGACGCTATTGTTAATCCGGCGCCACACGGATTGTTTTTACTGGGGGCCCCCAGTAAAAACAATCCGTGTGGCGCCGGATTAAGAACACTGTAGTATTCAATAATTGTAATAAATCTGCTTACGCAATGAATAATTCACTAACCTTCTCTCTGAAGGATGCTTAAGAGCTTTGTATAAAGAAGTTTGTAAAACCATCCTATGCTTCATAGTTTGGCTCTTGGCTCTGCTGTTGGTTGTGTAAGACATTAGATTAAAACTCTTTATTGCACACCATACGTAATAAAAGTAAATGAAATGTCTTAAATATCTCAGTTACATAGTACACAACTGGCGGTCATATCGCTAAAAGCGATCGATCGAAGCGAAGCTATGTAAGAGTATATGCCGATGAACTGCTTTAGCCGTTTGGCATGATAGTGTAATTGTTCTCTTTCACGTTTTGTTATGAATAAATTCAAAGAACAAATTCTCCTATTTGATACACCAACAGTAAAATTACATGAGATAAAATTCATAAGTCGTACCAAAAAGTTGCTACGTGATTATATTCTTTTTTTGTTGCACTAACCCGTGCTGAGGACAATTTTAAAAACCTATTTAGAGGTTAAAAACTCCACCCATGCCGGGACTTGAACCCGCGACCTCTGGCTCACCGTGCCAGCGCTTTCCCAACTAGAGGCTAAAAACGTAATACAGAGAAGTTTGTAAAGAGGCCCGAAATTTCGCCGATGCCTGCACTTGCCCATTAGCTCAGTTGGAAGAGCGCTGACACGGTAGCCAGAGGTTGCGGGTTCAAGTCCCAGCATGGGTGGAATTTTTAGCCTCTAAATAGGTTTTTAAAATTGTCCTCAGCACGGGTTAGTGCAACAAAAAAAGAATATAATCACGTAGCAACTTTTTGGTACGACTTATGAATTTTATCTCATGTAATTTTACTGTTGGTGTATCAAATAGGAGAATTTGTTCTTTGAATTTATTCATAACAAAACGTGAAAGAGAACAATTACACTATCATGCCAAACGGCTAAAGCAGTTCATCGGCATATACTCTTACATAGCTTTTTAGAGTAATGTAATATAGGATTGACGGTGTCACTACGAGTTTCAAGGCCTTAGGTTACAAGTTCGGATATAAATTATTTACGTGCTGTGTGAACGTACACGTCTGCAAACTTAGTTGCCACTTTGATCATCAATCATTTACCGAGGTTAGAAAAATTCTTTTTAAATTCACGTACACTAGATTAACGCACCGAGTATAAACCAGCAAATAATTTGTCAACGAAAGTAGGTAAGCCTGAACGTTTACAAAGCAAACGCGCCGACGACCCGACAAAACTGCTTCGTCAAAGTGCCAATGCCAATCACTCGCCCAAATCACCAACATACCCTCATTCAGTCAACGCCGGCTAGGAACGAATCAATGAACATAACACGCTAAGTAACGCCGTCACTCGCGCCGATACAGAGGAGAAAAAAACGGTCTATTGACCATCGTTCGATAACGGTCCAGACGAAAAAAAACCGACGCTCACGACTCAAAGGAGATTGCCAGCCGGAAAAAAAGTGGTCAAGTGCGAGATGCATCCCAAATGGAAACGTTCCGTAGACAGAATAAATAATCATTCTTTACTAACTAGGTAACCTTCACATCCGCTTTTTACAATTATTTGGTAGTAGTGGGTTAATATCGATATTTTCCAGTTAACTTATATTAAGCAATAACAATAATATAATAAATTCCACACAACGCAATCACTTGTCCTGCTCCTATATCACGTGCACCAAATCCTGAGCGATTCCAATCGTCTAACTGTCAATTTAGTATGGAATTTGAGAGACGATTAGAATCGCTAAGGATTTGGTACGCATAGTTAGGCCCCTGGTCCCAAACTAGAATACACTGTGCTATTGTAACCGGGCAACGACGTCACAACCGAGGATATACACCCATACTGGAATACCCAAACTAGAATACCCTGTGCTATTGTAACCGGGCAAGGACGTCACAACCGAGGATATACACCCATACTGGAATACCCAAACTAGAATACCCTGTGCTATTGGAACCGGGCAACGACGTCACAACCGAGGATATACACCCATACTGGAATACCCAAACTAGAATACCCTGTGCTATTGTAACCGGGCAAGGACGTCACAACCGAGGATATACACCCATACTGGAATACCCAAACTAGAATACCCTGTGCTATTGTAACCGGGCAAGGACGTCACAACCGAGGATATACACCCATACTGGAATACCCAAACTAGAATACCCTGTGCTATTGTAACCGGGCAAGGACGTCACAACCGAGGATATACACCCATACTGAGGCCATTTGTACAGATTTACGGCGGCCCCCAGTGGGAATCGAACCCACGACCTCGGGCATGGCAATTAGACGTGATACCGCTAGACCAAAAAGACAGCAAGAAAGCATAAAAAGCGTAAACAGACGCGAAGATTGCAACAAGAACGGCTCTGAGCCAATGAAACACTCGAGCTTGGGCAGGTCGGAATGTCAGCGCAGCACAGATGATCTTGATAAGAGCAGTGAAACTCGTGCTAATGTCTCGCTGTCCTGCTCCCGCGTAAACAAATCTATAGAACCATCTCACTCGACTTTGACACAGCACGGTGATGCAAAGTCATCATTACCCGAGCAAATAAAGATACCACTTTCTATCACGAACATACATGGGCTAAAAGACGACCGAGTCTTGCCAGTTAAAATGCAACAACAACCGTTACATTTACATACAGAAAATTCACAGTCACCCACTATGGCAGATATTGTGCAAAACGGCGAATGGAAAATCGTGGAAAGACGAAAACAACGAAAGATTACCAACAAGCTGGAAGGAAAAATGGGAAAGGCAGTTCCTACAATGGATGGCTTTAGAGCGGCAGAGAGCAAGGTGCCTATACTGATTACGAATGTTCACAAACAGACGGCAGAAAGTGACATCGTAAATTACATAGCATCGAAGACCAACGAGCAGGTGAAGCTAAAAAAGATACAGATACGGGACAAAAGAAAGGATCATAATGCATATAAACTTTTCGTGTCAAAATTCAAGGTAGGACTTTTCCTTGATGAAACGATGTGGCCTGAGGGCATCGTTTTTCGGCGATTTGTCCAGTTTCCGGGACAAAGACGGTCACTCGAAGCAGGCGAGAAATCACCTATAAATCCCCATGGCTAGTTCCAGCTCCAGTCTTCATACATTCGTAACCTTTAATTGTAAAAATGTAAAACGTAGCATCGACGGAGTCCGAGAGTTGTGTAAGAAAGCCGACATAATAGCCCTACAAGAAACTTGGCTACTACCTCATGACTTACCATACCTATCGACTATTAGCGATGACTTCGGCTGCACAGGTACATCTGCGGTAGATGTTCATAGCAGTGTGCTGCGCGGGCGTCCCCACGGCGGAACAGCATTGTTATGGAGGAAAAGTATATTTCCATCTGTCTCAGTGATACAGTGCGATAACCCTCGTGTTAGTTGTATTCAAATATCTACGTGCAATAAAACATTACTCGTATTCTGTGTTTATATGCCTGTCGACAAAATAGATAATCTTACAGAGTTCACAGAAATTGTTAGTACTATACAGGTTATTACGGAAAATTGTAATGTTGCAAACTCATACATTTTAGGTGATTTTAATGCGCATCCGGGTGAAAGTTTTTACACTGAACTGATGTATTTTTGTATGGATCACGATTGGTACTGTGCAGATATCAATAAATTGGGTGTAAACTCGGGTGAGTACACTTACACCAGCGAGAGTCATGGATGTAATCGGTGGTTAGACCACTGTGTTGTTACGAATGCTGCCATGCAGACTATTGTTTGCACTTATGTAAAACACGATACCTACTGGTCGGACCACTACCCGCTATTTGTTACATGTAATTTAGATATAATAAAGTCTAAAGTTCAGATTAGTACTATAACGCCCAATCGTGTTATTTGGGGTGAAAGATATGAGGAACAAATATTTAAATACTCAAATAAATGTCATGAGCTGTTAAAAACTATTGATTTTCCCATTGAACTGAGTGAATGTTGTGATAAATATTGTAGTAATACGAAGCATAAAGTAATAATAGATAAATTATATTCTAGCATTGTCAAAGCGTTAAGTGAAGCCTCAGAGGCAAGTTGTGAAACACACAGAATTAAAAATAAAAAGAGACCCTTATTAGGATGGAATAAACATGTTAGTGGTGCCCACAAGGAGGCCAGGCTTCGTTTTCGAGTCTGGGTCTTGCACAATCGGCCACCTACAGGGCCTATCTATGAAGAAATGTCGGCTAGCCGGAGGTTGTTTAAGTCTAGATTAAAATGGTGCCAGCAGCACCAGGAGCAAATAAAGATGCAAGTGTTAGCTGCACACCATGCAAAAAAGGACTTTCGTAGCTTCTGGAAGAGCACAAATAAGCTAAATACTCGTCAGGGTTTACCTACTAATATAGATGGAATTACTGATCCCATCAGAATTGCAAATCTGTTTAAAGATCATTTTACAGTGAATCCTGAGCCGAGTGAATCTGTGGGTACGCTCGGTGATGGGGCTAGCATGGACGGGGACTGCAAAACTAAATTCTCGGCTAAACAAATTGCCAAAGTAATCAGTCAAATGAAGAGAGGTAAGTCACCCGGCCATGACGGTCTCAGTGTTGAGCACCTCACGCATGCTGGAGTCCATCTTCCAAGGGTGTTAAGCATGTTGTTTAATTTGTCTATTGGACACGCGTATTTGCCCGCCGAAATGACTAGAACGGTAGTGGTACCTATTGTTAAAAGTAAGACAGGTGATATATCATCAAAATTGAATTACAGACCAATTTCCTTGGCTACAACTATTGCAAAAACATTTGATGGTTTAATTAATGGTGAATTAAATAAATATGTAGTACTTCACGATGCACAGTTTGGCTTCCGCCCGGGATTGTCGACAGAAAATGCTATTCTAACTTTGAAGCATACTGTAGAATACTATGTATCTAGACTGACGCCTGTATATGCATGTTTCTTAGATTTATCTAAGGCATTTGACCTTGTGCAATATAATGTTTTATGGAATAAGCTAGAAAAATGTAAACTTCCTACAGAGATTATTGTAATTCTGAAGTATTGGTACTCAAGCCAAATAAATGTAGTTAAATGGGGTAATGTTTTATCTGAGTCGTATGGTTTGAAGTGTGGAGTGAGACAGGGTGGGCTCACATCCCCTACTCTTTTTAACCTCTATGTAAACGAACTGATTGAGGGTCTCAGCAGCATCCATGTTGGCTGCCATGTTGACGGAACCTGTGTCAATAACATTAGCTATGCGGATGACATGGTGTTGTTGAGTCCCTCTGTCAGTGGACTTAGAATACTTTTACGAATGTGTGAAAGCTATGCTACTCAACATGGACTTAGATATAATACAACTAAAAGTGAACTCATGATTTTCAAGTCCGGTACAAAGGTCCCTTCAAATGTACCTGTAGTAGCTTTAAATGGTAAACCTTTGGCTAGGGTATCGTCTTTTAAGTATTTGGGTCATATTGTCACTGAAGATTTACGAGACGATGCCGACATTGAAAGAGAGCGCAGGGCATTGTGCGTTAGAGCAAATATGATAGTTAACAGATTTAGATACTGCACAGCACAGGTTAAAATAACACTGTTCCGATCATACTGTACCTCATTGTATGCTTGTAATCTGTGGGCTGTATATTGGCGGAAGACGCTGAATGCACTAAGAGTCCAGTATAATAACGCTTTCAGGGTGCTACTGGGGCTGCCGCGGGCTTGCAGCGCGTCTGGCATGTTTGCGGATGCACAGGTGGATGGATTTTATGCTACGCTCCGCAACCGATCTGCCGCAGCGCTCTGGAGGCTCCGCGCCAGCACCAATAGCATCCTGACTATGATAGCGGATAGGGTGGATAGCCGATACACAGAAATGTGGGCCGAGAGACACAAAAGTCTCTGTAAAATTACGTATAAAAAGTAGCACCGCAAAATTTTTAATTTTTATTACTGTTACTAACATAGTTCTTAAGTCGCCATTGTTACTAACAATATATGGGTACTGCCTGAAATAAAGAATTTTTATTTTTATTTTATTTATTTATTTATAAATTCTATATTTTTGATAACGTAGCGACCACTCCCTTAGTCAGCAATAGACCACTATTGCCAATGTCTTTTGGTGGGTTGTTGCCACAATAGGTAAACGTTTGGTAGGCGTTTTAATACAAGCCGTGAAGATAGGCAGGAGACCGAAGGGTAGGCATGAAAGGGAAAAGTCCTATGCCCAGCAGTGGGCTCTATTAATGGGCTTAGTAGATAGATAGACGCCCAGCTGTGAGAATTGAACCACGACCTCCTATGTTTGCAAACCAGTTATTGACGGTCCACTTGACCAAGCTACGGAATGCACAAGCGACAATTCTGCCTATTGCTACTTCCACGAAGTTGTTCGTATTCATTGAACCTTGTTGTGTCCTCGAGCTGTTGATACCAGTCTGATCATTCGTGACCTATGAGAGCCATGTGATTGTGAAACCATTGGTGATCTAACATGGGACTCATGTTTAAAATTAAAGGCACTGAAATAATTCAATGCCTTTAATTTTTTTTGCCTATAGTTCCCAATATAAACTGGAGTGACATCGTTCACCTGCATTCAACTGAACTGTTGAGCTGGTTTGGTTGGTACGACGGTACGCTAGAGGCGTGCGTTCGAATCCCGTTTCGGGCCGGATTTTTTCTTTCTATGTGAAGTAGTCTCTCGTTGGATGGAGGCAAGATCTGTATTAAAAAATCTCCATACTAATTCTATTCACATTCGGTTCTTAATTACAGATTGAATTGTGAATTGGCAGTAGCAGCACCACTCGGTAACCGTGAAAGAAAACATTTCGAGGAAACCTCAGGCTGACATTCACAGACAAATCCTAAGTTCACTCTTAGAGCAGTCTTAGCAAAGTAAACTAAAGTCGTACTTAGTAAAGTGCCGGGTTTTTCGTATTCACAGTCGATGCTTAGCGACATCTTAGCTAAGAGCAGTCTTATGAAAATCATCTATATTGTCTCTTACTTTCTAGTGATGAAATTCTTACCGGTTTTTTTGGTTTTTCTCATCTCTACATGAAAGCAGGACAACATCATACAGATTTATGTAGGTGGGAGCGAAATAAAAAGCACATCAGTGAAATGAAGTTTGGAGTCGTCTGTGATCGTTTGACGTTTTCCAATATTTTCCCTAGAAGTTTGGCTGGCTAAATGACAGTTCTAAGTTCAGGTAAAGTCACCGATATTGACTACTTATACTTAGCTAAGAACCATTTCATTTTCAACTTGCTTAGATTCGATTCTGAATACGAAATAATTTTAAGTACGTGATTTTGACATTTCTGAGATCAGTCTTTGCTTAGTTTTCGTCTCTGAATGTCAGCCTCAGTGTCGGAGGTATACAGATACCTCTGCGTTTGAAATCCAGTCAATATTAACAATTTTTACTATGAGGAAAACTTTCTATCTATCTAATTAGCCCATAAACAGAGCCCTCTGTTGGGCATAGGCCTCTTCTTTCTTCTTTTTCACGTGAACCCATTCGGCCCAGCCGCACCCACAATGTCATCGGCCCACCGGGCTGGTGGTCTGCCCACCGACCGCCGTTCTCGGGCACCACTCAAACTTTAAAAACGCCAAAAAGATAGATAAATGGACAAAATTTTATTGTACATAAAAATAGAGATTACACAGAGATAACATATCAGCTGTGGAATACTGTTTTATGGCGTCTTTAGTATGGAACAGCTGATGCTTGTCTGAGGATAATGAGGACATATGAGGATTTTGTTATACCCTGCGTAGGCTGATTTATACCGCCGCAAAGAGGAAATCTGTGGTTGAGGCCCTAAATTCTATGTAGTCGTGTAAACAGAGATAAGCTAGTCTTTGTACATGTAATTTCTTATGTAGTGTCCTGTTAAATGTCTTGTGTGCAATAGAGTATAATAATATAATATTGTATTCACATATTGAATGTTGAACCTTATTGTACGTATTGTTTAATAAATTACTTATTTAATTACTTACCTACTTTGCTACCCTAGGATTTAAAAGACCAAAGAAAAAGAAGTACAGAGGTCTAATTACGCGCACCAAATCCTGTCGGAATCCTGACGTTTGAGATAGCAATTAGTATCGAATTTGACAGTTAGTTGATTGGAATCGTTCAGGATTTGGTGAGCGTCATATAGCGGCGGAGCGCTTCAAAGCAGCTACACCACGGAACCCCAACTCCTCGGGCTCGCAAAAAGCCGGCGGCGCTGCGCCTTCTAGGAACTCAGCCCGGCCGCGGCACCGTCTGAGTTTTCAGCTCTTTGTGTCGGCCCCACGCTAGGCATGCGCAAATTGTATCATGAAGATCGACTCACTCACCTAACATTTCGGCCTCCAATATGTATCCTATCTTTGCATCTTTAAATCACCTGTATCAGGGTCCTTTCTAGATACTCTAACTCCCAACTATCACCTCTCGGCCACGTTTGAGTCTTCAGCTCTTTGTGTCGGCCCCACGCTAGACATGCGCAAATTGTATCATGAAGATTGACTCACTCACCTATCATGTCAGCCGCCGATATAAATCCTCTCTTTATGTCTTTAAATATAATGTTTCAGGGTTCTTTTTAGATACTCTAATTTCCAACTATCACCTCTCCTATCTAAATCGCAGTGTCTATTCGCTCCGAGAGAGTAGGAATGTATCTCGAGTTAGAATGAGACAGAGCATAGTATGGCTTTGTCTCGTAGGTTTCGTCGCATCTAGCTAGCACTTAAGTATAATCATTACCACTTTAAGTGTCCGAGAGAGAAGATAGATTGATAGATAACACTTAATTTTACAACTAGAAAAAAGAATTACAACTATGATTTCTTACAATACATGATACAATGATACAATCCTGCAGCTCGTGAGTTGAAGATAGACCTAGCGCTGTTTTGTATCATCTAAATCTATCTGACCGTGAACTACATGTCTACCCCACGCCGAACTCTGCCCGATAATATTTGGATGTAAAAAGTGTTTGCAAGACGGGTAAACCCCATTAAAGTTTCGCCTGTAGTTTAATAACCCGATGGCTAGATGGCTACTCGAGTCTCAGGTTATGTTCGCTCGGCTAGGTTCATTGAGAGCGGATAATGAAGAGATTTCCAAGATGACTCTTGACTTTCGACGTCAATTTAAGATTGTTGCGATTAGTTCACATATTTTGGTCTCTTTTATGCTATAAGCGAGACGATTTGTACAACGTTAAGTGGCAACTTATTTTTATATTAATTTATTTGTTCCTTTTAAGCTTTTGTTGAAAAGTTATATCGAAGTGTATCCTACTATTTTAAGCAATTGTTTTTGTAACCATTGTCATCGAAAGAGGAGGACTTTCCGTAACACAGGTTTTAAACCTAATACGGAACTTTACCCTTTTATAACTTTTACTACTATTTTCTTTTGTAATAAACTAATATTTAGTAGAAAGGAAACGGCGGGTTCTACTCGTCAATACAAAACCACTTTTATTATGGGTAAATCTTTGGACTTACGGAAAAATATCTGCTGTTACATAGATTTTAGTGCCAATCGTAATTTTTGTATGGAACAGCACATTTTTTTTCCGTATTCACGAGTAGAACAATTATAATGCAGCCTATATACGTACCACTGCAGGACACCGGCCTTCTCTCAGAGAGAGAGTATGGGCTTAACTCCTGAACTGCCCTCGCGGAACGCAACGTATAGGTGGCCCATACTAAGTTGGACACAGATCTGTGTCGCGGCAGACGAGTGGTTAATCACCACGCGTGCCCACTGAGGATTGGCAATTTCAAGCGCTGAGGTATGTAAACACCTCAGTCACTCAGATACGATGGTTCCCTTCGCCTTAACGTAAATTTGAACATAACCTCACAAATGTACGTATATTAGAAAACAGTCATTGGTACATGCCGGAATTCAAACCTACCACCTCCCGAATGAGAAGAAGCGTTCTACCGCTCCGCTACTACAGCTCTAACAATAATACAGCTCAATGTGTCCTGATTTACGTGGACTGTGGTTCTGATTTTTTCAAACATGTTTTCTTAAAGCAAAATAACAAAAATTTCCACGGCAATTAGACACCAAAGCCACGGGTTGGACGGCACACCAAATAGCACCTTCAAAGAAGAGCCCATAAAAACCTGAGCCCATTGCGACTCGGAAGCTAACCTAATAAAGTTCAAATTACAAAGAATTAAGGACTATTATTATAATATGGGAGCTGATAAAAAACTGTAGCATTAACAAGCAACCCGCCCACTAGAGGATATCCGCTTTTTAAATCGAAACCCATTTATAAATCGAACCTAAGCGTTTTTTATTCGAACTTGACACAATCGAATCAGTTTCGAAAGTAGATCTTTATCCGGACGACACTTTACAAATATCTCTCATGCATAATGCAGGTATTTCGAGAAAAAAAGTATTACCTGGTTTTATGCAATGTACCTTTATTTCAAAAAAGAAGCTTTCGGTTACATTATATGAAATTTCTCCGTGAGCGGTCACCCGGAAATCGGTTGTCACTCAGAAATTATCTCTGTTTTGACACTGGCCACTGACAAAACGTTTTTTTGTGCGGAACTGTCCAGAGAGGTCCCGGACCGACA
Source organism: Yponomeuta cagnagella (assembly GCA_947310995.1). Classification (NCBI taxonomy): domain Eukaryota; kingdom Metazoa; phylum Arthropoda; class Insecta; order Lepidoptera; family Yponomeutidae; genus Yponomeuta; species Yponomeuta cagnagella. The sequence goes on from OX371277.1 coordinate 16,837,780, forward strand.
AAAGAGTTTCCGGTCGGAAGGGAGCGTAATCTTTTACGGCTATAATCAGCGAAACTTGGCCATATGTTTGGGTGGCTCCCATTATGCGGCTTTTTATATTCTCATGTGAACAGAAATTAGGTGTGAAATCTTTAGTCATCTGTTTTGGGACGCCAAAACATGTTATGTTTTAGAGCAAGAAATGGGGGTAATTAAGAATACCAATCTGGACGCTGGAGATTCAATCGGAGTGCTTCAAAACTTATCTCGAAGAAGGCGGAATTCACTTATTTTAAATAAATAATCAATTAAACGGTAAAGAGACGATCTTATGAGAATTCCTGCTCCGTAAGACAAGTTTTAAAATAAAATAAACATGTTGACTTCGTAATGCTTTCTAGACGTATTCTTAGCAACAATTTGAAGAGCTGCATAGCTCTTACGCTTATTAAAATAACGGTTATATTCCAGAGATACCGTTCAGGTTGAGCGTATATAATAAACTGACATAGTAACAGAGCAAACTGGTTTCCAACAGTTCTGTCCGTTCACATCCAGACGAACTTTCACACGGGTGAGACCTTAAAACTCGCATTTGGGACGAAAAACTCAACCCTAGCCTTATCTAAATAGAGGCGATAATAAATAAGCCAAAGGTTGCCGAGGTTAAGTTGTTAACAGATCTAACAGTCTAAGACTGGAATGAGACTATTTGCGTTGTCTTTATAATAAGACTGGATTCTTGCGAGACTGCATTGATAAGCAGTAGAAAAATAAAAGGAAGATAATGCCTCTACCGTTGTTTGGACTCAGACATGTGGGACTCAAATGGATGGACTCAAAGATATACTCGAACGTGGCCGACCAAGACGAAGATGGCGGGACAACCAGAGACTTTTCTTCCGGAGTGGCGTAAGGTGGCCGGGTTTAGAGATGAGAGGAAATCTAAAAGGAAGGCATTTGCCTAGTAGTGGCATACAAAATGGGCCTCATATTTACGATATAAAAAATACGTAAAGAAACGTCTCCTTATTAACTTAATTCCGGAATCACTTACTCGATTTTTTGTTGGAAGAGTTCGACCAGGTTTAAGTAAGGGATTCTTTAATTAAGAATGAGCAGAGCTTACGAAAGTTTTACCTCAAAAACGTCTGCATACAACAGAAGTACCCCTTATTTTTTCCTTTTATTCTATCCACCATAATAACATATTCATACTCTGTGACAACTTCAACTTTTTACCCATTACAGTTCTAGAGTTCCAGAAGCGATTTAGTGGTCAGGCAGACAAACAAACGCCTTAGGCTTATAAAAAGGCCCCGTTTGGCAACTTTAGAGTACGGTACCCAGAAAATGCAAGTCTATATACTTAGAGCGTTTTCACATTATCCGATCCGAAATCGGTGTCGGATGACGACAGCCGACATAAGATAGTGGACATCCGATAGCCGACACCATGTGCTGTTTTCACATATTTCCGACAAAATAGTTGCGATACAGGCGTGAGTTTATGTTATGTTATGTTAGTAGTTGCGATACGGCCATTTGCTCGAAAGCTTAGTGCGGGCAGGTCAAATTGGCAAACTATAATAGAAAACTTTATTTGCAGTATATAATGTTTTCCGTGTGGCGCCGGATTAAGAATAGTGTCACTCCATTTCCTTCGGTGGATGTCGTAGAAGGCGACTAAGGAAATCAATTACCAGGAGACGGGCAGCAGCGTCTTCCTGAGATTCCAACCGCATACTGCGATCGCCAACCCGCCTGCCAAGCGTGGCGATTATGGCAAAACACCTCATCGTTATGAAAACCACGAAGGAGGCCTGCAGTGGGCGTCAAGTGGCTGATGATGATGATATATTATATTTTAAACGCAAAAAAAGATCTCCCATAGACAGTACTGGATACATCCCGAGGGAAGCTAGAAGATATTCACAGGGAGCATTTTATACTTACTCTTTTTAGCAAGCTACAAAACGCAGTCATTAAGTTTTTTAATTACTTCCGTATGAGTGAATCCACATTTGATGGATGAATTATTTGCTAATTCATCTCACAAACAGTATCAAGAAACAAGACATAGCGCATCGGGCTCTGCGCAAACCGAGACAATTTAGATACACGTATAGCACACGTAAAAACATTATCGTGCGACGGCTCACTGGCGTCCGATGGTGCCGCCAACATATCGGTGTCGGCTCCGATATCCGATATCGAGCCGGATAATTCGAAAGACAGGTACATATTTCATATATTTTACTTATCCCGATATCGGATCGGCGTCCGACACCGATATCGGATCGGATAATGTGAAAACGCTCTTACGGTTTTATTTATTAAAAAAAATCCGATTCCACTAAAACACTCCTCAGACTAGTCACATGAGATCTGTTTAAAGGAGCGGATGCCGTCAAGAATTATGGCGGGGTCGCGATTATTCGGGCGCGCATTATACAGGCGAATAACAGAAACTCGATCAGGTTCCATCCGGCGTACACGACTAATAACGCGTAGACGGCGCATCTCAATGAAAATACCATTGTAATGCTGATGGGGCCGCTTGCTGAAACTCACACTTCTTCTCACATACAGTCACGCCTGTCTTCCGGAGGGGTAAGCAAGAGCGATGTTTGAATTGTGCCGCGATCTTGACGTACTTTTAGGGTTCCGTACCCAAAGGGGCAAGGGACCCTATTACTAAGACACCACTGTCCGTCTGTCTGTCTGGCTGTCTGTCACCAGGCTGTATCTCATGAACCGTGATACCTAGACAGTTGAAACTTCCACAGAGTCCGACTCGCACTTGCCCGGTTGTTTTCCTAAAAAAAGCCTCGTGTGTCTCAATGAGGTTTGCAGCTACATTTTCTCCGTCTACGTCTCGGCCCTATATTGAATCTGGTCCATTTTCTGACCTACTCGCCGTGATTAAACTCCGCAGATCCGAGCGAAATCTGGACACTCTTCGTCCGAACCGAATAACTGATTCCGACTTACGTTTTTATCACTCGAATTTTCGCAGTATCCATCTTTCTTGTCTAAATTGAATAACAAAAATAATTGAAAGTCGATATTCAAATGTTTCACATTTTTTAAAAAAAGATCATAGAAACCATTTGAAAAAAGTTTCATTTGAAAACCTCAAACCATGAAGATTCTATGTCAATTCAAAGAACCTATTGCAATAAAACGGCAATTTCATACTTTAACCCCTAATATGACTCCGTCAAACGTGAATTGCATTCTGCGTCTCCAGACTGCGATTATATGCTTTGTAAAGCATTCATTTATAAATTCGATTCTTGGAGGAAGTGATAGTGTTGTGTAGACATTATTAATATGTAGTTTTGTTTCTTCTAGTATTGACAGTACCTACTTGAAGGTTATCTGGTATGCATAAATCTAGATTTTAATTATGTCCTAAAATCATTAATACGCATTTCTAAAAAACACTGGCTGTTGTGTTTAAAATATTAGATAATTTATAATTTATTTAATTATTGATAATGTCGCAGCAGTAGGTACCACGCACTAACAAAATCAAGACCACATTACTTGATTTGTGTAAATTTTGAGCACAGCAAATTTAGCAAATATGAGCAAATTTAACAAATTTACATATTCTTGATCGTTAGTTCCAAGATACCATACAAGACATGACTCAAGATTTTAATTGTGTCCTAAAATCGAGACTACGAATTTCTGAAAAAAAAACCAGTTGTATGTTTAAAATAATTAGGTAATTCATAATATATCTATTCAATTTAATTAAATAATTAATGACAGAGTAGTTATATTCTAATCCGTGCTGAGGACCATTTCAAAAAACCTATTTAGAGGCTAAACATTTCGCCCATGCCGGGACTTGAACCCGCGAGCTCTGGCTCACCGTGCCAGCGCTCTCCCAACTGAGCTAATGGGCAAGTGCAGGCGACGGCGAAATTTCGAACCTCTTTACAAACCTCTTTGTGTTACGTACAGGCAGCGACATCTGGCTGAAGTCATTTTACATCACTGACAGCCGCCAGTACTCACTTTGCAGTTAGGTTTTCCATCGGAATGATATCACTGTACTTACATGATTATATTCTTTGTTGCACTAATCCGTGCTCAGTCCCCAAGACTAACCCACAGTTTCCCGTACACTAACACGCTGTGAATCTACTGTTAACAGCTGTCAATTGACCAAAGTGCAACTAAAAAAAAAACACTGACAGCTGTTAACAATAGATTAACAGCTTGTTAGTGTACGAGAAACCGGGGGTTAGTCCCGTCATGGGTTAAATTTTTAGCCTCTAAATAGGATTTTAAAAATGTCATAGCAGTGCCATGCATGCACTAACAGAATCGAGGCCTAATTATTAGATTTATGCAAATTTTGAGTACAGAGCAATCTTGAGCAAATTTAGCCGCCAATAAATTCTTGATCGCTTTTTTCCAAGACATCATACAATGGTTGCGTCTACCTATAACAAGTACAACGTACATTTATCACTTTGGGAGCAAAGCGGCTGGGAGCATCTGTGACCCAAACTTTGCCCTAACGCAATTTGTCAGGCGCGAAGACCGACCCTTTCCTGACCCTGAAACTTTTCCTCCTAACTGACCACCGAAGACCGGCCGATGGGATAGGTAATGAAAGGGAGATGAGTTCTTTTGCCGACAGATCTTATTTAGTTATTTATTATTGGGGGCGTATTTCCAATTTTAAAAACCTATTTAGAGGCTAAAAATTCCACTTTGAACCCGCGACCTCTGGCTAATCGTGCCAGCGCCCTCCCAACTGAGCTAATGGACAAGTGCAGGCGTCGGCGAAATTTTGAGCCTCTTTACAAACTTCTCTGTATTACGTACTATTTCTATTACGTACTATTACGGTATATTTCCACGTTCGTGAGGTTCTTGCCTGGTTACCATAGCACAGGGTATCCTAGTTTGGGACCAGGACAAGTGATTGTGGTGTGTGGAAGTTATTATTATTGTTATGAAAACTTATTATCTTCAAAATAAATTGTTTTCACTACAATTTTATTAATAGCAATTGAATGCATAATTTGGTTTGTTTTACTCGCATTGCAGGATGTAACAATTTGTATAGGGATGACTATAGTTATTTCCGTATCATTGTGCCTTTAAGTGTCCCATTAATAATAAAAGAAATATAGAAATATGTAGCAGAGCAGAGTCGATTAACACACAGATTAATCAGTAGGAAGACCCGACTACGCAATATACATCGAATTGTCATAATAAACTATTCCTTGCAGTTTTATGAAACGCGACGCTGGTCCCAAACGAGTATACCTAACGCCAACAGTAACGTAAACTGGTTGACAAATACCTGACAAGATGAGGTAGGTTAGGGCCAAGCAGACAAGACAGCTCTTGGGCCTTCCCAAGCAGCGCGAATCGCAGGTGAATGAAAGTCCCTACAATACCGTCTGGGAGGACCGCCGACCGTTCGGCACGACTACGCCGTGTCATTTACCTACTCGGTGAGATACTGGTACATTCTTTTTGTTGCACTAACCCGTGCTGAGGACAATTTTAAAAACCTATTTAGAGGCTAAAAATTCCACCCATGCCGGGACTTGAACCCGCGACCTCTGGCTAACGGTGCCAGCGCTCTCCCAACTGAGCTAATGGGCAAGTACAGGCATCGGCGAATTACTCGGGGCTGCAAGAAAAACAAACCGTCTCCAAATATCTTAAATTAATCTTAGATAGCTCTTAATAATACAATACTACATATCAATTACTGAGACACTATCTAATATTAGGGGTTAAAGTATGAAATTGCCGTTTTATTGCAATAGGTTCTTTGAATTGACATAGAATCTTCATGGTTTGAGGTTTTCGAATGAAACTTTTTTCAAATGGTTTCTATGATGTTCTTTTTTTAAAAAATTTGAAACATTTGAATATCGACTTTCAATTGTTTTTGTTATTCAATTTAGACAAAAAAGATGGATACTGCGAAAATTCGAGTGATTTTTGAATATAAGTTCCGACGCGGAACTAACGCGGCAGAAACAGCCCGCAATATCAATGCTGCGTTTGGAGAGGAGTCCGCACCGTGCGATTTTGGTTTAAAGGCTTTCGTGATGGAAATTTCGACTTAAAGAACGAACCACGAGGAAGACCGCCCACACAGGTGAATAACGATGAATTAAGAGAGATAGTGGAAGCCGACCCTAGTCAAACTACCCAGGAATTAGCGGCATGGTTTAACGTTACCTTACCCACAATATTGACTCACTTGCGTCAAATCAATAAAATAAAAAAATACGAAAAATGGGTGCCTCATAATCACTCGAATTTTCGCAGTATCCATCTTTCTTGTCTAAATTGAATAACAAAAACAATTGAAAGTCGATATTCAAATGTTTCACATTTTTTAAAAAAAGATTTAAAAAAAAAAGTTTCATTTGAAAAAAGTTTCATTCGAAAACCTCAAACCATGAAGATTCTATGTCAATTCAAAGAACCTATTGCAATAAAACGGCAATTTCATACTTTAACCCCTATTACCTTTAAACTAGCAATCGATCTGGATAGGTTTCATTTTTAGAAAACGTCGTTTTATCCGTGTTTTTAGGTTTTTGTATGAAAAACTACTAAAATGTCATTAGAATACCAAGGTAACATTAGAATACCAAGGTAACTGCCATCTACAAGGTTTTAACAGCTCAGGTGGGAAATCGGGGAAAATCGGGCGGTCCCGAAATCAGAAGACGCCGGTTCGAGCCTGTCTCCAGTCCGATTATTGTTTTCCTTTTTCTCCCCTTTTTTTCATCGTATTTAAATATGAGATCCAAAAAACAAAAAAAAATATCGAGCAAAGCTCGGTCATCCAGGTATGACGACGCGAGTCGCTCGTTTTAATGCGGTCAAATGTCACAGGTCAGCGACTCGCGCCGTCATACTACACGACAGGTGAGATAAAGTTATAGACTGAAAAGTGATAAAAAAAACATCGAGCCGACGTACCGAGTGCGTGCTAGGCCGTCGGGACACCTGCGGAGCCGTGAAAAGGTAATTCGACTGATTTATTACGAGCAAAGGGAATCCCGGACAAAGAGTGTGCTGGTCACCGTTCAGCGCCACAAAAGCGTCCAGAATGAACCTGTTTCGCAAATTTGAATGGCACGCCGAGAATAATATTGATTTTTGTGTGGCGCCTTTTTTGACGCAGAGAGAAAGGTTGTGAAAGATGGTCTCTTTCTGGAAACCGAAAGGAGCAATTTGTGCAGACAATCAGAAAGATACTGTAATGTCTTCGCTTGCTCGGTCATTAAAATTGAGCACGCCGTTAAAAAGCAACTTTGCACTCTAGATAACATAAAAAATTGCAAACATACGCAGCACAATATTGGCGGCCTTCTTGCTAAAGGCGATTTGTTCCCGACAACCCTATGATGGAAAGTTGCTGAATGAAAAGTGTGACGGTAGTCTGAGAGGGTAGTCGGTGCAAATATGAATCATAAAAATCTAAATGAAAAATAAATACATATTATTATGTAAAAAGTTTATCTCATTTCGCTCTTCCTATCGCATCGCACACCGCTGCCTTATGTAGCCTCAGCCTAAAAGCAAAATTTGATTTTGTTAATTATACACCTTAGTCTTGGCAGCAAAGTCAAACAAAGGTGATGTCGAGAAAGTCTACAATCCTGTGACGCTCCTGGGCGTCTGGCGGTTAGGCGTTAAACTCCGGATTATATGAGGCGTAATTCCTCAAGTTAATTCATTTTCTTTATTACAATTACAATACGCGGGTTGCTAGGCGTTTTTGCGGGGCGGTTAGAAGACCGTGACTGAATTATTGGTGAGCCAAATGAACTTATTCTTATTTTTATAATCGCGTTCGGTTTGCTGGCCAGTGATGGCGGTTTATCTACTTTTTGTGATTGTATACAAAAAACCTAGGATAGTATTAAATAAAGTTTAGTGCATACGTAGGTTGTCTATGCATTTTAAGCAATTTTATAGTACGGGATTTGGGGAGTCGTCTCCCGAATGTAACTTTTTAGTGACGAGCGTAATTGCTACAAAAAACGCCACGTAAATCATCTATCATCTATATATATATAAAAATGAATTGCTGTTCGTTAGTCTCACTAAAACTCGAGAACGGCTGAACGGATTTATCTTATCTTAGTCTTGAAATGTTCGTGGAGGTCTAGGGAAGGTTTAAAAGGCGAGAAAAAATCGAATAATTTCCGGGAAAACCCTAAAAACAGCCCTTTTCTATTTCCCATACAAACGTTTTCTGTGGCGTTACGAAGTTCGTCGGGACAGCTAGTCTGTAATAGATACATGCATAGGCCTCATGATTTGTACTGTGCCATCGATTTGATTTCATTAAATAATGCGGGATCACACACATTGCCGATAACAGTAATAGTTGTTTTGTTTGAGCACGTTACCTTTTGCTAAATAACTTCAAATTTGCTCATTAACATTTTTATTGGTACACGTAAAAATACTGTTTCTTTTTTCACAAATATTTTTTTCAGGCTAAAGAAAGGGCTACACGCCATTACAAACAGCTTTTTCTATGGGGCCATCTCTGAAACCGCGGAAAATATCAGCTAGAACGGCTGGTTTGACGGGTACAAATACGTAGCAAACCTACACATCCAATTTCCGCGAGAGAGATTAGCTTAGACCAGGGTTTCTCAAAGTGGGGTACGGAGGTTCGCCATTCGACGACAGGGTAGACAAGTAAGGTAATGTACTTTCATACGGACTTTTCTCACAAATTCTTACAAACCTTCTGAATGATATTTATGGGATAGGTAGATGTATAAATTTTCCTTTTTCAAATCTTCTAATTTCTGAAAAAAAAATATTGTTAATTTACTAGTGTTTTAAAACTAGAGTTGACAACACTGGTTTTTTATTTGTTTTATTTATTGTTAATTGCGCTTGCGGGGGGTTAGGGGCTCGCTGTCACCTAGAAAGTGTAACAGGGCTAGGAGAAGCCATTAAGAAACCCTGGCTTGGACCCATGAGTCAGCACACCCATTTCTGTCCCCCGTCCACCGCCCACGTCATTCCACATTCCCACAAAACGCAAGGCCGACGTCTACGGAACATCTGCCGACCAGTACGACCGGTATTCGGTGCGCTTACCCGCTGGGTTAAGCTGAAGACCTATGCGGGACTTATAGGTAATCACACCACTTGCAATCGACGAACTACCCGCAGATAAACTTTTTTTTAGCTTATTTATGTGACTAAATAAACTAAAAAAAAAAGTTGAAAAGTTGAAGGTATAAAAACAAAATGTTTAATATTTAATAGTGAAAGTGAAAATATTTTATTTACCACACAAAAATAATAAATAATTGTGGTAAAAAGGAATGGGCTCAGCTTTATTGCCGAGACTGGATGCATAGTCTCGGCGCTGGTTTTCAGCCCGTCCCTTTTAATAACTTTTTAAAATTATGGATATTACATACGCGCCATTACGATTACGCTAGAAAGAACACAAACTAATTAATAGATAATTCAAAATTAATCACACACAAAATAACTAACGACAGGACACAAATAATAATTAATTACAGAAAAATTTATTATAATAATCAAAATGTTCCATTTCAATGGCAAATTAAAATTGTTTAAATATAGAGCTAATAAATTGATTACAATACACATAACAATTATCATTAAAAATTTCATTAAATATAGATTTAAATGTCATTGAATTAACCCTTTTACACCGGCGTGCGTGACTGGTATGGAATTTCCCCATTAAAATTAAAATGTCATTCTTGATTCTGACCGATATAGACTTGTGTCAGTTTTAGAAGTTTTAGAAGCTAGCAGCTACAAAGCCCTTTGTTGTTCTATCAATTTGCATTTTAGGGTTTTCCTAAAACTTACGTTTGTCATAAATTTCCTGAGGGGTGGTGGCAGGTGACCAAACTGTGAATACAGTTTCTTAGTTTCTTAGCGGTTGCTACATAGAAAATGTTAACTTAAACAGCACTCGACATAATAGATGTTTATCTGTGGATGTATATCTTCCGATTTTTTTATGATTCACTGCAGGGCACTGGCGTTCTCTCAAAGAGAGAGAGTAAGGGCTTAATTACCACACGTGCCGACAGCGGATCGGCAATTTCAAGGGCTTCATTTTATTTACATACAATTTCGTCCACGTCACGCTTCAATAAGTTATCTAGGATATGACGTCCCTAGAGAAATTAGAGTAAAGATACAGGTAAAGGGATCAATGCAGAAGATACGTACCTAAATGAGGTTTCATCAATATCATCATCATCCAGTTGACACCCACTGCAGTACATAGGCCTCCCTCATGGTTTTCCAACCTTCCCGGTCTTGTGCCGTCCGCATCCAGCGACTCCCCGCCACCGTAACCAGGTCGTCACATAAGGTTTACGTATCATATTTACCGACGTCACAATTCAAACCGAGTTTGACACACACAACATTTTTTTTGCACCACAGATTAATGTGCACTTCAGATTCTTTTTAATTTTACTAATATTGATGGAAGCTGATATCTAAAAAACCCCAGGTCTTGGATGTTTACATGTTTGTGATGTCGTTGTTTCTGGTTCCCACGACACAGGGTATCCTAGTGTGGGGCCAGAAGCAATGTATGTGCCTGTATGTAAATGTTTATGTTTATGTTTTATGTTTATGTTTATATTACCGACCCAGTCTAGCTTAGATACCAGCTGTAACTTTACTTCTGAAACCTAAACTACATTATAATAATTATGTAAGTACTCTAAATTTAAGAAAAACAAGCGTAAATGGTTTCTTTCTGCCAAATAAATAAATTTCATAAATTTCACCTCATTAACCCACTGTAAAATCGAGTTTTCTCCCAAAGTATAAGTTGTTCGTATTTACAATTAGAGCCCTCAAATCCCAGGTCTCTGCCTATCGCTACGGGGTACAGGCGTGAATACATATAAGTATTGCAGTAACACTCTTGCATGGGGATTTTGTTACACACTTTAAAAATCATCTTGGTAGTACGGACACAAAAGACCCATGTTTCTTACACTTATTAACTAACTGCCACACAACACAATCACTTGTCCTGGTAACGAACTAGGATACCATGTGCTATGGTAACCAGGCAAGGACATCACAAACACTTAAATACACCCAGACTGAGGTCATATGCACAAATGCACGACGGCCCTCAATGGGAATCGAACCCACGACCTCCGGCATGGTAATCAGACGATACCGCTAGCTAGACCAACGAGGCAGCCACACTTAGTCATTACTTAGATTTTAAAAACCTATTTAGAGGCTAAAAATTCCATCCATGCCCCGGCACGAACCCGCGACCTCTGACTAACCGTGCCAGCGCTCTCCCAACTGAGCTTATGGGTAAGTGCAGGCATCGGCGAAATTTCGAGCCTCTTTACAAACTTCTCTGTATTACGTTCAAATCCCGACATGGGTGGAATTTTTAGCCTCTAAATAGGTTTTTAATGTTGTCCTCAGCACGGGTTAGTGCAACAAAAAGAATATAATCATTACTTAGACGCTACTATTAAGGCTTCAAGTGAGGTCAGCAGATGGCCTGTAGGTTTAATATCTACGTTTACACGACGGGTTAAAGTGACAGCCTAATCGGAGGATGCGATGATGAAGTAATTGGTAAATAATTAATGGTTGACGTTTTCTCTACACAGCTGTCGCGGCGCAGTCTGTCGGTACCTTGTTCCACATTTGAAGGACTGACAATTCGTTTCTCAACCATAATAGTAGTTTATGTGACTGTCACATAACGAGGGTTATTAAAACACGAGCGAGATTTTAAAAAACGAGCCTTGGCGAGTTTTTTAATAGCATTCGCGAGTGTTTTAATACCAAGTTATGTGCAGTCTCATACACTACTTTATCTACACTCATAATGAAATTTTTGAAACAAAATGGCGTAATTTCGACAAAAGTATCTTGACATTCAATCGTCTGCACTCAGTTTTGCGCGCGCAATTTTAGGTATTTTTAGTTGTACTTTTGGTACCACGAAAATGAAATTAGGTTTTTTATATAGTCAACTTTTGACATTAAAAAAAAACTTAAGTTTTGTTCCGTGATCACAGCAACACTTTAAAAAAAACTGTAACATAAAGTGAAAAATCTGACCTTTAATGTAACTTTATATTACACTTTTTTTTAAATTTTCTTTAAAGTTATGTATTGTTTAAAGCCTGTCAATATGTGTTTACCTTTGAATTCTTAATTTGAAGATATGAGTGTAGATAAAGAATCTTTTAACCACACTGCTTTCAGGCACCTTTAAAGGACATTTTCTGTTTTGTACACCAAATAAAATAAAATAAAATAATTTTTTTTGGTATTACACTTCCATTTGGGTCGGGTAAAGATACTTCTGCGCCAGAAGTGTGGGCATGAAACCGACGAGATGGGCTAATGACCTGTTCCTATACATGAAAAATCAGGGTTTCTTGTTGACTACGGAACCCTAAAAAGAAGATACTTCTCACTTAGAAGGGAAATCTGAAATCATCTGTTTTGTTGTTGCTGTCACTCTCGGTCAAGTTTACCCGTTGCCCGCGAAGTCAAGGCAGGTTTATTGCTATCCACAATACAAAGTTGTATTTATTTTTTCGGATTCCTTGAGGTTTATTACACGCACCAAATCCTGAACGATACCAATCGTCTGTCAAATTAGTATTGAGTTTGACAGATAGACGATTGGAATCGCTCAGGATTCGGTGTAGAAGTAGCCATTGCTCAGACCCACTGACTCGTGCCGGTAGATGGCGCCAGTGGCGCGTAAAACATTGCGCAGTTAGAGCTAAAAATAAACGCTTTTTACAGACGTTTTACGTTAAACCAACGGCCGTGTAACCAGACCCAGCCCCACGCGCTTTTTCTTTGATAGTTCGACAATCTCTCAGGTACTCGGTACGCTAAGAAAAATCGTAGATGCGAGATTAGCTACCAAAGTCACAAATGACTCGGACATCGCTCATTTGGAGAAACAAAGACTAATTTGACAGTTTCTTAAAAACTGAGTTAAATATGTCAATATTATCGTTTCAACGGTTTACGTCACGAGAAACAGACAGAATTGAATTTTCGGTAATAGGACGCTAGATGGCGTCAATGTCGAGTGTCTTTGTTTCTCCTGACGTAAACCGTTGACACGATAATATTGACATAATATTTAACTCAGTTTTAAAAAAAACTGTCGATTTAGTCTTTGTTTCTCCTAATGAGCGACATATAGTCGAAAGGTTCACCGTGCATAACACGAACCGGTCAGCGAAGACAAAGGAGACGCGCATGCACAGGTCCTGCCAGTAAACCACAAGTAAAACAGCAAGTCTCTTTAACGACCCCGCGCTCGGCGAAAACTAGTTTACGATAATCGATAATAAAACCTTCCGTTTTATTGGGCAGAAGAGAATACATCTCGGCATGCGGTCCTGTCAGTTACACTAGGGAGGTATGATAAAACCTCGCAGAGTAAGAGTACTCTTCAGTAAAACTGCCACGGAATGCCATAGTTCGGAGCGCGGGGACACGGATTTAATTTTTACTCGTGATGACCACTCGAACTTTTTGTAAACATAGCCTTAAGCCTTTCGCTCACCTATATCCCTGCCACCTTCGGCCACACCGGAAAGAAGTCGTCCCGCTATCTACGCTGAGGCAGCTGCCTTTTGTGGCAACTTAGATACACCACAGGCTACATGTATGGTCTATTTTATTTATTTATTCGTACACAACTGTCAACAGACAGTTGTGTATGTATTTAGTTTTCTTTCTGTTGTTATGCATATTATGTTACTTATCTGCTTATTTTGTTTCTGTGATGTATCTTGTTGGTAGAATAAATGTCAAAAACCTATTTAGAGGCCAAAAATTCCACCCATGCCGGGACTTGAACCCGCGACCTCCGGCTCACCGTGCCAGCGCTCTCCCAACTAAGCTAATGGGCAAGTGCAATTTCGATGAAATTTCGAGCCTCTTTAAAAACTTCTCTGGGTTCAAGTCCCGGCATGGGTGGAATTTTAAGCCTCTAAATAGGCTTTTAAAATTGTTCTCAGCACGGGTTAGTGCAACAAAAAGAATATAATAATAAATGCTTTTCTTTTTTTTTTCTTCTTCTTCTATCTCGATCTTGGTTGGCCACGTTTGCGGTATCCGCTGCGTGGTAGCAACCAGTGGTGACTTTAGCCCATCCGTCTAGGCCTGTGCGACGAGGCCTGCCCACTTCCATTTCACGTCAGCTGTTGCAGCTCCAACATCGGCGATTTTATCCTTTGGAACGCAGCGTGGTGTTCCAGATTTAATCCTTCTAAGCTTCTAACACTCAAGAGGCTGCTCTCTGACAAACCTTGAGTATAGACTTCCGATGTCAAAGACCAGGTCTGGCGATTTTGCACGCTACGAGCTTGAATTGAGGGGGCAAAATCGGCCGGTATGAAATTATTTCCATTCCATCAAGCCAAGCTGCCTGATGAACGATAACAGGATCTCTTGATAACGATAGCGCCCATTTAGTCGCTCATGCCGTTTAAGTTCCAGTGGCCTGTGTATTTTTTAATAGGAAAAAGTTCATGTAGATTAGATAAGAACACTTTATAGTGCTCTTTCATCGTTCAATCCTTTGTGGGCACGCGCAGTGCTTAATCCCACACTCTGGCCCCTCTCTTTAAGGGTTAAGTCGGCTGAAAGAAATCATTGACCGTATGGTCATTTATACAGATGTAATTTTCGCATGCTTTTCGCAAAACACTTTGGAGTCACCGCAAGCTCATTGGATGTGCTTGTACCACAATATCGTTTATGACCAAGCCGTATTGCGTGACAGTAGTACAGTAGGCCTCATGGTAGGTCACCGGCCTTATGCAGATTAACTGCCGGATTCGGATTTTGGTCCGTTTTCTATATTACAAAATGTTGACAAATCCAACGTTAAAAACCTATTGTGATACCGTCGGTAGGCTTACCTTCATCATCAGCCATTTGAGCCCACTGCAGGACATAGGCCTCGTTCGTGGTTTTCATAACCATGAGGGGTTTTGCCGTAATCGCCACGCTTGGCAGGCGGGTTGGCGATCGCAGTATGCGGTTGGAATCTCAGAAAGACGCTGCTGCCCGTCTCCTGGTAATTGATTTCCTTAGTCGCCGTCTACGACATCCACGGAAGGTAATGGAGTGACGCTATTCTTAATCTGGCGCCACACGGAATATGGTAAATAGGCTTACCTTGAATATAGGAAACGAACATTAGGAATATAAGTACTTTTTTTTTTAACTCAAATTAAAACTATTATTTGCGCAGCCATACTTATGAATGGTGAAATACGTACAAAATATACACGTACGTAAACTCACGCCTATATCCCGGAGGGGCGGGCAGAGGCCAAGGTTTGCCACTTGCCGCGATTCTGACAAATGTTTCTATGGAAAAATATTAGGTTTTTTTTTTAATTCTTTGATATTTTTCTTTGAAAGTTATAATACATTGGTTTAATTTTTTTTATACATCGACAACATCTCAGTCTGACATTTTCAATAAAAATAACACTTTAAATCGATAAGTTATAGTCCAACTAGCTGGCCGAGCAAACGTTGTTTTGCTATATTAATTAGCCTACGACCTATTCTTAGACCTACCAAATATTCCCAAAAAGACATATAAAGATCGCTGAAGCCGTTTCGCAGGAGTTCGATAACAAACACTGTGATACGGGATTTTTATATATTAGATTAACCCGGGCGAGTTGGCGTAACGGTGAATATATTATGCCCAACAGTGGGCGTCTTTCATAAGCTGTATAGTTAGAAAGATAGTCAAATTTACAGTAGCATAAGTGAAATAATGGCCTATACCTTCCTCAGGGAAGAGACCCGTGCCCCTCGGTGGGGACATAATGGGTTGATGATGAAGTGAAATAATAAGTAGTCGCTGAATGCGGGAGGCACAAGACCGGGAAGCTTGGAAGACTATGAGAGAGGCCTATGTCCTGCAGTGGGCGTCAAATGGCTGATGATGATGATGATGATGATGATGATGACGAAGTAGTATAAGTGATTATTGTACCTTACGATGTTTGAAGACAAATAAACATTTTCTATTTCTATTCAGTGACTAAATGTTAGTGAAACGCGCGGACATCGCGCAAGCTACTAGGTATACCCCTTCTTGGCTACCGGCACTAGTGGCAAAACAGTTTTTAGGACACAAGACTGTCGTAGCTATTGATCTGTAGATCGTAGTCTATCTGCGATCCCCACAACGTTACAGGAAGCGGCCGAGGGGCCTTTTGAAAAAACGCTGCCGACAATAGACAAGGCAGTAGCGACCAAACTGATCGCGGTGTAACCATGCGAATCGGTGCTTGCAATGCGGGGTGCCTCACAAGCGCGGTGTGACTGGTGATTGTGTAGGAAAAAAAAGCTTATAATAAAAACAAAACCCGACTGCTAAAAGCTACAGCAAGACCTAAACGAGTGCGTTGGTTTTTTCATCGATATCCATTTTCTTTCGCTTCAACAACGTTCATTAGTCGCTGTGTGCACGCACGCCGATTTCGGGCCCTTTTTGTCTTGCCCTTCGCTAGTACATCTCTTATGGTCTCTCATCGTCACCGATACGATAAGAAGAATATGGGATATTTACTTTATTTTATTTTACACAACAGATGGGTAACGTTACATATTTTAGTATCATAGTGAAGGCTTATAACCTAGCATGTCCAGCTGGGACCTACATTCCCTCCACATATGTCTGTCGCCTGTCCTTCTGCCTTCATCATCTTCACACGTCCAAACCAAGGCAACATGCCTTTCCCAATTCTAGTCACTACATCCTCTTTCAACAAAGTTCTCTAATCGCACTAGGTCCACGCGCGAAAAACGCAACTCTTCTCTGATTTCGCAGTCGGGTGAAAAACTCTTTTCGTCTCTATGGGAACCCTCGGTTCGGGTAAGTCTCAGGGCGGTGTCTTTGATTGGCTATATTTGTCTTTATGTGTCTTTTTAGGTTTCGGCACCAAGGGTGACAACAGGACCCTCTAGCTGTGTTTACGTCTGTTTGTCTGTCCTATAAAGGGCTTTATCTCTTGTACCGCGGGTCTAACAAATAATAATGTTTATGCTCTATTTTTTTTATTTCCTTCTGCCAAAGTATGCCGCAGTTTAACGGCATTCACTCAGTGGGTAGTAGTCTGTTTTCATACTAATGAAAAAAGCGGATAAGTGCAAGTCGGACTAGCCCACAAATTTGTAGGTACTACTTACATATTATAAATAGTTCAGGAATCGAGACTCGCAGTTTTTCCGAGCTTTTCCCGAACTTCAGACATTTTGTTTTTGTAAATGTATAGTTTTCAGATTTTTCCCTGTACTTGTAGTATATGCCGAAATTACTTGCCAAATTTCATAGTTCTATAGGTCAACGGAAAGCACCCTATAAATTTTGATTCCCTTGAGTGTCGAAATATACGTTTTTTGAGGCATAAACCGCTGTAACTTTTTTACGTTACCTTAGTAGTTTGATTTTTTCACAGCTTCAAGGAACTGTAGACCATCGTTTTAATATAAACTCGATACCTCCACGCCTTCCCAAGAAAAGGTATTGACAGAAAGACGGACGGACGGACAACAAAGTGATCCTATACGGGTTCCGTTTTTCCTTTTGAGGTACGGAACCCTAAGAAAGGAAGACTAAACCAACCCCTGTTTTGTGCTGTATCACAAATGAACCAAATTGTAAAATGTTAAAAGGAACATGTTCACACACCACAGAACTTGAAATTTGATAATCTGCGGTGGGCACGCTTGGTGACTGAGCCCACAAACTCTCTCTGACAGAAGGCCTGTGCGCTACAGTAGGATTACCCCCACTCTAGACCCAGTCTTTGCTCACCATCGTGCGAATTTGTCTCACTGTACCTAGTGAGATGTACTTATGATAATAACCGCCATTTAAATACGGGTGCGTATGAAAAAGCTAAATGTCAAACCGCAGGGTATGTTTAAAGGCAATAAAATATTATAGTTGTAATTAATAATAAAATACAGCACTTCGGTAAATAAGCAATCTTTCCAATGACTCACCCCCGTATGAAAGATTTGGACATTATACGAAATACTGTAAGTCGACACCAGTGCCGGGCCCATGCCTTCTCTCAGAAAGAGAGTATGTGCGTAATCACCACGCGTATAATGCTCGACAAATAACTTGACCAAATGACTTCGACTTCGCACTATTTCGGGTTGGCGGGATACGCGAGATGTATTCGATTGTGACTGTTTGTCTATTACTAATGTATCCAGTTATTTATGCATTTTGTTATGGTTACTACATCACTACAACCGACCTACGGGGTTTCTGAAAATAATAAAAATTCAAATGTGAAACGGTTGCTATCTCGAAAACTTGACACTGGCAGAACCCTTGGAGTAGCCACTAATTAAGAATTGAATTGAATTAGAAATCTTCGAACAATTTGCTGTTACATATTGCGCGGATTTTTGTTCAAATTTGCAGCGGAAATTATACCCAGTACCCACAGGAATACCCGCCTATCGAGAATTTAGCTAAATAAACGTAATATAACATTATTTTGGAGGAAAACATCGTGAGGAAGCCAGAGTGTCTGAGGTGTCCAGATATCTCAGCGCTTGAAATTGCCAATCCGCGGTGGGCACGCGTGGTAATTAAGCTCATATTCTCTCTCTGAGAGAAGGCCTGTGCCCTACAGTGGGAAATATATAGGCGGCATTATTTTTTATTATGCTAAAAATTTAGGTAAAATGTACTGTTCTCTGTACTTACTAGAAATCCGCTGTGGGTACTGATGCCCGACAGATAACTTGAACAAAAATCCGCGCAGTCGCGATGAGTTTGCGATGCATGAGTTCTCGGAGCGCGAGTCCGCACTCATACATAACACATAACATAACATAAACTCACGCCTGTATCCCAGAGGGGTAGGCAGAGACCAGGGACTGCCACTTGCTACGATCCTGACAGATCACTTTCGCTTCCTCAACATTCATTAGTCGTTGCATGCACGCACGCCGGTTTCGGGTACTTTTTATCTCGCCCTTTGGTAATACATCCCCTATTTGGTCGAAGTATGTCCGTCTGGGTCGTCCCTTACCGGCCCTCCCATCCACATTCGCTCGATATATTTGTTTTGCCAATCTTTCTTCCTTCATCCTCTCCACATGTCCAAACCAACGCAATATTCCTTTCTCAATTCTAGTGTGCACTCAGTGGGGTTTTTTCATGTAACGGTCATTAATGTATAACCAGATGTGACCAGATCGAACCGGATTGCTCATACCAGCGATTCCCGAGATAATCCATTCCTGCACTGACGTCACCGTCTTTGATCACAAAGGTCGCGGTGACTCATTCCATTTCCGGGGGTTGCTCACGGAAATAACCCTTACGGTCCGACAGAAATGTGTAACGGGGAGTATGACTAAGATCTAATTGGATTTAGGAATAAATATATGAAATAAGGATAAAAAGACGGCTAACTTAGGCCCACCCGCGCTAAAGCTATCTGACAGCACTATTTATCTGTTTATCCAGGGGTAAACACCATCCAGTGATTAAGCCCAAAAAAGTCTTGCATCATGACATTTGCAGAGATATTTATTTGCTTATTACGTCCGGATACGTAATTACTTATTTAGTTACTTATCCATTGATTTGGCGCAAGTCACCCAGTTACGTCTTCTTACGTCTACAACTTACTTCCACTTACATCGTTAACGTGAACTATTTGAATTAAAGAAGTAAAAAAAATCAAACACCTCATTCTAAGATTAGCTGGAGCAGCTCTCTCCGGTACCTAAAGTGTTATTATTAGAAATAAGTTCACCTTTGCAATTTCATATAATAAATCTTACACCGTATGCAATAAATAATAAAATTGTGTGCATTTTGATAAAACGTCCAACCTCAACTTTCTTTACACTACTCTCTTTTTACGTCATGTGCTTTAGTGTACAATAAAGAATATTCTTCTTCCTCTTCTCTCTGTCAGAGAAGTACTTCCATAGAGCTACTTCCTGATAACACAAAGAAATTATTTAGACGTATCGTCAAGAAATCAGCTTACCCAACACTTGCATGAGCGTCGCAACTTACCTAAAACAAAAACGAAACAAACATTAATAATAATAATAACTTCCACACAACTCAATCACTTGTCCTGGTCCCAAACTGGGATACCCTATCTATACTATAACATCAATCTATGACAAGTCAAGAACCTTTTCTTGTACCATGGCACACAGCGTCTCCGCCATAATCACTTCACCACTACTGTACGAGTGTTTAGAATTAGTTTGTTTATTATTACTTTTTACTTTGAGCGAGTTTACTGGTTTTCCATTTTATTATTTGTAAGATTTTATGTGCATTGTAGACGTTTTTCGATTTCAACTTCAACATGGAAAAACAAACAGAGTGAGGCCATTTCTACAAATGTACGGCGGCCCCCAGTGGGAATCGAACCCATGATCTCCAGCATGGTAATCAGACGTGATACCGCTAGACTAACGAGGCGGTCAATGGGCATTGTCTTAAATATTGATAATAGTTACAAATGATACATTATTTTGAATAAGGTCAGTAACCATAATGCTACAAATGATAACTTGATAGTATTCACTGATTCCTTGTATTTTTGTGAATAAGTGTGTCACAAATTCGACGTTCGCTTCACACGAGAATGAAAGTAGGTGTAATATTTTTGAATAAAAAGCTAAGATACTGACATCTCGGTATTCCGCAAAAAATATATCTTTCGTGTTTTGTACAGATTGGGTGTCTTTTGTTTATTTGAATAGTTATTGTATCGAAACATGGTACCAATAGGAACTGACAGCTGGTAGGATCTCAATTGATGACGTACTTCCGGTTTGGTCAGCTCCGGTTCTTATTTTTCGCTTCAAAGTAATTTAAAGCAGCACAAAACGAAATATAGAGCCCAGACTCTCAAATTACCTATTTTCTTATTTCAAATTACCTTATTAATAGTTCTGATTCCGAACTCCATTAATAAATAATTTATGAATAGCTCTCCGAGACCTTATCAGAACCAACATAAACAAACATGGCCAAGTTTAAGTAAGTAAGTAAGTAATTTATTTGACAATACATACCGTACAAGTTTCAATATACAATGGTATACAGATTTCTTAAAATACTACGTAATGTCCTGACTCCTAAACTAGGGCAACCTGTATCTTAGGAGTCAGATAATACGTCACATTGCAGGGCACAGGCCTCCTCAGAGAGAGAGTATGGGCTTAATTATGTAATTACCATGCGTGCCCACCGCGGATTGGCAATTTCAACCGCTAATGTGTGATGTGACACCGAAAACACTCAGGTTTCCTCAGGATGTTATCCTTCACCGTTGGTGAGTGGTATTGTTATTACAACTTCACAAATATGCGTGACTTAGAAAACAAAGTCATTGGTACATGCCGGGCTTCGAGCCTACGAGCTCCCGAATGTGAGGCCGGCGTTCTACCACCGCGAGTAAATCACCACCGTTTAAAGTCATAAAAAGAGTGCTTGGAGAGAGAAGAAAGCATTTTTGACACAAGGTCTTTGAATATCAACCGCCAGTTTCTCGTTTACTAACAATCCTTTAATCTAATGTTAACAACAGATTAACGGTCAAAATCAAGTAAGTGAATCCGGAGTTGAGTTAATAAAAGATTAACACCCCGTTAGTGTACAACCGGGGGTAAACATTGGTCAACACATAAAGCATAACATAACACAAACCGGAGGAGTAGGCAGAGACTAGGGTCTGCC
The DNA here is from genome assembly GCA_947310995.1 of Yponomeuta cagnagella. NCBI lineage: Eukaryota > Metazoa > Arthropoda > Insecta > Lepidoptera > Yponomeutidae > Yponomeuta > Yponomeuta cagnagella. The sequence continues at coordinate 16,859,594 of OX371277.1, forward strand.
ACTCCTGACAGACCTCTTTCGTTTCATCAACATCAGTCGTTGCATGCATGCACGCCGCACAAGTGCGAAGCAACTTCTTATTATTTCTCTAATAATAATAAAGGGCGTCACAAACGGCGAAGACACGATAATATTTCACTTAGGACACAATATCGCTCGCATGAATATCAAAATAAATATTATCTTCGTCGTGTGTGATGGTCCATTGAATTGTATGGCGAGCGATATTGTGTCTTAAGATAGTGTCTTCGCCGTGTGTGATGCCCTTAAATGCAGATGACGAACTTGGTATCTCGAGTTTCGGAAAACGGATATGGGGAAACATAACTACGAATTTATCTGTATACGAATGTTCTCAAAGGAGAACAAGCATCACAGATTATTCGTCACAACTAAAAATAGGTATTTAAATGCAATCGGCTCACCATGCATCGCCCGAAAAGATCACAGCGTGGTGTGGAATTTGTCTGTCCGTTTCTTCGGAAAGATTTGAGAATCTAAAAAGAAGTCTTGTAACGGGTTTTCGAATTATGTAGAAGTTCATTTAAAACTAGCTGTGCCCGTGGCTTCGCTCCCTTGGGATTCGGATAAAAGTACTCCATGTCTAAGTGGCAGATATTAATAAAATGCGTTCATTTAAAACACGCTTGACCCAAAAGCTACGCATACTCGACACCAAAAAAAGTCACTTTGTCCCTAGAATGTTGCTAAGAAATACATATTTTTTTTTACTAAAATATTTAAAATTTCTACACCCAGACGCATTACTTTCAGCAATCTTACGGCACGGAGCGTAAAAAAAACCAGCGCGTGCGCTACGCTTGTTTGAGATCCCGAAGTATGTGTAAATATTTTTTTCAAAAAAGATTGTCCACTAATTCATGTTTATCTATGAGGATCGTGGCCAGTGGCAGACCCTGGTCAATCAATCAGAGATACAGGCGTGAGGTTATGTTATGTTGCTATATTTTTCTAAAATGTAAAACGTTCCATGGGAAGAAATTTTCAGTATACTATACGTATAGATGCAATTCGGCAACTAGAAAGTGTGCGACGTAATGATGTAGAGATTACGTGGGTTTTAGGAAGGGTGTCAGTATATTAACACCCGGTATAGCGGGATGAATTAAATTTTCAATGGATAGGCAAACCAAAAAATTTCCTTGGACCATTTTGTTTGCGTCCTCAGACCGATATCGGCCAGCAGTCAAACGTTCCCGAATATATCTTGCGTTTTTCTCAGGGTCAGCACTCTTGTGCCGTCGGGTATCATCAGGTTATCGTCGAGGGAGAGAGGCTAAGATGTCAACGGTTTGAAAACCGTTTCGTGTAACGTTACCTACTATTAGAAGATTATAAATATGTATATATAACTAGCAATGCCCGCGACTACGGTAGCGTGGTTAACGGTTTAGCCTACAGCCTACGTTCACCCTGAAGGTCCATTCTAAATACTGGGGAAATATATTTTTTTAATTTATTATCCGCAGAAGAAACCGAGTTTATATCGGTAGCTCGAAGAATTGCTCAGTTGAAGTGGCAGTGGGCGGGGTACATAGCTCGGAGAACTGATGGCCGTTGGGGTGAAAAAGTTCTGACTTGACTAACGCAGCGTGGGAAGGCCGGCCACCAGATAGTCTGACGACCTGGTCACGGTGGCGAGGAGTCGCGTGAAGCTTGGAAAACCATGAAGGAGGAGTATGTCTTGCAGTGAGCGTTAAATGGGTTTACCCCCTACATGTAAACATATAAACTTACAAACTTTTCCTCTTTATAATATTAGTCTACATATAGATCAGCGTAGATAGACAGTACAGACTTGGAACCCGAGTATATGAATCAGAGCCCTCGAAAAATAAAAGAAGCGTTGAGGCGTCGTTTTTTCACTTCAGAGAACCACTCCACTTCGGAGAACCGTACTTTCGATTATAATATATGAAAACAAGGAAAACCGATAGCTAATCAAGAAAGGAATGTGGATTGTGGAAGGCAGCTAAGAAAAATCGATTGTAATAAATTTACGGAACAACTAGTTGGAGGAAGTCTGCCAAAACAGAATTGGGCCAATGCCTTAGCTTTCCCTTTGCGGTTGGTAAAGTAAGTTATTGCTCTCTCAAAATAATTATAGTTAAGTAGGTACAAGACATGTGCGCCGCCACCGCCTTTGGACACGCCGCCGGCGTGAAGTTATCGTGTCTTTCTGGACTAAACTGGATTAAATAACAATCAAACCGCTTCCACAATGTAAAAGCTGATATAATTTTTTTAACTGAGAATTTTAACAAATTACCTGCTTCAATTTGTAAGAGTCTTATTGGAAGTGTTTTAATTATCGATAGTGAAGAAACGGATGGGTGGTAGCCGGTAGCGGTGGTAGCCTAGAGGGTAGAACATTAGACTCGGAAGCGAGAGACCCAGGTTCGATTCCCAGTGCGAGCATGTACCTATGACTTTGTTTTCTAAGTTATGTAAATTTGTGAAGTTGTAGTAGCAATAGCAAAGGAAGTGAAGGAAACCTGAGTGTCTGAGCTATTCACATACCTCAGCGCTAGAAATCGGCAATCCACGGTGGGCACGCGTGGTGATTAAGCCCATACATACTCTCTCCCTGAGAGAAGGCCTGTGCCCTACAGTGGGACGTATATAGGCTGCTTATGAAGAAACGGTTTATAGGTGTCGCGTTATTTGTTTAACACGCTGCATAAAAATATTGATCGGTGGATGGGTCTCCGTGAGAAGAGTTTTTTTTTAAAATGCTCTCCAAATCCTTAGAGTTGCATGAACGCAACGCCGATTACGCCGCCGTCGCCGAACGATTTTTGCCCGCCTTTCCAGCACCGAAGTAAGTCGAATCGGCGCACATATAAGAGGGGGGATCAAAAAGTTGTGAGAACGACATACTCCTTGGTAAGAAAAAAAAATACTGGCAGGCATAGCTCAGATACATATTTGTAATGTTAATAAAGAAAGAGATCTTCGATTCTCTTGTGTTTTTTTCTGAATGTAGTCATTTTTGAAAGGGATTCAAGCCTTGGAAAAGCGGAGACTATGTAGAAAAATAAATTATTAAGTTATCAATAGTCATTATATTCTATCTCATTCTCACTACTTTTTGATCCCCCTTGTAGTAATAATCACAATAACTTCCACACAACACAATCACTTGTCCTGGTAAAGATAAGAAGAATACGTATTCTTAAATCAGTTCCTAGATTCGTATTGTGCATTCATACAAATATATTTTGTAGTACACACCACACGCTCACTTGCTCTGGTTCCAAAGTAGGATACAGTCTTCTATGGTAACCAGGCAAGGGCATCACAAACATGGCAATACACAGAGACTGAAGTCATTTGAACAAATCCAGTGCGGATCGAAACCACGACCCCTGTTTCAGCCGTGAAGCGTGTTAACCGCTAAACGAACGAGGCAGTACCTTCCCTAGATATTATATATGTTATAGGCAATGTGTATAATCCGGCATTGTATAGAATGCCTAGGCATTGTATACATTGCCTAAAACGTTCAGGCAATGTGTATAATACGATTCATTTCATACATTGCCTAGGTATTGTATAAAATGCCCGAAGCGCATCAGGCAATGTGTATAATGAACGACCACGGGAAGGAGGCGAGTGCGCGGCGTGCGGGACTACCCCGTAAACAAGTTGCAACTCATTCGTTGTGTTAGTACGCAGCACTCCTTTGTTTTATGCAGACGTATTTTTTTAGTTTATGCATTGGTTCTAAACTGAGAGTGTGATCATTCATTGTTTGTGTGATTATTGAATGGAAAATGGCTACTGATCAGCGGTACTTACTAATGAAAGAAAGGTTTTACTTAGAATTGCGTACTAACAGAGAATCGGCTTCTACAAAGAATCGAGTGTTTATTGATGAATTTGAATTTTTTGTATCATGATCAAATTTCCATAATCAAGTGGTAAGAAATGAACAGGACGATTTTCTGCAGCAATTTTTTGGTACGGTCAAGTGCACTTAGACCTTTACACTTGCCATTCGATTTTGTCCTAATATCGCAGAAGATAAGAGAGGTGGAAATGTCAAAATGTAAAGCTCTACGTGCACTTGACTGTACGTTGTAAATGTTTATCCGAAGGGAACTGCTATGTGAGAAACGCTGTCTACGCAAAAAAAACACGTTACATACATTACCTATGCGTCAACCGGCATTCTATACAATGCCTAGGTATTCCATACATTTCCTAGGTAAAGTGTCAAATAGTTTGAACATTCAATATCATTTCACACATTGCCTGGATGACCCCGGCATTCTATACAATACCTAGGAAATGTATAGAATGCCTGCATTATACACATTGCCTATAACATATACGCCGATACAATAATTTACTCCGGTACCTATGGATGTTTATTTATCTACAGACATTATTAGTCGCATCTTACGTAAGTTGACTATGTGATCAGCTGTATTCACACACATACTTGCGTGTAATTTGGAGCAAAGTTATAATTTAAATAAGTTGTCTTGGAATTAATGAGTTTATTTACTTTTCTCAAACATGCTTGGAATTTTGAGCATTATTTTGACAACCTTCTTCGTGATAATTCGAAATTGCTGCAAATGTCGTATGAAAATCCATATCTGTCGTATTTTAGCGGCCATCTAAATTACATAGTAAACTCATATTTGTCGTGTAATTTAAAAATGGAAGTATCTTTTACTCCAAAACATGGCAACCAAGGAGGTAACTTATCAAAGTTTTATTTAAATGTTGGACTGGCTTGCAAATAGAAAGCTGTTTATTGAAAAATAAGACAAATGTACACTTTAACGCGGGAAAAATCATTGATTTTGAAAAGTAAAAAGTTCTGCATTGATGGACTTACGTATGTGTGCCTCAGCTTAGGCTCGTCGTCCATCGATGCCTCTTTTGCTGGCCGATTTTCTTGTGATGTGTTAATTTGTCCCAATAAATGTCTTTCTTTTGTACAAAACCCTTTCAAATAAAGATTATATAAAAAAAATGTCTTTCTTTCTTTCTCTCAATCGTGTGTTAAAAACCGGCCAAATGCGAGTCGGACTCGCGCACCGAGGGTTTCGTATCCATACGTATTATGTCCCTAAACTATGTTATTATCTCTTGTTACAGTTCAGGACCTCTAGCGGACCTATAAGGGCATTTTGTCTAGAACCTTAATAGATAGCCAATTGATATTTTCAAACTACTGTTTTAGGATGTCTACGATGCTATCCAAATTCGGCGCCTTTTCCGACAAAACCAACCTAAGAATCCATCTAACAAGAAGATCAAAGCTCACTGTTGCTACGGGTCTGAAGATGTATGTAATAAGTATGTAAATGTTAACTAATACTTTCAAGGATTAACTCAACTGGCTGCTAACGATGAATTATTCATACTTTGTCACCGGTTTCCTTGAATCAAATACCATAATCAATGGCTCGGTGAGTCACGCGGAATTCTCAAGCCTTTATGCAAATATCGTCTTGCGTACTTTGATACCAATCTGCTTACTCTAATACCGCGTCTCGCATACCCTCACGCCTTAAATGCGTGGTTGCAATTCACAACGTTTCACGTATTAAAAAAATGCAGAATATAAATCATTATTATTTCCTCTTGTCTGTCTGTCTTTCTGTCCGTCTGTCCATCTGTCCGTCTCTCTGTCCGCGGGTTGGCACAGAGACGACTAGTACTAGAAAGCTGAAATTTAGCATAGATATATAATTAATCAAACCCCTCCTTCTACGGAACCCTACACTGTGCGTGGCCCGACACGCCCTTGGCCGGTATTTTATGAACAACAGTATCCCTATCTATCTATCTCTATTTATCATCATCAGAATCTAGACCTGATGCAGCATTGTAGGACGGAGGAGAACTCACTGGCTAAAAAAACTGGGTGAATGGCTTCAGACACGCACAATCCATTTGTTCCGAGCCGCGACATCACGGGTTACGGTGGCAACAATGATACCACGATAAGAAGAATGTATATCGCAAGTAATATTCCCTTAGCTGTAAACCTGAAGGTGGCCAACAATACCAGGTCGACTGAAGGAGACAAGCAAAAGTCTCTGAGGAGATCCAGCAACTAGCACGAACGCCGGCTGTATCAACGACCTGGAGCCTACTTCATAAAACTACAATTCATGGTTTACTATGACAATTCGATGTACATTGCAAAGTTGATTAAAACATAGATGAACAAGTAGACTCTGCTACGCCATGTATATCGAATTGTAATAATAAACGACGAATTTATTGTAGTTTATAAAACGCGGCCCTGGAGCGCTATTACGTCTCCACTGTTTGGAGTCTACTCCAAAGAACTGTCAAATACAATGGACAGTTACGAACTAAGAAACAGGCTGGCCCACAACAGAGAGAAATGTATGAAACATATGTTGGCCATAAGCTCATCAGAGGAGTAACGGAGTTAAAGATTGAACTGTAAGATAATCCTATTGGCTATAAAGCTAAACAAGGATAGATTTTTTATCCGAAGGCCAGCTCGCTGTACCGAAGATCTGAAGTAGACTACTGGTGGCGGAGTGGATGAGGATGACCGAGGGGAAATATAAGTGGCGTGACTATGGGGAGACCTCCATCCAGCAGTGGACGAATGTGGAGAGATGGATTGTATTGAAGAAGAAGGTCACCTAAAGGTGAATCTAGATGCTAAATCATCGCCAATGACGTAACGCAAAGTCAATGAAAGAGGTTAGATTCGAAGTAGACAAAACACGGTATTATACAAAAAACAATGGTATATACACAACAGGGTCAGGATTCTGTTAATTCATAGTGGTGGTACAATGACAACGGCATCACCGCGCCGATTTCATTTCATTGCCGCTTCAAGTCTACGCGCGCACACGTATCAAACATTATAGGCGTCAGTGGTAAGAAAAAGCGCGTCACGTGAGCCGACCGTGTATCTACTACGATGCACCAGCATAATCGTGGCCCGCGGGTCAGGACACCTAAACTAGGCCAGTCATCTGGAGATAGACTTTATTGGGTGACTCAGCCAGCCGGCGCGCGTCAGAGTACGCCGGAAGATATCGGCGGAAGGGGGCTACTGCAGCTTACTTATTAAGGGGCTGTTCATTTCATCATCATCAGCCTATGCTTGTCCACTGCTGGACATAGGCCTCTCCTATTGTACCAATGTATGTGCCCGTATGTAAATGTTTATGTTTGTTTATGTTTATTGCACGCCACTGAGCACGGTCCTCGGCAACTCTCATCCAGCTCTTGCCAGTCGCCCTGCGAAGGGCTGCGATTAAGGGGCTGTTCATTTACTAAATTCTTATTTAGTAAATGATATAAAAAAATATTAAGTAAAATCGTTAATTTACTTTACAAAATGTTAACGTAATGTAATAATGTTTGTCTTAAAGAGTATTTATTTGACACAAGGGATGTTTTGTCCAAGTCAATATCACATCCCAAAGAAAGATGTAGAGATACCTTTAAATATAACGACGGCTACGTTTACAACGAGTCATCACTAAAACAAAAGACAACAATTACAAAGAGAAAAGGTGAAATTTATTTTCTCGACGGTTCTTTAACTCCAAGTAGGTCCTCAACCACAGATTTCTACTTCTGACGGTGATTCGCGTCAGTTTCCGATTAAGGCCAGCTAGTGCCGATCGACTTGGCCTAGGCTAGGAATCTTTACCAATTGACCCTTGGCCGACATCTCTTTCGATTGCCTAAGCGAGTGAGTGACTGCTTGTCTGGTCAGGCATCCCTTGTCCCCGTTATCCAACGCCATTTTCTATGCAGGGCTTCTTGATGGACTCTCGGTATACATTTTACAAAAACGTATTCAAATTTGCAAACTGTAATTCACGTGATTCAGGATTTAATTGCGCATTTTTAGGTAACTCTGTATGGCGAGATGCCGCGTGATATTGTATGGAGAGCTAACTGTCGTTTGTGAAAAAAAAAAACCGTACAGTGGACAGCAGCCCTTAACGTAACCGATTAGAGTGCACGTATGTAAAGGTTGATGTGCTGTCGACTGTACGAGAGCGATGCCAGACGATATGCAACTAAGTTGATATTATAATAACCGCACATTCTGACGTGCAGAGGCCTATGCCCAACAGTGGGCGTCTTTCATGGGTTGCATAGATAGATAGATTCTAAATACATCTCAAGATTAGTCAAGATGCCCAAGTAGGTGCCCCAGGATACAGTTCCGAGAAAAGGAAGCCAGCGAACATGAGTGGACGTGACTCATGTGGGAAACAAACCGTGTGTGGGTCCGTCTGTAGTAGGTACAGTCGACAGCAAAACCATTTTTGCTAAATATTTGCGTCGAAGTCGCCTTTAACGCTTCCGGGTAGACTGCAAGCGTGCTGCTGTGCAATACTCACTTTTATACAGCTAATTGAGAATTTTACTAAATAAATACTCATTAAAATTGAAATAGAAAATATCGAAATGTTACTGTGAAAATGTGTGTCATTATTAAACAAACTTCTGTCTCATTCCTTTCTGAGATATCTGAAGAGACAGAACGATTCTATTTGGTCACTGGAATTCCCAATTTAGAAACTGGCACTTAGGGTTTTCGACAGTGGTCTGTATCAACTGCCTCATTTGTCTAACAGTACCATGTATGATTGGAATAGGTTCGATCCCATTAGGGGCCGCCGTACATTTTGTACAAATGACCTCAGTCTGGGTGTATTTGTATATTATGTCCTTGCATGGTAACCATACCACATGGTATCCTGCCAGGGGAACAAGGACAACGATTGTATGGTGTTAGTTATTTCTTTATAACCTTTACCCGAGTGCGTTGTAGTCCGTTTAGTTTCGAGCGAATTCGCAACAAAAGTTTAGAGGTTAATGTGTGATCGACTGTACTTAGTCAGGTTCTAAAAATGCTGTGTTTTTATGAAGTGAGACGATTGTATGTAAGGATGAATGGGCAATTGGACTAACGTTATAAGTTAATTCTTCTAATCTAGATATACTCGTAAGCATGTTATGACTATGTCGGTTCGAAGAATATTATAATTTTGCAACTTTAATTCGGGCAGTATATTTTTTATTTTGATCTTATTTTATATTTTTTTCTTAAAGCAGAAGTAATTTCTAGAGACTAATTTCATTTTTTCAGCGATTTGTTAAGTTTATTATTATAAATTATTTATTTAAAATATTTGAAAGCGTGACGTCATATTTTCGAGTGCACACGCCGAAACGTCGCGCAAACTGTCACACTTTGTTTCTGTGATTTGCTGTCACAGACGTTTTTTTCACAGACAAGGAAATGATATCCATATGACAGTTATGACAGCAAGTCCTTTTTTTAAGTAACGTAGTGTTGCCATATGTTATGTTTATTTTAAAATGTGACGTCATCAGAAGGTCATATGAAGGTTATTGTTTTTTGGCAAAAATAACGCTCATCTTCCTTAATATTTATCTTAAATATAGAAAATATGGTTACTTAGATGTTAATCTCGAAATGGTTTTTTATTCAGCCCTCAAGAAAAAAAATAGTCTGCGAATTGTAGACACACTTCCGCCTCTAAATATTTCTGTGAGTTTTTGGTCTTGGTTTTATTGGGGGAACCTCTGAAATTTTCGCTTAACTTGAATAATTTAGCTGCCTCCAATAATACTCGTATCAATTAGGCAAGAACGACAAGAAGATTTGTTTTTCTTTCTTTTTCTTGTTGGGAGACGATTGTTATAAGAAATGATTAAAGTTAATGATTTGGAAGTGATTTAATTAATTATTGAAGGGAAAATTTCCAAAAAGTTTGTCCAAGGCTCTTCTGATAAAAATCATGATGATTGTGATTGAGACTTCATTGCACACCTCCCTTGGCACATCTTTTAGATCTAACCATAGGGCTATGTCTACAATGTGCAAATCCTGAATTACGTAAACTAAAGTTTATGTTTTACGACAACTTTTGTTCTATATTAGTTTTGGGTTAGATTGATATTTTTCAAAATATCGCTTTACGCGCTCTACCAGCTACAGCCTCCTGTCCTAGGCAGAACAATGTTGACTCCATTTAACACGTATTGATGATGATGTTTAAATAGTTATCTATTAAACAGCACCAGATATAGAGCAGAACATCCGAAAATCCATATAAAAATTGCCTATATACCTGCCACTACAGGGCACAGGCCTTCTCTCAGAGAGAGAGAGAGAGAGAGAGAGAGAGAGAGAGAGAGATAGAGAGAGAGAGAGAGAGATAGAGATAGAGAGAGAGAGAGAGAGAGAGAGTATGGGCTTGATTACCATGCGAGCTCACCGCGGATTGGCAATTTTAAGCGCTGAGTTTTTGATAAATAAAAAAATTGAGATGTTTTCATAATGGCTTGACGAATCCCGACTGTTTGAAGACTTGACGAATTTAGACTAAAAAGGGTCTTAACGAATCAATACTTAAAGTTGACTTGACGAATTCGCTTTCTTTTGGGACTTGACCAATCGCACCTAAAATAATTCATTTTTGAACGCTTGACGAATTGCAATGACATATTGACATATTGACTTGACGAATTGTCTCCTAGATCATGTAAACACCTCACACACAGATGGTTTCTCATGATGTTGTCCTTCACCGTTAGCTAGCGAAAAATAGAACAAAAATGTTTCAAAAGTCGTAGAACAAAAGTTGTAAATAACAAATTCTAACTGACGTGTTAGAGGAATACATTTTGAGCGAATAGCTTAGAGCTATTTCAGACAGACAACATTTGGATGATTTGATGATGATAGGCTTGGCTGTGGCTGTACTTATAAGCGTCTGGGTTACGCCAAATCTCTCTATAATCGTCTTTGGTGACACATACTTCCAATTTTATTACTCCAAGAGACAGACAACCAGTTTTGTACCAAAGCGGACGCCCACACAAGGTCGTTGCTAAGACCGGCGCCTACGCAATCGAGGTTGACTTTGATTCATAAATGTATAAATGTGACCGGCCATAACAATTTGCACAATTGTCCCTTGCCACGGGTAGTGCCTGTCATGTTTTGTAAGTTACGAACATTTGTGAATTTGCAGTAGCAACTACACTCATCAACAGCAACATCGCTAACGGCGAAAGAAAACATCGTGAGGAATCCTGAGAATCTGAGGTGTTTACCTCATCGCTTGAAATCGCCAATCAGCGGTGGGCTGGGCACGCGTGACAATTGATCCTATACTGTCTCTCTCAGAGGCATGTGTCCTGCAGTGGGACGTATATAAGCTGTTTATGTTATCTAGCATTTGAAACTCTCGTTTCACAGTGTTTGTTATCGAACTGCTCCGACGCGGCTTTACAGATTTTTATGATTTTTTTGTGTATATTTGGTAGGTCTAAGAATAAATCGCAGGCTAATATGGCAAAACGTTTGTCGAGTCAGCTCGTGTATGTATAGTATCGTGGAAAACCTGAACATGGGCCACAAATCTGTTTAATTTTTAGCGTTCCGTACTGGACAAGGAACCCTTATAGTTTCGCCATGTCCGTCCGTCCGCGGCGTAGCACAGAGACGGTAAGTACTAGAGAGCTGATATTTGGCTTAGATGTATATATTTATAACACCGAAATAACGGTAGAAGAAAACCTCGAAAAATATATATTTTTAAGGTAACTCCCCTACACCTTTCTCGCCTACACCATAGTGTAAGATATCGTTGGATGGGTCGTTGAAAAATATTGTGGGTGTAGGACGACCATTTTTTGATTTTGCGAAATTTTAAGCTTAAGCGCAAATTTTTGTCCGAGTAGGGCGTCTCTTGACTAAACGGTTGATTGTAGAAACGTGAAAATATTCAGAATAGTAGCAAATATAATGAACTTAAAAGGAAAACTATCACAGCTAAGTAGGCTTTACTGGTTAACGAGTAAAAGGCAACCAACTAATAAAAGTAAAATTTCATACATCTATTGAAAATGACTTGTTAATTCTGTAAAGCAGATAAAAAAACCCCTCTTTCTACGGAACCCTAAATTACGCGTGGCCCGACACGCACTTGGCCGGTTTTTTAGTTGGTTTTTGTGGTTTGTCGTGTTATTACTGTAAAATGTCATTTCGTTTTTTAAATAGCGCGGAAGAGCCCCTGCTCTAGTGAAAATGGGAGCGGGGTCGGCGATATGATCTCTTTTGGGGGAGTTTGGGGCCAAAGAAAACGGTTAAGATTTAAGACTTTTATTTTTCAAAAGAACAAAATTAATCCACTTATAGAGAAACACATAGGTTAACAAAAAAGCTAAATAAAAATATTAGTAGGTAATTAGGAACAATACGCTCGTGCGAGTAATGGTTTTTGAAATGGAGTCTTTCGGTTTATGCAACAAAAATGGGCACATCCTAGAATCGGGTGAAACATTAAAGCATTTTTTTGAGTTTTTCGTTGTGTGGAATCCGAATAGTTTTTCGGATTCCACACAACGAAAAACTTTCAAAGAAATGCTTTAATGTGTTACACGATTTCGTATTCTTGCATTTTAGCGTAATATAATAATTGTATGGCAATATCATCACCTCCATAACGTTAAAATGACCCGCGCTCACATCAATTCACTGAGACAGACCGAGATCACCCGAGATGCTGTGTGCGCGGCAACAAGCGCACGGGTAGTGCGACCCACACATTAAAGAACACTGCACTAGACAATATATTGTACTTTTTTAGTTGTGATTTAAAATGGCAGCATTGTAAAACGTACAATGTCCTAAATTACTGAGGGTGGAGCGCGTACCTCCACATCTATCTTATTTAATCAGCCCATAAACAGGGCCCACTGTCTTTTCTTCAACACGGCTCACAATAATTAGCAGTCACTAAATCTGATCAAAAAGGGCGTCATAATCAGTGACTAAGTGATTTAGACACCCCCACGTTTGCTTACGCGGTACCAGATCATTTTCCATTTCAAAAGTGGGCGTGTTCAGTGAATTATGGCCGGAACTGTGACCTAATGTTTAACACAGCCGGCGACGGTAAGAAGTACGATTTCTCATTCGATACTAGCCTTTAAGTCGCGGGTGATAGGATTCGTTCTGGCACACAACCAGACTTCGCCCACTTTGCTGCGCAGATCACCAAAGTTAGTGTGTATTAATTTTCGGCTTGATTACTGGATTGCGCCATTTACGTGGTACTGTTTAATAATATAAGTCGGACAGAATTTAGATTGTCTGACGCCAAGAAGATTTCTAAGTACACATCACGGTGGTATTAAGCAAATCCTCGATTATCGAGACGGGTACACAGTATTACTGCTCGATAATCATTGTTTTATTGGTTGACTATTTATTCATTTCAGACTATTTGTCCATACACCTACATTATAGTTTACAAAACATACGCCCCCTTTTTGCCATATAAAATAAAATAAATAAATATAATATTTGCAATATATTTATAAAAATAAAATAAAGTAAATTTATTTAGGAAGAATTTGGATTATTAATTGTCGTGAACTGTGTACTAAACAGTACGCAAGAATTAAAATGAAAAGTTATATTTAACACCTCAATCGGCCCCCCAAAATGCGATCTCGAATACTACGTAGTAAAATACGATAAAGCATCGCGTGATTCTTTATCAAACAAAGCATTAGAAAGATAAATAGACAGATAGACAGAAACATTTTATTGTACATAAAACAGGAAATTACACGGTTGCAAAGATGATAAATCCACAGATTAACGAGTAGACTCTGCTGCGTAATGTATTTATTTTTTTATATTTCTATTTTGGTAACAGACAGTCTCAGTGTTGCAAATAGATACAATGGAAATATACTTTTTACTTCTCATCCTCGTAAAGTTCGACTTTAAGTCGTGCATAGACGACATAAAATCGCTTTTCAATCGCTCTAGTGCATAAAGTTTTTCTTTTGAGCAGTACAATTTCGTAGGGTACTGAAACTTGTTGTTTTATTTTATTCTTGCTATAATTATTTGAATTCCGTAAGTTTTCTATAATTAAATTAATGAAATCAGATAAAATAGGAGTTGATTATTATTAAGGCCAAACTGAAAGAGCACTTCCTTTTTTCATTATCGCAATAGGTTTATTTAGTTTATTTATTTAGTTAATTTATTTACTTAGGTATTTATTTATTTATTTATTTACGTATTCTAGTTATTTATCATCTTATAAGTAAGTTTATGTAACTTTTTAATTTTATATAAATAAATATATCTTACTGTATTGTACTGGGTTGTAATATAGTACGTAATAATTATTGTACACTTTCCTCCCTTTTTTATAATGTTCGTATCACCACATCCACGGTTGGCTGGAAGAGATTTCTGCTGAAATAAGCTCGCCATGTACACTTTTTAATTCTGTAAATGTTTTGTTTTATTCGTGTAATTTTATGTGTGCAATAAAGTATAAAGTATTATTTAAAAATGCGCCGAAATATTTTTATGACTTGGCAGGAAACAAGTATCTAAGTCTATCATAGATTTACATGGTAAAAATTAAAAAAAACATTTAAAAAATAAATTCTCGGGAATTGGTTATTTTTTATGTTCTTTCACTGTACGACGATTTTGTTGTCCGTAATTTTCCTCGCAATCAAAGTGAAAAGCAGTGTATAACTCAGGCCTAAATGTCCACTTTTATCCTCGACTATACTTTATCCTAGCTGCGCTCGGAAAATAAATTGCCTCGGATAAAAATGGATCGCTTTAAGAACTTGTTCTACATGCTAATATAAAGAAAAGATGTACCTCATCATCATCATCAGCCATTTGGCGCCCACTGCAGGACATAGGCCTCCTTCGTGATTTTCATAACCATGAGGGGTTTTGCCATAATCGGCCACGCTTGGCAGGCGGGTTGGCGATCGCAGAATGCGGTTGGAATCTCAGGAAGACGCTGCTGCCCGTCTCCTGGTAATTGTTTTCCTTAGTCGCCTTCTACGACATCCACGGAAGGAAATGGAGTGACGCTATTCTTAATCCGGCGCCACACGGATGATGTACCTGATGTACCTCGAATTGTAGTTTTCGCAACTTGGTCCTGAAGGGGAAGCGCGTACCTCCACATCGACTTATCTATATCTAATCAGCCCATAAACAGAGCCCACTGCTGGGCACACGCCTCTTCTCTTCTACTTCCACACGGCTCAGAATACTTAACAGTCACTAAATATTGTCAAAAAGGGCGTCATGATCAGTGACTAACCCCTAGTTTCTCGTACACTAACACGCTGTTAATTTACTGTTAACAGCTGTCAATTGACAAAAGTGCATACAAAAAAAACACTGACAGCTGTTAACAGTAGATTAACAGTTTGTTAGTGTACGAGAAACCGGGGGTAAGTGATTTAGACACCCACGCAATAGATTTCAAAAGTGGGCGTTTATCTTTGAATTATAGCCGGAAGTGTGACCTACACGATCAGCGACAATAAGAAGCAAGATTCCCAATTCGACACTAGAATTTATAACGCGGGTGATAGGAATCGTTGTGGCACACAACCAGACTTCGCACACGAGGTTAACCTTGCTGGGCAGACCACCAAAGATAGTGCGTATTATTAATTTACGGTTAGATTACTGTATTGAGTCATATACCTATTTAGGTAGTACTGTTTTATAACATAAGTCGGACTGAATTTAGATTGTCTGCCGCCAAGCAGGTCTCTAAGTACGCATCACGGTGCTATTAAGTAAATCCCCGATTATCGAGACACAGTATATACTGCTCGATAATCATTGTTTTATTGTTTGATTATTTATTTATTTCAGACCACTTTTTCCGTGTGGCGCCGGATTAAGAATTGTCCGTGTGGCGCCGGATTAAGAATAGCGTCACTTCATTTCCTTCTATGGATGTCGCAGAAGGCGACTAAGGAAATCAATTACCAGGAGACGGGCAGCAGCGTCTTCCTGAGATTCCAACCGCATACTGCGATCGCCGACCCGCTTGCCAAGCGTGGCGATCATGGGAAAACCCCTCATGGTTATGAGAACCACGAAGGAGGCCTATGTCCTGCAGTGGGCGTCAAGTGGCTCATGATGATGGTGATGATTTGTTCGGACCTGGCGACCACGGACCGGACGACGCAGCGTGGGCAGGCCCCCCACCAGATGGTCTGACGACCTGGTTACGGTCGCTGGATGCGGGCGGCACAAGACCGGAAAGCATGGAAAACCATGAGGGAGGCCTGCGTCCTGCAGTGGGCGTCAAATGGCTGATGATAATGATTTGTGTAAATCCTTACTAATATTATAAATGCGAAAGTTCGTATGTATGGATGGATGTTTGTTACTCTTTCACGCAAAAACGGCTGAACGGATCCGGATGAAATTTTGCACAGAGATAGATTATAGTCTGGATTAGCACATGGGTTATATCAAAATTACCACGCGAATGAAGTCGCGGGCAACAGCTAGTAAATTATAATTTACATAACGTTACATTTACAACATAATGTTTTATGCGACCCAAAATAAGGCATGTAATAAAATATATAATAAGATATGAGCAACGCGTGATTCCTTATCAAACAAAGCGTTAGAAAGATAAATAGATCAGACAGATAGGTAGAGAATACTTTATTGTAGGTATATAAAAATGGAAATTAAGATATTTCGCTGTGGAAATAGGGTCAATCTATTTCAATAGGCAAAATAAAAATATATATCAACCATATTTAAGTATGTTAAGATAAGTTGTAATAAAAATAATTTAGATTTTGAAATGGACACCTAGTTTAACTTGTAACGTTCATTATGTCTCAATAAATTTCAATGTTATTTTGAATAAAAAAACTTTGGTTTTGAATAAAGCAGCTCAAGTTCTCCAATCCAGTTCTTACATTACATGGCAATAAATTATTACGAGTATTCTATCCTATTCTAATAGTGACTAGAATTGAGAAAGGAATGTTGCGTTGATTTGGACATGTGGAGGATGAAGGAAGAAAGATTGACGAAACAAAAATATCGAGCGAATGGGGGTGGAAGGGCCAGTAAGGGACGCCCCAGGCGGACATATTTCGAACAAGTAGGGGATGTATTAGCAAAGGGCAAGATAAAATGTACCCGAAACCGGCGTGCGTGCACGCAACGAGTAATTAATGTTGAGGAAGCGAAATTGATCTGTCAGGATCGTGGCAAGCGGCAGTCCCTGGTCTCTGCCTACCCCTCTGGGATACAGGCGTTAGTTTATGTATGTATGTCTAATATCATCGATATATATTTTATTGGTAAATGGATATATATTAATATATATATTATCGATATATGTTAAGAGTAGCTTTGGCATTTTAATGTGTTTCGGAGGCAAAGTTATTTTAAAAATATCAACAATGAAATATTTGTATTAATACGATACTTTACTACACTTTCCTAATAACTTGTTAAGACTCAATCAGCTGTTATCAGCACCATAAGTAATGAACTAATAAATTAGTTTTTAAATTATCACCAAAACTACACCTCATCAAATTTCCTATGATATCTTATTATCCTTCACACAGACAGTACCAAACAAACGACTATTTACAAAACGTAACGATGTCAATACAAATTTCATAGGGCTATTACGGCTAATATTGGAGGATCGCTGGATAAATAAACAGACGGACCACCAGTGATGTTTATTTGTTTGTTTGCTGATCAATTCGGTCCATATCACTCGCTGAATCGGGCAGTGAGTAAGTGATCCAATTTGTAGTCACCGTGACGCTTGGATTATTTGGACGGGAAACTGAGGTTTGGATACGGCGTAGCTATTTTTACCCGAAGCAAAGCAAATGTGTGTGTGTGTGTGTGTGTGTGTGTGTGTGTGTGTGTGTGTGTGTGTGTGTGTGTGTGTGTGTGTGTGTGTGTGTGTGTGTGGGTGCGTGCGTGCGTGCGTGCGTGCGTGCGTGCGTGCGTGCGTGCGTGCGTGCGTGCGTGCGTGCGTGCGTGCTTGTGTGTGTACGTACAAACAATCATCTGATTGTTTTGTGTGGAAATTATTATACAATAAACACATTTTTTTAAGCAAAACTTAATAATAAAGTTAACATATCAAGCGTAACAAGTGACACGGATCAATTGTTTGTTTTGCCGGTAAGCTTTAAGCTCGCCTTTGTACTTGTTATTTCCTATGTAACGCCCTATTATATGTTTCGTGTGAAATAAAGTATAATAATGTTAAAGCCTTAGCCAGAAAACACATGCAAATATCACAAACAGAACAGCAACAGTAACCAAAACAGTCCTAAGCGGATCTCAGCGTATACCCACGCCGGATTACGCAAGCCCGCAAAAAGGCGGCGCTCGTACGGCCGTGAACCTGGGACCGCGCAGACAGGCCGCCCAGACGGTAGACATGCGTTAATTGGACAGGCCGGACAAATGGACAGACCACCGGACAGCGTGATGCGTCTCTTTATTAGTTTAAATTAGGTGTAAGACATCGCAGGGGAGTAAGAAAATTAAAGAATAAAGAAATTAGTAAGAACGCCATTGTCGGTTAATTTGAGAAATTCCTTCACAAGCTGCGTGCGCAGCCCGTAATCGTCAACTGCTGGATATAGACCTTTCCCAAGGCACGCCACTCCCTTGTCCTCGGCCATCCTCAGCCAGCCGCTGCCAGCAATCTGCCTCAGATCGTCGGTCCGGAGAGCTGGTGGGCGTCCTACGCTGCGTGTGCCAGTTTGCCTATGGCTGACATAAGAAGCAGCCTATATACGTCCCACTTGTAGGGCACAGGCTTTCTCTCAGGGAGAGAGTATGGGCTTAATCACGACGCGTGCCCACCGCGGATTGGAGATTTGCAGCGCTGAGGTAGGTGAACACCTCAGAAAGTCAGGTTTCCTCACGATGTTTTCCTTCACCGTTAGCGAGTGGTATTGCTACTATAACTTCACGTATGGCTTATTGATTAATAATTCTTTATTGCACAATAAAACATTTGTACATAGGCGAGCTTAATACGAATAATTATTTTCTTCCAGCTAACCTTTGGTGATGGGGATAGTGGATGGGGACTACCCGAACTGGCACTAGCCAGAAGATCTTTACTGGGAAGATTATTATTATGGCCTCATTGCCAAGTTTCACCAAAATTCGTTGAGTCGTTTATGTGGCGTGACTGAGTGATAAGCGTTCAATTAAACATCTCAAAATATGTGTTAACACTAACTAATATATATTATAATATTAATATTAAGTGATAATCAAACTTCTCTGATAATTATCCGCGTCACATAGTTTCTTAACTTATCTTTTCGTCCCTTTATGGAAACTTTGTTTCTGAGTACCATTAATTCATTAGAAATTACAATATTTATAATTCTAGTAAATTTATGGTACTTGGAAACAAACGTAGAACTACACAATAAAAGCATATTGCAACTTAAAATCTGTCACAGTCTTATTGATCACGGATGGGAGTTATGAGTAATTATTTCCAAATATAACCTACGTATTTCTTTAATGAAGTATGATAGAGCATAATGCTAATTATCTTGGTAATTATAAGTAATTAATACAATAAACGCTGTTTATAATTTTAGTGGAATTGGATATTCCTAGTCGGAGATGTTAATACACCCTGTGTAGCGGCCATAAAAGACTTATTTTCGTTCCTCTCATGTAGAAGTACATACCCATAAACAGAGTAGGTTAGAAAAACTACAGACATTTTTACAGAACCAGTAAAAGATCGCACGGAGACCTCTGGGAAATATATATTGTTTAGAAGACATACAAATATTCCATCACTATAAGAACCATATTATTCTTCTAACCGACAGAAATTGATTATAAACCGCTAACCGTTTCTTGTGCCCTTGAGAGAAGCAATCCATCCGTCATACAATAAAACTGAACAGCGATGTTTCAACGCAACCAAATCACATTGCGCGTCCCAGAGAGTATAAAACAAAGGCCATCCATATGCTTATTGGACTAGGGTGTTAGGCGAATAGTGTGACAACTAAGCAGCCTATCCACGTCCCACTGCAGGGCACAGGTCTTCTTTCAGAGAGAAAGTATGGGCATAATCACCACTCGTGCCCACCGCAGTTGGCGATTTCAAACGCCTGGGTCTACAGATTTGTAGCAGTAACATCAGCGCGTAGTAAACCACTAATGAAAGTTGATGAGGCGAAAGAGGTCTGTTAGGATCGTGGCAAGTAATGTTACGACATAGTACACGCATGCAAAGGTTGTCTTCGATAGTACCTACCTGATACCGACGAATTTTCATGCAAAGAGGCTGCACTGACACTTAGTTGTCGATACCATATTTTCTTTTTGTATTCACATTTATTTTTAAAAAAATAAATTCAGCTTTCGAGAAAATAGGTAATTTTGAGCGCCTGGGCTGAATACCTCGATCTGGGCTGCTTTGATTAATTTTTAAAGCGAAAAAAAAAAAACAATCCTATTTTTTTTTACGGAATACCGATATGTCAATATCTTAGCTTTTTTTAACGAACTTTAATCCACGTGTGAAACGAACGTTAGAAGGTCGAATTAGTCACGCGCTTATTCACAAAAATACAAGAAATCATAAAATATTGTTAATTTATAATTGTAGCATTATATTTACTGACCTTTAAAATGAAGTATCATTTGTAACTATTGTCAATATTAAGGAGCACACACTCAAACAGTCAAGCGTGACAGACAAGATACTCTGTATCTTTATATACCATAAGGATTTCGATAGAGGAGGACTTAAAATTCAACTATAGTATGAGAGATCGCTAGATAGATCCACGGTATCTGCAATAATGTATCAACTAATAATGGCCCAAGACTGCAACATGAGTTGAAGACGGTACACACTATAAAAAGGAATAATATTTATGTACGAAATACTGGTCCGTCTATTTGCGATATTACCAGACTATTTGGAGAACCTTGCGCATGAACTGAAAGTAGGAAAGAGTAGCTTTTTGGATATTGAATTAAGGTGAATAATTTCTGGTGGCCTAAGTTATTCAACACGATTCCGAGGTCTCGATGGCGGCTATGTAGGTGTATGTCTACTTCGGTCCTTTAGCTCTTAGGAGAGCATATGGCCTTAACCACAGATTTCACTTCTGACGATGGTTCGAAGTAACTTCCAAATCAGGCCAGCTAGTGCCGATCGACTCGGCCTTTTAGGCTATACATCCTAAGAGACCTATTACTAGATACGATTGTTTTATCCGAATGACGCATTCATTGAAGTCTTTCTTTGGTATTAATCACACGCGTATGACTTTTGACCGGTTTCTGAATTGAGAATTTTACTAAGTAAATACTTGAGTAACGTTCTGTCACGTTCTTTCCCAAGAAATTTGAAGAGACAGCACTACAGTTAACCATTTACTCAGCGAAATTCTCAATTCAGAAACCGGTTACGTACACTTGTGAAGTTGTAGTAGCAAAATCACTTGCTAACAGTGAGGGAACCCTAGGTATTTACATACCTCAGTGCTTACTGCGTACAATGGCCCAACTATGAGGCCAAGTGCGGAAATCTCAGGGCCGAAACTCGGCCCAACTAAAATTCGTAGTTTATTATAGATACAAAGACAGAGAACACTTTATTGCACAACCTGGAGAAAGAATTACAAATAGTTTCCTATACAATGACAATTCGATGTACATAGCATATGTTAGTATGTGAGTTAATCGACTTTGCAATGTGCATCGAATGGTCATAGTAAACCATGAATTGTAGTTCTATAAAACAGGCCCCTGTACGTACAAAGACCCAACTACGAGGCCAAATTTATGCGAAAATCTCAGGTCTAACTAGACTCAGAGAGAAGGTACACAAGCTAATGATGTTATGCTACAGGCGGATCACTGAATGGAAGCCGATAAGGCGGTACCCTGCATCGGCAGACACGCACAAAACGTTTTAAATGCGTACGACCGCCCTTGAACCCTCGGATCGATGGTTCCAACCTCCATAAGCCGAATAACCTTGCATGTGCCAAGGTTAGGAGGGCTCGCTCCTTTTGCGGCCGTAAATGGCGGCTACATTCGACGACACATCGATTAGATGCAAGATGATTAGATGCAAAGTCATCCGTCTGGATCGTGGCAAGTGACAGACCCTGGGCCTCGATTCTGTTAGTGTATTGTAGTATAATCAATCACAGATACACTGTCGGGTCACGTGACGTGTTTTTTCATACCATTGACGCCTAGAAGGTTTGATACGCGTGCCCGCGTAGACTTGAAGCAGCCATGAAATGAAATCGCCATGTTCATGCAGTTGTCATGATACTACATTGCATTAACAGAATCGAGGCCCTGGTCTCTGCGTACCCCTCCGGGATGACACAAGCGACCAGGTCCAAGTCCGACAAGGTTTCGCTCTGATTCGCAGAGCTTAATCATGGAATTGAGTTAATAAAATGTACATACAGTTTTCAGATTTTTCCCTGAACGTATAGTATAAGACTGCCTGCCTCGTTGGTCTAGCCGTTAGGGCGCTTAGTTACCAAACAGAGGTAGTGGGTTCGATTCCCACTGGGGGCCGCCGTACATTTGTACAGATGGCCTCAGTCTGGGTGTATTTTCAAGTTTGTGATATCCTTGCCTGATTACCATAGCACAGGGTATCCTAGTTTGGGACCAGGTCAAGTGATTGTGTTGTGTGGACGCAAAGACGCATTTTTATAATAATAACTTCCACACAACACAATCACTTGATATTACACATATTACTTGCCAAATTTCATAGTTCTAGCTAGGGCAGCAGAAAGCACTCTATAAATTATGATTCCCTTGAGTATTGAAATATACGTCTTTTTTTATCTTTCCGGACGTATCTTTTTTTGTTACGTTTACTCAGAAGTTTCATTTTTTCACAGCTGCAAGGATCTGTAGACCTGAGAATATGGTTTTAATTTCAACTCGATACCTCCACGCGTTCCCGAGATAAAGGGTCTTGACCGACAGACAGACGGACGGGCGGACGATAAAGTGATCCGTAAGGGTTCCGTTTTCTCATTAGGAGGTACGGAACCCTAATGAATTTACGTAAAGCATTTTGGCTATATTATAACGAATAAATTGGATTAGATTAAAGTGAATTGTCAAGTACAGGTACTTATTTTAATAGCTTATAAGTAGTTAAAGGTTTCGATTCCTGTTTTATTTAAGGTAAACCTATAATTGTTTGGGCCTTATGAGTAAATATAAGCTTCATTTTTTTATAAATTTAACAGCCCATGTTGGATTACTAAAAAAATAAAATAAAATAATAAATTCCACTTAACATTAATTATAAAACAAACAAAGAATTTTTGAGCAATGAAAATAACGGACTGAATTCTATTAATTGACTCAACCGTAATTAGGATCGAACAGCCGGACAAGGCGAAAGGAATCGTCCAGATCGATAGGAGACCTTTATTATTAGGGTAGCTACGACGTTGCCACGAATGTTTTTTGTTTTGTTTTATGACCGGTGCCGAGGTATTTCCGTCGATTTTCCTGCTTCCGGAAGGGTTGGTACGTCGGAACGTTTTCGAAGAAGCGGAAGGGTCCACTTTACGTGGAGTTTGAATTAATGAACGTTGTGGACTGAAAGAGGATGTTGTGACTAGAATTGAGAAACGAATGTTACGTTGGTTTGGTCACACGGAGATGAGGAAGGAAGAAAGATTGACGAAACAAATATATCGAGCGAATGTGGGTGGAATGGCCAGTAAGGGACGTCCCAGACGGACGGACATACTTCGACCAAATAGGTGATGTATTAGCAAAGGGCAAGATAAAAAACACGCGATACCAGCGTGCGTGCATGCAACGACTAATGAATGTTGATCAAGCGAAAGAGATATCTCAAGATCGCGGCAAGTGGCATACCCTGGCATCTGCCTACTCTCCGGGATACAGGCGTGAGTTTACGTTATGTTTCAATTAATTAGTGTTGTGAAGTTTCTATTTTTCTGCACGGTATTCGGTTTTCTGCCATGTTGACGCTTTCCATACTAAGTCAGTAAATGGGCGCAGTCTGGATGAGTTTGCTATGAACATAGAGCAAAATGTCTATTTTTTTTTAATTTGACTACAGTATCGTCCGAAAAACTCTAAGTCACACGCTTAGAGTTTTTCATCCGGGCCAATGAGACCCGGAACACGTCCATGCGAAGTGAAAGTAATTCTTTCAAGTTATTTGTCGGGTTTTCTTCTGTGGACCGTGTTCTATAACACGCGACAAATAACACGAACAAAAGTCCGCCCAGTCGCGATGACTTCGCGATGGACACGCAAGATGAGCAATTTTTTCTATTTTTTATTTCAAAGTCAAAGACAAAGTCAAAAATTTTTATTCACTATAAAAACAAAATGTTTACTTAATGAACGTCAAAGCTGTTAGTTTCATAATTAATAGATTATGCGGAGAAGAAGCTAACAAAGAAACTCCACATTTATTCTTTTCAAAACAGGTTTGCTTAATTAACAGAGTTTTCAACTTAAAGTTACACTACACTAGATACAATCGTTCCTGATAATAATGATAATTATTTAAATACCAGACATCCTTGTCTTCCAAATAATCCTTAAGGTTATAATAGGCCTTTTTGCACAGAGTATGCTTAATACATTTTTTAAACCGCGTCGATGGTAACTCTAATATATCTTGAGGAATCTTATTGTAGAACCGTACACAGTGCCCCATAAAGGATGTATTAACTTTTAACGTATCACTAACTTAAGTCCGAAAACTCCCGTGTACTCGCCAATGAGAACCGAAATACATAGGTCCATGCTATGCGAAGTCAACGTTACTTCTCGGGGTACAGTCTGGTCATCAAGCGCCCCCATCAGTACAACAGCGCGTCACTCAGCGAGATATGAGCGGCTATGATTCACCCGACGCAGATATTTCAACATTTCCGATCGCCAGTGGGCCGCGAGGGTCGCTACCATGGGCACGGTCAAGGTCGCCGCACAATGAACTACTGGCCTCTTCCCAACTGATAGGCCGCTGGGCGGAAGTTGGAATTATAGTGCTCTCACTGTGTAATTGGTCTGCCTGTCCGTCACGTGGGTAAAATTGTGAGAACTGGTGCTTATGATTACCGAAGGATGTTAAATATCCTCGAAGAAGACTTGTTACTATTAATACCCGGGAGGATTTCGCTCACCTAGTCTATGTCACGTGGGTAATATCCCAAGAGCTGATGCCTTTGTTTACCTAAGGATACTAAATATCCTCGGTTAGCACTTTTTACTATCAATAACCGGAAGGATTTTGCTCAGCTAGTCAGTCCACACCAGGGTAATATTCTAGAAATTAGTGCCTCTGCTTAACTTCTCAAGGATATTTAATATTCACGATGGTGTGTCTCCACATGTGTGTCTCCGTGTGTTTAAGAGCAACATCAGGTTTGCATCACACGCCACGCGCACACGCGCATGCTCGGGTCTGAAATAAGTCCTTGTCGGGACGTCGCGTCGACGGAGTCGTGGAGAACCTCGTCATCATCATCATCATGTCTCCATCTCATTAGGAAATACAAAGTCACTACCGGTGGGTGCATTTTTACAACCTTAATTAGGAGTTGCAACTCTACGCTAGTGAATCTTCATCTTAAGGTAAACTACAGGATTTAAGAAAAAAACTATCTTAGACGGTAGCGACTTTTCGTCTTTCAAGTGAGTCGTCGAGGAACAGCCCAATCCGCGGGGAGTACAATGTACGCTGAGGTTGCTCGCATTAGCGCTAATGGAGTCAAGTGGCGTGTCTGGTGATAAATAATCTAATACAACTCCTGCCCGACTACATAGTAGACCGTGTAGTGTAGACCCACGTGACACAATGCTGAAGCGGTTCGCGCCGGTTGCGGAAGTTGCCGTTTGTGAATGGATTCAGAGTAGCTCAGTTTGCTGAAAATGAACAATATGTTCGTGGAAAGGCCCCACACCACCGGTTACGGTGGCGGGGAGTCGCTGGATGCGGGCGGCACAACACCGGGAAGCTTGGAAAACCATGAGGCCTATGTCCTGCCCACGCTGCGTCGTCCGGTTCGCAGTCGCCAGGTCAGAACTTTTCGAACGGGTCTTATCGCGCTTATTTATTATTATCATACTTTATTGCACTACAGACATATAACAGATATAATAACAGGACATTACATAAAGAATAACATGTACAAAGGCGAGCTTATCTCTGTATTGATTAGGTATAATTTAATTAGGTAGGTACTTTAATTTTCTTAAGTTTTTTTTTTGCTACATTTTTAGGGTTCCGTAGCCAACAAGAGCCCTTATAGTTTCGCCATGTCCGTCCGTCTGTCTGTCTGTCTGTCTGTTCGCGGCGACTATAGTATTTATCGTCTCGCAGCACAGACGTATTTATTACGCGGACAAAACAGTAAAATGAAATCTCGCAAATAAAATATTTTTAGGGTGCCTTCCCTACACCAAAATTAGGGATGCAATTTTTTTCTCGCATACATGTAGTAATGGGAATTGTCGGATTGCTCGTTTGAAAAAATTTTGGGTGTAGGAAGGCCATTTTTCGATTTAGGGTTCCGTTAGCGAAAAGTTGATGAAGTTGTTACTTCTGTAAAGCAGGTAGAAAATGCTCCTTCTACGGAACCCTACACTGCGCGTGGCCCGACACGTACTTGGCAGGATTTCTTCACTAGAAATACGGCCCGAAGGAAGGCAAACAGAATGTAAATTCTTTACTTTAAAATATGTTTTTGATTTCTGATTATTATACAGTTAGGGCCAGTTTGTGAATTGAGAACAACGCTAAGTAAATAGTTAACTGCAGTGCTGTCTCTTCGAATTTGTCAGAAAAGAGCGTGACAGAACGTTACTTAAGTATTTATTTAGTTAGATTGTCAATTCAGAAACCGGTCCTTAGCGAGCTTTAAGTAATTGTTTCCTTCACCTGATACTTAGTATACCATTGGTATCCAACATCTAGGTGTCAGTGACAGCCGCGCGCTTGCGAAGGCAGGACGTTCGACCGGTTTGTGTTATCGTAAACACAGCGCGAATTGTTTTGTGGCAACTTATTTAGAATGCATATTGTTGTAATCGACTATGGCTAGCAGTGACAGTGGGAACGAACGGAATGTGGATGCAGCGATGAGTAGAAATAGTGAGAGAGAGGAGGTGCAGATAAATCTATCTCAGTGTGAGAATTCCGAGGGTAGGGCGTCGAGCCTCACTCGCGCTGAAAAGCGAAGCCGTGAGAATGACCCAAGCGAAGTTTGGACAACTGTGATGCGGCGAAGGAAGTTGCTAGCTCGGAGTTTTACCACCGATGCTGAAACAGTGAGGGTCCCGGAAGAAAAGATCGAAATCTGTATAACTTCTAAGGAAAAATTACCTAAACAGATCGGCTTGGCCCGCTTGTTAAAATCTGAAAATATACCTGGCGTCGTGAGAGTAAAATACA
Organism: Yponomeuta cagnagella; assembly: GCA_947310995.1. NCBI lineage: Eukaryota > Metazoa > Arthropoda > Insecta > Lepidoptera > Yponomeutidae > Yponomeuta > Yponomeuta cagnagella. The sequence goes on from OX371277.1 coordinate 16,886,983, forward strand.
CTAACAGTTACAAGGTTTTGATTCAGTTCAATAATGACGTAAACGCCGAGAAGCTAATACAAAACAAAACATTTAGTGACAAGGGATTCAGATGTCAAAAAACATACGAAGTAGGTGTATCGTATGGAGTAATACGTGACATAGACGCAGAACTATCTAACGAAGAAATCCAGGAGAACCTTTCTAGCGATATTCCGATATTGTATGTCAAAAGACTGAAGCGACGGGCCTTAGAACACGGCGGTTGGGAAGAATGTGAAGTCGTGAAGATATGTTTTAAAGGTCCTTCTTTGCCTGCATACGTCTTCACCCACAATACCCGGGTAACAGTAGCTCCTTATATGTTTCCAGTTACGCAGTGCTCGAAGTGCTGGAAGTTTGGCCATACAATGAGGACTTGCCCATCTTCGAAGATTATCTGCCCCAAATGTACCAACACACACCAGAATTGTGAAATTGAAAACTACAAATGTGCCAACTGTTCTGGAAAACACATGGCTCTATCCAGAGCATGTCCTATATATGTGAAAGAGAAGAAAATAAGGGAGATAATGGCAGAATTTAACTGCTCTTTCAGAAGAGCTTTGACTATGTATGTACCACCATCGCCAGAACCCCTATCAGCACAAACTTTGAAAAGCACCCACCACCAATCGGCACCGAGACAGTCAGTTCCTCGAAATTCAGAAGAACAGTATACTACAGGACCGCATACCTACGCTCAAATAGCGTCTAGTCCGTTTAAGTCTATCGAAGTCCCCAGTGCTGAAGGTAACACCTTAAAGACTCCAGAGCGTAAGGAGAAGAAAGGTAAAGGGAAGAGAAGACGAAAAAAATCCTACGTACCGGAAACTATGGAGTGGTTTATCCCTTCTTCAACGGATAGCGAGATTGAGGATCAGGATCAGAATAAGACTGATAGGGATAATAATGAACATAAAAAGAAGAGAAAAAATCTCTTCCGTGAGCTGTTACTGAAATTGAACGAAACTATATTTTCTGATCAATTGAAGATGGAAGAAAAATTTAAATCATGTGTTAGTATTCTGTTTGAGTGGATTATATCCTTTGCTATTAAATACGTCACTGACTGGCCTATGGTTAGGTCACTAATTGAACAAAATGGGTAGTAGTAACAATATTTTAGTAAACTGCATACAATGGAACGCAAGGAGTCTACGTCCAAAGTTGGCGGAATTTGAAAGCTTCCTAGCTCAGGAAAAAATTCATATTGCTATCCTCAGCGAGACTTGGTTGGAGCCTGAAAGCCGTTTACGAATCAGTGGATACAATATATTTCGTCAAGATAGAAGCGATTCATGGGGAGGCATTGCTATCATTACACATGCTTCAGTTAAATCGCAAACATGCCAAATAAGCTGTTCTATCCAGGGTTTTCAAGTCCTTCATGTAAGACTGCTGAATTGTGAGCATATACAAAACATTGTAGCCGTTTACTGTCCGCCTAATGTGCGCACATCATCTAGCGATTGGGATTTACTACTGTCTTTGTTTAGTGAGAAAACCATTATAGCGGGAGACGTAAATGGACATCACTCCAGCTGGTCTTCTAAAACAGATGCAAGAGGATCAGCCATTTTTGACTGCATGCTAGACAAAAACTTTATATTTTTAAACGATGGATCCCCTACCTACATGAAAATGGTCAATAACAGAATGCAAAAGTCGTCTCCAGATCTTACAATGGTGAGTGCAGACATCTCTATGAAATTCGACTGGAAGGTTACAAATGAAAACCTTGGCAGTGATCATCTGATTATTAAGTACCAAACAGACTTCGTAGCACAGCCAAACTTTACTAGACGCAGAAGTTATAGACAAGCTGATTGGAAGGGTTATAAGGACAACATCGAAAAGTCGTTTTCTGATTTTTCTATCCCACATGATCCACAGACGGCTTATGACCAGTTTATGAAGATTGTCAATGAAGCTGCTGACGAGAACATACCTTATGTAAAGACCTGTGAAAATCCTATTCGCCTAAAGAAATTCAAACCGAAGCCGTATTGGAACCAGGAACTTTCAAGAGTAGTCGCAGAACGTCGCCTGGCCCTAGCGTTATTTAGGAGAAACCCAACTCCACAAAATCTAGAATGTCTTCAGATTAAAATATCAACTGCTCAACGTCTGATTAGAAACGCTAAAAGGAAGGCATGGCAAGATTTCTGCAACAGCATAGATAGTACCACAACAGCTAGTGATATGTGGAGGCGAATGAAATGGCTAAAAGGGTACAAGTTGCCAAGACTGGCTATAGGCTCTGATAAAGCGAATGAGTTATTGCACGGATTAGCTCCGGACTATGTCACACCTGAAGCCCCTACATTTTATTCGATAAATACTCAGCTGTCTTCACCTGTTTCGGTTCAGGAACTAAATCTTGCTATCAAAATCAAAGACACGTGTCCAGGAGAAGATGGAATATCGTTTTCCATGATTAAACAATTGCCAGACGTTGGTAAGTCCATTTTAGCAGTCTTGTTCAATAAATTTCTTTCTCTTGGATATATACCTGAACAATGGCGCGAAGTTAAGATTGTTCCTATTCCGAAGTCAGGTGATGGCTCTCATACTGGGTCTGCTGTTCGACCTATTGCATTGATGTCTTGCCCTTGTAAGATTTTCCATACAATCATCAAGCGAAGATTAGAGTGGTTTTTGGAAAAAAACCAATGCTTCTGTAAGGAGATTATAGGGTTTAGGAAGTCACGATCATGTCTGGACAGCCTCTCCAAGCTTGTTACTGATATTCAGATAGGATTTTCAAAAGGTCTAGTAACGGTGGGATGCTTTGTTGATATTGACAATGCCTACAACAATGTTGATATCAGTGGCTTGTTACAAGCGTTGGATGGTTTAGGAGTTGGGGCAACCATATGTAAATATTTGTGGCAATTCATGTTCAACAGGCATTTAAACTTAAAATGTGATGAGATAGGTAACATCAAAAGGTTTACCGGTCGGGGTTTGGCACAAGGTGACCCTCTTTCTCCTATTTTATTTAACGTTGCTACGATGCGGATATGTCAAAACATCGTTGAGGTATGCATATCTCAATACGCTGACGATTTTGTCTTATACGTTTCTTCTCTAAGGATGGCTGAAGCAGAGGCTGATTTACAAATGGCTTTGAATCTTATGTCTCAAATAGTAGAGGATTTGGGTCTACAGATCTCATATAGAAAAACTAAAATATGTTTATTTAAGCGGGGGTTTCGAAAAGATTATATAAATATTAAATTAAATGAGAGACCGTTGCAGGTGGTTGACAATGTTAAATATTTGGGGTTATGGTTTGATCAATCTTTAAGATGGGGTAAACATATAAATGACACTTGCCAAAAAGCTTTGAAGTTTTTGAATATATTTAAGATATTGTCTGGGTCTGGATGGGGTGTTCATCCCAAGCACCTTAGAAGTCTTTATATAGCTATAATCCGCAGCCGCTTGGACTATGGTAGTTTTCTCTACGATTGTAGTGTTAAAAGTCACGTGTACAAGCTTGACAAAGTACAGAACCAAGCGATGAGGGTGATAGGAGGTTTTATCAGAAGTACCCCAATTCATGCCATGGAAAGCGAGCTCGCTTTACAACCTTTACATCTCCGTCGGCGGTTTCTCGCCAGCAAATTTTGGTTAAAAACAAAATCCTTCGATTGCAGTAGGAACATTGAGCGTTTAGGTGAATTAGCTATGTTAGTAGTATCCACTTAGAAATGTTTTCATTGGACACATGGCTCAGCAATATTGATCTTTCTTCTTCTATTATATGCGATGTAGATGGTATTTCCAAATCTAAGAGGCACCTTGAGACAAACTATCTTTTTAATACTGTTTCAAATGTTTTAAGGGAAAAGTATGTTGGCTATTATAAACTATTTACCGACGGTTCCAAAGGAATAAGTGGCACAGGAGCAGCATTCTTTGATCCGCAGTTAGATAGCTCCATGAAGTTCCAAATCTCTAGCGAAATTTCGATAATGTCGGCAGAACTGTTTGCCATTTCCGAAGCCCTCTCGTATATCAGTTCTTTAGATGGTAATAAATTTGTTGTTCTGTCGGATTCGAAGAGTGCACTCCAGCACGTGGCTCGTTGTTCCTCGGACATCCGAGGAACTCCGATAGCTTACGTCATTATAAAATGCTTGCATAATCTAAAAACCAGGGGCAAGACTGTCGTCTTGCAATGGGTGCCCTCGCATATAGGTATACCGGGTAATGAAGAGGCGGATCGACTTGCGCAGCTGGCAATCTCAGACGGGGATCCACAGTTTTGTATGCCCTTTTACACAGAACTGTTGCCCTATGTAAAGAAAGAGTGCTATACACTTTGGAAGGAATACTTTGATGTAAGATCGCTTAGTGCCGGTATTTGGTATAAGACGATTCAATCTTGCCCCCTACGTAAACCATGGTTCGACCATTGTGAGATGGATAGAAGAGACATAGTTCTTGTTTTGAGACTTCGTTCGGGACACATACCTCTGAATAAGTTTGCATTTCTGATGCGAAAAGTCGAATCACCAAACTGCGACGAGTGTAATTTTGTAGAAGATGTTTACCATTTACTTGTGGAGTGTGTCCGGAATGAAGTAATTAGAAGACAAATCTTTGGTAATACGTTTTTTTACGCCATGGGCGGCTGTAATAGCGTTTTGGCTTTCCCCCTCTCTGATGAAGCCAAAATGCTATACAAAGTAGCCAAATTTGGTATTTCTGCTAGAGTTAGTAGTTTAAGTAATATTTAAGTTCATTTTTAGTAACATGTTATGCTTGTAGTCTTAAGATCTAAAGTAGTGTGTTGATTTTCGTCCTTAACTATAAGGGTGACATTGTCATTTTTTGTACAAAACCCTTTCAAATAAAGATTATAAAAAAAAAAAACATCTAGGTGTGATTGAACTTTAGTTCATCTACGTCTACCCACCGAAAAACCGACTTACACGTGCCGGGCGGTCGCAAAAACTATCGGAGAATCAATTAAGTTGCAGTTGTAATTCAAATGTTTGGACGTGGATTGCTTAGTAATGGAGATCAGCTAGAAGCTTAGTATTCTTGAGGATTAGGTTGGACTGCGTAATAAATTAACCTGGTATCATGATTTTGCGAAATATATTTAACTTTTTACGTAAGTAATACTCTTCAAAGTAGGTATGTACGATCATAATAAAAGTTGCATCAGTCACCACGTCATTAAAATTTAAGGAATCATTGATTGTACGGTACGTAAGCATTAAGTTGACAGTTAAAATATTGAAGGGGTAGTTAGATGTAAAAAGAAAGGTAAAAACCCCAGGAAAGGTTTGCAAAGGCTTCAGGGGCCTTATTATGCGCACGAAATCCTGTCGAGTCCCGATGCTTGCAATAGCAACTAGTACGGAATTTGGCAATTCATCATCATCATCAACCCATTATGTCCCCACCGAGGGGCACGGGTCTCTTCCCTGAGGAAGGTATAGGCCATACTCCACCACGGGGGCCAAGTTCGGATTGGTGGAGGCTTGTAGACTAGTGGCTCGTCTACTGTCAGAAGTTGTCAAGCCACCCTAAGGCCTCTGACTTGGCTTAACGACTGCCATGCCATCTATCGACGGCAGCCGGCACCAACAGCTTAACGTGCCTCGCGAAGCACGGAACCGCTTGGAAAAATGCCACTAGCGTTAGGCATGGATCGTTAGGCACCCATCCATGCACTGAACGCGCCCTGTGTTGCTTTACCTTCGTGATCGTTTAAGATCACTCAGGCAGCCGGGGCTACGAGCGATTTGGCAATTACGCGCACCAAATCCTGAACGATGCCAATCGTCACAGTCAAATTCCATACAAATTGCTATCGCAAACGTCATGATTCCGACAGGATTTGATGCGCATAATTAGGCCTCAGCCCCTACATTACGCGCACCAAAACCTGTGCGATTCCAATCGTCTAACTGTCAAATTAGTATGGAATCTGACAGTAATCGCTCAGGATTCAGTGCACATAGTAGGCCCCTGATCGGATCTCCCGAACAAACTTCAAATTACTTGTATTTAACATTATAGCGCTTTCCATCCTGATGTAACACAAGACATAAGTCTGTTTACAGGAAAATGAATAAAACGTTTAGTTAGACGCAGAATGTCCTACTCACAAAGTCTTCTAATGAAAATTTCACGCAAAATTCTTTTTCGCGATGCAGGTATTATGTCTATGTACATTCCGAACACATCCGAACACTTCGAGCAATGAAATAGTACATTACTTCAGAGGGAAGAAAGTGACAGTTCCATACCAAGATTATGGCATTTGCGCCACGAGCTTGCGAGGGGCGCAAACCATTTGAGGTATGGAACTGTACTTTATCCTGAGGTATGTATAGTGCTTTTTATTACACCTACGAGGAAAATTATAGACATAAATGCATAGAAATGTTTACAAAAAACACAAAGATAAATGCTAAATCAATCGAAGTTTTTGCGAAAATGCGCGGGCTTTTCCTTTTTTTATTCGCCCGTTTCTGGAGTAGGCTAAGATCATAAGGTCATGCAGCCACTTCTACCGTGATTCCGCGCGTTTTATATACAAAAATAATTTCGTTTTTAATTTTCTGTATGCACCAAGGAGGTTGGTAACTGGTAAAAAAAAAACTGTATGTGGCCAGTAACAATTTACTTGAAATTTAATTAGTAGACAGTTAAAGTCTCTTTGCAGTATGACTGCTGACAAATTAAAAAAAAAACCGGGTATGTAATGGAATTTTATACATACTTCCCACCCTTGGGTCGGAAGGATTTTCATACAAACTTCCATACCTTGGGATGAAAGGATTTGAAGGGCGGGATAAAGGCGTTTCTTCCCTCTAATTGGTATAATTAGTATGTATTTTCAGAGCAGGTGTGATAAAAACTTTTTTATTGATTTGCGGTTAAAAAAAACAACTGGCCGTTGATTGAGAAGCATTTCCAAGCAGAGTTAATTTTATAATACCTAATTTGTGCCCTGGTCCTTTTTTGTGTATGTTATTTTGTAAGTAATTCGACGGTGGAAAGGAAAAACACTTGAAGCGACACTGGTCGAAATTGACATGGACATTCAGGCACATACATTGCTTCTGGCCCCACACTAGGATACCCTGTGTCGTGGGAACCAGAAACAACGACATCACAAACATGTAAACACATGGGGTTTTTTTTTGTCTCCAGCCGGGATTCGAACCCGAGACCTCTCGCATTGTATGCAGATGCAGTACCGCTGCGCCACGAGGTCAGCGGAATCAGCGTTTTTTTTATATAACGAATATGTATATAACTCAATTTCGACCAAAGTGTCGCTTCAACAAAGTGCAACTTCCTTTCCACCGTCTATGGATTTGTTTTATCTAAAACAAATACTTAATATATTATTATTAAGATTTTTGCAAATCGTATAGCTGGAAACAGACTATTGTATAACCCACATCATTTCAGCACAACATTTTAAACATATATTTGTACATCGAGAGTAGAGAAGCTGATATTAGTCTAGAAACGAAGGTCTCCCGAACGTTGCCCTTGGTTGGAATAATAGTCTAGTCTAGATATATTACTCACAATAGATGGACTGCTCAGTAATGCGGAACTGACAAGCGTAGGGTGACCATAGGTCACTATCACTACAGAGTGATTTTGAAATAGTTAGAAATATTTTGTGGGAATATTCTTTTCATTACTATAAAGGATATTATTAATAAATTAACAGTATTTGGATATCGTATTTGTAAATATTCGTGATTTCCGACCCTTGGTTCGAAGCTGTGAATCTAAATTCAAAGTGACAGAAAGTACGGTAACGATTAAAAATATTTCTATTATATGTTAAATGTTAAAGTTTCTGTCGTTCGATATGCGTAAACAAATGAAAGAACAATTGAGTTGGCCGGCGCCGACCTAAGACGCTAAGACGCTCGACCCATAGTTTTCTTCCGATTTTTATTACTTTTCGTCCTGGTGTTTGTTTATGCTTAAGTGAAGTAATTTTGGGTAACGAACAACCGTAAGTTCTAATTTTAATACCTACCTACTTTATCGAATGGAAACTTTCGTAAGCACTTCACATTATGAACCCGGTCGGACTCTACCGACAATATCCGAAGTGCACCCGGTTTCTTCAATAAAAAAATGCCAAAAAAATAATTAAATCGGTTAAACGAATGACGTCACAAACGCAATTGATAAAGGACGAACAGTTAATAATTATTTTGAATTACGCAAATTCATAATGGATTCGTTTTCGTGAATTCAGTGTTTTTAAGAAAACTTAGTGCTGTAAAGGCAGAGCCAACACTCAAAGTTTTCTTCAATTTATTCTCCCGCTAAGTAAATTAAAACATAGATTTTGCCTCGAGAATTAAGCACGCTCTAGTTAGCTCTAGATATTATTCATGGAGACCCTACTACCAAGTCGTAACGGGATTATTGCAAAATCACGATGTACAATGGAGGTACATTATACAGGCATAATTTTTCGTTCTAATGTCGATTTTGGTAACAAATGATTTTGGTAAATATTACTTGATATCTACACTTCTACACTAATATTATAAAGAGGAAAAGTTTGTGAGTTTATATGTAGGGGGCAATCTCCGAAAGTACTTTACCGATTTCAAATATTCTTTCACCAGTAATTAGAATAGACCTTCAGGGTGGACATAGGACATTTACCATGCGAACGTAGTCACAGGCACTGGTAGCTTCATGTATATATATGACTATATAGTTCAATTTTAAAAACCTATTTAGAGGCTAAAGATTCCAGCCATGCAACAAGAAGAATTGGGTATTTGACAAAATATCAAATGAGTTAGTTATTTTTAAAACGGAATTTTGCATGAAAATACTTGCTTATGACGTCACATTTCAGAGCACCCTTTTTTGTTTAATCTATTTAAATATTGTAATAACTAGTAATTGACTAAAAGAGATACATTTTCCGAGATATTTTGTAATTTTTGTTTTAATCGAGCATATGAAATAATTAATTTTTGATCGTGTCAAATACCGTATTGTTGAATTCCTGAGATTCTAACAACATACTGCGATCGTAAACCCGCCTGCCAAGCGTTGCGATTATGGCAAAACCCGTCATGGTTATGAAAACCACGAAGGAGGCCTATGTCCTGCAGTGGGCGTCAAATGGCTGATGATGATGATGAACAAGAAGAATATAATCATGTAGGTACAGCGATATCATTCCGATGTAAAAACCTAACTGCAAAGTGGGTTACTCGGGGCTGCAAGTGATGTAAATTGCTTCGGCCAAATGTCGCTGCCTGTACATAATACAGAGAAGTTTGTAAGGAGGCTCGAAATTTCGCCGATGCCTGCACATGCCCACGGTTAGCCAGAGGTCGCGGGCTCAAGTCCCGGCATGGGTGGAATTTTTAGCCTCTACGAGTAACTAGGTTTTTAAAATTGTCGCCATCACGGGTTGGCGCAACAAGAAGAATATAATTATATAGTTCAAGTATACCAGTGGACGAGTACGGGCTGTTTGATAGATTTATTGTTACATAGCGCTATGGATGTAGTGACCAGAATTGAGAAAGGAATGTTTGAACATATTAACAGAATGAAGGAAGAAAGAATAATGAAAAACTATATCGTGCAAATGTTGGTGGAAGGGCCGGCAAGAGACGTCCCAAGCGGGCATACGTTGACCAAATAGAGGATGTAGTTGTAGTTTTGTAATTTTCATGAAAAGATTAGCAGAGGGCAAGATAAAAGTATCCGTAATTAAACCGGCGTGTGCGCATGCAGTGACTAATGAATATTGACGAAGCGAAAGAGATCTGTCAGGATCGTGGCAAGTGGCAAGACCTCGTCTCTACCTACCCCTCTGGGAAACAGGCGTGAGTTTAAGTTATGGTGATTTTGTAGTAACACAGCGCTTTCATGACAAAACTCAAACGTACATTAGACTTAGAAGATTAAACTGAAATTACATTTTGATGAATTCAATTCAGATTGGATAGATTAAGCAAAAACGAAGAAGGCGAAATAATAAAGTACTCCAAATTCAAAGGTTGAGCTAGAAAAAATCGGTAGATAAGTCACACGAACAAAAAGCTCCGAAGCGCACAGTGAGGGAAGGATATGATTTAATAAATCCATTTTGCAATTACGTATTATGTTCAAACCTACAAGGGGAAACAACCATGACTTGCTCAACAAAAGTTGCTCAATCTCGCAAGAGTTGCTGTTTTAATTATGACTTGTAAGAATTGTACCAAGCAACCTAAAATTACGGAGCTAAACTCACAAAAGGATTTCCAAGTTGGGGCAGCAATATAAAAGGCCTTTCCTGTGAACTTACTCTAGCCTTCTTTCACCCTTTTATTCAGAAAATCCTTCCTAATTTTTAAGTAGCACACCATCGCCATCATCATTAGCCATTTGACGCCCACTGCCGGACATAGGCCTCCCTCATGGTTTTCATAACCCATGAGGGGTTTTGCCATAATCGCCACGCTTGGCAGGCGGGTTGGCGATCGCAGTATGCGGTTGGAATCTCCGGAAGACGCTGCTGCCCGTTTCCTGGTAATTTACCATACATAATAGATGTAGGTACCTATGTATATTTTTTGCTGACTATATTTTTTTTTTAATCTGTAAGTTCTTCTTAGCTACTTTTTCTCTATGAACAAAATTTTATTTCTAGTGTCGGTTAGAGTTTGATAGTTTGGTAGTGATTGTGTTGCGTGGAAGTTGTTATTATTATTATTATTGTTATTAGTATGTCATTTACAACAACTATTGTTCTACGACTTTATGAAATTTTTTGGTACGATTTTCCAGTTTTTTTTTTTAACCTTGTTTCTATGATTCTTGGCGGTTGTTCTGTTTTGTAGAGGCTCAGAAAGATGGTTAATAATATGATTTAAACCATATATGTTACGCATAATTATAATTTGTAACACATTTTGTTTTAAGCATTATATTCTATCTTCTAGAAAGGACATTCTTCTATACAGGGCAGTAATTTACAGAAGGTTGCCATATTGACATAAACCCTGATAATTAAAAAAATATAAATCTGAGAAAACTCCTAGTTCATACAAACTCCAAATGAAGTGCTTCAAGATTTGCACTTTTTAGAAACAAACTCACTACTACATACTAACACAGGTATCATGTGTTGTTTGGTTGTACTTAGCAGTGCGGCGGCCATTTTCCTTTCGGCACGCGCAGCGTTAATTAATTAATACATGCCCTTTAAGTTCTTTTACTTAAGGCGCGCAGACGCGTTTTTGCCGACGCGCATCGGTGTTTTGCGCGTCCGGCGGCGGCGCAGCGCGTGTGCGGGCCGTGTTTGTCTAGGCAAAGTACAGTGCACGGGTAAGTAACACCTCGGTTAAACAATCTACACTTCTTTTTATTAGCTGATACAGTGTCCCACTGCTTGGCAAAGGCCTTCCCTTTAGCTCTCCAATCCTCTCTGTCATCAGCCATTCCCTACCACCCCGGCAGAAAAATCCATCCACCTTGGTAGGCGGGGATGGCAGGACTATCATAATAATTCATCATCATCATCATCAACCCATTATGTCCCCACCGAGGGGCACGGGTCTCTTCCCTGAGGAAGGTATAGGCCATACTCCACCACGGGGGCCAAGTCCGGATTGGTGGAGGCTTGTAGACTAGTAGCTCGTCTACTGTCAGAAGTTGTCAAGCCGCCCTAAGGCCTCTGACTTGGCTTAACGACTGCCATTTATCGACGGCAGCCGGCACCAACAGCTTAACGTGCCTTGCGAAGCACGGAACCGCTCGGAAAAATGCCACTAGCGTTAGGCATAGACGGCGACCCGTCCATGCACTGAACGCGCCCAGTGTTGCTTAACCTTCGTGATCGTTTAAGATCACTCAGGCAGCCGTATCATAATAATTATAAAGAGGTAATTTTCGAACTAAAATTTTCGTAAGCACTAGAATAAAATAGAAACCAGTAAGGTAAGCACTACACATTATTAACTTAACGCTGGATTCACGTAATTAAATTTTTGTCGGAGGAGTCCGACAAAAAAATCAAGTAAGTGAATCCGGAGTTAATGTTTGCAAGTTTGGTTGTAGGATGTAATCACCAAAACTACCAGTCCGCTTCAAAAAAATTTTTAACAGTATTTAGAATTGACCTTCAAAAGGAACATCATCATCATCGCCCACCTCTGCCCCCTGCTGGGTATATGCTGGGTATGGGTATATGCCTTTTCCCCGTGGACATTCAAGTTCACAAAACAGAATACAGTCAATTTTACTAAAGAATACTCAGACATAAGCTTGTTGATTCATATTATCTTGGCTATATCTGAAACCGACGACGGCCTGCAACAAGCAACTACATACTATTTTTTACATACAAATACAACCTCACGCTTATATCCTAGAGGGCTGGTCAAAGGACGAAGTTTGCCACTTACCACGAACTTGAATCAACATTCATTGGTAGCTGCACGCACGCTCGCCGGATTAATTAGGGGTATTCGTATATTGCGCTGATCGCTAATCTTGTTGTCCCTTCATAAAAATTTCAACCATGTATAAAGCTTCACAGTATGACTGCCTCGTGCACCTCCAAGGTACGCAGCCAGTGGAAAGGTCGATCCCGGCATAGTCGCGTTGCGTGCGCCTGGCTTATCATTTCTCGACGAAACTCCGACGATTTTTTGCGCACTTCTTACCATCACGGATTTACCGTGAGTTGAACTTACCACGGATTCAGTATGAGCTAATGAAATAATACCCGATTATGGACTTTTATATCCGGATATGCCGGATTAAGAACAGCGTCACTCCATTTCATTCCGTGGATGTCGTAGAAGGCGACTAAGGAAATAAATTACCAGGTCCTGGAGACGGGCAGCAGAGTCTTCTTGAGATTCCAACCGCATAGTGCGATCGCCAACCCGCCTGCCAGGCGTGGCGATTATGGCAAAACCCTTTATTGTTAGGGAAAACCATGACGGAGGCCTATGTCCTGCAGTGGGCGTAAAAATGGCTGATGATGATATGCAAATCTGCTGTCGACTTCACCATCATCGTCAGCCCACCGACAACACGACTTTTACTCGAAGTGAACGTGAAAAGGGCGCCATTTTTGACTGACAATTAAATGCTGCCTGGACTACACAGGGTGTAGCAAAATCCCCATAAGTAAACGGACTAAACTTTATATCTGAATCATTTTTATATTTAACCTAAATCAACTCTCAGCAGCCGCTTATTGAAGAAGAAGAAGAAGAAGAGGAAGAAGAAAGACATTTATTATACCAACAAGATACATCACAGAAACAAAATAAGCAGATAAGTAACATAACATGCACAACAACAGAATGAAAACTAAATACACAACAGACAAAACGAATAAATAAAACAGGACCATAGATGTAGCCTGTGGTGTATCTACGTTGCCACAAAAGGCAACTGACTCAGCGTTGTGCTGAGGAAGTGATCCCTCAGCGCTGATTGCTTGAGACATATTTTAAACGGACTGTACACAACAGTAACTCCAAGTGTAATTACAATAAAAATAAAAACGTAATGTTAATAAGGGAGACCGCACTCCAGCCGGCCATCGGGAGGGCTCAGCATAATTAAAGTTCGGGCGATAAAATTAACTATATTGCTCAAATGTCACCGACCGAGCTCGTATGTTGAGAATGCGCTTTCGCCTTAAGCTGGACCCACACTTGCATATTTTTTTCCATCCTCGAGAATAAATGAAAGAGGTTTTCACAGACGGCAAGTACTTGATACCGTTTCTACGATGGCCACTAGGGCCGCGTTTCGTAAAACTGCAACACATTGGTTAATTGAGACTGTTCTTTTTACATCGCGTAACCCTACCTGTTAATCTGTGGGTTAATCTACTCTGCAATGTACACAGAATTGTCCTAGTAAACTATGAGTCCTATGATTTTTCTATGAAATAGGGTCTAGATGGCGCGATCAAACTGTGCGAGATGTCGGTAAATAAGAGAAGTCAAGACCCACATAATAAAAAATCGCTATTGTCATCATATCATCATCATCATCAGCCATTCGACGCCCACTGCAGGAATAGGCATCCCTCGTGGTTTCCTAACCATGAAGGGTTTTGTCGTAATCGCCACGCTTGGCAGGCGGGTTGGCGATTGCAGTATGCGGTTGGAATCTCAGGAAGACGCTGCTGCCCGTCTCCTGGTAATTTATTTCCTTAGTCGCCTTCTACGACATCCACGGAAGGGAATGGAGTGACGCTATTCTTAATCCGACCCCACACGGAAACTTAATCCGACGCCACACGGAAAGCCACACTGTCATCATATATCATCATATTATGTTACTTATCTATTTATTTTGTTTCTGTGAAGTGTCTTTAATAAATGTCTTTCTTTCTTTCTATAAGACCCTTTAAACACATAAGAGTGCTTTGAAGGATCAGATTACTTACATTCAGTTATTCGAAATCCAAAGCATATATGTATAAAGCAAGCCACCGTCGCTATCGGATCTGTAGTTGCGAAGAAGGTAGCAAGGAAATTCCACTCTGTCCCTATATTACGCGCACCGAATCCTGGCGAATTCCAGACGTTTGCTGTCTCAATTATCAAGGAATTGACAGTTTAACCACTAGAAATCTTTTAGGATTTGATACTAATAATTCGCCGCGGTGGTAGCCTAGTGGGTAAAACATTGGACTCTTGCTCTCTCTTGCTCTTCATCAGCGATATCACGATCTCCTCAGCTTTCTTGTTCGTACTCAGTTGCTACCATTGTGGATAAGAAATTGTTGAATGTAGACCCAGCTGTAAGCCAAATGAACACACTGTCTCTCTGTCACTGGCGATAGCCCGATTTGGAATAGCTTCATTAATAGAAACTGTTAGGGTAATCGTGAGGCTAAATCTGTCCTGGAAGGCGCGATTCGATTCCTAAGGAGCGGTTACTGATCTGACAATGGCACGATTTCGGATAAGCCAGCGATAACTTGCACTGGGTTGTTTGGAATGTTGCGAGGTAGAGAGATTTATTTGGCGGCCAGACTACAAAGGCAGAAAGAAAAGTAAATCAGCTCTACTATAAAACATTTCCTAGATAATATGCCGTAAAAGTAGTTCATAAAAGCAAATATTTCAAATTACGAAGACATAAAACGAAGGCGGAACGCAGGTGATTTTTACAATATAAAACAAGCCACCATGTCAAACTTAGACATATCGCACCCTTAATCCAATACCGTCACTAAACAAAAATCTCTAAATTTCTGGTTTTAATGCCATCTATTGCAAATATTACAAAGTAACAATAAGCGCTGACTAGTTCACTTAAATTCCTATTTAAAACTGTAGATGGAAAACGAAGCATAATACAGAACTATATACATTTCTACACATTGAAAATCTTTAATAGCTTCTCCTGCACAATTTACATTTTTCGCTTAGTGCCAGTATTGGATTAAGGGTGCGATATTGTAAGCCTTTTAATGTATTTTGTTTTCTGGTATTTACAATAAAGTGTTCTAATCTAATCTAGTCTAATCGAAGCACAGCACTGTCGAAGGCACATCTACCTTTACACACATCCAAGCACATCGATCCAACCATTCGACCAGCTATCGACCGTAAAAGTAAAACCTGGCGAATGTACAGGCAATATTTTTGCCATCACAAACCAAGTGTCCATTCTCCACCTGTTCCCAAACTCCAGTTTTATTTATCCGGAAAGGAAATCCACCCACAGCCTCTAAATCAGCGCCCCCAAAGTGTTTCGGACGCACCCAATAAACGACGTCCCTGTCTATAAAAGCCAATGGCTCTGAAAACTAATGTCCGCCGCTCAACCGACGACTCTTCAATGCCCATAACAAGTCGCCACACATTACGCAAGATGTCGCCAACAATACAATCGCGAGATGGAGAGCATACAGAAGTATTAGTCCTACCAAGAATATGGAAAAACACGTAGAAGATGAAGATAGTGGAAAGGATGAGGATTTTTTTGAAACATTGATATTAAAGCCGTTGCAAGTCGAAAGATAAAAGGACGTTTACATAAGCACCTTATATACATCCCACTGTAGGGCACAGGCCTTCTCTCGGGGAGAGAGTATGGGCTTAATCACCATGCGTGCCCACCGCGGATTGGCGATTTCAAGCACGGAGGTATGTGAATAGCTCAGACACTCAGGTTTCCTCACGATGTTTTCCTTCACCGTAAGCGAGTGGTTTTCTACTATAACTTCACAAATGTACATAACTTAGAAAACAAAGTCATAGGTACATGCCCGCACTGGGGATCGAACCTGGGTCTCTCGCTTCCGAGTCCGATGTTCTACCCACTAGCCTACCACCGCTCGTTTCAAAGGACGTTTAATAACCGCTATTAAAAGCGGAGAAAAGAAAATTCATATAGGTTTGGCCAATCTGTGCTGTTGGCGCCACTCTGAGTGTTGACCATGTTTAATGTTCATGATCTTTGCTATAGTATTCGTCCAGGACAGGCAGCGTAACTGAAGTGGGGTTGGCTGAGCTACATAGACTAATGCCCGGTTCCTATATTCAAGAACGACTCGTTTTGCTTACGGATGGTTAAAATGTCTACTCAAGCATTCCTCTTAAAAACGGTTTCGAATAACGTACCGTATGATAAATGATTGGAGATAACAATTTGTAAAATTCATATAAAATTTTTTAAACATCAAACCAGCTTCAAGTTACAGGACGCTTGTTAAGGATAAGTTACCGATTACCAATAACGATTCGTCAAATATAGGAACCGGGCATAAGTAGATGGGTGAGAATATCTACTGACTGGTTGCCGCGCTGTGGATGTCAAAGAACGGGCATTTACAGAAGACAACTAAGATACAATCCAATAGCCTAATCAGGCACATATCAACCTAAACGCATTAAGTTTACCTGAATACATGTTCGATCGAGGCAACCAAGGACAAGATGGTCTAAATGCATTTGAGCAAACACAGGGAGCACAAACACAGAAACTATTATTAAGGTGCACGAGCATTACCGTCCATCATTTCAGTTGAAGATAACACAAGCTGCCGAACCTTCGAAAACATGGCTCTGGAACTGACGACTTCTACGGTTCCCTACTCTGTGCGGTGACAATCGCCTCTAGTCCCGAATTAGCCCAGTCACCGGCCCCGACGCATTTAGAAAAGTCTCGGAGCAAAAAATGCACGACACCCACAGCGGTTAACGATCGGTGCCACGAGCGTGAAGCGAAGCGTGGCGGGAAGCGTGGAATGAGGAAAAGTGGCCACGCAAGACACGGGCC
The DNA here is from genome assembly GCA_947310995.1 of Yponomeuta cagnagella. NCBI lineage: Eukaryota > Metazoa > Arthropoda > Insecta > Lepidoptera > Yponomeutidae > Yponomeuta > Yponomeuta cagnagella. The sequence goes on from OX371277.1 coordinate 16,904,293, forward strand.
TCAGCCTACATTTGTCCACTGTTAGCAATAGGAACGCCGCTGATTTCTGACCTTGAATTATTAGTGACTGTTCATTTACCAGAACGCTTCAAATCGCCAATGTGCGTTGGACACGCGAAGTGATTAGGCCCTTACTCTCTCTCTCAGAGGCATTTGCCCTGGGGGCCTTTATTAGTTGTTTATACCTATCATAATCCTGGCAGTGAATGAAGGCGGTCGCGGAGTGATGACTCTAAGATAGCAGCGGGAAAGCGATGGACGACACTGGCGAAGGAAGGTTGGCGTAAGGGGGACGCGGCCTATGCCCAGCTATGGCATGGGCATAAGTAGATAAAAACCTGATACGATTCACTTCCGTTTATCAAGGAGACACAATTACTTTAAGAAAGTGTAGTGTAACGTCATAACGTCTTTTCCTTGGTAATTCGTAGATGAATTGAGAACAGTGCTAGAGACATTGAAGACTCTTGCGTAGGTTTTGTGTTATGCCAATAGGCACACCAATGAGACATAAGAAAGACAAAGTCAGGGATGGATTCGAAATAGACTTAAGTGACTCTGATTTGATGACAACACATACATTAACTTATGCGTAGACAAGATGTGCCACTTGCCAGGATTCTGACATACTATTAAAAAAGTGACTTGAGGGCAGACCACCTACCCTCACTACAATAATTAACTGCACTCACCACATCAGTCTGCCCGTGACCACGGCAGCTGCAACGTTGATGAAACGTCGGGAATTAAGGTAATTAAATTTTACCCAATTAATAATCGCGATTAGACGCGTTTAATATGACTATTAAAAAAAGAAGTAAATATCTTACGAAAAAAGTGCACTTCTAATTCTCGTCCAAAGTTTGTAGCATCCGGACAAAACAGAGGGTATTTTCAGATGCATCTCGTGTCACCCCCAAAGAAATGGATATAGTGGAGCCAAAAAGAGGAGTATGAACTACTTTTGGGCAACACTAATGCGGACGTTAGCATCAACCAACGTAGTGTAATCTGGCTAAGTCGAGCCACCAAACTAAGGATAAGAATACCACCAGTTAATATACCGAAAGTAAAGAGATCTACGAATGACGATACTCGTGTGCGACTAAGACGTAAATAAACTAGAGGTAACCAGGTATGTAAAAGACGCTTAAGGAGTGGTGGACCAGCCCGGTTGAAACCAGAACTTGAGCGTTGATAAATCATAGGAAATAGTTTCCCTTGATGATTTAATGTTTAAGAGATAGCCACAGAAGAGCGTCTCAGTACAAGGTTCTGCTTGCTAATTCTATTATCTAGATCCCCTGAAGGTTGTTTGAGTTGACGTGAATAGGGCAATAAAAAAATTTATAACATTAGTAATCAGTTTGATAGCAAATTCGTTAAGCGCAAAAAAATGGCGCGCTTCGAGGGAGGCCTTCAATCCAACTAGTTTAAAAGTGGCTCTAAAGTTCAAACTAGGGCATACAACCGGTTCCGTTTTTTGTATGAAGGAACCGGATGCATGCCCCAAATTTATAGATGGCCACGACATTTTGCGCATCTACTGACAGAAGCAGGCGCTGCTTCTGTTACAGAAGTTCTGGTAGTTTCTATCTTATGACTTGTTGTCTCGTGTGGTGATAGGTAAAGGTGTGGTTAATATCCGCTTTGATCTCCTCGGCTTATGATTGAAAGCCGTCGGCGCGAGCTGAATTACGAAGGCGGCGGAAAACAAGTATAAACACGCGGGTTCTCTGGTAGTTGTGATCATTATTGCAATATTATGCCTATGACGGTCATCATTGACGATGATGGTTTTGTTACCGTCAGTCATCGTCAACGATGACAATTTACGGTCTTCGATGTAAATAGATTTTTCTTCAAAGAGGTTTTATGCAAAGTAGCGCTAAAACTGTGACTTAAATAACGTTACGAGGTAAACATAAATGTGTCCATTTCAAGAGCTAGATCGTTTTGGAGAAAAAATGGACAAAAAAAACTTCAAACTTAGTCTTTTACATACAAATTTTTCCAAACACTTTTCTGGCAAGCTTATATTTTATGCAGGAATCTTATTGCAGAATCGTATACAGTGAGTCATGAAGGAACCTAAATCTTGAGAACGAACTAAAATCTTGGGAAGCAAAGTTTATGTTTATTTCTAGTACATTACAGTAGCCAACACTATGGTTACCAACAGTTTTAAAGTTATATTGAGAGCCCCCCTTAAATATTTATTTTATTTTAATTTAATTATTTATTTTTGACTAAGTATTCTGTGAATATTTCAAGCGTCTAAATGTTGCTGTTATTAATATTGAGCAAAAAACGGCAAAAAAGTTACGTTTGTTGTATGGGAGCACTTTATCTTTATTTTATTAGGTTTTTAGTATATGTTGTTATAGCCGCTACAGAAATACATCATATGTGTAAATTACAACTGCCTATACAGCCTGGTGACAGACAGACAGACAGACGGATAGACAGACGGACGGACAGGCAGACAGAAGGACAGTGAAGTCTTAGTAATAGGGTCTCGTTTGGCACCCTTCGGGTACGGAACCCTAAAAATAAGTCAAAATTTTTGTTTGTTTTTATTCATAAACTATTTAGAGTAACATATTTTTTTAATTGACCGAGGTAGTAGAAGGCGCATGGTAAATGATCGGTCCTTAAATCTTAAAGGAATTCACAGTGCTCAAAACTAAGTAACAAAAAGTCACTGATTCCGCGTTCTTTGGGAAATAAACAAAACCTTTTAGCATAACTTCGAAGCAAACTTTTTAAAAAAGTTTGGGTACCGCAACACTACCGATATATAGCCTTAATGTAGGGATTCACTAAATTAAACTCATGTTTCTTGTTCACTAGCAGTAATTAGGTTAATCTACTGTTAACGGTTGGCCAAAGTGCCTACAAAAAACAACTGCCAGTAAATAAACAGATTGTTAATGTACGAGAAACCGTGTGTAAGGCTATACAGCTCAGTAGTGTAGCGGGAGATTAAAAATGTTCACGGTTTTTCTAATTTTGTAGCTAAACTGGGCCGCAACACAGTCTTTTGACTAGCGCGGAGGGTAGTTGTTGTTTTAGGCTGTTACCGTTTGCTGCATTCTCTAAATAAACACCTACCTTAACAAAGAAACATAACAATGTTTAGTATGTTTAGAAACTAAATATAATTATTGGCAAGTAGGATGTAAGTAATACAATGTAACAGTGTGAACATTTCAACCTGGCAATAAACGATTTGATTTGATTTTGATTTGATCATTGTTTTCATTGCTATAACGCCCGGCAGATAACTTGAACCAAAATCCGCGCAGTCGGGATGATTTTGCGAAGGACACGTAAGAGTAATTCTTTTAAGGATTTCGAAGTCGACAAGGAACCCTTATAGTTTCGCCGTTTCCATCCGTCTGTCTGTCTGTCCGCGGCCAAGCTCAGAGACGATTAGTACTAGATAGCTGAAATTTGGCAAAGACATACATATTAATCACGCCGACAAAACGGTAAAATAAAAGTTTAAAACACATTATGGCTACACCTAAATTAGGGATGCAATTTTTTTTTCTCGTCTACACCATAGTTTTTCTCGTCTACACCATACCCCATCATTGGATTGGTCGGGAAAACCATTTTTCGATTTAGGGATCCGCTTGCGAAATATTAAGCTTTAAAGAGCAATTTTTTTCTTGTTGGGCGTCCCCTGTGAAATATTGATGCAATATTATTAAATTCGAATCCAAAGAAGTCACATACCGCGTTCCCCGTCCGATCCCTTCTGACCAAGGAATCAATCCTTTTGTTCTTTGTCATTTCTACCCGATGCGGGTGTACCTACTTCCTTTATTCCTTACTAAAACCCTTTTTTCTACAGGAGCGTGACGTGGCCGAGGGCGCCGACTTCCTCATGGTGAAGCCGGGCCTGCCCTACCTGGACATCGTGCGGCAAACCAAGGACAAGTTTCCCAACCATCCACTCTTCATTTACCAGGTAATGATTAAGCTCAAACTAAAATTGAGTGTTATGATTTTAGGGTTCATGTATGTATGTAAATATATGTAATTCAATTCGATTCAATTCAAATATTTTTATTCATTATAAAAACAGAATGTTTACTTAATGAACGTCAAAGTTGTTAGTTTCACAATTAATAGAAAATGTGGAGAATAAGCTAACAAAGAAACTCCACATTTATTCTTTTCAACACACGTTTTAACTTAATTAACAGAGTTTTCAACTTAAAATATTAGGCATGAATGTGTTGAACACTAGTCACAATCGTCCTTTAAATAATATTAATCTGTTTAGTGCCAAACATCTTTGTCTTCTGGTTCAATTTATTTGCTGGGTATTATTCAAGAAGAATGAATAAAACCGTGAAAATGTTGAATTTACCGCCACACTACTATCGTTTTATCTTAAATACGTATTAGTTACGACAAAAAGTTGCTGTGTTGAGCGAGTTGAGCTTACTAAATTGATATATTTTCTCCTCTCCCTTCAAACACCCTGAGAGAACTCCGAGTCTCCTCTAGGTTGTTATTTTTGGTCAGTCTTGCCATCAAGGAACATACTTCCCGAAAATCAAGAAACGATTAAAGGAACATTTGATAACGCCCGGTGGACCACCTATAATTATTAAGCGATCAATTTCAGATTTCATCAAGAGAGTCCCTTGATTGATTTGCACAAAATCATCTTGACCGGCCTAGATCATAATAAGGGGGTTTCAAGCTAAACCAGTCTTTTTCAAAGTGGGCGATAATGCCTCTTGTAGGCGCTGGGGCATCCGGGACATAATTTCATAGGGTCTACAATCAAATTAATTTATTGGCAGAAAACCATTTACCACGTCTGATTACCATGCGTATGATACCATGTACATTTTCACAAAAGGCCTCAGTTTGGGTATATTTCCATGTTTGTGATGTCCTTGCCTGGTTACCATAGCACAGAGTATCCTAGTGTAGGATCAGGACAAGTGATTGTGTTGTGTCGAAGTTTTTTATTCTATCCGTAGCACATGCTTAGTCCAGTCTAGCCCCACTATTATGTATCTGTCTAATGTATTGTGTTATTGATCCTAACGTTTCCGAAGTATCAAAAAACGTATTTGACGGCTGATGCGGCTAAAAAAAAGTAAAAATCAACCCTACTGAGACTTACAGAATAGAGGCGCTACCACCATTTCGTAGCCAGCCACTAACCAAAGGTTTCTCGTACACTGTAACTGCCGAAACATAAACGAGTAGAGTGCATGCGTGTAAAGGCTGATGATTATAAAGGCCGTTGACTGTACCTGTCACTGACAAAAAAAGTGTTGCCAGATGAGGCGATTTATCGCCATTTGTCGAAAGTGAAATGGCGACCAAAATTGCAATCGGCGACCGGTCGCCAGTTGGACTACCTCAATAATTTTTTTTCGGCGACTTTTATTTGATTTTTTTGCGTAATCGTGACAAGTGAATAAATATTAATTATTGCATTTTTTTGGATTTGTCGTGACGCCGCTGTAAGGGTTCGATGGATATAAAATGACCTGTAATTTTACGCGACAAAAAGTGTTTTTATATTTTTAAGATTAATTGAGAAACTTTAAGAAAACAGCGTACAAACTACAAAAAAGTCACTAAGCGGCGATAAGCGGCGATTTTGGGCTACATGTCAGAAAGTTGAGTTGTTTTGGGCATTTTTTTTTTCCAAATTTTGGCGATATTTGCCGGCCAGCGTCTGGCAACACTGACAGAAATTTTGGCTGTTCTCCGGAACGCTTTTATTTCTTTACGATTACAAAAACCTTTCACACAGTCTTATCGAAGTTCGCAGACAAGCAAAGGAATGTTTTTGTTGAAAAGATGTTTTTTTTTTCGGCGCCAGAAAAGGCGCCGCTTTGAGATACGAACAGAGGTTCAAAAAAGACTGAGAGCAAGTATGAATGAACATATCCTCACCAAGTCATTATAAAAACTGGCAGGACTATTATCATTCAATATTTGAAACAATATTTTCCAAGAAGTAGTCGAGTTAATTCCAGTATTCCACGGGCATAGCTAGAACTCTGTTCAGAGGGAAATGAAAATATAATTATTTATTAGTTAAAATACAAGAACATAAACTCACGCCTGTATCCCGCAGGGGTAGGCAGAGACCAGGGTCTGCCACTTGCTACAATCCTGACATCTCTCTCGCTTCATTAACATCCATTAGGCGTTGCCTGCAGGCACGCCGGTTTCGGGTACTATTAATCTTGCTCTTGGCTAATAGAGCCCCTATTTGGTCAAAGTATGTCCGCCTGGGACATCCATCCTTCCACTCACAGTTACTCGATATATTACTTTCGTCAATCTTTCTTTCTTCATCCTCTCCATATGACCAAACCAAATTTGAATATTTTTTTTTTGCAATTTTCACATCTGGCCGCACAAGGCCGGGAAGCTTGGAAAACAATGAGGAAGGCCTATGTCATGCAGTGGGCGTCAAATGGCTGATGATGATACCTAAGTGTATGAAGCTTAAAATTGTTTATAATTTCTATTATTTTATTTGTCAAAAGAAAACTCATTATTTTACAATAATTTAACGTTATACGGTTTTTCTAAAACACTCCGGAAGTGTAGTTTAAAAAATTTACTGTATTTTTTGGAATCGTGTTTTTGTAAATAAAACTATGAAATGTTAGAATGCGCAAGACAGATGGAATGCAGAGATATGTCCTATCATCACATTATTTTGGACCAATCCCTTCCAAATAGCTGCATCCAAATCGTTCATCGCTCTTTGTCATCGTTCATGACCCTTTTCGCTTCGTAACTGTTATCGCCGTTTTTCCTGTGATCGACATGGGACAGATAAGATTATGTACCTTAAAAACATAACGATTAGGCATCGAAAGTACACTAACTAATACGACTGTTCGTCGCGGTTTACAGTGCTTAAAGTAACCTCCATCCCTTTATGAAAAGATTTCTGAAGTGACTGTTCATCAAACCGTGACCGACCAATCGCGACCGGGCCGGGCTCCACCCGGGACACGTCCACCGTGCACGGGCCGGGCCAGTAATTCCTGCCAGCAATGGCTTGGTAATAGCCTTGTATAGAATAGCTGGTAGGAATAGAGCCCGCCCGCTAACCCCTCAACCCTCGCGCCAGCCATATGCGTGTGTTTTTGTTTAGAATTTCTGCGACATGATGCAGGCTGACTGGCTTCATCTAAACAACACGAACTGGCGTCAGCGCACTGGCTTCGTGTAAACTTCTTTGCACGGCCGTACCAGTGATAAGTGTTTTGCGTCGACTAGTCATTTCATGAGTCGATAGACGTGAGGCTTGAGTAAATATGCATTTTTCACAACTTGAATTGGCAGCCGTTTCAATTGCAATCGATGACGAAGTATTGGCAATACTACTGAAAGACGGTGGGGTGTACATCCAACATTACCGCTTAAGGCGGCAATAAAATGAAATCGGGATTAATATTGTACATTTTTGCTTTCGGGATTGTTATAATTGCTCAAGGAGCAATTGCTGTACAAACGTAGTTTGGTTTTAATTCACAAACGACACGCCGGATCTCAATGACGCTTTACCAGAGGACGAAAATCAAGGTTTGCTCGTGCTTACAACTGAGAATAACAGAATAAAAAAGAAATCAAAGCCTCACGAGACTTTTCATACAAACTACTCTCAAGGCTGTATTTTTTTTAAGTTTATTTCCAATTCTAAGCCCGATCAAATCTCTATTTGTGTCCTCTAAACGTATTGGTAAAGTTTCATTGCGATAACGATGTCGTGGGTAAATAAAACCTAACTACGTTTGTAAGGGAATTGCTCCTCGAGGGGTCGCCTTAAGTCTACAAACCACGTCACGTGACCCGACTATGTATCTATCATTGTCATCATCGGTACCCATACTTAAGATATTCGATGTAATATCGAAATCACAGTCCATGTCACAACGAAACATTTGAAAGTCATGTTTTTTTTGCGTCAAAAACTTGTTCGTCTCAAACAAAGAAGGATAGAAGGAAGGCTTTATCTCCTTTGTCGGCCCAAAACAATTATTCAAGCCAAAGGTAAATACTAAAAATTTATTCATCAACAAATCCTTTGAGGAGACTCCATTTCTACCTACAGGCCCAGTAACAATGCCTGCCAAAGTACGTTGGCCATTGTACATCCCTGCTTTGTCTGTTTATGAATTGTCTGGGCTTATTCCTATGTCCAATTTCCTGGAAAGGTGCGTTTTTGTTTTAGAAACGTTTCATCTGGTGGCAACGTTTTGGGAACTTTTGTTCGGCTCATCTGTGACCAACGCGGCAATTCTACGCCGAAGGGCAGTTCGAAATGCAAAGTATTGTAAAGTGTTTTACAACTGTAGGAATATTATAGTTATTATATACATACAATAGACTAAGAATTGACAAAGTATCTCCTGGTATGGATTAGTACATATTACTTCAGAGGGAAGAAAGTGACAGTTGTGATTTGTGATTTAAGAAATTTATTTCTCAATAAGAATACATTGATTCACTTACTTGAGAAACAATAGTTATGTATATTAATAAATGTTATATAAATGTTCCATACCGAGATTATGGCATTTGCGCCAGGAGCTTGCGAGGGGCGCAAACCATTTGAGGTATGGAACTGTACTTTATCCTGAGGTATGTAAAGTGCTTTTTATTACACCTACGAGGAAAATTATACACATAAATGCATAGAAATGTTTATATTTAGTTAAAAGTATATTCGCCCGTTTCTGGAGTAGGCTAAGATCATAAGGTCATGCAGCCACTTCTTCCGTGATTCCGCGCGTTTTATATACAAAAATAATTTCGTTTTTAATTTTCTGTATGCACCAAGGAGGTTGGTAACTGGTAAAAAAAAAACTGTATGTGGCCAGTAACAATTTACTTGAAATTTAATTAGTATAGACAGTTAAAGTCTCTTTGAAGTAGGACTGCTGACAAATTAAAAAAAAAAAAAAACGGGTATGTAATGGAATTTCATACATACTTCCCACCCTTGGGTCGGAAGGATTTTCATACAAACTTCCATACCTTGGGATGAAAGGATTTGAAGGGCGGGATAAAGGCGTTTCTTCCCTCTAATTGGTATAATTAGTATGTATTTTCAGAGCAGGTGTGATAAAAAATCATTTTTTGTTAGTTATTATTATTTATGAGTCTGGTTTAGTAACAGAAAATTCGCTTTAAACTTCGTTAATTTAAGTCCGGATTCGTTTACTTGCAATTTTGTCGAAAGTGTCCGACCAGACCCTAGAGTCTGATACAATGATAGTTTTTCAATAGAATGATATAAGCCCGACAATAGTCGTTATTTGCCTCTATTTGGTAATCTACTGAACAACAGCAGTTAATTTTCAATATCATTCCAATGGTATAACCCGCGCAAATTAAATACCAAGGCAATTCTCGCGAACATGATCAAATCGCGCGAGCCGCCGAGTTAAGTTCTACCATTGGAATGCGATTGGTAGACTACTAATATCAGTGAAACAACCATCACCATACTGATATCACTCGACTGACCAACAGTGCAACGGTTTTAAACGTGTCTAGCAAAAACTTGAAAATTTATTCGTTTGACACCTAATAAAATGTATTGTGACCTCTATTATTGGACAGATTTATTTAATTGAGCTATATGGTATTGAGGTATTGTATGTTTTCTCAGACTCTAATTTTTACAAGACGTGGGCGTCAACGAGTGGACGGATAAAAACAGCTTTTAATCCGATTATGTGAAATTATGGGTTATGAAATTGGGTTATGTATTTTTGGAAAGTCTACAGAAGAGAATAGAAAAATCTAAACTATATGTGTGACGTCACCCTAAGTCCGATGGGTCGTTTACACCAGTTCGTGTTAACGACGGCAGATGGGCACGCGCACTAAAGGTGCTGCCTCCGCGCGGCGTCCACAAGGTGATCACCCGAGGAGCATTGTCTTCCATTCCACATCTGCCCCTTGCCCGAATGATAATTGCTTGCACCTGTCCCAGTTTCTTGAGTCACGAAGCCTAAATAGGTAATCTATGGACAGAAGAACGAGGGACTGACCCCTTCGCTCGCATTTTTTTTTCGGAAGGTTGTCTGGAAGAAATTGCTGTTGGCAATGAGGCCGCCCATTGTACTTTTTCATTGTAAGTTTCATATTTTATGTCTCTTGTTGCTTGTGTGCAATAAAGAATATTCTTATCTTATCTTTTTTCTAAGATTTTGCATCATCATTATATTTAAGGTCGCTCTTACGCCTGGCATCTGCCCCAGTCGCACATTAACATTTATAATTATTGTAAAGAAACTTTTTTTTTTTCATAAATTTGGTCCTCTTTAGTAGGCTTTGTTACATAATAAAATTTAGAACATTTTGACTCAATTTTTGTTTTTCTACACTTAGTTTTCGATAAAGAAAAGTCACTTCCAAATTTATCAATTTTAGTAGCAAATTTTCCCAGTCGAACGCCGTACAACAAATTCTTGACCGGAGAAAACTTTCTGTTTTATTTGTATTTATGGTGTTCGGGTGTTGGGGAAATTATTCGGGAATCGATACAAATTAAATTATGTACGGACGAACGAACAATAATTTCCAGCAAAGTGTTGATCTATTGTTGGTCATCTCGATTGGGGGGAAACAAGTGTTATTGAACTCTTAATACGGTACCTACCGTATGACGCATTTGATCCATCACAGCTTTTATTGTGTCATTAACTTAATTACCAGTACCTAGATTGGTGTTATGGAATTCTACGTGAGTGTTAGTTTCTCTCGGTTCGATACTATTACAAAACAGTTCAAGGCTACTATTCGACCTCTAAGTCAATAAGCTATGGACAATACTGCTTTAGATTGGCGGGGCGGTGGGCGGTGGTAGCCTAGTGGGTAGAACATTGGACTCGGAAGCGAGAGACCCAGGTTCGATTCCCAGCGCGGGCATGTACCTATGACTTTGTTTTCCAAATTATGTAGTACATTTGTGAAGTTATAGTAGCAATACCACTCGCTAACTGTGAAGGAAAACATCGTGAGGAAACCTGAGTGTCTGAGCTATTCACATACCTAAGCACTTGAAATCGCCAAACCGCGTTGGGCACGCGTGATGATTAAGCCCATACTCTCTCTCTGAGAGAAGGCCTGTGCCCTACAGCGGGACGTATATAGGCTGCTTATTACAATTCTGCTTTAGAACCTAGCCCGACCTAGTCCCTGAAAGTGTTACACATCCCTTCCGAACTTCCTGGGCAGAAACAGGCATTCAAAACAGCTCTGTTATTCACACCGTCCACATTCTGATCTTAATGAACCCTTTCTCTCGTAAAAATATCTTTCTCCACCTGAAATTAAGTCCAAATTTCGCAATTAACTTCAGCCATAAACCTCAACGCAAACTGACGTGAAACGAGCTACCTCCTTCCGGTGCATATTTTCACGTCACTACCGCCTCATCATCTGTTTGTGTGGACTCTTAAAACCTCAGAAAGAGACAGGCGATGGGGTTTGGCTCGTAAATTAGGGCCTGGAGATAAAGAAAATGATATAGAAGGTTCAATACAAATACAAAAATTCTTAATTCTTGACATTGTATAATAATTTTGTAAATAATATAGCTTCTAATTTTAAATCATTATATTTGTATACCATATAATGGTGCTACACGCTTGTCCGTATTTATGTATTATATAAAACCTACATGTACCGTGTTTGCTGACAAATAAAGACTTGAATTGAATTGAAAATACAAAAATTCTTTATTCGTTTTCCACTACATCTTAGTCTATGTACATTGACGGTATCTACTTGTAAGTATAAAAATACCTGTAGCAGTAGAAACCGGTCTGCCACATCTAGAACGGTGTTGCAAAATAGTGGAGGAAAACAATACAATTTTGTGTGTGTGTGTGTGTGTGTGTGTGTGTGTGTGTGTGTGTGTGTGTGTGAGTGTGTGTGAGTGTGTGTGTGTGTGTGTGTGTGTGTGTGTGTAGGTGTGTGTGTAGGTGTGTGTGTGTGTGTGTGTGTGTGTGTGTGTGTGTGTGTGTGTGTGTGTGTGTGTGTGTGTGTGTGTGTGTGTGTGTGTGTGTGTGTGTGTGTGTGTGTGTGTGTGTGTGTGTGTGTGTGTGTGTGTGTGTGTGTGTGTGTGTGTGTGTGTGTGTGTGTGTGTGTGTGTGTGTGTGTGTGTGTGTGTGTGTGTGTGTGTGTGTGTGTGTGTGTGTGTGTGTGTGTGTGTGTGTGTGTGTGTGTGTGTGTGTGTGTGTGTGTGTGTGTGTGTGTGTGTGTGTGTGTGTGTGTGTGTGTGTGTGTGTGTGTGTGTGTGTGTGTGTGTGTGTGTGTGTGTGTGTGTGTGTGTGTGTGTGTGTGTGTGTGTGTGTGTGTGTGTGTGTGTGTGTGTGTGTGTGTGTGTGTGTGTGTGTGTGTGTGTGTGTGTGTGTGTGTGTGTGTGTGTGTGTGTGTGTGTGTGTGTGTGTGTGTGTGTGTGTGTGTGTGTGTGTGTGTGTGTGTGTGTGTGTGTGTGTGTGTGTGTGTGTGTGTGTGTGTGTGTGTGTGTGTGTGTGTGTGTGTGTGTGTGTGTGTGTGTGTGTGTGTGTGTGTGTGATTGTAAAGGGTCCAAAGGCTATAGAAGCTAGGAGGCGGCACAAATTCGTTGATCTGGCGTTGGGGGTCGTGGGGTCGATTGCCACTGGGGGGCCGCCGTACATTTGTACAAGAAGACGTCAGTCGGGGTGATTTCCATGTTTGTGTTGTCTTTGCCTGGTTACCATAGCACAGGGTATCCTAGTTTGGGATCAGGACATGTGATTGTGTTGTGTGGAAGTTATTATTATTAAATTGTTGCATTATTGGGACTCGTTTGGCAATCTAAAATATATAATGATAACAAAAGAATGAGGATTCATTTGTCAAATCTGGTCTAGATCTCTGGATCTGGAAATAAAATTACGGACATTTTAGACATATCTTTGTTATCCCATAGCTAGTTTTTGATGAAAAAATTGGCAAGACAAATTACGAACTTTCTCCATCGAAAACTATGTTTAGGATAACAAAATTAAGTCTCAAATGTCCGTAATTTTATATTCTAGTTGCGTCTAGACCAGATTTGCCTAACGCTAGTGGCATTTTTCCGAGCGGTTCCGTGCTTCGCAAGGCACGTTAAGCTGTTGGTGCCGGCTGCCGTCGATAGATGGCAGTCGTTAAGCCAAGTCAGAGGCCTTAGGGCGGCTTGACAACTTCTGACAGTAGACGAGCCACTAGTCTACAAGCCTCCACCAATCCGGACTTGGCCCCCGTGGTGGAGTATGGCCTATACCTTCCTCAGGGAAGAGACCCGTGCCCCTCGGTGGGGACATAATGGGTTGATGATGATGATGAAACCTACTGATTCATTAAAACTTATTAAAAAAAATTAAATGTGCTTGCGAGAGGGATGCCAATTGAAATCTCGGTCTTAAATGTGCATATGGCGGCATTTTAAAGTGTAGATAGTGGCATTTTAACCTCAGAACTCGGCTTTAATAGTATATATATTGTACACTAGATGACCCCGTGAACTTCGTATCACCGACGTCAACCGTTTTTTTTTCTTCTCACCGTTTAAACCTTCCCTGGACTTCCACAAATATATAAAAACAACAATTAGCCAAATCGGCCCAGCCGTTCTCGAGTTTTAGTGAGACTAACGAACAGCAATTCATTTTTATATATAAAGATATAATGGCGGACCCTGGTCTCTGCCTACCCCTCCGGGATACAAGCTTGAGTTTATGTATGTGGGTTGAGTTGAGTTTGGTTGAACTTAAATCTAGCCTGGAAACCTATCCAATATAAAAGTAGTGGTAACACCACTAGTTCCCTCATATGTACCTTTCAAATTGTGGTTATTTGAATAAATACTTTTTATCTCATGTATATTATATATTTATTGGAAATCTCAGAAATCGCGCAAAAATTGTCAGCTTACAAGGATATTCTTACCGGCTCCAATTTGTCCACTTTTGAAACTGAAAGAAGCTTATGTACCTACGATTCTATTTTAAGTGATACACGCGGAGGTCATAAAGACATCTTCATCAGCCATTTGACGCCTACTGCAGGACATACGCCTCCCTCATGGTTTTCTAACCATGAAGGGTCTCGCCATAATCGCCACGCAGGTTAGCGACCGCAGTATAACATAACATAACATTTACATACAGGCACATACATTGCTTCTGGCCCCACACTAGGATACCCTGTGTCGTGGAAACCAGAATATGCGGTTGGAATCTCAGGAAGACGCTGCTGCGAGCAGATGGGTCTCCTGGTAATTTATTTCCTTAGTCGCCTTCTACGACAACATCTTAATATTTGTTAATTTATCAAAAAAATAATGATGGAGTTTCATTTATTGCAGTCGGACGACTTTTGCGAGTTATTGTTTAAAATTCTTGCTAGTATTACTATTAAGGATTTCTAGGACAAAAACTACTTCAAACACCTACTTAGAGGCTAAAAATTATCCTCAGCACAGATTACATAGTGCAACAAAAAGAATATAAAAACTACTTTGTTTTGCAATTTCGTCCATCGACAGATCCTACTGAAACAACTATAAATTAAAGTTTTAATGGTCACGACACGATATCAAAGTTCGATTTTATTTTATCGTTAACCCTTATTATGGGTCTCCTTGACTGCGTGGGCCTACAATAATCACAGTACGCAGACGGTATCAAAGAGTGCAGTATCCTCACAAACATCTATAGTATTATACAAACATCTATATTATAGGAGTGCTTAAAAATATTATAATTAACTGCGTTCAGGCAATACGGTCTTAATTCGAATCCGCACAGGAGATTCTTCCGTAGTAAAAGTTCTTTTGGCTTCGTACCTTATTTTGACACCATAAACAGTTTTTAATTGGGCACAAACTGTTATACGATTTACGAGCACAGAACGTCACATAAATGTAAAGTAAATTTACAGTTAGCGACCAGCTTTCCGCCACAATTAAATCGAGTTTCTTATTGAAAGTTTCACCTTTTTGTTGGAAGGTTTACGACTGTGACACGGTGGCTTTGAATTGTGCCCACCTATTGAAGTTTTGAAGAGGGCGGCATACCTTGAAACGAATGCGCCTGTTTAAAATGTTGAGCTTTCCATATTGAATTTCAAACAATAAGCAATACAACATACCACCAAAAAAATTCACCTTTACATTCTTTGCAACGTCGCCCGTAACGTACTGTAGTTTATGTACTGTGTCGTCTTTGCAGCCTCGCAACTAGTATGCCTATGTATAAACAATAAAAACCGCAACAAATTATGGAATGATCATATTTACGATGCATGGAAACTTTGCTTCTAGACCAACGGTCAAGAATATAACCTTAGATAGCTATTTTGTATCAATCATATTATCTAACATCGAAGACAGCTTCATTACACTAAACTTAAATTGAATCGTGTGATTTTAAAACAACACAAGTCACATGTGTTTTTAAAATAACACTTGCCCATTTTTTTTAATTAAATTATTTACACCTACCTATTGAATTACATTAGAAAAAAAAATTGTAGTTTATTCATACAGAAATCAATATAATATGCTAAAATATTGCTGTTGTAGATATTAGTATTTGAATAAAACAGTTTTTTCTATCGCAGTCACATCTGATGAGGAAGAGTAAGCTGGTTTCAGTCCATTGAAATTCCTAATCTCGCATCCGGCCAGAGAAACAGAGGATAATTTTTTTCGGTCAGGATCGTGGCAAGTGCCCTGGTTTCTGCCCTACCCCTCTAGGACACAGGCGTGAGTTTATATATTATGTGTGTATGTATTTTATTTTAATTTATTTATTTATTTATTTATTTTAATTTTATCTATTAAGGAGCACCAACAGAATGCACACAGCCTTTTTTTATTATAATTATTAAAGGAACAAATTATAATCTACGAATTTAAAAAGAGCGGGTAGATGTGAAACTGTAATCCCCGCACTAGGTAAGCCCATTTTACAATAAGATTTAAAATTTATATGTCTTATATGCACCCCTTTAACAGGCGCCCACAAATTGGCCTTCTTATTAATATTAACTAGTGAGATCTTATTAAAACTTATAACTAAAAAAAAAATCTGTAACTATTAAAGCTAAAAATTTAAACAAACAGCCATTGTATAGTTTTAAGGATACATCTCAGGATTTTATCTTAAAAAACCGGCCAAGAGCGAGTCGAACTCGCACACGAAGGGTACCATTACCTATACAACATTTGAATATTTCAAGCCTGTTGCCGTTATTAATATCGAGCAAAAAACGGCAAAAAATCACGTTTGTTGTATGGAAGCCCCCCTTTAAATATGTATTTTATTCTGTTTTTAGTATTTGTTGTTATAGCGGCAACAGAAATACATTATCTGTGAACATTTCAACTGCCTAACTATCACAGTTCATGAGATACAGCCTGGTGATAGAAGAATGGATCGATGGGCGGACGGACGGACGGACGGACGGACGGCCGAGTCTTAGTAATAGGGTCCCTTACCCTTTGGTTACGGAACCCTAAAAATGGGTAGTTTATTATTAAGTTGTGTATCTAAATCAACAGAGTTGGATTTACAGTTACAGCTAAGGAATCCTGAAGACAACAATTCTGAAACAACAATGAAAACCCAACGATCGTTGTTTACGACTGTTTTACAACGAAGACAATATTACAGAGTTTCCGTGCGTGGAACTACGACGAATACGTAACTGACGGCTATGTCGTAAACGATGGCACTTCTGTCTGACACGACAAGAGGGGCACAGAAAGTGGGGTTCGGAAAACTTTTAAAAACAACCGTACATCAACAAAGACATTAAGCGAGAAAATATACATTATATACATTAAAAATGCAAGTAACTAACCTAACTTGAATATAAATAAATGTTACTACAGAATTATTGAATTCTGTAACTTCATTTTAATTTTGACATTTAATTACAACAATTTTATCATTTTCATTTGACATACAAATACACCTACATAACTATTGCATGCTTGCATGAATTCTCATACGTCCAGACGGGCAGCACAAGGAATGCACTGAAACTCTGTATTTTATTTACCCATGTACATGAATAAACGATACTTTACTTTACCTAATTGTCATAATTTTTTGTATGAAATTGAAAAATCTTATACCAATAACATATTAGTAGATTTATTACTTTTCAGCCCATGATAGATTGAATTTTGAAAAAATGGCATGCATACCTTAATTGAAAGGAATCAACTGTCAAACCATTCATCCAATAAGAAAATAAAAAACGTGTGTTGTGGAATCAAGTTTACTTGAATTTTTGTCGGAAAAGTCTGACCAGGTTTTGCTCTGGTCTCTTATTATGAAAAATGCGACAGTATCGGAAGTAGCGAGATGGTTGCTTGTCAGTGTATTAAATATAAAACTATTCAAAAAACGAACCGTATTTGTCCCTAGATTCGAGTGAATTGTCGGGCTCAAGCGCGACGTTGACGACCTTTCCGAACATCATCATCATCGGATTCAGCCACAAGAAGTCCACTGCTGGGCATAGGCCTCCTCCACGGATTTCCAAAAAGACCGGTTGGAAGCGGCTTGCATCCAGCGTCTTCCTGCCACTTGGATGAGGTCATCTGTCCATCTTGTGGCTGGTCGTCCTACGCTGCGCTTCCGAACATATCGCTGCTTCATAATAAGGGCCCTGATTCGCAGAGCTTATTCTAGGTGAGTAGAGACAGCTCGCGACGTGGGTTGCTCGTTGCTCGCCGTCCTCGTAATTCCGGGATTTAAGTTAATGACACACACGTTTTTTATTTTCTTATTGGATGAATGGTTTGACAGTTGATTCCTTTAAAAAAATGTGTGTGTATTTTACACTCTCCTCATTGAGGAGGGTTTCTGTGGATTCCACTTGGCGGCTGCGCACGATTCTGCATAATTCAATGTGCGGTTTACGTGCAGTCTTGTTTAGAGCCGATTCTGCTATGATTAAAAAGATTCCACTGTGTTCTGTTGTAACCTTGTATTTTTCACAAAAGTGGTTTGGTTTTAATTTGCAAGCGACCGCAATAAATGAATGAAAAATTAATTAGTCTTATAAGTCTTCTCACAAGGCTCTAATTTCTTTTTGATTAGTGTATTCCCAATGTGCGGTAGTAACGCAGCGGTAGAACGCCGGCCTCACACTCGGGAGGTCGTGGGTTCCAATTCCGGCATGTATCAATGACTTTGTTTTCTAAGTTACGTACATTTGTGAAGTTGTAGTTGCAATGTGTAGGAAAACATCGTGAGGAAACCGTAGAGCTAAGCACACTCAACCCTAGTTTTCCCAATCCTAAGCACGCTTAAACCTAGTTTTGTGTCGTCTAATTATATTAGCGAAGTTTTATTGCAAACCTTTAAAAACTGAACCCAAAAGAAAGATTTAGGCTAAACCGTCTTCGACCTCACAACGTTCGAGGGCCCGCTGAGCCCGCTCAAAACCTGGGACCACCGCACCACGAGCTCGTTAATTTGACGCCAAATTAAGAAGCGATAATCCGGCAAAAGTCGCGCGAGACAAAGACCCCCCCGAAACCGAACCGCAATCCCTTCGGTAAGGCGGGAAGGGACCAAGTTCCGGGAACGCTATCGGCCGAGCTGTGGCTTTGCAACTTTTACTGGGATTTATTCTTTGGGCCCGACCCAAGGGAAAGGCGATGGGAGGTCTGTGGATTAGCCAAAACTTAAGCATTCCGGAGGATAGGGATTTGCAGTACAAAATGCGAAAGAAAGCATCGTGACGAAATATGTATTAACATGTAGGAAGACGGTTATACATTGTACAATAGTACGAATTATCATAATAAACTATGAATCGGAGTTTTATGAAACGCAGCTATGAGAGCGTGTGAGGTATTCTCATACCTAAAATATGGGTTATGGGTTACCGTAGGCACTGACTGAAAAACAGCGCTGAGGCATCACTTCCTCAGCACAACGCTGAGTCAGCTGCCTTTTGTGGCAACTTAGATACACCACAGGCTACATCTATGGTTCTGTTTTATTTATTCATTTTGTCTGTTGTGTATTTAGTTTTCTTTCTGTTGTTGTGCATATTATGTTACTTATCTGCTTATTTTGTTTCTGTGATGTATGTGATGTATGTTGGTATAATAAATGTCTTTCTTCTTCTTCTTAATCTGGGCACGTGAAATGATTGAGCCCGTACTCTCTCTCTCTCTCTCTCTCTCTCTGTTCTGCAGTAACACGGAGGAACATGGACAGACCACTTTTTATACGAATCGCAGACATAGCCAGTAAAACACCCCCGCATACATCGCTCTACTCTCACCCTGAGAGAAGGCCTGTGCCCTACAATGGCACGTATATAGGCTGCTTATGTATATGTTACAGCCAAAGTAATAAATCTGGATATTATATATATTGTCTAGTCATTATATATAATGTCTACTCAGTTTAGATAAAGTGATAATTAACACAAAATTAATCACATTTACTAGCAATTTTATTTAATATCATATTAATATCATAATGTAGGGTACCTATGACTTTTCCATGCACCAACCTTGTTTAAGTTTGACACAATACTAAGTTTTTTAGTGAAATATTTTTTTTCGCTTTTATATAAAAAAAAGAACTAACACCCGAAGTTTCAGGATGGAGCGTCGCTGCGCTCCGCTCCATCCTGGAACTTCGAACCTATTTTTGCTTATGTGTACTGACCTAACAAACAAAATGCGAAATATAAATTTAATCAAACAATTATTTGCTATATAACACTTGCCAAAATAAAACGTTAGCATAATAATTTATTACTTTGTCTAGTGAATTTGGCTTTTATATATAATGACCAGTCATTATGTATAATAGCTATTTAATCACTATGACTGTAACATATACATCGCTCTAAGCTTGTCCCGTACACCAAGCTATAGTTTAAAAGTTTTTCGCTGCGAGCCCCACCATCCATCATTTGGCAAACAAAGGGAATTCCACGGACGGTTATTATTTCGGCTGATGTGTATTGATATATTAGCATCAGATAGCCCCACTGGGTGCCTTTGGTTTTAACATCTGCGGTCCAGTGAAGGGACAACTTCATTTAACCTACTGCGCATAATAAAGTTTAGTCTTGTCTGGATCATCATCATCATTCAGCCACAAGAAGTCCACTGCTGGACATAGGCCTCCTCCATGGATTTCCAAAAAGACCGGTTGGAACCGGCTTGCATCCAGCGTCTTCCTGGTCATCTGTCCATATTGTGGCTGGTCTGGATATTGTATTATTATGGTATACAACCAGGAATTAGATGATTTTCAATCGAAAACACTCGAGATGCCCATTTCCAGCAACTTTTATTTTTATTTATTTAATCAGTTTACGTGATTATGTAAACTAGATTGAAACCTTTAATGCCCCCGGTTTTACGTACACTAACCGTCTGTTAATGTATTGTTTACCACCGTCAGTTGTTTTTAGAGTTCCGTACCCAAAAAGGAAAAAACGAAACCCTTATAGAATCACTTTATTGTCCACGCGTCCGTCCGTCTGTCAAGACCTTTTATCTCGGGAACGCGTGGAGGCATCGAGGTGAAATTAAAGTGAAAGTGAAAAAATTAAATCTCTAAGTTAACGAAAAAAAAGATACGGCTTAAATTTGCCGCAAAAAACGTCTATTTCGACACTCAAGGGATTAAAAAATTAAATTTAACTTTCCGAAATTTGGCAAGTAACGTCATCTTATACTACAAGTACAGGGAAAAATCTGAAAACTATTAAAAACTAATTCAATAATAAAAAAAATGTCTTTAAAGTTCGGGAATAGCTCGGAAAACACTGCAACTATCCTACTAATAGCATAAATGTGAAAGCTTGTGAATATGTTTGGATGTTTGTTACTCAATCA
This sequence comes from Yponomeuta cagnagella, assembly GCA_947310995.1. NCBI lineage: Eukaryota > Metazoa > Arthropoda > Insecta > Lepidoptera > Yponomeutidae > Yponomeuta > Yponomeuta cagnagella. Next base: position 16,925,219 of record OX371277.1, read on the forward strand.
CGCAACGCATACGGCTGAACGGATTTAGATGAAATTTAGTATGGAGATATTTTGAGTTCCGGGGAAGGACATAAGATACTTTTCATCCCGGAAATTACTCATTCCATGCGGACGAAGTCACGGGCAAAAGTTAGTTTATAATATGTAAGTACCTACAAATTTGTACTTATCCGTTTTTTTGGATGCACTTTGGCCAACTGACAGCTGTTAACAGTAGATTATCAGACCGTTAGTTTACGAGAAATCGAGGTTTAGACTTTTCAAATCTGATCATGATCAGCCTATAAACGTCCCCCTTCGGGGCACAGGCCTTTTCTGACCCACCGATTTCAAGCCCATGTGTAGGTATGAAAACCTCAGACACTCGGCTTTCCTCACGATGTTTTTCCTGGACGTTAGCGAGTGGTATTGTACATGCCGGGGATACCACCGTCGCTACCTCCGTTGACAGTCACTAGTACATGCCGCGTGTGTGTCTCAGTTACCCCAAAAGGCACTGGACTCAGCATTGTGCTGAGAATGTGAGCCCTCAACACTGATTCTCAGTCAACGCCTAAGGTAACTAACTCATTATAATACTGGATGCCTAAGGTAACTCTTTATGATACTAGATGGTCCCTACTCAATCACGAATAAGTGCCAAATGACTGAAAAAATTTGGCTTTAACACACAAATAGATCAGGCCCTTAGTTTATCATTGCTCAAAGCAACGGCAGAAATACGACCGATTTAATCACACACTACATAATTATATCACACAGAAGAGAGTGAAATCTCAAGACATGGACGCCCTTCTAAGTTTATTATTAAAGCCGTTAAGATGCGTATCGGATGAATTATACCAACTTCTGTTTCCCTGTAGAAGGAAGAAAAAAGCCGCTGAAAAAAGTCAAAGCAACAATAACAATTAAGCAATTTAGCGCGTCAACTCTTGATTTATCCTCTGTCGATTATGGGGAGTATACTCGAGATTTTACGTCCACGGGCGCCAGTATCGCTCTACTTTGGCCTTCGCATCTACGTAATGAGATGATTTATACAGCGGCCAGCGGCAATATCACTCACACTAGATGGGTGAAGGGACCACTTGGACGCTGCAGTTCCTGGGACATAGTTTTTTAGATGGAGTAGGCTAGCCCAGCACCTATACCATCCTGACAGCTTAGTTAGCTTAGTCCAAAGGGAAGACAAGTCAATACGTACGGAGCCACCCAAACCGCGGGTTTCTCACGATGTTTTCCTTCACAGTTAGCGTGAACGTTAGCGTCTTATAACACTGTCAAAAAGCGACTGGGCTACTATTTGCCTCTCGCTCATAGAAAATTGTCGTCTATATTGTGTGATTTAGAGGCACATAGTTATTTCCTTTCTAAAATTAACATAACATAACATAACATAAACTCACGCCTGTATCCCAGAGGGGTAGGCAGAGACCAGGGACTGCCACTTGCTACGATCCTGACAGATCACTTTCGCTTCCTCAACTAAAATTAACAGTGCTACATTTTGGTAAAATTAGGACCCTTGACTTCTATTTTAGCAGAATTACACTTCATTCACGAGTAAGCATAAACAAACATACATAGTGGAACATAGCATAAGTAACTTAGAAACGTTCCACTCTGTCAGCAGTGCCGTGCGACACAGGAATTCTTCTTTCAGAGATAGTGTGTGTATGGGCTTAATCACTAAGCGTAGCTACCACGGATTGAAGATTTTTAGCACTGAGTTGTATGAATATCTGATGCACTCTTTTCCCACGATGTTTTCCTTAACGGAGAAAGTCATGCATTCACTTCAACGTTAGCATTCGTTTATATTTGTTAATATAGGTAATATCTAACTAGAGCACTAAACATAATGAAAACTTAATTTGCACGGAGATTTACTTGTTTACTTTTTCATTTTACAATTTTCCGACGATTTGGTACTTTTGCAAGTCGCGTGGTCTCGGTAGACTGAGGTGATAGGAGTCTTATTGAAAGCATTAACCGTTAGTTTACTACCCTTCGCAAAAATTAATTTATTAATTAGTAATTTTTGCCGAGGGTAGTGAACAAACAGCTAATGATTTCAAAATGACGCCTGTCACCTCAGTCTACCGAGACCACGCGTTTTGCAAAAGTAGCGAAACGTCGGAAAATTGTAAAATGAAAAAATAAATGAGTAAATATGCGTGCAAATTTAGTTTTTATTAATATAGGTAATAATTTATATCATCAATTCATATTATTTTATTTTACAGTCCGTGGTCACAGAGTAGGGCCCCAGTTTGCTGTCGATCTCGGTAAATCACTGAACGACAGATGGATTTACCCGCGCTTTTTGCAGTCTACGAAAAAAAAAATAGCGCCGAAAAAACGCCGATACTGGCAATTTATAAATTGGTGGTTCTTTTAGGTAAAATAAAAGCTTTTTTTATACAAAACGGGGGCGGCCAGCACAATCAGGCCAATGAAATTAGAAATAAAACGTCCGAATTCAAAACAATCCAGTTTGAGAACGACACAAAAGGTAACTTTGTGATTGTTTAAAGTTTCTGAGTATTTTGTACTGTGTAGAAGAGCAAGAAAAGATTTAGAAATAGATTTTTATTGTCTCATTTATAAAAACACGATTCCTCTAAAATACTCCTCAGAGGCAGTTTAAATAAGCTGTGGTTACGTCCTTCCCTTTACCACAGATTATTTAAACTGTATCTGAGGACTGTTTTAGGGAATCGTATTTTCATAAATAACACCGTTAGTCTAATTTTCATCATCATCATCAACCCATTATGTCCCCACCGAGGGGCACGGGTCTCTTCCCTGAGGAAGGTATAAGGTACCTTCCTCAGTCTAATTTTACCAAAAGATAATAATTGAATGTTCTATTTGTAATGCTCCACGCGTGCAACTGTGAAAATTGATCGGGCACTAATTGTACTGTTCACTTTCTTATCGGAAATCATTATTACGTCATAAGAAAAAGAAAAACCTCTAAAATTTGGTATAAACATACACATACTCGTAGCAACAAGCCGTCCCAAAAAAGCCGAGGCCTATCACAAGCAAGGTATGTTTATAGATTACGACAATGATAACTTTGGAGCTGTTGAAAGCAATAGCTTTCATGATTCGCTATGCTAACACACAGTTAACCTGATAAGCAGTTTGGCAAAATATTGTACCTAATTGTGGTTTTTCATAGTATTTTTCAATGACTCGCGATGCTCATAAAAATAAAATAATCGCTTTCATGTTTTGTTACGAATAAAAATATAATATATAAGCACAGTTAACCCAATAAATCCAATCGGGAGCATCCGTTAAATGTAACTATAAGTTGTTAAAACGTATTTTACAGTCCACCGTAAATATCTTTTGTTACAGAACTTTCTAGTTGACTGCCTCGTTGGTCCCGCGGTTAACAAGCTTTACCACCAAAACAGAGGTCGTGAGTTTTATTCCCACTGGATGCCGCCGTACTCGATTTGTACAAATGGGCTCAGTCCGGTGTAAATCCAGGTTTGTGAATTCCTTGCCTGGTTATCACAAGACAGGCTATCCTAGTTTGGCACCAGGACAAGTGATTTGGTTGTGTAAAAGTTATTTATTTATTATCACACAATATTTTTCGGCCAACTTTGTGGCAGAATAAATAGACAAAGAATTTCGCGGATTACGCGGTGTTTTTTACAGCTCCCAAACTTAACCTGGTCATGTCGGTAGATTGATATGTACTCACATTTCCTTATCGGAGCAAGTTTATCGTGCGCCGAACTCACGGCATCTGAAACAAGAGCACACTGAACTTGATCGATCGTTTCGTCACAGAAAGGAAAAGTACACTCAGTTGGATTTTAGACTTTGTTTTCAATGCGATAAAGGATAGATTCTCTTCTGGCTGTGCAATAAAGTGTTATCTACTTTATTGCACAGCCAGAAGAGAGAATTGCTAAGGATATAGAATAAAGACAGATGAGACCAAAAGACAGACCCGTAAATTCGTTTTGAAGATTTCAGTTTAAGTATTTATTAATGGCTAGCAATGCTCAAGTTATACATTTAAGGGGATCCAGTGGGCTAACTAGCGCCACCAATGAGAGAAAAAAAACATATCTTCTTTTACAGATCGGTTTTGCAAAAAGTGTCTGTACAGTCTCTCAAACATGTTAATAGCGATTTTTAGGACCCACAATAAAGAACCTAGGATCACGAGCCTGTGACTGGATAGCATTTATGCCAAAAACTGCCGTTTTTGACGTGGCTCCGTTAATGCTGTACAGTCCCAGGTTTTTGGCCTTAGGTTCACGGCCATGGGTCCTAAAAATCACAATTAACATGATTGAGAGATAGTACAGACACTTTTTGCGAATTCGATCTGTAAAAAAGATACGTGTTTTTTCCTTGGTGGCGCTAGTGTTACTCCCTGGAGCCCCTTAACGGATCTAATCGGAAACTATTGTTGTCGAAATGTAAGAAGCCCGTTTTGACAGCTACACAAAAATGCATTTTACTTTGGATTTACTTGAACAAATACAGAAAAAGACACATACTCTGGCATATTATTTAACGCTCGAAAGAAAAAACTGATTTTGTAGCCCGAAAAGTTGCTCATAGTTTAGATTTTTTTTTGTAGCTGTCAAAACGGGCTTCTTATATTTTGACGACTTTAAGAGCGAAACTCTGGTTTGCTGGTAACCAAGTCTGCGCCTACCCCTCCGGATACAGACGTGAATTTATGTGTGTGTCTATGAGTATTTAAAAAATGGACAATTCCCGAAATACATCTTAGAGGCTGTCTTTTACAACAACTTTCAAAGAAAATTGTTGCATTTTATTCGTTTTAATTTCATGTGGTTTTATTATATTTTCATTGGTGAAGTGACCCTGCCTCTTAGATAAATATAATGGATATTCTTTCAAGTAGGCCAATTATTTACCGGAGGCTGCGACATTGGTAACCTCGAAATTTTCATTGCGAATTCGTCCACCGCAGGACATAGGCCTCCTTGTATCCTCCTAATGTATTTCCTTAGTCGCCTTCTACGACATCCGCGGAAGGAAATGGAGTGACGCTATTCTTAATCCGGCGCCACACGGAACAAGGCACGCCACTTCTTCTTGCCCTCGGCCAGCCGCAAGAAATCGTCAGCCCAGCGAGCCGGTCGAGCGTCCTACGCTGCGTCTGCCAGTTCGTGGTCTCCGAACTCGAGAGTCTATGTTTATCGGTTATCGATTCTTCAGCAGCTGGGACGAGCCCACCGCTAAACTTGCTAACGCATAGGCTACGTCCAACATATAGCTATTGATTGAAACAGCACATGAATTGAGCCCACTAATGGGCAGTAGGCCTCTGTCCTCTGTAGTGAGACCTGGAACACCTGTAGTTCTTATGACGTATTTGTGTGAATTTCTACTCACAAGCTATCGCGGGTAAAACCTGGACTAGACCTAGGCCTTCGTCCTAAAGTGGACAACACAATAATTTTAGTTAAAAATTAAATAAATAAAATAAAGCTATAAATATAATAACATAAATACCTAGTTAATTTTATCGATTGAATGAATTTTTAATATGGACATTTTAATTTTTAATTTTAATTTGAATATTAATTTTAATTGATACTAATCATGAATTTTGTTGATATTGATATAAAGCTTGATTAATGAAACTTAAATAGATTTTATTGATTGTATAAGAACCTAATCGAATTTTCTTGAATTTAAACCATATTATTATCATCAATGCACGAAATGTAACATAATCTTATTTTATTGAAAAGAAAATTAATTTAAAAGTAATTTCTTCTACAATTATTATGAGTTCAAACATGCACATAAATGGATAGTAATACTTAATAGATATTTTATGAAATATAAATAATTTGTGAAATAAAAGGCTATATTATTATTATATTATTATTATTAACAGTAAAGGACAACATCTTGAGGAAACTTGAGCATCTGAGATGCACTCAGACTGCCGTGGAAAGCCTCGGCCATTCTCGTAAATTAAAACGAAACTGCTTTTTTATGGGCATCGCCGCCCGAGTAGCCCCCTTTAGGTAAATAAAAGTGTATAGAAACAGTTCAAAACCTCAAGGCCTCCTTCCGTCAGTCAATGACCCGTGAAATGGACAGATTAATAAAATGTTTAAACAAAATTACAAACGAGATAGTGTAAACGGTGTTCTCGGCGCGATAAGCGTTCCGTTGCTTGTCGTCAAGGGCGGTGCAATACAATGTGTCAACGGGCGTGATGAAATTGATAACACACTAGGACAAACCGGTCAAGTGCGAGTCGCACCGAGGGTTCCGTACCGCCACAAAAGTGAAATCTCCTTGTTATTCCTGTTTTAACCCCTCCATAACATAAGGTATGTTTTAACTGTCCGTTAAGCATAGCACATAAACATTGTTGTTGTTTCAACAGTGTAATACGCAATAGTTTGATTAGAGAACGTTGTGGACTGAAAGAGGATGTAGTGACTAGAATTGAGAGAGGAATGTTGCGTGGGTATGGAAATGTGGAGAGGATGAAGGAAGAAAGATTGACGAAACAAATATATAGAAAGAAATAAAGAAAGAAAGAGAAACATTTATTCCAGCAAGACAACACACATTAATTAAATCTTAAAATATCTCCCGGCACTACCCCATCCATTATCCCCATCACCAAAGGTTAGCTGGAAGAAAATACATATTAGTATTAAGCTCGCCTACGTACAAATATCTTTTTATTGTGCAATAAAGGATTTTCAATCAATAAAACTTAACAAAATATGGACAATAAAAAATAATAAACACCATTTTCAAAATTTGTCGCGGTGTGTCTCTGCTGCTGCAAATTGCAACTGACTCAGCATAGCGCTCTGATTTTCAGTCAGTGCCGATAGCCCCAAGGGCTCTAGAGCGGAGTGTGGCCTGCTGCTAACTAATAATAAACATTAATAAGTTTACATTACCATAAACAGCGACATAGGTACATATCCGTGCATATACATACATGTTTCTCTATACAAAGACATACATCCATACACATGTACGTACAATATGAAATATTAAATAATATAAACATATAACAAAACTGTATGGTATGACAAAGGTATGGTAGAATAAATACGCAATCAAGTTAAGTATCCTGGATGCGATCACATCGTTACGTCACCAAGCCATTTGTAGCGTGAAGTCTGCGGCTCTTTTTTTTCCAGATTCAATATATCGAGCGAATGTGGGTGGAAGGGCCGTTAAGGGACGTCCGAGGCGGCTATCCTTACTAATATTATAAACGCGAAAGTTTGTATGTATGGATGGAAGTTTGTTACCCTTTCACGCAAAAACGGCTGAACGGATCCGGATGAAATTTTGCACAGAGATAGATTATAGTCTGGATTAGCACATAGGCTATTTTTTATCCCGGAAAATACACATCAAAATTACCACGCGAACGAAGTCGCGGGCAACAGCTAGTACTAAGATAAAAAGTAACCGAAACCGGCGTGCGTGCATGCAACGACTAACGAATGTCGAGGAAGCGAAGTGAACTGTCAGGATCGTGGCAAGTGGCAGTCTCTGCCATCTGGGATACAGGCGTGAGTTTATGTATGTATGTCTTGTGGGTGAATGTCAGAGGAACTGTGCGGTGGTCCTTAATTTTCCAGATTCATTAACACTGCTACCTGTACTTAAAACTTCAATTTGTATTACTGTGCATAATGTTTATCTCCTGGAACATACAAGATAATATTAGGGGTTAAAGTATGAAATTGCCGTTTTATTGCAATAGGTTCTTTGAATTGACATAGAATCTTCATGGTTTGAGGTTTTCGAATGAAACTTTTTTCAAATGGTTTCTATGATGTTCTTTTTTTAAAGAATGTGAAACATTTGAATATCGACTTTCAATTGTTTTTGTTATTCAATTTAAACAAGAAAGATGGATACTGCGAAAATTCGAGTGATTATGAGACACCCATTTTTCGTATTTTTTTATTTTATTGATTTGACGCAAGTGTGTCAATATTGTGGGTAAGGTAACGTTAAACCATGCCGCTAATTCCTGGGTAGTTTGACTAGGGTCGGCTTCCACTATCTCTCTTAATTCATCGTTATTCACCTGTGTGGGCGGTCTTCCTCATGGCTCGTTCTTTAAGTCGAAATTTCCGTCACGAAAGCGTTTAAACCAAAATCGCACGGTGCGTTCATTAGTAGACCCCTCTCCAAACGCAGCATTGATATTGCGGGCTGTTTCTGCCGCGTTAGTTCCGCGGTTCTATGTCAATTCAAAGAACCTATTGCAATAAAACGGCAATTTCATACTTTAACCCCTATTAAATAAGACATAATTTAGGTGCTCACAAAATTAGAAATTATTAATGACAAGTTACGCCACAATTGCCACTTCATCTTTCAGCCACAAGAAGTCCACTGCTGAACATAGGCCTCCTCCATGGATTTCCAAAAAGAACGGTTGGAAGCGGCTTGCATCCAGCGTCTTCCTGCCACTGGGATGAGGTCATCTGTCCATCTTGCGGCTGGTCGTCCTACGCTGCGCTTGCCGATATGTGGTCTCCATTCGAGAACTTTTCGGCCAAATCGGCCATCAGTTCTGCGTGCTATGTGCCCCGCCCACTGGCACTTCAACTTACTAATCCGCTGGGCTATGTCGAAGACTCGTTCGTTTCGAATATTGATTATTGACCATTAATTTGATTGGACACCGAAGTTATATAAATATTAGCACAGCACTAACGGTAATTGCTCAGGGTTCTAACCTTACAATCGTAAAATTAGGTACCTATTTATATTTCCTAGATGCGGGGTTTATAACCCCGGGTTTATAACCACTCGTTACTATTATTATTAAAATTCTTTATTGCACAAAACATATGTTTGGTACAAAGGCGTCATCATCATCATCATCATCAGCCATTTGACGCCCACTGCAGGACATAGGCCTCCTTCGTGGTTTCCTTAACCATGAGGGGTTTTGCCATAATCGCCACGCTTGGCAGGCGGCTTGGCGATCGCAGTATGCGGTTGGAATCTCAGGAAGACGCCGCTGCCCGTCTCCCGGTTGATCCTTAGTCGCCTTCTACGACATCCACGGAAGGAAATGGAGTGACGCTATTCTTAATCCGGCGCCACACGGTATCTTAATCCGGCGCCACACACAAAGGCGTACTTAATGCTAAATACCATTTTCCACCAGCGAACCTTTGGTTCATAGTTTACTGACTCTTAGTTTAATGTGTCTATTCAATGTACGTATAACCGGACCCACAGACTATTAATTAGGAAGACTGATTTTATTGACCGGCTACACAATATACATAGAATTGTCTTAATAAAATATGAAGCAGTTTTATCAAACGCGGCCCAGATGTTATGCGACTTAGGATGAGCATTATATTTGTTTTAAAATTAATATTGTATTTCATCTTTTGATACAGACTTCATACAGTCTTATTCATAAAAGCGCGATTCCTTCAAACACTCCTCAAAGTCAGTTTAAATAGTCTGTGGTAAAAGGAAAGACATAACCGCAGATTATTTAAACTGCCTGTGAGGAGTGTTTTAAGGAATCGTGTTTTTTTTAAAAAGTCTAGTGCAGCTACCACAAGTATTGCAACTAAGCAAATTTCTCTTTCAGTAACTAAATAATCTTTTTAGGATTCCGTAACCAAAGCGTAAGACTCCTCTGTCCGTCCGTCCGTCTTTCACCAGACTGCTTCTCATGAACCTCGATAGGGTGATAGTTAGACAGTTGAAATTTTCACAGATGATGTATTTCTGTTGCCGCTCTAACAGTAAATACTAAAAACAGAATAAAATAATTATTTACGGGGGCTCCCATACAACAAACGTGATTTTTTTGCCGTTTTTTGCTCGAGATTAATAACGGCAAGAGGTAGACGCTCGAAATATTCAAATGTTGTACGGATAAATAGTACGGAACCCTTTGTGCGCGAGTACGACTCGCATTTGGCCGGTTTTTTACCTTTATCTATTTGCCATTTTATAAAGGTAAGCATTTTTAAAATCGAAGCGCATTCGGTTTCTTTTTCCAGCGAATATTTAGTTGTTTTTTTTTTTATTATAATTCGATACAATCCGTCACCTACAACAAAATCCTGCGCCTGTACGGTAGACAGCAAACAAATATTTATAAATACATTTTCTTCTTTCATACGTAACGTATAACCGAGTGGACTGCACGAATGCGAAGATCGAAATGCTATCGACTGTAACAAACAATAAACCCATTAAAATTTCACCATACCATACGATATTTCATGACCTTTGTATTACTTGAACTGGACAAAGAACAAATATGAGGCCTCGTAAGCCCACCCCAAAAGCTCTAGGGAAGAGCCCCAAGAGCAGTTAACGTTACTGATAGACGGTTATTGGTTAATAGACATTAACTGTCAGGATCGTGGCAAGTGGCAAACCCTGATCTCTGCCTACCCTCCAGGATACAGATGCGAGTTTATGAATGTAATGTATGCGATATCCGCACGAAACCCTCCGAAATGTTACAAAAAAAAAAAAGAAAATAAATTAAGAAAATTAACAAAATAATAATTAGATATTAATTCGGTATACAAACCAATTGCATACCGAATTAATATCTAATTATTTTATATAATTATTTTATTCTACAGGGTGGATTTTTGAGACGGGTCAGTAAGGGCAGGTACCGTAATCGTTATAGTTACACGAAAACGTTCCTAGGAGACCATCCCCAACTTTTTAAGATATTATGAACTGCATTCACAGATTTTGGAAAAATGTACAGTTAGCGAAAAAAAATGCTAAAATAAAAAAAAATATATTTTTATGCCAATCGATCCTATTTCGTGTGGGGATCAAAAGACTCTATGGGACTATTTAAGGTTTGAGTACTAGAAATGACAGAAATCGCCAAAAACTTTTTTCATACATTTTGTACTGAAAAACGAAAATCAACTCGAAATGATTATTTATTTTGGCAATCATATTTCTTATTGTGATCAAAAGATTCTTTAAGTCCAACTGAAATTTAAATACAAAAACTACGGTAAGTCACAACATCATGTCTGTATTCTCTAGCTCAGTACTAAAACGAGTAAACTTATGTATTTGCGAAAACGGCGGTCATTTTGAGCAGTTTATTTCGTCCTATTTTTAAGTTTGTGTTTGAGAAAACATGATGTTGTTGTGATTAGCTCTTTCATGTTATAACTATAATATAGTTAATACATGTATGAAACGGCGGCCACGCGCAGAAAATAATTATTTTTAAATCGACTGAACATATTTCACGTCCCGGTACAGTAGCGTATCGTACTTTTTAGGGTTCCGTAGTCCGACAAGGAACCCTTATAGTTTCGCCATGTCCGTCTGTCTATCCGTCCGCGGCCTAGCGCAAAGACTGATGGTACAAGAAAGCTATAATTTGGTGTGTGTATACATATTTATCACGCCGACAAAGTTAAACAATAAAATGTTGGAATTTTTTTTTTTACTGTACCTCCCTTAACGTGAAAAGTGAGGATGATTTTTTTCTCTCGTCTACCCGATCATGTGGGGTATCGTTGGATTGGTCGTTGAAAAATATTGTGAGTGTAGAAAGACCATTTTTCGATTTAGGGTTCCGTTTGCGAAGTATTAAGCTTTAAAGCGCAATTTTTTGTCAGAGTAGGGTGTCCCCCCCCCCTCTCCCCTCCTGGCTAAACGGTCGATTGTAGAAACGTGAAAAAAATCATGATAGTAGCACATAATATAATGAACTTAAAAGGAAAAGTATCACGGCTAAGTAGGCTTTACTAGTTAACGAGTAATAGGCAACCAACTTATAAAAGTAAAATTTCGTACAAAATCTATTGAAAATGACTTCGATGAAGTTGTTAGTTCTGTAAAGCAGAAAAAAAACTGCGCGTTGCTACATTGCGTGTGGCCCGACACGCACTTGCTCGGTTTTTTTTTTCTTACTTATTCTACGCTGAATACATCGTTGTCTATCGCCCTATAACTATACTGGATAAAGTCGTAAAACTCGTTTGTTTTCAGTTTAATCCTACATCCTGCTCGCGTATCGTATAACAACGAAGAAATTAATTGTCGGTATTGAGAATAGATAGTTTACATAACCGTTATTTGTTCGTAGTAGCTGCTTCGTTATCGGCCTTGAAAAAGACTATTACTGTACTACGGAGCTCGCCCTATATCATCGATTGGAAATGAAATATTCAAACAACGTAGTTTATTGACCCGCGAAATAAATGCGCTCACGGAGCGCTCCACATATTTTAGAAATACAATACTCGACTGAAATAACCTTAGGGTTATCAAATGTACCTTAGTAACGGCGACTTAGGAAAGCGATATTTTTTATTATATTGATATTTTTTACTCAATTCTCTTCGCAATACTTCTGATGGAGCCAAGTTTTGGAAAATGCATGTTGAACAAGTACTCACTTTTACGAGATAACAACTCTACTCCGCAACTGTCGAATATAACCTCCACAATCAACTCAAGCCTCAAAATATACGTTTCTATATAGCGTTAACCTCCTCAATCCTGACCTTGAAAATAACAGTGGTTTTCAATTGTTATTTTCAAGGTCAGGACTGAGGAGGTTATAGTGGTAAGTCCTATAACTACACTTGACAGACGAAGCAGCCACTCAGATGCTGTTTACTTCTACTTTGGTATTTTAACTCCTAGAGGAGCATAGGCTGTTCTAACGGTGAATTTATTTAAAATTAAACCAGGAGTTCCTACAAACAGAATTAATTTCACTAAGCAAATACTCCAGGGCGGGTCGAAGTTTTTTACTACAATGTTTTTACGCTACGGGTACGAGTACTTCCTTAGCCATAGACACCTAACCTTCTCGCATAACCCATTCGTCAATTCGATGACCATTTTTTGAAACGGTAAATTTTAAATAAAACTTTTTTTGTTTTTGATACGTTTATTCCGCTAAGATTTCAGGCATTTTTTTAAATAATTTGTTGTTAAGTATCACATCATCTTATTCAATTTTATTTTTGTTTAAAATGGCACGCGTTTCTACAGATCAAAACCGACATTCTTATGAAAGATTTATTTTAAAAATAAATTGAAAAAAGTAGTTGTTCATTAAAGGGTACGCCCATTCAGTACAAAAATCACTTTTATGTTCACCACAAATTGCGATGATACACGTATTTTTATAAATTTCGAAAAAAAAATGCCTATTGCCTATATAAAAATGGAATTCGTTGCCTCTCGCCAAGCCGTGACGAACACCGAGTTGACAAGAGACACCACGGTTATCCGCACACGCACCAAAAAAATACAACAATTTTTCTGTCGCGTATTCGTCGAAACGTCGAAGGTTAGGTGTCTAGGGCTAGTGATGAGGCCGAGGTGATGAGGGCCACAGATGATCCGACTAGCTACCGGAGCGGGAATGGAGCGACGGTGTGCACGTAGCCTAGGTAGGATGTGTCCAGCCACAGTTGTCCACTTCTGGCGGTGATTCGTGGCAGTTCAACTTCAGACCATAGTAGTCAAATAGATTGAAAATAGTACGGCTGAATTTTTTTTTTACACTATTCGTAATCTTTATATCATGCCGTTTCACTTACATTTTACTTCCCAACAACAACGGTCTGAAGTTGAATTTTGAAATGTGCGGCGCTAACGAAATTTTTTGAAATATCCGCAGCCTTCGTGTGCACAGCCCTCGGGCTCGTAAAGAACAATTTCCTCACTGCGGAGGTTGTGGTATGCAGCCCCCACTTTCCGTACTGCAATGCGGCCCGGGGATTACCCGGGGGATTTCGGCGTAATTCCTGCAGTTTTTACAGCCGTAGGCCGCCAGTGTGCCCAGCAAGTCCCGTTAACCTCCTCAGTCCTGAACTTGAAAGTAACAATTGAAAGCCATTGTTATTTTAAGGCCACGACTGAGGAGGTTAAAGGCGCATAACGCCGCGTTGGTCCATCGGCTAAGCGCTTGTCTGGCGATAGAGAAAGCAGGGGTTCGAGTCGTCGATCTCGTACATTGATTTGTACAGTAGACAGAACTTCAACCTTTGCACACGTGCACTCTATTTACTTACGTTACGCGCTACATTGCAGCTAAAATGTAAAGGTAAACTTGCTGTCGACTGTACACAGAAAGAGTAAGTCATACAAAGTAAAATGTACGAACATTTTAACATAGTAATATATCAAACGGGTCTAACCGCGATTATTTATTAGGTAAAATTTTAATTTTGATTATGGCAAAACCCTTCATGGTTAGAAAACCATGAGGGAGGCCTATGTCCTACAGTGTGCGTCAAATGGTTGATGATGATGATGAAAATTTTAACATGTTTAATGAATGTAAAATAAATTGTTCTCTTTTGATAAATGTGGTATTAGGGCACTAGAAAATAAAATTAGGTACAGATTTTTATTTTTTTACACTAAGGTTTAGAGAAACGTGACGTAAGAAGTTTCATCTACAAGTTTAGAGCCAATATTTTTTTCATCGAAAATAAAGTCATTTTATTACGGACACTTAATTTTTATACAAAACTTCATATTCTAACTGGCTACAGCATGGAATGAATAATGTACCTAGAACGAGAAAAAAAAGCATTTACTTCAGATTTTTACACAAACTAAATAATTCCCCACAACAAACCGTACGTTTAGGGAGCATTTGTATGCAAATATAAATAAGCCAAAATGATACACCGTGCGCCCTTGAAAATGGGGGTCACAATGCAGACACATTTATGGCTAAGGTCAGAGAGCTTGCAGCCGAACCCCTCTGGGTCAACGGACGCGGTGGCGTTTTTCTGAGAAAAAGTCTGGAAAACTAGACAGCACAAAAAGGTGTTTTGGCAACGTTGCGTGTTCGCAATTAGCACTAAGAACACTATACGGCGGACGAGACACGAAAATTAACCGAAACTAATTTGACTGCGTCAAGGGAATAGTTGACTTCGAAATGTTGGAAAGAGTTTCATGTATAAAACTAATAATGTTCAAGGGGATGATTGTGTCAAATGTAGTGTCTGCGTTGGAGTGAAAACTCTGTTAATTAAGTTAAAACGTGTTTTGGGAAGAATAAATGTAGAGTTTCTTAGCAAAAATAGCTGAGCTGGAGAGCTGGAGATAAACTAACATCTCCACATAATCTATTAATTCTGAAACTAACAGCTTTTACGTTCCTTAAGTAAACATTTTGTTTTTATAGTGAATAACATTTCTGATTTTGAGTTGGGTTAATTACACCATTGATAGTTTAAAAACGCCCGATTGTTATGATCATTTATTTGTTGGATTTGACTAGGCCCCGAATAGCAGAAAAATATTGAAATAAGGTGAAATTCACAAAAAAACTATTATTGATAGTTAATAGTTTTTTTAAGTAGGTACTAAGTTTGCGGGTCCAGCTGGTTTCGGATAAGAAATTCATACCTGAGAATAGCTTTCACGGTTGCGAGTTATTTCTCATACTTTTACTATTCTACAAAGTCCTACGAATTATTGTCAAATAAAGTGTTACTCATACAAATTAACTAAATGAGAGTTTTATCATTTATCACTTCATATTAACCGCACAAAAGGACACATATTTTTTCTGATTCTTTTTTCAACCCTTTAACGGACACAGGTAGCTTAAGTTTTGGACTTTCTTTCAAAGCAACAAAGTTCAATTTATCGTGGGAACTACTGTACCACTGCCCGGTAAAGGGTTAAGGAAATTTGCTTTCTGGATAGTTGAAGTTACTAAAATAATACCAGTACTGTCGTGTAACTGATGAAATAATACAGAGTCAGTGTAGAATATTACGTTGACTGTACTTCAGAGTAAAAATGTTTTTGAAGTAACATAAATAACAGTGATAAGTCTTGATGGATTTTTATCGCGCTTCTAGACCTTTTTACCCCTCGTCTAGTGACTTGTGTTTTGGGCAATCGTCTCTGAGAACTTTGAACCTCAACAGTTGGAAACTAGTTTTCTTATAAAAAACAAGAACCAGCCTAACATTTGCAGAACTCACGTTTTATTTTAATTGGAATTTGATTCACCAATTTGCAGTGGATGTCCACTGCGTGATAATAAAACAACGTAAACTTATGCCGGTATCCCGGAGGGGTAGGCAGAGACCAGGATCTGCCACCTGCCAGTATCCTGACAGATCTCTTTCACTTCATCAACATTCATTAGTCGTTGCATGCACGCACGCCGGTTTCGGGTACTTTTTTGTGGTAATGTGGTCGCGAAGGAAAACATCATGAGGAAACCTGTGTCTCAGTAAAACTGAGAGTTCCTGCCTGCGTGCTGCAGGTATGTGGAACGGTCTACCCAAGTCTATCAGGGAGAGTCCATTTGTTGCTGTCTTCAAGGCCAAAATGAAAGAGCACTTCCTTTTTTTCACTATTGCAATAGGTTTATTTATTTATTTATTTAGTTTATTTATTAACTTATTTATTTATTTATTTACTTACGTATTCTAGTTATTTATCATCTTATAAGTAGGTTTATGTAACTTTTTAGCTTTATAGCCAATATATATATACAACATGTCCCAAAATTCAACGATAAGCCGGCACCAGAGGATGGACCTACTAATGACTACTCGAGAAAAAAAAAGAAAAAAAAAAACCTCTACTTTTTTTTAAATTACTTAAAAAAAAGGAAATTCTTCGAAAATGTATACCCCTTATGACACTTTTAACTACCATGACCACAATTTTTCAAATATTTCAGTTTTTTTGTTTGTATCGGCAACCTAAGTAGTACTACTATTCACCATAATCTTTGAAAATTACAGAATTTTCGTAGTTTTATACAAAAAAACAACCAAAAAAAATTATTTCCCTAAAATTTTGAAAGATTTTTACGTTCAGTACACTTTAACTCATCGTAGTGTAAAAAAAAAATATGGACACTACTATGGCAAGTTTTTTTAAAAATTAGCGCAACTAACCTAGATTTTAAAATGGTATAATACTTTAGGAAAACTAGCCACAAAAAAAAAATAATGACACTTTTTCTAATCAAGAACCAAATTTCATAATATGTTGTTTATAGTAATCACTTCTACTATGTGCCTAAAATAGATTTCTTTCGCAAATTCTTAGAATTTGGAAGGGACATGTGTGTAGTCAGTGAAGTTCAGAAGTCAGAAAGAGATAGATAGTATACGTTAGAGAGAGATAGATAGAGAGCGATTATACGTTAGAGAGAAATAGATAGATTGCGATTATACGTTAGAGAGAGATAGATAGATGTTTGTTGTTAAATAACAAGAGGGCAGGTAGGAATGTTGCTGTTCTCTACAAAGTACAAAGTCAGTACGCTCTGCTTCTTTGTTTACTGTGCACCGTTTCGTATTCAATTGATGTGACTCTCGTACTAACGACTTTTGGCAGAGCGTACTGACTTTGTACTTTGTAGAGAACAGCAACATTCCTACCTGCCCTATTGTTATTTAACAACAAACATCTATCTATCTCTCTCTAACGTATAATCGCAATCTATCTATTTCTCTCTAACGTATAATCGCTCTCTATCTATCTCTCTCTAACGTATACTATCTATCTCTTTCTGACTTCTGAACTTCACTGACTACGCACATGTCCCTTCCAAATTCTAAGAATTTGCGAAAGAAATCTATTTTAGGCACATAGTAGAAGTGATTACTATTAACAACAACTTATGAAATTTGGTTCTTGATTAGAAAAAGTGTCATTATTTTTTTTTTGTGGCTAGTTTTCCTAAAGTATTATACCATTTTAAAATCTAGGTTAGTTGCGCTAATTTTTAAAAAAACTTGCCATAGTAGTGTCCATATTTTTTTTTTACACTACGATGAGTTAAAGTGTACTGAACGTAAAAATCTTTCAAAATTTTAGGGAAATAATTTTTTTTGGTTGTTTTTTTGTATAAAACTACGAAAATTCTGTAATTTTCAAAGATTATGGTGAATAGTAGTACTACTTAGGTTGCCGATACAAACAAAAAAACTGAAATATTTGAAAAATTGTGGTCATGGTAGTTAAAAGTGTCATAAGGGGTATACATTTTCAAAGAATTTCCTTTTTTTTAAGTAATTTAAAAAAAAGTAGAGGTATTTTTTTTTTCTTTTTTTTTCTCGAGTAGTCATTAGTAGGTCCATCCTCTGGTGCCGGCTTATCGTTGAATTTTGGGACATGTTGTATATATATATGGTAAATATGTATGATTGTATTAGGTTAATAATTATTATACACTTTCCCCCCTTGTTTATAATGTTCGTATCACATCAAGGGTTGGCTGGAAGAGATTTTTGCTGAAATAAGCTCGCCATATACACTTTTTAATTTTTCTGTAAATTTTGTGTTTTATTCATGTGTTTTTATGTGTGCAATAAAGTATAAAGTCTGAGGTGCTCACATACCTAAGCGTTTGAAATTTCCAATCCGCGATAGGCACGATTGGTAATTAAACCCATACCCAGGCCCATAGGCCTGTGCCCTACAGTGGGACGTTTATAGGCTGCATTATAACGTGGCTAATATAAGGGCAGCTTTTGCCTTCTCTCAAAGAGATGGGAGTATAGGTTAAAACATAAATATCTCTTATTTTCTCTCTCTCTGTCTCTGCCTCTCTGTCATCCCCTCTTCCTCTAACTCCCTCTCCCTTTTTTTTTGTTTTGGTCTATTGCCTGCCGAGGTTTAAAATTCGATCAATAAATTAAGGCCTTGTTTAAGAGTCTCTTTTTTTGCTTTTAACCTTTTTTAACCGACGTCAAAAAAGGAGGTGGTTATCAATTCGACGCGTTTTTTTTTCTTACCCGATTTCGACAATTCTTTTTTTGTTCGAACAGGTATAACGTCCCATTGGTCCCATTTTAATTTGGTGAAGATCTGATGGAGACTTTCAGAGATGAATAACGGAACTCTTCAATGGACAGCAGTAAATAAGCCCTATTGGGGCCCATCCTTTAGTAATATCCGTATGTTTTATAAAATAGCGTAAAAGTAGTCCCAAGTTAATTTGGTGATGTTCTGGTGAAGACTTTCGGAGATGGAAATTTAGAATATCAAATTTTAAAGCAACGAATTGAGTAGGGTAAATTATGGTTATAAGGGACTTATTTATTTTTCTTCCGCTCCCCCACTAAAAATTGAAAAATAGAAATTTTTAAATAAAAACTAAAAACCGACTTCGAAACACTACAGCACTAAGTTAGAAAAAATTTACTTAAATAATTAGAAGTAGAAGTATTTATATATGTAGGTATTGTAGTAGTATATTTTGTAGTCGGTGCCCAATTTCAAGACCAGCACATATATTTTGGGCACCAGCTCCAAATTCAAATTATTTCTAACTTAGTGCTGTAGTGTTTTGAAGTCGGTTTTTATTTTTTGTGTAATTTATTAGAAACTAGCAGTGCCCGCAACTACGTTTATAGCTGTCTATAGCCACCCTGAAGTTAAATTGTAAATAGGTCCTGGTGAAACTTTTTCAAATCAGTTAAGCACTTTCGGAGATTACCCCTACATACAAACTAACAAACATAATATGTTTATATTATAAACTTACAAACGATTCCTCTGTATATTATTAGTGTAGATGTAGACTGGCAACGCAATATCGTTTGTCTGAGTAAAGAAACACTCACACCCCACGTGCCATCCTCCGTCGAAATTATTCCGACCACAACATCCTCAGGGGAACAATAAACGACGCGCCGTGTGAAACAAAGCAAGATAAATCAGCAAGCAATGACAACCGTCATAGGCCGTTTTCACATTGGACGATAACCGCAACTGCACGCACGACACATAACCACTTAACTTTTAAATTATTATTCTATTTCTTGGTCTGGCTGCATTGTGTAGTCTGCTATCATACCCGAGCAGTCCGTAAATCAGCAATTATGCTGAACCTCTGTCCTTTTCATTACACATCTATTTTAAGTGTTCTTATGCATATGTTTTTAAAAACAATGTCCCACGCACTGTAGCGTACGAGTAGTCTCTTCACCCATCTAGTGTGAGTGAAGGTGCCACTGGACGATGTATAAACCATCTCATTACGTAGATGCAAGGGCCAAAGTTTAAGTTGATGTATATTTATATAACGAGTGATGAATTAAGTCCGATTTATTTTATTTATTCAGCTCAGGGTCTCCGGGGGTTCAATAACAAAATCACTGATGTACATTGTAGACTCTTACAGTTTATTAATAATAATAACTTCCACGCAATACAGTCACTTGACCTGGCCCCAACCTAGGATTCCCTGTGCTATCGTAACCAGACAAGAACGTCACAAATAAGAAAATACACCCAGACTGAGGCCATTTGTACAAATGTACGGCGGCCCCCAGTGGGAATCGAACCCACGACCTCTGTTTCGGTGGCTAAGCGCCTTAACGAGGCAGTCATTAATGGAAACAGAAATACACCAATATAATTAGGAAACAAGACATCTTAAAATTACTAAATTATGGTACTGAAGTGAACGTGAAATCGAATTACTTGAAGCCCCAAATGCTATCAGGGCCACGTTTCATAAATTTCATTTG
Source organism: Yponomeuta cagnagella (assembly GCA_947310995.1). Classification (NCBI taxonomy): domain Eukaryota; kingdom Metazoa; phylum Arthropoda; class Insecta; order Lepidoptera; family Yponomeutidae; genus Yponomeuta; species Yponomeuta cagnagella. The sequence continues at coordinate 16,945,759 of OX371277.1, forward strand.
CACTATGTCAGTTCGATGTTCGACATTGCGTAGCTGAGTCTACCTGTTAACCTGTAGGTTAATTGACTTTCAATGTAGATAGAATTGTCATAGTAAAGCATGAATTGTAGTTCGATAAAATACGGCTAATAATAAACGAAAGCGGTCAGCGAATATGTACGAATATGTACTACTTTACTAGAGATTATTATATTAATATTATATATATTATATATATCGCCAACCCGCCTGCCAAACGTGGCGATTATGACAAAACCCCTCATGGTTATGAAAACCATGAGGGAGGCCTATGTCCTGCAGTGGGCGTCAAATGGCTGATGATGATGATGATAGGTACATGCCCGCACTGGGAATCGAACCTGGGTCTCCCGCTTCAGAGTCCAATGTTCTACCCACTAGGCTACCACCGCTTATTATATTAATAAAGAATTTATTATTTTCCTTTCTATGTACGTTAAAGTGTTCTCTATATATACATAATTCAATTTAACATCACGTGAGTAACAATATGAGAGCGACATCAAAAACTAAAACATGCAGTACTAAAACATGGTAAATTTATTTACCAAGTCGATGCACGGTCAGGCACGGCCATTTGCGAACACGAAAAGGAATTTAATGCAAAATAAAATGTTATACAGTTTGAACCAGGCAAAAGTTACTTGGATTTACATTACACAAACGGTTCATGAAAATATTGGAAACGCGGAAATCGAAAATGTTTATAGAGTTGCGTCGCGTCTTACTGAAATAACGCAAAGCATGTGTTTTGAGTCAAAAATATTAATACATATTTAATAAAACACAAACTAACCATAAAGTACAAATATATACTATTCAAACATACAGAATTATAATATACTAATACATACATTTTACATGTACATACGGTTACTATATTATATAAATTCTGTTAATTAAGGACTTGAAAATACTAAGTTTGGAGTTTTTTTGTAATTTCATCATTTTGGAGACAAAATGATCTAGATATTGAAATGGACACCTAGTTTAACTTGTAACGTTCAGTAAGTCGCAGTTTCTGTGGTACTTTGAATATTTTTTTTTATTTATTTACTATATAGAGAATTATAGCAACAGCATTACAGATTTTCAGCGAGATAGTGAGACTGCCAGTCCTTTGAAAATAGGAACGGACTCTGCTTTTCACATTTATAATTTATGAGTAAAATAAAAAATAATAGTTATTTGTTACACAAGAGTGCAAAGTTGCTTTTTAACCGCGTGCTCAATTTTGATGACAGAGCAAGCGAAGGATTCTAAAATTGAATTAAAAAAATTAGAATCCTGAGCGTTAGCGAGGGAATTAAAAGAGCACGAGGTGAAAAATCTTTGCACTCGAGTGCAACACGTAACTTTTCATCCCACCTCAGCGAGGAAATGACTAAATGCAAAAAAACACAAAGGAGGTTCCGAGTCTGAGTTTATAACAAATTTAAAAAAGTAGTATGGTCAATTCGGCACCATGGAGATAGAAGTAAATAGGTTTAATGATGTTTTGAATTTACAAACTTAGTGCACTCGATGTTCTAAATTCAATTTACTTTATCCTCTAGCGGATAAAAACGGCTTTTGCACTCAGATATCGAAGAGCAAAAATACTCTTTCCGAGATGGGGGGATGAAATAGTACATTGTTCACCGAGAGGAGAAAGTGACCGATTACCGTCGAGGGTGTCGTTTGAAGCCCGAGCCGTAGGCGAGGGCTTTAAAACACCCGAGATCGGGAATCGCAGTTTCTCTCGAGTGATACATAGTGCTTTATACTACACCTGCTTCATCATCACTATCACTACTTATCATTTTGATAGTTTTATTTTACTTTCTACGAAAACTGAATCCTCAAACAACACACAAATTGGAAATGGCGCCAATGGCGTCTGCAATTTTCACATGTTCTTTTTTCAAATTGTTTATCCTGCCGCCGCAGGGTCGCACTGCCAGCCCGACACCATCCAACACACAGCTAGTGGCCAGTGTCATTTTGCGAACTTGGAGATAAAAACTCACTGTAAAAACTTTTTGGCTTTTGATATTTAGGTTACCGGCGCATAGTCTTACCCAAAATTAAAAAAAAAAACCCCGTAAGAAATGGATTTGCATACACTTTTCTCTCCCGCTCAGATGCGTTTTCTCCCCGCATATTTGTTCGATATGCAATGACGTACTTTCTACCGTAAATTTGATAAAGTATCAAGGTACTTTCCAAGCAGGTGTAGTATAAAATGAATTTACTCTAGCAAGGCATTCCATAGTCAAACTGACTGCACGGAGAAAGACGAGTCGTAATAGTCGGCACGGTGGGAAAGGACCGTCACATTCAATGTTTTTTTTTTAATTTATTTCTCACAAAACACACGTTTAATAGTAACTTCAGCTACACCTTTACATTATTACTTTTAAAAAGTCGATTCCAGTGAAACACTCTTAGGACGAAGTTAAAGCTTGTTTATAACAGGAACTCCTGTCATAAACCGGCTTTAATTCCGTCTTAAGAGTGTTTTAGTGCAATCGACTTTATATAATAAGAAGAAGACTATTAATATTCTCTACACCTACTACATACATACATAAACTCACGCCTGTATCCCCAGAGGTAGGCAGAGACCAGGGACTGCCACTTGCCCCGATCCTGACAGATCACTTTCGCTTCCCTAACATTCACTGGTCGTCGCATGCACGCACGCCAATTTCGGGCACTTTTTATCTTGCCCTTTGCTAATACAACCCCTAATCGGTCCGCATGGCCCGGGACGTCCCTTACCAGCCCATCTACTCATCTACTATGAATATTATTTTATACAAAGCATACGTTGACGGCTCAACGGCCCTATCCACACTCGTAACTTGGAACAGACCACCTAATGGCCGCGACACATAAACATTTATACTCCGCTCTCAGCCAAACTGCCAAAGTACTTATGAATATTCCTAATTAGCCTGTCACAGGTGACTTTAATCCGGTCCGATTTGTTTAAAAGCAATGCGATGTAAAGGGTAGTTCAGACTTGAAATATTTGACGTAAATATACCAAGCCTGGTAACTTTCACAGAAATAAGGCCTGGTGTTGATCTCTGTTTTATTTATTATACGCATTTGAACGACGAACACCTAATGTACCACAAAGAAAATCACTGAATGAAATAAATTCTCACCAAATTGCTTTTACCAAATATTCCAATCCTACACTAATTAAATAAATAAATTCTATTTTTATGGACCAAATAAATAAATATACACCAATATTCCACTCATAATATTGCTTATCAAAGCATTTAAAAAAATTTGGTGCAGATTTACCTGTTTTGGTGAGTTATTTTGGGAAGGATTTATACAAGACTTTTTTACGATTTACCTAATTATTTTGTATATCTCAAAATCACCTACTTACATTATTTTTTGTTTGTTTAAAGTTTTATTTTGTTTTCATTTAATGCTACACATGTACCACATCACGTTAAGGGCCGGTTTCTGAATTGAGAATTACACTAAGCAAATACTTAAGTAACGTTCTGTCACGATCTTTTCTGAGTAATTCTAAGAGACAGCACTACATTTAAGTATTGCGCGAAAGTATGGGATTCTTTCTAACTATAACTTCGGCGATAGATGCGCGTTCTCTCTAAATAGGCTTGCGGCTTTGAGAATTCTAACAGCTAGTGTGACAAGTCCTTTAGACCCACTCGTTTCTGCAAAATTTGGCGCGGGGGCGTTTAGACACGTCGCGACGGTCGCAAAGGTATTAAATTTCTAACTCAATGTGCTATGCCGAATGGAATTGGCGGTAAAAGCGCTTCACTCCAGTTAAAAAAAAATTATAACGTGCTTTTATAATATCCAGCAGTGGACGGAGGTGGGGTAATGGGTTGGATCACATTGAATTAGATGGTTTTTAGCGTATACGATCAATTGACGATACAATGTTTAGCGAAGCTGTAGCTTATAGCGGCAACGAAATTTAGTTAAATGTTTTCATACATATAAATACTTAAAGACTAACGGCCTTTTTTATGAAAAATGAAGTAATGGCTCTCTTAGAGTCTCTTTAAGTAAGACACTATTTAACTTTAGTGGGCGTTGTTACTTTTTACGATTTCGAGCTAAAACGCTGTTGTTTTTTTACGAGTTCGAGCTAAAACGCTGTTGTTGTTTTGTCATAATACGCATTTCATTCATTCTTATATAATCTATGTTTGTGTCAGAAATGCTTTGTTGTTGTAAATTCCTAAAAAAACTGACAAGTGCGAGTCGGACTCGCACAAGAATGGGTTCGAACCATTATCTATACAACATTAGACACAGAGATCGAGAAAAAACGCCAAAAAATCACGTTTGTTGTATGGGATATTTATTTTATTTATTTATTTTTGAAGCCAATATAGAACTAACTATTTTGTGAGTTTTTCAAGCGTCTACCTGTTGCCGTTATTAATATCGAGCAAAAATACTTTTTCAAATTGTTTGTGTTTTGGTAATAAACTATTTCTATTCTATTTCTATTTGATTTTATAAATCATTATACAACCATTAATCATTATGTCATATGCTATAGTGTACAATAAAGAATGTTCCTATCTTATCTTATCTTAATTTAGTTAAGATCTGTATTAAGACATAAGCCTCCCAAGGGCTGTTTTTGTGGAATCGTTTTTTTTTATAAATAAGACCCTAACAGTCTGGGTGTACTTCCGTGTTTGTGATGTGGTTGCCTGGTTACCATAGCACAGGGTATCCTAGTTTGGGACCAGGTCAAGTGATTGTGTTATTTATTTATAAAAAGTCTGCTCCACTAAAACACTCTTAAGACGGAATGAAAGCCGGTTTATACAAGGAAATCCTGCCATAAGCCGGCATTATCTCCGTCTTGAGACTGTTTAAGTGGAATCTACTTTTTTTTTATAAATAAGACTGCAAGGCTTTACGCATACTCCAATAACTAAGACCAATTTATAGTGCCAACCAAATTTCAAGGACCATTAAAAGCCTAGTCTATCTTGGCGACATGGCCCCAAAAGCGATAAATCCAGCGCCGAAAGTGCTAACAAAGCTTAGGGCCGCGCACGAGTTTGTTTACCTCTGTGAATGTCGAGTGTAAGTGACTTTGTCTCACATTGCCCGACTCTACTAAGGTCTTGCTACGAAAGTCAAAACATCCGAAACATTGAAGCCCTTAGCGGGAATCCAACTCACACTTTGCCGGTTTCTACATGTTACTTTAATACATACATACATAAATTCACCGAGGGGTAGGCGAGTCCAGGGACTGCCACTTGCTAATATCTGGACAGATCACTTTCGCTTCCTCAACATTCATCAGTCGTTGCATGCACGCACGCCTGTTTCAGGTACTTTGTATCTTGCCCTTTGCTAATACATCCCCTATTTGGTCGAAGTATGTCCGCCTGCGACGTCGCTTACCGGCCCTTCCATCCACCCACATTCGCTCGATATATTTGTTTCGTCAATCTTTCTTCCTTCATCCTCTCCTCATGTCCAAACCAACAAAACGCAACATGTTGCTATATATATTGCCCTTTATAAAGCAAGATATATCTTATGATAGCCTGCTCTATTTACTCAAGGACGAATAATAATTAAACACATAGTGTTAGTTGCTATGATTAGTTAACAATCATGTTTTATCAATGTTTATTAGCGAACTTATAAACAACGGCACGTTTAAACAAATATGATTTAATAATTCGAGAAGAATATTCCAATGTCTATCTAAGTACGTAGACAAAAAAGCTTCCAAAACCAGCGTGCTGATGAAGTATGAAATAGGTTTGGCAGAATCGTGGCAAGCGGCAAACCCTGGTCTCTGTCTACCCCTCCGGGATACAGTCCGTGAGTTATAAAGTATGTAACGTAATGTTGCTATAGGGTCTGCACTAAAATTTTCACCAAGTTTGACCACGTATGTAGTACCGTTTTTACGATAGGTAAAAAAACAAAAAAAAAAAAAACATGAAAACATCCGCAATATATCGTATTCAGTAAAAATTTCAGCTGTCTATTAAGGTTCAAGAGACATGAAAAGTTACTGGCTCCACTATACCATTAGTTACCAAAACTCCAAAAACGTCTTGTATACAATAGAAGTAAGGCTATAATTAGATTTTCTATTAAAAAAGACCTCTGCGGCAATTCGCAGGTCAAACCAGACTGACGAATCGAGTAAGAACCTAAAAGGTAGACGAGACAAATTAGATTGAGCTACGCAGTAGTGCCAACCATGTAAGTATTGTAACTAAAACGATTTGAGAAAAGATGGTCGGAGTGGAGTTGTAACTAAAATTAGTTGAGAAAAGATGATCGGAGTGGAGTTGTAACTAAAACGACTTGAAAAAAAGATGGTCGGAGTGGAGTTGTAATAAAAAGATGGCCGAAGTGGAGTTGTACCTAACTAAAACGATTTGAAACAAAAAGATGGTCGGAGTGGAGTTATTTTTTTTAGCTGTCTTTCTCTCCACTACAACTGGACTCGAAAACAGCGGATAACATTGTACATAGGCATTCAAAAACAGAATGCAAATTTACGTTGAAATTAATTTTTGAAATTAAAATATGCCTAAAAGGTCTGTCACTTATTATCCATTTGACTTAAAACACATTTGACCAAAGTATACACTTTTTTAGTCATAAAAGATATTTTTATCATCCTAGCTGTGTTCTGCAGTAACATTATTGTTTCTGTTTTTTAGTTTTAGTTTTCTAATATGTCAAAATGAAAAATGCGTGTTTTTTCTCGAAAGGTTTAAATGTTTGCTCGTTTATCCTTCTCTGTGACAAAACCCTTTTGGGCTTCCGCGATACAGGTTTTACCTAACGCTTGTAAAAATGTTTCTTTTAAAAAAACCGGCCAAGTGCGAGTCGGACTCGCGCACCGAGGGTTCCGGACAAACCTGCAATGTCAACAACATTTTTTCACGGGTTAAAGGCAATTAGATCTAAGTATTTGATATGAATTTCAACTTGATAGCTCTACGCGTTCATGAGGAAAAAAGTAATAAGTTTATATTAAAAAATAAATATTTTGTAATGTAACTAAAAATTTAAGGTTTTCGGAATTTTTCCTTTATGTGTGCTATAAAACGTTGCTTCATGCCAAATTTCAAGATTCTAGGTCGACTTTAGGTTTTGATTCCCTTGCGAGTACTTGCGAGTTTCAAAATATGCAGCTTAAATTGCTGTTTCTTTTGATTGCGTTGACATAGAAGTTAGATTTTGTTACAGCTTAAAGGTATTATAGACCTGAGTATTTGGTATGAATTTCAATTTAATACCTCTACGCGTTTATGAGGAAATGGGTAGTAAGTTTAAAATTATTAAAAAAAAATATATTATGTGATGTAACTAAAAATTTATGGTTTTCGTAATTTTTCCTTTATCTATGCTATAAGACGTTGCTTCGTACCAAATTTCAAGATTCTGAGTTCACGGGAAGCACCCTGTAGGTTTTGATTCCCTTGCAAGTGTCGAAAATTTGCGGCATAAACGGCTGTATCTTTTGATTGCGTTGGCTTAGAAGTTTGATTTTTTCACAGCTTCAAGGGACAGTAGACCTGAGTAATTGATATAAATTTCAGCTTCATACCTCCACGCGTTCCTGAGAAAAAGGGTCTTGACAGACGGACGGACGGACGGACAGACGGACAACAAAGTGATCCTATAAGGGTTCCGTTTTTTCCTTTTGAGGTACGGAACCCTAAAAATGGTATTAAACGTCTAAAAGGAAGCCAAGTGGAACAGTTGTGGCATACTAGTTGCCTCTAAATATTTAAAAACGTTCTGAATGTGGTCTTCACTTACGTAATATCGCCGTTTGAAATCAACGTCCACTGAACTCATTGAACTTATTTGCTGATAGCGAAGGGACGTTGGAAATTGAACTCTCCCACGCTCTGGTGCAATGCAGCCAATGATTGTAACAAAACCGAGATAAAATGTGTCCGTTTTCAGGGGGCTCCAGTTCCGTAAAAAAGTCGCACAAGATTGTTTTTAACCGACTACAAAAAAGGAGGAGGTTATCAATTAGACGCGTATATATATATTTGCTATGTTTTCGTATAACACCGTCAAATCGTCTTAACCGATTTCGACAATTCTTTTTTTGTTCGAATAGATATAACGTCCCACTGGTCCCATTTTAATTTGGTGAAGATCTGATGGAGACTTTCAGAGATGGAGAACGTAACTCTTCAATGGACAGCAGTAAATAAGGGCTAATGGGACTCCTCCTTTAGCAATATCCGTATATTTCATAAAATAGCGTAAAGGTAGTCCCAAGGTAATGTGGTGATGTTCTGGTGAAGACTTTCGAAGATGAAAATTGACAACGTCAAATTTTAAAGCAACTAATTATGTAAGGTAAATTATGGTTATAAGGGTCTTGTTTATTATTCTCCCGCTCCCCTACTAAAAATTAAAAAATTAAAACGTTTAAATGAAAAATAAAAAAGACTTCGAGACACTACAGCCCTTAAAAGTTACAAATAATTTAAGTGTGTGTGTGTGTGTGTGTGTGTGTGTGTGTGTGTGTGTGTGTGTATGTGTGTGTGTGTGTGAGTGAGTGAGTGAGTGAGTGAGTGAGTGAGTGAGTGAGTGAGTGAGTGAGTGAGTGAGTGAGTGAGTGAGTGAGTGAGTGCGTGAGTGAGTGAGTGCGTGCGTGCGTGCGTGCGTGCGTGTGTATGTGTGTATATTTGGGTATGTTGCAAAATCAACCGTAACGTAACCGACTAGTGTGCACGCAGATTCATGTGCTGTCAACTGTACGACGAAGGTCTCTGTTCTCCACTTTTCTTTCCTCCGCCGATAGTACGCCAGAAAGTCTTCAAGTGTTATCGTTCACGAGATAAGGGCATTCTGTTCCGAGGTCACGTCACCTCTCCACTTTGGAGACCGCCACACAACGTCAAAACGGTACAATGGAGATTTTATCAAAATCCCACAAACAAGCAGTAAGTAGCATCAGCCGTTGAATAAAAACAAATTTGTTGTCAAGTGTGAGTTACCCCCGCTGCCCGACAACGCGATAAACGTTTTGACTGCCTCGTTGGTCTAGCGTTTAACACGCTTGACTGCCCTGAGGTCGTGGGATCGATTCCCACTGGAGGCCGCCGTACTTTATTTGTACAAACGACCTTAGTCTGGGTGTATTTCCACGTTCGTGATGTTGGTTGCCCTACGCACAGGGTGTCCTAATTTAGGACCAGGACAAGTGATCGTGTCGTGTAGAAGTTATTATGATATTCCAATTGCGTAGCGCCATCTTGCTTTAAGTTGTGAAGTAAAGCGAGAAGGCGCTAATCGATCCTAACATAAAACTCTACAATAACTGTGTCTAATTATTAGGTCACACTACTGCGAGTATATTCATTAGGACAGCGCGTTATGAGGGTCTAAACCATGGTCTTAGTAATTATTTCTACTTTATTCAATGGCTCTACTTAATGAGCACACGCTATTTAGTAATTTAAATCGGTGGGGTGACTCCCTAAAATGCATAGATGTTCAGTAGAGTCAGTATGGTAATTATTGTTTCAAAAACTTATTTAGAGGCTAAAAATCCCACCCATGCCGGGACTTGAATCCGCGACCTCTGGCTAACCGTGCCAGCGCTCTCCCAACTGAGCTAATGGGTAAGTACAGCCATCGGCGAAATTTCGAACCTCTTTACAAACTTCTTTGTATTACGTACAGGCAGCGACATCTGGCCGAAGCAATTTACATCACTTGCAGCCCCGAGTCCCGGCATGGGTGGAATTTTTAGCCTCTAAATAGGTTTTTAAAATTGTCCTATGTCCGGGTTAGTGCAACAAAAAGAATATAATTATTGTTTCATTGACACTATTGGTAGGTAGTCTAGTAACCAATCGCTTTGCAATGGTATAGCCCATGCAACTTACATCGGCGCCACACACGCTTCGGTCTTCTTCGCGAGAGATGCCTATTTCATTTGCCCGGGTTATACCACTAGAATGACACTGCACGGGTATTGACTTGTAGACTACCAAATAGGGTCAAACAACAACTGTTATCGTGCTTATATCATTTTATTGAAAAACAATGTGAGTACTATAATAGGTACCTATTAGGTTCGATGGCCCGGAACATAGTCATGACTCCTGAGGCTTCGACCAAGAACAAGTCTGAATGGCCGGTTTCACATTAAACGATAACCGTAACGACACTACATCATCGGGCTGCCTCCTTGGTCTAGCGGCTAACATGCTTGATTACCAATTCAGAAGTCGCGGGTTCCATGCCTCCTGTGAGGCCGACGTAATTGATTCGTACAAATGGCTTCCGTCTGGGTGTTATATTATTGCAAGGACATCGTGTTCATGAGGTCCTTGCCTGGTTACCATAGCACAGGGTATCCTAGTTTCGACCCAGGGCAAGTAATCACGTTGTGTGAAAGTTATTATTACTATCATCGGACAGGTAGTTTCACACATTTACTAAGGCTATTTACCAACGATCTAGTGCGGTTACAGTTGTCGTCCAATGTGAAACCGGTCAATGCAGGATAACTAAGTACCCATACCGGTGATTTACATTAATTATTTTTTCCCTATCCGTATCGAGAATTGTGGCTAATTAAATTAACAGGGCAAACCATTATTCATTAACGTCATTCAGAACACACCGACTAATATCCTCAATTCGACGAATTCAGCTATTTCTGAGACAACAGTGTTGTTTACATTGGCCGCGTTTCCGGTGCAGTTTTTTTTTTCTTGTTAAAATCCAGGGCCCTTATTATGAAGCAGCGATATGTTCGGAAGGGTCTCATATACATATACAGTTATTTTTTCAAATAGTTTCAAAATTTCCTGCCACTGAGTAATGAACGCATGGCTCTTTGATATCTTCAGATAAGGATATGCGACCATCACGCTACATCCGATAATGTCGCAATAAGGGCCCTGTGTATGTTTTTGTTCGAAGCTGTGGTAGCGGAGCTGTGGGAACGCCCGGCTTCTCATTCGGGAGGACGTGGGTCCGAAACCCGGCTTGTATCAATCAATGACTTTGTTTTCTAAGTTACGTACCTACATTTGTTAAGTTATAGTAGCAATACCACTCGCTAACTGTGAAGAAAAGCATCGCGAGGAAACTTGAATATCTGAGGTGTTCACACACCTCAGCGCTTGAAAGTGCCAATCCGCGGTGGGCACGCGTGGTGATTAAGCCCATACTCTCTCTCTGAGAGGCCGGTGCCGAGAGGCCACATAAAGAAAAAATGTTTGTGTTACTCTGCCATTGCTATAGCCCGCCCGGGTCTTCCCGGCTATGAATTGATAAAGGGTATATTTTTGTCGGTCTTGATTTGATATCTGTGGGAACAGTCAGGACCAATATGTCATTTCTAAGAAAATGCTTCTTATCGTTGTATGCACCAGCGGTGCCCGTAAGTTAATACGTTTGGGGCGCAGGGAAGTAACTGGCTTATGATACAGATGTGTGCCAAAAGATAATTCAGTTTAACTAATAAACAATTGCGATTAGAACCGTTAATTTTATGTAAAAAAAAAACTTACACACAACACAATCATTTGTCAGAGACCAGGTCACGAGATTGTCTTACGATAACCAGACAAGAACATCGTCATACTGTTGGAAGCATCGAGTTTCGTCACAGACATCGCTAAAAGTTTACTTTATTCACACGGTGCATTTAAAAAAAAACTTTCTACGGTATTTTTAGGGTTTCGTACCCGAAGGGTGCCAAACGGGACCCTATTACTAAGACTTTACTTTCCGTCTGTCTGTCTGTCTGTCTGTCTGTCACCAGGCTGTATCTCAAGAAACGTGATAGCTAGGCAGTTGAAATTTTCACAGATGATGTATTTCTAGAAAGAAAAGAAAGAAAGAAACCATTCATTTGCATTGCCACAGAAGCACAAACACACATGCACACACATAAAAATGACTGAATGTATATACCTAAATAGCACAAGAATAAAAAACCCCGTAATAATGTGCCTCCGTGGCAATTACGAAAAGGTCACCAACTCAGCATGCATTGCTGGCGTGTGCTGTGAACAACACATCATCACCAGCAAAACTGATTTTCAGTTGGGCACATCCCAACCCGGCACCCGGAACAATACATAATAATTACAATACAATACATATTACGGATAATACAATAATAATTATAAATGTATAAATACCTACTAATGAGATGTCATGATGTCACGGATAGCGGATCTATACATCCTATAATACGTATACGTGATAATAACTAGATTTACACCCATAATAATACATTTTATGTGTAAATCTAGTTATTCTGTTGCCGCTATAACAACACATACTATAAACAGAATAAAATAAATATTTAAGGGGGGCTCCCATACAACAAACGTGATTTTTTACAGTTTTTTCTCGATCTTTGTATCTGATGTTGTATAGATAATGGTGCGGAACCGTACGTGCGCGAGTCCGACTAGCGCTTGGCCGGTTTTTTTTTTAATTTTACCTAAAAAGACCTCATTGGCCTTCAAAATCTCCATTTACTGGCAACTCTTTTATTTACTGCAGGACTCTTCTGCGGTATCTTCCGGCGCTATGGTAACCAGACAAAGACATTACTACTTTGCCCGAGCTGACTTTGAGTGAGTCAGTAAGAACGCGGTTATTTTAAATATAATCTGAATATTTGACTTTTAGGTTGACTTGAACGTGGAATTCTAATTAAAATTCCTCATACACAATACAATTCACGTGGCCAAAATTCATACAAAAAGAAACAACTGACAGCTTAAAAGTGGATTAACATATTTTTAGTCTACGAGAAACCGGGGGTAAGTGACAAGATAAAGGTGCAAGTCGGCCTTATTCGACCCTTTCTCCACATTTAGGTATTGCATTGCGTGACCTATTAATCACATGAAAAGTAAGCCTATAATATTAAATGTAAATTAGATACTTAATGTACTTTTATAATGTATGGTGTGCAATAAATTGTATTAATCTAATGTAATCTAATCCAACCTATCTGCCGCATTTAGATATAGCAAAACAAAAGTAAGAATTTAATAATACTCAACAACTATTTCTGTCATAATGACTGGCCAATTATTGTAGCATTTTTGTCTGGCCAGTGAACAATACCGAATCACCGGAGCCCGCATGCTATGCGCACGCGCCTCTATGCAATTTACTTCTGAAACGGACCCCACATTGCTTTTAGGGTTCCGTGCCCGACGGGTACCAAACGGGACCCTATTACTAAGACTTTACTGTCCGTCTATCTGCCTGTCACCAGGCTGTATCTCATGAACCGTGACAGCTAGGCAGTTGAAATTTACACAGCTGATGTATTTCTGTTTCCGCTATATAAAAATACTAAAAAAAGAATAAAATAAATATTTAAGGCGGTCCCATACAACAAACGTATTTTTTTGTCATTTTTTTGTTCGATATTAATAACGGCAAAAGGTAGATGCTCAAAATATTCACTGAATATTTAATTCTACGAGTATATTCGCTTCAAAAATAAATAATCACGATAAAATAAATATTTAAGGGGGCTCCCATACAACAAACGCGTTTTTTTCCCGTTATTTATCGATCTTTATGTCTAATGTTGTATAGATAGTTGGTACGGAACCCTTCGTGCGCGAGTTCGACTCGCACTTGGCCGGTTTTTTCGGTCCCATATTTCGTCTGTCCCCTATGAATGCTTTGTTATTGAGTGTTAATAGCTTCACATGACTAAACGCATCCCAATCACGTCGAAAATTGTGGTTTTAAAACCACAATTTTAAATCTTATGTAAAACTCTGTTTGAATTGTAGACCGCCAAATCGGTGGAGCTTCCGAACTGCTAAAGTTCATTGCTAACGAGTTAGCCCACGAGTTAGTAACACATCCAACGGCTAAACCAATAGATGTATGTAATATAATTAATCACAAAATACATAACACTAAATTCACCAAAGACTACTCTCCAATTCGCACCGAACAATGACAGGAATATGACAAAAAATTGCCGTTAAAACACAAAAACAAGCGACAAATCTGTTGCACATTGTGCGACAACGGTGCGCCGCCTTTTTTATCGACATTTCACATCGTTTGTCACTAAAACCTACAAGGGGTCTGCAGGAGACCGATTTTCATAAATTAAGCTTGGTGCAAGAACTGGGAGCCAGCGGCGGCTATATATCTTTATCTTTGTCATTTTCTTCTTCACATAGTTTAGTTCCTAATACTGATGTTTGATGATGATATTTTGATGTTCATTTAATCACAGTTTTTGTAATACAAAAATTATATTTGATTGATATAACATAACAGGCAGTGTTGTGGCTACTTTCCTTTCGCAAGTTACAAATTTATTTTAAACATAATTCGATGAGTTGGATGAGGATGGCTGAGGATAGAGGGAAGTGGCATGCCTTGGGGGAGGCCTATGTCCAGCAGTGGACGAATACGGGCTGATTGATTGATTTTTAAACTTATATTGATTTCTACATCGGAAGCATTTGTAAAATTCTGTTCCAATGAAGAATTTTTTCACATCCTACAAATAGCAGTGTTTTTCCTATATTTTCAAGTCAATTTCCCATGCGTACAACTAGTTTCCCGAGATCTATTAGGTGTTCAACTTGCACCAAGCGCTACACCGAACAACAAGCGTCGTCGGACTGCCAAACACGGATAAGTAGGCACCGGGATTTGTCAACCATTACCGCCCTAAGACCGCAACACGCCGCGTAATACTATAAACATGATTAATGTACGACAATCTGCAACGATTTGTTTTGCGAGTTTCTACGTCCATGCAAAGGGCGCAGGCTGCATTTGGATGCTATTCTAGTAACAAAAGGACTGGACCTCAAGTCCACTAAGTAAAAATTCTCTGGAGAACAAAATAAAAAGGGACAAAATAAAATACCAACAATATCAAATCGCCTCTCAAGGAGCGGTTGTGACTGAAAAACACCAGCCAAGTGTGAGCCGGACTATACAACATTAGACAAATCGAATTTGAGAACAGCGCCATCTATAGAAACCAACAAGAAGCGTTTAACATCGACATTTAACGACATGAAATCGGGGCTGTGAAGGTTACATAGATGGCCGCTAAATGGCGAGCGCTGTCTTTTAACAACGTTTGTTATATGCGAGCCCCCTTAAATATTTATTTCATACTGTTTTTAGTATTTGTTATTATAGCGGCAACAGAAATACATCATCTGTGAAACATTTTAACTGCCTAGCTATCACGGTTCATGAGATACAGCCTGGTGACAGACAGAAAGACAGACGGACAGATAGGCAGACAGACAGCCGGACAGTGAAGTCTTAGTAATAGGGTCCCGTTTGGCACCCTTCGAGTACGGAACCCTAAAAAGTGGTCTACGCAAGTTATGACAGGCCACTTCTTACTGCATAAACATTTCCATACCTTGGGACTAACCGATGGGCCGCTTTGCAGAGAATGCCCCAAGAAGGAGGAAACGCCCGCCCAAGTGACCATTCACTGCGGGAGCGTGGTAAATCAAACTACCGATATCAATGGAATGCTGGAATCAGAGCATTGCTGGCCTTCCGGAAAGAGACAGGCCAAATGGAGTGGTCTCACACTCTCGCTGTACAATGGTCCAACTATGCAGCTATGAAATACATATTTTTAATGTGTTGTACCTCAAAAGGGATAAACCAGTATGCAAGTTTTGCTTACGACATTTGACAATCGGGCTAAAATCTTTAAGCATCTGCATTCTTAAGAGACCAGCTTACACAATGAGCTCATCATCAGCCATTTGACGCCCACTGCAGGACATAGGCCTCCCTCATGGTTTTCATAACCATCATAACCAGGCGGGTTGGCGATCGCAGTATGTAGTTGGAATCTCAGGAAGACGTTGCTGCCCGTCTCCTAGTAATTTATTTCCTTAGTCGCCTTCTACGACATCCACGACATCCACGGTAAATGGAGTGAAGCTATTCTTAATCCGGCGCCTCACCATGAGCTCATTCATGGCAATTTTAAAAACACTCTAAAGTTCAGATCGTTACATATATTGCAAAAAAAAAAAATATTTAAACAAAGAAACTCTTCCCGAAATGATACATATTGGTGGCCACTCACATTACTTAACAAATCTCACGCCTGTATACCGGTGGAGTAGGCAAAGACTAAGGTTTACCACTTGCCACGATCCTCACAAACCTCTTAGTGTAGCGACACACCTGCGGAACGTACCACGCCGAACGTTCGGCGGCTGAACTTGCAGTCGTAACGTTCCGTTGTTATGACGAACCAAACGCTCAGAACGCTGCGTCTGGTTCAGCGCGCTACGCGACGGAACGTTACATGGTGTCGTCGCCGTCAGTCGGTTTCGGTACTAAATAGAGATCATCACCTCTGACAGCCGTTTTTTTTTCTTCTGAAAACGGTTCATTGGCTGGCGCACAGCCAAGAAAGCGAGGATGCCACTCTTCGCTTGCCGCCGCGCGGCGAGAAGCACACCGAACGTTCAACTACGCGCGCCGAATATTCGGTCGCGTAACGCGTCGCATGATGTGTCGCTTGCTATGCAAAATACATTGAATGCGAATTAGCGGACATAATCGCCCGAAGGAAGGTTCTACGCTACGCCGAACGCGACGTAATTTCGTCTGATGTGTCATAGGGGATTTGAAAAACACTGCGAGCGTACGCCGTACGTTACGCTGGTGTGTCGCAACACTTAGGTGGTCACTAGTGTCTGATATATTGCTTCAAAATCTGTAGGTACTCCTGCACACCACAATTGCATCATTTGTGCTTTAAGAACTTTGTCGCGAGCCGTTATAAGGGCAAATACTTCTACGCGTATTATTGAATTTGCGTTTTTGTCACGGTTACTAATGATGCCGCTAAAGTCCTGTCACTTTTATATGGCACAATGAGATCAAACTTACCATTGGTAAGATTATTTATTGCCACGCAGCTTTCGCACAACTAAGTCATGGGGAGCGTTCGCAGAATTTTTGACTAATTGATGCAAGGACAGGCAGGTAACAAACTATTGTTAGTGATACATTTGTAGCCGCTTTCTTTAGCGCAAAAGATAGACTAATCGTTAACCGAATGGCTCACAGTTTAATTGGGCCTATCGTTCTATGAATCGCTCGTAGCCCCGGCTGCCTGAGTGATCTTAAACGATCACGAGGGTTAAGCAACACTGGGCACGTTCAGTGCATGGATGGGTCGCCGTCTATGCCTAACGCTAGTGGCATTTTTCCGAGCGGTTCCGTGCTTCGCAAGGCACGTTAAGCTGTTGGTGCCGGCTGCCGTCGATAGATGGCAGTCGTTAAGCCAAGTCAGAGGCCTTAGGGCGGCTTGACAACTTCTGACAGTAGACGAGCCACTAGTCTACAAGCCTCCACCAATCCGGACTTGGCCCCCGTGGTGGAGTATGGCCTATACCTTCCTCAGGGAAGAGACCCGTGCCCCTCGGTGGGGACATAATGGGTTGATGATGATGATGATCGTTCTATGACGAATAGTGTTGGCATATGACGTCACATCCAAACTTCCTCTATTACTCGTCAGAGACATGGTGCCCATACCGAAAGCACATTCGTGCCCTTGACAAATTCCACCTTCGATGCCTCCGCGATATAATGAACATAAAGTGGTCGGACCGTGTCAGGAACACGGAAGTTCTTCAACGTGCTAAAGTCTGCGGCATAGAGGCCTACATTATGCGGCGACAGCTGCGGTGGTGCGGACATGTCTCCCGTATGGCTGAGGAGATAGTGGCGAAGTGCATCTTCTACTCTGAACTTAAGGACGGCAATCGGAAACAAGGCGGCCAGCTCCTTAGATACAAGGATGTTCAGAAGAGGCATATGAAAAGGTGCAACATTGAGCCCTCTGAGTGGGAGCGTAAAGCGGAAGATCGCCCAGCGTGGAGACTACTAGTGCAGGGCAGCGTGGACGAGTTTGAAAGGAGGAGACTGCTCAACTTAGATGCCAAGCGCGACGAGCTAAAGGCCCGACCACCGGCGGCCATACAATATGACTACGTCAATGGTGTCTTGACGTGCGCCCAATGTGCTCGCACTTTCCGAGCCAAGATCGGCTGCACCAGTCAGCTGAGGGCACACCAGCGAAACCCTCAACCATAAAGAAATGAGAGTCCTGTATGCGGTCGCTACGGCCGAACACGGCTAGGAGGATATCTATATGTTGCTGATATTTTCTAAAATCATAGTAATATTCTTAATTGAGAATTTATGTAAGGAAACACTGTTGTGTTAAAATTTGGAACACCGTCCTTTACGTAATCTCACTTCTATTGGAATATTCAGACAAAAAATTAAACAACATGTTGTCTGTGAGCAAATTAGCGGCGATTTAGAATTTTAATCATCTTTTTTGTATTATCAAGCATTAATTTATAACTTTAATACACCCTCACACACTTGCTCAAGGTTATTATGTATCAAGTAGGTAATTAAGAACCTAACTGAAATTAAAATGTATTCTCCACAATTATTTAGTTTAAACTCCATTACATAAGCAAGCAGCCTATATACGTCCCACTGTAGGACACAGGCCTTCTCTCAAGGAGAGAGTAATCAAACAAAATTAAAATAATTGTATTTCTGTAAAACAAGTCATCTTTTTCTTTCATGGAAAACCAGCGCCGAAGCGCTGCTTTGGCATCATGCTAAGACTGATCCATTTTTGCAACTTTTTATGTGGTATTTTTGCTAAAGTGTGTTCTGTGGTTTACTAACTTAATTATTTACCCATTGCATGTAATTCTTTGTAAGGTTATTAACTTGATTATATACCTAATGTATGTAATTCTTTGTAATGTTGTCAAACAAAGTTTATTCTTATTCTTCTTCTGAAGTATTATTTCTATCAATATTAGTCTGTCTCTCCAGATTTCTCAAAAACTGGTCAAGCGCGAGTTGAACTCGCACACAAGTCCGTAGTGCGAAAGTTGCAAGAGACAAACTCTATCTTCCTAAATTGCGCATTTTAGAGGTACCGTTGTACATTAAAAAAATAGATAAAAAATAAAAACCGACTTCGAAACACTACAACACTAAAAAGTTAAAAATAATTAAGTAAAATAATCAGAAGTACGTATATATGTAGGTATTGTAAAAGTATAGTAAGAAGTATTTGGAGTCGGTGCCCAAAATATATGGTAGCTGCAAAATAGCAAAATAGCTGGTCATGAAACTGGGCACCAACCACAAATTATACCTACTTCTACAATAACTACAGGCCCCATTCGGCCTTATTTACTGCTGTCCATTGAAGAATTCCGTTCTCCATCTCCGAAAGTCTTCATAAGATATTCACCAAATTAAAATGGGACCAATGGGACGTTATATATATTCGAACAAAAAAAATATTGGGTATTTGACAAAATATCAAATGGCTTATGACGTCACATTTTAGAGCACTCTTTTTATGTTTAATCTATTTCAAAATTATAATAACTAGTAATTGACTAAAAGAGATACATTTTCCGAGATATTTTGTAATTTTTGTTTTAATCGAGCATATGAAATAATTTATTGTTGATCGTGTCAAATACCGAATTGTCAAAATAGGTTAAGATTTGACACGGAGTTATGCGAAAACATACCAAAAAAATATATATATACGCGTCGAATTGATAACCTCCTTCTTTTTTGAAGTCGGTTAAAAAAACAAATACAGCTGACGGATTTATAAAACCACAGTCAAGAGTTTAACAAATATGTATGAACTATTGATTAGACTTACGAGGAAAACCTAGACGTTTTCCTGCGTGATTTCCAAGGACGGAGCGCAAGACTATGTTTAACAGGCAAAGGGTCGATCAAATTATTTACACACACACACAGACAAAATTTTATCATTGAAGTAAAATACATAATAACTATAATTGTAGGTAGTAATAAAAGTGGATCAGTGGAACACCTTACAGGCTAAATAAAACAAATTAATAAGTATCAGTCTCATATAAAGTCGCTCAGCTTGCCTTGGAACGGGCTATGAGTCTCTTTGATAAATATTTGCGCTTGCCAAAAAGGTAAGTAATACCGAACGGAACTCCTGGCTAGTTAACTTATTCGTTTTAATCTGTCATCCATCTTTTGTTTTTTTTCCTGTCACGAAATATTACTAAAGCAAGTTTCTGTATTTTTTGAGGACGGTCAGTGCGCTCGAACCTCAGAACAGTGGCTCGAACCGAGTAAGTGCGTACTAACACCGTCAAAACCCGGCTTTAAGGTAACTTATGAGTAGGTAAGTTTCAGTTATCCTCACATTCTTAAACAAGAAAGCGGGTGCAGATTATGTTTTGTACTAGTCAGTTTGTAAATCAGACATGTTTATCCAAATGAAATCCCAAGAATCCCAAATAAGGTACTCGAAAAGGCTTTGCTGTATCTCCCAGCATTCTAAAAACGCCCTTGTTAGTCTTGTTACGACGTAGTTTATGTGCTAATTAGAGGTTTTTAAATGAACTGGTGACCTGAAGTTTCAAGCCGTTTGCTTTGAGACGAAGATCACTAAAATTTTTGTTGCTCGATAGTACGGTCTGCGGCATAATGTACTCATCATCACTTAACTTTTAATTTACTTTTACACCACTGCTAAAACAAAAAAGAAGTGTAATATTTCAGTGGTCATGTAATGATGTATGTACGAGTGTCTTTTTCTGTATTACACTATTACTTCTAAATGCTTGAACCGATATAGGAGACCGTGGTGTTGTTAGAATTTATATGTGATCCCGGGTAATACAGGGTTATATAAATTGGCAGTTTTTGTAACATAAACATAAACATTTAAACATAAACATTTACATACAGGCACATACATTGCTTCTGGCCCCACACTAGGATACCCTGTGTCGTGGGAACCAGAAACAACGACAGCGTATTGAAGAAAGGTCAGATGAAAATTACGTGGATACAAATAACACCGTGTGGCGCCGGATTAAGAATACCGTCACTCCATTTCCTTCCGTGGATGTCGTAGAAGGCGACTAAGGAAATAAATTACCAGGAGACGGGCAGCAGCGTCTTCCTGATATTCCAACCGCATACTGCGATCGCTAACCCGCCAGCCTGGTGTGGCGATTATGGCAAAACCCCTCATGGTTATAAAAACCATGAGGGAGGCCTATGTCCTGCAGTGGGTGTCAAGTGGCTGATGATGATGAAATAACTTAATATCAGTTGTTGTTAAATACATTCGCTAGAGCAGGTATGAGAAATTTGTATGAAACAATTGATATTCTTTTGGCGATTAGAGTTGGTCAAATAAGTGGTTCTTATTGATGAGTAGAATAATACACTTAATTTTTACGTGGGCGCACAACGCGATGGATTGTATACTATGCGAGATGGACAAGAAAGCCCGATAGGTGCTGATCAAGCCACTCTCCAGAAATGTTCCAACCGAACAACCGCCGTTTATAAATTTTAGCTTCCCATCATATATGGTATATGCCTGTAATTTCCTTTTTTATTTCATCATCAGCCATTTGACGCCCACTGCAGGACATAGGCCTCCCTCATGGTTTTCGTAACCACGAGGGGGTTTTGCCATAAACGCCACGCTTGGCAGGCGGGTTGGCGATCGCAGTATGTGGTTGGAGTCTCAGACGCTGCTGCCCGTCTCCTGGTAATTGATTTCCTTAGTCGCCTTCTACGACATCCATGGGAGGAATTGGAGTGACACTATTCTTAATCCGGCGCCACACTTTTTTATGTAGGGTACAATAAATTGTTCTCTATCTACCTATATAATGAGTTGCGATTATGTACTGGGTATCCAAGTACATTGGTGTATCTAGGGCTATTTCTCGGGAGGTCCTGGCCTCTGAAATGCGATGGGTTGCACTGAATCCCATTCCCACACCGGGCATGCACACAGTGACCCAATATCCTGGTGTGGGCACGACCCACCTGACCCCCCCCTAGCTACGCCAATGCGCAAATGGTCTTGATTTATGGATATACGTTTGTTAGATCAGTAAAGACTTATTTCTTACACAAGAGTTTTCCAAGACGGTACGGTAAATACTTTACCTTATCTTTGTATCACATCTATACAAAAAGAGCTAGTTTCGTCCTCGTCCTCAAAAGTGATTTGAATTTAGAGTGTGGATATTTCTAGTAAAAGTTCCAATCACCAAAGAGATCACGACGAACATTGTATGAACAAGGAACTGGTTGTATGATAAAGAAAGCGCGCGTGAGCAAAATAAAAAAAAATTGCACTTAGGTACTTATTTTTTCGTAGAGGGTGATAAAAAGTATAGTGTCGACCTCGTGAGCAACACTATTTTAAGCTCGAGTGGTGTACTTTGAATCCGTCGCTGTGCTCAGTATTCTACTTTAGAATCCTTCGCTCCGCTCTGGATTCAAAGAAACACTCTCGCCTTAAAAATAGTTGTTTGCTCCCTGGGTAAACAATGTACTATTAAAGCCTCGTTTAGATATGGCAGACGGTACTCTACAGAACGGTTTCGCTTTATTTATTCACATTGCGGTCACGGAAATGCGATGCGGTGCGAATGCAGTAAGTCTCTAATGCGAATCACATTCCTTTTTTCGCGTGTCTCGATTCAAGAATGCGGTCATAGGGCGTTTGAGGAAAACTGACCGCTAAATTGTGCAAAGCTGTTAATTCCATTACTTTTTGTGTATTTTAATTAATTCAAAGGCGACCTCTGCGCAGGCACTACCTCCTACCTATTTCATCATCATCATCAGCTATTTGACGCCCACTGCAGGACAGAGGCCTCCTTCGTGGTTTTCATAACCATGAGGGGTTTTGCCATAATCGCCACGCTTGGCAGGCGGGTTGGCGATCGCAGTATGCGGTTGTAATCTCAGGAAGACGCTGCTGCCCGTCTCCTGGTAATTGATTGCCTTAGACGCCTTCTACGACATCCACGGAAGGAAATGGAGTGACGCTATTCTTAATCCGGCGCCACACGGAACCTTTTTAACAGAGCATAAACATACATAGATAAAAGAAGCAGAGATGTGGAGCGAAAACTCATTAAATATTCATCGGTTGCACTTGACTCAAACAGAACAAAATTTTAATCATGTTGGTTCACGTCAAAAATTGGCGGGAACCGCAAAAAAGAAAACTTTTCTTTTTTTTTGCAACCGACAACAAAAATCAGCCAGTCAGTGCTAATCTTCACTGGCGCATCGGAAAAAAGGAGTAAAAAAAAATTAAGAAACAAACTCACGTGCGGCCCGCGATGGGAATGCAAAATGAAGCAAAATGGCCGACCGCGGCGCCCGCAGTCCGAATCAAAGAGATTCCTTAATTTAAGAAATAAACAGGTTCCAAGTAGCCACCATGAATTTTTAGAGCAGAAGTGCTCAGTCATGTGAGACCGTATTTTATTATGTTATGGATGAATTTGGTGTTTTGTCCACGATTCACATGCTAGATTATGTGAGTTCACTAAGCGCCTCTACGTGCTCCAAAATACGAGATCAAATTGAAGCTTACCGCAGAGGCCGAAACTAAAAAATAGCCTTTCTGTATCTGCAATTCTGTACGGCATGAAACTGGCCCGAGAGAATTTTGTGAAGCAAAAACGGGCAATAAGGCGTCCGAGAGCGGCGCTTGAACATGATATAATTTAACCAAGTGCTAATGCCGTAAATTTGAATAAAACTTCAGGGATAAAATTATCGTCAGACTGGCGAAAGCAAGATGTTTAAAGCTTCAGACAAATTATATAGAAAGTATAGCAGGTAAAGGCATAAACAACGTTTCACCATCAATTCAAAGGTCTTGGGTTCGATTTCCACTGGGGGGTTACTTTGATTTATACCAATGGCCTCAGTCTGGGTGATTTTCTATGGGTTTTTTTCTTATCTGGTACCTATCGTTATCCTAGTTTAGTACTAGGAAAATGATATGTGTTGTGTGGATGTTAGGAAGATTAGTAGTACAAAACATTAGTCTCTAGTCGAGGAACTTTACATCAATATAATCCTGAATGTGGGTGTTGAAACTTATGTACAAACTAGCTGTTGCCTGCGACTTCGTTCGCGTAGTAATTTTGATGTGTATTATTCCGGGATAAAAAATAGCATATGTGCTAATCCAGACTGTAATCTATCTATGTGCAAAATTTCATCCGGATCCGTTCAGCCTTTATTGCGTGAAAGAGTAACAAACATCTATCCATACATACAAACTTTCGCGTTTATAATATTAGTAAGGATTGTCCAATCAAGTTTAATACCTACAGTCCAAGATTGCCCTTTGGCTCTAAGCACACAACAATTTGGTATGTCCAATAAATAACAAAGAAAATCCCGGCATTTCAGTTTAAGTACCAATGACTTTGTTTATTATTTACATACAATTACGCAATACCACTCGGTTAATATGAAGGCAAACATCATGAGGAAGAGGAAACACCCGAGTGGCTGAGCTCGAAATCTCCATTCCGCGGTGGGCACGCGGGGTGATTAGGCCAATACTCTCTCTGAGAGAAGGCCCAGAGGCATGTATACGTAGGCCGCTTATGTACACAATATAGAACAGTAAAAAAATTGGGGTAATTATTTCTAAAATTTCTCCCGGAGCTATTCTAACCATTAACTTACAACTAAGCACTAAGTCTGACTAAGACCACTGTCGCTTAGCGAATTAATTGCTGGCAATATATCCTCGGCGAGGAACAACTTAATATCAAGAGCACTTAAATAACTGTTAAAACTTAGTTGTTACTCAAATAACGCCCTTTCTCGTCCCAGACTTATAGACTTAGATCCAGTAGATCAATAGTGTCATCATCATTAAACAAATCAGTAACTTTTGCCTTTGATCTATATTTTCATCAACTTTGTTTTGAATCCTTAAGTGAGCATACGAGTTTAATTATGACGTTGTTGACAAATAAGGTTATGCCTAAATGTCATTTAATATTATCGTTGTGACTAAGTGGCTATGTGCCAATTTCGTTGAAAACCTATTTTCAATCAGTCTAAATCGCGTTTTGCCTACAATTATTAAAACTGATTTCGCTATACACCTATTTTTCAATTAGTCTAAATCGCGTTATGCCTAAAACCTCTTCTAGTTTGTAATACAAACGACCATTACCATTTATTGTCTTTACTGGCCACTTGAATGACCTCTGAAAAGTCTAGGATCAATAATTTCCGAGATATAACGTTTGTAAGTTTGACAGCTGTCATCCGAAATGAAGGTATTGATGAGCTCTATAATTTCCTACTGACAGCTACAGTCTAGGATCAATAGTTTCCGAGATATAACGTTTTTAAATTTGACAACCCTCATCCGAAATGAAGGTCTTGAGGAGATCTATAACTTCCTGCTGACAAATATAGTCTAGGATGAATAGTTTGCGAGATATAACGTTATAAGTACGAAACGTCAAATCAATAACCATTTTCATTGAGAACCGCAATAAGGCCCCAGTTACGAATTTGGTCTATGTCGAATTGGGTCTAAATTACTTTCGGCCTAAATTGCGTTCGGTCTAAACAGTGTTCTACCTAATTCGTGTTTTGTCTAAATTGTGTTGGGCCTAAGTCTTATTTTTGTCATAATTCACGTTTGGTTTAGGCATAAAGCGACTTTGGCTCACTGCGTTTTAGGTATACCAAGCGAAAAGGATTGCAACCTCTCCACTATTGTACCTATGTATCACAAATAAGCTTTATTTTATTTTATTTCACATGACAACTCTTGAGTCTAGTTGAGTCACTCGGTGCACCCCGAACTCAGCTTGGAGGGATCTGGGACTATTCAAACAAGTTAGACTTCCCTAATTACACTTGACATTCTATCTAGCGTTCCAGTCTAGACTAGACCGGAAAGTGCGTACAGGCCGGCCGGAATGGAAAACTCCATCTTGGTTGAGAAATAGTGCACATCCGAAATTGCCGAATAAATTAGGAAGTCACTAATAATTAAGAACAACTACAGGAATATTCAGTTGGTTTTTTCAGGCGGTTACAAATTGTACTGCTAATGTTTCGTTTGAGTTACAAAAATCTCGGACTTAAACGTGAGTACAAGTATTTTACATTTTTTTTTAGGATTCCGTACCCGTAAGGGTAAGGGTATTACTAAGACTCCGCTGCCCGTCCGTCCATCCGTCCGTCCGTCTGTCACCAGGCTGTATCTCATAAACCGTGATACTTGGTTGAAATTTTCACAGATAATGTATTTCTGTTGCCGCTATAACAACGAATACTAAAAACAGAATAAAATAAATATTTAAGAGGGGCTCTCATACAATAAACGTGATTGTTTTGCCGTTTTTTGCTCAATATTAATAACGGCAACAGGTAGACGCTTGAAATATTTAAATGTACGGAACCCTTCGCGCGCGAGTCAGACTCGCACTTGGCCGGTTTTTTATCATTAGTGTAGGTATGATATGTATATAGTACCTACTCGTGGTCGAATATCTCTGGGTAGTAACCAAACAATTGAACACGAAATTATTCTTCATAAAATACGCGCCCTTATCGTCAAATACGATCGAAGATAATTTTGCGAAAACATCACAAAATTATTACTGTAGCCGAACATTCACATATTTTTTATATTCAATCGGAAAAAGGTTTCGGCACAGAATTACAACTTGGGAAATGCCCGTTCAGCGCCAATTTGCAGTTGAAGGGATTTCATGGTAGTTTCTGACTCGGAAACCTATTTGGTTTATCTGTTAGCGGCGATCGATCTATTTTAATTCTATAAGTTTGGCACGCTAGATCCGTAGCGTCATTGATGACATCGTACTGTTAACACTACTGTTAACAGCTTTTCGTAATTGGTTTAATGCACTTTTAGTTTTTGATGGTATTCAGACGAAGTCGTCAGCAAACCCCCTGTTTCTCGTACACAAACAATCCATCAATCTACTGTTAACAACTAGCAGTTGGCCAAAGTGCATATAAAAACGACTAAGTGCGAGTCGATCTCACGCACGAAGGATTCCGTGCCATTATCTATACAACATTAGACAAAAAGATCGAGAAAAAATGGCAAAGAATCACGTTGTTGTGTTCCCACACAATATATATATTTTATTTTAACTCAATTATTTATTTTTTCGAATATAGAACTAGATATTCTGTGAATATTTCAAGCGTCTACCTGTTGCTGTTATTAATATCGAGCAAAAAAATAAAATTAAAAATAGGTTTGAATTGGAAAACATTAATGAAATTCTATGTCAAAATAGTGCGATTTCCGCGTGATTCTATGTAACTTCGGACCTCGATGTTTTTTACAATTTTGGGAAAATTTACACTTAATATATAAAAATCGCGTCTCACAGTATTTGTTACCGAACTGCTCCGATACGACTTCACCGATTTTTATGAAATATTTTATGTATATTCGGTAGATCTGAGAATAGATCGTAGGCTAATTAATATGGCACAAAAAAACGTTTGCCAGGTCAGCTAGTAATTTATAAAAATTAAAATGATACACGTGGGATACATGGAGTCTCCAAACCGAACCAGTACTTCTACACCAATATATTTTACAAAAGGGTATCAATTCCACGAAAATGGCCACCGACCGACCGACCGTTAACCTCTCCCCTGTCATTAACAAACGATTACATTAAGCGATAAAGTTGAACTTCGAGATTCGGCTACCCACTATCGATGTGTCGATTCAATCTCCTTGTCGCATACCTGTACCTACGCAGTCTACTCTCGGATTTCAAGTACAATCGCATGCAACATGCGAGACGCAACCTATTTTGTGATATATTTTTGTATTTAAACAAAGATTATTTACTGACGTAAATTGACGATAGAGAGTGACCTACTCGGAAGCTAGTGTACACCGGCGATCTTAGTACAAAAATTGGCTGTTTTCATAAAAATGTTCAATTAAGGAAATCAATTACCAGGAGACGGGCAGCAGCGTCTTTCTGAGATTCCAACCGCATACTGCGATCGCCAACCCGCCTGCCAAGCGTGGCGGTTATGGCAAAACCCCTCATGGTTAGGAAAACCATGAGGGAGGCCTATGTCCTGCAGTGGGCGTTAAATGGCTGATGATGATGATGATAAAAATGTTCACGAACAAGTGTTTACGATACGAGTAGAATCTTATAAGAAAAAGGGTTTCGTAATATTTTAAAGAATTTAGGTTTATTTTAGTATATATTGTTTCGCGTATGTAATGTGGATAAAGCCTATTTATTGTGGAAAATGACATCGCAGAGGTCAAAACGCAATAGATGCAAAGTGAAGTGTATTTTTCACAGCCGACGTAAAAATTAATTACATTGGTATGTATACATACAATAAAGAATCTATCTGTCTATTGTCACAGACATCGCTCACTAGCAATTTTACGCCAAAAACCGAGGAAAATTTATGTGTTGCCAGAAAGCCAGTGGCAATATTTAAACACATGCTTAGCCTTTGTCTCCAACGCAATTTGCGAAAAATGCCATATATTGCAAGCTGTATTTAAACCAGAAAGTCGGATGGAAGAGGTCCTATTTCTTCATTTAGATGAATTAAACAACAACCCGGCAAGCTTTACGTATGACAATGACCGAATGACGAATGATGAGGGTTCATCATAAGGGCACAGAATTTGATTTAAATTGCAACTTCCACCTAGGCAAAACTTTGATTTGAGATTCAACTTCTGACAGTCTCAAGAATTAATAAATACTCTCACATTACAGCATTTATTCATCTCGGTCGAGAGCACTTCAACCTTAACTTCCGTGCATTCTACTCGGTTACTTTAAGGGCGAATTCACAACTAAATTATAAACGTAGCGGCTGACTGTACAGTCTGTTACAACAGTCTCGGATTTGTGTATTTAAAAAAAGAAATTATATAATACACCATTAACTTTGGGTGGTTTGAAAGACCCAGCAAAATTAATGTGCCTGACAATAGTAATCGAATACGCTTTTTTGCTTTTTAAAAATAGCACTTTTCAAAAATATCTCGACACAAACTCGAATCTATTAGAATAATTAGCAGCCATCAAGGGCGGTACCTGCGTGCCGCGGGTCCGCGGTTTATTGTTCTGTTAGTTCTGTTCGCGCATTTCTTTAAACAAGATTTCTCAACTCGAAACTACATTTCTCATTTTTTTTTTCTATTTACGTCTATACTTAAAACTAATAGTATAAATAGAGGCCATTTTTAATTACTAATTATATAACCGCGGCCTTCAAACCACCCAGATTTCAGCCAGTATAGAAGGTAACAATTCGATAGCTGCGAAAGATTCCTCTAAAACACTCCTCAGAGGTAGTTTAAATAATCTGTGGTTACGTCGTGCCCTTTACAACAGACTATTTAAACTGACTCTGAGGAGGGTTTTAAGGAATCGTGTTTTTATAAATAGGACCGCTAATCTTTTTGTCGCAGTCTCCTTCCAAAGGTGGACGGGCTGTCAACTGTACTTGAAAGTCAAGCAAAAGTTATTCTGCATGTGCGATTGAATATTTTGTAGGCCGCGTTTCATGAAACGGAGATTATTATGTCATTTCCATATACATTGTGTGGCCGATTAATACAAATAGCCTTCCTACTGGTTAATCAGTGTGTTAATCGGGTATGCAATGTACATCGAATTGTCACAGTAAATTATGAATTGTAGTACTGTTAAACAGGGCCCTGAACGGCACATCTGCTAGCTTTTGTTCTGTGATAACATGGTAAGGTTATGTCAATGTCGCGTACATAAACTACATAACTACATAATTTTACATAAATTTGTGTGTCCTACAGTTTGTTTTACCACGACTAGACAAAGAGTTGTATGCATGATATATAAGTATGTTTGTCAGTCCGTTTCTCTATTCCATCGGTACGTCATAAAGCCATACATGATGTTAAAGGCTGACCTAAACCTACGTAGGTATAAAGGACACCAGAACAAACTACAATTTTATCCATAAATCTGCTGGGATATCAATCTATTTTTTGAGTTATTCAAATATAAAAAAAACATTAGCAGGCAATGGCCATTTAACTTTCGTTTTTACGACAAGGTTCCCTAAGAAGAAATGTTCGGATAATTGCAATTCTGTAAACAAATGCGTCAAAAACTGGTGATTTTGAACCTGAATATCTCATAAGCCATTGATAACGAATGTTTTTTCCAAAGTAACCATGCCCGGGAAGGGCATGGTTACTTTGGAAAAAACATTCGTAATCATACAGAGAAAGCGTGGAAACGATGTCAGTTTAAAACACCTTGTATAGCGGTCCATAAAGTGCTGACGAGTATCGCTCGGAGTACCCTATGCAGTCATTTCGGCACACCAAATAATAGGGGTTAAAGTATGAAATTGCCGTTTTATTGCAATAGGTTCTTTGAATTGACATAGAATCTTCATGGTTTGAGGTTTTCGAATGAAACTTTTTTCAAATGGTTTCTATGATGTTCTTTTTTTAAAAAATGTAAAACATTTGAATATCGACTTTCAATTGTTTTTGTTATTCAATTTAGACAAGAAAGATGTATACCTACTGCGAAAATTCGAGTGATTATGAGGCACCCATTTTTCGTATTTTTTTATTTTATTGATTTGACGCAAGTGAGTCAATATTGTGGGTAAGGTAACGTTAAACTATGCCGCTAATTCCTGGGTAGTTTGACTAGGGTCGGCTTCCACTATCTCTCTTAATTCATCGTTATTCACCTGTGTGGGCGGTCTTCCTCGTGGCTCGTTCTTTAAGTCGAAATTTCCATCACGAAAGCGTTTAAACCAAAATCGCACGGTGCGTTCATTAGTAGACCCCTCTCCAAACGCAGCATTGATATTGCGGGCTGTTTCTGCCGCGTTAGTTCCGCGTCGGAACTCGTATTCAAAAATCACTCGAATTTTCGCAGTATCCATCTTTCTTGTCTAAATTGAATAACAAAAACAATTGAAAGTCGATATTCAAATGTTTCACATTTTTTAAAAAAAGAACATCATAGAAACCATTTGAAAAAAGTTTAATTCGAAAACCTCAAACCATGAAGATTCTATGTCAATTCAAAGAACCTATTGCAATAAAACGGCAATTTCATACTTTAACCCCTAATATTACCGCAAATTGGTCGTGTTATCGACCGCACTCTGTTGGGGTGGCTAGGCGATTTGGAAAACCCCAGGAAAATTCGAGTCATTCCGTTCTGCCCCTATATTTTGCGCACCAAATCCTACTATTTTAATCGTACATACATACGTACATAAACTCACGCCTGAATCCCAGAGGGGTAGGCAGAGACTACCACTTGCCACGATCCGGACAGATCACTTTCGCTTCCTCAACATTCATTAATCGTTGCATGCACGCACGCCGGTTCCGGGTCCTTTTTATCCTGCCCTTTGCTAATACATCCCTATTTGGTCGAAGTATGTCCGCCTGGGTCGTCCCTTACCGGCCCTTCCACTCACATTCGCTCGATATATTTGTTTCGTCAATCTTTCTTCCTTCACCCTCTCCACATGTCCAAACCAAGGCAACATTCCTTTCTCAATTCTTTCTTTTTCAATCGTCTAACTTTCAAATTCCATACTAATTGCTATCGCAAACGTCAGGATTCCGACAGGATCTAGTGCGCATAATTAGGCCTCTGATTACAAAAAGAAATCCCTCTTAGTCAGTAAGACCTGTGATTTCCGCACTTACCCTCATATTTGGGGCATTAGAAGAAGAAGAAAGACATTTATTATACCAACAAGATACATCACAGAAACAAAATAAGCAGATAAGAAACATAATATGCACAACAACAGAAAGAAAACTAAATACACATTACATAGCAAGGCTGTGAGATCACTCCAGCCAGCCTTTCTTCCTAAAAAGCCAGCAGTGCTCTAATGTCGCTGCTGATCTCCCGAAGGGAACCCAGCTTCCCAATGATGATGGTCCGTTGCTTTTCCACACTCTCACAGTGAATGATCCTCATCCTCGAGGAAACACCCGCTACTAGAGCCCCCCTAGCTTCCGTTTTCTTATCCGCATTTTGTAAGAAATCCTCTCGGAATCAGTTTTAATTTCTATTTAGCTGAATTTTACAAATTCGATTAATAATGTCCTTATAGACTTTTAGTGCAAAGAATTTGTGAAGCTTGATTACTAAATTTGGTAGATAGAGCGGCAATCTTCACACCTGAATCTTTTCAATCTAGTCTTTATTTGCCTATGTACTTAGTACTTTACTATCGGACACACAAGCGGCCCCACCTTAATTCTACGTCATTACTCATAAGCTACCACCGTAAGGTGACCTCCGAATTCAAATTTATTCTTCAGGGAAAGGGGGTCCCAAGAGATTAACTTTCCCCCAGTGCAGTGAACTTTACTATCGCCGTGATTGATCTGTCGTCTCGCTATTCCGGTACATAACGGCGAATGAACGATAATAGCTTATCTGGACTAGATTATCATTTTGGCTGTATCATGTGCCATTTTAGTTCTTTCTCTATAAAACGTTCAAAGGTTTACTAAACGAGCGAGTTAAAATAGTTGTTCATTAAAATGTGAAAATTACTTTGCTAAATTCCGCCAAAATCCCACAAGCATCGTGCGGTTAGTTAATGCACCGCCCTCCCTCCAACTTTTTCAAGCAGAAGCAAGACAAGTCAGTCGACCACCGGAGCCTGAGGATACCTCGTGTTAGATGCGAAACGCATCGCAACGTATTTTTTCACAAGAGTATTAGCGTCGGTGGTGGTGTGTTTGTGTCTTGTTGTTTTTTTTGTAATAAACCGTGCTAAGCATCTATCTATCTATTATTATAAGAAGCCTATATACGTCCTACTGTAGGGCACAGGCCTTCTCTCAGGGAGAGAGTGTGGGCTTAAACACCACGCGTGCCCACCGCGGATTGGCGATTTCAAGCGCTGAGGTATGTGAATAGCTCAGACATTCAGGTTTCCTCACGATGTTTTCCTTCACAGTTAGCGAGTGGTATTGCTACTATAACTTCACAAATGTACATAACTTAGAAAAAAAGTCATAGGTATATGCCCGCACTGGGGATCGAACCTGGGTCTCTCGCTTCCGAGTCCGATGTTCTACCCACTAGGCTACCACCGCAGGCCATGAAAGATGCCCACTGTTGGGCATAGGCCTCTTCACCGTCACGCCAACCTCGCCGGTCCCCTGCTAATCTTGTCCATTGTCCTCGTGCCGCCTTCTTAACTTCATCAACCCATCGGGTAGGGCCATCAGCCAGTTGTCGGCCACCACTCTGTTCACCGTCGTCGTTCACCTTCGTCCACCGTCCGTCTTCTCATCCAGCTAGATGTCCCGCCCATCTCCACTTAAGCTTCGAGATTCGTGTGCACACGTCTTCCATTTTGGGTCTTCTGTAGAATTACGACGTTGCGCACACAACGTGCTAAACATATTGACATAGAAATCATATAATGGAGAACTTTCGACAAACTTCGATCGAAGTGGCATTGCCTTTATAAAAGACATAGAAAACTAAAGAAAAATAATATTACAAAACTATAAAAAACGGGGTTTTGAGGGTCCCGAAAAATGCGAAAAATCAAGTTACTCTAATAATAAAAAAACATATTACATTTCGTTTTATCATTGAATTCTAAATTTTTTCTAAAAAGGATGTACATGTATTAACGAGATAACTCAAATATTGATACACGCTACATAAATTCTAAGATGTAAGTTACGTGCAAGATGTGGCGTCATAGTTTGAGCCTGTTTTGTATGGCGCGTTTTCGTACCACGTGACAAGAATGACCTTTCGACAGGTTATATAATGAAAAGTTTTAGACTTAGAGAAAAAAGTTAAGCACGTTTATTTTATTTATTTAGTTCATATTTGGGAAAAGTAGTGACTAAAACAATGTGATATTACAAAGTCGAAAGAAAAACAGACAGTCATATCTTTTGACACGGCCTCTTCGAATACATTAAAACATTTTTAGTGTAAGTTCTCCATTGGCCTGATAATAAAGGACTTGCTCGAAACAGACTCGAAACTCATACCGAAATAGGGTTTGACCACAGAACATATCTGAGGGTTTAACTGACAACTCGATAAATTAAGTGGCATGCCTATATACATTACATTAGATAAACTCACGCCTATATCACAGAGAGATAGATAGAGATCACGGTTTGCCATTTGCCACGATCCTGGCAGACCTCTTTCGCTTCATCCATATTCATTAGTATACTTTTTTTATATATTAGAATATTCTTCTCGGTAGATGAAATCAAGTTTGCTCAAACGTGCCGTTGTTTATACGTACGGTGATAAACAACGCTACTACGTGATTGTTAACTAGACATAGCAACTAACACTATGTGTTCAATTATTACTCTTCCTTGAACAAATAGAGCAAGCGATCATTAATAGCAATCATAACGTAAATAACACGTTCATAAAAACCACATAGAGCGTATAGTACGCTCACGTTCTATAAAATAAACTAGGTCGGGGGTTCCCAAACTTATCCGTTCGCGGCACCAGGGCTGCCACCATTAAAAATGCCAGTCCCGGAGATTAGCAGAACGACCATTAATTATACTAAAAGTAATTATAAAAGGCATATGCTTTTTTATTTTTGACGAAAAATAGTAATGTTTAAGGAAAAATCTAAAAAGAACCGTACCTTCACGCAAATAACATGTGTCAAATCATATCCGTATTTTACAATGTTAAATGAGCTTTAGTTTAAGTGTTAGCGCCAAGCTCTGGCGCAGAAGGCATGACTAACGCCAACGTCGTCATCCCACCTCCGACCGGACGAGCGGGGTGCGGGTTGCGGGAGCGGGGATGGAGGCTACAACGGCGACGCAAAGCGCGCGGCTCGCTCTCTTTCTCTTGGGCTTTCTCCTCAGCGTAGGGAAGACTTGTTCTAATCTCATTGCGAATTATCACACAATTCGCAATTTTGAAGGTTCTACAGTAAGGGCGGTGATCTCTTGATATCTATATTAAGAGTATTAGTACCCACAACACAGGTTATACCTAGTGTGGGTGCTACTGTACGAGTATACACTTATGTAACTTGTCTTCTGTTTAATAAACCGACTTTTTATTTTATTTATTTATCTGTGTCTACCTGCTAGCTCTGGAGGCAAGAGTACTCGAGTATCGGTTGAATACATGATGCCTCGGCTCGGGAATGGTCTTCCTATGTCTGCGCTGCATTATGTTTCAGATGAATTTATTCATATACTTGTGCTCCTCTCACTTAGCGGTGTTTCTGCTGATGATGACATGCCGAAATGGGTGTCTCTGTCATGTATACGTGGTGTTTCTGCTGATGGTGACATGCCGAACTGGGTGCCCCTGACATTATGTACGTGCTGTTTCTGCTGATTATGATATACCAAATGGGTGCCTCTGTCATGTGTACGTGCTGTTTCTGCTGTTGATGATATGCCGAAAGGGTGCCTCTGTCGGGTGATAATTTGACTTTGTAATTTTCCGTTATTAAAATTATTAAATTGTATGTAACTTCTGAATGTTTTATTTGATATAAATTGAGGCGAGTTTCATAAATATGTAAGTAAATAAAAATATGGGACCAAGAGAATTATAATGTTCTCCTGGAGCCATGCACCGGTCAAACCCGTAGACTCCAGGTTAAATCCGGAGAGATGGCAGCCCTTCGCGGCATAGTCAAAATATGAAATAAAATTATCCACACATTTCGACTAGCAGTTTCAGTTTCCGAAGAAGAGCAAACAGGAGCGCCGCGGCCCGCACTTTGGGAATCACTTAACTAGGTAATTGCACTAAGACTCCTCTACAACGACGTTTAATATGCAATTTATCGTAAATAAATAACGCCTCTCTTATAGGTAGTAAGCAATAAGCAGTAAAAATACTCTGCGTTAAATGAACCCAACCATTTATCACGTCCAATGAAACATATATACTCGTAGGCAAAAGTTCTCGCTAATTTACCTAGTAAGAACGTAGGTTGACCAATTCGAGGGCACGGTATGCTCCTATACGGTCAAGGTGCCTTAAATGACAGAACGGAACGCAAGCGAAAATCGGACCTATCAACCCTCACTTAAGAATCGCGAAGATTTCTACCGCTTAAAATATTGTCTAGTGCAAATTAATATTGTAAAGCCTTATAAAACCTCCTTTCATTAGGCATGTATGAAATATCTATTTAGAGGCTAAAAATTCCACCCATGCCGGGACTTGAACCCGCGACCTCTGGCTAACCGTGCCAGCGCTCTCCCAACAGAGCTAATGGGCAAGTGCAGGCATCGGCGAAATTTCGAGCCTCTTCACAAAGTTCTCTGTGTTACGTAAAGGGAAGCGGGTCGCGGGTTTTTTTAGCCTCTAAATAGGTTTTTAAAATTGTCCTCAGCACGGGTTAGTGCAACAAAAAGAATGTAATTAGGTATGTCTTTTCAAACGTTTGGGCTTTTTTATCAATCACGCAAAAGGAGCTGTTCTGATTTGGTTATTTGTCGCGCAGATACAGGAAGTAGTATCGCGGCGGCGCGCAAGCGCGGGCGCAGCCAGAGAGTAAATCGCAAATAAAAGTGAATCTAGAAATACATTTGTAACGCATGACACACATTACGAAGGTTGCTTTTCATAACGATACGCCTCACAAGTGAGGCAACTGCAAACAAACAATGCAGGTTTTCAGGCAACAGTGCAACACTGATAAGATCGGGGGCGTGGAAAATCTTCTCGTCACGTGAACAGCTCTACACTGTGGGCAGGCGCCAACGTAGCGCCAGCTCAGACAGTGACCGGCTTTGTCAGCTATGTGGTGTAGAGGAGGTACAGTCATAGGACTACAAGTCGTGCTTTACTATGACAATTCGTTGTACAATTATCAATCATTCATTACAATGGTTAACCGACAGATTAACAACTTGTTTATTCGTTTTTTACTAAACCAAAAAGCCGAATTGTCATAATACACTACGATTTTTAGTTCTATGAAACGCGGCCCTGGCTGGCGTACTCTGCTTTGTCTGCACTTCATCATCATCAGCCATTTAACGCCCACTGCAGGACATAGGCCTCCTTCGTGTTTCTTATAACCATGAGGGGTTTTGCCATAATGGCCACGCTTTGCAGGCGGGTTGGCGATCGCAGTATGCGGTTGGAATCTCAGGAAGACGCTGCTGCCCGTCCCCTGGTAATTTATTTCCTTAGTCGCCTTCTACGACATCCATGGAAGGAAATGGAGTGACGCTATTCTTAATCCGGTGCCACGCTGTCTGCACTAGCCTAAGAACTCTATGGGAAATATGTTATGTCTCTGCGGCCAGCGCAGACATGACGCCTGCAGTTTAGCTAATTTTCCGAGGAGAGTTTATTCTAAATTAGTTCAATAAACGTAATTCACACTTTTTACTACTTTATGTTCTCGTCATCCGCGAACATTCTCTGAGAAGATTATCCGCCGCCCATCACCAGTCCCGTGACTAGTACTGTAGGCGCCACGCAGCGCCAGCCGCCAGCAGCGACCGTTTTGTCGGCCAGTTGGCACACCTACGACAGCGGTGGCCAGAGTGTACTCGGCCAACGCCTCAAAAAAGACTGAAACATACGTCTCAAAAGACGTTAAAAGATTCGAGAATTTGAAAATTTACCCAATATTTTCATCAGTTTCAAAGGATTTTTTTAACAAGTTAGAGTCTCAAACAATGTCGAGTCTTTGAAACAGGTTAACTAAACAGCTGTGTCTTCGCTACCCCACTGTGCCTCCCCTACACTCATCACAGCTGCGCACGTTTATGTCACGCATGAGGTCTGCCTACCTACTCGTTCGTCTAGCTATCTATCCACTGCGTTATCTCAAGATACACTTGTGGGGCGCGAGAATGAGGAAGTTTTGCGAAACAATCAAAACAAACACGACTGAGAGTCCTTCAAATTCTTACCTAGATTTTCGCGGTGATAAAATTGTATCTATATACTCGAGTCTCGAGAGTACTTTGTGTTACTTGTGTTGGCTTTCGCTGAGTTCCCTTTGCCAAATATTCGTCCCACATAGATAGATACATAAAATATTCTTTATTGTATGTACACCGGGAATTACATATGAAAATTAAACAATAATGTAGTACAGTACAATTGGCGGCAACAATTCTTCTTTACAATTTCTTCCAGACAACCATTGACGGAAAAAATTTGAGAAGCTAAATGACGCGTAGTCAGTGCAACTAAACAATACTCAGCAAGATATTTCAATATTTAATACACATACATAAACGGTGCATAGATATGAAATAAATATAGAATAAACACCCTTCAAGGTTATCCTTCCCTATAGGGAAAACCATGAGGGAGGCCTGTGTCCTGCAGTGGGCGTCAATTGGCTGATGATGAAACAAACACGTATTGATGTGGTGGCCACTTGTTATGCTAGTGATCTCAGCAACATTTATTTATTTATTCATTTATTTATTTTTATTTACATAAATATTGCAACATTACAGTAATTAGGTAGACCAAAGCGTTACAATATTTTAACTGAGCATTACCTATTCTATTTGGTGCAATAAGAATATCTTACTATCATACCTAGTTTAGGCCACACTTGTGTTATGCTGTTAAGTGCTATTGATTTATTTACGTATTCTTATAAGGTGCACCAACAGCAAATCATGTACAAACATAGTATAGGGTATTAAATTGATAGTACTAGAACATACATGTTTGCCACTTTACTTACTGGTGAACGCAGAATTGTTATAGCTTTCAGGTTCACAACTTGTAAATCAATTTAGCATGCAATTCAAAAATATAAATTCTTAAATACTCCTAATTATTGTGCAGTTTCGAATAAACTTAGCATACTTATTTATATATAGACATGCATAATATTCCATTAAAAGAACATAAATACTGCACGAAAATTAGAATTAAATTACAATTATAATTTAACCACATTAAATTCATGTAAAATTTAATTAGATTTTATATTATACTATAACTTTTCCATTCAAAATACGTTGTACTTCTGTTTTTTGTCCCTAATAAAGAAAATAAATAAATACAGATATAGAGCAAAACAAAAAAAAATGTACAATTAAATTCAGCAAATTCCGTTCAATTAATGAAAATTAATTATTATTATTACTATGCCAATCCGTGGTGGGCACGCGTGGTAATTAAGCCCATACTCTCTCTCTCTCTCTCTCTCTCTCTCTCTCTCTCTCTCTCTCTCTCTCTCTCTCTCTCTCTCTCTCTCTCTCTCTCTCTCTCTCTCTCTCTCTCTCTCTGAGAGAAGGCCTGTGCCCTGCAGTGGTATGTGTAAAATATAGGCTACATAAAAAAATATATTGGCGAGACGTTTTATAAAGAATATAAAAATCAATAAGAAGTGCAGGTAAATGAGCTTTATTGCAAAGATCAACAGTAAACACTAGCCGTTTATCTACAGTGGATTAGTCGTCAACAAAAACAAATTTTCACGAAAATTTAAATAACTTTCGAACTGTGTATGACAGACAGCAGTAGGTAGGTAGGTATTTCAACAAACGCAAATCACGTGTAGCCAATTAAAAAATTTCAGTTTCATGACCAAGTTTACACAGGGAATTGTAAATCCGCAACGTACTGCGTATTTGCCAACGTGTGTTACTTTGTATGAAATCTAAAATAAACATTGTGACGCAACAAAATTGCTGTATGGAACAGTTGTTATGTTGTACACTGCCTTGAGTGAATGGTACTACAGTGCATGCAAAACATAATATTATGAAATCTGTGCAACAAAATCAACAACATGACAACAACATTAATGAGTGTCTGAGTAATCTAACTAAATTAATTAGTAGCTACGTAGCTGCTTGAATCACCCATTAAGTGTACAGCTATTATCACAAACATAAATACAGTGAATCATCATCATCATCAGCCATTTGACGCCCACTGCAGGACATAGGCCTCCCTCACGGTTTTCATAACCATGAGGGGTTTTGCCATTATCGCCACGCTTGGCAGGCGGGTTGGCGATCGCAGATTCTCAGAAAGACGCTGCTGCCCGTCTCCTGGCAATTTATTTCCTTAGTCGCCTTCTACGACATCCACGGGAGGAGATGGAGTGACGCTATTCTTAATCCGGCGCCACACGGAACCACTAAATACACTGAATAATGTTATGAAATTCGTGGAAGATAATTCGATGCACTTTTTAAATATTTTGTGGAATCATGGTAATATGAACCCAGAGAGTTTATTAAGACACTTTTGTTGACGTACTAATTCAGTCGAAAATATGTAACGGTAAGTGTAATTGTTGTATCGTTTTGAAATACTGCAAGTGTATGTAATACCGCATAAGCAGCCTATATACGTCCCACTGTAGGGCACCGGCCTTCTCTCAGGGAGAGAGTAATCACCGCGGATTGGCGATTTCAAGCGCTGAGGTATATGAATAGCTCAGACACTCATGTTTCCTCACGATGTTTTCCTTCGCCGTTAGCGAGTGGTATTGCTACTATAACTTCACAAATGTACATAACTTAGAAAACAAAGTGCCCGCACTGGGAATCGAACCCTGGATCTCTCGCTTCCGAGTCCAATGTTCTACCCACTAGGCTACCACCGCATATGTAATACTGACGACTATACTATAATTCAAAATCATTGAGATGATCTGATGACATAATCTGGAGTAGATGGTGGAATTCTGCAAGTCACTCTACCGCGTCATCCATTCTTAGCCTGTTAATTGTTATTGTAAAGCGAACATCAACAGCAGCAATGAATTCTTAAACTTTCGAAATCGAAATTTTCCAAAATCCCTTCATCGTGCTTCAAAATTTCAAAGGTCTTGGGTCCACGAGTTTGTATATGGAACAGATAGAAGATCGAACGGCGGACGATTGCTATTTCGAAGTTATTCCCGAAGAAAAAAAGTTGTTCATAATAATGAGTAGAACCCCTCTTATTCGAGTAAACAAAAGTTATTTTGGATACACAAAATTGGTCCTTCGTATCTGGACGTAAGATCGTGTGACTCATGTGGCTTTCTTCATTTTAAAAGAACAGATTGCAAAATAGCGCAGGTCTATGAATGAGAGTTGCTAGAACGCAGAATGCAGTCTAAGCAAGTTCGTTTTCAAAAAAGCGCAGTTGAGTGAGTGAGAGTTGCTAGAACGCAGAATGAAGTTCTAGTAAGTTCGTTTCCAAGCGGCAAACCGTCCCAGTTGGCAGATGCACCGCGTTGCACCATAGTCGGCAAACGGTATAAATAGAACGACTTTCGCCGCAGCACTTTGCACCTAGAGTTCTAGAGCTGTGTCAACGCGACAATCACTGGGGCTCATTCCCAACTGGAGCGCTACTACGTACCTTCTCCACTGTGTGGACTCGACAGATTTAATTAATTGTACTTTATTACGGTGAAAGAAAACATCGTCAGGAAACTCGGGTGTCAGAGGTTTTCACATATCTCAGCGATTGAAATTGTCAATCCGCGGTGGGCACGCGTGGTAGTTAAGCCCATACTCTCCTTCTGAAAGAAGGCCTGTGCCCTGCAGTGGGACGTATTTAGGCTACATAAAAAAAAACTTAATTGCACACAAAACCTTTAAATGTCCTGTTATAAATGTCCTATAAGAAATAGCATGTACAAAGGCGAGCGTGTCTCGGCGGCGTAAGTTTCGTCCAGCAAACCTTGGAGAATAGTAGAGGCAATATAAAACGGGTCTACATATATACCTATAACCTTCGGATAGGTTAAATCTTTCGAATCCATGTCACTGTCAAATACATATACATATTACAATGCTAGAAGATTACTTTAGATTGAAATCGTGCCGCCCGTGCGTCGCCGGCCCGTGCCTTACAGAACTTCTAAAATAAATAAGTGTGGCAAATTGTTTTCTAATACCAGACAAATGGAGATTAGCCGATTTGGGAATAACCCATGATGGGCGTGCTCGGCTCTTGCACAATTATGTATATCGCGTGGTGAAATCGACACCTAGTGCAGGGAAAACTGTAGGTCGAAGCAGGAAATATGTATGTTGTTGGCAGACTGCACCATATTAGATATAGGAATTTCGCTTCAATCAAAGCCTAACATGTTTAAGAAAAAAAGTATTTTGCATAGCATTGGTTAGGCAGCTTTGTTTGTCATTTGTTTGTTACACTTTATTGAAAAAAAAAAAACATTAAGTCGCTATGGTTTGTTATAATTTATTCTTGTCAAGTCTTTTGGAAATACCAGTTTATTAAAATGTCACATCAGAATTTCTGCATTTTATCGAAGAGCTGCTACTGATCTAAAATGTGTCCCAATAAGAGTGCACGATTTAATTTAAAAGAAAAAAACGCTTCCATTTTGGGCGAGTGATGATATTTTTATTGCATTGTAAACTAGACATGTTCCGATTATGTATCGAATAAAATATCCGGCATATGGCCCCCGTGACTCTGAACACGTGAGGCTCTTGCACGAAATTTTCGATGACATTTTGAAAAAGATGTCGCTCTATCTGACCGATGACGCGTTGGATCTCGGCCTTGAGCTCAGGAATGGGAGGTTTTCTTTTTGACTATTAAAAAAAAAGTAGTTCCCAAGGACTCTGTAGATGGCGCTGAACTGACTACGTTACCAGCCGAACGTTCCAATTTGCGACCGTGGGCAAACCTGAACGCACTGCAGATCGCTTACATACTCAGATTAATTAATAGAAAACATTTAAATTATACGACTTCAATGAGGAAGACATTAAAGTCGTAAGTTCTTGCTAATTTCGCATACGAATCTTCGATATGAACAAAAGAGAGGAAGTAATGCTGTCAGTACGTTTCGTTTTATGATCTCAAACTACATCCAAGTGAATTAATCAAAAAATAATGTGACATTCCCTTCCTTGCAGTAACGTACCAAGTGCAGCGGCATCTATTCAGCGACTAGGGAAGAAATAAAAAAAAAAAACAAAAAGAAAATCCCTCATTGTTTGTGGTTTATTCACATAGACCTCCGAGTTCAAAAAATTCCAAAGAAAAAAAAGCACGATATTGGCGGCCAATTGACATCGGAATTTCGGATTTCGGCAGATGATTCGGTCTGGAAATCATTGCTCCAATAGATCGATTGTTTCGTGCGCGGTACGGGAGGTGGGGCCGTCCTGGAACCACATATCGTTTAGACCCATACCATCCAGTTGAGGCCAGTTATCATGTTTCTGTAACGAATTTCCACTTCACTGTCTCCCAAGTCACTGCATTTCCGGCCTCATTTTTACAATGATAACGCGTCGTTCAATTGTGTAGCGCAGCATTTTTATTAATAATCGGAACAATGGTTTATGTCAGCTGTTCAATTACACATCTGTAACGTGCAAAGAAAAAAAATGCCGTCAAATTTAAATCGTGCACTCTTATTAGGACACGCTTTATCAAACTTTACAACACATAAATAAATCGTTGCAACAGTACCTAACTACGAAAGAATGTCGCATACGTAAAAGCACCCATTTTTTTTATGCAGCAAAGTTTAAAAAATCATAAAAATAATGAACGACGACTTGAAAGGTAGGTAATATATATTTTTTTCAGATTTTAAATAGTAACCATCAGAGTAAAATTTATTTAAAAACACGTGTTTTCGGGATACGGTCGTAGAACCGAGCCTTAAGATTTGAGCGAGTCAGAGGATTCAGTACAATTTTCTCCAACTTTAAAATTGAGAAATTATAAAAAAAATTACAGGTTTATATATATTTTTTTATTATTGCACTGTTCTACTTCGGAGTTTCATTTCTATACATATAATTTT
Source organism: Yponomeuta cagnagella (assembly GCA_947310995.1). Classification (NCBI taxonomy): domain Eukaryota; kingdom Metazoa; phylum Arthropoda; class Insecta; order Lepidoptera; family Yponomeutidae; genus Yponomeuta; species Yponomeuta cagnagella. Next base: position 16,989,532 of record OX371277.1, read on the forward strand.
TTTACGTGTCCTCTATGTTTGTGTCCCATTGCTGGACAACAGCCTCCCCCACTTCAGTTCAGAGTTTTTCATCACTGCCATAGATCACTCTAGCAAATGTTCGTCGAGATCATCTCTCCAAATTTAGAAAATGTATTAGTTAAAACAGACTATTGCTGGACCTTCGATTACGGTTCGATTCTGTATACGGCCATTTGAGGACAAAAGGGTACAAATTAAAGTCCTAGCTCTATAAACAAATATAAATCTTGTTATAGTACATGCGACAGCACATCAAGCTTTACACGCGTACACTCTACTCGTTTACGTTACGGGTGTATTTGGAACTTAATTGTAAAGCTTGATCTTTGTTCGGATGTACGACGCCCTACGGGGATCAAACTCGCGACTCAACAAACTCTTACTATACTAGCAAGACCATCAACGAATATAGAAGCCTTTTTACTGCGCAAGATACGGCAGCGAGTTAATCATTAGACTATTGTTTGTTGCACAATCATTTATACCGTGCGGTACAGCGATGACTCGTACCAGGGTACGGGAATAGCATTGGAAAATATTGTGAAACATTCAAATCTTGAAAGAAAACAACATGTCCCATTTTTAAAAACCTATTTAGAGGCTAAAAATTCCACCCATGCCGGGACTTGAACCCTCTGGCCAACCGTGCCAGCGCTCTCCCAAGTGAGCATCAGTGAAATTTCGAGCCTTCTTACAAACTTCTCCGTATTACGTACAGTTACGTCCCGGCATGGGTGGAATTTTTAGCCTCTAAATAGGTTTTTAAAAATTGTCCTCAGCACGGGTTAGTGCAACAAAAAAAAAGAATATACACATGTCGCAGGTTCATATGTTGTTAATATGAATCAGCTTAAGCAGGGACGAGGAAAGTTTGTGAAAATTTCCCTATACACACATACCTATACATAAAAAGTTCGCGAAACCGGCGTGCGCGTATGCAACGAGTAATGAATATTGGCGAAGCTAAAGAGGTCTGTTAGGTTCGTGGCAAGTGGCAAACCCTGGCCTACCTCCCCGGGATACAGGCGTGAGTTTATGTAATATAATACAGTCATCAGCTTGGCCTACCAATCTCCGAACCTGTGTGAGAAAACCTTCGATTATCTAGCACCGAAACTTTCCTAAACGTCTCCGACCTTGATGTTTTATCACGTGAGTTAAAATTAGATAAAACGCGTGGGAAACTATGCTTTGTCGCCGCTTCCACAGTCTGCTCGAGGGCATGCGAGGGCGGAGTGTGAACACCACCCACATCCATACAAAATACCTCGCGCGAGGGCCTCACAAGAATACTTTCGAGAGTGTGGACTCGGCGCAGGAGATATGTGATTTATTTTTATCGCGCTCTACGAGTTCCGTGTTCTGAATATCGAAGTTTCAGTTGTATGATTTATTTTATGGATGAATATTCTTGTTCGAGTAGTTTTCTTTTTAATTTGTTTGGGCACGGATTCGGCGACACATTCGACTACTTTATCGCTCGGGGATGTCGTAGACGGCGACTAAGGAAATAAATTACCAGGAGACGGGCAGCAGCATCTTCCTGATATTTCAACCGCATACAGCGATCGCCAACCCGCCTGCCAAGTGTGGCGATTATGGCAAAACCCTCATACTCGTAGTTCTGAAAGCTACGAGGAAGGCCTGTGTCCTGCAGTGGGCGTCAGGGGGCTGATGATGATGATCGCTCGGGGTATAGAAGCTAGTTTAAGGGGAAAACTAAGCAGGCTTTGCTTGTTTTTTGTCGGATTTTATTATCATACACTTTCTGCGGGAATTATGACATGGAAGTACAGGATCATCCGGAAGAACCAGTCGCCAGCAAGTTGACCTTTACGTCCGAGAACGTCGAATAAATAATTGAATCGTAAATTGCTATTTTTTACCCCAACGTCTTCAAAACTATAAACTAAAAACTACGAACTACAAACTTATGACCATTCGATGTGCCTACCCGAGTCTTTCTACTTGTTAACATATTAACAAGTAAGGGTTTTATTGGCTACGCAGTGTAAAACGAATTGTCAAATTAAACTGTGCATTGTAATCTTTCGAAACACAGCCCAGAAAAAAAAAGAAATTCCTACAAAAAAGTAGAAATGTAACTCAAAAAGCGGTAGGAAAATACATAGAAGAGGCAACAATCTAATTCGCTCGCTTCACCTCGTCTATTCCTACACTTTCTGCTACAACATAAGCCCATTGGGCCACATCAACTCTTATCACATAAGAAATAATCACGAGAATCGCACGAAATATTCCCGAAACCCGGCGCGACATTGAGACGGTAGTTTGCGAAACCCATTCATTCCGCCACAAGGTGTAGTGTAAAAAAACTGTGCTGAAAAAATACATCGGCCAATATAAATCCGATCACGTGGTCCCATAAATCTACCCGGTAGCGTTGGCAGAAGAAAAAAAATTCAAGACGGTTCTGAGCAGAGCTTCTCAAAACGTGCACAAGTTTGGAAATTGCCACTCTTCAGAACTGCAACTGGCAACATGTCTGGGTCAATACGCACAGTCAGGGAAACCATCATCATCAACCCATTATGTCCCCACCGAGGGGCACGGGTCTCTTCCATGAGGAAGGTATAGGCCATACTCCACCACGGGGGCCAAGTCCGGATTGGTGGAGGCTTGTAGACTAGTGGCTCATCTACTGTCAGAAGTTGTCAAGCCGCCCTAAGGCCTCTGACTTGGCTTAACGACTGCCATCTATCGACGGCAACCCGCACCAACAGCTTAACGTGCCTTGCGAAGCACGGAACCGCTCGGAAAAATGCCACTAGCGTTAGGCATAGACGGCAACCCATCCATGCACTGAACGAGCCCTGTGTTGCTTAACCTTCGTGATCGTTTAAGATCACTCAGGCAGCCGGGGCTACGAGCGAACCATACTTTGAGGCATTAACAGAATTTAGGCCCAGCTTTTATGTGTCCCTGCAGGACACAGACCGTCTTTCAAAGAGAGAGAAAGTACGGGCTCAATCACCACACGAGCCCACCGAGGATTGGCGATTTCAAGTTCTGTAAACACCTTAAATACTCAGATTTCCCCATAATGTTTCTTTACACAGTAAGCGAGTAGTGTTGCAACTACAAATTTACCAGTGTCACTTAGAACTAAGAAAACTAAGTCATTGGTACATGCCGGGACAGACAGCCTCTTGTGGCAACCTCCGGGAAGGAGAAAGATGGGGCGTCCAAAACAAACCTGGCGTCGAACAGTCAGAGGTTCGGCAAACACTTCGGTTGGGATGCGGCAGAAGACCGCAGCATGTGGAGATCTTTTATAAAGACCCTATGTCCCTGATGACGGACAACAGGATATAAGTAAGTACATGCCGGAATTCATAACACCCCGTCAGCGAAATATTAGGAGTAATTTATGTTCAACTTCACTCCGTGTTACCAAGACCATTTATTAAACGGCGTAAAACAGCGAATTAGTGATAGACAATAAATCCATCGCCGGTTAGATAATTGGGACGCCTGCCAACTGAAGTCTCTAATGAAGTTTTTACTGGGTCAGTGAGAAGAAAACGCAGTCACAAGCGTTCTTACATTAATAAAAACTAAATCTCTGGCCAACTGGCTATTCTACTTGAGATTTCCTGTTACTACGCAGGCAGAGCTCTGGCAGAGAGCATGTTATTACGAATACTGGGTGTATACAATTATGTATTAATGTATAAAATTATGGGTTTCTAAAGATATACCAAATTTTTGTTTGTTTTTTCGGCTATAAGTAACATTAAACTTCGCAAAAAGTAAAAGTTTTAAATTCTCTTATTTATTGTTACAATTTTTTTTAAAATGGACACTTAACGCGGTTTTTTTGCGTTATTTCAACAAGACGTACTCTTAGAACTACCCCTTTTAAAAAAGATAAGCCGTTACAACCTGTATAACGTCATTTATGGTTTAAAAATTCGTGTATAATAAATTGGAAAATAAATGTATGAAGTCAGTGAAACCAAATGCTTCACAATATCAAATCTATTGATAACATAGCTGTGGAAACAGAACATATAAAGATAACTATCTACCGTCTCAATCAACGAATCAATCAATCAAGCGATCAATCAATCAATCAGCTCGTATTCTTCCACTGCTGGATATGTCCAGCAGTGGCCTCCCCAAGGCACGCCACTTCTTTCTATACTCGGCCACGTTCATCCAGCCGCTGCCAGCAATTTACCTCAGATCGTCCAACATTTGGACTGGACCAACAATTGGTCCAACAAGCCGGTTGGTGTCCTACGCTGCGTTAGCCAGTTCGTGGTCTCCACTCGAGAACCTACGCACCTCATCGACCAATCGGGTACTTCGGCAAATGTGAACAGACCAGATAGATAGGTGTACCTACAGACTACGTCCAAGTTAAACGAAGACAGTTATTGGGCCGTTTTAAGCGCGATAGACTCGTTTTAACCTCCTTAGTCCTGACCTTGAAAATAACAATGGTCTTCAATTGTTATTTTCAAGCTCAGGACTGAGAAGGTTAATACAACGCAAAGTACGAGTACTTGTAGATATGTAGCAATCCAATTCCTTGAAAAATTTTATGCCGTCCCAAAACAGTCAGCTGCGTACCCGGTAGTTTGTCCCGCTGTCGGTACCGGCAACGTGTGAACTAGTGTTGTGCATAAATCCATCGTTGGTCGCGCGATAGTTGCGAGGCCGAGACTCGGCGGGCTATTCCCGTTTCCTGGCCCAGTCGCAGTTAAGGCCAGGGCGGCTCCTTTCATAAAGTTACAATCTAACCACTGCTATAACTGCGAAAGTTTGGATAAATGTTTGGTACTCAATCACGCCAGAAGGGCTTTGGACTAAATTATGCAGAGATAGATTATAGTCGGGATTTATTATGGACAAATGTATGGTAAATAACAAATGTATGGTATAGGTATGGTATTATCTTATCTTTTTAGGGTAAATAAATAAAAAAATAGATTTGTAGTTCTCACACGTACATACATCAAAATTTCAACACGAACAAAGTCGCGGGCCATAGCTAGTTAGTAGTATGGCCGTCAGCCATTTTCTCCCAACCAAGCCTCACCATAATTGGTCATCATCATCATCATTAGCCATTTGACGCCCACTGCAGGACATAGGCCTCCTTCGTGGTTTTCATAACCACAATTGGTCACTTGGCCGAAAATTACTGACCATTGTAAATATATATATAATTATTTGTAAATGGAAAATATTTTATCTTATTCCATCGTCATTTGAACTTTCAATAGACGTCTTCTCGGTTTTTTGTTGGGTTTTGCCGAGAGGGGGTCTGTCCGTTCAGTCATAGACCAATTTTCTTTTGTGTTTTAATTGTAAATAACTTGGAGGTTTTATCAATGTTGACTAATAGATTGTCTTGATTGGTCTTTGAATTGTTCTGGCACACTGACCGAATTAGTAACGGAGCGTCATGCGTTCGCCGGGATTGTACAATTTCCCCGACACTGTAGGACAGATGACTGACGTTAGGTTACCGAAGTGTGTTAGCTAGGGTAAATTTTAATTGTAATTAAAATTTTATGATAACCGGGGGGGAAATGTAACGATTCTCTTCTATAGAAGCTGACTGGCAGAGCCTTCTCGTCTTATTTTAAATATTTTGAAGGGAATCGTTACGTTTTGTTTTAGATGTCAGTCGATCCCCAGCTAGGCTAGGGCATCGATAAAAAAAGAGAATAAAATTATAAAATTGCCCGTAATCCGCGTTTTAAATAAGTGGCGTATTACAGTACACATAAAGAACAGAATTATTATATAAAATATACAAATAGAGACCAGGATTTGCCCCTTTGCACGAATCGTCATTTGAACTATGTACACATAAAGAACAGAATTATTATATAAAATATACAAATAGAGACCAGGATTTGGCCCTTTGCACGAATCTGACAAATGTGTGAATGTATATTTTATATTATTAACTTAACACCGGAAACACAACATTTCACGGATTTCTCACGGAAACACGGATTTTTCTATAGGGAATTTTATTATTACCTTAAGGTGACTGGATAATCCCGGTGAATTAAAAAGCGTAAATACATACCTGTAAATAAAGAAAATTATATATTAGTCGAATTATTATTGTACAGTTTTGTTTCCATTAATGCATTGTCAATACATTACGAGGTTTCAGTGGAATTTTTCCAATCGGAACATTCAAGCAGTCTTCGCTTTAACAGAATCATGTGTGGGACGTGAAGTGGCGATTAGCACATTTTACGAAAAACGTTAACAAACCGAGAATGCATAAATTTAATAGAAAATCCCAGTTGTAGCTGACCTAGAGATTGGCAAGAAAAACGTAGAAGGCGGAAGTGAAACTTCAATAATTGTTTAACCGAAAAGTCGGATCATTTAGATAAGATAAGATAAAACATTTATTTGCGCACACACACATATAACATAACACAAGTAAGTAATTAATTACCATAAAATTATAGATTTGTGACAAAAATAAATAATAACCATTAATAAAAATAGAATTCTCAAATTACATTCAACTTAGATCATAAAAATTTATAAAAATAAAATTCTCCACTTACATTCCGACAAATTACATAATGTTACATAAATCGTAAAATTATATGGCACTACTTGACCAAATGTGGGTGTGCCAGAGCAGCCAAAAAAGACCGTATCTCAGCATTATATATAAATACCCGCTTTCATAAAGCAAATATTTGACGAGGGATGTAAGGACGGAATTGACTATTATCATTGTAGGTTTACAAAATTAACCCATAGCAAGAATACAAATTGATGTCGATCTGTACATAAAATTAAGTATAATTATAAATTATTATTATTATTTGAGTTTACCAGTGTTTTACAGTGTATAATATAGGGTGTATAGTGAATTATTATTTAAGACTATTATTTTGATTAACGCACAAATATTATTAATTTTATTATTATTATTAAATGTAAACGGATAAAGAATAGCGTCACTCCATTTCCTTTCGTGGATGTCGTAGAAGGCGACTAAGGAAATAAATTACCAGGAGACGGGCAGCAGCGTCTTCCTGAGATTCGAACCGCATACTGCGATCGCCAACCCGCCTGCCAAGCGTGGCGATTATGGCAAAACCCCTCATGGTTATGAAAACCACGAAGGAGGCCTATGTCCTGCAGTGGGCGTCGAATGGCTGATGATGATGATTATTAAATATATTAATATTAATGATATTTTCAATTATCTATTTTGTAAAGGAAATGCTGTAGTTTCACTGTCATGAGATTGCCACCTACATCAACTTTTGCAAACGTTGTGTAGTTTACTCTCTTCTTAGAAGATACAATTACACAAAAGGGGTGTATTAGCAAAGGGCAAAATAAAAAATACCCGAAACGGGCGTGCGTGCATGTAGCGACCTCATTAGAATGTTGATGAAGCGAAACAGGTCAGAATCGTGGCAAGTGGCAAACCATGGTCTCTGCCTACCACGCCGGGATACCGGCGTGAGTTTGTGTAATGTAATGTGTTACTACACTATAACATCAAATTACTATGTTTTAGAATAATGTGTATACACTATTAATTGAGGAACATATTTGAGAAGACTAAGTTTGGAGTTTTTTTGTCCACTTTTTCTCCAAAATGATCGAGACTTTGAAATGGAGACCTAGTTTTACTTTTAGCGTTCATTAAGGTGACTTAATGAACTGTGAAGTTTCTGTGTTATTTTGAATAAAAACACATTTTGATTATGACTTTATTTAAGCATATTTTATTTAATAACTCATATAGAAATTTGTCAGTCAAATTTTGCCTCAGTCTGGGTGTATTTCCATGTTTGTGATGTCCTTGCCTGGTTACCATAGCACAGGGTATCCTAGTTGGGGCTAGGTGATTGATATAAGATGTTTATTTATTTGTGAATATTATTTCTTTTCTTTCTTTTGTAGAGTCCCCAAGATACAGGCTCAGCCGAGTTTGGGGGCTGTCGTTGAATTCTAGATTTTAAGTAAATTTCTTTTATATCCATGCATATTAAAGTTCTCTTTCATAACTGTGTAATTTTAAATAAATATATTTTCACTCTACTTTACTTTTAAAGTGGTTCTTTTTTGGCTTGTTCTGATATGGAATTACGTTATCTGGAGTAACTGCGACGTATTTTATTTCAAGAGGGACAAAACGTAACGCAACAGCTCGTGGGCTTCCTTGCGATCTTTTCCTAGACTAGGACGTCTTGTCGAACAAGCTCCTTGATGGCGACGACCTCAACTTCGAAACAAATAGTATTGGCCTAGGGATCACCAGAATCACATTATTTTCCCCGAGGAGGATGTTAAGACGAAAAATTTTAATGATATAGTGGCCTCGCTTATGAAACAAATAGTATCGAACTACAGATCACCAATAACACGTGTAGGTGTGGGGCAACGGAAAACTCCGCCCGAGACTGGGTCAGGAGGGCGACGGTTGAATAGTTTCAGCCACGATTCATTCATTCGGGCTGTTGCCAAGCGGTGGGCGAATGTTTATTAGTGTAAACAAAAGTTCGACTGAAATACACACAATAGGAGATACATAAACGTCTGCTTGTATCTGGGAGAGTTAGGCAAAATTCACAAATTCACAGCGGGCGCTTTAATTTTATTGCATAATGCCCGACAAAATAACTGAATAAATTACTTGGATTACGGTCTCATTGGCGGGGGGAGTCGCGAGATGAGACTTAAGTCTTCGTACTTTATTTCAGTCAAATTAAAATAACAATTTAAAAAATGTAGCTTACGTGTCCGTCGTAAACTCATTCCGACTGCGTGGATTTTTTTTCAAGTTTTCTGCCGGGAATTATACAAAACGAACAAAAAAACTATGATTAAATTTACCAATAATCACCAACGATTGACAACTTACAGATGAGTACAGGACTAGTGTCCTTTTCAATTACTCATCTGTATAATGGAGAACTTGCTCCAAAAAATGTTTTATTACAATAGGAGAGGACGCGTTAAAAGATAAATAAACATGGTATTTTTTTTCTCTGCGACTAACACTTTTTGTAATATAACCAGTCGAAAAGTCAATATAGTCACATCGTACTAAAACCGTACTAGACTATGACGTCACTCCCTAACCTAACGCCCTATATGTATGAAGCGTTTATCAATATATGAGTTATCTCGTAAAATTATGTTTTTACGCTTGTACACCCTTATAAGAAAACGTTCAGAATTCAATGACAAAACGAAATTTAATAAGTTTTATGTTATTACGTTATTAGAGTAACTTTATTTGTCGCATATTTTGTTACCCCGAAAAAAATATTTTTATTGTTTTATTTTTAATGTTTTCCTAGGTGTTTAAATGATTTCTACGGTATAAAAGCAATGTCACTCCAATCTAAGTTAGACGCAAGTTCCCCATTGAAAATCTTTACTTAAAATTGCACAGATAATAGAGACTGATAACAGTACAGAAGGTATTTCCCGCGGTTTCTGATATAAGACTAAGGTTTAGTGATACTTTTCCAAAATAAAAACCACACGCAAGTATTTCATAATAATATATTAAACTGGTCTAACTGCGATTATTTATTAGGTAACAACATTCTACCTAATAAATAATCGTGGTTAGACCAGTTTAATATATTACTATTATATGAGCATCGTGAGTCATTGAAAAATAGTATTTCATAAGTGAAATTGTCAAATCGAAATTTTGCTCTGTAAATGTTTCAAGCAAAATTTAACTTGTAACACCCCGTGCATAACAGAAGCATCTTCAGCTGTAGGAAATAATTACGACTTGGAGGCACGGTAATTAAATAAAAAGAAGCATTCAGCAATATTCCAAATACAATTAGTAATGTTTCAGATACAGTAAATCCCAGAGAGAAAAGATATAATACATGATTACTTCTTTCTAACACACCGCACAAATAGTGTACTTATAACGCGCCCCACCCGTAAAACCAACCTTCTCGTAGCAATTACTTTATTACACCATAAACCTCAAATACAACAAAACGATATCAGGCCGGGAACATGTTTGAAATGTAAACAGAGTAACGCCGGGTTACGTTGGCAAACGAAAATGCCATTACAAGACTGGGTTCAAGAACTATTATGCTCGATATCATAGTTGAATATCATAGCAATGGAGAGAGCAACTCGTGTGTTAGGAGTTTCACTCAGTGATCGAATCTGGAGGCCTATTTTTGAATCACTCGTATGAAATTGTATCGTCGAATGCGACTTAAGTCACACTCGTCTTCTAAGTCGCATGATGTCGTTTTTCCGTATTTTTGAATCGTTCGCCTGAAGTGTTGCCAGTACAATTTGAAGTATTGTATTTTATCCACTCCACGCAGAAATTAAAAAACCGGAAACTACCGTAACAGAAACGGAACGTAAAACACTTTGTTTTATTGGCTGTTTAAATAAAAAATCTTTGTCTTTTGTTACAAACAAAACACTACATACTGTCAGTTTGGTTTGTGTTTGTTCTAAAACTGTTGAAACAAAAAATTAATTCCGCACAAAAACACAAACTGCTGGATTTGCTTTGACTCTTTTTGATTGTTGACACTCATAATGACAAACAGTACCAACACACATTTATCGTTTTTCGACAATTAATCTACCGATCGCCATGCGAGACGAGTGGTAAGGACCATTCGTTGCAGTCGAGTGATTCAAAAATACGGAATTTCAGATGTCGAACGAAAATCAGTAGAAATCGAGCGCTCGACGCGATACGAGTGATTCAAAAATAGAGCTCCAGGAATGAGGAGATCCACAGAAGAGCCCGAGTTACTGATATGGCTCGAAGAATTGCTCTGTTAAAGTGGCAGTGGGTGGGGCACATAGCTCGGAGACCTGATGGCCGTCGGGGCGAAATAGTTCTGACCGGGCGACCGCGGAACGGACGACGTAGCGTGGGCAGGCCCCCCACCAGATGGTCTGACGACCTGGTTACGGTGGCGGGGAGTCGCTGGATGCGGGCGGCACAACACCGGGAAGCTTGGAAAACCATGAGGCCTGCGTCCTGCAGTGGGCGTCAAATGGCTGATGATGATGATAGTTGAATACGCGCTCTATATAGCGCGGTTTATATAAACCTTCTGTATATACAGAAGAGGCGAGGACGTGCGAAGACGGTGGCGGATAGTTAAAGTAACGCAATATAAACCGTAATAGTATTATTATCATTATTTTGACTCGTTATTGCACTAATTACATAACATGTAATAATACTCAATGCAAGAAGTATTCTCTTCCTGCAAACCTTTGGTGTACTTAGTGGGGCGAGACGTCGCCTGGTGGTGACGTTATGCTACGTACTATTAAGGTTTATATTGTGTTGACGATCCGCCACCGGCGTCTCTTCTGTATAAACCGTGCCTATCTAAGTACATCTGTCTAATTAGTCAACGGCCTAATTCATGGAAATACAATTCATGGTTTACTATGACAATTCGATGTGAATTTTAAAGTCGATCACTTATAGTATTTTCTAAGGTTAACATGAGCACTAGACATAATAAAAACTGTAAAATGAAAAAATAAACGAGTAAATATTCGTGCAAATTCAGTTTTTATTCCATCAATTATGTACCTATAATAACCCTTCGCGGGAGGACCAACAGCCCGATGATCGGACGCGCCAGCGCGCCCGTGGCTGCGAATGGCGACAAACCGCGAAAGATGGCGTGGTAGGGAAAAGACCTATACCCAGCAGTGGGCAGAGATGGGCTGATGATGATAATGATGATGAACCCACCTTTAGCTTTTTCGTTTCGTTTTATTGTATTTTTTTAATTTAATTTCATTCAGCCAAACTCCATTCAATGTGGTTTATGTAACTTCAGATAATGTTTGATATTAAATTTAATTCAATTTTAATATCGTTCTTGATTTGTGAAGTAAGACTATTAACATGTAATGGAATTCACGTAGTATATTTTAAATTAATCTTATTTTCAAAAAGAGGAGGGTCTCAAGCCGCCGGGATCTTTTTTTTTTTTTTTTGTAGGTATGTTCCCCGATTACTCGTTAATTTGTTTTGGAAATAAAAAATGTATTATAAATATGACAAATGTGTCATGAAACAAAGTCGCAAATACAGCGCGTACTAATCCCCGCCAGTTAACGCCCGGGCCATAAGCAAACAAGTCCATCCATTCCCCGTATTTATATTATCTACAAACAAAAGACCGTGTTCACACTTCCGCGTACATGATTAGACAGGTGTGGACAGGGGTTGACTTTAGCAATTAATGTGCGCTTGGCCGCGGTGATTAAGAAAATATCGGAGTAATTCGTGGCAATCATAATAAAAGAGAAGGTAGAGTCGACAGCGGGTAAGCCTTTATATTTTTGTTGCAAAGTAGCCCTTAACGTAACTGATTAGAGTGCTCGTCAATATAGATGGATGTGTTGTCGACTGTACTTAAAGACATAAAGGCGAAAGTATTTCTCTATGGGTAAGCGTATTTTATCGTAGTTGATTAATATTTAATAACTAGCTGTCTCGGCAGAAGTTGTTTTGCCATATCAATTAGCGTACGACCTATTCTCAGACCTACCACACATAATAATATACACAATACACACATATACACAATACACACAAAAAAGTTCACAAAGATCGGTGAAGCCGTTTCGGAGGGGTTCGATAACGCTGTGACACGAAAATTTTATATATTAGATAACTTCCATACAGCAGAATCTGATCACTTTTGTTCTAAGATATGCCCGCGTCTTCAAGTAGGGACAAAACCGGCCAAGTGCGAGTCGGACTCGCGCACGAAGGCTTCCGTACCATTATCTATACATTTGAATATTTCAAGCGTCTACCTGTTGCCGCTATTAATATCGAGCAAAAAACAGCAAAAAAACACGTTTTTATATGGGAGTGCCCCTTAAATATTTATTTTATTCTGTTTTTAGTATTTGTTGTTGTAGCGGCTACCGAAATATATCATCTGTGAAAATTTCATTTGTCTAACTATCACGGTTCATGAGATACAGCCTGGTGACAGACGGATGGACGGACGCGTCGGACGGACAGCGGAGTCTTAGTAATAGGGTCCCTTACACTTTGGATCATCATCATCATCATCATTCAGCCACAAGAAGTCCACTGCTGGACATAGACCTCCTCCATGGATTTCCAAAAAGACTGGTTGGAAGCGGCCCGCATCCAGCGCCTTCCTGCCACTTTGGACCCTAAAAAGTATCCAATATCTTAAGCAAGATCACGGTCTGTACTCAAATTCGTTCAGCTCTGTTTGAGGATGTGGCCTACGCTAGTGGGGAGTCGTATGTCCATCAGTGGACGAATACGGACTAGACTGATTGGATTAGATTGACTTGACAAATCATCATCATCATTCAGCCACAAGAAGTCCACTGCTGGACATAGGCCTCCTCTATGGATTTCCAAAAAGACCGGTTGGAAGCGGCCTGCATCCAGCGTCTTCCTACTGTCGCTTGGATTAGGTCATCTGTCCATCTTGTGGCTGGTCGTCCTACGCTGCGCTTGCCGATATGTGGTCTCCATTCGAGAACTTTTTGGCCCCACTTGTAAATACTTGTATATAAATTTTCGTAGTTAACAATTACTTGAGCGATCTAAAATGTATCCTAGACATCATAACCGCCGATGTGAAAGTTCCCAAAAGAGGGGACGTATGAAACTAAGCTCCATTCCTTTAACGAAATTAAGTGCTGTTTTATACGGTCGTAAAAGATACAGAGAGTCGGTGCTGTCTATAAAATGCAATGTAAGTTGGCAAATAAATAAATAAGGACAAAAGCACGGTGCAGAGATTCTCAAAAATAGTAAAAACATAATACAGCGTAATCTCAAATCTAAGGTGTAATTTTAAATTTCTCCTTCCATCGGATTGAGAGTTAGACTAATTGACCCTTTCGACTCTAGAGAAGAATTTAATAAGACCGTAATTAGACTTATATGTCAAATCACGCCTGTATCCCGGAGGGTAGTCAAAGTCCAGACAAGACACATACTATCGACAAAACTCCGGGAAGAAATGGCGTAAATTCAACCAGTCTATCTTTCATTAAGAACATTATATTTCCTTGAGTTAAGTTTTTGTCTTTTATTTTTTTAAGGTCTCTTTCTAGTATAATGTAGGAATATTCTTCGTTGATCTCCTCCTTCCGTATGATATTATTTTTATTTATGTAAGTATGTTTATTCTATTTTTATTTATGCATCGTTTACGTATATGTTTATTAATTATAAAAATATCTTGCTCAATACTGCTTATTCTTTAGTTGCACCGACCACCCGTCATTTAGCTTCTTTAATCTGTTTCCGTCAATGGTTGTCTGAAAGATATTACTTTTAGTAATAAGGCCGCCAATTGTACTGTAGCCAATTGTATAATAAATGTTTTTCTTCTTCTACTTCTTCTGTTATCTCTACAGCAACACTGTTCGCCAAATATCGCTATCAAGCTTTGGTTATGCTATAGGAACAACAATCGTGTGATCACAGCATCGGCTATACCAATCATCTAATGACGAAATCCAAGCGAATTATTGCAAAAACTTGTTACTCGCTTAGTTCAATAGTACTGTAGTCTATTAGTCCATCGCAGTAGACATTACGCATAATGTAGTACAGTTGACAGCACATCAACCTTAACAGTTTAGTTGCAAAGTCACCCACAACGTAACGGAGTAGAGTGTACACATGTAACAGTTCATGCGCTGTCGACTGTACTAAATTATACGTATTTTCTACCGCGATGGATGTTTCAAATCCGCTGTGAAGCATACGTGTATAGCTGTGTTGTCGCCGGAAGTTCGCTGGATTTTCCGTTTAAATATGCAGCCTTACCACGTTTATTAACCGACTTAAAAAAGGGAGGAGGTTCTCAATGCGTTCATATATGTTTTTATGTATGATCACGCTTTCTGATTTTATTAATTATATTTCTTTTCTTTGTTAGCAAGGAGGTCCCATATTATATAAATTTGGTCAAAATTCGTTGATGAGAACCATGAAGTTTCGTGCGTGCTTTTCTTGAAGTCGATTTTTTTATTAACAAAAATCTCACTCTGCCTTTCTCGTCGCATCGCAAATCGCTGCATAGTGTAACCTCACTTTTACCCGAGGTGGGTTGTAAAAATCTCACCCACCCCTCTATGTGATCACATTCAATTAAACGCATAAATGTCGGCATTAAAGACGTTGATAATCCATTAGGGATCCTAATAGATGCATTATGCGAGTGACGAACCAAGTTAGGGGCGCTTGCCTGTAAAACTGCACAGAAGCTCGACAATTTTAATATATTTTTTTAGTGACTCGAGTTTAATAATCATTAATCGCAAGTCGCGCGCTGATTACAATCGCGATTAGGCCTGTTAAATGTATGGATGACTGGGTGAAAAACATCCAAGCACACATTTTGAGGGATAAAATGGAGTATGTAATCAAATGGAGTATGAAGAGCGTAATATTATCCCCTCATCATCAGCCTACGCTTGTCCACTGCTGGACATAGGCCTCTCCTATTGCACGCCACTGAGCACGGTCCTCTGCTACTGTCATCCAGCTTTGCCCCTCATTAAAACCCAATAATTTGTCTTTGCAACTTGAACAATTAAGAATGGATTCCTAAGATGGATGAATTGGATAGAATGAGATCCAGTAACTTCAAAACGTGCACCCAAGGATGTGCAAGCGCACCGTATGCTCAACAAAAGCGAAGAAACGCGCAGGGCTGCAAGCAAGCCAATAAATAAACTCAAACTCGAGTACATTAGCAAAAAAGGCGGCTATAAAGTACAGCACTCAAGGCGATAGGCACTTGAGCGAGTGAACTGGCAATCAGAGGGCCATTTGAGCGAAATTTAATATCGAGCCAACCCCCCGTAGCACAATGAAGTTACGATCGTAAATCCAACCCGCCGCACTCTTAAAATCTTACAATAACTACGTAACGACAATAACTGACAATATTCCTCTAGGAAGCACTATTGAAGCCGGCGTTTACACAGTACGTTCCAAATGGGGGCTTTGAAATTATAGTAGCTGTTCCTTCTTTTGTTAGACTAAGATACTTTCTACGTTGAATAATACACTTTATTTAGAAAAAAGCTGTTTCCTATTGATTTTTTATTTTATTTATTGATTAGGCCCACCATAAACCACCATAGTGCATAAAATAAACAAAGAACTCATTTAGTTGTGTAATTAAAATTTACTTAATAATAACATTGTAGACATGGCCAGGGCCACACGTAGTAAAATGTATGTTAATAATAATAAGGGAGGTATAATTATAATATGAGGAGTGTTTAAGTTCGTTTATAAATAATAAAACTGAATTAAATGAAATAGCTCGTCAACTCGTCAAGCGACGACCTCGTGGCGCAGCGGTAGTGCATCTGCATACCATGCGATAGGCCCGGATTCGAATCCCGGCTGGGGACAAAAAAGACCCCAGGTCTTGGATGTTTACATGTTTATGATGTCGCTGTTTCTGGTTCCCACGACACAGGGTATCCTAGTGTGGGGCCAGAAGCAATGTATGATGTAAATGTAAATGTAAATGCCTGTATGTAAATGTTTATTGTTTAACTACTCCTAAATTTATGACCATAGGTTCTCGGTTGTGGGTCCTAAAAATCCCTTTTTAACCGACTTCAAAAAAGGAGGAGGTTTTCAATTCGACGCGTATATATATATCGGTATATATATACCAGCACATATATTTTGGGCACCGACTACAAATTATATTTCTACAATACCTACATGTATACGTACTGTACTTATAATTATTTAAATGATAGCTAATTTTTTTGTGCTGTAGTGTTTCGAAGTCGGTTTTTATATTTTATTTAATTTTTTTTACGTTATTAAAAGAACAGAAAGGAACAAAGAAATTAAGTAACATATTAAATAGTTTTACGCCTGATCTGTTCACTACTAACAGGTGTGCAACAGCATTCGCAAGTAAATCTCATGCATACTAAAAAATACAAAAAATATGCCTAAAATGTAAAGTTAAAATTTACAGCAAATAATTAAGAACTGTAGTAGGTGAAGGGACAAAATAAGCAAAAACCGGATAAGTGCGAGTCGATCTCGCCCACCGAGGGTTCAGTACAAATTTGTAGGTTCAGTTATAAATAGTTCAGGAATCGAGTCTCACAGTTTTTTCCGAGCTTATCCCGAACTTCAGACAAATTTTTTTATGTTTTTTTTACGTTAACTTAGAAATTAGGTGCAGCAGAAAACCAGTGCTAGTCACCTTTGACTAGCATTTTACTGAGCTGCAGCCTTTTTCTATTGTAGCACTTGTGTTCGGCATAATTGTATTAGGTACGTCTCTTCGTAAATTTGCTTTATTTTGTGTTACAATGGAAATAAATGTTTTTCACTTCCAAGTTTGATTTTTTTAATGCTTCAAGGAACTGTAGACCTGAGTGTATGGTTTTAATTTCGATACCTCCACGCGTTCCCGGGATAAAGGGTCTTGACAGACACAAGGACGGACAGACGGACAACAAAGTGATCCTAAATGGGTTTCATTTTTTCCTTTTAAGATACGGAACCCAAAAATTCATTATTTTTATATTCTTGTATCAGTCGTAACGTGGTTAAAGAAACTTACGTCTCGAAGACGAAATACTGTCGTTGAAAATATCATAAGCCTATATACGTCCCACTGTAGGGCACAGGCCTTCTCTCAGAGAGAGAGTATGGGCTTAATCACCACGCGTGCCCACCGCGGATTGGCGATTTCAAGCGCTGAGGTATGTACGATGTTTTCCTTCACGGTTAGCGAGTGGTATTGCTACTATAACTTCACAAATGTACATCACTTAGAAAGCAAAGTCATAGGTACATGCCCGCACTAGAAATCGAACCTGGGTCTCCCGCTTCCGAGTCCAATGTTGTACCTTTAAAAATATCGAGGGTGTTCAATCTCCAACTCGTTCCAATTAGAATAAAAGTTATCAATTGTGGTATGTAGATTTGTTTTTTTTTATATAAACACAAGTGAGAACTTATCTGTTTTGGTAGGGAATTAATTGATTGAACTAAAACTTTCGTGAGCACTACACATTATTAGCTGAATAAAAAAAAAACACACAACAAATCTAGTAAGTGAATCCGAATTTAAGATAATAATTGTATTTTTAATGTACTTAGATTTTTGCTAAAACAATCATTAACAGAGACAGCTGTTACAAAAGAAAAGGTATAATTGGCCGCCTTATTGCTGATAGCACTTTCTTGCAGGCAACCTCATGATTTATTTTGGGGTTCAGATTAGGTATATATTGTTGAGTTTGGTTCTGCCCAATAAACATGTTTGATTCAATTGGAGTATTGGAGAGTTTGGCGGAGGAGATATAGAAGAAATAGAAATAGAGAATTCCCACTTTCACTATTTCAATCCAATCCCCGGCGTATCAGTCACCAACCCGGGTCCAATCATGTGGCTGTCAGCCAACTGCGATTCCTCCGACCATTACAATATATAACACGCCTACACTGGCCAATAACCCAGACACTCCCGGCCGTCTACTAATAGTACGAATCGGAGGTCACCAAGAGAGATTAGAAGACAGAATGTTCCAGAAGGTGAAGTTAGCCGATTTGTAGACATTGTATCGGGCATGATACTTTTGATCTACGACTCTGTATTCGATCAAAATAATATTTATGTAATTTGGATACTTTAGAAGTCAAATACAGTAACGGGATATGAAAAAAATTGATAGATAGAAAACACTTTATTGCACAAGAAAAAAGAATTAAGATTTAGGTAAAAGGGAAATAGTAACAAGGAGGTCCTTACGAGGCAATGAACATGTATTAGACGTGCGCAAATTATATCTTTGATAAGATTGATTCACTCGCCTTTCACATCCTTTTCCAGTATGTATCATATCTTTGTATCGTTAAATCAGGTTTATTTCTAGACGTTAACTCCTAACTCTCCTCTCATCAGATTTCAGTAGCTTCGAAAGAGCACGAGCAGGACCATAAGACTGAGCATTCTATTGCTTTGACTCGTAAAGTGCGTCGTATTTACGCGTCTCGCTCGCACTACCGATTTGAAAGAGTTTGAAAGACAAGACATATTGATACAATCCTTTGACTTGTGAGCTGAAGATAGATATGTGATCTATATATTCAAGGTGATTTGCATCATCTAGTAAACCACTCTACTTACTTATGTCTAACTGATTATGTTGGGCAGACCATCTGTGCTCGTTTCTACATGCAATCGAGACTGAAGAACCTTGAGGTCACGTCGAATTTATATATCGAATAGACGACTTCCGGATCGTCTACGTTCTATAAATATAAGAGTTTATCGTAAATTCGATAATAGAACAAGACTGAGCTGCCTTCTTTGGCCATGCTGACTTTTCAAACTTCTTTCATCACATAACCTGTAACATAAGCTCACGCCTGTATTTCGGAGGGGTAGGCAGAGACCGGTGTCTGCCACTTGCCTCGATCCTGACAGATCTCTTCAGCTTCATCAACATTCATTAGTCTTTGAGTGCACGCACGCCGGTTTCGGGTACTTTATATCTTGCCTTTTGCTAATGCATACCCTATTAACTTCTTATACCTACTTTGAAGTAGGTATGTTTTAGCAAGGATTTATGTGAAATAGAAATTTAAAGATGTCGTTGGTATGGTAATTTCGACAAATAGGTACCCAGATTCGACTGGTAATATGTTCACACACAATCCCTTACGAAACGATTCAATATAACTTTAACAATTTGCCTTTACATTCGTTGCATGTAGAAATATTAATTAATCAATATGAATACAGTAAACCAAAATTTATATACCTTAATTAAATAGAGTATGATAGAATGTTCGAAAATGTTGGTAGCCACCATAATGTTAAGACTAGAAATAAACATAAATTGTCATTTCCACTATTTAGACTTGCAAAAGTTAACACATCCTTTATGGGGCACTGTATAAGGTTCTAAAACAAAATTCCTCAAGATACATTAGAGTTACCTCCAACGCGATTTAAAAAATGTGTTAAGCACATTCTGTGCAAAAAGGCTTACTATAACATCAAGGATTATTTAGAAGACAAAGATGTTTGGCATTAAACAGTAGATTAATATTATTTAAAGGACGATTGTGACTAGTGTTCAACACATTCATGACTAATATTTTAAGTTGAAAACTCTGTTAATGAAGTTAAAACGTGTTTTGAAAAGAATAAATGTGGAGTTTCTTTGTTAGCTTCTTCTCCACATAATCCATTAATTGTGAAACTAACAACTTTGACGTTCATTAAGTAAACATTCTGTTTTTACAATGAATAAAAATATTTGAATTGAATTGAATTGAATAGAGGCCTATGTCCTGCAGTTGGCGTCAGGTGGCTGATGATGATGATGATGATGATGAAATAGAGTATTATATACTTTTTTTAACTGTATAGAGTTACTACCAAATAATCGTATGACAGGCTAGCTGTAACCCGCCGCGCCTCGATTAACGAGGATTTCTTCACACAAATTTACCACCCCGTTTCACACCTTCAGGAATGGAATTTAAAAAAATATGAATGAATGAATGAATGATAGCACCTCCACGCCAATTTGACGCCCACTGCAGGACACAGGCCTCCCTCGTGGTTCTCATAACCATGAGGGGTTTTACCACAATCGCCACGCTTGGCAGGCGGGTTGGCGATCGCGGTATGCGGTTGGAATCTCAGGAAGACGCTGCTGCCCGTCTCCTGGTAATTGCTATGGTAACCAGGCAAGGACATTCCAAACATGGCAAATACACCCAGACTGAGGTCATTTGTACGAATGTACGGCGGCCACTATTGGGAGTCGAACCCACGACCTCCGGCGTGGTGATCAGACGTGAAAACGTTAAGCCAACGAGGCAGTCATATTAATTTGGACTTTTCTTCTATGGACTCTTCAGTAAAATTATTGTCGAGGCTATTGCCTGGGGGATTTGCTTTTACGATTATGAACTTTACGACACATCGTAACTCTTCGAGATTATACCCAGTATGAGTGAGGCGCGTGTGAGTCGCGCACCCTATTCCAAATTCGGTTTTTATTGTGCGCAATTAAATTCTATTATGTAAATTAAAATTGTAATCCCCGTGACGGCTTGTATTTTAAACGTATCATCCGATTTGATGAGTCCGTAGAGCAAGTACAGGCGCGAGTTCAGCATACCAATTTATAAGTTTTATTTACAATTTATAAGACTGTGACATCCCAATTTATGAGTTACTTATGTAATCTATAAGGCTTCGGTGTGGGGCCCGATTAAGAATAGCGTCACTCCATTTCCTTCCGTGGATTTCGTAGAAGGCGACTAAGGAAATAAATTAGGAGGAGACGGGCAGCAGCGTCTTCCTGAGATTCCAACCGCACACTGCGATCGCCAACCCGCCTGCCAAGCGTGGCGATTATGGCAAAACCTCCCTCATGGTTTTTAACCATGGAGGAGGCTTATATCCTGCAGTGGGCGTCAAATGGCTGATGATGATGATATATATAATGAGTTTAAGTCGACAGCACATCAACCTTCGCACCCATGCATTACGGGCACCTTCGTAACCAAAATGTAAGGGTTTATATGCTGTCGACCACACAAGTAACTTGAACATTTACTTATAGATATTACAAAATTACTCTCACTCTGAGAGAAGGCTTAATCCCAGCAGTGGGACGACATAAAATAATGTATCTACTATATAAAAATCTCGTGTCACAGTGTTTGTTATCCAACTCCTCCGAAACAGCTCCACCGATTTTTCACCGAGGTCTCAGAATAGGTCGGAGGCTAATAAATATGGTAAAACAGCGTTTGCCGAGTCAGCTAGTAATATAAAATAAAATAATTGAATATAAAGTAATCAAACACATACCTCTCTGTACTCTCTCTGAGAGATTCAACACCTTACAGGGTGTGGTGTAGAGGATGACTAACCTGAAACCCCGTTATTATTATTATTATTAAAATCCTTTATTGCATTTAAACGAACAGTTTTGCACATAGGCGAGCTTAATGCTACTTAACATTATCTACCAGCTAACCTAAGTTCTTCACTGTTATGATTTATTTTTGTCACCAATCTATAATTTTTTGGTAATTAATTATTTGTTTTATGCTATATATGTGTGTGTCTCAAAGCGCAAATAAATGTTTTATCTATCTAACTTCCGTATCGATAAAATGAAACCGCTCCCAAACGAGTGACAGTATAAATTTTTTTTCATACTGTGTTAAAACTTAACGCGGTCTTAACCCTGGCCTCTGCCTACATTTCCGGGATACAGGCGTGAGTTATCTAATAGGGGTAACCTTCGAGTGACAGTTATTAAACAAATTTTTAGACAACAAGCAAATATTGATATGTAAGTTTGTCTTTGAAACATATAATAAATATTGCATTTTCAAAATGACTGCATATCAAATGAATCTATGTATTTACACGTCATTTGTGATTTCATTTAGCGGAGCGAGCGAAGCTCCTTATTTGTTACCAATAAGTTCCAATTGTTGACGTTCGTGTCTTTTGTTTGTGTACCTTTTGTTTACTTTGTGTTTCTGTGACAATTTAAATAAATATCCTCTTTCTTTCTTTCTTTCTTTCTTTCTTTATAAGTGCTTCTGACAAAACAAAATTAGTTTCTTATAGGTTCATTTAAAAAGTGAAATTGGTATTGCAAAATGCATTATTTGTTATCTGTCAAATATTGATATGTAAGTTTGTCTTTTAAACATATAATAAATATTGCATTTTCAAAATGACTGCATATCAAATCAATCTATGTATTTAGACGTCATTGTTAAAACAATAGTTTGTAAAATGAAAAACTGACAAATGTTGCTCGTGAAGTGATATTTTTGTAATGAATTCTAGGTAAAACATCATAGACCCATCAATAGACCGTCTTATTAGAGATTCCTCCCCTTAAAGGAGGTTGGCAAAAACAATCTATTTACCCAACTAGGCTCTAAAGAGCGCCAAACGAGACAATACTCCTATGCTTTGTCCAAACCTTCACTTATTTTATTGTCAAGGCACTTCCAATACAAAAACAAATGTAACAATAAGGCGGTCATAGCTGTGAGCAACCCAAGACCCGGGGTTTACGACGCATCATGTGCACCATTAGCCATTAGGATCCACAAAGACTAGCATGGCAGGTAGAGACGTCGATAGTAGGTAGATGGCAAAACGGTCCAAGATTTGTATTAAGTTGGTCTAAATTCTACATAGTGACAAGAAATCGTTAGAAAAATTTAGTGGACATTGTAATCTTAGTTTCTAACATATAGCACTGTGACGCCCTAAACATAGAACTAGGTAGTAACTTTTAGAAATAGCTAGGAACCTTCAGGATTTGGTGCCCAATAATTTCAATAGGAACAGCTGGGAACATTCAAGATTTAGTGCCTAATAATTGGAATAGGAACAGCTAGGAACCTTCAGGATTTAGTGCCCAATAATCGGAATAGGAACAGCTAGGAACCTTCAATATTTGGTGCCCAATTATTGGGCCTCTGATGGCACCCCCATGAACGGAGCATCCGATCGACCGGCCGCCATTTTCGCCACCACCCGCAGCAAAAGGAATGCGTTCGATCATTATTTGTGTATGAATGAATGAATGAATAAATAAATGAATGAATGATTTATTGCCACAAATAAACATGCTCACATACAATAACAAAAAATAAAGAAGTGTGCGTGTGACAATGATACTATTTCAGCGTTTGCTGTTTCTATTTGAAGCAGCGCTGGTTTTCAAATAGCACCTCCAAGCCAAATGAAGAAAACGCTTCATGCGGCCGACCCGCAAAAAAAACTGCCGCCAAAAAAAACCTAAAAATATGGCATTAGATGATCGGCCACGCTCGCCCACCGGGACGGTCACGATCGAGCATACATAACATGCGAAGGGCTCAAAGGAAACAAAGGCTCTGCTATTGTCCTCGAATTAAACTTGGCGATAATAATGCAGCCTATATGGGCCATTCCAAATTTAGGTGGACTGATATGGTTGATCTCAGATGCTGAAGATGTTTATTGGATGTGGTAGTGGGTCATGTAAAGGTTTCACTAGTGTATGCCACCGAGCTTCAAAGCCCCTAGATAGCTGAAAAAACGCAACTGAAAAAATGAGCACCCACGTTTGTGACAAATAGGGTCCACGTCTGTGAATACTAGGGTGAAGTAAGTATATTATTTTTATTTTATTTTATTTTATTTATTAGGTTCCACAACAGTTAATAGTACTGATAGATACATCAAACTCAAGGTAATGATAAAATTGATTAAGGTACCTTAACTAATTATAGTGAAACACAGCATGCTTTATTAGTTGCTAAGTTATGTAGACAATTTTACGTGCTTAAGTAATTAAAACAAAAATCATGTTATTGATATAAAAGTTGCAACTGAGTACAAAGAGAGAAGAATAAGCAAAAATATTGATACGTGCGGGGGATCTCTGATTAGGGACTGTGGCTCAAAACATATTTAATTTTATGTAGCGGGTCTTTGTGTATGTCTACCACCTCACTATAATGATTTAGGAGGCGGCATAGACGAGGAATAGCTGAGTTGGCTCCAAGAACGGTTCTGCGTAGCGGAGGGCACAGGGGAGTTATTGGTTTACGAGGAAGTTTCCGGGGTACTCTAAAGTTAACTTTCGATAATAATAAGGGGGAATTGATTTGGTTATTTAGTAATTTATATAAAAACGAGAAATCATTAATATCCAAGCGCTTCGCCAGAGGAATCATTTTAAAGTGTTTGAGTCTATCCCTATAGGATTTCACCGTTTTACCAATTCCCCTAGCGTATACGAGGTGCCACATGAATCTCTTTTGTATTCGCTCTAATCTAAGCTAATATTAATGTCATATTACAAACAACAAAATTGCCTGTTATATAAATAAAACAAAATGTAAATTGGCAACAAACTGACGTGTTAGCTCCTCACAAACGTGGTCCAAAAAAAAACACGTCTGTGACGATTTATTTCAGCCACGTTTGTGAAATTTTGCCGGAAGTGTGGACAAAAAGTGACCTCAAAATTGTGGTGTGTAGACAATATCAGGCGTGTAACATTTTGACTCCAAACTGCAACAAACACATGAAAATCTACAGTAAAAACATTGCTAATTAACATGGCATCACACCCATGTACTTGAAGTGTATGCTTTACCGATTTTGATAAGAAATAATAAAAAATACATACCTTTTTTACGAACACTCTCTTCCCTTGTGCCGCGGTGAATTACAAATGGCCGATCCTTTTTTTATCCAATATTGCCGCAACACTAGTGCTATTAGAACCAGAAATATTCGCACAAATATAACAGACCACGTCTATGAAGGCAAAATTTGTCACACGACAAAGTGCTCCATAAAATCATAGTAGATGGTTGCATTTGCTTGTAATTTTGTATTTGATTAGTGTAACTAAGATACAAACTGGTAGTTATTCCTAATTACGTGTAAACGTTAAGGAGAAACTGTGAAGGCCATCGCTAGGATGAAAAGTGGGTTTTTTACAGACACGTTTTGTGAATTTTTGGCACTTTGACATTTTCTCTTTTAAATTCTGTTAAAGATATCTTGACCATTTATGCTTGCCGTAATTAAAATCATAGATAAGCGCTCCAAAAAATATAAAACAAAAGTTATCTCCCAACTAAACCGAGAAAACAAGCTGTCACGCTTTTTTTTGCGCCTTAGAATCACCCATATACGTTATTCGTCGGGTAGTATACCTAAGAAAAACAGGGTGTACAAAATCCCTTAAATACAAGATATTATTATAATTACTTTATTGCATACGAAACTGTAATGTTACCTACATTTACTGTTTATAACAGGAAAATATTATCATCTTAATTGTTTACTTTTCTACCTATATAAGTATGTACTAAACAAAAATGGTGATGTTTTGTTTGGGTTGTTTAATTAAGTGTAATTAACTCAAATCGCATACCTAATATTAATGTGTGCCAGTCTAATCTTAAAGGTGGCGTCGGAAATCATAGTACAGGGTGACCTAGTTTGTTTTCGACATGTCATGGTCACACGTTGCGTACCTGTAATAAATAGTACTTATACTTTTCTAAAGTATGTAACATGTCCTAAGTATGTACAATGTTCGTATACGTAATAAATTTCTTTATTCTTTACCTAAGGGGTAGTAGAAAGTGTCCTCTCAAGCTTTTGTCTCCAAATAAATGGTGCCTTGACCAGATCGTTCCGTCTTATTATTGCTGATCCTGCAGAACTGAGCCAGTATTTCTCAGAAACATTGAACAGGACACTACATGACAAATAACATGAACGAAGGCGAGGCTACATCTATGGTCCTGGTTTTGTTTTTTTTTGTCGTGTATTTAGTTTTCTTTCTGTTGTTGTGCATATTATGTTACTTATCTGCTTATTTTGTTTCTGTGATGTGTCTTGTTGGTATCTTATATATAAAAATGAATTGCTGTTCGTAAGTCTCACTAAAACTCGAGAACGGCTGGGCCGATTTGGCTAATTGTTGTTTTTATATATTTGTGGAAGTCAGGGAAAGTTTAAACGGTGAGAAGAAAAAAAACGGTTGACGTCGGTGATACGAAGTTCACGGGGTCATCTAGTAATAAATATTTTTCTTCTTCTTCTTCTTATCTCGTAAGTCTCTCTCTCTCTCTTAAGAGAGAGAACAAGTCTTACTACGGGAAAAACCCGAGTTGTCCTTCCTGCGAGCTAGGCCGACTAAGCTGTCAGGATGGTATAGGTGCTCGGCAAGCCTACTCCATCTTAAAAACACCCTGTACCTATAAGACATTACATAACTGCTATCAGCATATCATCATCAACCCATTATGTCCCCACCGAGGGGCACGGGTCTCTTCCCTGAGGAAGGTATAGGCCATACTCCACCACGGGGGCCAAGTCCGGATTGGTGGAGTCAGCATAAAACCGTATCTAATACTTGCAACGACAGAAATGGGTATAAGACTTCATTTATCATTAATCAAGAAAGTGAAATTGTCTTTATTGCCAACAAAACTTTTATAAAGTACAATAACTCATAAAATTAAAAATAAACTTGGAAAAAGGCCTTATGCCCAGCCTTAAGTCGTCAGGGAACATGCTCCACTGCCGACGAAAAGCCTTAAATGTTAGGTTAAAATATATACTAGTCAGAACAAAATAGGGCCCACAAAGGATTTTTAATCTAGCAATAAGCATTACCGTTAAATGCTCATTTAAAAATATTTTGAACTCAAGGCAAAATAATATTTCTTTTATGAAACACAAAAAATGGACAGTGATCGAAATATTAAAAAAATCTGAACTTATACTAACTTTTAGTAATGGCTATGCCCTCCTCTCTTCGCAATGCAATTTCAAAGCCTGAATTGCATGAGTAAAAGTGCAGCTCCCACCACAACGTCCATTTTATCACGAAACGTTTAGTTATTTGCAGTAGCCAGCGGCTTCATTTGTCTATTTATCGCGTCTAGACGTTGTTTTACAGAAACCAAATAACATTATTCATAATGGCCACGCAAGTTGAGCGCAAAAATGTAGAGACAATAAAAAGTATGACAAATAAGCAATTAAGGGACTGCTATTTGCTATGGGGGAGATGAAGCGGGTCCCTCCCGTTAAGTCAATAAAACTTACAAACAATAAAATTCCTTTCCAATGCAGTGGACTAGATTCTTCGCTCTACGAGATTCGAGACATTTTGTTTCACAGCTCGACTTCAAATAAGTCTATTTTGGGTATTTCACTTGAGTTCTAAATGTGAATCCGAATTCACTTATGTTGGTTAGTCAGTTAGTTAGACCTGAGATTTCCGGACTTAGCCTCATAGTTGAGCATATTGTACGTAGCAAGCTCTGAAGTATGTATGTAAATACCTCAGACAGGGAATTAATATAGGGAATTCCCTTAATACAGGGAATCCTACGTTTTGGGAGCCATTAACCTTTTTTCGTTTTGTTTTACAATAAAGAAATTTTCATTTCATTTACATTTTGAACCTACTTCAAAAAGGAGACTATTCTCTATTCGTCTGTATATATTTGTTTGTATATGTAGCTAATATTATTTAATCCATGGAGGAGGCCTATGTTCAGCAGTGGACTTCTTGTGGCTGAATGATGATGATGATTCTTTACCACGTTCTCCAATTTCATTGCAAGGGTTCCGTACCTCAAAAGGACAAAACAGAACATTCATAATCACTTTGTTGTCCATCGGTCCGCCCGTTTGTCCGTCAAGACCCTTTATCTCGGGAACGCGTGGAGCAATCGAGTTAAAATTAAAACCATATACTCAGGTCTACAGTCCCTTGAACCTGTGAAAAAAATCAAACTTCTAAGCTAACGTAAAAGAAAGATACGACCGTTTATGCCGCAGAAAACGATACTCAGGGGATACAACATTTATAGGGTACTTTCCGTTGACCTAGAACTACAAAATTTGGCAAGTAATATCGTCTTATACTACAACGACAGGGAAAAAACTCAAAACTATACATTTGTAGTTAAATCATAAAAAACAGTCTGTGAAGTTCGGGAAAAGCTCGGAAAAACTGCGAAACTCGATTCCTGAACTATTTATAATATGTGAGTACCTACAAATTTGTACGGAACCCTCGGTGGGCGAGTCCGGCTCGTACTTGTCCGGTTTTTTTGTTAGAAAGGGGGTGGTCCCATATAAATATGATCAAGATTTGCTGGTGGAATCCATGACAAAATCATCGAGCTCTCCTTTTAAGTGCACGTTTTTCTTGATATTTTTTTTGTTTTGTTAAACAAGTGCTAGAATCTCATATTTTTGTCAAGTTTTTTTCTCCATAAATAAATCACACAGTAGAAATTAAAAACTCGAGTCGTTTAACAGCTAAGGAGGCGACAGGACCAGCCCAAGGGCAAACAAATGCAGACGCATTCGTTCAAAAGCCTCGCAGACTTGTTTATTAGACCATAACTCTGCCGTTATGAGAGCCTCCTTCAGCATTCCTGGAAGATTAAAATACCCCCAAACGCCCCCACTCAGCCTAGCAGCACTATAGAGCCATTATGTTGGTACGTGACGCCAATGGGGCGCTAAAAACCGACTTCAAAAAACTGCAGCACTAAGAACAGAATATAATTTAAATGAATATGTTGAAGCAATCTTTAGAATTGTAAATGACCCGATCGGACCACCATGAAAATTGTTTTTAATTGTTCTTTTCAAGATCATAATCTAATAGGTTAAGAAATTTTATTTCACGATTTTTTGTGAATATCGGTGACACCACCAAATTGTGTTATCCGAAAGCAAATACACCTTTAAAATTTTAAGAGTTCCCTCGATTTCTCCAGGATCCCGTCATCGGATCTTGATGACTATGGGACCACCTGTGACGTCTACCCGTTCAAAAGAAAAAAATATTTTTCAAAACGGTCCACGCGTCTTCGAGTAATCGGGGAACATACATAAAAAAAAATTCGGCGAATTGAGAACCTCCTCGTTTATTTTCAGTCGGTTAAAAAGTGGATGAATTAGCTCCATCAACTTTTGCATAAACGTCTTCTCTTGGAATTAAATAAAATTTGAGTGAAGGGGTATGAGGAGGAGGGTAAATAAATTAACTTGGGGACCACAGAACGGAGATACGTACCCCCGGTTTCTCGTATACTAACAATCATTGCAAAGGAGAAAGTGTCATGTATAACTTGGCTTATATATGAAATTGAACGCGTGGTAATTAATCCCATCTTCCTTTCTGCATCATCTCTCTTTCTGAGAGAAGGCCTGTGGTGCAGTGGGAAGTCAAAAAAAAATTGGGTTCACATAACAGGACGGGACCAGTCCCGTCTCTTCTCTGACAGAGAGATAGTATAGGCTTACTTACCAAGCGCGCCCACCACATATACAAACAACAATCGACGTAGACGAAACAAACGATATGAAAAAGATATAAAATTCAAAATAACTCTTCTAGACAAAACTAAAACAAACAAGTTCAGTAGCCGATATTTCAGCCACCCCGCTTGTAGGATCAGCATAAAATAGCGTTTAGGGCCAAAAGGAAGGTAGAGTCAACCAAATCTGCACTAAACCGTTCGAAACTGGCATTTATGATTAGAGCAATAAGGGCTAGCTGTATAATCCAATACGAGATATCCCCAGTTATACCTATTTTACGATAGGGCCGCAGTTCGTTTACTTTCCGGTCACTATCCGCTGCCAAACCGGCAATAAACCTTCAAAAAGGTTGAACAAATTCACGAGTTCATTCAACTGCTTTTGTAACAATATAACGCGCTTATCTGAATGTTGTTTTAGACACTGCGACAGTTTGAGATCTCAATTTGTTAGTGTAAGATATTTTGGATAATGATGCGCCCGTAACAAGTCTATCGGGAAGAGCGGGCGATCGTGCTCTTCCACTATAAATGTAAATTTCCCGCCAGGCAGATCATATGCCTGTGGACTCTGATGATGTTCGTCGACTGATGTTCGTCGGACGTTATATTTATGGTATGTCGTGTGAAACATTTTGCTTGCGCGATGCAGGAATGTCGGAGTTTATAGTGCGCGCGCATAGTTGACATGTGCTCGGCACAAGTGCTATTTTCCAACTCAATCTGTCTGGCAAGAGTCAGGGCTTGATTTGTTTCAATGATTGCTCACGAAATTCACAGAGGTGATGACACATTTAATAAACAGGAAATTCATGACAGTTAGTTAGTTTTTTATGACATGTCAATGGGATTTTAGATATGTGATATAATTTTAAACCGAGGCCCGCTTGCACTAACGCTAACTAACAGGACCATCTATCTATTTCTACAGGGGTAAGCTCTATTCAGCGAAGAAGTCCAAAAACGCCTCGCACCATGACATTTGCAGAGCTATCCAAAGATAAATTGTATGACTACCAACCCTGTCAATCAAACACACAGTATTTTCGTTAATTTTCACAAAGACCTATCCGTATACTTAATCACCATTGTCAATTTAAACGATTAAACTAAACTTTGCTTTTACTTGGAAAGTTAACAAATATCACAAATAACTACGAACGAAGTTTTAGCAACTCTAAAAATTTTCTTTTTTCTCTCTAAAGATTACTTCTGATCTACAACTCGAGAAACATTACACGAAAACAAACGCAATGCCCTAAGACATTTAATAATGCCCACATTTCGGCAAAGGTCAACAGTCACATCTGTGCCCGGGCTTTTGACTGACATTATCGCTGGAACGTGACCAGCAGTCTTGATCTTCTGGCGAGCCCAGCATGAGGTTCTGATGCAAATGACTGTAATCCTCCTACAAAAAATGTAACAGCGTTTTGCTCAGACGTATGCTGCACCAATTTTTTTTTAAATATAACAAAGTAATGCTTAGACGCGTGCTAAGTATCTACCCGAAAAATTAAGAAGTGAACTCATGTAATAATAATAACACCCAGACAATACAATCACTTGACCTGGTCCCAAATTGCCTGTAACCAGGCAAGGACGTAACAAACGGACGTATGTTTCTGGTATAAAGATATCGTTGAGCTCCTGAGACAGCTTTGGCTCTTTTTTATATATGAGGCGGAAACTTCATTTTGACCGAATTAATATTTCGTTGCGCCCGAGTTTGACTCATAAATCGTGGTCGTAAACCGGCGAAGTCCCTAATAACCCTTAAAGAGGTTTCCAGACGCCTATCTATTTCTCATAAATTCTTCTCAGTAGATGCTGTACAGATTGAAACAACACAAACCTGTTCAAATCTTGTCAGCATCAAGTAAGAAGAGAAGTCGATACCTTATGGGCAATAGAAGATTGGAACAGTACCATAAATTGGCCTTTGAAGAACAGAACAGAGATTTATTCGGCAGCTTTCTAAGCAGGGTCCATATAATAGAGAGCACCTACATTCTTACTATAGTCAGACATCAGTAGAGTATATTTAGCCCCTCCGGATAGTCCCTTATTTCTATGTTTAGTTTAGGCGGCAACTTTGACGACAAGGCTTGCCGTCTTATATGATACGTGTTCTTTACATAACCATTGATAAGTACGATGTATGTAGTACTTTACGATTTCACTGAGAATGCATCATGCATGATGTCACAACACCGACTTCGGCTTCGAAAGACTTTCTCCAATACGTCGGCACTTTGAGAGAATACGCAGTCAAATGTATTCAAACCCACAATGTAATTGCAACAAAGGGCCAATCTCCCCTTAATCCGGACAAAAGCAGACGGGCGTTCTCACAGGCTAATCCAGCTTTCGCAGAAAAACTGCGACGCAATCAAAAGTGCAATTTGCTGAGGAAAGTCGAACGTAGGACTCCCACAATTCGCGCAAATATTCGGACAAAGGCGTTGCAATAATAGTGGCGTTACAATAGGTTTTCCACCGAAAAAAATGGCCCCATAGAAATGGGGAGCATCTCGGGCTTAAGATGGCCATCTGCCGCAGCCGGCGGCGGCACGAAATTTAAGAAAAAAACAGGGCAAGTGCGAGTCGGCCTCGCGAACCACGGGTTTCGTACCGCTATAAAATATGGAAGTATTTATATTTGTTTGGTCTCTGCTTAGCCTGCCGGGATACAGCACAGGCGTGAGTTTATGTGTGTAGGTATAATATGTTTGTTGTCTTAGTCAGAAAACAAAAATGTGTTTTCTTTCACTGAGGTGGGAACCGTTAGGGGCAGTCTGACTCACACTTGAACGGTTTTTATTAGGGTTCCGTACCTCAAAAGGAAAAAACGAAACTCTATAGGATAACTTTGTTGTCCGTCCGTCCGTCCGTCCGTCCGTCTATCTGTCAAGACCTTTTTATCTCGGGAACGCGTAGAAGTATCGAATTGAAATTAAAACCATGCTCAGGTCTACAGTCCTTCTCAAAGGAGATGCATCGTGGCCTACGTACAACGACTGCTATGAAATTTATGTCACTGGAAAGCTTATTTAATATGTAACTTCATATAATAATTTGTAATTTTTAGAATACTGCCCAAAAATTCTAAATAAAATGATTTTTTTCTCTTTTTTTTCTTACTGTTACCACCCAGAGGAATAAAAACTTCAAATGTCAATGTCATGTCATAAATGAAACATAACCTTCAAAATGCTGATTGAAGGACTAGTTGTGTGATTATAATAATAATATCTGTGAAAATAAGTCTTAGTGAAACGTTTTTGAATGTGGAATGATTTATACAGCCAGTGATCTCTTGGCTGGCTTACATACGCATTGTCTGAGCTTACTGGACTCCCGGTTTCTTGTACAGTAGGTAACAAGATGTTTTTGGTTTTCTGCGTATACTTTGGCCAACTAAGAGCGGTTAGCAGTAGACAGACATGTTCA
Source organism: Yponomeuta cagnagella (assembly GCA_947310995.1). NCBI lineage: Eukaryota > Metazoa > Arthropoda > Insecta > Lepidoptera > Yponomeutidae > Yponomeuta > Yponomeuta cagnagella. The sequence goes on from OX371277.1 coordinate 17,022,956, forward strand.
CGAGAAACAGGGGGTTACCCTCCATTAAACGGGACTTAATACCAAAGCAGAATCAATAAATTAGCTCTTTATTCGTCCACTGCTGGACCTAGACCTCTCCTAAAGCTGACAAGTTCTATTTGTCCTCGGCTATCTTCATCCAGTCACTGCCAGCAATCTGCTTCAGATTCTCGGTCCTGTCCCGGGAGTCCTGTGCTGCGTTCGCCAACCTTATATTGGAGTGACATTGCTTTTGTACCATAATAGACAAACTCAATTCAAACGGGACTTAATCCTTAGGAAATCCATTGGATAACTAAGCCACGGGCTTCCACACTATCTTATCAGTCATACATGCTGGGATACGACCTTAGGACCTTATGATGTAAAACAAACTGATGTAAACACTGCACTACTAATACCTCGCACGCATGAGAAACAACATGTATCCTCTGGGCTACCACTTCACATCAAAACGCCCAACTAAGCATCTACTTTCCACCCGCTTCACATCATAGGATAAGTAATAGAATTACACAACAGGGAAAAGAAACGACCAAGTTAAAACAACTTTTTATTGTACAAAAACAATTATTACCTACAGACCTTATAGTATTAAGTTAGTGCGTCACCGAGAGCATTCGCCTTTTATGTAGCAGATTCAGCATAACATTACAGTACTGATGTGTCTTGATTTTGAGCATTCGCTTGCAGTCGTTTTTAAATGTCTGGCAAAGTGGTCATTACCACTGAGCCCGGCAATATTAATCGGCGAAACGAACAAATAACTTCCAAACAACACAATCACTTATCCTTATCAATTGCTTGATTATGTAGCGCTTTTGGGCAACGAATACGTTGCGTAAGCGGATTTTGGAGTTAACACAGCATGTGGCGCTTTTCCTTCCCCCAAAAGTTATGAGAGAATTAGGGAGAATGAGGGAATCGCGTAAATAATTGTATGAAAACGTAACATTTAATTTAACCTGACCGCCAAGAAGTTTAATGCCGTCGTAAGTTACATTTACACACATAATACTTACTACATTGACACAGTATAACAAGTAATGACAAGTTAAATAAAGTACCAGATGATAGCGTACAAACCTCAGATGACTGTTGATTCGACGAATGGGGGACCTGGAGCTAACTAGGGCTGTGAACAAGTAATCGCTTTTAAAAAAATGGATTAATTAAAAAAAAAAATTGTGAAAAATATTTTTAAAAAGAATAAGAAAAAGAGAAATGATTTATTAAAAATCGTTTTAATAAATCGTTTCACTTTTTCCTCTTTCAGTTTTTAGTTTTTGTGACACAAACATCGATTTTTGCAAAAAAATCTTTATTTTGCTTAGAAAATCGATTTTTTAAATGAATTTTAAAAATAACTTAATTAATCGATTATGAAAACAATCGATTTTTACGTGCAATATCACATCCCTAGAGCTAACTAGCGCAAATGATGGATTAAATCTTAACTGAGTATTTTCTTATACGTTCTTGCAAAAAGTGAACATCATTAATCACAATAATGGTTATAGCTATTTTTGTTGGGTTAATAATATGAGAATTTTATCGTTTTTAACTAAAAACGGATGTACAAGATGTAATAAGAGAATATTATACAAGATATAGAGGTCTCGTATTAGAAAAAATCTAATCTAAGGGGAAATATCTGAGTGGCATACCTATCGTACGTTGGGCAACCCTATATTATTTTTAAAGTGACAGCTCGTAATGCGGGTTGCAAGCTCAATTATTTATGTTCCACTTTATTATATTTTATAAATTATAGGGCAATAGTTAAAAATCTGATTATACATCTCATAATTGAGCAAGATTATCGTCTCTACGGTCGTGAAAACTTGGTTCGAGTCGTACTCCTAGAACCAGCTCTCATACATTTTTTGGATCTCCTTTCAAAGTTAACGTAATAAAAAGATACGGCCGTTTATACCGCAAAAAACGTATATTTCGACACTCAAGGAAATCAAAATTTATAGGGTACTTTCCATTGACCAAGAACTATGAAATTTGGCATATCGTCTTATTAAATATTATACGTACAGGAAAAATCTGAAAACTATACATTTGTAATTAAATCGTAAAAAAAATAGTCTTTGAAGTCCGGGAAAAACTCGGAAAAAACTGGGAGACTCGATTCCTAAACTATTTATAATATGTAAGTACCTACAAATTTGCATGGAACCCTTGGTGGGCGAGTCCGACTCGCACTTGTCCGGTTTTTTATTTGTTGTGATACTATAGGGACTGCGCTATAAGCACTCCGAGATTTAGACTTGTACGTTTTACCGTTTTATACAGGTAAAGACAGAGACGTTTAAAATGTTCCATAAGGCTCCATACATTTTTTACTATTGCGGAATCTGCCATAAACGTACATATTCTGTAAAAAACTCAAGTGACTACGCCTATTATGGTTCAAGAGATTTATCTCCCTTTTAATAAGGCCTTTATAGGTCAAATAGGCAGACGTCATAGGCATCCTAAAGATCCTTCGGGGTAAGGAATCCTAAAAAAGGATGGTAAAGGTACAGCTACATTGACCTTCGGATCTCGCATTTCGGCGATCGAAATGGCCTATCTGGTTCCGCAGGTTATTTTATTATTGGGATGCTTTAGGTCGCACTGCGCCATCTGGGTAGTTGGGAGGATTACTTCTGGGTCCAGGACGTCTATCTATATATATATATGTAGGTGGTTAGAAATAGACCACTATTGCTTAATGTCAATTAAATATGGCCCAGTTAGTTCAACAGTTTATTTAATATACTACAATGACAATGGTTGTTGATTGCATTACAATGACAATGGCATGAACGCGTCAATTTATTTTCGCAAGGACGCACACATATCCGCACCGAACGAATGGACTTTCAAATTTCGAGCTCCAAATTTGCCCGATGCGGCGCGGGTTAGTGAGCGAAGTTTCACAGGATATTAAAATTTTGAAACAGAATTTCGAAAACACTCAGAATTCGTTTCGTCCGACATGATTCAATCAAACGTGACCCGGCCATTGTATTGTACTACAACGTACTAACAGAATCGAGGCTCAGGACATAGACTTACGCCTGTACCTCGGAGGAGTAGCCAGAGACAACGACCAAGGCGTCAGTTCAGTACATGAATTTTGTTCAATACAAGGTACTAAATACAATATAATCGCAGCACTAATAAGGCAAAATAATGAAGCTCTTTCTGAAAATTAGGAGTGAGCAAGCTCCACAAAGCTTGTATTGTTCAGCAATTCTAGCGTATTTAGATGCTTCCGACAGTATTTTCAAGAATTAAAGGCAGATAAAAAGCGGATATCAATGAGTAATTGAGGGGCCTGATATAAAAAGAACCCTTTCATCAAAATATAAAGGAGTCTAGACTCAAATTATACCTGTTAGCCGGACAGAATTCAGGTCAACAGATCCCCAAAACAGTGAACCAAAATCGCCATAGACACGACAGGAGATACTTACGCATATATCTGTAAAAATAATAATACTCGTATTCTAATATGAAAGGAGCCAGATATCCGTAATTTCTCGAGGCAGCACGTGTTACTATTGAATAGCCCAATTTGGGACCCGGAGGACACAAAAAATCTTAGGCCTGGCACAGAGCAGGGGAGGAAGAACAGAAAGCTGAACTCTCAATAACTGTTTAGTTCTTTGGATCAAAAGATCCATTTGTCTGATGGCCAGTATCCTCATGTTTGCAAACATGAGGATAGCATGAGGAGGAACTAAAATAATATAACATTCTCTTGATGTTCAGGACCTACCCGAACTCCAAAGGATTCTTATATTATTTTAGTTTTGTATTGTATTTCAAGATTTTATTATTGTAAAATTACAAAAGGTTATTTACTTAAGCGCCGTGTGTCTCCGGCCTAGAATGAGCCACCCCATTACTTCCCGTGGGTGTCGTAAGAGGCGACTAAAAAACGGAAACCAGGGAACGGGCAGCAGCGTTGACCTGTGATACCAGACCACCAAACACTGCGATCTCCAATCCGCCTGCCAAGTGTGGAGATTACGGCAAAACCTCCCATACAGGGAGAGACCCATGTCCTGCAGTGGACTGCTATGGGTTGATGATGATTTACTTAAATATATAATGTTGTGAAGAACTGCTCGAGAACTGATCGATAAATCGTCTCCCTGTTTAGGCTTCTATACTACCTACCCCATCTCCGATCCTGTCGAGACACGCATGATCCGGGTGGTGGCCATAAAAAAGGGATTATTCTTATGCCAAACGTACTGTGTTATCTTGATGCAGTGTTTTTGTACGGCCAAGTTTGAAGGATTATCTGCTTTTATATAATATAATATGCCTCGCGAAAAGAAAGTTACTTTTCAGGAGACAATCAAACGCGCATCAGAGAAAGAAGATACGATACATAATATATTTAATATGTTTGATATATTTTCAGATAGCATACGTAACATTTAAACAAATATATACAGGCTGACGGATACAGCGAGCTTATTCATAATAATTTGGATATACGTTTTTCTAAGTTTATACTTACTGGCACTTAATTATTTGCATGTTGTGGTAACTCATAAGTAGCTTGTGTATTTAGATTTAAGTTGTGTCATATCTCCATTTGAATGTATGTATTGATATACTAGCTGTGAGTAAAAGAAATAAATAAAAACAAAACTAACATAAACACAAACCAGAAACAACGACATCACAGACATGTAAACATCCAAGACCTGGGGTTTTTTTTTTTACTATTTACTTCTGATAAAACTCTATGAACCTGTGCATCTTATAAATTCTCAAATTACAATACGAAAAACTTTCACTTTGGGGAAAACTCGGAAATCGCGAAAAAAAATCACACGTCCCACATTTAATAAATTTTAATGCCGCAGATGGTAACTTCAGTTTGAAACAGCTTAATTTATTTTCGCTACCTCGTATGCCAATTTAGACCAAATCCCTTCAACATCGAGACATCTTCTAAAACGTTCACATAGAACATTTCTGAAGATGAATAATTAATTTAAGGTCACCACCGAGCAAAATCTCCAGAGCCCGAGTAACCGTTGCTAATTGGACAGCAGCTAAAATGGTGTTACTTCGCCAAAAGCCAGTGATTACGCGACTGAGCCAAGTTGTAACTCGAGCATGTACCGGGGGCACAATTACAACCCCAGAAGTTCTGTAACAGCATTAAAATAGCGACCAAATTGAATTATCGCCCAAAAACTTGTCCCCTGTCTAGCGGAAACCGGTGAAAGCGTTATTCTCACTTTGACTCACTTTTTTTTCAATAGGTGGATATACCTATTGAAAAAAAAGAACACTTTAACGCGGCAAAAATTATTGTTGTTCGTTCGTGGTTCGTGTGATTTTTAAAGTTTATTGAATTTTTCAAATAAAAAGTTCTGCCTTAGTACTACTTACGTAGTTTTAATTTCCTCGCATTATTTGAGAAAAATCATATACAAGCCCTCGGCTTCGCCTCGGCCCACATTTCCACGTTCGTCCATCAATGCCTCTTGCTGGCCGCTGCAGTAACTATTAGAGACTCGTCCCCCAGGGTTTGCCACTTGCCACTATCCTGACAAACCTCTTTACTTTCATTCAACACCTTATTAGTCGTCGCATGCACGCACGCCGGTTTCGGGCACTTTCATCTCGCCTTTCTTTATTATATATTTGGCTACTATTTGCTCGAAGTTTGCCCGCCTGGGATGTCACGCGTCTTCTCTAAATACATAAATAAATGCGCACGAAAATATTATCTTTTTTAATATCCTTCCCAAAATAAACATTAACAGGAAAAGCTATTAATTATTAATTGGTTTGAGTTGATTGCTAAGTTCACAGATCAGTACGAAAACTTAGTTCTGGGAATCTTCCTTCGTTTAAACGGAGTTCGAAAGCTTTAGCTAACTGAAACTGACTTCACTGCTACGCGGCAACGTCGCCAACAGGCGTAATCATAGCCATTTGGTGAGAATTCATCCGTAAACGATATTTGGTGACAATTACTCTGTTCCGGTAGGAATTTGGGTAACAGACAAAGGTATGGTTCTTCCTACGGTTGACTTATGTTGATTGAATTATCAGCAAATCTAGTTCTGACTTTTCCTAGCTCTAAAATCATAACAAACGAATAAAACCTCTACTGGCATGACCTGAAAGTCCAGGTCAATCATAACCGCGACCGATCATTCACCCTAATTTAGTGAAACGGACGTAATATGTACGTTAGGTAGCTGCTAAATTTACGGAAACCGTTTTTACGTAAAGTAGGTTCTCCAAATTCCATTTAAAGTATAAAGCATACACCCGGTATGCACGAAATAAGGCTATTTCCTATACTATGCCGTGAATAGCAGATAAATGGCGATGTAGAGATAACAACCAGAAACAAAAGCAACGACTAACTAATAATGGTTGGTTCACAATCGTGAAGGGCATTAGGAGAGTTGTGTGAACTGTCAACTTATTCTTCAGCTCTACCATATTCAATGGCTCTCCTAATACTAAAAAGAACTGGCTTTTTAGTAATGTGAACCGGGCCTAAAATATAACTATTATTAACGCTTCAGCAACGGCATCGGGGGATGTATGATTAACCAATTTCGCAGTTTCATTGCCCCAAAAAAAAACAAAACAAAACACACACCTCATTCGCCGAAACAAACGAAGGCGCGCAAAAAAATTGCTGCCAGCATTCTTTTTTTCAGAGAAAAAAGAAGAAAAAAATCTTCCAGCCATTCACACGCGGCGGCGAGCGTACGCTTGTAATTCGAGACACGCCGACTCGAACGGCCGTTTCTCACGCATTTTCAATTCGAATTTAGCCGCGAAGCCGATCTGTCAAGGTGGCACAGGCAGCGTCCAAAATGGCTGACGGCATAAAGTTTTGCAAACGATTCACGCGAACGAAACGTAAAAGAACCAGATTAAAAACCAAGTCCAATATTAATGAAGCAGAATTAATTAGGTTGGTTTATTGGACTCGCGGCGCGCGCAACGCCCGCGAACAATGGCAAGAGTAAAACGTATGATATAATTACTTCACGGTCCGCGGGGCCGAAACTTGTTTTCGCCCGTGGATTAAGGATTAGGGGGACCCGGGATTTTATTCAATCCATAAAAAAGTGTTACAACTTCCCGTCTAGACTGGTCGCGTGCTCTAACGATCGTCATTAAATATTTATACACAAGCTCTTGTCCATAAATATTTAGTTTTACAGGGAATCGCTGCTTCTGTCGGCATGGGTCGGATATTGCGCGGTTTAATTGTGATGCAAGTAAAACAGTTTGAAACACCTCGTTACAATTGTTAAGTGGATTCCGTCAACAAAGCTTTACACGAATTCTACGTGAGCCGTTCGCAAAAAAATTATTCGCAGCTTAAAACGGAACGAAAAAATGTATATTCAACTACACATTGAGCTGATGGATGTGTTAGGAAAATTAAGATAAATAATATACAGTCCAGACTATTAAAGTCAAGCTGTTAATAATACAAAGGATACTTACGTTTATTATAGGGACCCATCTAAAGGCACTTTAAAAATAATGGAAATCACTTAAAATAATGGCTCTAACATAAACATTGCAATAAGCAAACTAATTGTTACGCCTGCAATAAAATAAACCGCCTATAATTAAAAATCCAACAATTTACATCGCTGTAAATTATTAAACTAAACTAAAAATTATTCATAACACCTTTTATGGTTTTACTATAAAATAAAGCTTACGAATTTGATATATTCTGCTGTTCTATTTGGCAGTTTCTGCTGACGAATTTGATATATTCTGCTGTAACTATTTGGAAGTTTCTGCTGACGAATTTGATATATTCTGTGCTGTTCTATTTGGAAATTTCTGCTGATGAATTTTGAATTTTATGCTGTTTTATTTGATTATTTTGCAGCTCAATTTTGTATTTTGTCGTAAAAAAGATTGCTGACCAGAGCTATATTATTTTGCTAATCACTAATGATACCCGAAGTTATTCACAAGCGAGCTGTCGTGACCGTCTCGTTGTGATTTAATACTATATTACGAGTATAATTAATCTATCCTATCTTATGTACAACACTACTTTGTCCATCCTAATGTAGTCTGGTACAGATCGCTTTTAACGATAAGACCGTCGATTAAATAGTATTAAGAACTAGACATACACGCGTTATAAAACAAAATTACCTATGTAGCTAAGAGGACACTACAGACGTAGAATAGACCTCACCGCCGACTACCTCTTTTTATTCGACTGCGAAAGCAGAGAGTGATGTTGTTTGCATGTACGTTTATTTCTTTCTCCTATTCGATTTCCTGTTGATAGCCCCGACTGCCTACGCATCTAGCCTTATTTTATAACTCTAAGATTTTTTGTTTTAACGTTGAGTTTGCGCCACTAGTGATAAGGTTTACCGGTGCGTAGCGCGGAACTCTGTGTTCGAAGGCGATTGAATTAATCTGTGGAGGTAACGGGGATAGCATACCGATGTTCCGGTGAAACGTAAAAGCTTATTATGTAACACATTGCACACGAAACAGCATATCGATCCTTTGACTGCCAGGGCCCGGTTTCATACAACTTAACTCGACAGACGTTTGTCAGTAAACCATTTACAGTCATCATCATCATCATCATTCAGCCACAAGAAGTCCACTGCTGGACATAGGCCTCCTCCATGGATTTCCAAAAAGACCGGTTGAAAGCGGCCTGCATCCAGCGCCTTCCTGCCACTTGGATGAGGTCATCTCTCCATCTTGTGGCTGGTCGTCCTTCGCTGCGCTTGCCGATATGTGGTCTCCATCCGAGAACTTTTCGGCCCCATCGGCCATCAGTTCTGCGTGCTATGTGCCCCGTCCACTGCCACTTCAACGTTCTAATCCGCTGGGCTATGTCGACGACTGTCGTTTGTCTACGGATCTCATCATTTCTGATTCGATCTCGTAGAGAAATTCCGAGCATAGCCCTTTCCATAGCTCGTTGCGTGACCTTGAGCCTTCTTATGAGGCCCATAGTGAGAGACCACGTTTCAGTGCCATAAGTCATAGTAATATATTACTATTACGTATACTTACTTTACTTTTTGGCCTTTGGAGCTACGTAATGAGATGATTTACACAGCGTCCAGTGGCACCTTCAGTCAGACTAGATGGATGAAGGGACCACTCGGACGCTGCAGTGCCTACGTATAACATCTATGTAAATCTCTGTGCCCATTCGGCAGGGCACACAATTTTAGAGATTTATTAAATACATCGTCTAGTGGCTACTACTTACACTAGGTAAGTGACCATTCAACGCTGTAGTGGCTGGGACGTATTTTTTTAGATGAAATAGGATTTAACTTACACATCCGAAAATGTGGCTACTACTCGTTAATGCAAATAACTTTTACTATGGTAAAAACTTCAAAATAGAAATGGAGCCGAAAGTTGCCACCGAAGAGCAACTACATTTTTTCGCGATTTCAAAGATTTTCCAACAATAACGGTTGTTGGAAAAAACATATAACCCGCACTTTTATTTTCAGATGTTTAAGGGGATTTTGTTACCTACAATATCTTAGCTATGTACGTCTGCCGAGGTAAGATAAGGTCAATACGTACAGCATTAGAAAAGAACAAAACAGGCACCTAAACAAACAAGCGAGACCGTGGCTGTTTCCTACCTTTTAGTTTTTTGCGACAATAATCCTAAGAACGTGAAACAGTGTGGACTGCAGTGAAAAAAGACCGGCCAAGTGCGAGTCGGACTCGCACTAGCCGGTTGGAGTAACTCGGAGTGGCCGAGGACCGTGCTCAGTGAAGTAGCCGAGGACCGTGTTCAGTGGCGTGCAATGGGAGAGCACTATGTCCAGCAGTGGACAAGTGTAGGCCGATGATGATGATGATTTCCAGTATGATGTATACTAAGCAAAATCTTCTTTCAGAAAAATACACTCCTCACACACATTCACACACCCTCTGCTTAGTGGCTGAAACCCGAACCCAAGACTCCGGTCGTAGGGCTGAGCAGAGACACACATACATATATACATACATACATCTTACCTTACTTTATAACATCTGTCATTTTTTAACCGTAACGTAATAATACCGTGTACCTTATGCTGATGACGCTACGAATATGATACCAATCCTTTGTAATACGGGAGGCCTGGAAACCTAAGATACAGATCTTTTGATCTAGTTTAGGCTCCAGTCTTTCCACAAATAGTACATTCCTTTGCTCTGTATCATTTACCTATTCAATGTTGTTTTCGGGTGTGAATGTAATTTGTGGACAGAAAATAAACAAATATCTTAAATATCTTATCTGATGATGATGATGATTTGAATATTTCAAGGGTCTACCCGTTGCCGTTATTAATATCGAGCAAAAGCGCCAAAAAAATCACGTTTGTTGTATGGGAGCTCCCCTCAAATATTTATTTTATTCTGTTTTTAGTATTTGCTGTTATAGCGGCAACAGAAGTTTCATCTGTGAAAATTTCAACTGACTATCACGGTTCATGAGATACAGCCTGGTGACAGACGAATGGACGGACGGACGGACGGACAGCGGAGTCTTAGTAATAGGGTCTCTTACCCTTTGGGTACGGAACCCTAAAAAAGGATACAACTCACAAAGAACTAGGAGGATTAAAATCGCGGACAAAGGGCACAATAACCCACAATATCACAATATTTTCGTCAAAGAATAGTTCGACTTATACTTTCAGTTGCCAATATTAGAATACTCACACCCATGTTCCCAAAGCTTGGTAATCAGAGACACCAACTTCTTTTGGATAGGGCTAGGAATGGTTTTTTTAATTGGAAACTAACTGACCCGACTTAGGACGATTACACACTGAGCGAAACCCGTAACGGCAAAAAATCTAGTTTAACACATTTATAGCTTTATAACAGAAAAATGACGTGCAGAACTTACCGTTATCGTCCAGTGTGAAATCGTCCATACGTTATCCGATCCCGTCTGATCCATTGACTAATGTCATAAAATGTTATAGAAGAAGCACTTTCATTTACTCCCGAATTTTAAAATTTACTGGGCAACTTTTCCAATTTTTCTAATTGTAGTTACTTCGGCCACAATAAAACCTGCACCATTTCTCGGACCTGCTACACCTTCGTCTAGCGATTTTGTTATCCAAAGACAGCCGTTGAATCTACCTAACAAAGTAAAATGTTACAAAATGAAGTTGAAACATTCGGAATTGAGATTGACGACCAGGGAAAAATACAATCATACGTGCAGAAACCAAAAATGTAGACCCGTACAGAAACATCAGGCAGGCACAAAGGCCGTATGCAAAGCAAATATTATTAAAAGTCCAATACCATTGAACACCGATACGTCAATCATTCACATGTCACCAATCTTGACACCCACTGAGTCTAACAATGCTATAGGAAAACAAGCTTTACGCCCAATAAAATAAGGTTATACTCACTTCATCTCCACACATGATTCATTCATCATTTAACATGCGCGGTACGGAGTCTTTGTACTTTGATGTTTTTGACATGTCATTGATCGTTTGACGATTTTTTTTTTAGGGTATTGTATACCAGCTCATAAAATAAAATAAAAAAAATTGCTATTATGAAGATTCCAAATTTGAATGCTCCTACGCAACTTTTTTCAGTGGTAGTCGGGAGTCAGACAACCGTGATTATTGAATCATTCAATATTATTATACTAGTTTCGTATTCTTTGCTTTTTTTCGAGACAGATAGCCGTAGAAGTATAACATTTAAGGCAATTAACTAAAATAATTGCATCAGTTACATCCGCATGCATTTTCATACAAGTTCTAGGAAGCATCTTGATTCTAGGTATTTCATTTCGTATACTTCTCAGTGCATATTTTTCTTGCCATCAATTAATGCTTGAATAGCCTTGAATCACTAATCTCTATTAGTAAATGAGAAATGCTGGGATACAGAAACTACAACCAACAGATTTTTGACATATTACTTTTTTATTTTATACTATATATACAGCTGGATGTCGCACACAAAATGTTGATAGGTACGTAAAGCATTTCAAAAATTTATGGCAAGATATATGTGTGGAATCTACCAGAATACGTAATAAGTTGTATAGTGTAATATGCTCCTTATTCATATTTGTAATACCTAAATACGTAGCAGGATAATTAAAGAACATTTTTCATGTGTTTGAAGCCAAATAATTAACTTAATAAGGCACGGTAAATGTTATGTTCATGTTGTACCTACTCGGTGATAACGAATTTCCGTTGACAGAGATATTTAAGAGAAAACGATCGATTAAATTGATTTTGCAATATTGTTGTAGCGTATAAACCAGTATTTCACTTCCGAGACACGTTCAATAACTTCAAGTTTGAACGTTTAATTGACTTAAGTAATTGAGAATTACTTCGACGGCACTCGCAATTCGGCTGACATCCTTCTGGCCCTGACTGGTGCAGCTTTCAACTAGCCACTTGCGACTTAATTAAACAAAGACTATAATGAACGCCCAGAGTATAATAATATCCTCCTGCTAATTAGCCTCGCGATAATGGCCGCGTGAAATAATTTACGCCAAGCTTAATTTAACAGGAAATAGATAAAGTAATGAGGCGGCCACGTCCCGCCATTAGCAACAACAAAAAGGAGCCATAAAAAAGAAAACAATAAAAAAACCTAAGGCGCGTGCCTTCGGTGTCTTGAGACCAGTCCAAGATGCCAGCCTGCAAGCTGCCCCGTCCATTCTTGCACTTCCCTGCACCAATTTTATTCCCGCACAAAGGGGGCCCCTTTTAAAAATACGTTTTTGTAATCTTGCATCTATTGAAAAACCGGCCAAGTGCGAGTCGGACTCGCGCACCGAGGGTTCCGTACAAACCTGCAATGTCAACAACATTTTTTCACGGGTTAAAGGCAATTAGATCTAAGTATTTGATATGAATTTCAACTTGATAGCTCTACGCGTTCATGAGGAAAAAAGTAATAAGTTTATATTTATTAAAAAATATATATTTTGTAATGTAACTAAAAATTTAAGGTTTTCGGAATTTTTCCTTTATGTGTGCTATAAAACGTTGCTTCATGCCAAATTTCAAGATTCTAGGTCGACTGGAAGTACCCTTTAGGTTTTGATTCTCTTGCGAGTACTTGCGAGTTTCAAAATATGCAGCTTAAATTGCTGTTTCTTTTGATTGCGTTGACATAGAAGTTAGATTTTGTTACAGCTTAAAGGTATTATAGACTTGAGTATTTGGTATGAATTTCAATTTAATACCTCTACGCGTTTATGAGGAAATGGGTAGTAAGTTTAAAATTATTAAAAAAATATATATTATGTGATGTAACTAAAAATTTATGGTTTTCGTAATTTTTCCTTTATCTATGCTATAAGACGTTGCTTCGTACCAAATTTCAAGATTCTGAGTTCACGGGAAGCACCCTGTAGGTTTTGATTCCCTTGCAAGTGTCGAAAATTTGCGGCATAAACGGCTGTATCTTTTGATTGCGTTGGCTTAGAAGTTTGATTTTTTCACAGCTTCAAGGGACAGTAGACTTGAGTAATTGATATAAATTTCAGCTTCATACCTCCACGCGTTCCTGAGAAAAAGGGTCTTGACAGACGGACGGACGGACAGACGGACAACAAAGTGATCCTATAAGGGTTCCGTTTTTTCCTTTTGAGGTACGGAACCCTAAAAACGAAACGAAACCGAAGCGTCGTCGCGTCGCACAATGCGCGCGAATTCAGCGCGACTCGCACCTGGCGGGAAGACGCCGCCAAGATGGCGGAAAGAAAGAAAAAGAACGTGACAACCGCCAAAACTGTATCATCGTAAATCAACTTTAACACACATATACCTAAGAGGTTTAATTGTTTAACACGGAACTAGGCCTCCCCTGCGCGCAAAATCGCGCCGAACAATAGAAACGTCCGATTCAAAAGGCGCACAAGACATTGAGTTACGGGATGCCAAATACTGCAAGGGATCTTTGCTCCGATTTTTTCTTAAGCGCAGGTGATGTTACAGTTACGTTATAAAATTGAATTATTCCGGGGTTGTATTGACAAAGGAGAAGGAGATTCGGGTCCTAATTCTTGTTGCTAGGCCGCCACTGCAGATACCCTATTATCATGTCGTTACGATTTCTTTATGTACAGCAATAAATGTCTACGGCGAGTCTTCGATGCAATTTATAAGCGATACCGATGTCAAACAAATGTATTAGTGTACAGACTTGAATCGTCACCCGTTTAATGTTGTGGTTTGGAGAGGTTTTGAGACTTTTATGGTTTGGTAGGTAGAGTTATAGCCGTTGTATTAACTACTGCTACTTTATGTTGTCAGGGAATAATTTGGTATTTGCGGTGTATCCGATTGACTCCTTTATTGATCTGCTAGAAAGTTAACATAATTTTACAGTCTTGAGGAGAGATAAAGAAGAAAATCTGAAGATAGTTTTTTTCAGTATCGATAAATTAAACCTCAATTTTATCTACTTACTTAACTATTTTTATTTTTCATGCAAATTTCAGTTGTATTTTAAAAAATTTGAATTTTTTACATTTGCTTTCACAACCTAAATTATCGATACTGAAGAAAACAGTTTTCAGGTTTTGCGGTATTTCAACAACATGTTGAAAATAAACACCTTTTATAAGCCTGTAGGCACAGGGTACTATTATACCCAACTAGAGCCTAGGTCGGTAGGTATAGTAGTATCCTTAATCCAGGTTCTAGACCCAACAGATGATTTTCTACGAGCTGGTTGGATGGACAAACCGCTATTTTATGTTCGCTTCAACAATGAAGTTTTGAAGTACCCAAAACCATAAAAGAAAGTATCACACAACATTTAGAATAAAGACGCAGACTCAAAGCGAAATCAGATTAAAACATTGCGAGACATGTTTTAGCAAAGCATCGAAACTACCAAAAGGGTCTGTTTGATGGCTAGGTTATTCGAAATTCGGTGAAAAAATGATATGTTGATTTTTTCAAAATACATAGGTACTTATTTCAGACATAATGTGTTGTCAGACAGCGTTTAATAAATAAGTGACCACTTGTATAAAACTTATAATTTTGTTTTTTCTTCATAATCAATAAATAACTTTTATAAAGCCGTTTCATATCGATATAACTAAAGGAACGGTTTTCCGATTTCAATAAAACGTCGTATTTCAAAGTCATAACTCTTGTTGAAAGTCGATCAGTGATCGAAATACCAATCTACGGATGGCGAGACCACATAATTCAAAACTCCGCTCTGGGGCCTGATTATGCGCTTCACATCAAATCCTGTCGAAATCATGACATTTGCGATAGCAATTAGTATGGGGTTTGACAGTTAGACGGTAGGAAACACGCAGGATTTGGTGCGCTTAATATAGGGACTGCTCTACGCGCAGCAAATCCTGAACGCTTAGGCCTCAGATTTGTTTTCCTGAACGTAAGCCCACCGATTTCTGATTATCAAACAATCGTTATTTTACAAAGTTGAACATGAACAGTTAATCTAATTTACATTCAGACATTAGAAATCGCTGAATGTGACCCGTGGCCCCGCTTCCAAATCACGCTATTTGTCTCCAAAGGGGGCGGGCTGAGTCACGAGCCTTTTAACATACTAAACAGTTTTATTTACAAACAAAACAAAGCCAACAAGGGGTTAGCGGCCCGGAAGTCGTACACATAAAATGGCCGAATCGCTACC
The DNA here is from genome assembly GCA_947310995.1 of Yponomeuta cagnagella. Taxonomy (NCBI): domain Eukaryota; kingdom Metazoa; phylum Arthropoda; class Insecta; order Lepidoptera; family Yponomeutidae; genus Yponomeuta; species Yponomeuta cagnagella. The sequence goes on from OX371277.1 coordinate 17,038,673, forward strand.
AGAGTGCAGTTTGATATCCTTTTTAGAGCGGTGTTTCCTTTTTTTTTATCATTTATTTTTTCAAGGCTTCTGTCATTTGGTGATGTCAGCCCCATCGTAACTCTAATTAGATACTAAAATTAAGTCTAATTAATAAAATTAAGCATAGTATGCTCAGGTACATTCACACAATCAAATAAGCCAAACACAAACTTGTCGCATAAAACAACTTAAAACAAAACCAACCATACTTCAAAACGGAAAAAAATAATTACTTTGTTCTACGTCCGTATGTCAAGACCCTTTTTTTGTACTAACGGTTTCCCGTCTATCAAATTAAAATTATATCGAATAATTAGGTCAACTGTCCCTCTGTGGTGTGAAAAATTGAAGCCTGGAAGTCAATATTATAAATAAATTAAATATTACGTTTGTAGTTTAGAAAAAACGCATTGCGTCAACATGGATCTAACTAGCGCGAACAATGAAAACAGCCGTTTTAGCAGAAATCGATTAAGGGACTACCTACCAAAAGCCAAAGGAAAAAGTCATATCAATCTTAATACAATAATCTTTTATCGTAAGCAACCTATATAAGTCCCACTGCAGAGCACAGGCCTTCTCTCAGAGAGAGAGTATGGGCTTAATCACCACGCGTGCCCACCGCGGATTGGCGAGGTATGTTAATAGCTCAGACACTCAGGTTTCCTCACGATGTTTTCCTTCACCGCTAGCGAGTGGTATTTATTACTACTATAACTTCACAAATGTACATATCTTAGAAAACCAAGTCATAGGTACATGCCCGCACTGGGAATAGAACCTGGGTCTCTCGCTTCCGAGTCCGATGTTCTACCCACCAGGCTACCAACGCTGTCGTTTTTATTGGTTCGATTTATCTCCGAATAGCACCTCTAATCTAATTCCTAAAATGGTACGAAAAATGAACACATTGAATTCAAGCTAACTGTGGCTAAATTAACGCCAAGACTACGAACTCTAGACGTTAATTTGGCCATATTGCATTTCTATTGTCATACGTTTATTTGTATTATATAATGCGTTTAACCCCTCTACTGTCGACATTATTGTGATTAAATTGCCTCATAATTAAATGCAATAAGTAAGAAATAACGACTTAGTAAACGTTTTAGTTGTAAGAAATAGCATTAAACTTATTAGAACTTCAAAGCCATCGGAAACTGAAAGTATAAACATTGGCCAAACTATGAATGTATTCAATTGTAAGGCAAGTTGGCTAAATTAGCGTCAAGAGTCTCTACTCAGACCAGAGGGACCTGTTTTGTGTAGGATTGGATTGGGTTAATTAGCATTCAGTGTGTATGATATGAGAATGAAATCTTTTAACCAGTTTATGGTTTATTTATCTTTTATTTTATTAGTGATCTGTCAGAATCGTAGCAAATGGCAATTCCTGGTCTCTGCCTAGCCCTCTGGGATACAGGCGTGCGTTTATGTATGTATCTATTTTATTAGAAGGAGAAGAAATTGATACAAGTAGAGTTAAACATTTTAAAACAAACAGATCCCCTTACCTTCCCGAAAAGAGGGTATAAATTGGGTGACAATTTCAGAAAAGCAAAAACATACAGCTTTTCTAAACTGAAGTTAGGTAGTTCGATTTCAATGCAATTATCATTTTGCAAAGCTGTAAGTTTAACTATTAATAATCAAATACCTATCTAGCTATACTTATATTTAAGCATGCTGTTCGACAAAACAAAGTTAAAAGATTGCAACAAAATTACTGGTAGCGCTACCTATCAACTCAGTCAAAAACTAAAAGTTGTACGCTACTCGTCACTAGATGTCGCTACAAATAATATCTGGCAAAATTAAAATGATCTTACCAACGCCCTCTAGCGGCTAGTGGCAGAAGCAGCTTGTCAGCCATGATTCCAACAGCGCCATCTATTGGAAGAACACTGCAATCCAATGACCACTACTCTCCTGAACTTTCTCATTCACTTGTTTAATTTTTTTGCACTTTATCCGATACACTTTTTTATGCTCACTTGAATTATTTTTATTTTTGCCAGAACTATAATTGCACTTGCACATGATGATGTTTTCCTGTAACAAAAAGAAAAAAAAGTAAGTACACATGGGCTTTTTTTAATGATTAAAATCTCGCCCGTATCTCACAGGAGTAGGCAGAGACAAGAATCAATAAAAACAAAATGGTAAGTTTTTTTATCAAATGGTGTTATAGTAACGGAGAACTTTACCAACCCTATTGTCAAGCAACTATTCCAAAGTAAAATGAAGTCTGTAATGTCCATCCTACTTAATTACAATACTAATAGGGGTGACCTTGCAACAAATATAAGAATATGTTCTGTATTACTTTTCCCATTTCATGTGTAACAAAGCTTTCTGCAAATGAATTTAATATGCAAAGGTTGTCCTGTTCTATTCACCTAATAATTGTGTGTCTTGTACAAGATATTATGCCATTCAGCAAGAGAATCAAATATAATAATTTTGGACTTAACATCTTTCGAGCCTCTTTTCCAATTTTAATAAAGATTTACTTTTTATTTGTAAATAATGTCACATCAAAGCCAATGAAGGGTTAAGGTTGTGATATCATTTATAACACTGGAAAAATAAATTTAGTATTTGTAGACATAGAAGAAAATACTTTTACTGGCAAAATGTCATTATTTCATCATTTTTGGCTATCAACAAAAATGATGGTCCTCAGTATACTGGTTTTCACAATTTTGTTTTAAGCCCAACAAAACAAATGATTTTGTCCGATGAATATGACATAATTTGTTGACAAGGTGTATAACTCTCCCAAAAATTGGGTTTTCCTAATTTTGTTTTTTTTTACTATTATGACTTTGTCTTTTGAGCACATGGCGACGAAAATGAAAAGAGCATTCGGTGGGTACCTACCTAAAGTTCTTCAAAAGATCAAAAGGATATAAACGAGGTGTGTTATAAATTAGCCTCAAATTGCTGTTCAACCCAGAGCATGGTTCAACTAGTTACGTGAGAAAGCCAATGTTTAGCAAGGAAGGGCAGTATATTGGATGAAAGTAATAACTGATACGTACCACTGACACTTCACCTATAAGAGCTCTAATCCAAAAACAATGATCCACTGAGATATTCCATCAGAAAACCTAACCAAAACCCACGTCGTATAAAAGTTTGCAAATTTTCTAAACACGTTTTCTACACAATGTTGACCAATTTCTTAACGAAAACTCCGCGGTATAGCAGCTAGATAAACTGCCAAATGAGTTTCAGTTCTTGAAGAGCCTGAAACTGAAAGGAATTAATCATGAAAATCGCAACCACGTGCATTTAGTATGCAACGAAATGCACGGTCAATAACTCAGTGCAAAACTCTGTTTCTACCACATTTAGGGAATTAAACTTGAAACTAACGGTAACTACAGCTAATTACTTATAATACACGTGAAAAAGATAATCCGTTCGGATTACTGAAACTGAGAAAACTACACAAAGAAAACATATGATCGATCGAAAATATCGAAATTGAAGTGCACCGCAACTTGCACATGGAATATTGTCTATGGCGTGAGCTGTCAGAGAAAACGTCAATCCCGTCAAAAACTAAACTCTTTTTTTCTCTATGATATTGTTTTCAATGCGGTATCTTGACACAATTATTTTTTGGATCTTTTGTCTATGTTCGTTCAATACACAAAGACTACAGCAGCAATCAGAAGGAGGGTTCGTTTATCCGAATGTGAGCAAACAGAACATTGTCTGAGGGCCGTTGGCGGGCGACGTGGTTATAGACTACAATGACGCGATTGCCCGGGACTTAGGACAGAGAGGGCGAGGAGATGCCATTACACTTTTTTTATTCATAGGGGTCGGCCCTTTTAAAACAAGGCCATGTTGAAAAAAGGCTTAAATTCAGTTTTTTCACAATAACTCTTTGTTTTCCGATGATATACGAAAATTTTTATACAATACTTTCCTTTTTCACCTATCGTTCATCGTTATTGAGATATACATCTAAAAAGCCAAAAAATTGTTGTTTAGTTATTTTACTGCATTGTAGTGGGCAAACATGCAACAACGTCGCCAGAGTCGAGATTCTATTCAACGACGACGACGATGATGAGGATGATGATGTTTTGACCATCACTAGAGAGTCTTCACTACTCAAAGAGTCTACCGTAGAGGAACTTTTTCAGCCAAGACCATCAAAAAGATGAACAATATAAACCTGGAGGAGGTTATAATTATTTATTATTCGGTAAAAAAATTACACTACAAAAAATATGTTTAGTAAATTTTATGAGTCTGATTCATAATTTGGCTGATTTATTTATTTATTTTCGTCCGTTTTGAATTTTGAGGTATGGATACAACCGTGTGACTGGCTAAATCGAAACTGGACAAAGACTTAATTTCGTCAAAAATAAAAAAACGAAATTGTAGGTCTCAACACGCTCTACAAATTTAATTCTAGACATTTTTTCGATATCTTAATTTATAGTTTTTAGATAAATCGATCGATATCTGAATAACAACGCAAGTATGTTCTGCATTTTTGCATGTTGTTCCAAATGAGGTACACACCGAAAAATCACATTTGTGATGAAATTTACTAGTAAAAAGTTGTAAACTTACCTGTACGTACTTGTTTACGTATTCATCTGACGAATCAACTACAATATTTCTAAAGAAACGCAGTAAAACTATTTTATTTTTATTTTCCAAGTAAGGCAATCATCACTGGGACAAATTTCGCTCCAAAGTAAACTTTAAGGTTATACAAGTTTCAAGCGTTTGACAACAGGATGTCGTTGGTAGTATCGAAATGAAGGGGAGTACGGTACGAATTCGGACTAGTATGCTCTGGGGTCAAACTATTTAACTTTTTAAAGAGTTTTTGAGCAAAAACCGGTTTGGCTCGCATTAAGACCACGTTGCGGTAAAGGGTTAACACGTAAATTAAACAATAATTCGCTTAGCAGGGTTTTAAAAGCTGCTCAAGAGTAACATATAAATAACTGCTAAGAATGACAGTTCAGCAGCGCTGCGAGCGCGCAAAATTGAGCTTGTAGTACGGTAGCAGCGTTGATTAGACGGTGAACGTCTTATATATAACTATATAACAGCGCTGCGATTGTATGGCTCATGGTACCATTAAGCAGGGCAGTTTTTTATAAGGCTTAAAAATAACTTCTAATAGTGCTTGTGGTAAGCCTCCTGCTGATTCTTGCTGCGGACCTGACTTCTGATAGGTACTTACTACTCAAACTTAACACAAAAAAATATATCTTACCACTTTGAGTAAATTACGAAATCATGTATTTCGGGAAGGCCAAGTGCGTTGTATAAATGGGTCATTTATTGAAAACCTGAAAGAAGAAAAAGAAGATTACATTTTTTTTTTTCCAGAAACCTGGGTGACAACTTCCTTTCACAGGTTCTTACATGATATAGTTCTACAACTTACAGTTTCAGTCTCCATCCACAAGTTCGCGAATTCCTTCTCGAATTTATTCACGATAGTCTTATTTGATGTTACAATAACGCTTTCGTGGTTAGCTACCATGGCCTGTGTAGACCAATTCAGGGAGCCAGACATCACGAAACCTTTTGCAGGCTTTGGTTTCAGTTGTGTTTTCGTGAAGGGTTTCGCAGCTTGAGCATGAATGTTCAACTTCTCAGCATGTGCTTTCAGCAAGTTCTTTCGTTTTATGGCTCTAGGCCCGTCAATGATGCAAAATTTGTGATGCATTAAAATCGATTTGTTACTCGTCTGCACCCGGATAAAACCTGCAATGCAAAAAGAACATTTTTTTAACTTAAACTTTCGTAAGCACTACACATTATTGCAGCCTAATTCCGGATTCACTTACAAGAACATAATTATTATGAACAGTCTTGGGATAATACCCGACCAATTTAGTTAAATTAAAAAAAAAACATGCTCTTACGTGCCCCTACGACGACAGGGTTTTTTCAAATTATCTGACGAGCAGTAGGTATAGTAACATAAACTGTGGGGGGGACTCTTTTTGTGAATGTTGGTGGTAGGTACTTACTATATTCCTGAAGCCTCTTAATTTGAGAGGTCGGTGCATAAGCCATGTCGTTGTCAACAATTATCCTCACCAAAACGTGCTTCTGTCCCAACTTCATGATATGCTCGGCTATCTCATTGCTCGTTATCAAGTACATACAAATGTCCATGGTCTCTCTAGCCGATTTGATGTACATGATGAGCTTGAAACAATTTTGCTTTCTGCTTTCGGATAAGGTTAGCTCTTTGTTCGTTGGGTGTGGATCTTGGATGGTGTGACGAACGATGTCGTCCGAGAATAGTATCACGTCATTAATTTCACGGTTCTTGATGTTAATTATCTCACTGCATGTGTCGTCGGCTGGCACTTCGCATTCCTTCGATGATCTGAAGTAGTTGTACAACTTTTTTGCCACTGTAGAAGCGACCGCGATAGTTGCAGTGGACGCGAGAATAAGCTTTGCACTTTTCCAATCCATATTCTGTGATATATTTCATTCGATCTAACTTAAAGTAATGGCTTACAAAATCTAAAACTATCAACGTTGTCCGTGATCCACCATATTGTCCACGCTAGAGCGAAAATTTTCGTACAAAGTTATGACTACCCTCAACTCGTCAATACTTGAAATTGAAACATGTGCATCCTCAACCTCTAGAGGTTATTTTATGAAATAAATAATAAAAATATAGCGTGATTTTAAATTCAATTGTTAACTCAATCGCCAAATGAAACTTCCAAAAGAAGATAAAAGTTTCTAAAACACATTACATTCCTCGCACATTGCGGTTGCGCGATATCAAATCGATTCATGGACGAAACGAAACGCAAACAAATTATAACCAACCAAACCAAGCCAAAACATAAAAAAGCGAACCAAACGTCGTCGCGCGCGTTGTCCGTTGGAGATTGATTAGGAAAATAAATTCTTCTTTTCATCTAAAAATAACTGCAAAAATGGAGATTGTTACTTAAAAGTGACTTGCGTTTCATCTGTGCACAGGTGCTCTAGTCTGCTACTTTTCGTGAAACCACAAAACGCTGTCATCGTCAACTTATGGCGCATCATCACAAGAGCTACTAATTTCTTTTAGACATAGAAAATCGCTAACAAAATGCCCAAAATACCATACAAAGCGGAGAGAACACGCGAAGACGACGAGGACTACGAGATAGTTTCATTCGAGGACTTCTGCGACAAGTCTCCGGGCTCAAAGACCGACTTGATGACGCTTAACGACAACATCAACTACAGGCTTTGTTTTGAAAATGACAATGGTTCCAAGCTCGTTGGTGAAGGTGAAGAGTCATCCAGAGACATGGAGGAGCTCAAGGAGACGTCCCTAGGAGGCGCCAAGACCTGGAAACGCAAAGGTTCTTCGGCATTCGCGCCCTTCGGCCGGTACAACCCCAGTGCGACCAAAGGGTCGCTGTTTAGTGGAGTGATACCGAAGCCAAAATCCGAGGGTGAAGCGGCCGCTAGGGAGCATAGGTGAGTTATAATTATACGGTTACTTATACAACTATTATAAGTAACCCCACTATAAGAGGCCTGTGCCTAGCAGATGAGCTTGTTAACTAGTTTGGTGACAAAGTTTATTGCTCAAAATTTGGCCCAGTTCAAAAGAAACCAGCGGGTAATGAACAAGAACTTCATGACTTTATTTCCATGCGGTTAATTTTCTGATGAGGTGTTTATGAAGTAGGTACTATATGGATTTACCCTGCTGTACCTTATTTCACTTTGGACTTTGGATTCAAGAAAGAAGGCATAAGAAGGATAAACATGTGTCTTCTCCTAATAAATTATCGAAATGGTTATTGCAGTTTATGCATGCTACAGGGTAATGTAGGGTCATCCCCATATACATGTGAAAATGGGGGGTTTGACTCGTCAATAAGAACTACTTTTACTGTGGGGAAACTTCACATTTGTCAATGTTCCATATTACAGCTGGGCTTTTTGGAGTTGAAATTGAGATTGATTGAAAGTCACTGGCAAAAGCTTGTATCATTATTATAATTAGTATGTGAGTAAGTGATAAGCAGAACTGCTACATCATCAATTATGGTTGCAATAACAACTAATTTTGTTTATGTGAACTTGGGACGAACTGCTACATCATCAATTATGGTTGCAATAACAACTAATTTTGTTTATGTGAACTTGGGACTTTGTAGCCATCTGAGTTGATTAATTGAAGTCACTACATGTCTTGGTTCCATTTCAGTTTGTGTCAGTTCATTATGTTTGTTAAAAGGGGCATAACTGGTTGTGTTTTACATTAAAATATATCAAGAATAGTTGGTGTTACTGTAATATCTTGGTAAGGTTGCTATACTGTTTCTATTTGCCGTTGTTATTCAAGTTCCCATTAGGGTTTGGTTTCACAACTTTTCTCTTTTATCCTAAAATTTTTAGTGGGGCCTAGAATGCCCGAACCTTACGTCACTTTACAATAAAGAGCAGAAAATGTGTCCAAATTGGAAACCATACATTTTATAAGGCAATGAAATAAATAAAAAGTTTTTTCCATGTTCCATTTGTCCACACAAACTATGCTCGAAATTCCTTTAGTTGTCCCATCATCATCATCATCATCATCAGCCATTCGACGCCCACTGCAGGACATAGGCCTCCTTCGTGGTTTTCATAACCGTAAATTGTAAACTAATATCATTTAATAACATAGACACAGGAAATAGACAGGAGAATTTCAATCGCACGGAAAAAGTTCTGGTCCATGTAATTAATTTTTAATAATAACATGCCATTAAAATTAAAGACACGAGTCCTAGATACATGAATTCTCCCAACACTGTCATATGGGTGCCAAAGATGGTCGCTCACTAAAAAAAAATGCAAGCAAGATCTCAAAATGTCAAAAAGCAATGGAAAGAAGCATAAAGGGTATAAAACAGGTGGACATACTTTGACCAAATAAGGCATCTATTAGCAAATGGCAAGATAAAATGTACCCGAAACCAGCGTGCGTGCATGTAACAAATGAAAACTGTATTCTATACATATAAAAACCTTATCTCACCCGTCAGATACCAGCGCTTCTCCGCGCGGGCCTCCCTCTACGTCCGCATAACCACCACGATGCGCGGCTGCGGGTCTACTATTGCGCTGCTGTGCCTCATCGGCTGCCTCTCGGCCGGTGTCTGGTGGGCGGTCTGCGGGGCGGTGGGCACGGGTGGCGACCGTCATTACAAGAAGCTGTGGGAACGCGCTCACCATGTGGAATCCACTCAGTCACCGTCTACTGACAAGGTAACTGTATTATAATAGTAATAATATCCACCCAACACTTGTGGTCACAAGTTAGCTGTGTCTAATTGGCTACCTCTCGGCCGGTGTGCGGTTGGCGGTATGTGGAGCGGTGGGCGCGGGCGGCGACCGCCATTTCAAGAAGCTGTGGGATCGCGCCCACCATGTGGAATCCACCCAGTCACCATCTACGGACAAGCTAACTGTATTATAATAGTAATAACATCCATAACATCTTTGGCGAGGGAAGTTGATATTGACTTATTCCATGATGGAATAACTGCGGTGAGAGGTCTCCAGTATCAAAATTGTTTTTCAATCCTTAGAATTAATTGTCTGTAAAATAACAGATGTAGTTATACCAATGCAACATTGTTCGTTGTAGTTATCTGTGGAAACTTTTAATGACTGTCTGTTTTTATCTTGGCTTTTTAATATTATATTTTTTTAGTGACTAGTTTTCCTAAATATTAAATAAATAAAATAAAATAAAAACAACACTATCACTTGGCTTAGTCCAAAACTAGCTGTTCCTCATCGGCTGGTATCTGGTGGGTGATGGGCAGAGTGGTGAGCGACATTACAAGAAGCTGTTTGAACATTTGGATTCCACCTCGGCACCGTCTATTGGCAAGGTGACCTCACGCAAAATAGGCTCGATTTGCGGATATCCCAATCGCCACCAACACCAAAGTATCTCTACGTACGCGTAACGATCACTATTGCCCTGCTATGCCTCATCGATTGACTGTTCCGTGCGTTGTACGACGTGGGTGATAACTGTTACTGCAGTGGTTGAATAAGATTCCATCAAGCCAATAACATATCTCAATGTGTTCTGTGGACTGCCTGAGTAAGTGGTCTAATAGGGCTCGTGCGGCTTCTTGCAGTCATCATCATCATCATCATCATCAGCCATTTGACACCCACTGCTGGACATAGGCCTCCCTCGTGGTTTTTATAATCATGAGGGGTTTTGCCATAATCGCCACGCTTTGCAGGCGGGTTGGCGATCGCAGTATGTGGTTGGAATCTCGGGAAGACGCTGCTGCTCGTCTCCTGGTAATTTATTTCCTTAGTCGCCTTCTACGACATCCACGGAAGCAAATGGAGTGACGCTATTCTTAATCCGGCGCCACATGGATTGCAGTCAATGTGATACAAAACTAGAATGTTTCATATTTCCCTCGTATAGTTTAACACCTATTGAAATTGTTCTTGGAATCAAATAAGTTAATTTATCCCTTTGGGATTAATAGTTCAACCTACCTTTTGCTCAAGAGTTTTGTGACGTTTCGGCCCACTATTAGTAGATTTCCTCAAGAAGCGAACACCAGCGCGGCCGAAAAAAGCGGATGGGGCTGTGTTGGGTTACGCAGCCGTTGACCTGTAACGTCTATAATTAAGTGAGCGTTAATTTCTACCCCAAACTGCGCAATGTAGTACGCGGCACTGGCGCCATCTAGCGGCACGAGAGGATATATAATTGGGTATTTGACAAAATATCAAATGAGTTACTTTTAAAACGGAATTTTGTATGAAAATACTGGCTTATGACGTCACATTTCAGAGCACTCTTTTTATGTTTAATCGATTTTAAAAAATTGTAATAACTATTAATTGACTAAAAGAGATAAATTTTCCGAGATATTTTGTAATTTTTGTTTTAATCGAGCATATGAGCATATTTTTGATCGTGTCAAATATCGAATTGAATTGCTGTATGAATGACTTGCCCACGACACAAAGTTACAGCCGTCGCCTAGGTGACATGGTTTCGTTGCTTGCCGTTTTAGCAAGTGACCCCCTACTACCGAACTGAAAGACGTTTCACGTCGCAATTAGGAGTGGTGGAGCACTTACTTACTTTGGTGAACAATTTTTCGCACATCCGCAGGCGATCCCCGAATATCACTACCATGACCACAACAATCTGAGCACCAAGAATAAGCTGAATGCCTCGGAGAACCGCCGGAAGACGGAGGTGAATAAGAAGAGCTCATACATTGAGCGGTCGCTTCCCGCCCTGGCTGGACTGTGCGCTAAAGTCACCAAGGAGATGAGGTAAACTACTGTACTAAACCTAGTTCTAGCTCGACTGGAGATTTTCGCACTTAGCCTCATAGTTGGGCCATTGTACGTAGCATGTGCTGAGGTATGTAAATCCCTCAGACGCTAGGGTTTCCTCACGATGTTTTCCTTCACAGTTAGCGAGTGGTATTGCTGCTATAACTTCACAAATGTACGTAACTTAGAAAACAAAGCCATTTGTACATGCCGGAATTCGAACCCACGACCTCCCGAATGAGATGCCGGCGTTCTACCGCTCCGCTGCCACCGCGTCTCTACTACGTCTCTATTATCTTACTTATCTGCTTATTTTGTTTCTTGTCGGTATAATAAATGTCTTTCTTCTTCTTGTTCATACCTATTACTCACTGCCGAACAAAAGCGTGTAATTTATTGAGAGTTCTTGTATGTATGTTTGTCTTAGTTTAACATTTCTAGTGATTGTAATAAAATGAGTATACTCTTGATAAATGGCCTCCGAGGGTTTTATAGATAGCGAAAATTACGAACATTTTACATTTTCATTTTGCTATAAGTAGTTTTTAGTAAAGAAAACGTTATTTACAAAATTATTAATCTTGAACTCAAATTTTCTCAACCTAAAAATAGGCGACTTAGGAAAAATCTGTCTTGAATGTACGTAATTTTATTATCTACAAAACCCTCAGATCACAATTATCAAAAGTATACTCATTTATTACAATCACTAAAAATATTATATTGTGTGAGCGGGACAGCATGCCCGGTGTAACAACAGCCTTAACGCTGGAGCCAAATTAGAGGTGTAATGTTGTTAGAATGCTGATGTCATCCCTGCTAATATAATCATCATCCTCATCATCATCAGCCCACCTCTGCCCACTTCTAGGTATAGGCCTTTTCCCCATTACGCCATCCTTCGCGGTCTCTCGCCATTTGCATCCACGGGCCCAGCTAATATTATAGTAGTATTTTCTAATGACTCGCGATGGTCATATATGGTGAATTGAATTAAGTTTACTTAATAGGCGATCGCTATTATACCCGCTAAGCATATTTAAAGAAAGAAAGAAAAGAAAGAAAGAAATTTATTGGGCACAGAAAGATTACATCAGAGGCTTAGCTTATTACAGTCAAGTTGATGATTTGCTTTACAAAGTGAATGAATGCTTGCTGATTGAATGAATGATTTGCTTTACAAAGTTGAATAACTGATAGTAGCTGGGAGACCGAGCTTCGCTCATTTACCATTTTGTAAAACACCTACGATTGTCGTGTAGCGCCATCTGTCGGCTTACGACAGATGACGGATTGTATGTTGGAAATAGAAATTTCCATTTCCCTGCTATCATTTATTTAAATAACAAAATCAAAGCATAAAAAAATGTGCGAAAATTTCTCAAGGCAACAAGTCTCAATTTCCAACAAGATTTCTATATACTCGTATATAATGTAGCCTAGCCGTCCTACTGCAGGGCACAGGCCTTCTCTCAGAGATTTATATTATATATTTAAAATTTAATAAAAAAAAAAAAATGTTACAGATTTGACTGCTTCCCGCAAGATGGCGCCAGTGAGGAGGGATGCATCAAAAGAGGTTTGTTTCTCTTCATGTATTTAGTTTATCTTGGTAGGGACGATAAGGTCCGGTCGAATCAGGTTTTAATAAGGCAGGATATCAGAGGCAACCTTGATAGGATAGGACAGGATATTTATTTATTTTCTGTCCACAAATTACATTCATATATAAAAACGAGATTGAATAACAGATACACTGCAACAGAAAGTACTATTTGTGGAAAGACTAGAGCCTTAACTAGAATACAGATCTCTATTCGGTTTTCAGGCCTCCCAAACTACAAACGATTGGTATCATATTCGACATGTCACGAGCACAAGATACAAGGCTTATACGTTATGTTTCAAAAATTACTGATGAGATAATATAAGAGAGTAGACACTTATCTATGTATGTATGTAGGGAGCAACGGAGAGAGCTATGTTAGGAGTTTCACTGCGTGATCGAATCAGGAATGAGGAGATCCGCAAAAGAACCCGAGTTACTGATATAGCTCAAAGAATTGCTCAGTTGAAGTGGCAGTGGACGGGGCACGTAGCTTGGAGAACTGATGGCCGTTGGGGTGAAAAAGTTCTGACCTGGCGACCGCGGACCGGACGACGCAGCGTGGGCAGGCCCCACACCAGATGGTCTGACGACCTGGTTACGGTGGCGGGGTGTCGCTGGATGCGGGCGGCACAAGACCTGGAAGCTTGGAAATGAGGGAGGCCTATGTCCTGCAATAGGCGTCAAATAGCTGATGATGATGATGTATGTATGTGTGTCTCTGCTTAGTCCTACGACCGGAGTCTTGGGTTCGGGTTTCAGCATCTGAGCAGTCGGTGTGTGAATAGCGCGTTGCGAAAGTAGCAATCGACTGGAAGCCTAGCGAGCGGAGGTTCAGGACTATCGAGAAGACAAATTCAGACATGGCAAAGGACAAGAATCCGACAAGGACAGAACTGCCCCTATATTACGCTCACCAAAACCTGAACTGTACAATCGTCTAACTGTCAAATTCCATACAAATTGCTATCGCAAACGTCAGGATTCGGACAGGATTTAGTACGCACAATTACGCCCCTGCTCCAGAATCCGAGGAAGAGATTGAAGAACAAGGGTCGCGATCAGTCTGTATCTGTTTCCTACAGCGACGTGAGTGCATGATTTCATTGGCTGCCGACTATGCGGCATCTAACCATCTCATCGGTGTCCTTCCTCTGGCATATTCTCCATCCACCGGGCCATTGTTTGATGATTAACCTTTTTTGCGCTTATGTCTGCATTGTACGGTTTGGACCGATTTTGACAACTGAATTGTGTTGACGACGAAAGATTAAAATGTGGCGGATGTCAACAGCCAATGCTAATGAGTTTTTTTTTAGAGTAAGCTTCTAAAAAGTATTTAATAACATGGCTGTTACGTCTGAGTTTAGGTCCTGTTTATGGCTTCTTAGCGTATTTTTTATGTTTATAATAAAATTATGATGATTGAAGACCTCTTCAATAACATATTAACCATTAGTTAGCCTCTGCAAAATTATTTTGCTTATACTTGTATCCTGTTGTCCCTCATCAGGGACATAGGGCCTTTATAAAAGATCTCCACATGCTGCGGTCTTGAGCGGCGACTTCGAGGTCTTCCCATCCCGGCCCAATTGTTTTCGCCTCTGACGTAACAGATCGGCGCCAGCTAGTTTTTGTACGCCCTCTTTCTCCTTCCCTGAGGTTGTCACAACAGGCTCTGTCTGGTTGGATGATGTTCTGACCTACGGAACGTGTGGCCGAGCCACCGTCGGCCATTTTGTCAACACATTTTGCTGCAATTAAGCCACCCGTGTGGCGCCGGATTAAGAATAGCGTCACTCAATTTCCTTCCGTGGATGTCGACTAAGGAAGTCAATTACCAGGAGACGGGCAGCAGCTTCTTTCTGAGATTCCAACCGCATACTGCGATCGCCAACCCGCCTGCCAAGCGTGGCGATTATGGCAAAACCCCTCATGGTTGTCCTGCAGTGGGCGTCAGGTGGCTGATGATGAAGCAATGTATTCATTGATTCCCAGGCTGTTGCTGGAACGCATCAATCAGCCAGCCGGGGCTGTCGCTTGGAAAGCCCTACTGCTATTATCCGGCTGAATACGACACGTTTCACTTTCTGAATATGACGGAGAACCGTCACGGTATGGTGGTCTACTATGAGAAGATGCGGCCTTCCGGGTACCCTGACGACTTCGAGATTGTCAGGATGGACCTCAAGTATCTGTCGAACGACGTGCTTCAGATTAAGGTTAGCGGAATACTTGTACATAGGCTGCCTATGTATGTATGTAATACTTGTTTTCCAGAGTAATAATATTGATATAAAATAATGCCCTGGCAGTGGACTAAAGGTGAACGAAATCAAACGGTTTACCTAGATAAACATAATTCAATTCTGCTTTATGGGCTCACTGAACTGAGTGTCAAGTACAATTTCTGTATATGGCTTCGCTTACAATTTTGATTTGACTACCTCGTTGGCCGAGCCGTTTCCCGCTTGACTATTTATTCAGAGGTCGTAGGTTCGATTCCCGCTAGGGACCACCGTACTTTCGATTGCACGAATTTCTTTAGTCTGGGTATTTTTCCATGTCTGTGACGTCCTTGCCTGGTTACAATAAGGCAAGGTATCCTAGTTTGCGACCAGGACAAGTGCTTGTGATGTGTGAAAGAAATTTAGGATGTTAAAAAAATTTATATTTCGGGAGGGTTGAGATTTTCACTTATTTCTTAATTTTTAATTAATTAGTTGCTTTATTGGGTGTTTTTCCAACTTTGTGATGTCCGTGTTTGGTTACCATAATACAGAGTATCCTAGTTCAGAAGCAGCACAAGTGATTGTACTGTGTGGGTATTATTTATTTATTTATCTTGTCTCTTTCCCCCACAGATCACTGACGCGGAAAACAAGCGTTTCGAACCCCCATACCCCGAGATCCCGATGGTGAACGGACCGATCGGTAATTTGAAATACCGGGTTGTCGTCGAGAGTTCCGTCGTCGGCTTCAAAGTGATTAGGAACGATGATAATGTTACCATGTAAGTGTGAATGATACTATAAACGTCTTGAAATAGAGGAACAAATCGCAGAAAAATATGTTTCCAATGTTCTTGAGATCATATCTAACTTTTGGAACAATTACGAACTGCATTCGGGAACAATCGTACAGTCAGCTAGAAAAGTGTCAATATGTAAATCCTTTATTAATTTGGTTAAGGCTGTTGTTTACATACGTCTCGCTCGAACATTTTAATGTTTTATGATTGTAAAAATATACCTAGTATTATAGATCATATAATGTACTTAGCTTTTACTTAAGAAAATTTAATAGTAACATTGATAATTTTAGTAACAACTTTTTTGGATCAAAAACTACGTGTCGAAAAACAAAGTAAGTCTAGCCTAGTAAAGCTTCAGACCTCAAAGTATAAAATTTTTCATACAATCCTTAAAAATGTTCGAATGTATGATGTTTCTATTTTTAACAGAGTCTAAGAAGTTTCTGGGAGCCTTTGTCGAGGAGCAAAGTTCTTCTACTTAGTATTAATAGAAACCCGACCATAGAGCTTCGATCATATGATGCTCGAACCATAGTTTTTTTCGATTTTTATGACTTTTCGTCCTGATATTATTTGTTTGGGCTTAAATGAAGTAATGTTGAATAACAAAAAAATAAAATATTTTGACATGTAACTTTTTCAAACCGAGCACCATATTATGTTTCTAATATCCCCTTAAAAACGGTGGACGAATTAAAAGTCACGTTGTAGCTTAGGCACTAAGACAATAAGTATTTTTGTACATTGTGTTTTTGTCTGACATCTTTGACATTTTTTCCAGCCTCGACACGCAAAGCGTCGGCGGTATGATCCTCTCCGACAAGTTCCTGCAAATCTCGACCTTACTGCCCACGGATAAGCTCTACGGGCTGGGCGAGAGGCGTGGCAAGCTTAGGGTCGACATGGACTGGCGTGTGTACACCATGTTCAACCACGACGCGGTGCCTAGGGAGAATGTAAGTTGCAGCCAATTGCAATGGGCCTTGCTCTAAACACGGACAATAGTTACAAATGATACTTCATTTTGAAGGTATGAGGTTGGTCAATGTAATGTTACAATTCTAAATTGATAATGTTCACTGTTCCGTGTGGTGCCGGATTAAGAATAGCGTCACTCCATTTCCTTCCGTGGATGTCGTAGAAGGCGACTAAGGAAATCAATTACTAGGAGACGGGCAGCAGCGTCTCTGAGATTCCAACCGCATACTGCAATCGCCAACCCGCCTGCCAAGCGTGGCGATTATGGCAAAACCCCTCATGGTTATGAAAACCTCGAAGGAGGCCTATGTCCTGCAGTGGGCGTCAAATGGCAGATGATGATGATGATGAGCGTAAATTTACTTATAAGGCCTAATTATGGGTTAACGTTAAATTATTATAAGTGTTAAATTATTCACAATTTATAGTAATTTTATCGAATTCAAATTATTGAAAATTAAAATAACGGGTGTACACACATCGGGTCACAACATACCTACACATTTTTTAACTGGGTTAAATTGTCACACCGTCAAAGTGGATGAAAACAATTGCCCTCAACTGCCTCGTTGGACTTGCCGTTAAGGCAACATTTGTACGAATAGGTTCAGTCTGGGTGTATTTGTACGAATAGGTTCAGTCTGGGTGTATTTGTACGAATAGGTTCAGTCTGGGTGTATTTGTACGAATAGGTTCAGTCTGGGTGTATTTGTACGAATAGGTTCAGTCTGGGTGTATTTGTACGAATAGGTTCAGTCTGGGTGTATTTGTACGAATAGGTTCAGTCTGGGTGTATTTGTACGAATAGGTTCAGTCTGGGTGTATTTGTACGAATAGGTTCAGTCTGGGTGTATTTGTACGAATAGGTTCAGTCTGGGTGTATTTGTACGAATAGGTTCAGTCTGGGTGTATTTGTACGAATAGGTTCAGTCTGGGTGTATTTTCATGTTTGTGATGTTCTTGCCTGGTTACCATAGCACAGGGTAGCCTAGTTTGGGACCAGGTCAAGTGATTGTGTTGTGTGGAATTTATTAATATTATTATAATTCACATAAACGAAAGAGGTTTATCCGAATTGTGGCGCAAGTTTATGAATGTATGTATGTATGTTATTTTTCAGCTGTAAATCGGACTTCTCCGATTTTTTCTTTGGCTGGTAATTTGTAATAACATTAATGTTCCTGCCACTTGGATGAGGTCATCTGTCCATCTTGTGGCTGGTCGTCCTACGCTGCGCTTGCCGATATGTGGTCTCCATTCGAGAACTTTTCGGCCCCATCGGCCATCAGTTCTGCGTGCTATGTGCCCCGCCCACTGCCACTTCAACTTACTAATCCGCTGGGCTATGTCGACGACTTTCGTTCGTCTACGGATCTCATCATTTCTGATTCGATTCGATTAAGTGGCAGGAAGACGCTGGATGCAAGCCGCTTCCATCTGGTCTTTTTGGAAATCCATGGACATAGGCATGTCCAGCAGTGGACTTCTTGTGGCTGAATGATGATGACGATTAATGTTCCAATAGCAGTAACAAATTGAGGCAGAGTTTTTGTTGTGTCACAGGTTAATGGCTACGGGACACATCCTTTCTACTTGGGGTTGGAAGACAACGGAAAGAGTCATGGATTGGTGCTGCTTAACTCTAATGCTATGGGTATTTATCTTTTTCTTGCTTCAAGCTGTTTCTTTCTCAGTATCTTATATATTTAGTGACATTTCATTGTTGATCCCAAAAACCTTTTTGTACCAATATAGTCACTGAGCCATCCGGAAATTCCACTACATTTTAGATCGAATTAGCAAATCATTCTTTTACTTTTGTCATTGGAGTGTTTTGAATAAGGAAAAAAGACTATTCTAAGGGCATCTCGTGCCAAGTCATTGGCACAAGAATAACGAAATAAATAGTTGTTTGACAGGGATGTCAGTAATACAATTTATCTATGTACAGCTGTGCAAATGTCACGGTGCAAAACGTTTTTGGGCTTATCCATTGGTTAGGGCTTGCCTGTGGATAAACAGATGGATGGATGCAAAAGTACCGCAAAAGTCGGAAGATTGTAAAATGAAAAAAAAAAACGAATAAATATCCGTTCAAATTCAGTTTTTATTATGTCTAGTGCTCGTGTTAACCTTACAAAATACTAAACAGATTGATAGTGCTGTCAGATAGCGTTGGTGCAAGCCGACCTTAGTGTCCCTGTTTGATAGCCCAGTTAAGATACAAAAATAAATTTAAACGTAGAATTATTCAATTTTTAATTGCACAGAAAACAAGTTTTTGTACAAAGCCGTACTAAATGCTAAATAGCATTTTCTACCAGTCAACCGTAGTTGTGTATTTAGTTTTGTTACCCGTATCACCTCTTCCCGGCAGATATCCTAACCCAGCCGACGCCAGCCATCACCTACCGCACTGTCGGGGGAATACTAAACCTGGTCCTGGTGCTAGGCCCTACCCCGGGGGAGGTGGTGTCCCAGTACACTGGGGTCATCGGCCGCCCCTTCATGCCTCCCTACTGGGCACTGGGCTTCCATCTTTGCAAGTAAGTTATTTATTTATTTAATTAGTTATTATTCAATTCGATCGAATGTTTTTATTCCGGAACAAGTCCATAGTGATTACTTGTTATATGCCCATACAATCTGAACGATTATTATGAAAATTGCAAATAGTTTTTAATACTGATTATTGATCTAATGCTGAAATTTTACTGATTTATTATTTAATGAGCTATTAATTAATGTACCTAATGTTATTATTATTTATTATATTAATTCTAAATTATGAAATTATCAAATTGCTAGCCACTATCGGTAAAATTACACTTGTACCACAATTTTTATACACATCATTATCATACTGTACTGTAATTTATTGCAATAAAATTAATTGAATTGAATTGTGATAGTAATACAGATAGATATTTCTTAAGTTAGATTAGTAAACACATTTTATTTATTTGTGTTATTTTATATTATTTTACATGGACAGAGATCCAGTGCTTCAGTATAGGGCTGTCAGTCTTATTTGCAATGACGTTAACTTCCTAAGTCCTGACCTCGAAAATAACAATCGAAAACCGATGTTATTGTAGGAGACTTAGGAGGTTAAGGAGACTTGACGCTGCCGCGAACCCTGCGATCAGAGAGGCACTCCCGTTGAGCACTATGGCATAAAAATCTTGAGTACGCCTCGGCAAACACTGCTGATGCGCTCTAGTATCGCGGCAGCATCATAACTAACTTGAAGGCATTATTGTACTGGATTCGCAGGGCATTGAACGACTTCTTTGTGTTAACACTGCGATGAAGATAAAATCATATGGTACTTGTTGCTATGACGGAGGACGCAGGCGCTCATGCGCCGGTTGACGGGCACCACAGTGACACTCCGATGGCAGCCAATGGGACCGCGGAGAGATGGCTTGACGTTCGGACGGCCAATCAGCACACAATAGTTTTAAGTTGTCAAAATTTCAAACTGTTTTAACGTACTTTCATTATATTACCATAATTTTGTACACGCATCATTAAACGGACGCTCCCGAATTTTATATTGAAGCTTTACTGGACTTATTTCTTTTTCCACACACTTGAAACACAATAAGCATCAGGGCTCACGCCTGACCACTTTGTATAACTGACCCATAGGCTGCACGTGTAAAACGACTCGCAGGAGGCTCTAAGTAGAGTCGTCTTTACAGGTATGGTACACCGTGCAAACCTACGGGCCAGCATGCTACACCTTACTGCCAGTGCCCTGCGCTCCCTCTCTATGTCCATGTCGTCCGTCGTGTATTATTAGGGAAACTTGCAGCTTACATTAAAAGTGGACAAACACTTAGTGTTTATATTTATTTTCGTCAATATTATTAATGGTAATATGGTAACAGTTATTTTTTCACTTTAGTTAAGATAAGATTAGAATAAGCTGTTTGGTTTAAGTTTATATACTTTTCAACTCCAATTATTAAAAGTAACTCGTAATTTATCTCATACTTTACTATTTTCGCTTACGGAACTCATCAAATATAGGAAGCAAGGGAAATAAATGAAACGTTTATATTCTTTTTGTCGCACTAACCCGTGCTGAGGACAATTTAACAACCTATTTAGGGCCTAAAAATTCCACCCATCCTATACTTAGTGTACTTATCCTTTATGAAGTGATTATGTCGCTGGACTGCTGCTAACTAGTCGTTGGAAGATGCTTCTAGAACGCTTTCCACAATCATCTCCAGATTTATTAGGACTTTGGGGTGCCATGTTTGGAAACTAATACCAATTATTCTGTTAGGGAAGTCGCGAGTCTTCGCAATGTAATAAATAATTTTATCTACACTAATGTCGTAACATTCTACTTATGTTTTCAATACTTGACTTATAATTACTACTGTTATAGCGCAGACAACAAAACACTCAATTTAAGCAATTTCACATGATGGTATAATATTCACATCGATATCGTAAAATCTCATTATAACATCAATAAAACGCGACCAACTTGATTGCAGGGCCAATCAGGTTGGTCGCGTTTTATTGAAGCGCGCAGCTGCGCTCTCATCGGTTAAATTTTAATGGCGGCAAAATCACTGTGATTATACACGTACGCGTGAATTTAATTTTTAATTGCATTAGTGAAGATAAAGTAGTGTATGCAACTGCATATAACACGGGTATTAAAACACTCGTTACTATTATGAAACTCGCTGCGCTCGTTTCATTAACTCACACTCGTGTTTTAATACCCTTCATTATATGACAGTTGCATAAACTACTATTATTTTTGTTGGTGTAATCCCCCTGATTATTTATTATTTGCTTTTTTTTATTCTTTCTTAGCGCCACTTGCACCATCCCACTAACCCGGGGTTAACCGGTTAAACCTGGAGTTACCATGGTTACCAGTACAATTTGACACTGGGTTAACCAATTAAACCGTTATCACCGGGTTAACCCCGGGTTAGTGGGATGGTGCAAGTGGCGCTTAGTGATTTAAACACAACGGCAGAGAATCCGTAGCTGTTTTACTAAAAGGCTTGGCCGCCCAGGTACTAATAGGGATAATCTAAACGTCTTAATTGTGACCGTTATTTCAGGTACAACTATGGCAGCCTAAACATTACCGAAGAGGTTTGGCGGAAGAATAGGGAAGCTGGCATACCATTCGTAAGTTTTTCACATTTTCGTATGGTTTTTCAACACCATTTGAAGTAGAAAAACACACAAATTACACACTGTCTTTCAAATACCTCCACGATCGTCAATACACAGTGGGCGGTTCAGCCGGTTTCCTCTTCCTCTGTAGGTTTTCTTGTTGGAAGAAAACATGTGCTATGCAATAGACGTTGAACGATTTCTGTGTTTTACTATGTGTTCTACAACTCTTTATAAACACCGACTGTGAACGCAGCCTAGGACGTCCACCAGCTCGCTAGACCGAAGAACTGAGGCAGATTGCTGACAACGCACGGTGGTCCCGTCGTAGGTCATAGGGTTCGAGAAGCGATGCTTGGTAAATGACGTCATACTTACTCCGCTGCAGCGGCTGGATGAGGATGGCTGAGGACAGAATTAAGTAGCGTGCTTGGGGGAGGCCTCTGAGCAGCAGTCAAGTGGACGATTGTGGGTGGATTGATGGATTATGGAGCCCAAAAATAAATTATGGTTACAGCTTTAGTGAGTACTAAGTTACATAACGTCGTTCATATTGTAAAATGTAACAGTTAAAAAAAAATTTTTGTTTTTTCATCGAAATTGTATAAAAAATTGTTTCTGTCACACGTGCAAGACATCATATTCCTCGGTCTGTTTGGCTTTGAATACTATTACTTAATTTTCTTCTAATTTACTAATTTTCGGACTATTTCTATTAAAAAAACAAAAATCGTATTTTTTTTACATGTGACATTTTGCAATATAAACGACGATAAGTACATGGTTGCTCGTCTAGTGAAATTACAGATAAAATAGGAAGAATTAATCAGTGTTATCGGCACTGAGGGGATGATAGACAGGTTCTACATAACTACAAGGTAACCAGTTGGTATTAATAACCGGTTGATATTGATAAACCAATTTACATCGGAAACGTTTGTCGCGTTACAGGACGTCCAATGGAACGACCTAGACTACATGAATAACTCGAACGACTTTACCTACGACACCGACAAGTTCGCCGGCCTGCCGCAGTTCGTCGACAGAGTTCACAACGCCGGCATGCACTACGTCGTGCTCATAGGTGAGCTGGACGAAAGACGGGATTGAGAACTGGTCCTGGAGGAAGGAAAGCACGGGAAAGGAAGGTGGATTGAACGATGAATTGAAGTTCAACTCCATCATTCATTTAATACGTCTTTGAAGGAATGAAGTATTGAATGAATTATGTGAGATTTCATGCAGATCCGTGCAGCCGTTTTGCGTGATTGTATCAATCGCGCTAGAACGGCTGCTTCAATAGTTTGGATGGACGAAAGACGGAATTGAAAATTGGTCCTGATGGTAGCAAGGCGCAGGAAAGAAAGATGGATTGAATGATGAATTGAAGTTAAATTCCATCATTCATTCAATACTTCAATGAGCGAATGAAATATTGAACGAATGAATGAATGAACTTTCATCTAGATCCGTGCAGCTACAAGTTTGGATGGATCCATCCATCGCAAAATTTGCATATATACCAATATATATTAAATATTACTAAGATATGATAACATTGAAAGGGGCAGTCTATTTATTTTTTATATACCTGTAACCAACACTTTCAGACCCCGGCGTCAGCGCTTCGGAGAAGCCCGGGGAATACCCGCCCTACGAACGGGGTATCGAGCTGGATATCTTCATCAAGAACTCCAGTTCGCTGCCTTTTGTGGGCAAGGTCAGTAGTTGAGAGCTGTGTTGTTTTTGGTGCCCGGCTTGTGTACCTATACTTAGTTATTCGGAGAATGCGGATGACAGCTTTCGAAAAATTCATCAAAATAATTTTCCAAATCTAATGTATAAAAATCTCGTGTCACGGTGTTTGGTACCAAACTCCTCCGAAACGGCTTCACCGATGTTTATGAATGTTTTTGTGTAAATGTATTTGGTAGGTCTGAGAATAGGTCGTAGGCTAATTAATATGGCAAAACAATGTTTGCCGGGTCGGCTGGTATGATATAATAAAATAATGCAGCCTATTCCCTCCCTAGCCACAGGCCTCCTCTCAGAGAAAGAGACTTAATTACTACGCGTGCCCACCGTGGATTGTCCATTTCAAACATTGTGAACACCTGAGGCTCTCGGATCTCCTTCCTTCACAGTTAGCGAATGCTACTAAATATAAATGTGGCCGTATTTCAGGTGTGGAACAAGAAAACGACGGTGTGGCCAGACTTCACGCATCCCAGCGCTACGGCCTACTGGGTTGAGATGATGACGGCTTTGCATCAAAAGGTGCCCTTCGACGGCGCTTGGATTGTTAGTAAAACAATTTTTGCCTCATAAATAATATATTTTTATTGTCCATAAATAATTAACAGTAAAATGTGGGCTGAAAAATAACAACAGAAAAAGTTTAATAATTTGGCTATGCCCATGATGAAATATAATTAATATTTTAAGACACAGACAGAATTTAATATTTGTTTATTAAATTCTGTCAGCTTTAACCCCGTCTTCAGATTGTTTCAGGTTTTTTGTAATTAAATAAGACTGCGATGGTCTAATTTATAAAAACACGATTCGTTAAAATAATAAACGCCGCATTAATAGTCTGTGGTAGAGACTTTACAAGAGAAAGACTTGTAAGAATTCATATTTGGAAATTTTCACTGGACGCAGTATTATTGGCGTTGTGCCATAAAGTGTTCTTTATATATCTATGACCAGCGTTTGATTGACTCATTCTCTCCCAAAGGACATGAACGAGCCGTCCAACTTCCTCTCCGGCTCGATGTACGGCCCGTGCGAGCCGGAAGACCTCCCGTACAAGCCCCACATCGACGGCTCGGACGGGCTGAAGACTAAAACCCTTTGTATGGACGCGAGACATTACGGCGGCGTACACGCGGACTGGCATAACCTCTATGCCGTCACCGAAGCCGTTGCTACCAACTTGTAAGTGATGATGATGATGATGATTCTTTCTGACCGGGTTCGGTCACTGTGACTTCTATGGCTGGGGAGAGCGTCGGTCATGTGCCCTCTTTCAACTTCTAAGTACTTTTGGAGCCGTTCTTACAGTTTTCAGGAGATTATGATACAATTTTCCAAATCCGTGTGGCGCCGGATTAAGAATAGCGTCACTCCATTTTCTTCCGTGGAAGTCGTAGAAGGTGACTTAGGAAATACATTACCAGGAGACGGGCAGCAGCGTCTTTCTGAGATTTCAACAGCATACTGCGATCGCCAACCCGCCGCCAAGCGTGGCGATTATGGCAAAACCCTTCATGGTTAGGAAAACCATGAAGGAGGCCTGTGTCCTGCAGTGCGCGTCGAGGGGCTGATGATGATACAATTAACATGGAAAAGAAAAACGAAGGACAAGCGGTTGATCCATTCAAGGAGGAATTTATAAATTGACAAAGTTTTAATGGAACTAGGATAGTAGGGCAGATAAATGAATGAATGATTGAATGAACGGAAGGATAAATTAATGAATGCAAGAACAAATTAATCAAAGAGCGGAAGGCAAAGAAGAGAGGAGTAGAAGACTTCTCAGGTATCAGGTCCAGAATTAGTCAGCCATTAGACTAGCTAGCTCGCCAAACTTCACATAGACGCCGAAAACGGACTGAAGACTTTTGTATGGATGCCAAACATCACGGCGGCGTCCACGCGGACTGGCATAACCAAATCAAATATTTTTTTCTTATTCAAAGTAGCATAGAAACTGCGTCTTAATGAACGTTACAAGTTAATATAGGTGTCCATTTCAAAATCTAGATCATTGTGGAGAAAAAATCGCCAAAAAAACTCCAAACAAACAAAACAAACAAAGTCGTTCTAAACCTGTATGCAATCACCGAAGCTGTGGCTTGTACATACCGATGGAGCCGTTCTTATAGTTTCCAGGAGATTGTGACACAATGTACATCATCATCAGCCCACTGTTGGGTATAGGCCTTTTCCCCCGCATACGATCTCTCTCGGTGCCTCGCCATCTGCATCCACTGACTTTCCGCCGACCACGATATCCAACAATCTGACTGCTACCCCTGACTGTCGTCCTGAGCTCCGCCGCCACTCTGTAATCTTCTTAGTCCAACTGCGGTCTTCCCGACTCTCCAGGTATCCTGCCCATTTCTACTTCAATCTCGAGATACTTTCGTCAATTTGCATGGATGGACAACACATATTACGACAAGAAGAACGGAGGAAAAAACTGTTGATCCGTTTAAGGAGGAAATTAGGAATGGACAAAGATTTTATGAAAGTCGGATAGAAGGGCAAAATAAATCAATGAATGGAGGGAGTGAATGAATAAAATTATGACAAAATGAATGATTGAAGGGAGGAAAAAGGAGGAGCCGACGAATAGAGGTAGAGAGGAGTAATAGAGAAGATATAGAGGTAAAGTGGGTTCCTTGAAAAAGTCGCTGTGGTTCCGCGTATCACATTTGTCAGAGAGACCGTAAAATTGTTTCCCAGTTACTAATATTATTTTGAATTAATGTAACGGGACAGTGGTAATACCTTCAGAGCAGAGTTTCATAAAACTACAATCGATAATTAAAGCCACAGATTAACAAGTAGGAAGAGTCTACTATATACATCGAATTGTCATAGTAGACCATGAATTGTAGTTCTACGAAACAGACCCCATGAGATAATTTAATAAGGGGTTCCGTAAAATATAAGAGGTTCGTTAGTTTTTCATAGCCTTAAAACATTTTTAAGCTTCAAAAGTTAAGGAGCCGCCGCCGTATCCTACGAGTAGTTTAGGATCACGACGTGTGATAATGCGACGTGGGGATAAGTTAATAGTACCAAGGCACATAACGACAGGCTGTAGGGGTGGCTTTAAATATGCGGCCACAAAAATATGGAACGATTTGCCGCCACCGCTACGCCAATTAATGACTCCAATCTCTTTTAAGCACAAATTTCGCCGCATTCTTATTCATGAACAACAGAATAATATTAAGTAAGCCTGTCATTATTTTTTATAAGTATTAGATTTTTATTCATGAATGACATTATTGAGTATCTCGCATTATAATTAAAACTTAGTTAAAATTAAATTAAATTCAATTAAAATTAAAACTTTTTTAACCTGGTATTGCAATTGATAAGTATAAAAAATATTGTCCTAAATTGACATAAATGTTATTTATATTTCAATCTGTATAATCTTCTTAATTGGTACAAATGTGTCTATTTATTAATTTTTAATTAGTGGTCTTAAGTTTTTTTTACCGGTAACCTGCATGACACGTTTTCTTCGTTTGGCGTGAAGGTGCTATTTGAAAACCAGCGCTGTTTAAAATAGAAACAGCAAACGCTGAAATAGTATCATTGTCACACGCACACTCCTTTATTTTTTAATTATTGTATGTAAGCATGTTTGTGGCCAATAAATCATTCATTCATAATGCTAATTTTTTTATGTTATTTTCCATGTGTTATAATTTCCAGCGCCCTAACGGAGATCCGCGGCAAACGGCCGTTCATAATATCCCGGTCTTCGTACGTCGGGCTGGGCCGCTACGCGGGGCACTGGAGCGGCGACATAGCTAGCAGCTGGGACGATATGAAGATGACCATTCCAGGTAAGAATTCATCGACAGCTCACATTCATCCACAGTTGAGTTGGAATATACTAGAGCACCAATGTAGCACGCGAAAGGGCCGAAACGAAGAGGTTTGGTAGCACGATCGCACTTTGTTACTTCCAGATTGTTCGCACCATCAAGTAGCGAAAAGTAGCCTAATTACTTACTACGACTTCACAAATGTAAGTCATTGGTAATGCCGGGTTTCGAATTCACGACCTCCCAAATGTGCCGCCACCGCTATACCGCCGCTCTTGCGAGAAGGAAAAGGATTGTGCAACTTTTATTTTGATCGACCGACTGAACGATCGATCCACTGACTGACTGAAACGCTGAATGAAATGAAATATCGTCGTCATCATCAGCCACTTGATGGCACAGGCCTCCCTCGTGGTTTTCATAACTATGAGGAGTTTTATCACAATCGCCACGCTTGGCAGGCGGGTTGGCGATCGCAGTATGCGGTTGGAATCTCAGGAAGACGCTGCTGCCCGTCTCCTGGTAATTGATTTCCTTAGTCGCCTTCTACGACATCCACGGAAGAAAATGGAGTGACGCTATTCTTAATTCTGTTAATAATACCTGTCTTGTTTCCTTTCTGTTGGCCACAGAAATGCTAAGCTTCAGCCTGTTCGGCGTGCCGATGATGGGTGCGGACATTTGCGGGTTCACCGGGAACACCACTGTCGAATTGTGCAAGCGATGGATGCAGCTTGGCGCCTTCTATCCCTTCGCGAGGAACCATAACTCGGACTCTTCTATTGTAAGCTCTTTTTAGGGTTCCGTACCCAAAAGGGGTAAGGGACCCTGTTACTAAGACTCCACTGTCCATTCGTTTGGCCGTCTGTCACCAGGCTGTATCTCATGAACCGTGATAGTTAGATAGTTGAAATTTTCACAGACAAATTTTCTGTTGCCGCTATAACGACAAATACTAAAAACAGAATAAAATAAATATTTAAGGAGGGCTACCATACACTAAACGTGATTTTTTGCCGTTTTTTTTTTGATCGTTGTGTCTAATGTTGTATAGATAATGGTACGGAACCCTTCGTGCGCGAGTCCGACTCGCACTTGGCGGTTTTTTTTTTTATTTAAGAAAATTATGTTTACCTTGATAATAATAATAACAATGCAACCTTCTAAAATCTTTAAAAAAAAATCAGCTATTCCATACATTCTTCTGTAGGTATCGAATTTTAGTATGGCACAGTTGTTTTTTTTTTCGCGATTTCGAGGTCGACCCGATAGTAAAAGTTGTTCGTGTTGATGAGTAGAAAATACCCTGAGTCGGGCGTTACTTTACAACTAAACACGTTGTATACACACCAATACTTGATGTTACTGTTGTCATCCGAACTATCAGTCTCAGGCTCAGTAGTCCGGTCGTATTGCATCACTGAACTACTGAGACGAAAAGTCCGGGACCGAACTAAATAACCGAACTACTGATACAAGAGGTTGAAAGAATGCCGGTGATACTCCTTTCAAACCTGTGCCAATGTAGAAAATTGTGTATCTATTTAGCTTCTTATTGATACAAACAACATTATTGTTTTAATTCGCAATTTTGATTGGTTTTTCCACTGAACAATATTCTGCAAAAGGTTACATTTTTCTTTTTTTTTACATTTAGTCGTTGCATTTTTTAATAGTGAAAAAAGAGCAATGTTCCCTCCGGCTGCGATGGCAACTGAGTTTGGCAAAATACCCAACTGTGTATTAAGAATTGACATTCGTCTTTGGCAACTGGTTGAGTGATAAGAATATCCAATACTTTTTAGCAATTGGTTGCCAAACTCAGTTGCCATCGCGGCCGGAGGGGCAATGTTACTTGTTCGATGAAGCTTGAAGATGGACGGCCTTATTTATAAAAACACGATTCCTCTAAAACTCTGTTTATGTAATCTGTGGCTACACCTTTTCTTTGTTAAATCTCCACCACAGACTATTTTAAAGGGCTTTTTTGAAGTGTTTTAAGGAATGTAGTTTTTACTTATAAGACCGTTTGTCTGTGCAAGCTTTGCATATGCTTCATCGTTTCATGACGAAATGGAAATTCAAATAATTTATTCATTGTATTTGTATCACAAATATGTTGTGAACTAATGAACGTCAACAGGAAAGGAGTCAATTAGAAACTGAGAAGAAAACTTTATGATTAAAGATAACTTTGTCGGTTTTTTCTTGTCCTTGTAGAGACATAATTTAACTTGAGATAAGATTAGAATATTTTCTATTCTTTCTATTCTTTACCTCTATAGGTTAAACTTACCTAATTTAACCCCA
The DNA here is from genome assembly GCA_947310995.1 of Yponomeuta cagnagella. Taxonomy (NCBI): domain Eukaryota; kingdom Metazoa; phylum Arthropoda; class Insecta; order Lepidoptera; family Yponomeutidae; genus Yponomeuta; species Yponomeuta cagnagella. The sequence goes on from OX371277.1 coordinate 17,068,704, forward strand.
TACCTACGTTCTTTATGTTAAGAATTACGTTCTTAACCCCCCCGACAGGTTCCCCGCCGACCCCAGCACCTGGGACGTGGACGACCAGTTCATGGTAGGCCCGCGGCTCATGCTGGCCCCGCTGCTGGGCCCGGCCGACGCGCGTCGGGCCCGGCTGCCCGGCCGCGCCTGGCTCGCGCTGCGCCGCGGACAGATGCGGACCGCCGAGGACCGGCTCGCTGAGCCCGACACTGTGCTTTTGCGGGTGAGTCGTGATAATAACTTCCACACAGCCCAATCACTTGTCCTGGTCTCAAACTAGGCTACATTAAGGAGTACTGCTGAGTCTGACTCGCCCTGGACAATAGAGTTATGTACTAGGTACTTGCTGTGCTGTAATGTTTGTGTGTGTGTCTCTGTGTGTGTGTTTGGGTATGTTTAAATGGTTTTTAACCGACTTCAAAAAAGGAGGAGGTGTAGATGGAGAACGGAACTCTTCAATGGACAGCAGTAAATAAGCCCTAATGGGGCATAGGCCCTTTAGTAATATCCGTATGTTTCATAAAATAGCATAAAAGTAGTTCCAAGTTAATTTGGTGATGTTCTGGTGAAGACTTTCGGAGATGGAAATTCAGAGCATCAAATTTTAAAGCAACGAATTAAGTAGGGTAAATTATGGTTATAAGGGACTTATTTATTTTTCTCCCGCTCCCCCACAAAAAATTTAAAAACAATGTTTTTTAAATAAAACATAAAAACCGACTTCGAAACACTACAACCCAGTTTCAAGACCAGCACATATATTTTGGGCACCGGCTCCAAATAATACTTCTACAATACCTACATGTATGAATACTTCTAATTATTTAAATTATTTTTAACTTTTTAGTGCTGTAGTGTTTCGAAGTCGGTTTTTATTTAATCTTGTTCTAACTGACTATGTCCATTTCCGGCCACAGTCGGGCTCCATACTGCCCAGCCAGGCGCCGCCGCCCTCCGGGCCGGTGAGCACACAAGTGACTCGCAGCATGCCGCTGCAGCTGATCGCTCTCGGTGACCACGAGGGGCGGGCCGGCGGCGAGCTCTACTGGGACTCCGGAGATACACTGAGTAAGCTATGTGGGGTGCTTTTTAGGGTTCCGTACCCGAAGGTTTCCAAACGGGACCCTATCACTAAGGCTTCACTGTCCGTCTGTCTGTCTGTCAGTCAGTCTGTCGGTCTCACCAGGATATATTTCATGAACCGTGATAGCTAGGCAGTTGAAATTTTCACAGATGATGTATTTCTATTGCCGCTATAACAACAAATACTAAAAACAGAATAAAATAAATATTTGAGGGGAGCTCCCAACAAAAGTTGTCTTAAGACAGCGCTCGCCATCTAGCCGTCATCTATGTAACCTTCACAGCGCCGATGTCTTGTCATTAAACGTCAATGTTAAACGCTTCTTGTTGGTTTCTATAGATGGCGCTGTTCTCAAATTCGATCTTTGTCTAATGTTGTATAGATAAAGGTACGGAACCCTTCGTGCGCGAGTCCGACTCGCACTTGCCCGGTTTTTTTTTTATTATGTAACCTATTCGAAAGTCCGTGCATTCTATGCATAATTTTCAATATTTTTCCAAAAATAACAAGATTTCTTCCTAAGGAACCTTGTCATTTCCAAGCTTTTAGAAACAGAATTTGAAATTTCGACGCAACTTGTATTCGAAATATCGGGAGCTCAAACAAGCTTAGCGCTGGTTTATACTCACGCTACGTACCAAAAGGACGATGATAGTTATCGTCCATTGCGTGCTAACATTTTTGATATTTTAATAACACCAAAAATTTATTTCCCAGCAAAATGTTCAGGGTTCAATTGTTCGCCACACCAGTGTCCAAGCATGTAGTAGCATTCCGGTCAGTCCCTGCCAAAGGTATATTCGGGGCGGCGTTTACAAATTCGGTATACAACATTGCGTAGCAGAGTCTTCCTACTTTTTAACCTGTGGGTCAATCGACTTTGCAATGTACATCGAATTGTCATAGGAAATCCCATGAATTGTAATAGTGCCCGGATGTTAACTCGGTAGACCGCGCGTTCGCTCCGGCGTACAATGACTTGTGTGCCGCGTAATCATGTTGCGCTTATTAGCTAATAAAGATTTACGCTCCGCCATACAAGCCCATTAGGCGAGGATCGTCTGCGCGGCGCACTATGATTTGAATAAAACTCGTTGACTGGACAAAAATCATCTTCGAATTTCTTATTATTTTTTACCCACACATAAACGGTTTTCTTTATTAAAATACGACCTTAATGGTCAAACACCCCTCAAATGCAGTTTAAACTGTCTTATACATATATATTCGATAATATAATGTATGTCCGTAAAAATATCACGCTGTTCAAATTAAATAGGAACGTCCATAACGTAAACACTAGAAATAAGCTTGCTTATTCTAAATTTCGTTTAGCCAAGGTAAATAGCCATCGTTCGTAGGCTATTGCGTTCGTTTTACAACAGAATTCCAGAACATGTTCTATCCTTGTCTGAAAATAAATTTAAAACATTCATTAAAAAATCGCTATGTAAAAAAGCCTATTATAGAATAGACGAGTATATGAACGATATAAGCCCTTGGTAGTAAGCCAATTCCACTGCGATTTCGTTGTTATTTAATTATTAATATTATAATTTATTTAGTTTTGAAAACGTGTACTGACGACATAATTGCACATTAATAACTATAGCACACATTTTATAGCTGACAAGAACTCAATCTGCAGGTTTGCTAAAGGTCATTCGAATGGTGGCGTGGTGGCCGGGTCACCTATCTCCCTCTAAAATGGTTGAGACTGGTGATGGCTGACCCCTGCGTTATGCTCGTGAACGGGTGCTGTTCGTTTGTCTGGCCGCAGCATTACTGTTTTTCCTACTTTTGTAAGAAGTGTTATTTTGGCTTTTAAAGTTATTAGTGGCTATCACGGAATCATATCATATAGGCTTTGATGTATAAGTTTAAGATGATTTGAGAAAAGATGGTCAGAGTGGTTTTTTTTTTCCCGCTGCCTTTTTCTCCACTACAAATACGGCCCGAAGGCAGCGGCTAACATAGTAACATAGTACATTGACATTCAGCAAACAGAATGTAAATTCTTTACGTTGAAATAAATTATTGATTTCTGATTTCTGTGGTAAAGGGAAAGACCAAGTTATACTGCATTTGATGAGTTTTTTTAAGGAATCGTGGCGCAGCGGTATATAGTGCATCTGCATACCATGCGAGAGGTCCCGGGTTCGAATCCCGGCTGGGGACAAAAAAAAACCCAGGTCGTACATCCTAGTGTGGGGTCAGAAGCAATGTATGTGCCTGTATGTAAATGTTTGTTTGTTTGTTTAAAGGTAAAAGTCTTCCCAGGTAAAACTTCAAACTAATTTCATCCTCTCCGACCAACAGACAGTTACGAGGAGAAGAAATACAGCCACATTGAGTTCTCCCTGACCTCGACATCGATGAGCAGCTCGGTCAACTGGTGGGGCAGCGGCGTTCCTTCGGTTAACAACATCACCATCCACAGTCTAGACTTCCCCATCAAAACTGTCACTTTGAACAATAGGAACTGCAAACCTGGCCTTTGCGAGTGGGTCTATGACCGCAAAGCGTACATATTGACGGTTTATAACATGAACCTTTCACTCGAGAAGCCGTTTAGTTTGAATTGGACATACAAACACAATTATCAGCCTATTGTACCACAGAGCGGTCTTCTGAGCATTATCAATAATACTGTAGTGTTGTGCAAAAATAAGGATTGCTCGGAGTATGAGACGCGATGAATTGTTTGGCGGTTACCTTTGGAGATTAATGTGGGTTTGCCGCGCCTTAGAAAGTAAACAATGCGTGGTTATTTTAGGATTGGACTACAGTTCTCCCAAATCGAATTCGCTGACTACTTAATGTAGCGACAAAAACAATCCTATCCTATAATGGATCTGTAAAGATATTATGTGTAGATGTGTGGAATGAATGGGCTGTCTAAGTAAATGTGGCATGTGGTGTTCAAATTTGAACACTTACTTTAAACCCATCAGTTTCTCAGCTGACATTCTATCTATAGATATCATGGTAGCACTATCAGTTTGGAACTTTGAACAAGTAGATGTAGCCAAATATTTTGAGGTCCTGTGATTTCTCTACGAGTACACAGAAAATTGGCGTTGATGTATTTGTGATTGTTGCCCTAAAATTTTAAGGAGTTGGCATCCTGAATAAATTAGTTCCTATAGTAATATTAGTTTCCCTTCAAAGAGAAAGTGGTAAGTGTTCCCTTGTGTGAAACACATGGTGAAATTGTAAGCCACTAAGGCTTATCCGCCAAAGTTTTCGCGAAGTGTTGTTTATTTATTTATTTGCTTTATAATTGAATCGTGTGATTTTAAAACAACACAAGTCACATGTGTTTTTAAAATAACACTTGCCCATTTTTTTTTTATTAAATTATTTACACCTACCTATTGATGTACATTAGAAAAAAAAATTGTAGTTTATTCATACAGAAATCAATATAATATGCAAAAATATTGCTGTTGTAGATATTAGTATTTGAATAAAACAGTTTTTTCTATTTCCTGCAAAGTTGTAATGAAAGGACATGTGTCGTTTTAAAATCACACGATTCAATTACATTACAGTATGATTCTTGCGTAATTAATTGCATGCTCTGATACTAATACACATAAGTAAGTATTGACGACCTGGTGGCGCAGCGGTAGTGCATCTGCATACCATGCGAGAGGTCCCGGGTTCGAATCCCGACTGGGGACAAAAAAAACCCAGGTCTTGGATGTTAACATGTTTGTGATGTCGTTGTTTCTGGTTCCCACAACACAGGATATCCTAGTGTGGGGCCAGACGCAATGTATGTGCCTGTATGTAAATGTTTATGTTTATTTACAGAAAGAAAGGGGAACATAGTCCGTAAATCACGATTTACAAACCAGTCAATTGTTACATTGTACTATTACGTGTAGCTCATTGCATTTTATTGGTAGGTTTGTAAAATCATCTTCACCTATTTTGGCATCTGAATCGTAGCAATAAATAAGGTTTTTAGTATATTGTTGTAAGTTACAAAATGCACAAACATAAATATTATTATGCGCAGGTTTTACCCCTTTACAGTGAAATTGATGATGAATTTAATGTATTTTAAGATTTAGTTTTTGCATTCTCTGTTGAGAGTTGGAGTGCGAGGATATAAGATCGGAATAATTTGTCATTTTAACACTTTTTAGTGTGATTTCTTTAGATATATTTTTTTTTGTTTTGCCGTGGAACTCAACTTCAGATTTCAAATCATAAATCAGTTTGAATAAGAACATTGTGATATTTTTAAATTAGAAGTTGCATGAAACAATCATTTGCGAGCTTCAGTCTGAATAGCCCATAAATGTTAAATCATACCAAAGCAACTGAAGTCATTTTCGTATTTATTTTGTGTTTTATTTTTTAAGATTGCACTTTAATAAACATTAATGCAAAGTACACATTCCTTTCATTTATCTCTGGTGAAGCTTGATCTTAGGCAAACTTGTTTACCTACTGTTATGCTAATTAACTAAAAATGCCACACAAGATAATTTAGCAGTCAAAAAGATAACTGAAAACTTCCATTAACATAACATCATAAGCTTATCGTTTAAAATAAATTCTAATCAGCTCATAAATAAATGACCAGTACAACATATTATTACTCTACAAAAGGAACTTAATGGTCTTTATCGGCATCAGTTTTCAGGAATGTTTCATACTGGTCTTCAGACATCAACTCCTTGAATTCATCCTCATTTGCGAGCTTCAGTTTGAACAGCCAACCTTCCTTGTAACACGACGTGTTTATAAGTCCAGGTTTGTCCTCTACGGCTTTGTTTTTCTCTGTAACTGTACCACTGACGGGAGAATAGACTTCACTGGCTGCTTTAACACTTTCTAAGGCCCCACATTCGTCACCGGCTTGTAGCTTGGTTCCTACATCTGGTAGTTGTGCGAAAACAACGTCTCCAAGAGATTCCTGTGCATAGTTGCTTATTCCTACAGTGCCGGTTCCGCTGTCCACAACAATCCATTCATGACGGTCCGTGTACCTTCTTGCAGGGCTGTCTGTGCTGTACTTGTGTCGCAGCTCACAGTAAGTCTGTTTCAGATTTGATTGTACAAGACAGCTCCTTGTTAGGTACTGTCTGGTAGCTTGGAAAAAATACCTCTGGAGCACCATGTTGATTTATCTGGAAAGTAATGGAAAAACAATGGTGAACAAACCAGTGTGGTGATAAGATATACATAATAGAATCAAAAATTGTTATATCTAACATGTGTGTGATGTCTCTGTGGGTTTTCTTGGCAAGATTATTCTGTATATTTGAGGTTCAGGGTATAGTTTGATCCTGAAGAGCAATGGTCTACCACAGTGAATCATAATTCATGTACGCAGAAACCGGTAGGGCACGGCCTACAAGGCTGCATTTTATAAAACTGCAATTCATAGTTTAATATGAAAATTCAATGTACATTGTGTAGCCTAGTCTTCCTACTTTTTAATTTGTGGGTTAAGCAACTTTCAATGTACATTAAATTGTCGCAGTAAATCACAAATTCATTGTAGTTCCATGAAATATTAATACAATAAATCGTAGTTCTATGAAACATTCTGAAGTGAGGTGAGGTGTGCATGTCCTAACCAGCTCTACTCTATCAGCGCCAATATCTATAGCCACAAAGCACAACCTATCTTTTTATAAATTATTCGAATTTGAGATTGAACTACTTGTTTCTATCTATGTAAATCCCAAAGTTGTTGAAATAAGTGAAAAACTTACTGTGTAAAGATAGTAAGAGCAAAATCACCTTTTTCCACACAAGACCCAAATTCACAATGAACTCTGAGAGCTCAATCCATTGTAAATGACTTAAGAGCTGCTAAGGGATATGGAACATTGTATAAATAACAAGCGAGATACGCAATGGACATTAAGATAACACTGACCTATTGAACTGAAGAGACAAGAGCCGTGGACAAGGATGGAACGAACTTATGGCAATATGTTATCGAGTTAGAACAGATTATTACATAAAATAAGAATCAGATTCATGAAACAAGATTTAGCAAAGTTCTACTACCTACACAATTGTATGTTGTAAGGTTATGTTTTATTTATTAAAACTGAAAATTTTATTGTGTATTTACTTCGAAGAATAAAATAGATAATAAAATTCAGTTGACATGTTTGCATTGTTACTGCTCTAAACCCAATCCTAGTTATGTAAAAGCTAAGAATCGCAAAGAGAAAAGATTCATATGGTAACTTACCGTTTTTGGTAATAGCTTCTTTAGTTGAGATACAATATCTATAATGTTAAGCAATTCGTATTGCCTGTATACGAATGGTATAAACTTCACTACTAACAGTGTAAGCTCCGCTGAAATAAATTTTGATACGGAAACTATTACATAGGTACTCTTTGCTGAAACTAACAAAACAACCTTCTCTAGGTTAGAATTAAGTTTTGTTCAAAAACCATAGATCACAGATCAATCTATCTGTCACGCACGGCAATGATTGTACGTTTTCGAACGAAATTTTGCATTACATGTGTGTAGTGCACTATGCTGTTAAGTAAGCTGCTACTTTTTAAAGAAAATGTGAGTGTTTTCTCGTGGTCCCATAAAGATCGAGATGCTATCGTATACCACACTATAGTCGAAGTATGCAAAAGTGTGCTATGCAGTCCTTAGTCTGGCCTCTGGGCTGCACCCAAGGATTGGCTGCGCCTTATAGACTCAAGGGGTCCATAAGCCACCTCCTTATGGCATTAATAAATAAAAAGGTCTTTGGAAAATGTATTAATTTATTTTTCGATGTTACAGTAAGTACAAGGTAGGTACATCAAAGTTTGATCAAAATTTCAAGGGATCGCCTTTACCACGATTATTCGCTAGAGGATAGTCAGTCACCACCATGAAAATATTTCTTTCAAATGTAGTTTATAAAAAATAGTCATAATATTATTTATGCATAGAGTTATTTACAATATAGTAGGTACGATATTTTATACAACATACGAAAGTTCTTGTGGACTTATCACTTGATATATTACAGGTAAATGCGGTCCTCAAACACAATAAATAGAGTGTGAAATATATTTCATTTATGGCTGGCCCATTATACGAAGTCGGGCAAAATCACTTTGACAAAGTTCTATTCGAGTACCAGCGAGATGCTATGAAGAACTTTGTCACAGAGCATGTTTTCCTTCAAAACATACTACCCCTGCTGGTGAAGATTGGCGACAATTAACGGTCCGACCGGCACAGGCCGTGATTTTTTGCCTGCATTGTAGTCTCTAACCTTGCAAGAATTTAAGGGTTAATTAAGTTTGCATCGTTTCGCTCATCCCGGTCTCGTTATAAAATGGACAGACATTTATGATACTGCAAAGGGCTCACGTATCACGTGATTATGTTTGTACCTGTCACGGGATCACGTATCTCGACAAGGTGTCCGAAATCTAGGTCACACGAGAGGTTAATTACTTAAAATATTGAAGATATGACACTTTATTGAAACGAGACTTAATAATTTTTCATACATACAAACTCACGCCTGTATCCCATAGGGGGAAGGCAGAGACCAGGGACTGCCACTTGCCACGATCCTGATAGATCACTTAGGCTGCCTCAACATTCATCAGTCGTTGCATCCACGCACGTCAGTTTTGGGTATTCTTTATCTCGCCCTAATAATTTAATAATTTTTCAATTTCCTTTTAATCAATCGGCCCACACTGCTGCTGGAAATAGCCCCAAGGTACGCCATTTATTTACTAGTAATCTGCCTCAGGTGGTCAGTCTAGCGAGCTGGTGGGCGGCCTACAACGCTTTTGCCTGTTCGTAGTCTCCAGTCGCGAACCTCAGCCGGAAATCACTCACCAAATGTGAACAAAATAAACAAACAATTAAAAGATATTTATCTACACTCATATCATAATCTTCAAATTAAGAATTCAAAGATAAACACATATTGACAGGCTTTAAACAATACATAACTTTAAAGAAAATAAAAAAAAAGTGTAATATAAAGTTACATTAAAGGTCAGATTTTTCACTTTATGTTACAGTTATTTTTTTTTAAAGTGTTGCTGTGATCACGGAACAAAACTTAATTTTTTTTTTATGTCTAAAGTTGACTCTATAAAAAACCTAATTTCATTTTCGTGGTACCAAAAGTGCAACTAAAAATACCTAAAATTGCGCGCGCAAAACTGAGTGCAGACGATTGAATGTAAAGATACTTTTGTCGAAATTGCGCCATTTTGTTTCAAAAATTTCATTATGAGTGTAGATAAAGTAGTGTATGAGATTGCACATAACTTGGTATTAAAACACTCGCGAATGCTATTAAAAAACTCGCCAAGGCTTGTTTTTTAAAATCTCGCTCGCGTTTTAATAACCCTCATTATGTGACAGTCACATAAACTACTATTAAAACACTCTGTATTTTTATGATTCAAGATCACATGGAACGATTCTTTCATCTTATATTAATGAGATAACACGAAAATATGCTCATTTAATGTACAACTCCCGAATGAAATGTAATTCATGGCCCCTCTTTGCTTTTTTAAGATACTATGTTACTTCGATTCCAGTCCGAAGGGTAAATCCCTTTGTTTTCTCAGATGTAGTGGGTTAGATCCCTGCTTAGGCAAGCAATATTGAAAAAATCTCTGAAAGTACATACTTCTAATTATATTAGAAAATTAAGTCTCCTTCCATTAAAATTGCCACTTTCAATATTTAAATTACTTTCCTACCGTGTAACACAGACGTGGGACACCATGTACACTCGTAAGCTCTGCTTTGGTAGCTAAGCGCCAACAAAGGACAAAAGTAACTCAGTCGAAGTAGTTTTTATCAAAGTCCACTTGCTACAATGGACAAAGTTCTTCACTTTAGTTCATAGCGAGATTTCATGGTTGCATTTTACGCCTTTTTTTATTACACACACAAGTGATCGAAGCGGATATTGAAGTGGTCCAAATCCACTTTGATACACGTTGCCACGGTCAAAATGGCGTCCCTTTCAAAGTTACTTCGTCCAAGAATACATCCTCTGTCTCTGACGTGGTAGTGAACGTTTTACTTATAAACCAACGAGGCAGTGAAGTTGTTTGGTCCTTCGAGCCGGGTGTAAACACGTGGAATGTTATTTAGCCGAGATTAACATTACCGAGGAGACCAATGTCTACGTAAGTCCTCCACTGTATGGAGTTGTCTGATTTAAACTACTCCGAACTGTCAAATACATACATAATTTGACACTTTGGAGTCGTCAAAACCCGATGGAGTGGACAGTTACGTGATAGAAGGTTTGGTTCGTCTCCGTGCCGTGGGGCGGACGTTGAATTAGCTATAATTTAGGAATACTTATATATTTCAACTCTTTGGCTCGTTTGCAGCTTCTTCAGCAAGCTCGGGAAATAACTCCGCCAGACACAAGTCCAGTAAATTGTACACCAACTGGAACAAAACAAACAAGTAATGATTACTTTTTTATATATGTTCCATGTGGCGCCGGATTAACAATAGCGTCACTCCATTTCCTTCCGTGGATGTCGTAGAAGGCGACTAAGGAAATCAATCAGGTACCAGGAGACGGGCAGCAGCGTCTTCCTGAGATTCCAACCGCATACTGCGATCGCCAACCCGCCCGCCAAGCGTGGCGATTATGGCAAAACCCCTCATGGTTATGAAAAACCATGAGGGAGGCCTATGTCCTGCAGTGGGCTTCAAATAGCTGATGATGAATGATTACTTGTTTAGATCAGTGCTTCCTAACACTGGTTGTTGTATACAACATTAACGGTCCTATTTCTAAACACACGATTGTAAACTGCCTTTGAGGAGTACTTTAGAGGAATCGTTTTTTTATATATATATAAGGCCGTGAGTGTTTAAGTAAATAACTGCCGATATAGCAATTTTTGTCAACGCTTTTTGTAATTTTTAATAAAATAAAATGTCTAATGCAGTAAACTAGTTTATCTACTTGTTAAAAATTAATTTATTTTACAAACAATTGTCAAGTTTAATTCTGCATGACAATACACATTAAAATACAAACAAAGAAATAATATAATCGATACAAAATACACCCGCAGGTTTCGTCAAAATGGTAAATTAAAAAAAAAAGGAATAATACAATGTCAAAACACTATTGAAAATAAAAAATAATAAATAATATAACCTAACCAAATACATAACCCCGAGCCACATCCGGCCCAAAAGTCCCCATGATACTGGCCGCATTGCCGCGTTGCACAGCGAGGGAAATCCTTTGGCTCAGATATGCCCCAGAGCGAACGTCCATTCCACGGTCCCTCAATCGGCGGCCCAGCTCCCGAATAAAAGATTTGCCCTGAGTGCCCCACACACCAGTGGTTTCGATAGCCAGCGGCACAAAAATATAATTACTCATGAGCTGACTATACTATATGTTACACTAATGTTGTAACATTCTACTTATGTTTTCAATACTTGACTTATAATTACTACTGTTATAGCGCAGACAACAAAACACTCAATTTAAGCAATTTCACATGATGGTATAATATTCACATCGATATCGTAAAATCTCATTATAACATCAATAAAACGCTCGTAGCCCCGGCTGCCTGAGTAATCTTAAACGATCACGAAGGTTAAGCAACACTGGGCGCGTTCAGTGCATGGATGGGTCGCCGTCTATGCCTAACGCTAGTGGCATTTTTCCGAGCGGTTCCGTGCTTCGCAAGGCACGTTAAGCTGTTGGTGCCGGCTGCCGTCGATAGATGGCAGTCGTTAAGCCAAGTCAGAGGCCTTAGGGCGGCTTGACAACTTCTGACAGTAGACGAGCCACTAGTCTACAAGCCTCCACCAATCCGGACTTGGCCCCCGTGGTGGAGTATGGCCTATACCTTCCTCAGGGAAGAGACCCGTGCCCCTCGGTGGGGACATAATGGGTTGATGATGATGATGAAAACGCGACCAACTTGATTGCAGGGCCAATCAGGTTGGTCGCGTTTTATTGAAGCGCGCAGCTGCGCTCTCATTGGTTAAATTTTAATGGCGGCAAAATCACTGTGATTATACACGTACGCGTGAATTTAATTTTTAATTGCATTAGTGAAGATAAAGTAGTGTATGCAACTGCATATAACACGGGTATTAAAACACTCGTTACTATTATGAAACTCGCTGCGCTCGTTTCATAAACTCACACTCGTGTTTTAATACCCTTCATTATATGACAGTTGCATAAACTACTATATCAAGACTACAAGAAGTGATATTTCGCAATCTACTGTTAACAGCTGTCAATTGACCAAAGTGCATCTTTGGTCAATAAAAAACCACTGACAGCTGTTAACAGTAGATTAACCGCTTGTTAGTGTACGAGAAACTGGGGGTTAGTGTCATCTACAGACCACAATCCTCGATGAGATTGCTGTGGCAGCGGGCGGCGGTTGGCTCGTTTGAAATTAAATCACTCGTTTTTGACAAGACTCGATGAGATTGCTGCAGCAGCCACCGCGGCAGGAATGCTGGCCAGCAGCTGGCGCTGCACTGGCCCCCTTTGCAGCTGGCTAAAAAGGAGCTCGCTCACCGAGGATCCTGGTCAGTAGCTGGTAACACGCCTGCTCCCTTTGCACCCAGCTAGAACCAGTTTCTGGGCAGAAGCTGGTGTCGATGCAGCAACGAGAATTCTAGTCAGTAGCTGGTACCGCGCCTGCTCCCTTTGCAGTTGGTTAGGAGACGTATTTCCATATTCCTCACCGATTCGTTAAGCCCGGGGCGCTGCACGAGCGCGAAAGCTTTCCCCGCCGTCGGAGCAGCCATTTCACCGAGGATTCTAGTCAGTAGCTGGTACCACGCATGCTCCCTTTGCAGCTGGCTAGAATACGTATTATCGGTCCAATCGTTTATTTAACTTTTGACAGATGCACATTTATGAAGTTCCTTATTTAATTGACAAGAAACCATAGGCAAGAAATGTAACACTTCATGGACACCTTTATTTTTTCACAATAGTGATGCGACATGTTTTGCTGCAATATTATAACGAGTAGATTATTTAGCTAAGACCATTCAAGATGATTTTCTATAAAAATATAAACCTATCTTATGACAAAGATCAGTACTATAAGAAATTAGGTTTAAATACAATAAAAAAAATAATATGAAAACTCGTTGGGTAGTTATTAGTGTATTACGCTCAGATAGACAAACTATAAAAATATGAAAATGAAATAGCAATGCAATCAATCGATTAAAATTTCAACCTAATAATTCAAATCGATTATCATACAAAATGGAATCGGTAATTTTGTAGAACATCACTAAATTGAGCTGTCAAAAATTAAACGGTTGGACCGATTATAGTTCCAGATTCCTCACCGGTTCGTTACCGCCATTTCACCGAGGATCCTGGTAAAAGAAGCTAGCCGATACCGCGCCAGCTTCTTTCGCAGCCAGCTTGAAAGGCCTAGTGCCTGATGTAATCGCTCACCAGTTTGTTAAGCCGCGGGCGCTGCAGTAAGGCGAAGGCCCGCCCCGCGGCCAGCAGCAAGCCGCCGCCCGCCGCCGCCGCCGCCGCAGCAGGGACGCTGGCCAGCAGCTGGCGCCGCGCCTGCTGCCGCTGGCGGGCCGGCTCGCCGCGCGGCGGGGACTTCTTGCCGAATATGAGGCCTGGGTGGAGCGAGACTAAAATTACTGTACAGTACGTTACATAAACTCTCGCCTTTAAACCCGAAAGGGCAGGCAGAGACCGGGGTTTGGGACGATCTTGTCGAGACCTCTTTCGCTTCATTAACATTAATTACGCACAGCGCACTAGACTCTGACTGACCCTCTAGGATTGATGCGTGAATTTAGAGTGGCGGGAATCTAACAAATCGGCGAATACAAGATGGCCCAAGTTTGAATCTTCCCAAAATGGCGTCTATCGAGACAAAATGGCGGATCTAAAACGACCGAAAGTAAAGACAAAATTCTGGCTGCATCTTCGAGATATGTATCTTTTTTACACATCTTAGTTTGTGGGTATATTAGTTTAAGATTTATTTTGTCGTTTGCTTGACATTTAATTTTATTATTTTAAGTTAGATTAGTTGACATTAGTTGATGGTATAGGTGCTGGGCAAGCCTACTCCATCTAAAATACAATGTTCCAGGCACTGCAGCGTCCGAGTGATCCCTTAACCCATCTAGTGCGAGTGAAGGTGCCACTGGACGCTGCATAAATCATGTTACTACGTAGATGCAAAGGCCTAAGTTTTTCAAAATTGGTTGACACATATATATTTTTTTCATAACAAACATTGTACACCTTACAAGGCGAAACGTGTGTGGCGAAAATCCTGCACTGCATCTTTACACACTCATGTTTTACAAATAAAGTTCTTTATCTACGGTTGCCTGGAAGAAATTGCTCGTAGTAATAAGGCCGCCAATTGTACTGCGATTTATTGAATTTCTGTTAATGTAATCTTTGTGTACAATAAAGAATATTCTATCTATCTATCTTATTTTGATGGATATTTTGTACCAACCTTGTCCCAATTTAATGAGATGCGCCAGCCGCCGTTCCGATACCGCCTGCCTCAACGTAGTGTCCAGGAGCGACGCAAGCGCAGCATCGGCCGCCCCTCGCGCTACACTGAGCGCGCAGCCCACTAGACTCGACACTATTGTGCGCACCTTTATTATCTTTATCACTGGAAGGGAAGGAAAGTTCATGTTTTTAATTGATTCTTCAACATAGATCCCATGTGAAGCTTGATAAACAAACTTCACATAGAAAGACAAATGAAAGTTTATTTTATTATACGCGATGTAGGGATTTGTGGTGGTTATAATTTTTTTATGTAGCCTATTACGCCCCACTGCAAGGCACATGCCTTTTCTCAGAGAGAGAGAGAGAGGAGAGAGAGAGAGAGAGAGAGAGAGAGAGAGAGAGAGAGAGAGAGAGAGAGAAAGAGAGAGAGAGAGAGAGAGAGAGAGAGAGAGAGAGAGTAGGGGCCTAATCACCACGCGTGCCCACTGCAGATTGACAATTTCCAGCGCTGTGTGAACACCTCACTCAGGTTTCCTCACGATATTTTTTTCCTTCACGCTTAGCGAGTGGTATTGCTACTACAACTTCACAAATGTACGTAACTTAGAAAACAAAGTCATTAGTGCATGCCGGGATTCGAACCCACGACCTCCCAATACCGCTCCGCTATCCCGTACGTTGGTTGGCCTCACTAAAAAACTTTGGCTTTTGCATCTACGAGATGATCTATACAGCGTCCAGTGGCAACTTCACTCACACTAGATGAGTGAAGGGACCACTAGGACGCTGCAGTGCCTGGGCCACTGTGTATCAGATGGAGTAGGCTTATCCAGCACCTACACCATCCTGACAGCTTAGTCGGCCTAGCCCACAGGAAAGACAAGTCAATACGTGCCCTACTAACTGAAAATTTTATTTAATTTCAGGCTCGTTAATAAATTACCTTGTATCTTTAAAAAAAAAAACCCGTCAGCAGGGATATTACGAGGGCACGAGTCACGCGTTTTGTGGCGCTAAAATGTCAGAATTTTACAATTAATATAGTAGATCTTCACGACAAGCGTCGTCGTACTACCCATGCAGGTGTTTTCACAAGACAAAAAATCGCTAAACTTCTTTTACAAGATATTTGCACGGGAAACCTACCAAAGTCTGGCTACGACGATCCCAGCGGAGTTCTCTAGCGCTAACTCTTTTTTTTTCAAAATCAAAATCAATTTTTTTTATTCAAAGTAGCACAGAAACTGCGACTTAATGAACGTTACAAGTTAAACTAGGTGTCCATTTCAAAATCTAGATCATTTTAGAGAAAAAATGGACAAAAAAACTCCAAACTTAGTCTTTTCAAGTCCTTAATTTACAGGATTTATATAAATGTTCTAAAACTCATCCATTGAACTGGCTTTAATTCCAGACATCATTGTCATCTAAATAATATTTAATGTTATAGTAGCTTTTTTGGCACAAAGTGTGCTTCACACATTTTTTGAACCGCGTTTCTGCCAAGCTTATTATATCCTCAGGGATCTTATTGTAGAAACGTATACAATGCCCCATAAAGGATGTATAAACCTTTGCCAGCCTAAATTTTGTGAACGAAAGTTTATGTCTATTTCTAGTATTTACATTGTGTTGGCTACCTACAGTTTTAAAGTCACTGATATTTTTCCTAACGTACATAATATTTTCATAGATATACTGACTAGCAACTGTTAGGATGTAAGTTTCTCTCTCTTCTGTAAGACAAAGATGGTCTCAATGTCTGCTGCCCGACCCCACAGTAGTATGCCGTAGGACATAATACTGTGGAAGTAACTAAAATAAACAAGCCTAGCAGTTGCGACATCAGTTAGTTCCCGGATTCTTTTAACTGCGTATGCTGCAGAACTGAGCCTATTTGCCAATTTTCCTATATGAGGAGAAGAAGAGAGGTGAAGCTTTGCATCAATTGTGATACCCAGAAATACAGTTTCTTCTACAAGGTCTAGTTTATCGTTCCCCAATATAACATTGCTGTCAACCATTTTGACATTTGGTAGTGTGAATTTTATACATTTTGTCTTTTTTTAATTTAATAATAAGTTATTAGAAGTAAACCAATATAGTACCTTAGAGAGAGCATTATTTGTATCCGCAAGGTCATTTTCTTGTCTCTTAATCTTAACAATAAGTGACGTGTCATCTGCAAACAATACTATCTCTGACATGTTTTGAACCATGAACGGCAAATCATTTACATGATTTCATCGTTCATCATTTCTCTAGTGAAACTTACAAACACTCTCTAGTTTCGAGAAACCCTTGACTATGTGGGACGAAACGTAGCCCGACGCCCGAATTCTAGTTTCTTTTCTTTCTCTCTATAGTGCCATTCACAGAGGAACAGAGGAACAGAGGTGGTGCGTGAAGTTCTGGCCTATGCGGGGCGAAGCAAATAGGTCGCCGAGGACGCTCGAACTCAAGTTAGCGACACTCGCAGAGGAACGTTAGGTAGGGCGAGAATATCCGCGGTGTACTACGAGGACGAAGAGTGTCGACGACGAATCGGCCAGGCTCTAAGCCGAAGTTGTCGCCGAAGACGTAGATTATGTTAGACGTTCGTGATTTCCTCTTTCTATAGTTTCTATCTCTTTTACTCTAGCGACGCTCGCAGAGAAACATGAGGTAGGGCGAGAAACTATGGACCTTATAGGGCGAGGCGTC
This sequence comes from Yponomeuta cagnagella, assembly GCA_947310995.1. NCBI lineage: Eukaryota > Metazoa > Arthropoda > Insecta > Lepidoptera > Yponomeutidae > Yponomeuta > Yponomeuta cagnagella. The sequence goes on from OX371277.1 coordinate 17,086,026, forward strand.
TCTACGCCTAAGTGGTCACCGAACACGCCCGTGTTTTTTGACAAAAGACACTCACAAAGGAACATCAAGTGGTGCGAGAAGCTCTGGACTAAGTGGGGCGAAGCGTCTCGGGCGACGAAGCGGCTCGGCTCAACGCCGAAATTGTCGCCGAAGACGGGCGAGCGCAGATCGCGCGCGGGCGGCGCAAGCGCAGGGGAGACCTCTTCGTTCACTTCTTCGGCTTCTTCCACGTGGGGGAGCTTGCTGTTGACAAATATTTCGGTTTATTAGATCATTAGATCATCTGCCACTTGCCACGATCCTGATAGATATCAACGTCAGATATGGATTACGGTACGTTATTACATACTTAGTACTAACTGCGCGGGTATTGACTAAAGATTGCCGTTGAAGTAGCAGATGTTTCTATGTTAAAGTAAAAGATAAGATTTATATGAAACTTGGCACATAATTAGACCATAATAAAATGGCATGCACGTGGGTGTTAGTACCGCACCGCACACACTGTAGTAATAAACAAATCCTCTTATAAATCAATTTCTTACGAATTGTTTTCTGGTGTGTATGTACAAGAATGTTCCTATGTCAGGTATCTTTCTTAGGTAAAGGTGGTGTTCTGTAGTATTGACGTCAAACTAATCAGATGAATACTTTATATAGCAATACTAGGTGATTCGGCAGACGCTTTGCCATATTGTTTTTTTTGTTTGTGGAAATAAATAATGAATTCATTAATTCATATTAATTAGCCTACGTACGACCTATTCTCAGACCAATTATACAAAAAAAAAAAAAATAGATTTAAACCGTAGAAGTCGTACGGCTGACGCTCACATTCTAAAAAAGAAAAGTAATTTTTTCAACATCATAAAAAGACTGCAATACGGGCCTCTCAATTCAATTCAATATTATTTATTTAACAAAAATCATTGGAAAAAATAATTACCTACTTACGCTATACAATTACACATGCTTGATTAAATAACTACAGAACTCGAAGCAGAGCGAAATCCTTCCAAACAAATACAAAATATAAATTTGAGGATGAAATGTCGTAAAAGCTATTTTAGGTGAAAATGGGCTTTGAATGCAGTCATACTCAGTTTTTCAATCTGTATATAGTTATGTCGTTTTCTCAAATTCGCAGAAAAAATACTTTTAGCTCTGTGCTTTTCGTAAAATATGCTGTAAAAGACACTGATGCTACTCAATTTTGGTCGTAAAAGACTTTAATGACAAAAATTAAGCAAAAAAACTTTTTTTAAGTGCACTCATGGCTTATACTGAAATTGAAAATTGCAATTACTGCAATTACATTAGTACATTTTTTGCTGTAAAAGCCATTGGATGCAGGATTTTTTGTAGTATAAGCCAGGCTAACTTCTAACGGTAGAATTCCGTACATCGCGGCCGATCGCAGCCGCGCGCGATACAACTTGTTATGCCTTTTTTTCTTGAGGTGTGTTAATTTGTCCCAATAAATGTCTTTCTTTCTTTCTATCTCTGTCTAGAGAAAGAGTCTGTCTGCGGTGGCATTATTATTAGAGAGAAAAAGAGATAGAAGGGAGACTCCCTGCGGGTTAAATTTATCACACTCACATAGCCTGAAACCTCTCAGCGTCTGCACTGAGGAGATAGCCCCTCAGGAACCCTTCCAAGTGCTGCCCCTTCTCCTTCCTCAGCTTATGCGCGACGGACTGGTAGATGTTGGTGAGGTCAGGTGCAGTGGACAGGCTGGAGGCGGCCGCCATCAGGGAGAAGTCCCCTTCCACGGTGAGGAACAAGTGGAGCAGGGAACTGGACTGAAGGATGCTCTTCTGTAGGAGCCGTTGGAGGAAGTCTTCGTATTTGTAGCGAAGGGTTTCGAGTGGGCTGTTGTCCCTGTGGTGGGTGAAATACGGTTGTTAGTGATAAGATAAGATAAGAATATTCTTTATTGCACACAAGAAGCGAGACATAAAATATGAAAGTTACAATGAAAAAGTACAATGGGCGGCCTTATTGCTGTGGCGAGCACATGTCAACTCTGCACGCGCACTATAAACTCCAACATTCCTACATCGCGCAAGCAAAATGTTTCACATGACATACCATAAATACAACGCCCGACGAACATCAGTCGGACCGGCCGTCCCCAGGCATGCGATATGCCTGGCGGGAAATTTCCCTTTATAGTGGAAGAGCACGATCACCCGCTCTTCCCTATAGTGGTGACCCTCGACAGAACAATGTCAACCTTCCTTCGCTCTCGCAGCACCCCACACAATCAGTCTCAAAGCAAGGCCAGCATCCTCTTCCCTCTCACCTCATCAGTTCCACTACAGTCAACGCACCGACTACTGGTACTGATGGTGATCTCCCCCAACCCCTCGGCACGGCAGCCACACAGCAATAGCGCACGTTGCCAGTGGTACAGCAGCCTTCACCGGTTCCTACCATATGCGCGGTCCCCATGGTACTGTCGCCGGTGAAGTGACTGTTAGCCGCCGAACACCCTCAACCGCTAGTAGACTCACTGACACAGCGCCTTCTGGCACTTGCAGGCTTTAGAGCACAGACTTCGATTCCTATCAGACCTAGCTATGCGTAGCTACGGTCTTGAAGGGGAGTGATTTATTTGTTTTATTTATTCGTTTTGTCTGTTGTGTATTTAGTTTTCCTTCTGTGTTGTGCATATTATGTTACTTATGTGCTTATTTTGTTTCTGTGATGTATCTTGTTGGTATAATAAATGTCTTTCTTCTTCTTCTTCTTGATGTGGCGAGCACATGTCAACTCTGCACGCGCACTATAAACTCCAACATTCCTACATCGCGCAAGCAAAATGTTTCACATGACATACCATAAATACAACGTCCGACGAACATCAGTCGGACCGGCCGTCCCCAGGCATACGATCTGCCTGGCGGGAAATTTCTCTTTATAGTGGAAGAGCACGATCACCGCTCTTCCCTATATTGCTAACAGCAATTTCTTCCAGACAACCTTGTGACGGAAAGGTTTCCGAAGGAGAAAGGGAGACGGGTAGTTGGTGCAAATAGTACATACTTAAACTTAATAATAAACTTACATAAATCTTACTTAAATAATTGTTATATACTACTACATAAATAAGTTACAATACCTATATGTAAGAGGAGGATATAATGAATATAATATACCTACATAGAAAGAAAAAGCAATCATGTACTTATTAAAACTTAATTTACAGAGAAAGATACAGTTCTTTCACCCTATTATTTATTAGTGGTTATCATTGTAAAGTTAACCCAGACCGGCATAGTCGTACGCGGTGATAGCGCAGCGGTAGGACGCGGGCATCACATCTGGGGGCTCGTGGGTTAGAAACCCGGTAGGTACCTGTGACTTTGGTTTCTAAGTTATGTCAATTTGTGAAGTTATAGTAGCAATACCACTCGCTAACAGTGAAGGAAAACATAGTTTAAGTTTATAAAAATTTACACTCACAGAGGAACGTAAGTAACACACTGTTTTAACATGTTATCGTGTTAAAAAATGTTTTATAACGTTATATAGCTGCTGCGTGGGAGCACCTATAGATAGTTTGTATAACACGCTGTTTGAAAGTGTCTTTAAATTTTCGGCTTCTGGTTTGCAGCCGAGATAAGAGCGCTCAGGGCTCTCACACATTAACACGATACGACGTCGCGTCGTACTAGGAATTACGAGGCGTTTTAATTTGGCTTAAATTAGTATAACTAATAGCGAATATCTAGTAAACTCATAACTAATCGTTACTCATTCAACTCAGAGCTCAATATTGGTCCAAAATTTCGCTCAAATTAAAGCTAAATTGTGGTAGATAGGAGTTGTGGTAGCTGTTGTAGTTGTGGCAGCTATGTTAGGAGTTTCACTGCGTGATCGAATCAGGAATGAGGAGATCCGCAGAAGAACCCGAGTTACTGATATAGCTCGAAGAATTGCTCAGTTGAAGTGGCAGTGGACGGGGCACATGGCTCGGAGGACTGATGGCCGTTGGGGTGAAAAAGTTCTGACCTGGCGACCGCGGACCGGACGACGCAGCGTGGGCAGGCCCCACACCAGATGGTCTGACGACCTGGTTACGGTGGGGGGGAGTCGCTGGATGCGGGCGGCACAAGGCCGGGAAGCTCGGAAAATCATGAGGGAGGCCTATGTCCTTCAGTGGGCGTCAAATGGCTGGCTTTCAGCCGAAAGCCAAATTAGGGCGTCGTAGCACGACGCGACGTCGTATCGTGTTTATGTGTGAGAGCGCTTACCTCCGCTAGAGCAGCGGCAGGTCGTGCTGCACGCGCTCGCCGTCAAACTCGGCCAGCTTGCCCATAGGATACTTTTCATCCCGGAAATTACTCACTCCATGCGGACGAAGTCGCGGGCAAAAGCCAGTATTGCATAGTTTTTATAACACGCTGTTTGAAAGTGCCTTTAAATGTTTGGCTTTTCGTTAGCAGGCGGTAGCCAAGAGCTCTCACCTCCGCACTGTTTGAAAGTGTCTTTAAATGTTTAGCTTTTCGTTAGCAGGCGGTAGCCAAGAGCTCTCACCTCCGCACTGTTTGAAAGTGTCTTTAAATGTTTAGCTTTTCGTTAGCAGGCGGTAGCCAAGAGCTCTCACCTCCGCACTGTTTGAAAGTGTCTTTAAATGTTTAGCTTTTCGTTAGCAGGCGGTAGCCAAGAGCTCTCACCTCCGCACTGTTTGAAAGTGTCTTTAAATGTTTAGCTTTTCGTTAGCAGGCGGTAGCCAAGAGCTCTCACCTCCGCACTGTTTGAAAGTGTCTTTAAATGTTTAGCTTTTCGTTAGCAGGCGGTAGCCAAGAGCTCTCACCTCCGCGCTGTTTGAAAGTTTCTGGGAGCGGTGGCATGCCGCCGAGACACTCGAGCATTCAAGTTGGCCACCGACTGATTAAAGTTTGAAAATTGCACACCTTACAAGAAATTATTGTACTGAAAATCGACTTTTTCATAGAAAACCGCTCTTCTTAGTACCATTGGTGGACGTCAATTTTCATCTTCCGGTTAGCAGGCGGGAGACAAATTGTAAGAGCGCTCACCTCCGCGAGGGCAGCGGCAGGTCATGCAGCGCCCACTCGCCGTGGAACTCGGCCAGCTCGCCGCGTGTGTGCGTGCGTGTGCGCACTTCTGGCACAGTTTGACTTCCGGTTAGCAGGCGGGAGTCAAGTGTATGAGCTCACCTCCGCGAGGGCAGCGGCAGGTCATGCAGCGCGCGCTCGCCGTGGAACTCGGCCAGCTTGGCGCGCAGCAGGTGGAAGTCGTGCTCGCTGCGCTGAAGCGGCCAGAAGGCGGCCGGCTCGGCCCGCTGCACGCCCAGCGAGAACACGCGCACCGAGCCGCGCCGCGGCGCCGCCTGCTGCATCGACACATTCGGGCCTGTACACTAAACTGCGACGCGACACCGCGTCGTGCTACGACGCGTTCGTTTGGCTTCAATTTGTATTCATCGTCGTCATCATCCGCCGTTTGACGCCCACTGCAGGACATAGGCCTCCCTCATGGTTTTCCGAACCATGAGGGGTTTTGCCATAATCGCCACGCTTGGCAGGCGGGTTGACGATCGCAGTATGCGGTTGGAATCTCAGAAAGACGCTGCTGCCCGTCTCTCCTGGTAATTGATTTCCCGCCGCCTCCTACGACATCCACGGAAGGAAATGGAATGACACTATTCTTAACCCGGCGCCACACGGTAGTTACGCCAATTTGTATTACTAATCGTGAATATATTATTCTTTTTGTTGCACTAATCCGTGCTGAGGATAATTTTTATAAAAACCTATTTAAATTTTAAATTTCGCCGGTGCCTGCACTTGCCCATTAGCTCCGGTTGGGAGAGCGCTGGCACGGTTAACTAGAGGTCATGGCATGGGTGGATTTTTTAGCGTCAAAATAGGTTTTTAATAATCGTGAATATTTAGTCAAATCATAACTAATCGTGACTTATTCGACTCAGAGCTCAATATTGATTCAAAATTTCGCTCAAATTAAAGCCAAATCAACGCGTCGTACGGCGCGACGTCGCATCGTGTTTATGTGTGAGAGCCCTCATTCGGACCCGTACACAAAACTGCAATGCGACGTCGCGTCGTGAAAAGATGCGAGCTCGCGCGACGCGTCGCAACTTGCGAATTGATTCGCATCGGCGTTCATAATAGTAAGTAACCTGGATAACCGAGCTTTGCTCGCTTTTTATTTAGTTAATCGTGTTTTACCAAATTATATTTAGATACGATCATTTAAAAAACCGGACAAGTGCGTGTCAGGCCACGCGCCGTGTGGGGTTCCGCAGAAAGAGGGTGTCTTATCTGTTTTACAGAGCTAACAACTTCATAAACGTAATTATCACGGATGTTGTACGAAGTTTTCCTTTTATAAGTTGGTCGCCTATTACTCGTTAACTTGTGAAGCCTACTTAGCCGTGATAGTTTTCCTTTTAAGTTCATTATATTATGGGCTACTACAATTTTTTCACATTTGTACAATCCACCGTTTAGCCAGCAGATTGGGGGGCGACGACGACGACAACGGACGATTCCAGTCTCTTTCTTTACTGATAACAAACACTTTAGTGTGCTTCGTTGTCCGCAGAGTTCCGCAGTAGGAACGCGCCCACGCACGCCAGCCCCCAGGCGGCTGCAAGATTTGCTCGGCAGTCAGCCTCGCCAAAAATATTGTGTAGTTGGGTCTTAGGCGTGAGAATTTGTATGATCTCGGCCTTCAGCTCCAGCCTGAAAGGAGTTTATTCCTCGGTCTCGCCACGGGGAGTTATTTATTTATTTATTGATACTTTTATTGCACTTAAAAAAAATCGTACAATGCGGCGGACTTAATGCCATAAGCATTTTCTACCGGTCAACCGCAGGAGGTAAGGGAAAGAGTTACCTACTTCTGTCCGAGCCAGCGACGCTCGCTCCGTGGCCTCGCTTAGTTAGTCCTGTCTTAGTTTTGCACAGACCCTCAGGCTCAGAGCTTCACTCTCCGCGTGTCGGATAAATACGATGCTTCGACGTCCCCCTATGGTCGTCAACACCGGCCAAGTGCGAGTCGGACTCGCGAGCTAAGGGTTTCGTACCATTATCTATACAACATTTCAATATTTCAAGCGTCTATCTGTTGCCATTATTAATATCGAGCAAAAAAACGGCAAAAAAAATCACGTCTGTTGTATGGGACCCCCCTTGACTATTTATTTTATTCCGTTTTTAGTATTTGTTGTTATAGCAGCAACAGATATACATCATCTGTGAAAATTACAACTGTCTAACTATCACGGTTCATGAGATACAGCCTGGTGACAGACGGACGGATGGACGGCCAACGAAGTTTTAGTAATAAGGCTCTTTGGGTAGGGAACCCTAAAAACGACTGGTCTCTAGGAAAAAACTACATGTTTAATGCTAAACTTTACATTAAATGTTTTCAGCTTTAAACTTATTTCTAACACCCAGATATCTGCAGCATGATCAGAAAGCCTCAGCAGCACGATGCCTATTACAGCCCAGTTGGTTGCGGACTTTTATGCTTGGATCGCAAAAAAAAAAATACTATCTTCAGGCAGCCATATTGGAATATATGGCTGCCTGACCGCAAAAACGCTTCCCTACAAAATTTGAGCCGAATCATCGGGTAAATACAACTTTCTCATACGTCAATGTGGGGCGGGAATCGCCTACCTGAAAGGTACTTACCAATCTCGTTTCCACGTGAGTCAGGACCACTTTGTACGTGCTCAAATCTTGCTCGAGCGCTTCCTCCGACGCTATCGTGTCCAGATACTTCAGTATATCAATATCGGTGTTATCCTCTGACGCGTCAGTACTGGAGTTAGAATAGCTCTCGAACAGCTGTCCATCTAGCGTTTGAGACTTGAGGGCACCGCGCAGTTTGTTCGTGAGCCTCAGGGCTGAGTTGACTAGGTTTTCTTGTTGCCTACAATAAATAGTGAACAAAGCATGGAGCACTGGTAGCCTAGAGGGTAGAACATCAGACTCGGAAGCGAGAGACCCAGGTTCGATCCCCAGTGCGGGCATGTACCTATGACTTTTCTTTCTAAGTTATGTACATTTGTGAAGTTATAGTAGCAATACCACACGCTAACGGTAAAGGAAAACATCGTGAGGAAACCTGAGCGTCTGAGCTATTCACATACGTCAGCGCTTGAAATCGTCAATCCGCGATGGGCACGCCGGGTGATTAAGCCCATACTCTCTCCCTGAGAGAAGGCTTGTGCCCTACAGCGGAACGCATATAGGCTGATTATAAAACATCAGCATTCTCAACATAAAAAGGTGTCTCAGGTTGCACAAGACTTGAAGTTGATGTAAATCGTTAGTGATGGTATTCTAAGTAAGTTTAGAAGGGGGGAACGGGACGAAAAATCTAACATAATTTAGGTGATGGGGCAAAACAAAAAAAAAAATCTACCGTTTTGTAGGCATGATTAATATCCATGCTAGAGTTCAGCTTTCTAGTACTAACCGTCTCTGAGCTAAGCCGCGGACAGACAGACGGATAGACGGACGGACATGGCGAGACGCGTATAAGGGTTCCTTGTTGACTACGGTATGCGAAAAAGAATGGGAACCCTAACAGTGAGTCTAAGTTAAATGGATGAAATAAATGGATGGAAGTCTTCACGTCTTAACGTGAACGCTGGGAGAAACATCAGCTAAAATTGTATATTATGTAGATAATGCATGGCACGATATTTAGTTTATAACAAGAGTGTATTATATAAAAATTTCCACACCCATACGGGCAGAGCATTGTTGGTACATAACATAAGCAGCCAATATACGTCCAACTGTAGTGCACAGGCCTTCTCTCAGGGAGAGAGTATGGGCTTAATCACCACGCGCGCCCACCGCGGATTGGCGATTTAAAGCGCTGAGGTATGTTAATAGCTCAGACACTCAGGTTTCCTCACGATGTTTTCCTTCACCGTTAGCGATTGCTACTAACTTAACAGATGTATATAAGGTGGAAAACAATGTCATAGGTACATGCCCGCACTGGGATTCGAACCTGGATCTCTCGCTTCCGAGTCCAATGTTCTACCCACTAGGCTACCGCCGCTGTTGGTCTATAATCCTATTGTAAAATCTATGTAACCTATGTTCAAGTAAATAAAATTGATTGATTGATTGTTTGATTCTGAGCTGCTTATGGGTACTTACTTTTTTGTCAACTGCTTTTGATAGCCAGTTGGTATTCTTGATCCGATAACTAATTTGTAGAACTGAAAACAATAACAGTACATTTTTCCTGTATAACAGCACAGAAAAGACATGTTAATTTCTTTTTTTACCCAGAATTATTCCTGGGGTTACTATAGCTGACACTATAACGAGACACAGGTATAGGTGTGGGCTTGTCTGTTAATTTGAAACCAAATTGGGGGCAGTTATCCGCATCGTAATAACATTGTAAGTAATAATTATATTTAGAAACAAGTCACAGTTAGCTTTTAAGTGGCTACCCGGAGCCAACTAACGCCACCATGGAACAAAAAACATATCTTCTTTTATAATACTTTTTTGCAAAAAGTGAACAACACAAATCACGATAAATGTGATAGCTATTTTTAGGCTCGAACGTAGGGCCAAGAACCTAGGACTTTAAAGAAATTCTGGCAAAAGAGGCCATCTTTAGCCGAAATTGATTAATGTCGTATGTTTTTGCGGATTGGAAATTTCAAGCGCTGAGGTATGAATGTAGTAGTTGTGGTATATTTATTCGAGAAAACGCTTACCTCTTCACTGTGCAGAAACTTGGGCAGCATAATCTTTTCCAAAGCTGCGTGCGATTGTCTCGCCGCTTGGTACAGCGCTCGACTTGTCTGCAAATTTATCATTACATATTTTACACTTCAAGTGGAGGCCGTGAATTCGCAGGCCTGAATTATTGGTAATCCAGCTCCTTAAAGCCGGGTAAATTCATCGATCAAATGAAGAATGTGACTGAGTGTTGAAAACTTCTCAACTATTCTTTATCAAGTAGGTAGTCCCTTGTTTACCAACCCGAAGGTCGTGGGTTCGATGGCCGAATATTTAATACTATTTCTGACACATCCAATCCAATCAGTCGGGGCCAGTTTCTGAATTGAGAATTTCGCTAAGTAAATAGTTAACTGTAGTGCTGTCTTTTTGATTGTCTCAAAAAAGAGCGCGACAGTTACTTAAGTATTTACTTAAGTGAAATTCTCAATTCACATACCGGCCCTAGGTCCCTCAATGCTGAGGACCGTAGCCGCTACGGAGAGGATGGGTGTAGAGTGCTCTATCTGGATTGGTCGGTCGTTGCGTGGACCGCCTATGGAGAAATTATAAAATATCATATGGTATCCTAAATTACTGCACCGTTGCCATTAAGTCCCGGCAGAGCGGCCATGATCCTCGGTATTGACGGACCGACTGATGTCAAACATACTTTAATTGAATGTACACTTCGGAACTTATTTACTTTATTATAACATTTACTTAGTTTCATATATCGAGCGAATGTGGGTGGAAGGACGGGTAAGGGACGTCCAGAGCGGACATACTTTGACCAAATAGGGGATTGTATTAGCAAAGGGCAAGATAAAAAGTTCCCGAAACCGGCGTGCGTGCGTGCATGCAACGACTAATTAATGTTGCGGAACCGAAAGTGATATGTCAGGATCGTGGCAAGTGGCAAGCATTGCTTCGGCCAGATGAAGAGAAGTTTGAAAAGAGGCTCGAAATTTCGCCGATGCCTGCACATGCCCATTAGCTCAGTTGGGAGAGCGCTGGCACGGTTAGCCAGAGGTCGCGGGTTCAAGTCCCGGCATGGGTGGAATTTTTAGCCTCTAAATAGGTTTTTATAAATGGGATTGTTTAAATAATTCCCGACAAACAACTTGAACAAATTACTTTGAATTCCCACGGAGGTATTTCGGATCTCATTGGCAGGGGACGCAGGGCGTCACATAGAATTCTTCGTATTGTTGTTTACTCAAATTATCGCATAGTAAAAGTAATGCTCTCAAGTGTGCTTCACAAACTCATCCCGACTGCGAGGATTTATGTTCAAGTTATCTACCGAGCATTATATCACAATTATTAATTACGTATCATCATCATCATCATCAGCCCACCTCTGCCCACTGCTGGGTATAGGCCTTTTCGCCATCACGCCATCCTTCGCAGTCTGTCGCCATTCGCATCCACGGGCCCCCTGCCGACCTGACCACGTCGTCCGACCATCGGGCTGGTGGTCTACCGGCTGACCGCCGCCCGATTCTCGGCCGCCACTCCGTTATGTACCAGATCGATGTTATTTATCATCAAAAGCTCTAGTCTAACCAACAAACTGACCTGCAGGCGCTTGATACTTCCAGCTTGGTCCGCTAGAATCAGTCTCAGCTCAGCTCCTAAGCTCGGGTCCAGCTGTACGTAGCTGGGACTTGCCGAGTCGAAATACGTGACGTAAATGTCCCACGCCTCGTTGGTTAGTGAGACCTCTTCGTTAGCCTGGAGGTCCGGGTTCAAAATCTTCAGCTGGAATGATTCTGGAGGCAAGACAGAGAGTCAATAATAAATAAGATAAGATAAGAATATTCTTTATTGCACACAAGAAGCGAGACATAAAATATGAAAGTTGTATGTTTATTTTTTTATGTTAATTTGTTTTATTGGCTATAACTTACAGAGACACATCACATTTTAAAAGTTATACAGAATATTTTATAAAAAACAGCAATGTCACAAAACTTAAATACTTGTTGCAAAGCGAAAATACATAATAAGCAATTCTTTTTTTTATTCTATATAACCAACATAGCAACCATAACAAAAGGCAGGTTTTTTATGTAGATATAGTTTGATGTTTATTTTCCTTATTTGATTAATTATCTATGTAGACACTCGTTAATATTGTATGTATATTAGTATATAGATATTATTGTTCCATATTCACAAATTATGTAGCAGCTAAGTTGTAATTATTTTTTGTTCGTGCTTTACATGCCCTTTTCCCGCTGTTTGTTTAATGATCTAAACATCAAGGCTTATAGGAAGAAATTTCTCTTGAAATAAGTCCGCCCTTGCTCATAGTCTAAGACAATCGTGTTTTTTAAGTGCAAAATTTTGTATTTTGTGCAATAAAGTGTAACAAAAATAATAAAAAACTTTATTCTTCAAAAAGGTCCTTTACACAGGTAAAGGAGGCTTATGCTAACTTATATTAATGTGTTTTAACAATTAGTGAGGGACTGCTGCTGAACTACCAATAGTCTGTGGTTCAGCATTCAGTTTCCCTTTCGTTGTGTCTAAAATTCGTGTAGAATTTTCATACATAGCCATTACAACAATAGTAAGTCTTGTTTTGTATTAGAAAATAAAAAAAATGGGCATTCATTAAAATCAAAGAGATGACAAAAAATTATTAATATATCAACAAAACATAGTTTTTTTAAAAGTGTGTGCGTGTGTGTGTGTGTGTGTGTGTGTGTGTGTGTGTGTGTGTGTGTGTGTGTGTGTGTGTGTGTGTGTGTAACTTCCGCACAACACAATCACTTATCCCGGTCTAAAGATAAAGATTCATTTATTCGCATAAACATGTGTCAATAGTACAGTGGCATGCATTGATGATGATGATTTCCTCTTATCCCTTATCAGGGACATAGGGCTCGTAGAAGGGATCTCCATTTCTCGCGGTCTTGTGCGGCAACTTCTAACTCGTTCCAATTGAGTCCCGTTGAAGCAGCCTCTTTCTCAACGGAACGCCTCCAGGTAGTACGAGGGCGGCCCGGCCGTCTCTTGCCAGAAGTTTGCCACGTTAGACTCTGTTTGGCCAGCTGGTTGTGGGGTCTTCTCAAGGTATGTCCAATCCATCGCCATTTTCTTTGCAGGATTTCCTTATTGATGGGCTTTTGGTCTGTCAGTTCCCATAATCTTGCATTAGATATGGTTCGTGGCCAATGGCATGCAATAGTGGCATGCATTACTATGGTCTTAAATATAACATTGTCATGTTAGTTTTGCTTCAACATGTTTTGCCAGAAGGTGGCGTGCAAATAAGAGAGTTTCGCCATCACAGTAATTATTAATCAGTCATAAAAAGGTTATAAAAGTATGTCAAGCCAAAAATTACACTTTATTATATATTATAGGAGCCATACATACAATGCTTTTGCCCACTAAGGCTGTTTTTGCGCGATGAAGACTTAATTTACTTTCATCACGTCTATTTCTCATTACAGTTGCACACAAACGTGGAAACAACTCAGAGTGTTTTTTTACGAACATAGCTACCTTATATAATGCCGGAAGTGTCAGGATGCGGTATTTCACAAATAGATGCCTGCAGGTCTCGGAGGGTTTAATATGAAACATCGCGCGAATGCAGCGTTTTTGCATTTTAAAAACAATTTCTTTATTAGTTGAGTTGCCCCAAAAGATAATACCATATCTAAGTACCGATTCAGCAAGGCCGTGATATGTTGCTAGTAAAGCATCTGTACTGACGGTTTTATAAAGTTTAAATAGAACATACGCCGAACTACAAACTTTTTAACTTATTTCATCAACGCGATGTGAGTCCAAGAAAACGGGCAGTTTCAACTTCATTTATCGGTCTCAAACTAGAATACTCTGTGCTATGGTAACCAGGCAAGGACAGAACTATCTTCTCACCCAATCCTCCCGCACTTGTCCACTACCGCCACCACAAGGCACGCCACTTTTTCTGTCCTCGGCCTTGCTAATCCAGCCGCTGCCAGCAATCTCCCCCGACTCGTCGGTCCAGCGAGCTGGTGGACGTCCTACGCTGCGTTTGCAAGTTCGTGGTCTCCACTCGAGAGCCTTCGCATCCTTCGGCATACGTGACCAGCCCACTGTCACTTCAACTTGCTCTCATACTTACTGTGTCGGTTTAGCGACCCGAAGTGGGTCTTGGCCTCCGATACAAGAGGTCGCCACTTGTCTCTGACCTTCGCGGTCTCCTGCCAGTCGCCTGCCTGGAGACTGGCAGGAGACCGCGAAGTTTTTATACAATTTTTATAAAACTCGCACAATTTTATATTTTTAATTACGGTAATTTAGTAAACTTTTCATAAATGTGGTCTGAGGGTTTGATGCATAAATAAATTACGGACATTTTAAATGTTTTTTTTTTTCCTATAATAATTCAGGAATCAAATTCCCTCAGTCCAAAACTTGGTACGGGATAAGAAAAATATGCCTTGAATATTCGCAATTTAATTATCCATCACACCCTCAGGCCACATTAATCAAAAGCATACTCCTTTTATTACAATAACCAAAAAAGTCAAATCGTGCCAGCGAGACAGCATGCTCCACGTAAGAACAGTCTTAATCCTTCCAGCGATAGGCAATCTTATGCAAGGGACAAATTCAATGTACTCACTTATGTCCTTATAAAACTGCAGCAGATGTATGTGGCTGGTGGACTTCATGTACTGCATGAAGGCGTAGAAGTACTCCTGGTCGGCGAGTACCGTCTCCAGGTCGATGCGGAGAAGCTTCGCGCGCTGCGCGTACACCGAGTCCGTGTGCCGGGCGAATGTCTCGAGGAATTCCACCTGAGGGGGCGGAAAAGAGATTTAGAGCTTAAGAAGGACCAATTCCCATACAAACGTAGTTTGGTTTTTATTTACAAACGACAAACCGGATCGCAATGTCACTTTACCAATACGTTCAGAGGACATACATTTAGGGTTTGATCGTGCCTAGAATAATTGCGTTGCGTTTTACGCGTGTCCAGATGACGACATAATAAATGATACTAATTTTGAGTTTAACCAACTGGACACACGTGTGTCCAGTCTCTTGTGTCGAGTTAGTGAATAACCCGACGCGCCGAGTTGACATCTGCTCGCCATAGTTTTTATGAAAAGTCTTATGCGGCTCTAATTTCTTTTTTATTCTGTCATTCTTAGTTGTAAGCACGAGCAAACCTTGATTTGTGTCCTATAAACATATTGGTAAAGTGTCATTGCGATCTGAAATGTGCGGATTTTGTGAATTAAACCCGAACTACGTCTGCTCGGCTCGGCAAAAAGCTCGAAGCAAATCTTTCGTTTAACTAGAAAGCTCGCTAAAACGCTTCTGTTTATTTTATGAGCTTTTACCTGAAATGAGCATTCTAGCGAATGCATTCGCCAGAATGCTCATTACACGTGAATGCTCAAGTCTATAAGGAGCCTTGGGTAGAAGTTTGCTTCTGCAAGTAGGAATTTGTAAATGATGAAACTGATCGCAAAGATGTGGGCAGGCAATGAAACCACTAATGAGCCCGACTGCTTGTTTATAATGGCAGAAACAATACTAGACGTGGATATCATATAAATAGATAACTCTTTATCGCACCCTAGAAATAATATTTGTAGTGGCTGTTCAATTATTACGTAAGACTAGATAGAGGGAGGGAGTCTGAGCAAATCTTTTTTTTTTTCATATACGCCGTTGAAACAAGGGATATTTTTAACGGTTAAGAGGTTAGAAAGTGGTTAAAATTGTCATAAATCAGGAAACTAGCGCTGCAGCCTCTAAGGCCGCTCGCTGCTGGAATCCTTGTCATAAATCAGGAAACTAGTGCTGTACCCTCTTCCTAATTGATCAATTATTGGATAGACTTCATAAGCTTGATTTCCAAGAGTTTGTGTGTTCGATTCCGTTATCGAATTCTTGTCATGTATCAGGAAACTAGTGCTGCAGCCTCTACCTAATTGGCCAATCATTGGATAGACTTCCTAAGCTCGATTTCCAAGACTTGTGCATTCGATTGAAGCAAGCAGCAGTACTTTAATTTTTTATTATGGATCAGTTGTATTTCGATATTTGTGATGTGATAGTCTGGTTACCACAGCACAGCCTATGCTAGTTAGTGACTGTGCTGTGTAAATGTTATGTTCTGAGAACACTTACCCTGTAGTTAGGCGTTGTTGGCAACTGCGCCATAGTTTCGTCTCCAGTGGCGAGTATTATCAGCGTGTTTAGTATGTATGGATCGGCCAGTACATCTGTTAGTGACAGAAGCACCCAGCCGGCGAATATCTCCCTTATGAGGACGCGAAACACTCTGTGGAAGAGGTTTAATATTTAATAGCTGGGCTTACATATACTTTCCGTAGTTATACATTCATACCGCGCTAGGTTTGTATCTTGAACAATTTCTACTTTACAAATATCTATTAAAAATTTTATATCTACTTTCTTGGGGATACCGCCGTTTAGCCAAAGTATTTTTCGCCAAATTTTACTTCCCAATAAACTTATGGCATCAGTTTCATTTCCCAAATGAAACTTTAGCAAGTTTTCATTTCGCATTTTATTCATTTGGTCAAATTATCATTTCGCATAATTTTACTGCGTCAAGTTTTATTAAGACAAAAAGTGTGTTAGGTTAGGTTAGAACTGCGACCCCCTACAGACACGAACTGTGACCAGAAAAGTGGGTTAGGTTAGAACTGCGACCCCCACAGACACGAACTGTTACCAGAAAAGTGGGTTAGGTTAGGTTAGAACTGCGACCCCCACAGACACGAACTGTTACCAGAAAAGTGTGTTAGGTTAGAACTGCGACCCCCACAGACACGAATTGTTACCAGAAAAGTGGTAAAATGAATTTTGACCAAGTATTTATTTGGTAAACAATAACTTGCCATAATAACTTTTGCTAACTGTTTATTTGCTTTAAGTTGTTTCGAGAAATGTTTTTTTTGCCAAGTGATAATTTGCGGAAAATAGTTTGGGAAGTAATACTTTGGGAAACGATTTTTGGCAATACATTAGTAAACCACTTTCTTGGCACCAAGTTCTCGCCTGTAGGTTCTATAAATTGCTATTATTATTACTGTAATTTCAGTAACTCATTTTTACAAAACCGATAGTATATGCAATATTGTTTCTTTATTTGTGGCGTTAGTTAATACTTTAGGAAGTTACTCAAATTAAGGGTTTCCTAGTAAGCCGATCATTGGGGTTTTGGCTGGTGAAGACGGACATAACTCCTTTCAGCTTACGAGCTCTCCAAATCATTGTTGTACAACAAATTAAAAAAATAAAATAAAAAGAAATTTATTCAAAAGTAACAAATTTGCTTATGTTAAGAATGATATAGTTTAGTACACTTTTGAAATGGTCGGAGCCTCAGCATTAATGCTGTTTTTTAGTCTCCGCCGGGATTCCCTACACTAATTCTTTATAAATAAAAAATTGTTAGGCATAAAGGCAGGCATTAAATAAGTAAAAAAAAATTTGAATGAGAATGAAAGCATAAACATGGAAATAAAATAAACAAAAGAGACCAGCCGGCGCCACAAGTAAGCATTTGATTTATTTATTTTTCCCAATTTCTTATACGGCATTGGTGATGCTCCGCAAATACTTGACCTCGGCGTTCCTGTTGTTTGCTAGTGCTGAACGGTCAGCTTGCTATCGAAGACGGACATAACTCCTTTCAACTTACGAGTTCTCCAAATCGTTGTTCTTCAGCAAATACGGCATCACAGCATTGGTGACGCTCCGCAGATACTTGAGCTCGGCGTTCCTGTTACTAGCCGCGGGGTGGACGGCCAGCTTGCTGTCAAGCAGGTCTGTATCGGGCAGATCTGCGCAAAGCGTGTAGTGACGCATAGCGCAGGGCAGCAGCCGCTCCGTTATGAAGCGGGAGTAGTTTATCTGTTGGGGTGATGAGTGGATGTTTTAGTGAGTGTTTTATATTCGACAGCCTCGTTCGTCTAGCGATATCACGCTTGATTAAAAATAAGGTCATGGGCCCGATGCTCACTGGGGGCAGCCGTACTAATGGCCTCAGTCTGTGTGTTCGTGACGTCATGACGTGTTCGTGATATCATTCCGATGTAAAAACCTAACTGCAAAGTGGGTACCCGGGGCTACAAGTGATGTAAATTACTTCAGCCAGATGTCGCTGCCTGTACGTAATACAGAGAAGCTTGTAAAGAGGTTCGAAATTTCGCCGATGCCTGCACTTGCCCATTGATCAGTTGGGAGAGCGCTGGCACGGTTAGCCAGAGGTCGCGGGTTCAAGTCCCGGCATGGGTGGAATTTTTAGCCTCTAAATAGGTTTTTAGATAAACATCTGATTGACAGGGTTGTCAGACATACAATTGTCTATGGATAGCTCAGCAAATGTCATGGTGCAATACGTTTTTGGACTTATTCACTGGATAGAGCTTACCCATGGATAAACCGATAGATAATCCCGTCAGATAGAGTTGGCGCAAGCCAACCATACTAAGAGCCTTACTTATTTTATGTAATGATCCTCCGAATTTACTGTGTGCAATAAAGAATATATGAGTTGAGTCCCATACCTTCACAGCCCTCCGCAGCAAGCAAGCTGAGGCATACCGGAGCTGATGTCGCAGCTCGTCTACGAAAAACGGCTGCGTTGTGATCTTACTGTACCACGAGTTGACGAATTGCTCTAAAATTGTGTTGTAAAACTGTAACAAGACATTTTGCGATAAGTTGACCGTTTTCAGGATTTCATACCGCCGGGGATCTAGCCCCTGAATTGATAGTCTACCACACCAAAATCCAGAGCATTTATGCAGTAACCAAAACATTCTGGGGTGGGCTCAAGGTGAAGACAAATTAAAAATTAAAATCATAATTTGGTCCAGCCATTCTTGAGTTAATGGTGCAACTAAACAAATCATTAAAACACACAAAAAAATATAAACTGACTGTTTTATATAGATAATTTTTTATTTCAATACTTAACAGGAATCACATAATTTATTCATTATTACCTATTTAGGAATAGACAAATTTTTTTTTTTAGATTTATATTTCTTTTAGAAGTCATATCTACATAAAAAAATCTTCAGAATTACTTTCTGCTTCACAATAAAGAGTAATACGTCCATTATCATATGTCATAGTGACTATTGACAGTTACCCAATCCATTCTCCAATAGATAAGCTTACTCACAATGTATAGTTAGTAAGAAAATAATTCTTGTATATAAATCTTTAGTAATTTAACTGTCAAAAACTACACACTTTACTATGTACGCTACATACTAATGGTAATTAACTAACTGGCCCCATGTTGCTACTTACATCCTCTATAGCTTGATCGAGCTGCTTGTCCACGCGCAGCCCCGCCCAGGGCTCTGTGGCCGCCGGGTCATGCCGGGGGCAGTCTGTTGACCCGCAAGTTGGACAACTCTGCGGATGAAAGTGTAAAAACAAACATCAAAATAAAAAGGTAGGTATACCTATTGTAGAAATACACCATCACTTGTTCTGGTTTCAAATTAGGATTCTATTTACCAAGATGTCACAATCATAGAAAAACATCCACACTGGGACCATCTGTACAAGTCAAAGTATGACAGGTTGTGTGATACATCATCATCATCATCATTCAGCCACAAGAAGTCCACTGCTGGACATAGGCCTCCTCCATGGATTTCCAAAAAGACCGGTTGGAAGCGGCCTGCATCCAGCGTCTTCCTGCCACTTGGATGAGGTCATCTGTCCATCTTGTGGCTGGTCGTCCTACGCTGCGCTTGCCGATATGTGGTATGTGTGATACAGCTAGACCAAAAAGACGGACAACAGCATTGTTTTGTTAGAGAATTTTAGAAAGTATGTTGTTATAATTTTATTTACACTAGATGACTTTGCCTCTGGAGGACTACAGCTCTAACGACAAAGTGTCCCACCACTTTCTTCCTTATAAATAAACAGAAATTCCTGGTCCACTTCTGGCTTAGATTCCAATGAGTTAAAAGGTTAAATAGCTACCATTAAATTTCCCCACAGCTTGTTGCCTTTGTCCACAGTTTTTTATTACACATGAACAATGTTTATAAATAAAAAAATCCTTTACAAAAAATCTTTGTTAAAAAGAATGTTTTTAACAAAGATTTTTTGTAAAGGATTTTTGAGACAATGACATATTGAACATTACTAATGTTTACTTATCTGTATACAAGACACATTAATTTTTACAAAATATGACCATGTTTATAAGATGAATTAAAGTTTCTTGGTAGTGCAAGGAGATAAAACAAGTTCATTTGACTGGAGATCTACTAATGATCATTGAACCGTCGTGTTAGGATGTTAATAGCCGAGTAAGGTAATAAACAGTCTTTTATCTACAAACAAAAAGCTGTTCACACTTACCTTATTGAGTACCTCATCTTGGCCTTCTGTCTGTGGCTTGATCAAGTGATCTTCCTTTAATTTCTCTAAATATTGATGGAGGGCACTCGATTGTGATCCAAAATAACACACCGCACATCCTATTCCATAGCTTACGACAATCGTAGCGAAGTGAAATCTGCGACAACATAAACTGGGTTAGATACCTCGGAATGCACAAACAAAGGCTAAGAATCACCGGATGACTAAATTGTACCTGTAAAAGTAGAAAATCGCGACCATACAACCGAAAATGCCTGTGTAAATAATATAATTTTGATTTGAATTATTTTCTGTAAACTTCGTTTGACATCTTTCAGACATGGCGGGGCGAGAAATGATTCTTGTTTGCTGTTTTTGTGAGAACATGTTGCACATGTTTTGACGTAGATTTGCAAGAACAAAACGCAATAATATTTCGTTTGAAAACTCTCCAGTCAGCACAGCAAGAAGGCACAATGCCCGCCTTTACAAGCCCGCAAGCCCGCGAACGAATCGCTATCCCGCTTTTGCATAGGAATAAATAAAGTAAAGATAGAAATGATGAAATACATGCATCGCGTGGGATAGCGCGATTCATGTAAGGCAGGCATATGTAAGCCGTTGAAATAAAGTATCCAAGAGCATGCTTTGAGAAACGTAGTACTAAGTTACATTCGTTTTCAATTCAATTCAATTCTTAATTATGGCTACCCTAAGGATTCTGCCAATGTCGAGTTTTGGAGATAGCAAGTTTTTTTTTTTAATATTTATTATTTAATTAATTAATTAATAATCGTTATTCATCCGGATAAAATTAGAGAAATGTCAATCCAACTACAGCGCTGTTTCTGAACCGAATTACCGAAGACTGCAAATCAGTGTTCCAACCGTAGTGGATTTTCCAGTAAAACAGGTGGTTTCGACTCCCGCTTTAGTAGTAAAATATTGCTTTTAGTGGCTAGTGCATTTCTCTAGTATTAATATTATAAAAAACAAGCAGAGGAAAATAACAAGATTTCATTTTTGTTTTGTTAATGATCGTGTATTTTGTTTGTGTACAATTCATGTTTACATTTGTGTTTGTGTGACAATTTTAATAAATGTCTTCAATGAAGTTAAATCTCTTAACTGCTAATATTATAAATGCGAAAGTTTGGATGTTAAGATGTTTGGATGGATATTTGTTATTTCTAGTTAGTTACTTTTTGTCACATAGATCAGTTCCCATGTAGTTCAGAATACACTGTGGTTTGAGATTGAATTGGAAGGAAAATGCTTCAATGAATATACAATTCCGATTAGTTATAAAAAAAATCGGGAACCCACGATGATAGTGCAGACCAAAATGTATTATGTGATATGTCTGTATTTTATTTCATAATGATAAATTCATTTGTAACTATTGTCGATATTTAGGACAATGCCCAAAATAAGATCCTCATAAAATTTTCACAGAAACTACTTCTCACACGTAAAAAAAAGATATGTCCGTTTATGTTTACAAAGAAAATTATTTCAATAATAGAAACAAATTAAAATTAGTACATATTAAAAATGGAAACAATTAAGCTAATGGCAGACTGTTGCAAACAATCTACAGATAGCTCAACTGGTCCATATCAATACCAGTTATTGAATCATTTGATGTTTATGTTGATTTGCTAATTGTTAATATTTTATTACGTAATAATAAAGGTTATTTATTAATGACGTACGGTATTCGTTCGAAAAAACTACAATTTGGTTAGTGGAAATTTTAGCGATTTTTACAGTAGTCCGTTTTTTGTTAGTGGTTTTCTGGTGGTTTTAGAAATTGCATCTGGTGCTGGTGGAGAGCTAGTTAACTGTCGGCAACACTGCTTCAAATGTCAATTTTATTTACAAGTGGAAAGTAAAAGGAGATGGGTGTGTTTTGCTTTGCTTTGTAGTAATTTATCGAATTTAGTTAGTTTTGGTCGTAATATTAATAGGAACTGTATTAGTTGTACGTCTAGTGTTACGTTCTTGTTAGCGAAAGATAATCCGACGACTACATCAAGAAAAGAAGTGGTTGTGAATTTCATAAATATATCTTACGAAAATAAATGCTATCAAATAATTGTTTACCGAGTGATTTCTCCACAACATGAACAATCAAAAGTTATCTTAACGTCAGAGAACTCTCAATCTCAATTACAAACGAAGTAAAACAATGACTTTACCCGATAATCTTTGTTTTGGCGCGCATGAAAATGTTTCACCCTGAGCAAACTCCCAGGCCTCAAGATGAGCATGACGCCCAGCCAGAGGGGCGTCATGCGGCTCAGCGAAGCCCTAGACAACATGCAGTTGGCCTACAACCCTATAACTAAACAACTACACTTTGTAAGCCCCCGTGTTGAGAAAACCACTGAAACTGCGGATGAAGTTGACCGTTTATCAAAGAAAAGCAGTTTCAGTGACGAAGGGAACTTCTCCCTTTCTACGTGTGAGAAGAGTGATACCAGTGGCTCCCCGAAAAGCACCCTGCAATGGGGTGGAAGTGTGACCAGTGGCCACAAGAGAGGAAAAGATGGGGGTTCCTTTTCCAGCACTGTATCAAGCCTATCGGAGTGTTCCCTGGGGTCCAACGCCTCGAAGGATCAGGATGGAGTGGATACGGTAGAGGAAGACAGTGTCAAGGTGAAGAAGAAGGGGCTCTCAGGGTTTTTTAGTCGGTGAGTTCTTTTTCAATGTTTTTTCTTTCTGTTCATTTAAGATTTTCCTCCTAGATACTTACTGGCTTTTAGTGTTATTTGAACTCGTTAAAAAAAAAACCTAATTTTCAAGTAAATAAATATACAAAATGATCATAAACTTAATGTCTCTACTTGTGACTGATATGTAGATCCATTCTCAGTAGTAAAGTGATTTCCAAAATTTCAACCTTTGAGATATTGATCTTTTTCACTCATGGGCCTGCTATAATTTGCCAGCTTTAATTTTGATACTGAAATTGAGAATTCCAGTGCATGCAAAAAGGTTAACAATTTTTAAATAGTTTTTAATGAATAATAAAGTACAAGGTAACAAAGGAGACGTTTTGTTTTTCGTTTTGAAGTTTTGGGTCAGACAAAATATCTTCCTTGGCACTCGTAAGCCAAGTTTCTCTTAA
Source organism: Yponomeuta cagnagella (assembly GCA_947310995.1). Taxonomy (NCBI): domain Eukaryota; kingdom Metazoa; phylum Arthropoda; class Insecta; order Lepidoptera; family Yponomeutidae; genus Yponomeuta; species Yponomeuta cagnagella. The sequence continues at coordinate 17,109,315 of OX371277.1, forward strand.
TAAAAGTAGAAACTTTGTTTGCATACATTTCTTTATGTCTAAACAAACTTTGGAAAAACCAAAATGGCTTCACTTTCACCATCAAGTTATTTGTTCACCGTACCATGGCCTCTGTCTTATGACTTGGAGTTGTGTCTAATTTTGGACAACATACTTTGCATGTCAATAGCTGATACTTGTTAGAAACAAAATATCTTTCTATGATAAAGGGTTTTACTTATATAAAAGTCAGTGCAACGCAAGACTGCTTACATCGCAACTGTTGTATTATTTAATTGATCTGATAAAACTATCAAATTAAATTCTTAATTACTTAACTAGTAAGAACATATTAATTATTATTGATTCATTATTGATACAACTTTACCCTATAAAATCTGGTAAAAACTAGTTTTTGTGAATTGTTAGTAGAAATATATTATATCTGATTTTTGCCATTCAAACCAAGTAGGTTTTCAGACTTAATTTATATATAGAAAAGAATGTCAACAGTATCCTTTTAAAGGTCAGTATGAGGAAGTATGAATACGAATTTCTGCCAGACAAAATATGGAAGGTGTCCATGAAAATGTCAGAAATGATTGTAAAAAAAACCTTGTGTAATTTAATTTTAATTTATGAGTGTAACCATTGGTTTCTCTAATAAATTTCACTAAGGTATAAATAGTGTCTTTAGATTCCTCAAAACTGGCCAAGTGCGTGTCGGGCCACGCGCTGTGTAGGGTTCCATAGAAAGAGGGGGTTTTATCTGCTTTACAGAAGTAACAGCTTCATCAATGTCATTTTCATCACACAGACGCACACGCACACGCACACGCACACGCACACGCACACGCACACGCACAACGCACACGCACACACATATTCATCATTCCCCAACTTAAAACATAAACACACATACACCCATTTTTTTCCTGTATTTTTCCTGTATTTAACATTAAGATATAATGTTACTGCAGTTTATTGTTCATATGTATTGAGGATCAGGGGATCAGAGGATCATTGGCTCCCATAATACAGATTTTTCTAGCTTGGGAGTCAGACGACTCACTAACTTAGTTCTTTGTCAGCCGTCTATAAACTCTTACTTTATGTTTATTTAAACACTTTTGTATGTGGCCATAAAATAAAGTTATTCTTAATATTATTATTTTTAATGGATTTTGTACGAAGTTTTCCTTTAATAAGTTGGTCACCTATTACTCGTTAACTTGTAAGTCCTACTTAGCCGTGATAGTTTTCCTTTTAAGTTCTACTACCCTGAATTTTTTCACGTTTCTGCAATCAACCGTTTAGCCAGAAGAGAGGAGGAAGGGACGCCATACTCGGACAAAAATTTGCGCTTTAAAGCTTAATGTTTCGCAAACGGAACTGTAAATAAAAAAGTAATGTTCCTACAGTTGCAATATTTTTAATTAACCAATCCAAATCCTAACACTATGTTGTAGAAAAAAAAAACAAAAAATGTTTTTTTTAGGATTTTATTCTACCGTTTTGTCGGCGTGATTAATATGTATGTCTATGCGAAATTTCAGCTTTCTCGTACGAATCGTCTCTTAGCTAGGCCTGAGACAGACAGACCGACTGACATGGCGAAACTATAACGGTTCCTTGTCGATTACAGAACCCTAAAAATTCATTAGACCTATAGGTATTTACCGAAGACAAAAGATGCAAATGTAAATAATAATAAATTATTTACATTTAATTAATAAATTTTATAAAGGTTTGTAAACCCATATATTAAAAAAAAAACTGAGAAATAACTTAAAGCGCAAAACACAATCTCTAATTGACCTGTTTCAGGAACAGTGCACTGTATGGTTAACCCTGTATACATATTTTACTGAATTTGCCAATCCGCAGTAGGCACGCGTGGTCTGTGCCCTGCAGTTGGACATATAGGCTAATATTAAAAGAAAAATTAAATAAAAAAAAATTGAATAACTATTTGCTTCTCTCTCACACCATATGGACGGCTTTATTGTAAAAGCGAGACGTAAATAGTGGTCCAGTCCCCTTCTTTAATTGACAGTTTCATAGCAATAATAATGCAGTAGACCACATTCAAAGAAATTAATGTCTCGAAATTCATTGAATACAGCATGTTGTAATGTTTTATATTTAAAAGTTTGCAACATTTGAACAACTGCAAAAATATGTCTTTGTAATTCGAAACTACTAGACGTTCGAGCTAAAGACGCAATTTCTTAAGAAGTAGTCGTTTGGCAAGACAAATTTCATGATAATACAATTATGCCGATGCCAACATTTTGTGGCTCGGTGCAGCAGGAGAGGAGAGGATGCCACAATTTTTTGCTCTAGATGTGTGCCGGCATTTGTACTTCTGTACGTAGTCCTGAAGTTTTTTTTAAGCCGGGTTTGTCCCACTACTGGGCAAAGGCCTCCCCCATGATCCTTCACTCTGTCCCGAGCCATCCTCTCCCATCCGGGCAAAAAGGTTGATTAAAGAACCGGCGGATATTCTCGCTACTGAAATCAAGATTCCCACAATTCCCACATAACCCCCAGTTTCTCGTACACTAACAGTCCGTTATCTACTGTAAACAACAACTCAGTTTTCGGTCCGAGATATCTGAGGAGTCGACGACTTCAAAACGAAAGAAGAACAGTCAGTTCATAAAAAAACCAGCCAAGTGCGAGGCGGACTCGCGCCCCAAGGGTCCGTACCCTAAATCTTAACTTTTTTTTTATTTTCTTTAAAGTTATGTATTGTTTAAAGCCTGTCAATATGTGTTTACCTTTGAATTCTTAATTTGAAGATTATGATATGAGTGTAGATAAAGATACATTAAAGGTCAGATTAACGGGTCCCCCCCGTTATTTTTATACTTTTAGTATTTTTTATAACATGCATACATAATCTCACGCCTGTATCCCAGAAGGGTAGGCAGAGACCAGGGACTGCCACTTGCCACGATTTTTTTTATCCGCCATAAATATTCGTATATTATGTTAAAATCTCAACAAGCTACCTACTACGGTTCACGGGATCCAGCCCTTTAGAAGTAAGATAGACATACGGACAGAAGGACAGCGTAAGCTAGGCTTAGGTTTAGTAACAAAATGTTTACTTAATAAACTTTGCCATTAATTGAGGAAACATTTTTTTTTATGATAAGATTTTTGAATTTGCATTTAGTAATACGTCGGGCACGGGACTCTAAAAACAACCGATAACCGTCAACAGTTTCTTAACGTGCCAGAAACCAGGACTTAGCCTACTTTCTTGCAGCAAAATGGCTATTAATTTTTTCGACCGTGATTCAATAAGCGTTGCCACGGAATCGAGTCACCTATTGTGTGCAATTTAATAGTCCATTGTTTAGTGCAGTTTGATTACTAAATCACAATGGAATTTTCTGACAAAGGAAGAAAATGACAACAAAATCTACGGATTAATTTTAAAAAAAATAGAATACTTTTTATTTGGTCTCTTTGTTACATTTCTTGATTCTATATTAAATGCAATTGGTTTATAATTAAACTAATATTATTAAGTAACTATTTTAAGGCATAAATAATGTAGCACAGGGTAACCACCAAAAACCAGTAATGAACACTACAAATTAAAATCATAACTATTCTTTACCATAACTCCCAACATCAACTGCAACCAACTTGCAGGAAATCTCATGAAGTTTGTTTTGGTTATCAACTTTCTTCGAGAATGAATTACTAATACCCTCCCTACAGTTACTAATGTAGAGACCTCCTTGCTTGTCCAAGCTCTTTTCGAAGCAAGCATAAAGTATAGAGACAGCTCCTTGCTCTGGTGTTTTGAAGAATATGCTCATGGCCCAGGGGAAGAACTTTTTGAACACTGTGCCATCGAATAAGTCTGTGTTGACGATCCCTGGATGGACGGAAAAGCATCTGACTGGACTGCCCTCTTCCTCCATTAGGCGATTTATGTGCCTGGCGCTTACTAGCTGTAAAAATAGAAAAAAACATAAGACCGGCGGAAAACGGCGTGAAAGAAAAATAAAGTTTTTAATTTTGATTTCGGAATATCTTCCGAAACGCGGCACTTTTAACCCTTTTGCTTTGTCCCATTAATATGTCAAATAAGAAATGAACATTATTATTATTATATTTTCTGAATCACAGTGACATCTGTAAAATATGGCAACATTATCTGGCTTTTAATGGCTAAATAGCCAAGAAAAGAAATGTAAGAACATTAGAAACTACTGATTAGATTAGAAATCTAATCTATTCTAACATTTTCAGTACATAAAAAACCGGCCAAGTGCAAGTCTATACAACATTTGAATATTTCAGGCGTCTACCTGTTGCCCTTATTAATACCGAGCACAAAATGACAAAAAAATCACGTTTATTGTATGGGAGCCCCACTTCAATATTTATTTTATTCTGTTTTTAGTATTTTTTGTTATAGCGGCAACAGAAATACTTCAATTGTCTAGCTATCGCGGTTCATGAGATACTGCCTGGTGACAGACAGACGGACAGTGGAGTCTTAGTAGTAGGGTCCCTTACTCTTTGGGCAAGGAACCCTAAAAGTTAAGTTACTTTGATTAAAAAAAACCTTCTACAGCCATCTACATTTTTTATTTGACAGGTGCGGTAAAAAGTGTCCCATTAATGTCCCATTAGGGCCGACTCGCACCACTTCTTAAATGTCATTTAAATAGACTTTTGTATGAAGAATTTTAGTTAAATGCTGTTTTAGCCACATTTAAGAAAGTGGTGCAGTGCAAGTCGGCCTAAAAACAGAGAGGCTCTCTCTGTCAAGTATCTATTGACATTATTTTTAACCTACTTCAAAAAAGGAGGAGGTTATCAATTCGACGCGTATGTATATTTTTTTGGTTATGTTCCTCCATAACTCCGTCAAATCTTAACCGATTTCGACAATTCTTTTTTTGTTCGTATAACGTCCCATTGGTCCCATTTTAATTTGGTGAAGATCTGATGAATACTTTCAGAGATGGGAAACGGAACTCTTCAATGGACAGCAGTAGATAAGGCCCATCCTTTAGTAATATCCGTATTTTTCATAAAATAGCGTAAAAGTAGTCCCAAGTTAATTTGGTGATGTTCTGGTGAAGACTTTCGGAGATGGAAGTTTAGAACACCACATTTTAAAGCAACGAATTAAGTAGGGTAAATTATGGTTATAAGTGTCTTCTTTATTTTTCTCCCGCTCCCTGGAGCTCCGACTAAAAATTCAAAAATAATTTTTTTTAAATAAAAAATATTTTTTTTTAAATAAAAAATAAAAAACCTCTTCGAAAAACTCCAAGTCGGTTTTTATTTTTTATTTAAAAATTTTTTACGATACTGTTTGTTCCTCACCTCGCAAAGTTTCGATTGCGCGTAGGCAGCGTTCGTATCGTAATGCCCCTTCATATTGATGTCGTCGAAGTAAATCTTGCCAGGATGGTGTGCGCAGGAAGTGACGTTGACAACCCTTGACATTTCACCGGTAGTACCGCCCCTTTTCAGCGCCGGCAGTAGGAGATGCGTCAAATAGAAATGTCCCAGATGATTGACAGCCAGTTGCGATTCGAACCCGTCTTCTGTTAGTGTGTAATCTCCAAACATAATCCCGGCATTGTTTACCAGTAGATGCAACGACGGGTATTCTTTTAGGACGCTTTCGGCGAACTTCTTGACCGACTTTAGGCTCTGTAGGTCCAATTCGATCGCTTGCAAATTCTCTCCATTCTCCATTTCTTTGGCTAGTTTGTCCGCCAATTTAGGCTTTCGGATCCCGATAATAACGACCATATTCGCCTTGAGCAGTCCCCTGATCACTTCGGTCCCAATGCCCCGGGCTCCACCTGTCACTACTGCTATCCTTTTCTTCGCGTCGGGGAGCTCTATCTTGTTTCTTGCTTTGTTCCACCAGTCGTCTATAAGGCCACCTGCGCCCGCTCCTTGAATCTCAAGCGAGTGCCAGAGTTCGCTAACTATGTGCTTTATCGATTTATGTCGGTTAATGTACCAGTAGATAGCGGCGGCCGATAGAGTTATTGTTATGAGGTACATTTTGAGGTTATGTTTTTGTCGGAGGAGCGCGCGTTTCACTCTGGCTACGTTTGAATACTGGCGTGTGGCTTTCACCGACCACCGTTGTTGGTTGGATCCTCAGCGCTTTCTCTCGTACGAGTGTTTGTTTGTGATCGGAGTACAGTTATCTGGGGTTCGTTTGCCTGCAAAATGCATCACAATGATTTAAAAGAAGCTTGTAACTTACAATATACCGATTTGCAGCTGTGGATCGAGGGTGAACTGACGTGATTGTCGCTAGCGTGATTAATTGTGACTGATGTCATTTTGTTGGATGGCTATTTTAACGACCGGATTTTAATGTTTGCCCCGTGTGATTGCTTCGTGGTCATTGTTTGTTGTACAATTTGTTGAACACATTGCGTAATACACAATGGTTGATTGGTGATTGGTCGTACTTGAAAGACCAGCTTTTTCAGCGCATGCGTGGCTTTTGCCTGCTAATAGACACGTTCGTTGCCAAATACCTTTAACAGGTCACATGGAACCGGTTTGGAATCGTAAGCTAATGGTGATTTCGTGCGATATTTCGCTGTTTAGGATAACGGTGTTGCTAAATCCGTCGTCATTAAAGTGGAAGTTTTGTAAAGTAGCTCAATAAGTTTGGATGTATGTGGGCATATCGAGATGTTGTTTTGACATTCGAACCATAATGATAACATTAACAAGAAATGATAAACAGTTAACTCAAACAGAATTAGTGGAGATGATGCACTACAACGCTTTAAGTTTTCTTTGTTTGGACAAAGACACCAATTAAAAAAAAAACGAACGGCGCAAAACGCAAAATAAAACACCAGCGAAGTTGAGTTTATGCCTTCGTGAGGGATTAAATGAGTTAATAAATGAAACAAATGTGGAAATGAGCAACCGAAACTCCAATGATGGGGTATTTTCATATATGGAGAGAAAAAATTAGAAAAGCTGTCAAAGACTTCTTGATTTTGTTAGATTATAATAAAAAAATACCGCATACAACTTGCAATAAAGCCCTAAAGTTTGTGTCATAGTCAATTTCATCTAGACACCTTAAGCACTAACGTGCCTTATAGCTTGTGACCTAGTCACATCTACACACTGTAAACGTATATATTATCATTCAACGCCTATAGGAATCGTGGGCGTTCCATTTAATAGTAAGTACGACTGGCGGCGTACTAGCACTGGTCGATGGGTTCAATTAAAGTTCCTTGCACTTGGCTATGCTATGGAGTTGCTGGTTGTCTACCAGGCAAGCTATGTCTTTGGATTCGGAGATCTCCACAATGCAAGGGATATGGCTGCAGCAGACGATGCATGACTTGCCACTCTTGTCACAGAGCTGGAAGATCGGAAGGTCTGCTTTGGGTAGCGTTTGGTGCAAGGAATTGTGCACCTCCTTCCTCAAATTATAGATGGACACTGGATCTCTTACAATGTACGCTGGAAAGTCTTACTAATGTTACCGACTTCAACTACCGTTTAGCATTTGTTCAACGGCCTGCATCTGCCGATTTAATGAAGACAGATAGATAACTCTTTATAAAGCAACAGAGATCATATGGGTCGATCCTGTGTCGATAACCTTTGTTGCTTTGTGACTTCCTTCATTTTTGGAGCATTCCATATTTGACACTCTGATCTAAATAGGAGCTTCTGTTTGTCCTTTGTTTTGTGATTCGGTATTTATAGCGATTTGTTTATAATTAATCGTGTCGTGAGAGAAAGAGAGAGGGAGGAAAGAACTGGTTAGCATAAAAGAGATCGATGTAAATCAGTCCATTGGAAAGCCTAACGTGGCCTGACTGCGATTTCGAATAAAGATCTGAAATTAGTTAGGCGAAAAAAACCATGTATTTTTTCTATTGGTCTAACAGGTAGTAAAGCTAGGACGTGTCGTAAATTTCGTCGATACTAACATAATAAGCACAGAAAACGGAGCAGCGAACTTTGGACGTACCTATGTTATTGTTAGTAAGCAGCAATGAAGCTACATACAACTGGTGCGTTGATAAGTATGGGAAAATTTTCGACTTTACTATCAATGATTAGTTGCCTTGCGATGATATCGCTCGCATCACTCAACACGAATACGATAAGGAATTACGTTAACTAAACCACTATCACGTGACCTATAGCAATCGAAATAGGTCTTTGAAACTTGCGTGTGACGTACCAATTATACGTATTTTCATACCGAAAACGAAGCTTCGTATAATCAGGAATGTCTAGAAAGCCAAAGCCCTGAAATGCCAAGAAACGGAGACTCTGGCTCGAAGGACCAAAAATGGCGACCCAAACACATACTCCACACCCGGGAAAACGCTTATCGACCGGACCGAAGGACCAGAAAGTAAACTAATAAAACCTGCAAAGTCAGAAGAAAACACTGCGCTCTGTAATTCTACATAACACCATAAAAATGATTCTCCAACAGCACTCGACCGGTCAAACTGGTTCCAGAACGCACGGCGACCTGGCCAAGACCACGGGCGTAGTAACCTCGAGATTATCCCACCCTGCTCCTTATACATTGCTGGTTTCTTTAGTTAAAGTGCACACCTGCTACGAAAGGAATCTGCAGTGGAAGAGAACAAAGCGTTAGAGGCTTAAAAACGGGCGTAGGTCAGAGTTTTGACGCAATGAACTAAGCTCAGGGACTGAACAAAGAAACTGTTTTTCGATTCAGAATGTTTTTATTGCACACAGAATGTTTTTGTGAAGAAAGAAATGATGAAAAAAAAACAAGGATGGTAGTTGCAATATCAAAAGCATCTGCCTTCAAAAAGTGCATAAAATGAAAGGTGTCAGGTTGCTTTGCGTTCTTTTATGATACCTTACTTGAATATCATATTTCTTTGGAATGGAATTTGTTGTCTTGGAATGCGTAGTGCGTAGTTTTATTTTAACTCCTAGTGGTCTCTGGTAAGACATCGGTATTTATCTTTTTGTGTCGCACAAAGTGTACAAAAGTCTTTACTATTAGCATTACTATGACTAATTGTGTCTTGGCCATTCATTAAATAGCTTTTCAACGACGTAATAGAGCTCTTTACAGTGATATCCTTGTCCCTTGCAACTTCAATGCAAGTCGGTGTCATTAGTTTGTCGATGACGTTTTAGCTGCACGTAATGGTGTTATCAGCTGTCTATCAAGGTCTCTTTATTCATTGATTGAAGATAAATTTACAATTAAAGTTCTGTGGTGGAGAAATAAATTATTATTTGCAAAGCGATTCCTTATGAACAATTCGGTCAATTCTTAGAAATTATCAACAAACTCATGGGTTTAACAATGGCAAACAATACAAATTTAAAATGTCAAAAATAATAATAATAATAAACAATATCAATACACTAATATTTAACATGTCAGTGGATAGTAATAAATTTATAATGTCACAGTAGGATATTTTAATAAAATACAGTTATTTAAAAGTAGTGCCATCCAAAAAATCTTCTATGAAATAAAAACCCTTCTTTAACTAACACTTTTTTAGGCTCATCACATCATAAATAAAGTTCTTGAGTCAATAATTTTTAGGTCCATAGGTAGGACATTATAGCGCGGTGAACAGTGAACACTTGAAAAAGCTACTGAACATGATGAGGAAACATGAGGGTCTTAGGTACATATTCACATAGCACAACGCTTTAAAATGTCTGTCAGAGATAATCGTTGGTTTCTTAATTAAGCATTTTACTAAGTGTATATTGTCTCGATATTTTTAGGGGAACCCTAAAAAGATCGAGACAATATACATCCGAAGGGTACCAAACGGCTACCCTTCCCTCTTACTAAGACTTCACTGTCCGTCTGTCTGTCTGTCTGACTGTCTGACTGTCTGACTGTCTGTCTGTCTGTCTGTCTGTCTGTCTGTCACCAGGCTGTATTTCATGAACCGTGATAGCTAGGCAGTTGAAATTTTCATAGATGATGTATTTCTGTTGCCGCTATAACAACAAATACTAAAACACAATACAATAAATATTTAAGGGGAGCTCCCATATAACAAACGTATTTTTTTTGCCGTTTTTTGCTCGATATTAATAACGGCAACAGGTGGACGCTTGAAATATTCACAGAACATGTAGTTCTATATTCGCTTCAAAAATAAATAATTAAATTAAAATAAAATAAATATTTAAGCGGGACTCCCATATAACAAACGTGATTTTTTGCCGTTTTTTCTTGATGTTTGTGTCTAATGTTGTGTAGATAATGGTACGGAACCCGACTCGAAGTCCGACTCGCACTTGGCCGGTTTTTTGAATCTGAAGAGTCAGACTAATACTTGCATACTTACTTAGTGACACTCGCAATTCGGAAACCGGCGGTTAGTTTTCTTCTATAATTATAATGGCTACGTATGCTATGCTTATCAATAAGGTATTTGGTGTCTGAGTTCATTACTGTCGAAACTGCCCAATTATGTGTTTATATTACATGAAAACAATAATATTTTTGCCAAACTTCCTTCTGAACGGATTTGTAAAAATAACCACATTTCAGTGAGTCAAGTCTTACTCACTCTGTTGATACAACAAAACGCAAACTTTGAGCCATTTATTAGTCATGTTATTGTAATTGGAATAATGCTGTTTGAATTTTAGCTTGGGTCAGAATTTACATACAATCTAAATCAGACTCCTAATTTAGATGATCGTGGAATTTTGCGAAATTCACATTCTGTATTATGACTCGTACTGCCTGGGACATATTTTTGAATGGTGCTGAGTGGTAAATCTAAAAGTATGTCCCTGGCACTACAGCGTCTGTGCAGAGACATTTCACGATGTAATCAATTAACGTTAATTGATAGATTTGACTCTTAGGGCCAATTTTTCAATAGTCAGATAAAACTTAACTCGAGAACAAATTTCATGCTATCACTGTCTAAATCATACGTCAAAACCGTGACAACATCAGTTTTATTCGCCAGTTAAGTTTTACATGACTTTTGAAAAATCCGGTCTTAGATGTCAAACTAAGTTGTCAAGCTAAGGTCAAACTATGTTGACCATATCTTAAAATGGATAAAATAACTATGTTTCATTAGAATTATGCTTTGTTAATATTTTAACCTCGGTATGCCCAATGAAATCGTAAGATTGTGATTTAGAAGAACAGTGTGAACGTTAAAGTACTTGGAGTGAAAGTGCTGTACACTACATAATAGTTGAGTTAATGATTTTCGCCATGATTACGACATTGTAACTGGCTAAAGTTATGACTTTAACTGCAGCAATTTATTATTAGACGTGTAAAATTGTACGGAAAATGTTAATTGTATTTTTAACGGCCACAATCGTCTTCACGTAATCTCTATTATATGAAGCGATTTCAATCTTAATTGATCAAGAATCTATAATAAACTATGGGGAATTCCATGAAGCAAAAAGTTGCCGTTTTCTTGGAAGGACATACCCTTCCAAGAAAACTTGGCCATTCCGCCCGGTTTTCTAGCTCCAGTCAGATAGTTTGTAGTATCCAGAAGTAGGCGACGCCGAATAAAAATATTTGAGTATGAGTTTATTCGAATTCGATCAGAGAAATTACCTCCAACCAATTTGAGAAATGTGTCAAGGTCATGTGATTGTTCAATTCAATTTAATCCACCCAATAATAGCTCATTGTTTTTTGTCCCCAAACTGTTACCATTAACAGCATTGTACAATCTAATTCTATTCACGGACTGAGTCATGTTGATTTTACGTAGAGAAATGACGAAAATTTCGTTAGAACGCCCGTTTCAGATGATGTTGTAGACTTGTGACCAATTATAATTAGTATCCGTATACAAATGACATAATTCTTTATGAAACGGGTCTTGGATTATTTTAATACTGGGTTGTATTTTCCCGGACGTGTTTAGGTAGTCCTAGGTAATGTGTGAACAACTCTACACATGGTAAAACAAGTAAGTAATCGTAACTATGCCAGTAACCTATGTTAGTCACTGGCAACAGTTCTTTAAATGAACTAACAGTCGAACAGTTTCGAATTCATTCATTCGAATGTCGAATGACTGAAGCTAAAGTATTCTATCATTCATCACCATCAGCCATTTGACGCCCACTGCAGGACATAGGCCTCCCTCATGGTTTTCCTAACCATGAAGGGTTTTGAGGTTTTGCCATAATCGCCACGCTTGGCAGGCGGATTGGCGATCGCAGTATGCGGTTGGAATCTCGGGAAGACGCTGCTACCTGTCTCCTGGTAATGTATTTCCTAAGTCGCCATTCTATCATTGCGCTCGTATGATAAATATGCATTAGGTTTCAAATTGAGGGAAGCTCAGGATTTATTTTTAGTATCAATAATAAATCGTTTCCGGGCCTCTTGGAAGTTGGTCCGATTCATTCCTTCCTCGCTTGTCGGAGTTTTACGTCAGTTTTTCAGTTTCAGTCCAGTTATACTAAATTCTCATACAATAATCTATTGTAATACTTATGGCGTGTATAACATAAGCAAATACGCTCTTCTGCAGGGGTATGTGATCGATCACTGACCTCAGACATTCAGGTTTTCTCACGAACCTCCTTCTCGCATCGACCATTGTCATGTTACATTTGCAAAATTAAATTTCAAACTACATATCCACCGCCTACTTTGAGATTGATAATATCATAAAGCCAAATTTTTTTTGCTTATCATCTGTTGTGCTTCGTAATAACAGCTATTCGACATATAACTTTTAAACATACATTATTATAAAGATAGGATAGATATCTGCCTCTATATTACACGCACCAAATCCTGAGCGATTACAATAGTCTAACTGTCAAATTCCATACAAATTACTATCGCAAACGTCAGGATTCCGACAGGATTTTGTGCGCATAATTAGGCCCGACTGATAGGATGTCCTATTGCTTTCTTTAACGCACAATGTCAGAAGAATTCTAGTCATATCCCACGTCCCCCCCCTATCAAACTCGAATTACATTCGTGCGAAGTCAGAGTAATTTGTCGGGTATTATAACGTTGACAGCTCACTTCGCCTTCCGCTCAATAGAATGCCTAATCAACTGGTGGGCGATGGTATGTGGCTTCTTTACATGACCTAGAACACTGTATAAACTGTATCCATTGGCTTCCAATCGGACAGGGTGGGAAAGGCTCTCGTGTACGCAGCTGTCTATGACGTGGCTAAACGTCAAGAAGTTTTAAAACATTTGCTGAATTATTTATTGGCTGGGTTATATTTCGTTGAAGCGGTGGTAGCCCAGTGGGTAGAACAATGGACTCGATAGCGGGAGACCCAGGTTTGATTCCCAGTGCGTGCATGTCCTATGGCTTTGTTTATTTTCAAAGTTACGTACACCTGCGAATTTGTAGTAGTAATACAACGGTGAAGGAAACCCGCGGCTTGTCTTTCCTGTGGGCTAGGCCGACTAAGCTGTCAGGATGGTATAGGTGCTGGGCAAGCTTACGCCATCTAAAATACAATGTCTCAGCCACTGCAGCGTCCGAGTGGTGCCTTAACCCATCTAGTGTGAGTAAAGGTGTCACTGGACGCTGTATAAATCATCTCATTACGTAGATGCAAAGGCCAAAGTTTTTTTTATATTTCGTTGGGGGATTTATTTGGACAAGAAGTAGCCTATGTCAAAAGATCACGTTGATTCGTTGTTTCATTGCTGCGTGGCAGAATGACAAACCAACAGACACACTTTCGCATTTAAGTAGGAATTGAGGTGAATATGATTCTTACTTTCACAGTTACATAAGGAGGATTTTCTGGGAAAAGGGTTTTTCATTTATTCTACTCTTTTTAGGGTTCCATCGTCGACAAGGAACCCTAAAAAGGATTTGCGAAATATTACGCTTCAAAACGCAAATTTTTGTCCGAATAGGGCGTCCTCTTCTCTCTCCTGGCTAAACGATTGATTTTAGAAACGTGACAAAATTCAGGGTGTTAGCATATATAATAAACTTTAAAGAAAAACAACTATGTAGGCTTTACAAATTAAAGACTAATAGGTGACCAACTTATAAACGGAAAACTTGGTACAAAATCTATTGAAGGTTACGTTGATGAAGTTGTTTGTTCTGTAAAGCAGATAAAACCCCCTCTTTCCACGGAACCCTACACTTTTTTAAGAAAAGCGAGGAACATGTAGAGCGCGGTAAAAAAAAACCTAAAACAAAAATCCCGACCGCAAAAAAGTTGTAAACAAGGCCTAAATGCATCCTGTTGAATTTTAAACCTCAACAGGAGGGACCAAACATACCTACTTCAATTACAGTCGGGTATAAACATAATCTTTTGAGTCTCTTGAGAACAATAACACAATATAGCTTCGCGTACTTTCACCAAATAGGAGATGTATAGCCAAGGGCAAGAATGCAATGCTGGAATGCGCGCACGCAGCGACAAATGAATGTCGATGAAAAAAAAGGTGTATCAGGATCGTGGCAAGTAGCAAACCCTGGTCTCTGTCTATCTCTCCGGGATACAGGCGTGAGTTTGTGTATGTATGTATGTGTTGCTTTGCTTTTGGCTCCCTTCCTTCACACTCTCTCAACTGCATTAACCTTACTTTCCAGCTCAGGTATTTTCACCACGAATCCCCTCTCACGTTTTTGCCCCGGCCAACTGTTCAGAATCCAGTTTGAACCTCTTCTAGCTGATTGGCTTAGCGGCTTTGAGAATATCAAATGACACGCCATCGCCTGTTCTGGTCAATTTTTTGTTTGTTCTCATTTTAACTTGACACTGCCGAAGTAGTATCTGTTTACCAACAGAAGAAAATATGAACATAGGGAAGTGTCACCCATCGATAACATTTTTGAAGAATGTTATTACATACTCGTGCTTCCTATTCAATGATAGTAATATAATTTTATTGGCTACTGATTAACAATCCACTTGAATACTTAGTTTTCGTAATTAATTTGTCAAAATATTGATAAGTCTTAATAAGATGGACAAACAAACATTTGTTCGTGAAATCGAAGAACTCATCCTAATCATCAAAGTCTAAATCGTGTAATATCAGGCTAATAAAGGCTCGCTTCTTGTGTGCAATAAAGAAGATTCTTTTCTTTTTTCTTGTCTTTGCTCTGCCTTATATTTGCGAACGTTCACATTGGTAAACGACGCCTGCAATGTGATACTGTTTTATTTGTGTACAGGTTTTCATACTCATTGTGAATATTGTGTTTTGACGTGTTCCAGTTCTGTACGTATTTGTGTTCAAATTTTTACAGTGACGTGACATTATCATCCTTATAAATTACTATACTTGTAGGTAAACTTATATAACTTGCACCCAATGCTAAAGTTGTTTGTATGTTTATTTGTGTCTAAATCATATTTATTTCTGTGTTGTGTTACCGAAATAAACTGTAGTAAGTCTGTGCCAAGCTGCATAGCCAATACGATCACCGGTGTTTTAGTGCCGTGGAGTTTTGAAGTGAGCTTTTATTTTTTTACTATCTGAACCGACAAACGTTGTCCTGAACGAATTTCACTAGATTGCGACCGTTTTGTGGAAACGCAAAAAATGCACTTAAATTTCTTCCCCAATTTCCCAATTTTCCGAAGGTCTTACCAGATTTTTATTTTTTAACTAAAATGGGACCGATCGAATGGTATGCACTATTGTGTAATTTTTTTTTAAATTGAACACTGCCAATATCTGCCTACCCCACCGGGATACAGACGTGAGTTTATGTAATGCAATGTATGCAATCTTTTTTGTTTTAAACGGTTCAAACTTACGTCGTTTTTCATCGATATCAATCGTAAAAATAAGTGAACATACCAGTCAAATTGAGAACCTTCTCCTTTCTTATGGCCGGTTAAAAATGGGTGTCCAACCAAAACCTAACACACTTTAGATGTCGAACAAGATAGTTGGCCCCAAGGGAAACTAGTCTGACCTGATATCGGTAACATCGTTAGACAACCGACCCGCTGAAGGTTTGCCTTCTACGTCATAGAAAATGGCTCGTGGTCTGATATTTTAGTAGTGACGCTTTGACCTATCGATGGCAGTATATAAATAGAACTATACAATTGAGTTAAGTGACGGCGGCGTAAGGTCACTTTTATCGTGCTGTAATGGTGACCTGTTTGTTGGCGTGATTGATGTACTTTATGTACTTTTTATTCTCTTCTATTACTGGCACCAAACCCGTTTCTGCCATTCGATTTCTTGGTTTTAGATATTCAATCAAATTGCTATTGTGAAAATAGGCTATTATGATATATACAGGGTTATCTCTAAAACGCCTAATTCCTGTAACACCCCAATTAGAGTTTGTGTTTAAGAACAACTTTTGTTCTATTTAGTTCGATATATCAGAGTTTACCAGAGTTCTTTAAATTCCCGCTTTACGATTCTTCCCAATGGCACAGCCTTTGGTAAATAATTCCTCTACGTAGAAGAATATCCATGCTATTTAACGAGTATTGTTAGGAAAACCCTTTCATTGTTTTTTTAAAATGGAACATGGAATTTCAAAAGTCGTAGAACAAAAGTGGTTGTAAATGACAAACTCTACATGTTTCTGGAATTGCGCATAATTGAGGTAACCCTGTATAACACACGCCGGTATCCCGAAGTAATAGTTAGAGAGCACTAGGTTTGCTGCTTGCCAAGATTTACCTACTTCTTTTTCATCCTAAGTTTCGTGGAGATTCATAGTCCCTTACCGTTGCTTATTACCGTAAGCGCCATTAGCTCGATATATGTCTATCATACCTCTCTAATCCTTTATTCTCTCGATACCTCCAAAGTTCAAACCAACTCAATTATGGTCACATCCTCTTTTAGTCTGTGGACTTGATTTATTAGCATAATGGTCATAAACTGTCTGGCGTGGTCTTATACGCATTTTCTTGGTCTAATACTCAATTTTCAGATTATGGCGTTGCCTTTAAGCCACGAATCTTTATATTATTATTAGGCCGAGCTATTCCCTGGTGGACTCCATTTTTATTTTTATTGAATGCTGGATTAATGGTTTTTCTTCTGGAAATAGTTCTTGAAATTAAATTTTTCTTGGGTTTTTTCTTTCTTGAATTAATCTTTAGTTCTGGTCTTCAAAATTGACGCGGTTCTTTTAATTCTCTGCTTTTCATAATTTTTAAGTTGAAAACTCTGTTAAGTTAAAAACGTTTTAAAAAGAATAAACGTGGAGTTTCTTTGTCAGCTTCTTCTCCACATAATCTATTAATTAAAACAGTAAACATTTAGTTTTTTATTAAATAAATAAAAATATTTGAGTTTGATGTGCTGAGTGTACTACGAGTATATACTGTAGTTGTTGCCACGAGACGCTGTGTAAATCATCTGGCCGAGGTCTTAAAGGCCTAAGTTATCTGGGGGCACGGCAGTGCTCCCGCCAAGTCGAGTTTTTTACTGGCGCTAACTAATCTAATTTAATATAATATGTATTACTTGTGATTTTGAGTATTTGGTGATTGATGATGAGTAGATTTTGATACATTGAATTTTCATGCGATGGCCAAGTCAATATTTAAAACATAAAAGATTTTTAATATTGATATGGTCACCATGAGATGTTAGGTTAGCTAATTACTTAATAATTTAAGACAAGGACCTTTACGTAGGTACTAAATAAATTAACCGACTTGGTATTACATGGATCTCACAACTTTTTACGGTAGAAGAACTGAGTTGCGAGACTTGATTTTTTACAAGTTATGTTTTTAATGGCATTTATATTCCGCCGGCATAATCGTCACACAACGTTATGGCACCTCCGTTCCGGTACGCACAATGCGCGAAATTTCGCAAGAGGCCAATGAAAGTGGCGGATAGCAAGACACGGCTTGCGTAATACTGTGTGTAGTGTACAAAGTATTTGAATATTTGAATTTCTTCAAGCGACGGCCGAGCTGCACGCATGCCTGCGTAGGTACACGAAATGTCTAGCAGCAATGGAGAATTTGCACCAAAAAGGTTTTGATCTCATTGGAGAGGCCATGTTAAAAGATAAATAACCGTAGTTCCAAATAAGATTTATATTTAATCAAATCTGAAACCGATCGCCAACCCGCCTGTCAAGCGTGGCGATTATCGTTATGAAAACCATGAGGGAGGCCTATGTCCTGCAGTGAACGTCGAATTGCTGATGATGAAATCTGAATATGATTGTGGTTTCAAAATCAATTAGAGGGATTCTTTAAAAAGATAAAACATTAAAGGCACCGGCTCCCAGCACTTGTTTGAATACACAGAACACAGTCTATAAGAAGATTCCTCCGACAATTTCAGCGGATTTAGCTGCAAACAAGTAGACTAAAAGATATTAAATTCTCAAGGCAATCAACAAGCAATTGAAATAGTTAACTCTGACGTAAACCACTTCTACGAGCTTTCTTAACACGCAAGTGACGTCGGTACGTGATCACACAATCCAGTACGTCAATAACCTGACATCTGCTACATTGAACTTTATCGGTAGGAAGATAGAGTTCGGAATCAGCTATCTGGAAAACTTAATCCGATAGACACGAGTTAGACAGAATTGATTTGTATCGATTGCAGTAATCGATTAAAAACGTAATGATATAATTTATATATGTACTAGGTATCAGTGACAGAGGTTTTTTTTTAAATTTAAAGTTAATTTGTTATTGTGTAAATACGTAAGCAAACCCTGGATTCAAGTGGGGAAGGCCTTTGCCCAGAAGTGGAACACAAACATAAAGGTTTCGTGATGAATGATACAAAGTATTTTTTTTACAGCTAAGTCTTGAAGAAAATTATGTTATACCTTTTCTATTTTATAAAACTGACACTGACTGACCGACAGTCAACGTCAGGAATCAAAGGTACCTACCTTTACCTAATAAATAATCGTGGTTAGACCCGTTTAATATATTACTAAGTCAATGCACAGCTTAAGGCTGGTTTATCCGGGCGTACGGTTTTGGTATGCGATTTATTGCGCTGCGTGAGCAAATAGTAAACATTTTTTTAATTACAGAGATACAAATCCTAATAGAATTTTGACAACCGACGTCACTAACACATTCAGTGATAGTCATTTTGGTATATTTTTATTATCCAAAACTCGGTACAGTTCAAATAAAACCATATTTAGTGATAATTTTTTTATGCTATAAACTTATGACCGGTGGGCCTAGATAGGACATTGAAAAGTAATATCTTTTTTTTCAGATTTTAAATACTAAGCATTAGAGAGTAAAATGTATTTTAAAATACCTGGTTTAGGTTTAATGTCGGAGAACCCAGCCTTGAATGGGATCTAAAAGAGTGATATTTTGCACAGTAATAGTATACTGTATTTTTTGAAAAATGTTCTCTAAATGGTTTAAATATGGGATGAAACTTAGTGTACGACACAGGCACACGGCTAGCAAGCAAATTAAATGTACTGATGTTACAATCTCAAATAAATAATTATTGACTGCCTCGTTGGACTAGCCGTTAAGGCGCTTACTACCAAAGTAGAGGTCGTGGGTTCGATTCCCACTGGGGGCCGCCGTACATTTGTACAAATGGCCTCAGTCTGAGTGTATTTCCATGTTTGTGATGTCCTTGCCCGGTTACCACAGCACAGGGTATCAAGTGATTGTGTTGTGTGGAAGTTATTATTAATATTAAGAAAGAAGAAATTGTCCATTGGACTGTCAGACCTATAAAAGAAACGTAAGTGTAAGATACATGATAATACTCACCGATCTAGCTCAACCAAGACACAAGAACGAGTGGAATTTCAAAATAAACCTCCGTACACCGACGTAGTACGAAATGTTTACGTCTGTGAACTCCAGTGCATTAGTCCTCTGTTGTCATACGCTGCTATTGTTAAACCATGTCTATACTTAACACTGTAGTACAGTGATGTCATCCAGTCAGCATCAGCAAAACTGCCCCTGTAAACACTGCTAATTAATTATTGCCATAACACTTATGCTGCCTGTGATATGTACGAGCAGATGATCATGGCATGCGTATATTTGGTTTTAGTGTCGTAGCCAGAAACATAGTAGATGAATAATATATGTAGGTAGTTGGCACATGTTCAGTGTTTACCAATGTTCATACAGTTGCTTTTGTGAGAAAATATACAAATTTACTTTCGATCGACTTCCTAATAACAAGAAAAAAATACGCATCCTTTATTTTTGTTTGATCCACAGCACACCATTCTTTACATGCTTGCAACCCACGTTACAGACGATTTTGGAATATTCGTATCTATTCCTAGACTAAATCGATTACTATTTCGGCCACGTTGCCTGGTTTCGCTAGATATATTCTAAGGTCGGCGGACTAAAGCACATAAGTCTAATTGTCTTTAAATTTATTATTCTATACAGCATACGTAATTAAAATAGCAGTTTGCTTAATTTTTGTACCAAAATATATGTTCAATTCATTGTTACATCACAGCCTCTCCATTAATGTAATCATCATCATCGTCATAAGCCATTTGACGCCCACTGCAGGACATAGGCCTCCCTCATGGTTTTCCGAGCTTCGAAAACATAACCATGAGGGGTTTTGCCATAATCGCCACGCTTGGCAGGCGGGTTGGCGATCCCAGTATGCGGTTGGAATCTCAGGAATACACTGCTGCCCGTCTCCCGGTGATTTAATTCCTTAGTCGCCTTCTACGACATCCACGGAAGGAAATGGAGTGACGCTATTCTTAATCCGGCGGCACACAGAATGTAATAAAAATAGTAAAAATGTTGTGCAGTAATTTTATAACAGGTTACTTTCACTGCCTCAAAAGATTGTTTTGGTACTTGTGTGCTTCAATCCGCCGACCCTAGTATTCTTCTCTTTACGTAAGAAGACCGAATGAGAATGTGGGTCCATACAGCTCGTTGCTAAGGGTGGTAACGTCATGTGACCCCATTTCCTTGTACAAATATTAGTCTAATTTGCGTTGGCTTTCATTAAACTGTCACCCATGTGGGGGAGCGTCAACGTACAGAAATAGACGACGTACGTCATAATAAACTTATCATGTCTCTGTCTTACATTTAATTTGTGGCATTTGAAGAGAGAGAGAGAGAGAGATATATCCTTAATGAGTAGAATGTACAACTCTGAGCTTTGAGTAATTAATTTATATAGTTGCTATCAGCATAATATCGAATATACATTTCTAATAACCCTTTCAGTTTATTGAGAAAAGTTTATATTAAAATATTTCCCTTTTCATGTTGTCAAATCCCTTGACTTTTATGATTTGACGCCATTTTTTGATTCATTATTTTCTCAGAAGTTGTGGCTCTCTGGACAACTAATTAGGGGTAGACCGGATGCGTATCCGAAAAATACGTCTCGATAAATCTTGACAAGACATTTTAAGACAAAGGCTATTTTCAATTCGTAAACATTTGTGTAGAAAAAATATAAAGAAGTCGGTTAATAAAAAGATTATGAAAGTGCATGGTTAGCGTTTTGTAATCTCAATCTATATGACTTGCAAGATAAAACTTTTTAGATCGCACAATACTTGCGTGAAATGCTATTTAAAAAATAGTTTGTAATTTTAATTTATGTATGATACAATACTGACTCTTTATTTGGATTGTCTTATCTAACAATGTAAACAAATATGCTCTTTAAAGCAAGGTCAGGTGGTTTGATTGAAGTACCAGATACTTCATAAACGGAATAATATTGTTACAGAATTACTTTTCGTCATACATAAACCGATGGCGTGTTATCAACATCCTGCAGTAGATATGACTATAAGATAAGATAAGATAAGAATATTCTTTATTGTACCAGGAAAAACACAAACGTGAAATTATTGCTTACAGCAATTTCTTCCAGGCAACCGACGATGGGGAGTTGCTGAAGGAAAAGTGAGACGGGTAGTAGGTGCAAATATGAATATTCATTTACATACTTATACTTAGTAATAATATACTTACATAAACCTTTACATACAATAGTTATAACAGTTATAAACATACATAAAGTTACAATAAAGTTCTACCAGAGGACAAAAGAAAAGACATACCTACATTCAGGAAAACAATAATAATTGAACAATTATTGGAGATCTTCGCAATCATTGAATCCGATTCTCTTCATTTGATTGGTGGAAGCACAAACTATGTATTTTGCTAGAATTTGCTTTCCTTTGTTAATAGATTTGATAATCTGCCAATTCAATAAATAAATGAATAAATTTCACACAACACAATCACTTGTCCTGGTCCCAAACTAGGATACCATGTGCTATGGTAACCAGGCAAGGACATCACAAACACACCCAGACTGAGGCCATTTGTAGAAATGTACGGCGGCCTCCCGTGGGAACCGACCCCACGACCTCCAGCATGGTAATCAGACGTGATAACGTAAGCTTTGTTATATTCATCGTTAGTAAAGCTTTAGTTTGCACAATTTGTTCTTTCATTTACAGTTCCACCAACAGTTTTATTTGCGTTACCCACATACATAACATAAGTAGCCTATAAACGTTCCACTGTAGGGCACAGGCCTTCTCTCAGGGAGAGAGTGTGGGCTTAATCACCACGCGTGCCCACCGCGGATTGGCGATTTCAAGCGCTGAGGTATGTGGATAGCTCAGACACTCAGGTACTCAGGTTTCCTCACGATTTTTTCCTTCACCGTTAGCGAGTGGTATTGCTACTATAACTTCACAAAAGTACATAACTAGAAAACCAAGTCATAGGTACATGCCCGCACCGGGGATCGAACCTGGGTCTCCCACCATTATCCACACTTGTACTTATTTCTTATACTGTGTTGTCTTAACCCCTCACAGTGAAGCAGAAAATTACAAATACCTTCTCAACTCTTCCATATAATTTAGAGAATAGAAACCAAAATCGCATGTCAACAATATGTCCCATGCATTACCACAAGTCTAACCTTGCTAAACAGTACTTAAGTAATTTTACATTGCTCAACAATAGCATTAGCCTCTATGTGAAGCTTTTTATGGTCATCTGTCCGTCAAAGTAATAGTACTGGAATAGAGGTCGCCAGACCATGGTCTAGTGGGCTTAGCTCGACACTTGTACCACGTCACCACGTCACGGTTCAAGCTTACAGGGTTTTTCTCACGCTTGCCTAAAGTTCGAGGCGTTTTATACCAACAAGAACTTTATTTTCCTTCACCTTGGATGATAGATGACAAAGAAACTAGTTCAATGCATATTGTGTTGTAGGTTTTGAGAATAATAATTTATACTTTGTTAATTAAGGACCAAAATTGAAAAGAGTGAGTTTGGAGTTTTTTGTCCATTTTTCTCCAAAATTATATACATTCAAAGTCAAAAATTCACTATAAAGTCAACTTCTTGTTCTGGCTTAGGCCATGTTTAAATTATGTATCTGGTCAGAAAAATATAAGGTCAGCGAGTTAAACTCAATTAAATTAACCTACTAAATTCCAGTTCAGTTCATCAACAACTTGTCTAGTCTTTTGGTCAAAGGAGTAAAAAGTACCTTCCTCGTATTTTTGTAATTTTATCTTGTATCGTCACAAACATATATTTTGAATGTTAAAACATTAAGTAGATCTCGGAGCGCGAGTGTTTGTACAGAGGTTGTTGGCAATTCGGCTTGCGACATCGTTTTGACATGGGTGTCTTCAGTTTGCGAAACTTTTAGCGGAGATTCCGAAATTCACCAAGGGAAGTGCAGTCTGATGGATATATAAAACGAGATTTACAAGATGAAAGGATAGACAGAGAATAGTTTTTATTGTACACCAAAAACTTGTATGTTCAATTTGTCCTTGTCTAGCTCAAGTCTTAAAACATTGTACATAGATATAATATCTGATAAGTAATCTTTAACTTAAGTAGTCTGGTTTTTTTCTCTCTGCGGTAAAGTTGTGAGATAATTCTCTGCGGATCAGCGCGAAACCCAGTCGGAATCTTCCGAAAATATTGAGCTCTCAATAGTCTTTGTTTGGTATATCAAGGAAATTAAATATAGTTTTTTTATTCACATTGGAATAAACGTCTGATGTCTTACACATCATGTCTTGAGAGACAATAAATAATTTATCTTTCTTTCTCGGCGCTCTATAAGCGCTAGAATTGAACTAGACGCGGCGCCTTCGTATGTCTCTGACTGTACAGTTATGCACAGTTGTGTACAAAAAGTCGTCTCTCTGATGTTGAGAACAAAGTTTGTGAGATTTATGTTCGCGCCTTGACGTAATTAAAGCAGAATGTCGTCATTGGTTCATTGAGTCATTCATTCGTTTCCTTTTGATGCATCAGCTTTACCTAAGCAACCAATCAGTGCTCTTCAATAGTAACAGGAATAGTATAAACGGATTCTGTGGTGGTACGAAGTTCGGGAAAGTTAGTACATTTATTTGACAGTTGACAGAGGGTTGACAGGTTTGCCACACCTACTTAACCTCCTCAGTCGTATGATAGAAATTTTCAAGGTCAGGACTAAGGAGGTTAAATTTTAAAATCTTAAAAAATCGTCGCTGAAGGTTTATCCATCAGCACACTGCTGAGTCTTGTTTCTTTTTTTGTTATTGTTTCTATGCAGTATTTATTTTTGGTTTTGTTTTGTTATGTACTTACTTACTGTTTTTATATAATTATAATATAACGATACTTAAATGTTTTTCTTCTTCTTTACTATTGGCTTCCACCTTTTGCGTCTTACACTTTATCGTTTACAAACTCTTATATATTTCTTACGTCAAGCCGTTAATCGTTTCCGATCGTCAGTCCTCCTTCACGCTTCACCAAAGCATCGGGTTCCTCATTTGTCTCTGGCACGAT
Source organism: Yponomeuta cagnagella (assembly GCA_947310995.1). Lineage (NCBI taxonomy): Eukaryota > Metazoa > Arthropoda > Insecta > Lepidoptera > Yponomeutidae > Yponomeuta > Yponomeuta cagnagella. The sequence continues at coordinate 17,134,115 of OX371277.1, forward strand.
ACCGACCTTTTCACCGGCATTAGCTATAAAGCTAGGTACCTGACATTTTGTCTAGATGAGTTCTCCCTTACTAGGCTGTCGAATGGTGAATGCTTACCCTTCTCGGAGTTTGATGTGAATGTGCAGAGTGTAGTAAAGTTGACTGGTAGATAATGCTTATGGCATTAAGTGCGCCGTATTGTATATTAGGTTAAGTGCAATAAAAGTATTAAATAAATAAATAAATTAAATTGTTGTTTAGTTTAGTATTTACATTTCTGACTTATAGTACAGTCATTTGGTAGTTTTACCTGGAAATATTTTTGGGAGTTTTTAAAATACGTAATTTGATAGATTGCGATGTACTCTTTCTGAATTGAGCCTAAGCCACCTCGTATCTTTGTCGCACGCCTCGCCATATTAGAAAACTGCTCAAAACAATTCGGGGAATAAGATTTCAAAGTGCAATAAAAAAAGAGTTATTTTGTCCACCTAATATTAAAGTGACATTGTTCATGAAAATGAAAAACAAAATAACATTAGCGTTTTTGTTAGCAGTTCAGCTCTCACCTTTGTACATGTAATTTCTTATGTAATGTCCTGTTAAATGTCTTGTAAAGTAATTAAATACAATCTTACGGCATGTTTACATTCGCATTTTGCTTCTATTTCTTATAGTGCAAGGTCCTATATCAGAGGAAAGGAATAAGTCCTTAATGTTTTATTCAACCCGGTCGGTGTGCCATCCACAAAGAGTGCAGATATAAAAAAAAAAATGATTGACGTGACAGGTGCTTGATTTACAACCTTACGTGCGTCGGATTTGATTTGAAGTTCCATTGTGGGTGGAGGAATTTAGTATTGCGGTAAAAACACGCTGGATGCAGAGTTGTGAATTGTGAGACTTGTAACCGTGCATTCCTAAAGTGTAATAAAACTAAAGCTGAAAATAACGGGCGATAAAACGTAACAAACAAACAAAGCGTGCGCTCCAGATGAGAAAAGAAATATCCTTTTTGAATCAATTTTGCTTTCTCTTGATGAGTTAAAATAGTTATAAAAATAATATATTTTATACCAATGTTACAGAGGCCCATATACCTACATCCGACTTTTGTTGACAGTACCAACAACTTTTATTATGGGGTAAACTTTGAGATTGCGAAAAATGTTTAATGTTCCTGCGGCATTGAAATGTGAAAATAGTTCAGATGCTATTTCTAAGTTTCCCATAGTTATTCGTATTGATGATTTTGTGCTTCCCGAAAATCGACGTATTCTCTGCATAACTACGCACATTTTTCCAAATGCCTGGAAAAATCAATTATGGTGGGACGATTCCCATACAAATGATTATTTCCAAATATGTTAAAAAAATACATGATTATACACTGGAATTATGTCTGTCTGCATTAATTAAGATTTTTATTTGCGCCAATATACAGTTTCTTAAAAAAACACTGGTTTAATTGCTTAACAAATTTGGAAATAATCATTTGTAAGGGAATCGTCCCACCTTAATTAAAAGATACTGTGGCTTAAAATGTATTACGTTGTTTTGCCATATTACTTAGCCTGCCTATTCTGAGACCTACCAAATATACGCAAAAAATTGGATAACAATCGGTGAAGCCGTTTCGGAGGAGTTCGATAACAAACACTGTGACACGAGATTTTCGTATTAATTTTTATTTAAGTTTTATTCACTTGGCTACAATGGCCCACATATATATAATCAAATACATTACCAGGAGACGGGTAGCAGCGTCTTCCCGAGATTCCAACCGCATACTGCGATCGCCAACCCGCCTGCCAAGCGTGGTGATTATGGCAAAACCCTTCATGGTTAGGAAAACCATGAGGGAGGCCTATGTCCTGCAGTGGGCGTCAAGTGGCTGATGATGATGATGCTACTTAAGGAAAGTAATTTTGAGTAACAAAAACCAATTATTTTTGACGCGTAATTTTTTTCAAAATCTTCACCATATGTTTCCAAGTCATGGTGAGAATGTCGATTTATAATACGGTGAACGAATTCAAAGTCACCCTGTAGTGTGCAGAACATGATTTATCTACTAGAATTAAATACAGGAAATGAACACGGTACATAATTTCCTTCGATGACACGCGCGATTGATATACGGAGCAGCAATGTTACCCATACACCCACTATAGATCTAAACACCATAGCAATAGACGCTATTTTAGATTGTGAAGTTGAAACTGTAAACTGTCAGTTTTATAGATACCCAGCATGTTGATTGTAATTTTTTGTTGACAACAATGTTAAACTTGACATTGACGAAGGCTCTAGTTCATCAGACCATGTGTGCTCACATGAACAGTGTACAGACGCAGGATATTATCAGCATTGAATAAACAGTCCCTTACAGTGAGTAAGATAACCTTATCTATAACTGATATTTGTTTGTGTAACTTAAGATGTTACAAATAAAATGATATTAAGAAGCGGTCTATAGTTTATGAAATAAATTATTCGAGAAGATAACATGATAATACATAAGCAGCCTGTATTGTATACGTCCCACTGTAGGGCACAGGAGAGTACGGGCTTAATTACCACGTGTGCCCACCGCGGATTGGCGATTTCAAGCGCTTATGTGAATAGCTCAGGAACTCAGGTTTCCGATGTTTTCCTTAACCGTTAGCGAGTGGTATTGCTACTATAACTTCACAAATGTACATAACTTAGATGTTATACTTATGCTTCAATATTTGAATGAAAAAATACCATAAATCGGCTATAGCGACCAATGAATGTTGATGCAGCGATAGAGGTTTGCCATAATAGTGGCAAGTGGCAAACCGTGATCTCTGTCTGCCCATCCCGGATACAGGCGCGAGTTTATGTAGAACTATGTATTTGAAATACATTTAAATTTGATGTAGGTGTACCTTTCATTGCCAATATCTACGATTCTATATTTTTAAACGAATTAGTTATAACGCAATAGTACTCCTACACACTGTAAGTATCAAAACTATTGGTGAGAACAATAAACAAACGTTTAAACCCACATGAATAAGAATAATGTATCGTCGAGGAGAAAATACGAAAAATAGCACAAGCAAAAATCTGGCAAGAAACTCAAGGACGATGCCTTTCTTTGAAATATTTTTGACGTGCTGAAAAACGAACCATTGTGATTAGAGAAGTGAAGATGAAACCCTGATGTTTAAACGCGCAGCTTAGATGCTCAATGCACATAGACCTTTTAATAGTCGACAGATTCCTACTCCAGCACTAAGGTCGGGTACTCAATGGAATGTAACGATGCGATGATAACAATGGAGCGGCTGGGCGTGGAGTGAATAAATATGTTTTTAAAATGCCAATCGGTACAGACCATGATGTATCCGATGCGTACGTTGCATAATTTGCGTTTGGACTTCGGGAATGCGCAGTATCACCAAGATTGGTATCTGGTGAACTCTAGCCCCGTAAAAATTGTTTTATCTGCAGAGTCACGTATCGCCAACAGTTATTTCAATGTTTTGATAATATATCTTTTAGTGCTCTTGGTACTTGTGGACATACTTTATTGTAGTATTTACTTGATGCGGAACATCAGCACCACTTAGCGTTCGTACTTTACTAGAAATTAATTGAGTTATTCTTTAGTTGCCTCAAAATATGGGAAATATCATATTATGAAAATATGGGTATCCCACTGCAGGGCAAGGCATTTTTCAATCTCGCACCAGAATTCTCGTTCATTAGCCACGTCTGACCACTCCAATAGGAACTTAAATAAATGACAAACGTAAAACAGTCCCTATCGTTTGTATAACTTTTGGTTTTGAAACATGCCTAAACTCCATTTTGAAAAAGAGACTTCCACCAAAAGTTCTGGCTTTAGTGAAGATAAAATCTTTTAAAGTTACAAAAGTCCAAAAGTAAAATCTGTACCGTCGAAAAAACATTCTTTCGCTTAGACAAGAAACGATACGAGGCCAAGCTATTCGTACTCGTAGAAACACTGAACGATAGTCTACTACGATACTAGCCTTCTTATCTTTAGCTAGAGAATTGATATTGGCTAACCTTGTTCACACGTCCAGCGGTCGCGAGGAGAAAATCTAACAATGTTTGAACGAAACATGAAGGCTAATGTAAACTTCATGTCTTATAAAGTGACCGTGCAAACGCTGCCATGGAAAACAAACGGAGGACATAATATGTGGTTTAGAAATCTAAGTTTTGTTGACTTCTACTAACGTCATATTACGTATTTGGTTTAAACATTGTAGAATTATAGTTGAGTCGCTTTTGCCCGCCACTTCGTCCGCATGGAATGAGTGATTTTCGGGATCAAAAGTATCCTATGTCCTTCCCCGGGACTCAAACTATCTCCATACCAAATGTTTTCTAAATTCTTTCAGCCGTTTTTGGTGGTTGAGTAACAAACATCCAAACATCTTCACAAACTTTCAGATTTATAATATTAATAATATATATGTAGTAGGATATATATAGGGTAGCCTTATGAATTTTAGTGGGTGACTGCGTTACTGGTCATTTTCATATTTTGTATGACTTTTACTTATGTATTCGTCTTGGTAACGCATTGGATAGGCCTATTTCTTTACAAGACTTGCGGTTTTGGTTTAATCGAATGCCGGCATCTATGTTGTTTTCTAAGTTACGTACATTATTTAAAAGTGTGTAGTATCAATATTACTCGGGCAAGATATCGAGCTGGTCAGATACTTGAGCGTTTAAAATCCCCAACCCGCGGTGGATTCGCGAAGATGTGAGATCTCTCTCACCAAGAGAAAACCTGTGCCGTGCAGTGGAAAGTTTCTGCTCCTTCAACGGCAATTTCACTATCCTGAGCCGTCCTCATCCATTTGTTACCGATAATCTTCAAATCTTCGACATCTTACGCTACGTCGCGGCGACTGATTAATTTACAAGATAGCTGAGAGAACAGTAGACGGTCTCGATGTGTCAATAGCAGATGAAAAAGGCGACTCTATCAAAGTAACTGATCGATTCGGTGCAAGTCGTTTGTGGCCCAATCAAGATGTATCTGTTACTAAAGATACGACGATAAATACGTTTTATGCGGCTGTTGAAAGAATACAGTTAGAAGGAAGTTAGATCTTAGATTATAAGTTGTATATTTGATGTAGAGACCCTATGGCAATACGTATCGTGGTAGATATTGTAATGGTATTAGCTAAGTAGTAAATTGAACTGAAATCTCTTTAACCTCCTCAGTCCTGAAGGCCATGCGAATGGTGGTGTGGTGGCCGGGTCGCCTATCTCCCACTTATATGGTTGGAATGGCGATGGCTGACCCCTGCGTTATGCTAGTGAATGGGTGCTGTCCGTATGTCGGAAGGTGTCTGACCGCAGCATTGGTGTTTTCCTACTTTTGTAAGAATAGTAACTAATGTTTTAGACTTGCAAGTTGTTGATTGCACTCATGGAATCTTGTTAGGTAGGTAGTACCTACTACGTACTCGTAGGTACCACCTACCTCCTCTGCCTTTTTCTCCAGCACACATTTGGCCCCAAGGTAGCGGCTAACGAATAATAAATTCTTTCTGTATTTTTTTTACGTTGACATAAATTTTCGATGAGGAGGTTAAGTTGTTGTAAATAAATGACCAATATACAGTTCCAGACTCGGAAGCGGGAGACCCAGGTTCGATTCCCAGTGCGGGCATGTACCTATGATGGCATGTACCACAAATGTACATAACTTCTTTCTAAGTTATGTACATTTGTGAAGTTATAGTAGCAATACCACTCGCTAACGGTGAAGGAAAACATCGTGAGGAAACCTGGGTGTCTGAGCTATTCACATACCTCAGCGCTTGAAATCGCCAATCCGCGGTGGGCACGCGTGGTGATTAAGCCCATACTCTCTCTCTGAGAGAAGGCCTGTGCCCTACAGTGGGACGTATATAGGCTGCTTATATATACAGTTGTAATGTCCTTTTATATGTTTTGCGTGAACTAAAGTATAATAATAATAATAACAGATGATTAAAAATGTAATATAACTCTGAAAACAAACACTGATAGATAAGATAACCCAGTACAAATTCGACATCACTCACATAATTCCGGACGATAATAATGATAGCATTGAACAGGATGCACATTATTCACGAGTGGGTATTAACTCTAGAATATACTCAGATCTTATCAGTTAATTGCCCAGTGCGTCGTCAGGTTATCGTGAGAACTAAGCTACAATTGTGCTAGTTTCAATATTCTTCTCTTATATTACTTTAGTTGTTTCACACCAAGTGGGAAGATTTTTTGTACTGGAATCCATTTACTCATTTACGATTAACTCGATTGGTTTAATATAGGCCTAAGCATACAATTTACGATTCGAATAAACACCGTTGATACGAAACACCACGAAATCTGCACAGATGACCAAGTTTCTAGATAGGTAGATAGATAGCCAGGAAAATTCCAAAGCGAAAACCTGCGTATAACTGAAAGAGTAATGAATGAGGCAATCGCAGCTGCAATTCTCCAATGATAAGCTAACCATGCTCTTACGCACGCCGCACGCCCGACCAGCGCCAACTTAACTCAACCTCCGAGTCACGGCAAAGTCGCTCATAAGTCAAATTGTTAAGGATCAAAACAAGCTTTTAGAAAGGCTCAATTGCCGTAGCCAGGTCGTACCATGCGCCGACGGGTACAAATGCTCGAGAGCAGTTTCCCGCGGTAGGTTTTTTTTATTAATTGGAATCTCGAGACAATGGTGGTTGAAAATATTAACGATTCATGTTATGTAGTTAGGATTACGGGTGCGAGCTTTGTTGCAGTATTGTGGACGAAAAAGTGGCTTATGAAGTTATGAGCAAGGTATTGATAAAGTTTTAATGCTGATATGTCGAATAAAATTACATAAGAGTAAGCATTTTCAGTGTGTACTCGTATGCGTGATTATTTTGAAACAAAGAAAAGAAGTAGTTAATGCGTTTTGAACACGCCTGCTAGGTGACAATCAACGTCAACTAATATTCTCGTATCGTCTGGCAATTTGTACTTTAAACACCAGTTAATGGAGCACAAATTGAATCCGTCTCAAATACATTTCGCACCTACCATTTACATTCAGATCTACGTCAATTCTTACATACATAATATTATGTTTGCAAGGTCATGTACGTTTTACCTTAGTATTTAAATCTTCTTTGTATTTTGTTTTTATATGGGTCATTGTAACATCTGCTATGTCGTCATTTGTATTCAGTCTAGCTTCACATCTAAAATTGGACTTCCATTCTTCCAAAGTAGTTGTTCGACCAAAGATTGTCTAATAGTACCATGTACTCGATCAAATCGAAACTAGGAAGACTTATAAACCAGTTTTAACGGCAATAAAAAAAATCGTACTCTATAATATCTAAAACAATAACTGGAATAGCAAGTACAATAATCTGTAATCTAATATATAAAAATCTCGTGTCACAGTGTTTGTTATCGAACTCCTCCGAAATGGCTTCACCGATTTTTACGATGTTTTTGTGTATATTTGGTAGGTCTGAGAATAGGTCGTAGGCTAATTAATATGGCAAAACAACGTTTGCCGAGTCAGCTAGAAATAATATAATATTTCACTGTTTGAATGTTAACTGAGTTAAGATTATTTTGTGTGTTTTTGTACGTAATAAATAATCTCAAACTTCTTTCTAAGTGAGATAAATATTTAAGTGCCCTTACAGGGTGTCATGTACCTTAGCAAATTACATTTACCAGCTGTAACGTTGTCATGATTTAACAATAAATGATTGATTCATACAATAACTGTTTGACTGTCTGTCATTCATTCGTAACACTGGATCTGGTGCTTGCACTAAAAGCATTCCAATCAGATTCACAGTAAATGCCAATAATCATTTGAAGTACCACTTGTTGAATCTAGGAGTTATTAAAACTCAATTAATAGATTCCCTTAGCTGTTTGCATACCACCCTCAATAGTGTAGTCTTTTTCTAAACTGCCGTACTGTTTGTCACCCACTTTCCGATCTATTTTATCGCTACACACATTACACCCACTCAATATGCGATTTGTCGCTGATTAATCATCCCACAATGAGCGTCCACTGAATCGAACATTCGGTCTGTTGGCCTGCGTCATCGGCGCACGCGCATGGTCGTGGCAACATGACCCTCGATGGGTATCTATTAATCTTTATTATATTTTTTATTTTGTAAAAAAAATCTTATTAATAAAATAAAACATTAGTGTACTACCTTCTAATCCATAAACTATATATGAAACTGTCAGTCAGCTTACCTAACAGGCACTACCTTATCAAATCCGAAACAAATCCTAAGAAATGACAAATCATTACACCCCTTATTCTTGTTACAGAGGCGTCTTCTGGAAGACCAACAGCACCAAAACCACCCAAGAGGCTCCCACCAGCCACAGCTGGCGTATCTTTAGCTCCAAATCCAGCGGAGACCTGGGCAAGACCCTGAGGACCGATGGACACACTTCTTTGACCCCAGTATCTTCTGGGGCCAACACTCCACACCACCACAAGCGGCAGGGTTCTTCGGCCAGCGAGAAGCAATTTGAGGATCTGGTTGCGAGCTCCATCGCGCTCATTCAACACGACCGGTGAGTTCTCTCGCTCTTTCTCTGTCTCCCTCTCTTTCTTTTGTAACATTCTAGCGCCAAATTTTTGGGTTCAGTCGGGAGGTATGGACACACTTCTGTAACTCCTGTGTCTGGTGTCTTCTTAAGGCAACACTCCATTCCATAACAACCATAGAGCAACCTCTGGAAGCACTATAATCTCATATTTAAGATTCAGCTTTCAGAGCTAGATAATTTTTCTTTTTAAATATAAATAGTTGCAGTTTGAAGATCTGGTGGCGAGCTCAGCATTACCTCTCTCTCGAGGCGCTCTAACGCCACATGCAGAGTCTCTCTGAGATTGTTGGCTCAAGTGTTATTGGGTTGAGTCTGGAGCTAACATTCCGGTTCATTACAGGCGGTCCAGCTAGAAGCATTTTGATGTCCCAGTGGCGAGCTCCATGCGCTTATCTAGCATGATCAGTGAGCTTTCTGTCGTGGTCTCTAGTGATAGAATGTCATACAGCAGGCCGATTATCTTTCTATCCTTCGTTCTTTCTCTAGTGACAACCTGTCCTAGTAACATGACTGGCGCAAACTAAAGTTCTGCAGGCTAGAAAGAGACACAAGATTGTAAGCGTAGATAAAAGTCAAGTCTACGCCTTTCATGTTAAACCGACTAGTAGAAGCATTATTGGTGTGTCGAATTGTCGTTCAATTGATCATAAATAGCTAATGTACGCAGTACACACTGTGGAAAATCACTCCACGTTGGTCGATCAATTCGGCTCCAAGCCTTTTCGAACGATCGTTCCGAAGTCCAATGTCCGTGGCATTAACCCAACAGCTGCAACTGATGCTAGATTTTAGCACTGCGAGAACTAAATAGCTTGTTATCAGGGTATTCCTATTCTCCCTGGTGGGAGACAATGTAGTGGGAGGGAAAATACTTGTGTCAGCTGCTGGCGTTATAAGCAAAAACATAATGTCTATTTTTTCTTTAATATCGTATACACAGAGTTCTCAGAATTATTTTCAAAGAGCTGGCTCGTATTACCAGTGCCAGCTTTACAAATATTAGTCGCTTTAGCACTACGTCAATTCAAATCTACATATAGCAAACAGCTAACAGCTGCTACACTAAACGACGCAAAAGGTACATGTATCTTTAGAAGTGCTATGCTATGTTAAGCAAATTTAGTTTGGCGAATATTCCAAAAAAAAAAAAAAAAACGATTTGAATTCTGAGTTGTCTATCAATCAGCCCGCATTATGCCACAATATCATCCATGTTAATCAAGAAAATCTTACCCTTTACAGCTAATCTGGTGTCATTTCTCCACTCTCAATACTTTGAGTAAAGCGAGTCTTTCTCAATTATAAAGCAAACTACGATACAAACCGAGGGCTCTTTGAAACTTCCTTATTAGCTATTGTTACAATCATTTACGCAAATCTAGAACACTCCAGCAAATCAAATGACGTGACAGAACCCTCTTTAAGGCTGGGTTCTCCGAGCGCATGGATTTGTATGGGACTTATAGCGCTTCGCGAGCGAATAGTTGGTGGAACACTAGGCTTTTTTGAAATTACTAAAATAAAAATCGTATAAATGAAATTTTGACAACCGACGTCACTAACACATTCAGTGATAGTAATTTTGGTATATTTTTATTATCCAAAACTCAGTTCAAATAAAACCATACCTGGTGATACACTGATGATGATTTATAATCATGTTCGCGATTTTATTTGATGCCTTAAGGTTTAAAAAATTATGAATATAATGACCGACGGCCCTAGACAGGATATTGAAAAGTAATGTATATATTTTTCAGATTTTAAATACTAACTTTTAGAGTAAAATGTATTTTAAAACACTTGACTCAGGGGTAATAACGGAGAACCCAGCCTTAACGTAAATTAATAAAAAGCAATCACAAAGGTGTGTACTAAAGTGTCTTTTACGCCAGAGCAACATCATGCTACAGTGCGGCATGCTACAAATTGTTTCATTCGGCTCCTTGTTGCATGCTACATTCGCCAACATCATGCGGCCAATGTAGCATGCTACAATCGCCAACATTATGCGGTCGTGTTCGGTTACAGGCTGCGACACAGTCTGCCATATGACGCAAGGTGTTGCTATGCCGCACGATTCTTGCCACAATGTGCGACATTTTCAATTATTGTAGCATGCGGCCTTGTCGCATTCCGCAATGCCGCACAGTGTTGCCCCGGCATAAGTGAGCCTTAACTGCCACAACTTCTCCCACCGAAATTAGTAAACTTGTACAGGGAACTCGAAACAAAGGACTCAAATTTAGTTCTCACCTCAACTTTCTATCAATAAAATGAGTCTAATAGACGGCCCTAAAACCTGAATTGTAGGGTTGAGCGCCCGCGGATAGCACAGATAGCAAGCGTTGCTCTACAAACCTCCTTAAGTGGACTAAAAGGCTGTTCGTTTTGTGTTAAAATTGAATAGAATTACTTATTAAATTTATTCTTGTAGTGGACGTTGATCAATATCGATCAATGTACGATATTGACCCCTGTAACATAAAAACAATAGGAAATCTTTCATTCAGCGTTGATCTACATGTAAACAAACCGTTGATAGAAATCATTAAAATACAGAAAGCAATAATGTTTATTAAGTTGTGTGCTCTTCGTAGGACATTCATTAACTGGTCCTAATGTCAATTTCTTGACGTTGATTAGATACCTAGTATTTAAAAAATATATTTGTTTACACCCAGATCAAAGCTGAATGAAACGAAATCTAATATATCGGGTGGCATTTTAGTCACCTGACAAACTTTCTACTCATCAATACAAACAACATTAATTTTTTGCTCTGATTTGTTTGGCCCATAGTAAAAGTTGTTTATATGTATGAGTAAAAAGCCCATTTAAAGTTTGGCAGTTGACTAAAATGCCACCCGGTATAAAAATCTCGTGTCACAGTGTTTGTTATCGAACTTCTCCGAAACGGCTTCACCGATTTTTATGAAATTTGTTGTGTATATTTGGTAGGTCTGAGAATAGGTCGTAGGCTACTTATAATTAATATGGCAAAACAAGTCAAAAACGAGTCAGCTAGTAATACATTATAATTTTCATAGATTGGTTCCATGTACATTGAACATGTACAGTCAACTAAAGACTCACGTCTGTGTGCCGTCGAAAGTATTGTTCTCAAAAAACTAAACGTAAGAAAACCTTCAACTGCTAAATTGTAACTTAAACTCTATCTGAAGTGCTTAAAAAGGAAGATTTATAGACTTTACTTGGACTTGAGTGTGATATTTTAGCACATTTATGTAGAACACAAAAAAGTATTCAGAAAAGTGTGGGAATCATATCGACTTTAGTTTTACAAGATGCAAATAAGTCGCCTCAGGAAACGCTAAAGTCGCCTGAGGAAACGCTAAAGTCGCCTCAGGAAATGCTAAAGTCGCCCCAGGAAATGCTAAAGTCGCCTCAGGAAATGCTTAAGTTAACAGAGTAGGTGGTAGTAATAAACTCGTACACTCTGTAATTTGACCACCAGTAGGTTCGTGACTGTATAAATATGTGGGGTATTTATTTATTTGTAATTTTAATGTTACAAGCGGTGGTAGCGCAGCGGTAGAACGCCGGCCTCACATTGGAGAGGTCGTGGGTTCGAATCCCGGCATGTATAAACTGTGTTTTCTAAGTTACGTACGTTTGTGAAGTTGTGGTAGCAATACAGTACCACTCGCTAACTGTGAAGGAAAACATCGTGAGGAAACCTCTCTCTCTCTCTCTCTCTCTCTCTCTCTCTCTCTCTCTCTCTCTCTCTCTCTCTCTCTCTGAGAAGCCCTGAACCCTACAGTGGGGTCATACAATAGGTTAAGCATGAGATGGCATTAGCGTAGTCACTCGACGGCAAATCTGCTTCAGACTTCAGTGCGATTGTCACTGAAGTTTGAAGCAGATGAAGCAATGTGAATTAATTTTACTAACGAGTTCGTAATAATTACAAACTCGTTAGTGAACTTAATTCTTTACCGATGATTTGTCAGCGTCGTATAGTTGGCATGTCATGAACGAAATATTAAGTTAATATATTTTTTTTTTTTATCCAAATCCGGTAGATAGCGATTGGACCCGTTCAGTGCCAACTATGTGAAGCACTGAGTTATTATTTCGATAGCGAAATATGTATGTTTTTTTGTACCTAAATCCGCTGTAGCGATTAAACCCATTCAATGTCAACTATATGTGTGAGCATTGAGTTGCTATTTTGATAACATTTATAGCTGATTGTACAAAACTACGCGGACACAAATAAGCTTAAATCGTTCGCCATTGGGAAAACCGCAATCGATACGTGACTGCGTTGGACTTTGATCTCATGTTGGTACGGAATATACATATATTTTTAGAATTTCACTAACAATGTATTTGTCTTTGGTCGTTCATTTTGATCGGAAAATCAACAATGTTGTGAACCAAATTAGCCAAACGATTACGTAAGCGAAAAGTAAAACGGGATAGAGGGGAAAACCGCAATCAATACGTGAGCTACAGGCTTATGAATGACGTCACTGGTACTGGTTGCAGTAAGAAGTTTTATTATTTACCATGCCACATTTTTTTTTAAGTCATCATCATCATCATCAGCCATTTGACGTCCACTGCAGGACATAGGTCTCCCTCATGGTTGTCCAAGCTTCCCGGTCATGTGCCGCCCACATCCAACGGCTCCCCGCCACCTTAACCAGGTCGTCAGACCATCTGGTGGGGGGCCTGCCCACGCTGCGTCGTCGGTCGTTTTCTAAATAATTTAACGTAAGACTTGTAATTGTAAATGTATTGTAAAAATTAAAAACCAGACGTTTTGTAAAACTGACCCCGCCCTCTGAGGCTTCAAATGGCTGCTATACGGGGTGTTAAAAAACTGACTACGCATACTGGACATTAACACGAACTATTTTCCACTATAGAATTTTGCTGGAGATTCAAATATTTCGAATTAATAAAATACCAAAAATGTAAATGTAAGCACGCAACGGACACGTTATTATGGCATGGGGCGTGCTTAGTTATACATTTAAGGGGATTCAGTGGGCTAACTAGCGCCGGAGTTAGAACCGAAGCGCGGAGTAACACTAGCGCGCTCCACCGAGGAAAACAGAAATGTCTCTACGATCTCTAAATCATTTTAACAGTGATTTTTAGGACCCACAACAAAGAACCTAGAATCACGGACCTGGGACTAGATAGACAGATGCAAAAAAACGGCCGTTTTTGGCGTTTATGCTATCTAGTCCCAGGTTTTTTGCCTTATGTCACGGCCACAGGTCCTAAAAATAACGATTAACGTGATTGAGAGTTTGTACAGACACTTTTTCCAAATTCGATCTGTAAAAAAAACCTGTTTACCGCGGTGGCGCTAGTGTTGCTCCCTGGAGTCCCTTAACGCGGTAACCCGTTAAATCTATGTGTGAGCATCGCGAGTCATTAAACAAAGTAAGCCACGTCGCCAAGTGCTAGTCGGACTCGTGCACGAAGGGTTCCGTACTATTATACAACATTTATACAAATTCATCTATACAACATTTGAATATTTCAAGCGTCTACCTGTTGCCGTTATTAATATCGAGCAAAAAAACGGCAAAAAATCCCGTTTGTTGCATGGGAGAGCCTTTAAATATTTATTTTATTCTGTTGTTAGTATTTGTTGTTATAGCGGCAACAGAAATACATGTGAAAATTTCAACTGTCTAGCTATCACGGTTCATGAGATACAGCCTGGTGATAGACAGACAGACGGACGGACAGTGGAATCTTAGTTATAGGGTCCCTTACCTTTTGGGCACAATATTTGGGTACAAAAATACCAGCTCTGTGCTTGTTCGAGAGCCCGATATTTTTGATGCAATGCGCGTTGAAATTTTCTAATTCATTTTCTAAATGAAAGCATTTCTAAAATTCTCGATAAGGTTCCTTCAGAAGAAATGTCTGGTTTACGATATAAGTTGCATTTCTGAAAAAAGAAATCCAATTAAAAATCGCGAATTTTACCTTTTGCTTTCTGAGTCATGGTTCTTTAAAAAAAAATGTTCGAAATAACACAGAGAATACTTATTAGGTTACGGGGGCGGCCGTTTTGTTAACACTCGGTATTGAACACTATTTGAAGTACATTACAATAAGACAAACCTACAACATCAACACTATAGGTAAACTTAAGGGCGCTTATACACGGGCGGCACGTAGCTGCAGTTGGCACACGTGCCGCCCGTGTATAACCGCCCTAATTTGTATTTTCTGGGTTAACTGTTTATGTTATATCCGTACCTACCTCGTCACTGAGCTCGCCAGCCTGCTCTCCATAAACACTATCAAAAAAAAAAAACAATATAGAAAGTGCTAGAAAAAGTTAGCCAACCTCCTTGGTAACTCATGGCTTGACCTTTAAATTGTTTTCCGGTAGCCAGCTCTCTATACTCCTTTCTACACATGATATCATTTATGAAGAAAAAAAACTCCAGTAGCCTATCAAAGTCCTAGTAACAGTTCGCCAACCTCCTTGGTATGGTAACATCTCTACTCTAACTTCACCGGCCCTAGCACCTAATGACCCGGAGCCAGCCCCGAGCCCGGAAATTCCACGATGATTGTTAAATTGCCAACTTGCCAGTTCAGCCGTCGTGACTGCCGCTAGCTGGCCCGTTTGGAATAGCACAGCTGTTGCACTTTAGAAGAGGGGTTCTGTCATACAATTTTTGTAAGGTATATCTAGAACCGCAGCCAAATTGGCATGCTTAACGTAGCCAGTTGTCAGGTGTTGCACTATTAATGTGAATGCGTGTGTCTGCGAACGTCACTTACACAATCCGCTTAGGAATACATGCTATGTAAATGTGTGCGTGCTTTTGATTGCGCCTCGCTTTTCATCGGAATTTTGTTCGACACACTTTGTCTTTGCGTGATATGTCTATGGCCTCCGTCTTGTTATTCTCCTAAAAAAAACTTTATTTTAAAAACAAACAATCCGACTGCACTTACCGCGCTACCGCGGTATACCTGGTACGTACTAGGTTCTGTACCAGACTCCGCTCATCCTCATCGGATGAATAGAGCAAGTGTTATTTGTAAAATACGTATTACAAGTAATACTGGTTCTATATAGGTATAGTGGCCCTGAGATCACAAAAAATCAAGTTTTCTAAACTACATAAACCTACTTTGTGTGTAATAAACAGTGGTCGGAGTAGGTATATTCGTTTTTCGTACTTGCATCATGATATCGTAACATGGACATGCCATTTTTCTCAATGTCTTAAACGTCATCGCCATTGTCATCATTACCATTTGTTTTTTTGTAAATGGTAATGATGAAATGTAAACGATAATTATGTAATGTGTATTTTATGAGCAATAAGCGTATATCTAAAACTATGGTATACCTACAATTATTGCTATTTTTTTAATATATTATTATCGTCGACTACCACAGTTGAACAAAATTTCACTAAATGAAAATATCAGATTTAGACAGAATTTATATAAGTAAAACACACATCACATCATCATAAACATAAACGTAATTACGTTATGTAACGGTTTTCAGTTTTTCTAGTACCTACATATTTTTTCGTTTTCCTTCTGTTGAAAGCACATCAACCTTTACACTATTTGTGTGAATTTGACTCTTTGCCTTTAACATAATGAACTGTCCAAAATGTAAAGCCACTATGCAGCCTCAACCACAGGGCCCTTATTATAAAGCAGCGATATCTTCGGAAGGGTCGTCAACATCGCGCTTGAGCCCGACAATTCACTCGAATCTAGCGACAAATACGGTTCTAATTTTGAATAATTTCGAAATTTCCTGCCACTGAGTAACGAATTATTTCGCCCAGATACACGGTTCGCTGAACTCAGCGTTACCAACAACGTAATAAAACTAGAAAAAATGCTCAAGAATTTGATTTAATATTAAATTATTCCTAAAAATATTTTTCCACTCGCTGCGAATCTTGCTAAATCATAAAACAAAATACAGGGTCATTTCTAAAATGCGCATTTTCTGAGAAGTCTTAATTAGAGATAAATGTATTCTGTCTTATGTACACCTACAAACTCTCATCAACTTTCAGTCCCGTCCATCCAAAGGTTGTCTGAAAAAGATCGCTTCAAGCGATAAGAATGCCGATCGTATCTATCCCTATCTCTGTAAATTACTGGTGTACCATAGAGTTATCTATTTATTTAGAGTTTGTGTTTTACAACATTTGCAGCAAATGGTGATGATGTGATGTGTGTTTTACTTATATAAATTCTGTCTAAATCTGATATTTTCATTTAGTGAAATTTTGTTCAACTGTGGTAGTCGACGATAAATATATATTAAAAAAATAGCAATAATTGTAGGTATACCATAGTTTTAGATATACGCTTATTGCTCATAAAATACACATTACATAATTATCGTTTACATTTCATCATTACCATTTACAAAAAAACAAATGGTAATGATGACAATGGCGATGACGTTTAAGACATTGAGAAAAATGGCATGTCCATGTTACGATATCATGATGCAAGTACGAAAAACGAATATACCTACTCCGACCACTGGTAATAAACCTTCTGAATTCGGGATTAGTTTTTGGCTTTGCACTATAAAAATAGTCTTTAAAGATCCCGAATAGTTGTCTGAAACGTTATTGCCTGTTTTTCATAATGCCAGAAAAAATCTCTATAAAGTAGTCTTTAGCTAAATAGCTGTAGTCAGCACGCCAGTGGATCGGTGGCAAATTGCAGTCACGGCCGCAGGTTAACCTGTTAGCCACGTCCGGAGCCTCCGAATAAGAACATAATACAAGTATTGCCTTGCAAGCAAGAAAAAACATCCTTGCTTGCAAGTTTTTGGAAAAAATGTCTATCGTTGTATTGTAAAATATTAATAATATAAGAGTTTGATTCCTGTTGGTGCAGCATCAGGTTTATTTATACTTTTCTAGTACATAAGTATAACAAGGGCAGTTTCTGCCAGTTTTCAGGGCACTCGGCACAGATATTTTGTTCTTAACCTCAGATCAGTTTGAATAGACAGTTTGATGCATGGTGCAACGGGACCCCACTTGTTTTTACTGCAGTGTTTTACGATGTGTTCAGTCGACGGTGCAACCTTTACATTACATTACGTATCCTCAAGTTAGTTTAGTTTTTAAATCTATGTAAGTTGTAGAAGAGCGGGTTTCCTTGTCACAGGTATTTTATTCTCAAATTCCAGAACCCCAGCAAAATTTACTTTATCAATAAGTACCTATGTATGTTTTTTTTAATGTTATTGAAACATGCTGATAATACGCTATACGTTTCCTTATCGTTTATCTGCTACAGGGAGTTGCAGAAAGCGTTTTTAGGGTTCCGTATCAGAATGGAGCCTATAACTAAGACTTCACTGTCCGTCTGTCTGTTTGTCTGTCTGTCACCAGGCTGTATCTCACGAACAGATAATAGCTAGGCAGTTGAAATTTTCACAGATGATGTATTTCTGTTGCCGCTGTAACATCAAATACTAAAAATAGAATAAAATAAATATTTAAGGGGGGCTCCCATAAGACAAACGTTGTCTAAATACAGCGCTCGCCATCTAGCGGCCATCTATGTAACCTTCACAGCACTGATATCATGTCGTTAAATGTCAATGTTAAAAGTTTCTTGTTAGTTTCTTTAGTTGGCGCTGTTCTCAAATTCGATCTTTGTCTAATGTTGTATAGATAATGGCACGGAGCCCTTCGTGCGCGAGTCCGAATCGCACTTGGCCGGTTTTTTAGGACATTTTTCTAGTAGCTATTTTACGCTGCTGTGCAACAGTTTTATTCGAGCGAACTCCGCGGTTCCGAAGCAACAATTTTAGTAAGCAATGTACCTACTGCTATTTTAGGAAGTTTCAGTGCTGAGCACCCCTTTTGATGACTCCAGTCTAGACAGATAATAAGGAAGTCCCATTATGTTATTTTTATCACCCTGGGTTGTTTAGTGCCGATTTCACCAGCTAGCTAAGCTTAGTTTAGCGGAAAGTCGACGAATCACCAGAGATCAAGCAAGAATCTTCGAATTCTGTCTAGAGTGGTAAGTAAACCTAGTTTTGTTTTGAATGGTTAAAATGAGTCTATAACTTCCACACAACGTCCTGAGTAAATCCGCTGGCTGTGTGGCCCACAGACTAAGCTGCGAGGATGTCATAGGTATTCCAATCCTAATAAAATTTGTTAGTTCACTGCTGAACATTGTGGCCTCTGTATTATATTGTACAAATAACCTCAGTCTGGGTGTATTTCCACGTTCGTGAGGTTCTTGCCTGGTTACTATAGCACAGGGTATCCTGGTTTGGGACCAGGACAAGGGATTGTATTGTGTGGAAGTTATTATTATAATTTGTGGTAAGCTGGACTCTAAGCAGCGGCTCTCTAGCTTTAACAGCGTTCCACCCACTTAGCTACTACTGCAATACAGTATAGCCTAAGCTCAGTATTTATGTACCAATCGCATGCTGTACCTACATATTTGCTACGCATCAATGATCGATGCGAATTCTGAATAATGAACTGTGTTATTTGTTGTAATCGGCACGTCTAGCAAACAACACTACACCGAGTCTCGATGCGGCTTTACACGGTGTAAATAAAATCCCAATTGCGTCCGAAAAGCTCTACATAAGCAGCTTATATACGTACCACTGCAGGGCACGCGCCTTTTCTCAGGGAGAGAGTAATGGGCTTAATCGCCACGCATGCCCACCGCGGATTGGCGATTACAAGCGCTGAGATATGTGAATAGCTCAGACACTCAGGTTTCCTCACGATGTTTTCCTTCACAGTTAGCTCTAAAAGCTCTTAGTAAGAGTTTCTTTCTATACTTTGTTCCACTGCAAGGTACAAATAGCGGAATATTGTGACTAGAATTTAAATATCTAGTTCTTAGCCCAAGGCTACTCAGAAGCAGGGGGTAAGAGTTTTATTCTATAGTTTGTTCCACTGCTATACTTCTATTATTTATTCCACTGCTCCACCACAAGGTTTTCCTCAGCAGCGTTTACCTTGTTATAATCCTTACTAAAGAAACAACTGCTATGTCTGCGTAGTTTTAGAGGTAGGAAGTAGATGTGGAACACAATGACGTCCAGAGTAAGGTGGCTTATTTTGCTGTTCGCCGTCCCTCCCAAAAATAGCGTGCCGTCCCGTTCTAACCAGTTAAACAAAGTGAGACAGAACACAGTATCGCAGAAGCGAGCTCGTGCTAGTCAACTAGATTCCTTTGCAAAAACGCAAAAGGCAAGCGTGAACATAACGCCTCCCGAAAGATATACGTACGATAGAATCGTATATTTGCACACCAATCGATATGGTAATGGGTTTCTTTGATGGATAGTTAATTAGCACGCAAATCAATAAACAGTTTCAAAGCTGTTTACTCACGATACCTCTTAGTTAATTAGCCATGGATGAATGATCGATACACCTAGGTAGAGTTGGTTATTATTATATTATAGTTTTCAATTAATGAATTCAGTTCTTCATCATTATTATCCATGTGCATTCAGGGCCCCAAGTGATAGAACGAAAATTCATAGTATACTGATGTCCATTGCATAGCCGATTAAGCAACAGATTAACAGGTAGTAAGTACATTGAATTGTCATAGTAAACTATGAATTGTAGTTTTATGGAATGCGGCCCAGAACGGCTCTAAGTATTCAAAGGTTCATCCGAATCTGTCCAACTATTTAAGCGTGGTTGCTTTATTAACATTAAACATTTAATAATATGTATATTTAGACTTTCACATTTATAAATTTTATAGTAATATTGAAAACTGTGAAAAAATGCCACATAAACCTGGGTATATCAACCTAAACAAATATTTAAAAAAAAAACCTACATACTAGCGTGTATGAATGCACTAATGAGATGTGGCAAAACTGTATTTGCGTTCTTGAACTGTTTAAACATGCACGTTAACCCAACAACTTGAGTTTGCACGATCCATAAAACATACAGATAAATTAACTTCGAATAATTAGCAATGCACACACACACTCTTAAACAGTAGACATACATAACACATAAGCAGCCTGTATATGTCCCACTGTAGGGCACAGGCCTTCTCTCAGAGAGAGACTATGGGCTTAATCACCTCCGTGGATTGGTGATTTCAAGCGCTGAGGTATGTAAATAGCTCAGACACCCAGGTTTCCTCACGATGTTTTCCTTCACAGTTAGCGAGTGGTATTGCTACTATAACTTCACAAATGTACATAACTTAGAAAACAAAGTCATAGGTACATGCCCGCACTGGGAATCGAACCTGGGTCTCCCGCTTCCGAGTCCAATGTTCTACCCACTTGGCTGCCATCGCTTAATACATAACACACACGGTCTTATTTATAAAAAAGTCGATTCCACCAAAACATTGATTTATGAAACCGAGATTAGAGTCGTTATAAGTGTGTGGCGTAAAAAATGGATAACCTGAAAACCGTATCTTCAGTATCGATAAAATCAAACTACTCCCTAGAAGGAAATGTTCTTTTTTTTCAATAAGTATAAATTTATTTTATTTTAACACTATCTTGAATCTTGACGCTTTCAATTCGTATGTAAATTGTCAATTTTAAACTTTGTTTATTGAAAGTGGTCAAATTATTGATACTGAAATACCTAATAGCAGTAACAAAGGTGATCAATTGATCATATACAGTTCGTGTCAGCCGACGCTACTAAAACCCAGCTGTGTATCCGCACATTTCTTTTCCCATCTCACTGATAATTACTTCCGACTCGTCTGCTATGATCGAACATCCCTAGTGACTTAACAAAAAAAACTTCCCCTTCAGTTATTCTCATTTATGTCTATTTTAAGCCACTTGCCACCCCTCTTGTGAAGCTCTGTAGCTATTCTCCTCTATCAATCTAATCAACCCATACATAGAGCCAATTGTATCAAAACTCATAAAGAAAATCAATTAAACCATTGAACTCCAATACCGTTTCAATTACAGTATTGTATTATGCCTAGCTCGATTTGGTCTCAGATAAAAGAGCCTAATAACACCAATCAATCAATAAGTCAACCGTACTCGTCCATCGCTTGACATAGGCCTCCCCCAAGCACGCCACTTCTTTCTGCCCTTGACCATCCTCATCCAGCCGATGCCAGCAATCTGCCTCAGATTGTCGGTCCAGCAAGTTGGTGGGCGTCCCACGCTGCGTCTACTCTACCGATAGTTGACGAAGTACAAAGATTCTCGGCGTGGCGACAACGAAATGGCAAACGCAGCGTAATGACACCAATTGTGTTCCAATTCCAGGCCTTCAAACCTGCCGGCCAAGTGCACAGAAGAGGCGCTGCGCCACAGAGCTGAGCACGCGCGGATGGTAGAGGCGGCGCGGCGCAAAGTGGAACGCGAGGCCGTAGCGCGACACGCCAAGAACCAGGAGTCTCTGAGGATTGAGGAGAGACTGGCCAAACACGCCAAGGAGTGGACGCAGCAAATCCTGCCCAAGTGGCATGAGATGTAAGTTAACTAGATTACATTGATGAAGCTAGCATACTTTTAAGACGGCGATTAGGGACACGCGAAGACGCAGCAGTTTTTGAGGTTTGTTGAGAGACTAGCCAAATGCCAAAAGATGGAGGAATGAACACAGCAGGTACTTCCTAATTGGCGGGATAAATATATAACAAATACGTAACACTCCAGCGTTACGACGCCGTTTGTAATTTAGTTTTTGTATATACATTTTTTGTCTTAATGGCTCATGCTGAAAATCACCGCCGACGGGTGTTGCATGCATCTCCGGGCGGCATATTGCTGAGCATGGATCCATTTGCCAAAACCATTAAGATAAGAATATTCTTTATTGTACACACCAGAAAACAACATCCTTATGTTGTAATTTTTTTTATAAAATATAAAAAAGAAGAGTTTCAATTATGTCAAAGTGAACTACATTTCTTGCCGAAATCACAATTTATACATAAATATAGACGTACTATATTTATGTATAAATTGTGATTTCGGCAAGAAATGTAGTTCACTTTGCCTTTTACATATAAATTTTAGCCTATATTAGTCACTAAACCTAGATAACGAAGATGAGAAAAGTTCTCAAACTCCCAACAGTCCACCCTACCCACCATACACGAATGGAGGAATGGCTTGCAAGTGGTATACCCACTAAAGAGAAAAATATTATGTAAAATACCGAAGTCATATCAAACGTAAGTTACTGCGCATTTCATAGATGTCGCTGTTAACAAAGGCACAATCTACTATGAAAGCTGCATCGCGGGGTGAAAGTTATCTTTCAATCCGGTGCTGTAACTCTGCTTTGGCTACTTTTAAAATCAAATTTGCGCCATAGTTTAAACAACGAAATAGGTAATTGCAGGTGCAATAAGCAAATTGTCACAAGTACGAAGAAGATTTGCTTCCAATTTGATGGACCATTTCTAACTCGAAACGTGCGTACAAAATCGCAAATTGCCCCATCTGAAATGGCGTCACTGCTCAACTGTCCAAAGAGAACAATCACCAAACATCCTATCAGAGTAAACAAGACAAGTAATACACATTGTTCCGACCTCACCGGAATTTATACGACCTTGCGGCGGTGTCAGGCCAAATTCAGAACCTACCTACTTATGTGATGGATGTGAGTGAGCGGATGGGGTCAAGTCAAGCGTTGTGATTCTTAGGGCGCATGTACATAAATCATACGCGCGATTCTGGATCGCAGGAGAGCTATTTTTGACAATTTTGAACAACGAGAAGCTCACGTAAAAATCGTTTCGGGCTTGTATCGCCTCAGTGGCAAATGTTAGTGCAGGTCGACCTTTACCTTTTTTGTTGCTAAGTCTCCTGTGCCGTATGGAAGAGGAGTGCACACATATAAAGGCTATGATCTGTCAACTGTACTGTGCAGTAAACATGCGTCATTACAACTGTGCAAATATTTGGGATTACTATTCGAAACTAGTGGATGTAAATAATAAGAGTTTGATATATTAACTTTAATTTATTACGGAGCACGTTTGTGTGTTCTGACACTTGGTTACAAGAGAGAGAGGGAGGCACGGAGCGAGTGGGACAGAGCGTTTTACTTTTTTATGAACATAATCTCCCCCGGCCTTATCTTAGATTAAATAATACCTTATTCTCTATTTTTAAATCAAAATTTGGTATACATATCAAGTTAACTTATGAGTTATTAGTTAGTTATTTGGTATCATATGCCTAAAGTTATACATTTTTGACTGACAGGAACTAATATTAACTATTGTATTCACAGTATTTTAACTTACAGGAACAACAACCCCGCCACTATCACAATTAAATAAACGTTACCAGTTTTCTAACATTTCCTTATGTCTAGTTATTAAATGTATATATACATATATTTTTTTTTTTTTTTTTTACAAACATAGGTATCAATTATCATCGTATATGGGTAACAATGCCACCTTGTTAACCGCTCGTTTGGTACATTTTCCTTTCACCATTACTTCCACTACCCTAACTTTTTGGTCATGGCCTTCAAATGTTCTTATTATCCTAGCCACTGGCCAATCAAATGGTGAAGCATTGTCCCCAATTAACAAGACTAACATACCTTCTTTTAAGTTTTCGCTAACCTTATACCATTTGGGCCGACTTAAAAGTTGTGACAAATAAGCCTTGTGCCAAGCACGCCAAAAGTCTTGCTTGATTTTGGTGCACTTATTCCAAAATCGCAAAACATTAATGTTATTATTGCTAATATTAGGTTCTGGTATGGCTGTAAATGGTTGATTAATCAAGAAATGGCCTGGTGTTAAAAATGAAAAATCTGAAACATCGTTAGAAAGTTGTGTGATAGGCCTTGAGTTCAACACGGCCTCTACCTGTATTATCACTGTATTAAACTGTTCATAAGTTAAAACAATTTGCCCGACTATTCTTTTGAAATGGTATTTGAACGATTTCACAGCAGACTCCCACAATCCGCCCCAAGTGGGCGAATAACTTGGGATGAATTTAAATGTAATGCCTCTTGGGCTGCAATAGTTATTGATGGCTGTATCTTGAGACTTACACATTTCAAACAGCCTTCGTAATTGATTGTTGGCACCCTTGAAGTTCGATGCATTGTCACAATATACTGTATGTGGCATGCCTCTCCTAGAGATAAATCTTTTGAACCCAGCCAAAAAACCTTCAGTTGTAAGGTCTGACACTAACTCTAAATGTACACATTTTGTGACAAAGCATACATAGACACAGACATATCCCTTGGATACAATTGAACGTCTCATGGTAGATTGTTTGATACTGAAAGGGCCACAATAGTCAATACCAACTTTGTTAAATGGCCTATCTTGTGTGACTCTGTCTTTAGGCAAGGCAGCCATCAATTGCTCAGCATGCTGAGCCCTAAATTTGAAACAAGTCATACATTTGTTTATTATACTCTTGATACGTGTAGTCGCACCAATAATATAATACTTTTGAGTCAGACTGGACAATGTTAATTTTAGTCCCGAATGCAATAACGCTATATGCTCGTTTCGAATGATCAACGTTGTTGTGTTGCATACCTTTGGTAAAATTATAGGGTGCTTCTGTGAAAATGCCATATTGGCATGGTCCAGCCTGCCTCCAACTCTTAAGAGACCTTCACTGTCAATGAAAGGACACAATTTTTTTAAATTTGTTTTGATGCTGTTTGTATTTGCTGATTTGATAGCATTAATTTCTTCCATAAAATGTGAAGCTTGCGCTTGTTGTATGATTTTAATGAGAGAAACTCTGTATTCAGTTGCATCAAATGTTTTAGAACAATTGCGCTGACCTTTCTTTTGTTTACAGTTTTTTATAAAACGCAACACATAGCATACTATACGCTGTAATACATTAATAGATGAAATCTTTGTGAGGGGCAACAACTCATCTGCCACCTCAATATTGCAATTTACTTGCAGCTCTTGCTGCATTTCGACAGATTTGTGAGAAATAAAATTTACATTAAGGTCTTTTAATTCAGATGGTCCATGCCACCATAATGTGTGTCCCGCTAATTCTGAAGGGAGAAGTCCCCTGGATAGACAGTCTGCTGGATTGTTTTGCCCAGCCACATGTGTCCAGAGGCAATCAGATGTTAAGCCCTTGATCTCCCTTGCTCTATTTTGGACATAATGATCCTTCTTAGGGGGGTTTTCAATCCAGCAAAGTGCTATCTGGGAGTCACTGAACAGTATCTTTTTAGTAATTTTATATGGCTTAAGAATACTACAAGCATTGACAATCAATTTAGCAAGCAGTAAACATGCGCTTAGCTCTAGCCGCGGCATTGTGGGTTTTTGTTTTATGGGTGTAATTCTAGACTTGCTACAAAGCAGGTTAACATTAACAGTTTCACCTTTAACTGACCTTAAATATAATATGCAAGCCCCTAGGGCAATACTGGAGGCGTCACAGTAGCCTATTAATTCAAATGAATCATTGTTCATTAAATAACGGTTAACTGTAATGGGTTCAAAGCTCCTTAGATCTATAAAAAACTTTGTCCAAGGTTGTAATAATTCTTTTGGCAAGGGAACATCCCATTCTAACTTTTGTTGCCAAACTCGTTGAAGCAATTCTTTGGCCTTGGTTACAATAGGTCCAGCCAAGCCCAAGGGGTCGAAAAAGGTGCCAATGAAGCTAAGGATCGTGCGTTTGGTCCATAATGAAGGCAAATCACCCTTTGGACGTGATATGATAAATTGATCTGTGCAAACATTTAGTGAGAGTCCTAGCGCCTTGAGTATTAGTTCGTCGTCGTCGAATCTAATTTCTTTAAAATGTTGCTTGCTGCTTGGAATATCAAATAGTGCGTCAGGATTATTCGCGCACCATTTATGCAGCTCAAAGGAACCTAGTTTCAATATTGCAATTAGGTCATTGCGTATTTTTATTAATTTCTCAATTGAAGATGCTCCAAATAAACAATCATCTACATACCTATTGTTCAGCAGAACATAGGCTCCATGTGGGTGCCTTTGCTCATACCTTTGCGCCAACTCTATGAGGCACCGGGTAGCCAGGTAAGTGGAGCATGCTACCCCATAGGTAACAGTCTTGAGCTGAAAACATTTTATACAATCGGTTATACTTTCTTTCCATAACATCATTTGCAAATGTCTGTGAGCTGGATCAATAAGTACTTGTCGAAACATCTGTCTGACGTCTGTCATAGCAATAAATTTATAGGTGCGAAACAGTATTAACACATCAAATAGGTTTTTTTGCACCGATTGGACATGGCCAGTGTGTACTATGTCATTTAGGCTTAAGTTCGATGATGTCTTTGCACCTGCATTAAAAACCACACGCAGCTTCGTGGACACACTATCTGGTTTGAACACCGGGTGGTGAGGCAGGAAGTAGCATTGCTGCCATGAACCCTGTAATTTTTTTAAGTCTACTTCTTCGGCGTGACCTAAGGCTACATATTCTTTTATGAATTTGCAATAGCCCTCTTTTAGCTCATTATTCCTGGACAACCTTCTCCACAAGGAATTGAGCCTTTGCAATGCAATTGAATATGAATTTCCCATTTTTATATCGCTCAATGGCAGCTTGAGGGGAAGCCTGACCTGAAATCTGTGGTCCAACAGTTGTATTGTGCCTTGAAAGGATTTTGACTGTGACAGAAGGGAAAGATTGTCCCTCTGCAGTTTGTCAGTTACTTGAAGACATTTCGACTCCGACAGAATGCTTGCATTGTTTATCTGCAGTTGGTCAGGTACCTGAGGGAAATTTGACTGCGACAGAAGGCTTGCATTGTCTGTCTGCAGTTGATTAGAAACATGAAAGCATTTTGACTGCGACAGAAGGGAAAGATTGTCTCTCTGCAGTTTGTCAGTTACTTGAAGACATTTTGACTCCGACAGAATGCTTGCATTGTTTATCTGCAGTTGGTCAGGTACCTGAGGGAAATTTGACTGCGACAGAAGGCTTGCATTGTCTGTCTGCAGTTGATTAGAAACATGAAGGCATTTTGACTGCGACAGAAGGCTTAAATTGTCTGTTTGCAGTTTGCCAGAAACAATATAACCAAATCTCGTGGCTACTAGGAACAAATTATTGCCTGGCAGTTTTATTATGTCTGGCATCAGAATATTAAAGAATACATCAGCTGATACCAGAAATGATATCTCATTTGGAATATTGAATTCATCATCTGCCAGTATGATTGTTTCTGGAATATTTATGTCACTCAATTTAAGCCTTATCTGTGGCAGATAGTTAGTTATGTTGTCTACAACAGAGAAGAGTGATTTACAGCTGTAGTCACTGTGTTGCGAATGCATTGACAAATTGACAGCCTTGGAGATTTGTTTAGGGCTTTGGCCAAGTGCTGTTACATTCATTTTATGATCGAAAGCTGGAATGTTTAATTTTTGAACCAATTTGGTACTTACAAATGAAACTTGACTGCCGCTATCAACGATGCCCTTTGCAGAGACATATTTCCCATCGATGCCCCTGAAGTTGACCTTTATAGTCGGCAGTAGAACCATATTATTGGTTTGCTCTGTTTGGGCACATGAATTTGCTAAGTTACAAACGTTTTCGTCCATGTGCAACAAGGAATTATGTTCCTTGCTCCTACAAATGTTACATTTAAAGAAGAACTGGCATTTTTTGGGATGAGAGTTTAAACAAATCTTGCACAGTTTTTTGTCATTGACGAATTTTACTCTATCCTGTGTGCTCAATCCTTGGTATTCCTTGCAGTTAAACATTTTGTGATCAGTTCCCTGACAAAACTTGCATGTAAGTTTGTTTGTGTTGTTTGCAGTGGTATTGACCAGACTAACTGATTTAGTAACCTTGTTATTGTAGGAAAATGTGCTCTTACCTGATTGTGACTCCTCGAAGCTCATTGCCCTCTTTTCAATGAAGACAAACAACTCTTCTACCGTGGGAAGTTCTGTTTGCATCCTCTCAGTATAATAGGCCCGACAAGAATATGCATCTAGTTTTCTTAGAATCATTGGAATGACGAGCATGTCCCAGTACTGGGTTTGCTGTCCTAGGTTGTTCAATGCCCCTAAGTGCTGACGCATGACTGACACTAAATGCCTCAACTGCTGGCTGGTTCCTCTTGAGATTGGCTGGAGATCTAATAATGATTTAACATGGTGATTTATTAAAAGACACTTGTTATTATACCTCTTATCTAACAGAACTAATGCTTGTTCATACGACTCACTCATTAATGGTAAGCTATCTATCAACGTTAGAGCATCACCCTTCAGGTACTTCTTCAGATAGCAGAGTTTTTGGGTCCCTGTTATAGTTCCTTCGCTGTCCACAATGGCCCTGAACATCTGGATGAATGGTGTGTATTGAGTAATATCAGTTCCATCGAAGCATGCAATGTCCAATTGCGGCAACTTGTTTCTGCTTTGTTGAGGTATCTGGCCTCTGCTTGATCCTTGTTCTGCATCCTTATGCTCCTGTTCTATGTCTTTCTTCTCTTTGCTACTACAAGCTTTCAAGATCCTTCGCAGCTGGGCCAAGGTTGTTAAACATCTTTCTTCAACCTCATCTTCTTCAAAATCTGTGTTTTCTTCGAGCAGCAAGCTCATATTTATTGTATTATTGTGATGTTCCTTTAAGGATTTCTCGAGTTGTTCAATCCTCAGTTGTATACTTTCCGTATCTAGTAGAACTTGTATGTTCTGTTCAGCAGCAAATTTGGTTGCACGCGTGATCTGTCCTTTGAACTGCGCAATTTTATACTTCAGCCTTTTCAGCCCTTCCACGGCGTCGTCTTGTTGTGAGACAGACATTTTTCTTCGTAAATACGTTTGTTTTGTTCTTGAGTATCGGCGACGTAACTTCTTTGACGTGAGTGAGTTTGACGTTTATCACACAGATTACTTCACGATGGACATTGACAGTCGTCGTGCCAGTGATCGTCCGCGATCGCTGCGACTGCACTTTTTATTATGTTGGCACTACTTTTTTCTGCCACGCTTAGCTTTATGCCGGCGATTTTTCTGGGCACACTTGCCAAGTTTTTGGGTCGAATCGTGGTCACTGATCAATGTTTATATCACTCGCGTAAGCCCGTCACTTTTACTTGGGTTTCGGCACCAATTTGGATGTAAATAATAAGAGTTTGATATATTAACTTTAATTTATTACGGAGCACGTTTGTGTGTTCTGACACTTGGTTACAAGAGAGAGAGGGAGGCACGGAGCGAGTGGGACAGAGCGTTTTACTTTTTTATGAACAACTAGTACCAAAGTAAATTAAAGAAAATGAGGTCGATAAAAAATGAATAACTAGTACAAATTGTAATAAAAATAAATTATAATTAACAAAAGATGAGCAGGTAACAAAAGAACAAATGGATTAATCATGAAAGATGCAACTGCTACATATGACTGTGTCGCTTTGATGATGATGATTACAGAATTTTTATTGTAATGCTAGTCAAAACAGGGGCTAAGGTATGGTAACGGAATGGAACGCAAGAAGAACAGACCTACATCGTTACAATGGAATACATGAGCGGTGAGCTCTCACTTCTTTTGTTTGTATTCATCTTCGCTTGATGATTCGCTATTGTTCTGATCCATATAAAGTATAAGAGGTAAATTCTCTAATATTCAGCGAAATTAGTTTCAGTTCGTTCAAAAAACTCTTGATTTATTGTGTGAGATGAAATGGAAGATGTGATTTGGTAGCTAATAAATTTCATATTCATAGGCAGGAAAAGCAAAGCAATCCTTACTAATTAATATTATAAACGCGAAAGTTTGTATGTATGGATGGATGTTTGTTACTCTTTCTTTTCAAAAAACGGCTTAACGGATCCGGGTAAAATTTTGCACAGTGATAGATCATAGTCTGGATTAGCACATAGGCTATTTTTTATCCAAGAAAAATACACATCAAAATTTCCTCGCGATCGAAGTACTAAATACTAGCGATTCCTAACGACTAATGGTGTTATTTATACAAACACGATTCCTCTAAAACACTCCTCAGAGGCAGTTCAAATAATCTGTGGTTACGTCTCTCCCTTTACTACAGATTATTTAAACTGCATCGGAGGAGTGTTTTAAGGAATCTTGTTGTTACAATATAAATAAGACTTTTAACACTTTATGAAACAGTATACTTTACTTGTATTATATTTTGCAATAAATAACTACAATTTCTGAAATGAACGCGCCGAACATTGTAGCCGATAATGTTTTATGATTTGAGTCTTTATTTTTTCACAGGAAAAACTCTAAGAGAACACTCGAGTTATGGTGGAGCGGCTTGCCCCCTTCAATACGCGGCAAAGTGTGGCAACTGGCCATCGAAAACCGACTCAATATCACCGAGGACATGTACCAAGATTACGTGGCAAAGGCCAAGCAAAAGTTGCACGAAGCAC
Organism: Yponomeuta cagnagella; assembly: GCA_947310995.1. Taxonomy (NCBI): domain Eukaryota; kingdom Metazoa; phylum Arthropoda; class Insecta; order Lepidoptera; family Yponomeutidae; genus Yponomeuta; species Yponomeuta cagnagella. Next base: position 17,165,163 of record OX371277.1, read on the forward strand.
AGATGCGCAGGAAGAGGTTAAAAGTCAACAGAGAAAACGTTTGCGGCTGTAGAAATCCTGGGAAATCTCAACAAGGTGTTGAAAAGGTCGCTGGTACGACGAATACTGACAAAGACGATAATTCGCAAACAACGGAAGAGAAATTGCCAACATCGGAAGATCGGTTGTCGAAACCACCAGATAGTATAGCTAAAGCTGAGGAATGGCTGTCGAAAACTGAAGACCAATCGCCCAGAGTCGAGGTGACGATAGAAGAAGATGCGTTGCCAATAGATAAAGACAAATTGCCCATCAAAGAAGACTGTGTAGCGAAAACAGAAGAATGGCTGTCCAAGACCGAAGATTTACTAGCCAAATCCGAAGAACACCTGTCTAAACCGGACGCGAAGTCCACCGCCGGCGTCGCGTTACTGGAGGAAAAACCCCGCCTTAGCATACCGAGAAACTTCAGCGAGCAAAACCTGAAATCTCACACAGTAGAAAGTGGCCCGAAGAAGTGTTGTTCGAAATCCAACCCTAATCTGCTAGAATACAGTGACGAGTGTTCAATGGAGCTGATTCAATTGGACATATCGCGGACGTTTCCACACTTGTGTATATTCCAACCCGGCGGGCCGTACTTCGACGTGCTTCACGAGTTGTTGGCGGCCTACGTGTGCTATAGACCCGATATCGGCTATGTGCAAGTGAGCATTGTTTTTATTTTTGTGCCTCTGACATACTTGACTAGAATACATTGACCATCATGAACATCCAAAGGGCTAAGCTATGGTTTCCTCCAAAAGAGGCGGCGTCTTGTAGCGGTCGCCATTTAGCCGCCAATGACGTCACCGCTTTTGGAGGAAACCAGAGCTTTAGACCGTACTCTTCTTTGCGTCTCTCCAGCTCGCACATTCTAAAAGTGACTTTGTAAAATTTTGCATCATCATCATCACCCATTAATTGACGCCCACTGAAGGACATAGGCCTCCCTCATGGTTTTCCCAGCTTCGAACATAACATGAGGGGTTTTGCCATAATCGCCACGCTTGGAGGCGGGTTGGCGATCGCAGTATGCGGTTGGAGTCTCAGGAAGACGCTCCTGCCCGTCTCCTGGTAATTTATTTCCTTAGTCGCCTTCTACGACATCCACTCAATCCGTCGCCACACGGACAAAATTTTGCATAAACTACAGTAATTCGTAAAACTTCTATCAATAAAACGTTGTCTTATTTTATATTTTACGGAAAATAAAAGCAAAAACTAGCAGGTAAAAGCTTATCTTCTATATGTATTTTTATTTTAGAACTGCGTTCGATGCGAGCGGTTTTAATTTTTCCTGTGGAATTTAAAACATTCAATCAATCTTTTTCAACTTGTAGTTTCAATAAATTTTAATACTACAAATACTGAAGAACACATCCGGCGATTACTAGTACAAAACAAACTACACGTGAAACATCATCGGCTGTGTTTCTAAAGCAGAGTCTCCTGCTCGTGTTTTTCGTGAAGCGAACTATTTTCAACGTCTCGCGTATAAAAAACAGATCGTTTTATCCATATTTTCCTTTCCAGGGCATGTCGTTCATAGCGGCGGTGCTGATTCTAAACATGGAGGCGCCGCAAGCTTTCATCTGTTTCGCGAACCTTCTCGACGGGCCAGTGCTGCGGGCCGCCTTCGCCAGGGACGGCGCTGCCATGCAGGTTTGTGCCTTATCGCCTTCGCAAAAGAGCTGTCAGGCGCCGCAAGCGTTCTTCATCACAAGCATTTGTCAATTAGCGTGAGCCACGTCCGTGCCTATCGTCGTAGAAGACCCTCAATAGGCATTTTCCTAAATATTGACAATAGTTACAAATGATACCTTACTTGCACCTGTTACTTTATGACCTTGAAAAGAACAATTAGAAACCATTGTTATGGTGGTCCGATGGGGTCATTTAGAATTCTACATTTTACAGGTAGAAGGTCAGTAAATATAATGCTACTATTATAAATTAATAACATTCACAGATTTCTTGTATTTTTGTAAATAAGTGTGTGACTAATTCGACCTTTTACAGTAGGTGTAATTTTTTTCAATAAAAAGCGCCAAGATATTGACATCTCGGTAATCTGCAAAAAAGAAACGTGTAAAAATTTAGGGCAGTAGCACATACAATGTACTTAAAAGGAAAATTATCACGGCTTCACAAGTTAACGAAATCCATTGAAAATTACTTTGATGAATTTGTTAGTTCTGTAAAGCAGATAAAAACGGGAGGCATTTCTACGGAACCCTACATTACGCGTGGCCCGACACGCTCTTGGCCGGTTTTTTTATATTTTAAAATGTTAAACCTCCTTTAATTCACGTGCGAAACGAACCGTCGAGGTCGAATTAGTCACACATTTATTTACAAAAATAGAAGAAATCAGTAAATATCATTAAAATGAAGTATCCTTTGTAACCTTAAAAACCTATTTAGAGGCTAAAAATACCACCCATGCCGGGACTTGAACCCGCGACCTCTGGCACGGTTAGCCAGTAAAATTGGCCTCAGCAAGGGTTTGTGCAAAAAAAATAATATAATCCTTTGTAACTATTGTCAATATTTAGGACAATCTCCATTCTCAAGCCTAACCAAGGTCTCCACCCCCCAGCGCCTCTGGAAGGCGTACGCCGCCCTGCTGCAGCACAACCTGCCGCAGCTGGCGTCCCGCGTGGCGCCCGAGCTCTACCTGCTGGAATGGCTGTATACAGCATTCGCTAAGGCAATGCCTCTGGACGCCGCTTGCCGAGTCTGGGACGTCTTCCTACGGGACGGTGACACCTTCCTCTTCAACACGGCTCTTGGTGAGAATATAAGCCTCTAATTCGGTCTTATGAATTCTCAGTCTTAGGGGCCTCATAGGAAGGCTCAAGGTCGCCCAACGAGCAATGGAGAGAGCTATGTTAGGAGTTTCACTGCGTGGTCGAATCAGGAATGAGGAGATCCGCAGAAGAACCCGAGTTACTGATATAGCTCGAAGAATTCGGAAGAAAAAAAGAAACTCGAGGGAACTGATGGCCGTTGGGGCGAAAAAGTTCTGACCTGGCGACCGCGGACCGGACGACGCAGCGTGGGCAGGCCCCACACCAGATGGTCTGACGACCTGGTTACGGTGGGGGGGAGTCGACCTTTACATGTCTTGCAGTGGGCGTCAAATGGCTGATAAATGATGATGATGATGATTCAGTGTTATACAGAGATAAGATCCGATAATAATAAAATATTTCTGCTGAAATAAGCTCGCCATGTACACTTTTTCATTTTTCTGTAAATGTTGTGTTTTATTCATGTGTTTTTATGTGTGCAATAAAGTATAATAATAGTTATTTAGCAAAGGGCAAGATAAAAAGTAACCGAAACCGGCGTGCGTGCATGCAACGACTAAAGAATTTTGGGAAAGCGAAAGTGATCGTTGCAAGTGACAGTCCCTGGTCTCTGCCTCCCTACCCCTCTGGGATACAGCTGTGAGTTTATGTATGTTATTTATTTCAATCATTTATGTAACTGAAAAACAGAAAGTCAAAATAAAAACTAAATAAGATTAAAAATATAATCACAGAGTAAACCCTAGTGTCTGAGGTATTTACATACCTCAGCACTTGCCACGTACAATGGCCCAACTATGAGGCTAAGTGCGGAAATCTCAGGTCGAACTACAACTAGACGGTTTTTGAGCGCCCCCTCTTTCTCCATTCCGGAGGTTTCTTTTTCTTTCCAACCTGACACTAACGCCCCCTATTTCCACAGGCATCCTCCATCTCTACCAAGACGAGCTCAAAGACCTGGACTTCATATCAGCCGCGCAGTTTCTCACCAAGCTTCCGGAGGACCTGTGTCCCGAGGCGCTATTCAAGAGCATATCCACCGTCTCGATGTCCATGGACGGTATGTCGTTTGAGGAGTTGGTCGCGTGCTGTGAAGTGGAGTGCAGTCTTGACGATGACGTCACCGTGTTGTGATTGTGGACCCTTGTCACCGCTGCGGTTGGGACTGGTTTGGCGCGGTGGGTTGGGGGCCCAAAAGTAGGTGGAACTTTGGGTAATTTTTGTGAGTGTTCCTTGGGCCCAGTGGGTAGAACGACTAAATGACTCGACTCGAAAGCGGGAGACCTAGGTTCGATTTCCAGTGCGGGCATGTACCTATGACTTTTGTCTATTTTCAAAATTACGTACATCTGCGAATTTGTTGTAGCAAAAAATACCACACGCTAACGGTGAAGGAAAACATCGTGAGGCGACCCGCGGCTTGGTTGGCTCGGCACGTATTGACTTGTGTTTCCTGTGGGCTAGGCCGACTAAGCTGTCAGGATGGTAAAGGTGCTGGGCTAGCCTACTCCATCTAAAAAACAATGTCCCAGGCACTGCAGCGTCCGAGTGGTCCCTTCACCCATTTAGTGTGAGTGATGGTGCCACTGGACGCTGTATAAATAATTTCATTACGTTGATGCAAAGGCCAAAGTTTTTTTTTTCCCTTGGGTACTTTTTGGGAAAGTGTTCTTTGGGTAATTTTTGTGAAAGTTAAATAAAATAAATAAAAGGAACCCATAGAGCTATTTCTCCAATACCCTCTTGAATAGCAGTTTTAAATAGTCTGTGGTAGTCTTCCCCTTTACCACGGACTATTAAAACTGCATTTGAGGAGTATCTTAAGGAATCATGTTCTTATAAATGAAATCTATAATTTGAGTCTTTCGTTCAGCCGACCAATCGTGGCGATCTGGAATTGTGAAAATTAATTGGTTCGTTTCTTCTTAGAGGAAATTAATAATTTCCACTAAGGTTAGATTAGAGATTAGAAAGACATTTTTTGGATCGTGCATGTTAAAAAAAATATCTCTATTTCACGCTACGTTTTGAGTAATGCCATGTCATTTTTATATTATATTATATTTTTATAATGCTACTTCATTTTAGCTCTTCGTTCCACTATATTGAAGTACAAATGAGATTGGTAAAGAAAGGTAAATTTATAAAGAGCTCTTTTTATTTATGTCTATTTTGTATGGTTCTTTACCTTATTAAAAATATTTCTTTATTTCAATGTTTATTCAGTAATTTCTCGTCATTTGACTCCGTATCTTCAACGATAGGATGTTTTTTTGTTTCGTTTTAGAATGATACATTAGAAACAGCGGGTCGACCCTTACATTTTTCTTGCAACGTAACGGAGTAGAGTGCACGCATGTAAAAGTGGACGTGCTGTAGAGTGTACTATACAAACTCGTGTGATGCTGGACATAATAAATATTTCATTATTTGAAGAAGAAGAAGAAGAAAGACATTTATTATACCAACAAGATACTTCGCAGAAACAAAATAAGCACATAAGTAACATAATATGCACAACAACAGAAAGAAAACTAAATACACAACAGACAAAACGAATAAATAAAATAGGACCATAGATGTAGCCTGTGGTGTATCTAAGTTGCCACAAAAGGCGGCTGACTCAGCATTGTGCTGAGGAAGTGATCCCTCAGCGCTGATTTTCAATTATTTGAAATTGTGAAAAAAAACTTTTCGTAAATTTTTAGGTGTTTAAAAAAAAACAGCTCCTAATATTATAAATGTTCAAGTAGCTCTATCTATCTGCTTGTCTATTACTTTTTTATGCCTAAACTGCAAACAGATTTTGAAATTTGCCAAGACGATAGATTGCATCCTGCGGAAGGAAGACTACGTTTTGTCTAAAAAATTGTATCCCCAGGCGAGCGAAGTCACGGGCACAGCTAGTATGCAATAATTATAAAATGCTGTGTAAAATGTGACGACTGAAAAAAGTTAAATATTCGATATTTATAAAATGCTCTGTGTAATTAGAATAATTTATTCGAAAACATATCATTTTTCGTAGTTCGCTTGCGAATTCGTGCAAAATACTGTTGCGCGATAAACTTAATGAATTTGTAAAGAATCTACTTAGGTTAATGTAACGTTTTAAATGTTGTAAATATCTTGTAATATATGAAGAAGTTTAATTATTTAAATGACGAATCATCGAGTAGTGAACCGGCCTAAATAATTAATGAAAAAGATGTAGCCCTGAAGTGTGTTGTACTAGAATTATTAATAACTCTATAATCTCATTATATAAATTATTATTATGGAATTTATATAAATTCTATTAAAACTATATGTAAGTAACGCATGTTCAATAAAAATATGTAAGTATTTATACTAAGATAAGACTATATTCAAATATTTATATACTAACGTACGGATATTAATACATAACTTACTTTCATAGTACTCAGCTTTAAGATTGATTAGCATTAAAATATTGTTTAAAATCATCTTGCCAAGTAGAAATTGTTGGTGACGTAAAATTTTTCTTATTATCTTTAAAAGTTCTACTTTTTACTTGCCACACTTTTTGACAAATATTTCATGCGGTCTAATAATAGATAAATAGATAAAATTATTACCTTTATTCGGAAATGCAAACCTTTTAAACCTCCACTTTATAATCGACAAGAAAACTGAGTATAAAATATTTTAATGGCTATTAATACCCAGTGTTTTATTATTAAGGCGGTTAAATAAGCGAAATGTTATTAATTATGTTAAATAAGCGAAATGTCATTAATTCTATTAATAGGTAATAATAAAGTTGTGATGAGGACTGATATTATTTTACAATAATAAAAATACGAATTTGCCATCTCGAAATGTTAAGTTAAATTATGTTTACGTGTATAGTAAATAGATTCAATATTTAAGCAAAAATATGTCCCCAAAATAAAGAGTTTATGTAATATAATAAATGAAGAATAATATTAAAACGAAGGAAAATACATTCGTACAGTGTAATTATTTTGTTTTAATTATACCTTATCTATAGGACGTTAACATTGCATTGAAGACTTTATCACATGCATGTTAACCTTTCAGTGTCAACAGAAATTAATATCGTATCAGCGGGATCCTAGTTTTAGTTCCATAAGCAAAATTATGTAGATAATACATAATCTATTAGAATTATCTTGCATTAGTATGTTATTAATATGTTAATTGTGTAACGGTGCATTGCACTCCTTTGTGAGTGGCCAAAACATCCCCAAAAGAGCTAGGTGGGCTATCCATAATGGAGTGCTAGTCCCAACACTTATGTATGGTAGCGAGACTTGAGTATGGCATAGAAGCAAAAAGTAGGATTAATGCAGTAGAAATGAGGTCCTTGAAAAGTATGTCTGGTGTTACTTTGCATGACAGGATACGCAATAGTTTCATTAGAGAACGTTGTAGACGGAAATTGAATGTAGTGACTAGAATTGAGAAAGGAATGTGGCGTTGGTTTGGACATGTGGAGAGGATGAAGGAAGAAAGATTGACGAAACAAATATATCGAGCGAATGTGGATGGGAGGGCCGGTAAGGGACGACCCAGGCGGATATACTTCGACCAAATAGGGGATGTATTAGCAAAGGGCAAGATAAAAAGTACCCGAAACCGGCGTCCGTGCATGCAACGATTATTGAATGTTGAGGAAGCGAAAGGCAAGTGGCAGTCCGTGGTCTCTTTCTACCTACCCCTCTGGGATACAGGCGTGCCGCGTGAGTTTAGGTATGTAGTATGTTATGTAAAATTATTACTTTCACGACTATTTAAACTGCATGTAGGAGTTTTTATAGGAATCGTGTTCTTACAAATAACAATGTGAAGGTCTTATTCATAAAGACACGATTCCTTAAAACACTCCTCAGAGACACCTTAAGTAATCTGTGGTTACGTCTTTCCCTTTACCACAGACTATTTAAAATACATTTAAGGAGTGTTTTTATGATAACAGCAGTTACGGCCTTATTTATAAAAAACGCGAATCCTCTAAAGCACTCTTAAGGGTCAGTATATTTAAGCGGTGGTTGCGACTTTTCCTTGTAAAATCACCACCACTGACTGTTTTAATCGGCGTTTTAAGGATTAACGATGTTTATAAGTAAAATCGTGAATCTTTTCGTCTAGGTACAAAGGCTCTAAAGAGGTAATTGCTAAAGGTAAATGCAAAACTGCTAAGCAAGACATAAATTGCGATAAAATAAACTGTGTAAAGGGTAATTACCCCGTGGGTGTTAAATATGCGGTCAAAAATTTGACAATATCTACGACGTATTATTGAAATCAATTACCGGGAGACGGGCAGCAGCGTCTTCCTGAGATTCCAACCGCATACTGCGATCGCCAACCTGCCTGCCAAGCGTGGCGATTATGGCAAAATCCCTCATGGTTATGAAAACCACGAAGGAGGCCTAGGTATGTCCTGTAGTGGGCGTCAAATGGCTGATGATGATGATGATTATTGAAATCACGCAAGACTGTTTACACGAAAGTTTCTGAATTTATGATGTGTTTAAATCGTTAAGCAACAATTTGCTAAGAGGAATTTTCCAGGAACTTTGGAAATCACCAATGCCTAATCGCACCTATTTAATTGACAAACATAATACACTTTGGGCCAGTTTCTGAATTGAGAATTTCACTAAATCAATACTTAAGTACGTAGGTACAATAAAGTATTCCGTATGGCGCCGGATTAAGAATAGCGTCACTCCATTTCCTTCCGTGGATGTCGCAGAAGGCGACTAAGGAAATAAATCCGGCAACAGCGTCTTCCTGAGATTCTAACCGCATACGGCGATTATGGCAAAACCCTTCATGGTTAGAAAACCATGAGGGAGGCCTATGTCCTGCAGTGGACGTCAAATGGCTGATGATGATGATGATGAATACTTACCTAAGTAACGTTCGGTCACGCTCTTTTCTGAGAAATTCGAAGAGACCGCACTATAGTTAACTATTTACGTAGCGTAGTTCTCAATTCAGAAACTGGCTCTTAAAGTACCGGCAGAGGCGGGTTTCCCATGAGGCTAATGAGGCCAATTAGGCCCGGGCCTAGGGCGGCCAGAATTCAGCGGCGGCTTATCGTGGCAAAAATAGACTCATGTGAACATTAAACTACACTTTAAATCACAGTATTTACATTCCACTAAAGCATACGTAAGTGTTACGTCTCCGTGCACGAAGACCAATTAAAAAAAAAACCAGTGGGTGTGTCTGTAGACAGCGGTGGTAGCCTAGCGGGAAGCCTATGAATTTGTTTTCTCTGTTATGTACATTTGTGAAGTTATTTATTTTATTATAATAGGAAAACTTACAGCTATGAAAAACATACAAAACATTATCGTAGCAATACCACTCGCTAACGGTGAAGGAAAAAATCGTGAGGAAACCTGAGTGTCTGTGCTATTCACATACCTCAGCGCTTGAAATCCCCAATCCGTTGTGATTAAGCCCATATTCTCTCCCTGAGAGTAGGCCTGTACCCTACAGTGGGACGTATATAGGCAGCTTGTGATGATGATGTCTGTAGTATTGTTTTATGTTTCTTATTACTTCACGGCCTTACTTTTGAACCGATTTTCATTAAAGTAGGCAAGAGAGTAAATTCGTAGAATGTCTCAATGAGCTGAGAAAGGTCGGCTGCACAGAACAGATTCCTATGTTCTGTGGTCGGCTGATACTAGACGGCCTAGGGAGGCTAAGACTGCAAATCCACCTCTGCTTGCCGGTGTGGACAGTGCGGTGGTAGCGCAGCGGGAAAACGCTGGCCTCAGCTTCGAGAGGACGTAGGTTCCAATCCCGGCTTGTATAACTTCCGGCAGATAACCTGAGCAAATATCCGCGCAGTCGGACAGAGTTTGCGATGAACACGTGAGAGCAATTTTTTTTTTTGCAAAATGTTATTCTGTTAAGGGCCACTTTTTCAGTAGTCAGATAAAACTTAACTAGAGAATAAATTGCATGCTATATCTAAATCATACGACAAGACAGTGACAACGTCAATTTTATTCTCCAGTTAAGTTTCATCTATGACGTTTGAAAAATCCGGTCTAAATTGACTAGTCCGTCAGGTAATCATCTTCGGAGTTACCGGCCAATGAGACCCGATGAGACTATGACCATGCTAATTATAAGTCGGGCACTATACTCGTAACTTTGTTTTCTAAGTTGTGTACATTTGTGAATTTCTAGTAGCAGTACCACTCGCTTGTTTCGAAGGGAAACATCGTGAAGAAACTCGAGTGTAGATGGTGTTTACATAGCTTAGCACTTGAAAACGCGTATTTCTGGCACGCGTGGTGATTAACCTCTCTCTGAAGGATAAAACTCACCAACGCGGTGGCGGTCCATACAAAATACTACTGCCGTAAATGACTTATGTCATTTAGAGAGTGGAGTCAGAGAGCAACTAATGTTTATCTCTCAGAGATTACCCACCATGGCGATTTTTCTCTCTCTGTCTCTAAGAGAAGGTCTGTGCCTTGCAGTGGAACGTACTTACATAGGCTACTTTTCATTTACTCACCACTTACAATATATAATTAATTACTGGTTAGAGCCAGGTTTCTTTATTCGTAGGTTTTGTTTGCTCAGAAGTGAACAAATGCGGGTTTATAGAACAACGCTCGACATTGCGTCAGCCATTGCTTCCAGTTTCACAAGGGTAGCTAACAAAGGGACGGGGTCTTTTATCCTTGATGTAGAATGGTGAGGTGCCGTTGTGTAATCCTGTACATTGCGTAATTTTGTACTTTACAGAGTAATTCTCTGCTGGGTGTGTCCTGACTTTCCTGAGGCTGAGAAGCAGTAATTGTCGCTCTAGGCCGCGTACTAGCTGCCTCCGTCTTTTCGTGTTTGTTATCCAGCTACCCGTGTTATCTTACTGTTTTCCGTTCTTATATAATTTAAATCGTCTGTCGGCAGGTCGTGAGTTCGAAACGCGACATGTACCAATGACTTTGTTTTCTATCAAAAGTTTATATGAAACACCTGAATTTCTTTCCGACACTTCGGAGTTGGTCTCACGATAGAATTTGTATGCATGTACGAGCGAAATAACTCCCTCAAGTTTCACCGGAACTTTCTGACACACCCAGGTGCAGACTTTCCCAAGGCCTAAAGGCAAACTAGGCCCAGGCCTAGGATGGCTCGGTACTAGAGGTGGCCAATCGCGTAAAAACAATAACTTTCGAGGGATGATTAAAATGACATAAATTTTCTATTGGCCTATTTATAAAATGACGTATATACGTCCCACTGAAGGGCATAGGCTTGATAGGCCTTCTCTCTCTCTCTGAGAGATGTGCTTCATTACCACGCGTGTCCACGGATTGGCAATTTCAAGCGCTGAGGTATGTGAACACCTCAGACACTCAGGTCTGCTCACGATGTTTTCCTTCATATTTAGCGAGTGGTATTGCCACTATAACTTCACAAATGTACATAACTTATAAAACAAAGTCATAGGTACATGGCCACACCGGGAATCGAACCTGGGTCTCTCGCTGGCCAGTCCAATGTTCTACCCCCAGAAGAAATTGTTCTGTGGTTCTACCCACGAGGCTACCATCGCTCGCAGTAGCAATGTAGATCAAATTGCCGCAATAAACTATGAGTTGTAGTTTTATGAAACGCGGTTCTGGTAGGTAATAAGTGATACCGTTGTTTCTCAATCCCATCCATTCACTTATCACTACGTGGAACTTCAACCAAGCGACATTGATTAAAAATAAGTACCTACCCAAGTAATTTTCGTTCAGTGTTGCTGGAGATTCAACATGTACCTCAGTTCAATCTAAGGAAAGTCTTTGACCCGCATTTTATCTTGATTTAATTAAACAGAGCTTAGTCTTGATTTATCACCCGGATTGACTTCAAAGATACGACTGACGACGCCGACGCCATGGTTCTAAGCAATTGAAACTTGCAAAGGAATATGACAAATTGCATTCACACACATCACCCTCGTTCCAGTTATCTCCAAACGGATAAGCAAAGAAACCTATACTACGAGTACTTATAACAAATTGCATACACAAAAAAATACACGTCATAAAAACTACTTGGTTTTCGCTCAGATCTGTTCCGTATCTTTAGGATTCTGTACCCAAAGTGTAAGGTGTCTGTCACCAGGCTGTATCTCATGAGCCGTGATAGCTAGGCAGTTGCAATTTTCACAGATGATGTATTTCTGTTCCCGCTATAACAACCAATACTAAAAATAAATATTTAAGTGGGGCTCCCATACACAAACGTTATTTTTTTGCCGTTTTTTGCTCGATATTAATAACGGCAACAGGTAGACGCTTAAAATATTCAAATATTGTACGGAACCCTTCGTGTGCGAGTCCGACTCGCACTTGTCCGGTTTTTTCTCCTTCGTCAAAGCTATCGACGACGCGGCAACACCTTTCATTTAATTAACACCTCATTTGTCAAAATAGGTTTGGCAGGTTTGGCCTCTGCGTGATCTCAAGAGCTTTGTGTATTGCACATCCAGCGAAGACACCCACTAGATAAACATTAAACTTCACCAGAATTTGGATGACTGTAACTTAGCATTTATCCATAATAGGCAACAAATTATTTGAATGCGACATGGAAATTTTGGAGACTGATAGATTCCGATGCTGGGATGCCGTAGTGCCAACTGTAAGCCGGTTTTAAATACAAAAGTACTGTGAAGTAGACATGTAAATCTATAGGTTCGTAAATTTTATCACGAAAACTTGCTTTTCAAACTCTCATTCAGGGAGGAATTTCAAATTGATTGGTTGATACTCACACCCTGATATCTCCACCTCTGATTTGGGTAGGATAGGTTCTACCCAAATCAGAGGTGGAGATATCAGGGTGTAGCCAAGTGGGTAGAACATTGGACTCGGAAGCGAGAGACCCAGGTTCGATTCCCAGTGCGGGCATGTATGTATGGTAGCAATACCACTCGCTAACGGTGAAGGAAAACATCGTGAGGAGACCTGAGTGTCTGAGCTATTCATAGCGCTGAGGGCGCTTGAAATCGCCAATCCGCAGTGGGCACGCGTGGTGATTAAGCCCATATTCTCTCTCTGAGAGAAGGCTTGTAACCTACAGTGGGACGTATATAGGCTGCTTATGATGAGGTTCATCTGTCTACAATCGTCCACTGCTAGGTATAGGCCTCTCCTTAGCCACGACACTTCTTTCTGTCGTCGACCATCTTCACCTCAGCACAGATCATCGGTCCAGCGAGGTGGTGGTTGACCTGCCAGCTCGTGGTCTCCACTGGATAACATTTATAATCCACCGGTATACTTTCACAGTTCACAGACAGATCACAGTTGTGACTAGCCCAATACCACTTCTACATTAAATCTTATAGGCTATCTCAATCGCTTTAGTTCTTACACAAATTGTCACATTTCTGACAAATAAATAACAAATACTGCCAACATCCCACCCTGTAGCTGTACCAGCTACAAATTGATAAGCAAGCCACACCAAGCATCATAGGTTATCGTCCGTTGAAAAATGATTGTGAACAGTCTCCACTGCTCCTAAGAATTAAATAATAACGCAACGAATAGGGGTCCGGGCCGCCACTTGGGCTAGGACAGCGCACGCGTACAAACGTCAGAGGGGGTGATTCAATTCAAGCCAGTATAAAACTACCACGCGAACCACTCGCGTCTTCAAAACAACTCCTGTGCTAATTCCGAGGGTTACTACGTCTGAAAAGTGTTCCAAAGTGGGAAAATGGCGGACAAAACGAACGGCAAAGCTGAGCCTGGCGAGACCATAGGCCTGTTGGAGAAGAAGGTAAGATTCCCATGTTTTTATAGGTTTTCTGGTGATGTAATGTCATGTCATGACATTCGCATACGAAGGTCGAATAGGGTATGCAGTTGGACGAAGGGTGGTTTTTTGCGTAAATTATTCGTGTTTATTTTTAGTAAGTAATTTCTTTGCTTTGCTTGCGTTTCCTGTGATACAACCCCGTACAGTCACCGACGCTTTCCGTGTAGCTTTTACGCCGCTCGGCATAAGAGCGAGAATGGAGTAAATAAATAACAATTTTTTATATTGCTGACCTACGCCTAGTCACTAAAAAGATACGACATTAAAGCTACAGCATTTCTCACTTTGAATTTCACATAAGTATTTCATATAAACTATTTAAGTAATTACTTATTCTCAGTTTTTACACTTAATTTAATGAATAACTCACCGATATTGATTTTAGTAAATAAACTGGGTGCAGACGAGTTATACAATAAAACACGGTCTCCAAATCGAACTACGCAATTCTGAAAGCGAGTTGCTTTTGTTGACGTCACAGTGTTACCCCACCTCCCTAACCAAAACATCAGAGGAAAGGTCATGACCCCACACGCCTACGTTACCCTGCATTTGCCGCCCTTTTACCGTATAAAATGTAGGGTACAAAGCTTCCTAGAACGCGGATTGAGGTATGAGAATTCGCCACGTGGGCAGTTGCTACGCGAGCAGATCTTTCGTAGCGTAATTTAGTTGGCTACGGTTTTTGTAGCAAACAGTTTTATTTTGGAAACTTTAAATGGTTAAAACAAAAAGTTTTTGTGTGATTTCTACTAATAAAAAAACCGGCCAAGTGCGTGTCGGGCCACGCGCAGTGTAGGGTTCCGTAGAAGGAGGGGGTTTTATAGGCTTTACAGTTAGTTCTGTACTACATCAAAGTAATCCTAGTGTGGGGCCAGACGCAATGTATGTGCCTGTATGTAAATGTTTATGTTTAATTTTCAATGGAGTTTGTACGAAGTTTTTCTTTTATAAGTAGGTCGAAGAAATTAATTTAATTAATTTGTAAGCCTACTTAGCCGTGATAGTTTTCCTTATAAGTTCATTATATGTGCTTCTGCCCTGAATGTTTTCACGTTTCTACTATCAACCGTTTAGCCAGGAGAGGGTAGGGGGGCGCCCTATCGTTACAAAAAATTGTGCTTTAAAGCTTAGTATTTCGCAAACGGGTTCATTCAAAAATGGTTTTCGTACAAATATTTTTGTACAATCAATCCAACGAGGCAAAAGGCGGCTGGCAAGAGCTGGATGAGAGTAGCCGAGTAGACCGTGCTCAGTGGCGTGCAATAGCAGAGGCCTATGTCCAGCAGTGGACAAGCATAGGCTGATGATGATGATGATGATGAATCTAACGATACCCCACACTATGGTATAGACGAGAAAAAAATGCATCCCTAATTTAGGCATTAGGGATGTACCCTAAAAAAAAATTTCTTGACATTTTATCCTACAGCTTTATCGGCGTGATTAATATGTGTATCTATGCCAAATTTAAACTTTCTAGTACTTGTCGTTATTGTGCTAAGCCACGGATAGACAGATGGACAGACACACAGACAGACGGCCGTGGCGGAACTATAAGGGTTACTTGTTGACTAAGGAACCCTGAAAACCGAATTTTTAACCGCTTTTATTTTATCTCACATATTGTAGAATACCCCAAAATTACTTGACTAAATGACTTTGACTTCGCATAGATGCAATACGGGTCACGTTGGCGGGAGACGCGGGTTGTGACTAAAGGCCGACTTGCACCACTTCTTAAACATCACTTAAGTCGCCATTTAAATAGACTTTTGTATGAATAATTTTAGTTAAATACTATTTAAGCCACATTTAAGAAAGTGGTGCAAGTCGGCCTTAGGATTCTTAGGACTTTGTTTATTAACTAAAGTCCTAAGAATTGGCGTATTGGAAAACATGACTATACCGTGCAGCCAACCATTACCTAAAAATCCAGTTTTTTTGTCATTTATTTTTTAAGTAACAAAGTAACATAATATATTTCCTTCTGCCAAACTGAATCGCAGTTATTAGTTAGACCATATCATCATCAACCCATTATGTCCCCACCGAGGGGCACGGGTCCCTTCCCTGAGGAAGGCATAGGCCATACTCCACCACGGGGGCCAAGTCCGGATTGGTGGAGGCTTGTAGACTAGTGGCTCGTCTACTGTCAGAAGTTGTCAAGCCGCCCTAAGGCCTCTGACTTGGCTTAACGACTGCCATCTATCGACGGCAGCCAGCACCAACAGCTTAACGTGCCTTGCGAAGCACGGAACCGCTCGGAAAAATGCCACTAGCGTTAGGCATAGACGGCGACCCATCCATGCACTGAACGCGCCCTGTGTTGCTTAACCTTCGTGATCGTTTAAGATCACTCAGGCAGCCGGGGCTACGAGCGATTAGACCATAACTAATATTAATTTATTGAAGAATATATTCTTTTTGTTGCACTAACCCGTGCTGAGGACAATTTAAAAACCTATAGAGGTTAGGTAAATAAATAGGTTTTTATTGAAGAAGTTAGTCTAAAATGTTGACCGATAGATATGGGATCATGCACAATTAAAATTTTCCTTTTGTCTGCCTCGTTGGTCTAGCCGTTAAGGCGCTTAGCTACCAAAACAGAGGTCGTGGGTTCGATTCCCATTGGGGGCCGCCGTATATTTGTACAAATGATCTCAGCCTGCGCTAGGCAAGAACGTCACAAACATGAATATAGATTTCATGTTTGTGACGTCCTTGCCTGGTTACCATAGCACAGGGTTCCATAGTTTGGGACCAGGTCAAGTGATTGTATTGTGTGGAAGTTATTATTATTCTCTCTCTCTGAGAGAAGCCCTGTGCCCTATAGTGGGACGTATATAGGCTGCTTATTATTATTATTAGATAAATAATATTTACTAATTAGTAAGTACTAGTATATCAGATTAGTCGATGCTGAATGCATCTAATATGTATCGTTTCTTATTTACAATAATCAACTTGTCGTTACCAAAATGAAACACAGTTATTACAATACTTCATTCAACTCACGCCTGTATCCCGGAAGGGTAGGAAAACTACAATTCATAGTTTATTATGACAATTCGATGTACATTGCGAGTTTGCCTGCTTATTAATCTGTGGGTTGTTCGAAATTGTAATGAACATCGAATTGTCATCGTAAGATATGAATTGTAGTTCTATGAAAAGGGCCCCAGGGTTTGCCACTTGCCACGATCTTGCCAAATGCCGGTTTCGGTTAAATTTTTTACACAGTTAGGGTCTTATTTGTAAAAACTCAATTCCTTAAAACACTTCAAAAACACCGATTAAAATAGTCTGTGGTGGAGATTTTACAAGGAAAATATGAAGGTAGCTACAGATTAAATAAACGGAGGTTCAGCTTGGATTTAGATCGTGTTTTTTATAGATAAGGCCGTTATTGTTTAAAGGGCAGCAATCTTTGTGTTTATAAATGATACTGTTCTGTATCAAAACATTCTTTTTATTTTTTACTTATAGGTAACTCGGTACAGCCCCGGATCTACGATTTTTCCGACCCGGGACAAAACTTGACATTGGCGCCCCCAATTGGTAAAGAAGGCTAGTTTCTCGTTCACTAACGATTACTAAATCTACATTAGTCAATAACGTACACTAACCCCCGGTTTCTTGTACACTAACAAGCTGTTAATCTACTGCTAACAGCTGTTAGTGGTTTTTTTTGTATGCACTTTGGTCAATTGACAGCTGTTAACAGTAGATTAACGTACGAGTGTACGAGAAACTGGGGGTAAGGGCCTGTTTCTGAATTGAGAAATTCACTAAGTAAATACTTAAGAAACGTTCTGTCACTCTCTTTTCTGAGAAATTCGAAAAACAGCACTACAGTTAACAATTTACTTAGCGAAATTCTCAATTCAGAAACTGGCTCTAAATGTACTGTTGACAGCTGTCAGTTTTTAGAGTTCCGTACCCAAAGGGTAAGGGACTCTATTGCTAAGACTCCACTGTCCGTCTGTCTGTCTATCTATCGGTCACCAGGTTGTATCTCATGAACCGTGATAGTTAGACAGTTGAAATTTTCACAGATAATATATTTCTGTGGCCGCTATAAGAACAAATACAGACATAAAAACACAATAAAATAAATAATAAAGGGAGGCTCCCATACAACAAACGTTATTTTTTGGCCGTTTTCTGCTCTATATTAAAAACGGCAACAGGTAGACGCTTGAAATATTCAAATGTTGTATAAGTAATGGTACGGAACCCTTCGAGTCCGACTCGCACTTGGCCGGTTTTTGTATACGCTATAGCCAACTGACAGTTCTTCTTTCGTGTCGAAAGCGTCGACTCCTCCTCAGACATCTCGCAGCCAAAACTGACAGTTGTTTACAGTGGAGTAACAGATTGTTAGTGTAAGAGAAACTGGGGGTTAGCGTGTTAGCACAGCAGCAGTTTTTTTGTTTGCACTTCGGTTAACAGTAGTGCATAAGAAGCCGTGGGCCTCTCACTCGCCACAATACTGCTTTCGTATCGTTCGACTCGTGGTAGGCCTGGTTTATTATCTCTCGGTCAATTCAAAGGCCCCGTCTATATTTAGAGCACAAATAAAGACTGGCACAATAACACAATATAATAACGTATAACGCTCGCATCCGGCGTCGCCCGTTTATCCTTAACCGTTCTTAACTAAGTCCTACGCAGACGGGAGCCGCGGCTCTGCACGGTGACATTGAAGTTGTTAGCAAAATTTTAAAGGGGCGTTCTATAACCACGATCTCAAAATATAGGTGACATATGTTTAAAAAAAAATACTAGAAATAATATAGTTTTATACCAAAAATTACTTCACGCAGTATTTTTTACGACTCGCGATGCTCAAAACCCAAGATTTTATTGCATTCAGAAAGTAGTACTTTTTAATTCCACAAGTGTGAACAGTACGTGGGTTGATATTTTAACTTAATCTTTTTCAATGCAATTCAATTCAAATATTTTTATTCATTGTAAAAACAGAATGTTTACTTAATGAACGTCAAAGTTGTTAGTTTCACAATTAATGGATTATGTGGAGAAGAAGCTAACAAAGAAACTATACATTTATTCTTTTCAAAACACGTTTTAACTTAATTAACAGAGTTTTCAACTTAAAATATTAGTCATGAATGTGTTGAACACTAGTCACAATCGTCCTTTAAATAATATTAATCTACTGTTTAATGCCAAACATCTTTGTCTTCTAAACAATCCTTGATGTTATAGTAAGCCTTTTTGCACAGAATGTGCTTAACACATTTTTTAAATCGCGTTGGAGGTAACTCTAATATATCTTGAGGAATTTTGTTGTAGAACCTTATACAGTGCCCCATAAAGGATGTGTTAAATAGTGGAAATGACAATTTATGTTTATTTCTAGCATTAACATTATGGTGGCCACCAACATTTTCGAAGTCTTTGATATTTTTTCTAACGTAAATAATATTTTCATAAATGTATTGACATGCAACTATTAAGATGTTGGTTTCTTTGAAGAAATCTCTTAGCGAATCCCTACTACCTAACTTGTAAATAAATCGGATGGCTCTCTTCTGTAAGATGAAGATCGTCTCAATGTCTGCTGCCCGACCCCACAGTAGTATGCCGTAGGACATTATACTATGGAAGTAACTAAAATAAACAAGCCTAGCAGTTGCAACGTCAGTGAGCTCTCTAATTCTTTTGACTGCATATGCTGCAGAACTAAGCCTGTGTGCTAGTTTTACAATATGAGGACCCCATTGCAATTTTGAATAGATTGTGATGCCTAGAAAAACGGTATCTTCTACAAATTCTAGTTTTTCTTAACCGAGTACAATGTTGTTTTCAACTAATCTTACGTTTGGTAAGGTAAACTTTATACATTTTGTCTTTTTGGAATTTAGAAGCAGATTATTTGCCGTGAACCAATCCAACACACGCGAGAGAGCATCATTTGCATCGTCAAGATTATTGTCTTGTCTCTTCATTTTAAAAATAAGTGACGTGTCATCTGCAAATATTACTATCTCGGACATGTTTTGTACCATAAACGGCAAATCATTTACGTATACAAGGAAAAGGAACGGCCCCAAAATTGATCCTGTGTACTCCCATTTTTATTTGTGAACCTGTGGATTTTATTAGATTTATGTCCGCTTTTTGAACCCTTCCTTTTAGATAAGATTTCATCAGTTCTAAACCTTTCCCCTTTACTCCGTAATGCTCTAGTTTTAGCAAAAGTGTCTCGTGGTCCACGCAATCAAATGCCTTTGACAAGTCACAAAAAACACCTATAGCATCCCTACGATCCTCCCATGCACTATAAATATGTTTAACTAGCAAGACATCAGCGTCCGTCGTCGACCGTCCCTGCGTGAAGCCGAACTGCTGGTTATTGAGAAGTTGATAATTATTAAAGTGCGTAAGTAGTTGAACTAAAACAATCTTTTCGAATATTTTGCTCAATACGGGTAGGATCGAGACTGGTCTGAACTTTGTGGGATCATGCCTATCGCCACTTTTAAACAACGGAACGAGCCTACTGTATTTCATTAGGTCAGGGAATGTACCCTCACCTACACATTTGTTAAAAATTTTTGCTAAATGAGAAGCGAGGACATCTATTACTGAACTAACTATGATTACTGACATGAAAATATATTTAAGCTTAATCTGCTAAAACATAGGTATAAGTACCTATTGTGAGTAAATTTAGTGGCGTACCTTAATTACAGGTGTCCACAGCACGCGAAAACTGCATTGTGAAACACCTAAAGTCAGGTTTTTGATTCGATGCAAAAAAGAGGCAGTGTTACCATTATAAAATATATCTTTATATTCGGTAGATTTTTGGTTTAGTATAAAAAAGTAGACTCGTGTGACCAAAAACCTTATAGTATTAAAGACATTAATATTAAGTTACTCATAAAAGAAAAGTATTCAAAAAAACACTAACGTAACTCACACAATTTTTATTTGGAAGTAAAATGGGATTATTTGTTTGTTTACGTAATGGCGACACTTGGATGTTGATAACCTTGGGTTTGAGGTTTGACACATTCGTGAAGACGTAATTTATTTTCAATCATCCGTTTTTTTCTTGGTTACGCGAATGTTGTTTCCCGTATTCCGTATGATTTTGACAATTTTGGCTAGTTTTTCGAGTCCACAAGAGTAGATGCAACATGTGAAAGAGATTTCTATTGTATAAATCAAAGATATTTTTACTTTTGTTTTGATAAAACAGTTTTTTATTGGCATAGATTTCATTGGAACCTTACACTTATGGCCATCACAGACGACGGCGTTAATATATGCGATATTTTTTCCACACAATATCTAACACGCAACCCGCGTCCACACACGACTGCGGTCGGGTTTAGTATAGAACAAGACATCGCACGATATATAATTATTTATAGCAGTCGTCGTCTGTCACGACCTTTAAAAAATAAACTTGTATTGATGTCCACATAGAGTACGTCAACAAATGTAATGGGTTGTGATGTTGTGATGATGTGCGACCCCGGCACATGTCGAAGTGACAGTATATTTTTTGCATTGAATTAAGCAGACTCATGTGAACAATAACAACGCAATTTGGCTAAATTTGCGTCGAGGGTAGAGGGGCTGTGAGTGTGACCCACTCTGGATATCAATCAATGACCTCCCCATGCTGATTGGCAAATTTTCGCACTACGATAGCAAATCTCGTTTGTCGTCCATAGAAAAGCGAAAGTCGTGAGGATCGTGGCAAGCCGCAAACCCTGCTCTCTGCCTACGCCTTTGGGATGCAGGCGGGAGTTTATGTTGGTACGCGGAAGAGATCAATCAATCAATCGATCAGCCGGTACACGTCCACTGCTAGATATAGGCCGCGGCACGCATCGGGCCTAATCATGCACTAACTTGACAGTTAGACGACTGGAATCGCTCAGGATTTTGTGCGCGTAATATGGGGTCTCATATTTCTGTCCTCGACCATCCTCATCCAACCGCTGCCAGCAATCTGCCTCACATGGTCGGTCCAGCGAGCTGGTGGGCGTACTAAGCTGCATTTGCCAGTTCGTGGTCTTCTAAGAAGAGATGATGGGGGAAAAATAAAACCGTTTACATAGTCGATATTTCATTCGACTTAGTGCACTCGATTGAAGCGCAATTTAGGATACAATAACACCGAGAGCGGTGGTAGCCTAGTGGGTTGAACATTCGACTCTGAAGCGGGAGACCCAGGTTCGATTCCCAGTACGGGCATGTACCTATGACTTTTCTTTCTAAGTTATGTACATTTGTGAAGTTATAGTAGCAATACCACTCGCTAACGGTGAAGGAAAACATCGTGAGGAAACCTGGGTGTCTGAGCTATTCACATACCTCAGCGCTTGAAATCGCCAATCCGCGGTGGGCACGCGTGGTGATTAAGTCCATACTCTCTCTCTGAGAGAAGGCCTCTGCCCTACAGTGGGACGTATATAGGCTGATTATGAATACCGAGAGGATACATATTTTTAGGTGCATATTAATTGACTTGGTGG
This sequence comes from Yponomeuta cagnagella, assembly GCA_947310995.1. Classification (NCBI taxonomy): domain Eukaryota; kingdom Metazoa; phylum Arthropoda; class Insecta; order Lepidoptera; family Yponomeutidae; genus Yponomeuta; species Yponomeuta cagnagella. The sequence goes on from OX371277.1 coordinate 17,187,370, forward strand.
CGAAGGACATGACACCCAGTGATCGCACCACCACTACCACCCAATGCTCTACATTCCGTTATCGATTGTGCGTGCCAACTCTTATGTAAATAAAAGCGGCGTATCTACTCTCTTCGTAGCCTTTCAAGTATATTGATAAATGACGTTTTCTATAGCTTATACACATCGAATAATGTGATCCGATTACATGAATGCAGCGTACATTATACGGTCTTGAACAAAGCAATAGTTAAGTTTTTTCAAATACCTATTGTATTTTTTGTGGATGAAAAATATGTGTATTAATGTTTTCAGCAGGAAGTTTTCGCTTTTACTTCCGCCACAGTCCTATAAATAAGGTTCCTAAACTTTTCCAGCTCTGGAACAATAATAAACTTGATTTTCATCCCCCCATTTGGAAAGAGTGTTTTTGCTCTTCGATATCCGAGTGCAAAAGCCGTTTTTATTCGCTAGAGGATAAAGTAAATTGAATTTCGAACACTAAGTTTGTAAATTCAAAACATCATTAAACCTATTTACTTCTACCTCCATGGTGCCGAATTTATCATAAAACTTTCTTTAATTTGTTAAAAACTCAGACTCGGAACCTCCTTTGTGTTTTTTTTGCATTTAGTCATTTCCTCGCTGAGGTGGGATGAAAAGTTACGTGTTGCACTCGAGTGCAAAGATTTTTCACCTCGTGCTCTTTTGATTCCCTCGCTAAAGCTCAGGATTCTAATTTTTTAATCCTTCGCTTGCTCGGTCATCAAAATTGAGCACGCGGTTAAAAAGCAACTTTGCACTCTTGTATAACAAATAACTATTACTTTACGGAACCCCATAAAAAATATAAAATTCAAGATTTCACTTCACGTCAAGCTTCAAGAAGGTATATTTATTTATACATATACCATGGTATATTGCGCGATCCACGCAATATAACGTCTGATTACCATGCTGGAGGTCGTGGGTTCAATTGCCACTGGGGTCTGCCGTACATTTGTACAAATGGCCTCAGTCTGGGTGTATTTCTTAGTTGTGATCTCTTTACCTCGTTACCATTGCACAGGGTTTTTTAGTTTGGAACCAGGACAAGTGGAACGAGTGGAACGAGAAAGGACGAGTGTTGTGTGGAAGTTATTTGTATTATTATTTGTAGCTGAGAAATACAATCCAGTCAAAGTAATCCAACGATTCAGTAACAAATGTGCTACGCTGTTATGCAAATAACGGATCCTGGAGACTACCGACCCATATCAGTACTGCCAACACTATCAAAAATTTTTGAAAGCATACTCTACAAGCGCTTAGAAAATCATCTTTCCTCTATTGATTTTTTATTTAAGAAGCAGTATGGATTTCGCCCCAAATCAAATACTCTCTCTGCTTCAATTGATCTGATAACATCAATAAAATTAAATATTGACAAAAGAAATATTGCTTTGGGAATATTCATTGATTTAAAGAAGGCCTTTGACACCGTTAGTCATGAATTGCTATTGTTGAAACTTAAAGACATAGGATTTACCGGTAGCGCTTTTAAAATTTTTGAGTCGTATCTAAGTAATCGATACCAAGTGGTTAAATTACAAGAACATCAAAGTGACCCGCAACTCGTAACATTCGGCGTCCCACAGGGATCAATATTAGGACCGCTCCTATTCTTAATATACATAAACAGCATCAAGGACATTGGCTTGACTGGCGACATAACGTTATATGCAGATGACACTTGCCTATTTTACTTTGGACCAGATATTAACTCTATAATGGAAATAGCTCAACGTGACTTAAATATCCTCCATGAATGGCTCCAAGAAAATCTTCTTACCATTAATACATCAAAAACCAAATATATAATCTTTGCGGCAAAAAATAAACCAATAGCATCACATAATCCATTAATTATCAATAAACAAAAAATTGAAAACTCTACTGAGGAAAAGTATCTAGGCCTAATTTTGGATAGTCGTCTAACATGGAGACCACACCTAGAAAAAATAAGGTCGAAATTATTATCCCTGGCAGGGGCTTTGCGTGGAATTGCTCGCTGTCTCCCAAAAAGGGTCCGTTACACAATCTATAATTCACTTGTTAAGCCTCACATAGAATATTTGATTGAAGTGTGTGGGTCAGCCGCAAAAACTAATGTAAAGCCCTTGCAAACTGCGCAAAATAAAATTATAAAAATTCTTTTTGGCTATAATTACCTTACCAAAACAACAAAAATCTACCAAGAAACTAAATTACTGAGTATAGCTCAAATTTACAAATACAATCTATGCATACTGATACGGAAAATTTTGACCAAGGATATTCACACTCAAATAACCTTCTCCAAAAGGATACAACTACAGACTCGATTAACAAGACAAGCAAATAATATACACATACAGATGCAAAGAACGAATTATGGAAATAGTAGTATAGTGGCTGAAGGAGCCCGCATGTATAACAAATTACCAAAAGATATCAAGGAAGCTAAATCATTGCCTATCTACAGAGGATTACTGAGAAGCCACATTTTGAGGGATACTTCATTGTTGAAGCCTTAAAGCTTTCCACTATTTTTTGTTTTTAGTATGCACTCACACCTGCCTTCAACTTCTTGCCTTTTAACTCTCAACAATGTGAACGCAACCTTATGTTCGTTTTTATTGCAAACTGTTATTATCAAACTAACAAATCCTATGTACCCACTTTCTACTTACTTCCAAGAATTATACGCGAATTGCAACGGCGCGTTTTGCTTTATATAACATTTATTAATATACATAACTATTGTTTCTCAAGTAAGTGAATCAATGCATTCTTATTGAGAAATAAATTTCTTAAATCACAAATCACAAATAATGGGAATTACAAAATCTCAAGCGGGTGTTTTTTCTTGAGATTACCCCCAGTTACTCGTACACTAACACGCTGTTAATCTACTGTTAACAGCTGTCAATTGACCAAAGTGCATACAACAAAACCACTGACAGCTGTTAACAGTAGATTAACAGCTTGTTAGTGTACGAGAAACCGGGGGTAAGTATATTAATTTAATGAGCCAGGTAGCCATTATGCATCCAGTACCGATCGACTCAATTGTAAATTATAGGCAGGTACATATTTTTAAAAACCTATTTAGAGTTAAAAATGGTCCTAAGCACGGGTTAGTGCAACGGAAAGAATATAATCAGGTACATATTGTAATAACAATGTAACGATTTGTAGTGTAGGTAAGTAAGGTAGGCACACTCTACACACGACCAAGCCTGGTTTCTGCACCTGGCTGATAAACGCGCGAAGAGGCATGCGCAGGCCTACACATGCGGACGGGGAGTCCTCACTCGAAGAGGACTTTTTAGTCACGAGCATAAATGCTCAAAAAATGCTGTATAAGTAACTCATCTGCAATAGATATTATAAAGGATGATGATGAGGTCAGGTAACTATTTATGACCGTTGGTTTTGCTTTTGCATCATCCGATTGAGGAGTGTGTTTTGTATTAGCAGTGATTAAAACAATCAACATTAGTTTATTTCCGAAGAAATGTAGCGGGTCTTGTTATAATGTAAATATTGACGCTCGATCTTTCCGATTGTCATTTATTTCCGTCGTCATTACGTGACGAAACATCGTGAGGAAACCCCCACGGCTTGGATGCTAATTGACTTGTCTTTCCTGTGGGCTGGGCCGACTAAGCTGTCAGGATAGTATAGGTGCTGAGCAAGCCTACTCCATCTAAAAAACAATGTCCCAGGCAGTGAGCGTCCGAGAGGTCCCTTCACCCATCTAGTGGGAGTGAACGTGCCTCTGGACCAACTGGACGCTGTATAAATCATCTCCTTACGTACATGCAAAGGCCATTACGTGAGTTATAAATTACAATTCCATCACTGAAGCTAAACGTTAGTTGCTACTAAATCCAGTTCAAAGGCAATTAAGAGCCAATAAGTCGAATCAACGTTCAAAAGTTGTCTTGAAGAGATTAAGTCCGTCGCTTGTACAGTAATTGTAAGAATTAGAAACTCTTTTTTGTGTTCTTTTTTCTGATTGACTAACAATTTTATAAGAATTTTGTGAATCCGTCTGTGGCATTTATTTTTGTCATCATCAACATCATCATTCAGCCACAAGAAGTCCACTGCGGCACATAGGCCTCCTCCATGGATTTCCAAAAAGACCGGTTGGAAGCGGTTTGCATCCAGCGTCTTCCTGCAACTTGGATGAGGTCATCTGTCCACCATGTGGCTCCATTCGAGAGATTATTATTTTTGTAATTTTATGGAACTGTGGATCTCGGTCTGAAATAATAGTTATTTACACAACTAGGGCCGTAAAATAATAGTACATTACGATACTAGTGCGAAAAGTAGGAAATTCGCAACGAGTGGCGATAAATTAAAACACGACCGAAGGGAGTGTTTTATATCGACACGAGTTGCGGATTACCTATTCGCACGTGTATCGTACAACGTTTTATAGTACATATGGCCCTTTGAAGTTTCGACATAGGCACGTAAAGTGCTCATTATCGCACTAGTGCGGTAATGTAGCACCATATGTACTATAATAGTAGATTGTACAACAAGTGCATAAAACGCACCATTTTACTCGAGACGTTTATCCATCCGAGCGAGCTTGCGAGCGAGGATAGATATAAAGTCGAGTGTAAAATGGGTTTTATGGACGAGTTGTACACTCTACTTTTCACTTCGATTGCGAGGAAATGAAACAGCAACATGTAAATATAGTAAATGCTAATTTAATTAAAATTGAAAGTTACATTAGAGCAATGAGAAATATTTAATAAGTTTATTTCATGAAGTTTTATTGTGTACTTTGGCTGTTGGTATCTTTGCCTTGGTCTTAGAATACGAACGAAACGAAATAAAATAAAGAGGTTGTTGTATGAAGTTAAAGATGTTCGTGTGGCTGTTGCAGCGATTGCCTTGGTCTTCGACGAAGATTTTACTTTATGCTCTAGAGCATAAAAAGCGACTTTATGTCGCCTACGCACGACATAAAGACGAACTTTTAGAGCATGAGAAGTGAAAAATAATTTACAGCCCTTGTTGTGTACACAATTTTATGTCGTCACTTGGCCTCAAAGTGGGTTTTCCCGTACGCGTAGCATGCGGAAAAACCCGCTTTTTGGCCAGGGTGTGGCATAAATTATTTTATTTTATTCTCAATTTCAATAGCGCAAAAGACAACGTTTTGCAAAATCGACTCAGTCAATGTTAGGTCAGAACAATCACGATCAGCCTGACCTCTCTTGAAGTTATTGTGTTCCAAATTGGGCCGCAATTAAATCCAATATATCAGAAATAAAGACACTAAATCTAAACGTTTTAGTAATTTTAATAATAAGAAATTGTATTGTACTTAGTTAACTATTTGGACAAACGCACTCTATCAAACGGCAAGTAAGCCAATTTACAGCTAAATGGACCGAAACAGAGTTGCTTCGCTCGTATTTACAGGGTTACCTACCTCAAAAAGAGTTTGTGTTTTAAAACTGTTCGATGAACTTTTTAGTGTTCCGTAGTCGACAAGGAAACCTTTGAGTTTCGCCATTTATTTATTTTTTATTTTACTTTATTATGAGACACATTCCCATTAATGAGAAGGTTGTGCCTGTTTTTAACCCACTTCAAAAAAGGAGGAGGTTATCAATTCGACGCCTATATATATTTATTTGGCTATGTTCCTCCATAACTCCGTCAAATCTTAACCGATTTCGAAAATTCTTTTTTTGTTCGAACAGATATAACGTTCCATTGGTCCCATTTTAATTTGGTGAAAATCTGATGAAGACTTTCAGAGATGGAGAACGGAACTCTTCAATGGACAGCAGTAAATAAGCCCTAATGGGGCCTTTAGTAATATCCGTATGTTTCATAAAATAGCGTAAAAGTAGTCCCAATTTAATTTGGTGATGTTCTGGTTAAGACTTTCCGAGATTTAGAACATCAAATTTTAAAGGAACGAATCATGTACGGTAAATTATGGTCATAAGGGACTTGTTTAATTTTCTCCCGCTCCTCCACTAAAAACTGAAAAATAAAAAAATTTAAATAAAAAAAAAACCGACTTTGAAACCCTACAGCACTAAAAAGTCGGTTTTTATTATTTATTTAAAATTTTTTTTCGTTAGTCAATTTCTGCCATGCCCCTTGTATGACTTGAAACAATATTTTCTGCTTACCCTTGCAGCCGTAAGTTGTTTGTTCCACACAAATACGTGACACTAATTTCCAATTTAACGCCAATCTAAGGCCGCGTTTTCACGATCTTAGTAGGTACGTTCGTACAGAATGACGTATTTTAGCTACTAAGAGGCTACTCGTATTGTGTACATCGGCGATCTTAGTTCCCTTTGATGAAAACGGCTAATTACTTACTAAGACATGATATGAGTAGCTTCCGAGTAGGTACCTAAAATAAGTCACTGTGTCCGAGCGTGAAAACGCGGCTTAACCTGAAGCAAAAATCGGAATTCACTAAGAAGGATGTGTGTAAACCACCATCCGAGTGGACTATACTTTTTAGTTAAAATATAATTTCCGAGTGTACTAAGATCGTGAAAACACGGCTTTATGTACACGTGAACAATCACCATAAACGGGTAACCACCTGTAGGGAAAACGTCTTACAGAGGCGAGAGCTTCTATCGGTTCCGGCTACGCTTTTATTCGATCTATTTGGGTTAGCCGCGATTGTGATGCAGCCATCTCAGGTCATCAGGTGGCAGTTTTTCCGCAGCCCAGCCACCTGACAGACGTTTTGGGGGGAAACGTGGTCAGACAGAGGCGATTCAGTTCTTCTTTTTTCGCGCGGTTTGCGGCCTGTGGCAACGGCTTGTGTTGCAATAATAGGCAACGCTTCAGTTACGCTCGCGTGTTCAACGTGCCAGTATTGTGAAGAAAAAAAACCTCTTGTGTGACGTGTGAAAGCCGTTCTTTTTTAAAGAAAATAGTTCGGAATTTCGTTGAAAATGGAGAATGAAAAATGCTGCTATGACAACGTCGGTTTTGTTATGACGGAGAAGAACATATCGATGGAAAAGGTATGTCGTAGAAAAAAACCTTTTTGAAACATGTACCGATTGCCTACTCGGGTAGGCGGAAGCAGTGAATTTTTAAATTAGCAAGCAAAAATTACGTTTGTGATTGTGACCTTGCCACTTACCGTATCTTCTGATGCGTGAACGATGTAAACCACAAATATTAGATTAATGCACAATACACTCGTCAATTCTCACTTAGACGTTATTTACCAACCGTAAAAATAAAATTACGGACTAATTTACTTATATTTTTATGTCAACGAAGTCTGTTTTTCTTCAGCCAGTTTCGTGAAAATAGTGTGCAAAGAAAAATATAACCAGGTATGCATGCATTATATTTATTGAAAGTTAACAGCTTAGTCATAGAACGTACGATAACTTTCCAAAACTTTTAATTACTTTGTTTATTTCAGCTTTTATTTCACTCATGTTAAAGAGAGTCGTAACAAACTTAGTTGTCACTCTGTGCGCCTCGATAAAAATACTCGGCCAAGTTCTCGGCAGGCCCACATTGTGCGTATATACAGCCTGTGGCCTAAAAAATGCATAACCTGAAAACCATTTCCTCAGTATTGATAATTAAACAAGTAAAAGTATTACATTTTTCAATATTTTTCATACTATTTTGAAACTGGGCGCGGTCAATTTGTATATTAAATTAAAAAATTATCACTAAAAATAGACTATTGGAAGTGATGAAATTGTCAATACTGAAGAATCGGTTTTCGGCTAATCTATTTTGACGCCACACCATGCACACGCAAAATTATACGCCAGTTCTAAACATAGTAGAGCTGTACATCTTCAAAATAACTCTGGTACAGTTCAGGGTATATTATTTTAAGACCATGTCATGCATGTAAGTGATTATACTGATTCGATGATGATAAAAAATTTAGGTGTAATGCCAGGTTTACATCACTAAAAAGCAAGCGCTTTTGTATTAGTAGAGTCATTGAATTTGGTAGAACGTGGAGCTATGGCTAAGGCGACGCGTTTACACCACTCTTCCAATGATCTCGAGCGCATAGGGAATCAGCCGTAACGTAAATGATATTCGGATATTTGGTATTATTTGGTATTCTGGTAAGCAAGTAACCGTAGCGATATTCGGCGATGGCTACTTACTTTAATTTGCACAAAAATAAAAATATATGAACTAAATATGGACCGAGTACAGACGCACTATAATTTTGAGGATATTTTTTGCGATTGCTCAAAACAAGTGAGTATATACTTACGAGCATAACTTCTAATGATAAGGTTCGTAGAATCTGATCACGCGATCCGTTGTGAGTGGAGGATTGCAAAAACTTGGGCGAGTTCAATTGTTACGGAAAAATATTGTGTTTATTATATCTTTTTTTTACCTGGTGTATTGTCCTACATTTGAGGAAGCAAATGAAATATCCTCCTGAAAAGAAGTATATTCAATATAACTTTAGATACAGATAGTAAACACCAAAGTGGAATCTACTTACCCATTAATTTTTTTTGTTCGTTGTAAAGGTCATCGTTTAGTTAGGTCTTCTACTATTTCTTATCAGTGGTATTATTGAACATAATATTTCAAAGTGGTATTATTTACAAACACATGATTCCTTTAAGACACTCCTTTGTAGTAGTCTGTGGATAGGATTTCGCTTTACCACAGACGAAGACGATTTAGAATACAATTGAAGCGGTGGTAGCCTAGTGGGTAGAACATTGGACTCGAAAGCGGGAGACCCAGGTTTGATTCCCAGTGCGGGCATGTACCTATGATTTTGTTTTCTAAGTTATGTACATTTGTGAAGTTATCGTAGCAATACCATTCGCTAACTGTGAAGAAAAACATCGTGAGGAAACCTGAGTGTCTGAGCTATTTACATACCTCAGCGCTTGAAATCGCCAATCTGCGGTGGGCACGCGTGGTGATTAAGCCCATTCTCTCTCTCTCTGAGAGAAGGCCTGTGCCCTACAGTGGGACGTATATAGGCTGCTTATGTGTGTTTTAACTAATCGTGTTTTTATAAATAAGACGGCTAGTCTTTAAGAATGTTACATCTGGCAACGCTGTACAGCTACAGTCATTAGATCAAACATTATTGTGTATTTTTCCACATTCGATACAAACACCTGACGAGCTATGCTGACAGTCTCGATACAAAGCAAACAATCGACCGATTGCTACAACAAACACAGGCCAGAGCCGTCACCGTTTGCGGATCGACAAAGATTGTAAGATATAGACTGTCCATTGTCTATACGAATCTAGTGACACATAGTTTTCATGTTAGTCATTCAACTACCTTTCTTAAGAGGGTCCAGGGAGTAACACTAGCGGCACAGAGGAAAAAAAAAATCATATCTTTTTTTACAGATCGAATTTGCAAAAAGAGTCAGTACTAAGTCTCAATAATTTTAATAGTGATAAGATACCGTTTGTGCCAAAAACGGCAATTTGGCCTTAATAAATGCTATCTAGTCCTAGGTTTTTTGCCTCAGGTTCAGGGCCAGGCCATGGGACTTAAAAATCACTATTAACATGATTGAGAGATTGCACTGACACTTTTTGCGAATTTGATCTGTAAAAAGTATATGAATTGAATATATGAACCCCCTTAAGGTCCTGTAGTCAACAAGGAACCCCATAGAGTTTCGCCATGTCCGTCTGTCAGTTTGTCTGTCTATCCGTCTGTATGTCCGCGGCTTAGCACAATTCAATTCAATTAAAATATTTTTATTCATTATAAAAACAGAATGTTTACTTAATGAACGTCAAAGTCGTTAGTTTCACAATTAACACGTTCACGCTAACATAACAATGTCGAAGTACTATGCGGTAAAGCACATTGATTTTTCATACAAAGGGAATGGTCGTCTAGTGACGTTGTGCAAATAGGTAGCAACATAAAGGCTATCATATATTGCACTGACGTCCTACGCCGTCGACGTATATGGACGCATGTGCTCTGTAGAGTAGATAAAAGTCTATGCGATCGCTAACAACGTATTATAACGTCGACGTATATAGACGCATGTGCTGTACAGCGTACACAAAGATATACACAACCCCCAACAACGTATTATAGCGTCGACGTATATAGACGCTTGTGCTGTACAGAGTAGACAATAATATACGCATCCGCTAACAACGTATAACAACGGTGACGTATAAAGACTCCTGTGATGTAGAAAAAAGACAAATACGTCTTCAACAGCTAACAACGCTTAATAGCGTTGACGTGTATAGGCGCCAGCGGCAAAAAGCATAAACGAATATACGTTTGATAATTAACAACGTCGTATCACGTTAGGATTATATGAAGGTTTTGTAGGGTATGAGGGCAAGGATTTAGGTTAGGGGCCAAGTTGGATTGATTAAAACGACAAATTAATTAGTTAAACGGGCATCAAAGTATTTATTTTTCTATTACTTAATTATATATTTTGTCTTAGATATGCAGTTCTTGGTACATAATAATAAACCAAATTTTTCACACTTTAATTTGTAGTAAACTCAAATTTAAAACTTAATGGTAACTCCTTAACCATTATTTAATAAGTGAAGGTAAGATTTGGTTACATTATTGTCAAATATTATATTATTATATTTTTAGTGGATGGTACAATAATCACATAGGTAGTCATTAAACGAATGCTTTTTATCCGTTACAGTCATCCTAAGAATCACTTTGTCTTAATAAAGTTTTTGGTTCGTTTGTATCTTATCAAGAAAAATATCTTGGGAACTTATAGACCCAATACTATACTTACGACTGCAAATGACTCACAGGAGCATAAATTTAAAAAAAAAAATTACAACATAATATGTAATAACTACTCATAATCTAGCAAAACAGTTATTTAGATTAATCAAAACAAAAAAACAATCAACAATCAAATTTGAAAAAAAATCCTACCTGTAAAATAGATATCTAAATATGCAATACCTATGTACTCATAATCTAGCAAAGCAATTATTTAGATTAATCAAAATAAACAACAATCAGTCTTGATAAGTATGTACCTAGCCATATAACCTGAAAATAATAGAGTAGGAACTATCATTTTATCAAGAAACACATTTTGGGAATTTATAGAGCCAGACTTTACTTAGGACAAATGACTCACAAAAACTAAAAATACCAAAAACTATAGTAACAATACGTAAATAGGCATCTAATAGCTATCTAATAAATAATTTAGCATAGCAATAAATCAGTCTTGATTATGCCAGTCTTCAAAGCAAATTGCACAAAGTGCTGGTTTATCTGGACAGCCCTTGCACCGAAGGCCTGTCTCCCTTCTAACCTTCTTTTTGGTACACATTTTACATTTCATGTAATTTTTGTTTTTCGTCGATCCAGGTTTCAATGGAATTTTTTCAGGCCAGTGGCCACTACCAGTATAATTTTAATTGTTGCTAGTAGATGGATTGCCATCGCTGCTCATTGCTGGAACATTGGTACCAGTCTGTGAAAGTGGATCATAATCGAAATCCGAGCCATGCTCGCCGTCATCTTCAAAAGGGTCAGGGGTCGTTTCTCTGGATGAAACAGGAGACTCGAAGACTTTCATGGAAGATTTCTGCTGCTTTTTCTTGGTATTATCCATCTACAAAAACGTAAAACACAAAAAGATTATTTCCAAATACATTCACAGCAATAAGTATCATAATATAAACGTATATTATTCAAAATACTTACGATTTCATTTATTTGTATGATACAAATGCGTGACAATAGGAACAGCGCACGCGCTCTTCGTGCGCTGGGCACAGGTCAACTGAATCGAAGGACAACTTACCGGCGCATGGCGTACAATGACGTTGTGCGCAAACAAAGTGGGTACATCGTGCCAGGTTGGGTAGTTCTCAAATATAACAAAAAGTCGATGCAGTGTCGCACTACAGTTTTAATAATTTGATGTGTCGTAGCACAGCAACAGAACTCTTTGTTACTAATATGGCAAGGCGCCGTACTATAACGTTGTGTTTTAAAACAACGATCTTTTTCGGGCGTCATCATGCGTTGTGCCACAACGAATCTATCAATATATGACGTATAGCAACGTTGTTCGCATGAACGTGTTAATAGATTATGTGGAGAAGAAGCTAAGAAAGAAACTCCACATTTATTCTTTTCAAAACACGTTTTAACTTAATTAACAGAGTTTTCAATTTAAAATATTAGTCATGAATGTGTTGAACACTAGTCACAATCGTCCTGTAATTAATATTAATCTACTGTAAAATGCCAAACATCTTTGTCTTCTAAATAATCCTTGATGTTATAGTAAGCTTTTTTGCACAGAATGTGCTTAACACATTTTTTAAACCGCGTTGGAGGTAACTCTAATATATCTTGAGGAATTTTGTTGTAGAACCTTATACAGTGCTCCATAAACGATATATTAACTTGTGCAAGTCTAAATTGTGGAAATGAACATTTGTGTTTATTTCTAGTATTAACATTATGATGCTCACCAACAGTTTCGAAGTCTTTGATATTTTTTCTAACATACATAATATTTTCATAAATGTATTGACATGCAATTGATCAGATGTTGGTTTTTTTAACAGAGACGACAAATACTAAAAGCTGCAATTTGGCATAGGTAGGCAAAACGGTAGGATAAACATAGAAAACAATTTTTAGCATACCTCCCCTACACCTAAATTAGGGATACAATGTTTTTTTTCTCGCCTAGACTTTAGAGTATCGTTGGATTGGTCGTTTGGAAAAAAGTTTTTCGATTTAGGGATCCGTTTGCGACATATTAAGCGGGCATGAACCTATGACTTTGTTTTCTAAGTTATGTACATTTGGGAAGTTATAGTAGCAATACCACGCGCTAACGATGAAGGAAAATATCGTGAGGAAATCTGGGTGTCTGAGCTACTCACATACCTCAGCGCTTGATATCGCCAATCCGCGGTGGGCACGCGTGGTGATTAACCGTTAACCGTTAATTAATTTATTCTTTAACTGTCTTCTAAATTACACCTCTCTTTTGCTACAGGCGTCCGCCATCATTCTCTCCGTCCCTCTCGCACCTTCCCTCATAAATAAATAATAAATAAATAAAATATAATTTATTTGCCTATTACAACAATAAAAATGTACAACATTTTTTGGAGACATGTTCACTGCACTTTTTAAAACTTATTTGTACTTTGTAAGATAGCTTGAGATCTCCACACTAGGCATAGCCTGTAACGTGGAGATCGCAGGACAATTTGCTACACGAAATTGTGCAGATTTTATTGTATGTACAGTGTCCAACTGGGTATTGGAGAAGTATAATAATTGTTGGAATTAAAGTAGAATTAAAATTAAAATTACAAATTAAATTAACAAAACATCATAAAGTAATTTTGATTAATATTGATATTGAGTACAACACGCAAATAAACATTTTTTGGGTTAAATTAAATTCGAATTAGTTCACACATTGAAGTTAAATGAAATTTCTCTAATATGGCATGAGAATGCGCATGAAAAATGCTCATTATAATTAATAATAATATTATGTGTATCACTATAATAATTTTTTAAATTAAGTTATTATAAACAGAAATCGCTAAGCACTCCAAAAAAGCAAAATGACCCTACCGTAGTAAAGTGACGTGCTTTAATTTATGTAACTACTTTTAAATACGCTTCAGCACTTTCGTAACTCTTATCCAACAAATGATTGCGAACTATTATTTTGGCATCTCTAGTGTTACAATTTCGAATGCTACACTCCTTGGAGATAGAATTGTATAGATGCGGTGTAAGGAATCTGGTAAATCGTTTACTAAAGGCCGTCTTCAGGGAAGGTATGGGCAATAGGTGCTATTTACATACCTCAGCGCTTGAAATCGCCAATCTGCGGTGGGCACGCGTGGTGATTAAGCCCATACTCTCTCTCTGAGAGAAGGCCTGTGCCCTACAGTGGGACGTATATAGGCTGCTTATGAATGATGAAGCCTCCCCCCCCTCTCTCCTGGCTAAACGGTTGATTGTAGAGATGTGAAAAATTTCAGGGCTATAGCACATATAATTAACTTAAAAGGAAAACTATCACGGCTAAGAAGGCTTTACACGTTAACGAGTAATATAGGCGAGCGAAGCGGTGGTAGCCTAGTGGGTAGAACATTGGACTCGGAAGCGGGAGACCCAGATTCGATTCTCAGTGCGGACATGTACCCATGACTTTGTTTTCTAAGTTATGTACATTTGTGAAGTTATGGTAGCCGTGAAGGTAAGCATCGTGAGGAAACCTGAGTGTCTGAGCTGTTCGCATACCTCAGCGCTAATCCGCGGTGTGCATGCGTGGTGATTAAGCCGATACTCTCTCTCTCTGAGAGAAGGCCTGTGCCTTCCAGTGGAACGTATATGGTTATGAAAATATGATGATAGGCGACCGACTTATAAAAGGAAAACTGAACAATTTCATTGAAAATTACATCGATGAAGTTGTTAGTTCTGTAAAGCATGTAAAAAGTCCTCCTTCTACGGAACTCTACGTTTTTATTGCGTGTGTTACTTGCAGTATTTTTTTTATTAGAAAATTTACTAACACATACAGACACACACACGCAAATAACCTAAACAAATGAAGCCAGGGGAACTCATAAAGTAGTTACCTACCACGTAGTTACCTCCTCCAAACTCTATTTCGGGATCTTCTATGAAGTTTTTTTAAGATTGCTGACGACATTCTTGTACGTGCATAAAAATAAACTTTTGTTTTGTCTGACCTACAATCGCTGCTAAAAGTAATTAACTCGGAATATTCCGTGAAAGGGAAAAGACAATTAAGCAATTAAATCTATAGATTAAGTGCGATGTGGAAACATGACGGCATGTGGAAACTTCGTCATTTTAGCTTTAAAATGGTGATAGGAACTGCCTCATTGGTCTAGCGGCTCGATGACCAAAACGAGGTCATGGGTTCGATTCCGGCTAGAAGCTGCCGTACCCGTATTTGTGTTGTTCCAGTTGGTCTGGTTAACAAAACAAAGTATCCTAATTTTGGGACCAGGACTGTACTGTGTGGAAAGAAGTTATTTCGTTCGCGTGATCGTTAGCGAAACCCCAAAAAATATATTAATAATTAGGAGATAAGATTTAATATATAATTTGAAACCTATTGATAATTACGAAAAACTTATTTATAACTGTGGGTAGGAACTGTCAAAAAATTCAAAATGGAGGATGTCCCGTTTTCTTGACTATTTGTATGGAAAAAGCACAATATATTTTGTTATTAGGTATATAAATCCCAGAGATATGTGTGGTGTCTTTTTCCAAAAATATCAGTGCCTACGCATTTACTGCTCAGTTTACAATAGAAAAACTCTGGCTCCTAAACCATCTGGAAAAGTAAATCGATTATCAAGAAGTTTATAGGTTATGCTTCTAGTAAACAAATAGGTACCAAAAAAATATTTCTATGCAGGTAAATAATAGTAATTCAGAATCATAGTTAAAAGTTATGTTTTATCATACTTGTTTGTTTTCAGGTCAGCATCTTTCACACTAAGATAACAATATTCTTTATTGTATACCGGAAAATATGTTACAGAAAAGGCAATGACAGTTGGCAAAAAGATACAATTGGCGGTCTTATTGCTAATAGCAATTTCTTCCAGGCAACCTCGTATCGGATAATTGAAAAACGGAGGCAGTGTGTAGGTACTTAGACTGTTAAACCTAAAACTAACTAAAAACGTGAAATGCAAGCCTGTAAAGTTAGCAAATGTAAAGCCAGCTATTATTGCTGCAATTGTAAGTAAAGTAAAACAATGTTCCTGGGTACTTTTTAACATCGGTTTTATTTAATAAAATCATATTCATACATTGTAACACGCATTTCTTTGGGCCTAAGCACGTTTTTCAAAATAGGTCAGCAGCAGCACTTAATTACCCAGAGCCAGCCCATAGAATTGAACTGGGCAGATCTGAATGGATCTCAATGCTTCTAATAGGACAATTTAGTTGTTGGTGATAAGACCCTTCAAGTAGTAGTCCCGCAGCATCATTTGATGCTCATAAAGCTGCTTCGTCTCCAAACTGGAATAAAATTAAGAGAGTTCATGTAGAAATAGTATGATTTTATGAGTAAGTTTATATGGTACATAGTGTGGACAATTTTACAACAATTTTCGATGTTTCTGAGTAACTTTCTTGAGTAAATTTAACATTTTACACTTTATAATCAATAAATCAGCCAGTAAAGAGATATTTCATCAAAGGTATGCGATTATTTCTGCAAGAAATGTTTAAAAAATATTTTTGAGGTTACCTACCTTTGTATTACAATCTGTATTCCTTTCGCGCTATACAAAACCTTGCTTTTTCAGTTTTATGTTGAATTTTAATGAAAAATCCGTAAATAAATCAAATCTCAGTGGCGCCATCTGTAATTAGTTTCTTGTTTTACCGGAATGCGAATGAAAAGGAGGTCTGTGCTTTTCCCGTAGGATGTACCTATGCATGTAACTGTGGTGTGTATTTGCAAGGAGTATTAATACTCCTTGGTATTTGTTTCTTTATTTACCGCGCAGAGGCTCAAATAACCGTATGATTGACGACGCGGTTGTGATTGGCTATGTGACGTCAAAAAAAGTCATACTCCGTCATAATGCAAAGAGAATATATCATAATGTTCCTAAAGTCACAAAGAAAGAAGTCACAGAGAAAATAATCACTAAAAGAAGCTTCAATGGAAGAAAACGAAAAGGTGACTCCAATAAAAAAAGAAATATTTTTGGACATTATGGGGAGGATGAGTGATGTGATGAGTGAGAATATCGAGCGAATGTGGGAGGAAGGGCCGGGTAGGAACGTCTAGCGACCGTACTTCGACCAAATATGGATGGATATAATTAGTGCTGTGCAATAAAGAGTTATCTTTATATAAAATTCCGTACACCAGGAAAAAAACAAACATAAAATATACGTTACTATTTTCCAAACAAAAATAAAGGTTGACTTGCTAACTCGTTGAATGTACCTACAAAATTTGCATAGAAACCGCCAGGGTGACAAATATTTCATCGGTTGTCTTTTTATAATGGATTAAAAAGTCCGGTGTAAGCACTTCAACTTTATACAACGTGAAATTGAAATAACGCAAGACCTGATAACCGTTTCTCCGTCATCATTGAATAAATACTTGCGGGCCCCCTTTTATGATGAAGCTTTCTGTGAATGTTCTGATTTTGATTTGCCTTTGTTGGTTGGTTGAACCAATTTCTGAGTTAGGTATGGTAATAATAATAATAATAACGATTACGATTTGGCTACACACGAGGCGATCTAGGGTGCTCCCCACCACTTCCCCGATATTGCCCCTGGATTTAGGGCCGTGTGTAGACGCTTTTATTTATACCTGTTCAGACTAATACACTTTGTATTGGTCTGAACCGGTCTTCACACTTTGTCCCGCCCTCGACCACGGACAAAGCGGCGCATGCGCACGAGACCTTGACATTGCAACTGGTTCGTGCTAATGTGTGATGTAACAGTGTTCAGCTAGGGTTGTCAACGTTTTTTTCAGATAATTATAGTACAGAATACATACATACATAAACTTACGCCTGTATCCAGGAGGGGTGGGCAAAGACTGCGGTTTTACCGTATAATAATTTTGTGCCTAATACGAACTGAAATATTAGAGAATTTTTGCGTACTAAATATTTCCTCAACAGTGTATACGCAGGCCAGAATTACAGTACAATACTATATATTATAGTGCGGTTGGCAACCCTATCTCCAGCGCTAAGTAGTGAATTCACTACGTGGTGTCTTCTATACAGGGTGTAACCAAATCTCTATACACTTCCGAAAATGGGGAGTATTACTTGTCAATACGAACAACTTTTACTACGGGAAAAACTATAAAATGGCCAAAAAATCATCATTTGTTCCATACTAAACTTACCACCTGTGGCATAAATTGTATGGATTAACTGATTATTTTTTTCGCGATTCAAAGTTTTCCCTATAGTAAAAGTTGTTGACGAGAAGAACGAGTTCTATTCGTCGTATTTTCGGATTTATATGGGGATGGATTTTATGATGTATATATAGGGATTTTTGTACACCCTGTATAGTCTGTAGCAGTGATTGATGAACGCTAAACGGAAGTGATGTAAGCTCTACATTTTTCTCTTAATGGTTTTCGATCTTTCCAGCGGTGTATACATTGATTGGGATGAAATTTGGCTCATAAATCAATCATCCCGTATTAGTCCATTGCGTTGAATTTAAACTCAAAATTCAATGTCTACTGTTAGAAAAGTCCTCCCCATGGCCATCTGGTCCTCGGGCAAGCTCATCCAGCCTCCTTCAATCTGCCTCAGAAAGTCGACCCAACTAGTGATCGTCCTAACGTTGCGGTAAGCGATTCGTGGTCTTCACACAAAAACCTTTGCACCCGTAGCTATCGATTCTTTCGTAGGGTAGGTAACTAGCCCATAGCAACTTCACCTTAACATGTACATATACAATTGACGAGCTTTTTTGAAAAATAAATTTAATATAATTATAATTTATTATTATTATAAAACTATTAGCATTCTTGAATTATTATTGACATTGCATGATTATGTAAAAACTATCACATTAACATTTTTCCTATATATCAATTAATAGTACGCATTGTTCCATGTAGATTTGCACCTACTACCCGTCTCAGAAATTGCTATAAGCAATAAGGCCGCCAATTGCACTGCATTTTTGTTATCAATCAATCAATCAATCATATATTTATTGTCATAAATTACATGTGCAGGGTTGTTCATATATACATGTCAGTTTCAATGTAATTTTACCAATATGGTGTGACAATATCGAAACATAAATTATAAACTACTTAAATCATGCATTTTATAAATGAGACTAAAAGCGTATTGGGATTATAATTCAACATAAGTTGCACAATTGTCAATGCTATCGGACCTAGAATGCACGCTCATCCAGAAATTCGGTTATTTTATAATAGCTTTTCGTAACAAGTAAATTAAACAGATCACGTTTAAAAGAGGGTAGATCGTCGACATCCCGTAGTGTTTTTGGTAGTTTATAAAAAAAATTTGAGGCCATCCCGAAAAAACTTTTACCAAATAGACCTGTTTTATGCGGTAGAACTTTAATATTGTTTTGGTTTCGTCTACATATTTGTCGTTCGAAAAGCCCGGGGTTACTCTTGATGAATACTGCCACTTCAAAAATGTACAGGCATGGAAATGTAAGGATTTTCAGTGTTTCAAAAAAGTTTTTGCAACTATCTGTTTGGCGTAAGTAGCATATTGCCCATAGACACCTTTTTTGTGATTTGAAGACGGCTTCTCTGTCGGTGGCGTTACCCCAAAATATAACCCCATATCTTAATGTGGATGTAATGTACCCATGGTATGCAGTCATTAGTGCTTGTTTCCTTGCAACTTTCGACAATTTGAAAAGTGCATACGCGTACTGACTCAATTTGTTGCATACATTTTTAATATGGCTACTCCATGTCAATTTCGCGTCTATAGTTAAACCTAGAAATTTAGTCTCATCTATATTTTCAATGAAATGTCCTGATATGTTTATATTTAATGTTTTATTGTTATTATTATTATTATCATCATCAGCATCATCATTATTATTATTGTTACTATAAAAAATCATGTGTTTTGTTTTTTTGGTATTTAATGTCAGATTATTTGCATTCAGCCAGTCAATTATGTCCTTAAGAGTATTATTTATATCAATTTCATAGTCTATGTTATTTTTTGCGGCAAATATAATTGTGCTGTCATCAGCGAATAAAACCATTGAGTGATTCGTTATTTTAGGCAGGTCATTTATATAAATGAGGAAAAGTAACGGACCCATAACACGGACGGGGTACTCCATGCTCTACTTGTCGGGGAGTTGATGAATGTGTAATTTCAGTTCTTGTTTTGTGACATATCCTATTAATTTGTGTAATCTGTGTTCTGTTTTTTAGGTAGGACTTGATTAACATCAATGCGTTGCCCCTTATTCCGCACGTTTCAAGTTTTTTTAGCAATATTTCATGGTTAACAAAGTCAAAAGCTTTTGTTAAATCCATAAAGACTGCAGAGATAGATTGTCTTTTATCTCTCTTGGGCAGAATCTTGCTAAGGAAGCTATATATTGCTAGATTTATCGCTTTATTTTTCCTAAAACCATGCTGTTCCTTAGCTAAAATGGTCTTAGTCTCCAGGAAGCTGTAAAATCTAGCATATATTATCTTTTCTACTACTCTGGAGAGTACAGGTATAAGAGCAATGGGCCTGTAGAAACTCATGTTTTCTTTGTCGTCTTTTTTGAAAATTGGTTTAATAATGGTTATTTTGAGGCTACTTGGAAAAACCCCATGCTCTATACATAAATTAATAATGTGGCTTAAGACCGGAGAAATAATGTCTGCTACGGTTTTTATTATTTTAGTTTTAATGTCATCATACCCAGTACTTTTACAGTTCTTTAGCATTTTTATCGTTAGATAAACTTCATATTCCGTGGTGGGTTTCATAAAAATTGAACTATTATAAGAGCATGTCAAGAATTTACTATATTTATATTTCTTCGATGATCTATCTGCATCATCATTATTAACAAGATTCGTCATATCAGTATGGAGAATATTGTTACTAACTTGGTCAACATAAAAGTCGTTAAAGTTCTGGGTAATTTCCGAAGGATCTGTTATTTTTACACCATTCACATTTATTTGCTTTAGTTGTTCTCGAGGAAAATTCGATTTGGAGTTATTTATTATTTGCCTCGTTGTTTTGGATTTATTTGTAGAGTTACTGATAGCGTAGCTATTTTGGATCCTTTTTGTTTGATTTATTATGTGCTTCAGTCGCTTTGCATACGTATTCAATAAGTTTTTGTTCAAGGCAGTAGAAAATTTCCTGAAGTTCCACAAAAGCTATTCATGTTTGTTCGTTCGTTATTCGTTCATGTTTGTGTTAGTCCTAGTACAATAAAGAATATTCTTATCTTATCTTATCTTATCTTACATTTTATAATATATAATCTCAGTTAATTAATTTATAAGTTATATTTCAAATACAGTGCCAATTGTTTCTGAATATATATCTAAATGAGTGAATGAATGAATGAAAGTATTCTAAAACCATGTCCTACATTAATCACAATCGGCGTTGCCAGGTGTATAAGCTCCCTTGTCCCTGTATACGTCCCTGGTCTGGGTGGGGTTGTTCTAAATTCCAGTGTTTTATTATCTTGTCCATGTTCAATCCGCTCTGGTTTTCTACAAACTAACCTAAGTACTCGTGGTCTAGGAATTTTATTTGCAGATTGAGCACGCAAACTTAAGTAGGTCTTCATTAGCTGTTTATGTGTAGCCTAGTCTTATTAAATTTACCGCCGGTTCCTGAGATGTCACTGAATTAGATTGAATTGAGTTAACTTGAGAATCACTTTCGCTTCCTCAACATTCATTAAACGTTGCATGCACGCACGCCGGTTTCGGGTACTTTTTATCTTGCCCTTTGCTAATACATCCCCTATTTGGTCGAAGTATGTATCGATGTATGTATGGATCGCAGCAAGTGGCAGTCCCTGGTCTCCGCCTACCCCTCTGGGATACAGGCGTGAGTTTATGTTATGTTAACTTGAGAATGTCACGAAGAAAAGACTAAGTTTGGAGTTTTTTTGGCATTTTTTTCTCCACAATGATCTAGATTTTGAAATGGATACCTAGTTTGACTTGTAAGTTTCTATATTATTTAGAATAAAACATTATTGATTTGATATGAAACTAATTTTATTAAGTATCGTAATAATTGTCGAAAACACGATAGACTGCATCATGGGAAGACACCTATCATTTTGTAAAGTAAAAGTACTTCCTTACAAAATAAGACATGATAAAAATATTTAAAAAAAAAAACATGTTTATTAAAAATCATAACATGTACTTACTTAGTAAAAGTCTTAATTCAGAGACCGGCTGTGAGTTAGGCCTAAAACCTGTTTACGAATCTTGTTTCTTTTTATAATTTTTTTGATTTTTTGATTTTTTTTACTTTTTTCTCATACACATTTAGACAACTTACATATCGATACTTATCTACTTTTTAGGTATTCATGTAATTATATTATTTGTACAATATGTAATTGTAAGTACTTATATTCTTGTAAAATCTTTCGCTACACACATTTGTTACTTCACATGCCATTATATTTCAGATTCTCTTATTTATGTACATCCAGAATATTCTGAATATTCTAGCTATCTATCTATCCATCTATCCACTATATTCTTCCTGCAATCTACTCCATCCAGAGGTTGTCTGGAAGAGATCGCTCTAAGCGATAAGACCGCCAATTGTATACCACTACTTAGATGTAAGAAACTATTTGTAATATCTTTCACCTGGTTGTGCAATAAAGTGTTCTCAATAAAGATTGGTAAGCTCGCCTTTGTTTTACCTCTCTGATAAAACATTAAAAGGTTCTATTTTTTATTGGTGACAGTCCACCTCAGACTTTGAAGAGTTTCGATGTCAAGTTGTACGGTGGAAAAAAATATTTCCCAACGAACACCCAGGTGAACAAAGGTGGTCCGTTGTAAAACAAAAATTCCCATGGTTCACCCAGGTGGTCTTAAGGGGTGGACCGTTGGTAAGAAGGGATTAAGCCCATATTCTCTCTCTCTCTCTCTCTCTCTCTCTCTCTCTCTGAGAGAAGGCCTGTGCCCTACAGTGGGACGTAAATAGGCTGCTTATATAAAGTATATTATAGTACATATGGCCCTTTGAAGTTTCGACACAGGCACGTAAAGTGCTCATTATCACTAGTGCGGTAATGTAGCACCATATGTCCTATAAAGTATATTAATATTTATTGGTAACACAATTGACAAGCCCCGCCCGCCTACCCATAATTGAACGTGGGGTCATTTTTTAGCGCTAGTTATGACATGTATATTTTTAACCATTACCTACTGCCTAGAGTAATTTTTAAGACAGCAGAAAGTGAAACGTAGGAAAATACAGTGTCCGCCATTCGCCGGTTATTGAATCATAGTAAAAAAACGTTTGTGTCATGAAGAGGCATTTGGATGGTAATTTGAGATCCATATTAGTCACACACATCAATCATTATAACCACACTGCAGCCCGTACATAGATAAATTGACGTGTTACAGATTTTCATTGCCTATTGTTTTACAAAGATGCATGCTGAATTATTTCTTTGCCATATTAACACTCTATAGCCACATGAATTGGTTCTGGACCGACAAAAAAATCGCCCAAGTGCGAGAGTTAATATTAATACTTACTCATCAAAAATTGGTTACCGTTATTGGGAGTACGACTCACGCTTACCTGATTTTTGTTATTTTTAGGGTCTGCACCAACTTTGACACCTGTATGTATTTTTTACTATTATAAAATTAAAAAAATGTTAATAATCACAAAAACGCCTTTTCTTTTTACTTTTTACCAAAAGTGAAAGAAATTGTTGGGCAACACGTTTATTAGTTGTTGGGCATTTTTTTATGTAGCCTCTATACGTCTTACTGTGGGGCACAGGCCTTCTCTCAGAGAGAGTATACGGGCTTAATTACCACGCGTGCCCACCGCGGATGCGTAATTTAAAGCGATGAGATATGTGAACAATATTGTTAGGCAACGCGCCATAATTAAAAAAAACATGAAATTCCAACTGGCTTCCTATTACAATTCAAGAGATAAGACAGACAGACTGACAGACAGATGTCGTTATTGTTTTGAAGTAATTGTCGTTCAATGATTGTCCTTTACAACATTAGTTATTATAATAGCAGTGTACCTAATTTTGTAAAAAGAAGTATTTGTTCAGTTTATTGTTTTATGACAGCTCTTCTTTAATGTAATAACGATAGTGAAAATGTGATAGAGTAATTTTATGACATTTTTTTTTCACTGCCTCAAAAATTTGCGTTTTGTACTTGTGTGCTTTGGTCCGCCGACCTAGAATATATCTCGGCAACTCGCGAGACTGATAACAAATATGAATAAATCAATACAGTCTCAAAAACTATTATTTTCTTAGAGGCATCAACTGAACAGCCCACTAACTGAATACACCAGTGAGCTATTGTGATTTTTTCTTACTAAAATGCTAAATCCAAACTGTCAAAATCCCGCTATGTATTTGAATGGCTATCTAGCTACACCCCTTGACGTAAAGTCTTGTATCTTTCCGTATACTTGACATGACAGCACATTGACCTTTAAATGCGTGCGTGCAGTGCAATCTACCACGCTCTAGAGCCTAATTATGCGCACCAAATCCTACAGGAATCCTGATGTTTGCGATACCAGTTTGTGTGGAATTAAACAGTTAGAAGATTGGAATCATTCAGATTTTGGTGCGAGTAATACAGTCAGTTAGGGTTAGTCAGTTATGTCACGCATCTTTGTCAAATCTGGGCTTTACGAAAGTGTACACTTTAAAGATCGAATTATTTTCATATAACTGCCGGCAAAAGCCCGTAGTAAATGTATGAAACTAGATGTTCGTGTCATCACGGTTATCGTCAAGTGTGAAACTGTGCAATGTAAAGGCTGAACGGCTTCGTCGTTTGACAAAGTATAGCTGGATAACTCACTAATGCGTGTCATATTATGTCCGTAGTTTAGCATTTTAGTAAGGCGTTGTCATTACTAGTTTGAAATTCGAAGGAAAAACTGTAGAAGGCAAAAAGTAGAAAGCACGTGCAAATACGTTTAATCTTTATATTCTTTTTGTTGCACTAACCCGTGCTGAGGACAATTTTAAAAAGAAAGAGGCTAAAAGTTCCACCCATGCCGGAACTTGAACCCGCATCCTCTGGCTAACTTTCATCTGTTTAAGGTTCAAAAAAGGAAAGAAAGTGGGATGAAAAGGTAAAAAAGTCGCAGGGCCAGACAGACAGACAGAGCGTAGGATTATGCCCTATGACTAATAATAGAGTCTCGCTAAAACCCTTCGGATAAGGAATCCTAGAAAGTAAAAAAAACAAGGGTTTGTAAGTATGTCTCACAGGCCAAATGAAGGCTTTTCTATGTTTGTGCAAGGAAACCCTACTGCACTAAAGGGAAGTATAATAATTTAATAACTGGTTTGCTTTACATAAGGAAGTGATTAATCCAAAATCCTGTATTACAACAACATCTTCGAGAGAGTAGAACTATAGGAACTGTCGGCAGATGATTAACCTTGTTGTGGGCTTTAAGGATGATACACACCAACGCGGAGGCAGTGGCGGTCGATATATACGTGATTTACTGCAGTAGTATTTATATGGACGTATGTATGGACCGCCATGTATGGCGCCGGAGTTCCGTGTGGCGCCGGATTAAGAGTAGCGTCACTCCATTTCCTTCCGTGGAGGTCGTAGACGGCGACTTAGGAAATCAAACACCAGGAGACGGGCAGCAGGGTCTTCCTGAGAATCCAACCGCATACTGCGATCGCCAACCCGCCTGCCAAGCGTGGCTATTATGACAAAACCCTTCATGGTTATGAAAATCACGAAGGAGGCCTATGTCCTGCAGTGGGCGTCAAATGGCTGATAATGATGGACCGCCACCGTGGTGTGTTTCATCCATTATTCATGGGCTGTGTGGCCGCTCTCCACAGGGGGTTTTAGTTAAGTTATTTTGTTTTTTTAATTTAGTTTCTTATTTTTCAGTATAGTTTCCTTTGTTTTGACATATTTGTAAATACAGCCTCAAGTGTAGCAACAATTTTCGTGTTTATTTTAAATATTTATTATCCCGTCGCAAACACAATTTCGGATGCATCAGCCCGCATAGGCGGGGTAGATAGAAGGGGAAAATATCATGGAAAAGTTGTCACAGGTGAAATACAAGATGAGACGTGTTTTGGAGTTGCGTAGTGAAGCCGGAAAAATAGGAAGCATTACTTAAGGGGATCTAGTGGGCTAACTAGCGACACCAATGAAAAAAATCATATCTTCTTTTACAGATCGTATTTGCAAAAAGTGTCTGTACAATCTTTCAATCATGTTAACAGTGATTTTTAAAACCCACGACAAAGAACCTAGGATGACGAACCTGGGACTAGATAGCATCTATGCCAAAAACTAGATTGTTTGCCTCAGGTTCACGGCCGTGGGTCCTGAAATCACTATTAACATGATTGTGAGATTGTACAGACACTTTTTGCAAATTCGATCTGTAAAAAAAGATATGATTTGTTTCTCGGTGGCGCTAGTGTTACTCACTGGAGCCCCTTAACCTATATTTACCAAGCAAATTATCACGAAGTAGAGAACAACGCGTTATTTTTAGATCAAAACCGCTAATGAAATTCGTTAATACGTCAGTAACAAAAGCATTATGGATTCGTGGAAAATATTTTTAGGTAGATACCTACTAAGTGAAGAGCTAATTGTTGAGTTATTTCAATTAGTAGTTATGGCCGGCGCATAACTTGAACATAAATCCACGCAGTCAAGACGCGTTTGCCAATTGCATTTTTCAAGGAACATTTTTTTTAAATTCAATTAGCGAAATGCGTGTATCTGAAGTCAAAGTCAATTATTCAAGTTATTTGTCAGGGATTAAACTTTCATCGGTCTGCAGATAAATGAGTGTTCACTAGACCCCATAAAAATTAGGTTTAGGGCTTAGGCCTAGTTTTAGTCCCTTGTTGGTCGTGGTAAACCTCGTCAGTTCACCTAAGTGAACCACGAACAAAAAATTGTGTTCGTGGGCCACCTTTGTCCACCTAGGTGATCCACGAACACGGCAATTTGGCCTGTTTTCCCTCCAGACGTGTAACACACATTTTATATTCAGAATTAGAATAAACCATACCTGTTACTATATCTTGCTTCATTAGGTTCGTGCTCTTCGAGTTCAAATGTCCGAGCCGCCTTTGCCCCACTTCACGTGTCTCCCATTCATACATCACCCTTAACTACATTACCCGTATCGTCAGCAGATGCCCTGTCATTTGCACCAGAGTTGACGTTCCATTCCACCCTTTCATTGGTGTTTAACTGATACATGGTGTGTAACTTGCCGTACAGTAGTAGTGGGTACCTGTATAGTGATGCCTTACAGTAGTACATTTAAAAACCTTTGCTGTCGAATGGTTACATGGTGGTCTATACGGACCAACTCACTAAGTAACAGTAAATTTCCTGCCAGATTTGATTCGTAAAACACAATGGCAGGTAGACGACTGGAATGGTTCAGGATTTGGGGAGAGATCCATAGCCATCATGCCGCCACCTCCAATGCTCAGTTTCCCGCCGTTGGCTACATTCACTTACAAAGATGTGCCTGCTACAAAGTCACTCGCAATTCCTATGTCATTGGTCATTGCACATTTATGTGATTAGTAGCGCCCGAGTAAATGTTTAGTAAATTTCCCACACGAATTGTCGCGGTCAATTGGAAATAAACTTGGTTACAGGAAGTGATTTATTGATACTGAAGATATGGTTTTTGGTATCGCTCGTAGCCCCGGCTGCCTGAGTGATCTTAAACGATCACGAAGGTTAAGCAACACTGGGCGCGTTCAGTGCATGGATGGGTCGCCGTCTATGCCTAACGCTAGTGGCATTTTTCCGAGCGGTTCCGTGCTTCGCAAGGCACGTTAAGCTGTTGGTGCCGGCTGCCGTCGATAGATGGCAGTCGTTAAGCCAAGTCAGAGGCCTTAGGGCGGCTTGACAACTTCTGACAGTAGACGAGCCACTAGTCTACAAGCCTCCACCAATCCGGACTTGGCCCCCGTGGTGGAGTATGGCCTATACCTTCCTCAGGGAAGAGACCCGTGCCCCTCGGTGGGGACATAATGGGTTGATGATGATGATGATATGGTTTTTGAGTATTGTGTTATTTCAATAGCACATTGTATGGAAAATCGACTGTATCCTGTACCCTAACATGATTCCCTTCACGACTGGCACATGTCACGTCAGCGCATTTGTAAACCCATCTTTTTTTTGTTACTTTTTTCACTTAACTAGGTAGGTAGGTAAAGAGGACTGATACATTGTCAAGATTACATTTTACGGCTTAATCTCACGTTTTGATTTGTAACCAGCTAATCGAGACAAAACTGGATAGACTCTGATTACTTATTAATCTGGGTTCTCATACCGTTTCGCGTCACGTAGGTACATACATTAGTTCTAGCGGTCACGTGCCTGCGTACGTCAGCGGAAGTCGAAGCAGCTACATAAGCAGCAGAAACGAACATTTCTTCCCAAGAAATCTTCGAACCTTATCAAAATGTTCGAACGTTCTTCTATGTAATTCAAAATATCGGGATCTCAAATGCAGTGCTGCTTTAGTGTGTGCACCGTGATTTTTTTCAGGAATTGTTTCAGGAATTGCGCATTTTAGAAATACAAATACAAAACGTTTTATTAAAAACAAAAGCATTACAAGCACCCGGCGTAAATCTTTGCGGTGATCACCAGGAGAAGGTTTGACATTACGATTAGTTGATTAAATAATGGGCCGAGTTTCATAAAAGTACAATTCGAGGTACATTGCGTAGCAGAGTCTACTTGTTAATCTGTGGTTTAATCAACTTTGCAATGTACATCGAATTGTCAAAGTAAACCATGAACGTAGTTCTATGAAACAGGCCCCTGTGGTCTGTACCTAGTAGAGTAGAAAGTGTATGTACACGACATTGCCTTGAGTAGATCACAAGCGCAGCGCATTGTCCGAGACTGATCCCAATTGGAAACCAAGGCTGATCGATGGCCGATTGACACAATTTCACAAAATCAAAAAAAATCAAAATCAATTTTTTTTATTCAAAGTAGCACAGAAACTGCGACTTAATGAACGTTACAAGTTAAAGTAGGTGTCCATTTAAAAATCTAGATCAATTTGGAGAAAAAATGGACAAAAAAACTCCAAACTTAGTCTTTTCAAGTCCTTAATTTACAGGATTTATATAAATGTTCTAAAACTCATGCATTGAACTGGCTTTAATTCCAGACATCATTGTCATCTAAATAATCTTTAATGTTATAGTAGCTTTTTTGGCACAAAGTGCGCTTCACACATTTTTTGAACCGCGTTTCTGGCAAGCTTATTATATCCTCAGGGATCTTATTGTAGAAACGTATACAATGCCCCATAAAGGATGTATTAACCTTTGCCAGCCTAAATTTTGGGAACGAAAGTTTATGTCTATTTCTAGTATTTACATTGTGTTGGCTACCTACAGTTTTAAAGTCACTGATATTTTTCCTAACATACATATAATATTTTCATAGATATACTGACTAGCAACTGTTAGGATGTTAGTTTCTTTAAAGAAATCTCTTAACGAATCTCTATTGCCTAGCTTATCATATCGGCTTCATCCATTGCCGGTTTAGAACTACCGGCGCTCCTGGCAAGAATACAATACACAATATACACACAGTACAATATACAATGTTTTTATTTATGAGGAGCGGTGGTAGCCTAGTGGGTAGAACATTGGACTCGGAAGCGGGTGACCCAGGTTCGAACCCCAGTGCGGGCATGTACCTACCTATGACTTTGTTTTCTAAGTTACGTACTGTTGTAAAGTTATAATGGCTACACCACTCGCTAACCGTGAAGGAAAACATCGTGAGGAAATCTGAGTGTCTGAGCTATTCACATACCTCATCGCTTGAAATCGCCAATCCGTGAACAGGGCACGCGTGGTGATTAAGCCCGTACTCTCTCCCTGAGAGGAGGCCTGTGCCCTACAGCGGGACATAGATAGGCTGATTATGATTTATGATGACACTGTGGATGTATTTAGTTTTAGTTATTATTTTTGCTTGCATGTAACATTACTCATTTATTATATACAATATAGGTTCCACATCCGAAACCCACGTAGCGTCATTGTCACGTAGTTTAAACTGGCGCCATCGCTCCACTTGTTTGAGATCACCTCAGAACACAAAAAAAAGAGATCACATTGCGCGTTGATATTTAAAATTCCTTTTTGAAAAGAAATCTTAAAAAATTCTATAACGTTGTAAAATATATTCGGTATACAGTATTAGACACATTTCTGCAAAAAATGCAATAAAGACTTAGAACCGTAATATCTCCTAGGGCCTACGAAAAAATGTTTGTAATGATGAAGAGAATATGAGGGTTTCGAGAAGGGCGCTAGTAAATTAAGGGGTATTGAAATATAATTGGGTATATCACAAATTTATGTTTATTGCTACAAAGTCCGCATACCTTTTGTTGTACTGTTTATAAAATTGTGACATGCGTGAGCTCAACAATATGTTTAAACTATGTGTAATTTTCATGGCTCATAAACGTGTTTGTCTAATTAAGTTTGTTTTGCTTATATACATATTCAACAATTGCTCGTTTAAAGGTGTTAGATTACAATGTTTTAAAAATAGTGCAAATTTAACCTAATCAAAACAAACTTAATTTATACATACATATGTATGTATTATAGCTCCAAACGATTTTCATGAAATTTTGTATGCTGGGGGTTTCGGGGGCGATAAATCGATCTAGCTAGGTTTCATTTATAGAAAATCTCGTTTTATACGAAGGTGAATTTCGCCACCATCTACTTGTACAAGGTTGTAATAGCGTAGGAAATACGGCTGTCCCGAAACTAGAAGACCCGGGTTCGAATCCATATGTCTCCGGTTCGATAACTTTTCCCTTTTTTTCGTCGTATCTAAACATAATTTCCAAAAGACACTATTAACAAAAAAAAGCTCGGTCATCCAGGTATTTATGTTAAATAAAGAACTTTAAAATAATGATAAAAAAGCTCAGCAGTCGGGTTGATGGTTATTTTTCATTTCAGATTTTTTTTAAAGAGCCTTTAATGGTATGGTTTGTGTGTCTTTGGTTCAGCTCCTAGACCAGGTATATTACACGCATCAAATCCTGAACGATTACTATCGTCTAACTGTCAACTTCCATACTAAATGCTATCGCAAACGTTAAGATTCCGATTTGGTGCGCATAGTTAGGCTTCTGACCTTGAATCTTCT
Organism: Yponomeuta cagnagella; assembly: GCA_947310995.1. Lineage (NCBI taxonomy): Eukaryota > Metazoa > Arthropoda > Insecta > Lepidoptera > Yponomeutidae > Yponomeuta > Yponomeuta cagnagella. The sequence continues at coordinate 17,218,419 of OX371277.1, forward strand.
TATCAAACTCACCGCTGCCTTTTATGCCGTCATGCACGAATTCCTTGACAAATCTGCCACAGTTAGGTACAATTTCGGATTATAACGGAACTCTAATCAAATTTCGTCAGTGTGTTTCCGGCGAACTAGAGGCTTAACTGGCTAAAACTTCAATTTGTCTGTCTTGTCAATTCATAGACTGAGCATTGAATAAATGTAACGCATTCTCAGGGGTGCGACCACGTAAGTCCTCCACTGTATGGTGCTGTATGATTAAGCCTACTCCAAACTGTCAAATACATACGTATTTTGACACTTTAGGGTCGTCTGAATGCTTAACCCGATAGAGTGGAAAGTTACGTGACACAATGGCAGGAAGGAAGGAAGGATATATTTACTTTATTTATTATTTATTGTATTTAACCAAGTTCTAATTTGAGATCTTCACTTGAGTACTTATTTATCCAGTGGGAATCCAGTGAGCTAACTAGCGCCACCAATGAAAAAATCTTCTTTTACATATCGTATTTGCAAAAAGTGTTTCTACAACGAAGTTATAGTAGCAATACCACTCGCTGACGGTGAAGGAAAACATCGTGAGGAAACCTGAGTGTCTGAGCTATTTACATACCTCAGCGCTTGAAATCGCCAATCCGCGGTGGGCACGCGTGGTGATTAATATACTCTCTCTCTCTCTCTCTCTGAGAGAAGGCCTGTGCCCTACAGTGCGATATAAAAAATCCAAACTTATTAGTGGGATAAAAATTAAAGCAGTTATTGCTAAAATTCGCATTTCGTGGAACACACGAATTATTTAGAATTTTTTGTCTTTTACAACAATGACTTCTGTTTTATGAGTTTTGTTCGCGTTTTCGCGCATTATTATTATTGTTCTATATATTCGATACATAATTCAGGGTTTAAATATGTTCTGCCGTATGTGTGTTATCGCGTAACAAATATTTCAATGATTTACGAGCTCATTCGGTCTCGTCGGTCTAGCGAAACTAACGTGTACCTACCGTGTACACTTTTGATTCACGGAGGCCATGGGTTCGATTCCTGCTGGGGGCCGCTGTATTTTACTTTGAGCAAATGGCCTCAGTGTGGGTGATGCTTCGTGTTGTGACCTGTGATGATAGTCTCTTCTGGTTAATCTAGTTTCGGGGTAGACAAATGGATGCGATTGCCTTGTGTGGACGCTTTTATAAAGTATTGTGCACCAGTTATTTAGTGCAGTAATACTTAAAATGTCACTAGAATTACCGTCGATAACTGAGTTATTCGTAAGCCCGTAGAACTGTGGACTTTTCATAAGGAAACGCCTTGTTGCGTTCGTTTCTTCCGGTCGTGTGGACGTGAATAGCGGCAGGTTGTCAGCAAGCCATCGTGCAACCGATCAATCGTCATCATCTGTTATTTTCACGTAATATTTGCTGGTTAAAACAAGAGTAGGTACACTCGACAGTACATCAACGTTGCACTCTACTCAGTTGTGTTACGGGTGACTTTGCAACTAAAAAAAGAGATTTCATTGAGATATCTGTGGATTCGAACATCTCTACAAAGGGGCTTCACCAAATTAAAGTGTCTTTTTAATCTGTGATAAAGTGGTTTGCTTTAGATCACAGATTACATTAGATTGTCACATTCTCTTTTTTGGTTTGTTTATTTTGTTATAAAATTTCTTTGTTTCTGTGGCTATATTCCATCAACAAAAAAAGTTTAGCTTTAAAGTTCTACTTATTACTAAGCTATCCACTGTTCCCCTATCTTTCTCTCCCTTTTGCCATAACTTTAAACGAGAGAACTCATATATTTATAAGATATGTGACGAAAGGTTATGATTAATAGGTTGAATATGAATGCAACAAAGTGGTCACAAAAGGCCAATTAACGTCGGTATCAAAGTCATGGAACGGGAAATTATACGGACAAATTCATGTTGACACTTATTACATTTGTAAAGTACGTGTAATGGTTCCGAATGAGATTTGGTATAAAGATAAAGTAGTCAAGTCTTTGTTACAATATGTTACTCATCGTTATCATTTGTGTCATCCTAGCTTGTACGTCCTGCTCATACTTCCTTAAGTAAAGACGGCCATATCAGTGAGATCAGATATAAGATGAGCTGCTTATTATCTCATCAATATTATAAATGACGACCTGGTTACGGTGGCGGGGAGTCGCTGGATGCAGGCGGCGCAAGACCGGCAGGCTTGGAAAACCATGAGGCCTATGTCCTGCAGTAGGCGTCAAATGGCTGATGATGATTATTATTAATGTAAAAGTTAAACGTTGGTATGTTTGTCACGCTTATATGGCCAGATGGTTTTAGATTAAATTTGGTGTACAGATAGAACATTTAGTCTGGGATCAGCAACTGGGTGGACTGTATCACGCGCACAAGGACGACACCTTCCCATAAACAAACCGATAATTTATGTAAATATCTACGAACCTGATTATGCTAAGCTAATCGGGCGAGTCCAGTGCGGAGTACAGTAGACAAAAAGTCGACCTTTACATCAGTGCATTCTTCTCCGTCACGTTAAGGTAGTCTGCAACGAACATGTGGTCGAGTGTGCACACATATGAGTTCATGCTGACAACGCAGGGAAGCAGTATCTATTTATCGTTAAGGAAAATATATTGACCCACGTGTGTGCGTCTTTAGCATGCTGTTTTGGGAACCCCCGGCTAGATAGTCTGAATTAGTATAATAAAGCCTAGGAGGATAAGTAAACCCTACGTTTTTTATGGTTTTATTTATAAAAGTACGATGCCTCTGAACAGTTTAAATAATCTGTTTTTAGATTTTTGCCTTTATCGCAGACTACTTAAACTGACTCTGAGGAGTGTTTTACGGAATTTTGTTTCTATAATATTTTTTTAATGTAGCCTATATTCGTCCCAATGCAGCCTTCTCGACTAAATCACCACGCGTGCCCACGGCGGAGGTATGTGAACACCTCAGACACTCAGGTTTCCTCACGATGTTTTCCTTCACAGTCAGCGAGTGGTATTGCTACTATAACTTCACAAATGTACGTAAGTTACGAAACAAAGTCATTGGTTCGAACCCACGACTTCCCGAATGAGACGCCGGCGTCCTACCACTCCGCTACGACCGCTTTATAAATAAGACCATTGAAATATTATTTTAGGATGCGTTACATAATGGAAATTTAAGGACTCTTCAGCTTCTATTTCTGTTTTTTCAGCAAAATAATCAGAATAATATACAATTTTATATTATTAAGGAGACAAATGAGTGATCAAGCACGTAGCCAGATAGATTTTTCCCGCATGTTTTAACAAGTATATATATATATATATATATATATATATATATATATATATATATATTAGTATATAATATTATGCACACGAACAGTACAGGAAATATGACAATATGAAATTACATGTACAAAGGCGAGGTTATCTCTGTTTCTCGTTACAAGTTTTATTCCTAACAAAGAGTATTTCGTCGCTATCATCAGCCTACCTCTGCCTTTTCCCCATCAAGCCATATTTCGCGGTCATTCGCCATTCGCATCCACGGCGTATTTGGCAAGAGTATTTGGCACGAAGTATATATGAATATATGTACTGTATACGTCTTCAAGTGCAGTTGCAAACAGTCTCGGAGATATTACTTCTCCCTTTCTGACGACCTGGTTACGGTGGCAGGGAGTCTTGGAAAACCATGAGGGAGGCCTGTGTCCTGCAGTGGGCGTCAAATGGCTTATCATGATGATGATGATACATTACAGCCGACCTGACAGCACTTCAATCTTTACACGCATACGCAGTAGGTATTTGGCCATTAAGTCCTATGAATGGAGAACTTGCGCTAAAATATGTTTTAATATAAACGGAGAGGGCATGTTAAAAGATAAAAAACGTGGTAATTTTTTTTCTCAGCGACTAATATTTTTTATAATATAACCTGTCGAAAAGTCAATTTAGTCACGTGGTACAAAAGGCGCTATACAAATGGGGCTCAAACTATAAGGTCGCAACTTGCACGTAACGCCTTATAATGTATGTAGCGTTTATCAATATTTGAGTTATGTTGTAAAATAATGTTTTTTATGCATTTACATCCTAATAAGAAAACGTCTAGAATTCAATGAAAAAACTAAATTTGATAAGAATGTTATTATTATAGTAACTTTATTTTTCGTATTATTTGTGATCCCGAAAACACTGAAAAATAAATTTTTTATGGTTTAATTTTTTAATTTTTTACATGACTTCTATGGTATAAAAGCATTGTCACTCCAATCTAAGTTAGACGCAAGTTCCTCATCGTATCGTCGAACGGCTGATCAACCCTACAGTATTCTATTCGCGTCTTCGATCCGCCTTATCTGTGTGGGCTATGTCCCACCCAAGGCTTCAAAGTAAATGAAAAGGGCGCCGCGCCTTTTCCTGAGTAACGTAAATGAGCAGAGGTTTACGTGCTTTCAACTTTCACCATTTCGAGCAGAATCTCTTTACATTCTTTGCTCTTGTCAGTTACGTTGCGGAAGGCTTTGCAACTAAAATGTTAAGGTTGATGCACCGTCGACTGTACCTGCCGAAGGTAATTCAGGTAATTCTTTGTAATTAAAAAAAATAATTAAATCAATTCCGTAGATTTTAACAGATTGCGACAGTTGGCATCATAATTTTTGCTGCTGCAAGTTTTGCACAAATGGCGCAAAATCTCACTAAATCTCAGTTGCTGAGAAAGGGGTTCTGAAAATATCTTACGTAAATTTTTTATTCAAGTCAATGTTTCTTGTTTAATTTCTTTTTGATATGTAGATAAGACTTAATTTTAGTATGTAATAAGAGTCACGATGGGGCCGACACGGTCATCAAGACTGTGACAAAAGCCTCGAAAAAATAAGTGATAAAAAGAAATCAAGTGAAGTCAACTCAGCTTTGCAGTTTGGCGAAATTGTGTACTAATAATAGGGGTTAAAGTATGAAATTGCCGTTTTATTTCAATAGGTTCTTTGAATTGACATAGAATCTTCATGGTTTGAGGTTTTCGAATGAAACTTTTTTCAAATGGTTTCTATGATGTTCTTTTTTTAAAAAATGTGAAACATTTGAATATCGACTTTCAATTGTTTTTGTTATTGAATTTAGACAAGAAAGATGGATACTGCGAAAATTCGAGTGATTATGAGGCACCCATTTATCGTATTTTTTTATTTTATTGATTTGACGCAAGTGACTCAATATTGTGGGTAAGGTAACGTTAAACCATGCCTCTAATTCCTGGGTAGTTTGACTAGGGTCGGCTTCCACTATCTCTCTTAATTCATCGTTATTCACCTGTGTGGGCGGTCTTCCTCGTGGCTCGTTCTTTAAGTCGAAATTTCCATTACGAAAGCGTTTAAACCAAAATCGCACGGTGCGTTCATTGGTAGACCCCTCTCGCAGCATTGATATTGCGGGCTGTTTCTGCCGCGTTAGTTCCGCGTCGGAACTCGTATTAAAAAATCACTCGAATTTTCGCAGTATCCATCTTTCTTGTCTAAATTGAATAACAAAAACAATTGAAAGTCGATATTCAAATGTTTCACATTTTTTAAAAAAAGAACATCATAGAAACCATTTGAAAAAGTTTCATTCGAAAACCTCAAACCATGAAGATTCTATGTCAATTCAAAGAACCTATTGCAATAAAACGGCAATTTCATACTTTAACCCCTAATATTAAGGTTTTTTATTTTGAATCAATAAATGTATAAAAAAGAACTAGAAATAATAGCTAAAAGAGTTGTAACACAAACTTCTACTATAAAATTCTGTAATATTTTTTTACCATGCCGATGCCACCAATCGGGCAGTCACAGGCCTAATATGAACTGAGAACTGTAGATAGTCGGATAATGGCTCGTACACCATTTCAATAAAGGTAATTTTCCTCTGCCGCGCGTAACCTGTCTTTCCGTGAGATACGATGATTCAAGACAAGAGGCAGGGAATACCAAAACGAAAAACCGTACGAAGTAAAACCGATCGACTTCTGACGATTGAGGTCAGTTCGCCTCTGAGTATCCTTGAAAAAGTTCGGTGTATCAAAAATTAGAAAAAGTTTAACAAGTTACTTGTACGGTGTTTAAAAAAATAGTGCCAAAATTATGGATTCATTCATGATGGACTCCTATCATGTATGGGGCCGGAAGTGTTATAGGAAGGACGATGTAAGTTTTAATATTTTGATATTTGGGGACGTCCGTGAGTAAAAATAGGGGGAGCGGTCCGGCTCTCGTTTATGGAGAGATGTCAATGAGAGTGAGAGTCAGTGAAAATATAACGGATATCAAAAGTAGTAGTCAATAAAAGACTATTGGCTTTTAAATTATTAATTAGGTGCTGTTAATTAACAATTAGCATGCTGAAGTAGCAGGGGGCCGGCCATATCACCCGAAGAACTGATAACCGATGGGGTAGACGAGTTCTTGAGTGGAGACTGCGGATCGGTAAACGTAGTTGTAGGACTTCCTCAGACTCGGTGGAGCGATGTTCTCCGCAGGGCGGCTGGCAAGAGCTGGATGAGAGTAGCCGAGGACCGTGCTCAGTGGCGTGGAATAGGAGAGGATAAGCCAGCAGTGGACAAGCGTAGGCCGATGATGATGATGATGATGGCTTTTAACTTTGCCTTAAAGCCTTACAGACCCCCAACCACTACGTTACTAAGAGAATCTAATTTATTATCCGTTCGTCAGCTCTACACAATGCGATTGACTTTACTGGAATTTTACGTTCCTCAGAATGTACGAAAATGCTTCAGAAAAGAGTATTCTGAGCAATGGTGCCCAAAACACGTACAACACACTCTCGGAGTTTCCTTGCTTTCGCGGCTCCTTTTGTCTACAATGCAGTTTTAAAGTCTTGTGATATTAAAACACATTGTTATCGCAAAGGAAAAACATCTCTAACTGGCTAGCCTCACTGAATTACTCCGAGACGGAATCTCTTCTAGTTATAGGTAGTTACTTTAATTGTTAAATTATTTGTTAAAGATCACTTTTTGTTTATTTTAGATTTAGTTTAGTTTAAGTAATTTGCTGAAGTTTTTAATGTAAGTAATGTACTCGTAGTATAAATAAGTTTTCTTTTCCTACTTTTTTTCTAAACTAAAGATACGCCCATTAGGAATGGTAAAGCAATCGTTATGGATCCCACGATACAGTGCGACTAGTGTGGGATCCATGGTTTTGTTAACTTTTTTTAAAAAAGTTTTATGGAAAATAAACCTTTTTTGCCTTTATCTGGCGTCGTTAGATAAAGATAAAGATTTACTTATGTGCTAAAACATGTGTCAGTCAAGATACATAAGCATGCATTTTGGATAATAAATAAGGTAAATTCGGATCAACATGTTCTACTGTTATCAGCGTACAAATTTGAGTGGCGGTAAGTCTGGACACCATTCTGATATTAAAAAAAACTAATTGTGAAGTTATAGTAGCCATACCACTCGCTAACGGTGAAGGAAAACATCGTGAGGAAACCTGGGTGTCTGAGCTATTCACATACCTCAGCGCTTGAAATCGCCAATCCGCGGTAGGCACGCGTGGTGATTAAGCCCATACTCTCTCTCTGAGAGAAGGCCTGTGCCCTGCAGTGGGACGTGTATAGGCTGCTTATGAAATTACCGTTAGAGTCGTTGAGAGTTAGTGATATGGAGCTGATCAACCTCTACAATTTTATTGTAAATTAGTAGATTGTTCGCTCACAGTACAGTCGATAGCACATCGGCGAATTTTTATTTATAATAAGAACCGCAGTCTGAGCTTCCAAAGTTGGCAGCCAAATTGGCATACTTAGCGTTGCCGGTTGTCAGTGTTGCCCTATTCATGCGAATGTGTACGTGTCGAATGTCACTTACTACAATCAGCTTAGGCACGCACATATTACGTACATGTCTGCAGTGTGCGTGTCGCCTCGCGGAATTTTGTCCGACACAGTCCGAATCTGTCTTTGCACGGTATGTCTATGTGCAGCTTAACCTTTACATCATCAACCCATTATGTCCCCACCGAGGGGCACGGGTCTCTTCCCTGAGGAAGGTATAGGCCATACTCCACCACGAGGGCCAAGTCCGGATTGGTGGAGGCTTGTAGACTAGTGGCTCGTCTACTGTCAGAAGTTTTCAAGCCGCCCTAAGGCCTCTGACTTGGCTTAACGACTGCCATCTATCGACGGCAGCCGGCACCAACAGCTTAACCTTTACATAGGTGCACTCTATTACGCTATTATGTTACGGGCGATTTTGCAACAAAAGTGGAAAGGCGTGCTGTCGACTGTAGTTGAACTCGAAGAGGTCGCCAACCTGTCTCGCCATGCAATATAGGGTCGATGACCTTGCTGTACAGTCATAATTGAAATTCGTGCTGTTTCTGAATGTCTTACATAACCATGCATTTTTTTGCACTGGTGTATCCATGGTTTTTTCCAGGATAGGCCAGGGCCGCGTTTTTATCATCTAGCAAAGTTCCAGACCGCATTTACAAAATGTAGTAATGTTATTACAATCAATTAAAATGTTAGAATGAGCGAGCGAGACGCAGCCTTAACAGCAGCCGTAATGTTGATGTGCTTTCGACTGTACTACTCTAAATATATTGTGTTCAATATATTTGTATATTAGGGGTTAAAGTATGAAATTGCCGTTTTATTGCAATAGGTTCTTTGAATTGACATAGAATCTTCATGGTTTGAGGTTTTCGAATGAAACTTTTTTCAAATGGTTTCTATGATGTTCTTTTTTTAAAAAATGTGAAACATTTGAATATCGACTTTCAATTGTTTTTGTTATTCAATTTAGACAAGAAAGATGTATACTGCGAAAATTCGAGTGATTATGAGGCACCCATTTTTCGTATTTTTTTATTTTATTGATTTGACGCAAGTGAGTCAATATTGTGGGTAAGGTAACGTTAAACCATGCCGCTAATTCCTGGGTAGTTTGACTAGGGTCGGCTTCCACTATCTCTCTTAATTCATCGTTATTCACCTGTGTGGGCGGTCTTCCTCGTGGCTCGTTCTTTAAGTCGAAATTTCCATCACGAAAGCGTTTAAACCAAAATCGCACGGTGCGTTCATTAGTAGACCCCTCTCCAAACGCAGCATTGATATTGCGGGCTGTTTCTGCCGCGTTAGTTCCGCGTCGGAACTCGTATTCAAAAATCACTCGAATTTTCGCAGTATCCATCTTTCTTGTCTAAATTAAATAACAAAAACAATTGAAAGTCGATATTCAAATGTTTCACATTTTTTAAAAAAAGAACATCATAGAAACCATTTGAAAAAAGTTTCATTCGAAAACCTCAAACCATGAAGATTCTATGTCAATTCAAAGAACCTATTGCATTAAAACGGCAATTTCATACTTTAACCCCTATTATTTATACAGAGAGTCACTCGTACTTTTCCTAGCGACTGTACCCACTACGGCAGGTTCAATGTCGCTATAAGGAATCAAAATTGCAGGCGCTGCAGTGAACATTCCTTGAGGCTATTAACAGCTACGATCCTACGAATAAAAAGCCAAAGAAGTATTTCTTCGTACAAAATTCACTCTCAAAAACGGCCCTGTTCTCTCGATCAGTCTGTACCAATGAAATGAGCGCAAAATGTGCTGTAGAGTTAATCACTCTGTGATTGGCTCATTCTGAGCGCCATACGTGACGATGTGAACTTTGATTGGGCGATAGTAAATGACATCGTAAATTATGATTGGTTTTATTCAATAACGTAAAAATTTTGACTTCATTATGTATAACCCGCCGAAATATCTAGGCACCTTGCAAGATGGCGGTCTGACGGTGGCAGGTGCATAGGTATTTTTCGGGGTAATACTGAACTCACTCCTATGAGTAACACAATTGACAAGCCTCACCCGCCTTCCCACAATAGAACGTGGGGTAATTTTTTGCGTTAGTAAGACATGTATGTTTTTGAACTATCACTGCTACGATCCCGTTCAGCTAGAGGGGAATTCCGAAGATGTGTCCGGGTCCATGCCCCTTTTACATGCAGTAAATCTGACCGTAGGGGTGTTGGCCAATTTGGTTTTGTGCCAATTTCGATGTTCGAACCCCGGTTATGACTAACCTCGGCATAGAATATTATGTACATTTATATTTATGAGTAAGTATTATTACGATGTTTAGTTGAAATAACGCAAAAGCTGTAAGCCGTTTCTTCACGCAAATGCATCGGGCAGGAACATATTTTTTAGGTATTTTATTATTATATTACAATACAATGAAACAATTCATATTGACCGTATCAAATCCTTTAGGATCTTGTTGCATGCTCTTTCATCTTTAAATAAGTACCTATTTCCCACAATGTAGTTGAATCTGCGGGCGATAACGTCATCGGCATATTTCAATCAGTGATTTGCTTCGACATGCCAATCTTAAGCCAATGTCAGTACCATAAAATTGTCATTCCAAGTACGGCGGACTATTTGTGGAATACTTCGCCCGCGACATCGTTAGCGTAGGATTCGGATTAAAAATATCATTTGTTACTATCCAAATATCAAGAGGTACTTACGCCATATTTCATTCAAATCTGTCCAAAAGCATGACTGCATGACAAAAATTTTGACAAACTGTTTAATAATTTTGATAATAGAAAATCGAATAGGTACCGAACTTTATCTAAAACGGTGAATAAAATTACCCCTCCATGTACTTACTACTTATTATCGCTTTATTGTGTGTGGACTAAGATAACCTTTTTCGCTCCATACTGGCGTTTAATACCTAAGGAATGAGGACCACATTGGGCTAATTACGATTCATGAAAACTCTACCTAACATTGATATAGAGGAATTTAAGAATAAATGGTGAAAATAGAGTGTCGGTGATAAGATTAATGTTGTATCTTTTGGTTGGCATACCAAAAAAAAACATTTGTGCCCCTAGTACGAACGTTTCCTAATAAAACTCGATAGTACGATGCACTTTGGATTGAACTCTATCGTACAAGTTATGAAAAATACTGCTCACCAAAACTTATGTAAAATAAAATATGTTCTCTTGTAAACTGAGGTTCTCAGCCTTTGACCACGGATTCGGCCTCGATGCGATGGGATTACTCGAGCCTGCTGAGTGATGCTCAGCCTTCGGCCTCTCGTAGTTTGTACCATCTGGCCTATGCATGACGTAAATTCGTTTTCTCGATTCCTCGGGACGAAAAGTGTTTGGTGCCCATACGATACAAGAGGCAGTTTTGAAAAAAAATGCTATAGGTAAATGAATGTGACTGTTGAGGTTTACTCAATATCTCATGATGAGCCATTGATTTCCCAGGCAGGGTACCTTTGGAAAAAATGGCCGTAATGATATGTTACAGACAATGGGTTTCAGTAAGCGGTGGTAGCCTAATGGGTAGAACATTGGACTCTGAAGCGGGAGACCCAGGTTCGATTCCCAGTGCGGGCATGTACCTATGACTTTCCTTTCTAAGTTATGTACATTTGTGAAGTTATAGTAGCAATACCATTCGCTAACGGTGAAGGAAAACATCGTGAGGAAACCTGGGTGTCTGAGCTATTCACATACCTCAGCGCTTGAAATCGCCAATCCGCGGTGGGCACGCGTGGTGATTAAGCCCTACTCTGTCTCTCTCTGAGAGAAGGCCTGTGCCCTACAGTGGGACGTAATTATAGGCTGCTTATGAATGGGTTTCTGGAAGGGAGTTGGTAATTACATTCTGTATGATTTTCTCTTTTTTATGTAGCCTATTACGACCCACTGCAGGGCACAGGCCTTCTTTCAGAGAGAGACTATGAGCTTCTTTACCACGCGTGCCCACCGCAATTTCAAGCGCTTTGCATATTTTCAGCGAAATCTCGTATCTTGATAGTTCAGTGGTATTGCCCGAGATCCTGATACGGAGGATCCGCGATCGGTTCCCAACTATTAATTTTAAAGTTAATGGAAGAATAATTTTAAGTTAATTATAGCAATTTTTAAGATGACTTGATAGTTCCTATCCGTAAAATTATAGAGCAAACCATATATTTTAAAGATCATATGGACTGCGTTACCCAGAACGTTCCAACCCACATTAAGTAACTTTCGAGAAAAAGGCGTTTTTATGTATAAGTAACATTGTTTTATTCCATATTTTTGTTCAGATATTTTATATTTTAATCACTATAACATGGGAAAAACGACGTTAACATTAATAAGCGTTTTTCTCGAAAGTTACTTATTGTGGTTTGGAATGCTTCTGCGTAACACGGTCCATCTGTTATTTGGGAACCTCTGTTTTAAAGTACCTAATATATGACCAAATAGGGAATGTCTTAGCAAAGGGCAAGATAAAAAGTACCCGAAACCGGCGTGCGTGCATGCAACGACGAATGAATTTTGATAATGCGAAAGAGATCTGTCAGGATCGTGGCAAGTGGCAGACCCTCTCTGCTTACCCCTCTGCGATACAGGCGTGAGCTTTTGTCATTGTTAGGTTATGTTTTTACATAATACTAGCTGACTCGGCGAACGTTGTTTTGCTATATTAATTAGCCTACGACCTCCTACCGAATATACACAATAAAAATCATAAAAATCGGTGCCATGTTAAAGAGAATTTGTATCGGCTTAACGTCTTCGACTTTGAATGATTACGTATGAATCACGAAAAAACACATGGAGCACAATTCCTCTCACATAGAGGCGCGACGATCACCCGGAAGGCACCAGTGCGAGTATTTAGATTGGATCACGGATCGTCACCAGAACAAAAAACTTTTATTATCTAAAATACGCGAACCATTCCAGAATGTGTTGTTTGTAAGAAAACAAATGAAAATAGAATTTAAAACTCGTATTACAGTACGAAACATGCCATATTAATTAGCCTGCAACCTTTTCTCAGACCTACCAAATATTATACACAAAAAAAAACTTACAAATCGGTGAAACCGTTTCGGAGTAGTTCGATAACAAACACTGTGACACGAGATTTTTATATATTAGATATATCCCTATATGTAATATATTTAAGTGCCTTATATGTCTGCAAATTACTGGTGTGAAATAAGCATAAGCAGCCTATATACGCCCCACTGAAGGGCACAGGCTTTCTCTCAGGGAGAGAGTATGGGCTTAATCACCACGCGTGCCCACCGCGGATTGGCGATTTCAAGCGCTGAAGTATATGAATAACTCAGACACTCAGGTTTCCTCACGATGTTTTCCTTCACCATTAGTGAGTGGGATTGCTACTATAACTTCACAAATGTACATAACTTAGAAAACAAAATCATAGGTACATGCCCGCACTGGGAATCGAACCTGGGTGTCTTCCGAGTCCAATGTTCTACCCACTAGGCTACCACCGCCTATCTATCTATCTCTATCTTTCTATCTGTCCAGCTCATGAATAGAGCCCACTGCTGGGCATAGGCCTCTTTCTTGTCACGCCAACCCTCTCTATAGAGGTGGGCAGGTGGGGGGGGGGACGCAGTACTCTAAAAAAAGCTTAATATTTCGCAGACGGATCCCTAAATCGAAAAATGGTTTTCCTACACCAATAATATTGTAACCGACCAATCCAACGATACCCTACTATGGCGGCGTAGGCAAAAAAAAATACGGGATGTGCCCCTTTTGTAAGATTTTATCCAACCGTTCTGTCGGCGTAATTGATATGTATTCTATCTATGCCAAATTTCAGCTTTCTAGGACTTGTCGTCTCTGTCATGAGCCGCGGATAGACAGAACATTCAGTCAGACAGTCAGACGGACATGGTGAAATTATAAGGGTTCCTTGTTGACTGCGGAGCCCTAAAGATCAAACAGAAACGAAAAAATAGAAGTTTCTCAACCGTCTACTTTTTTGAAGGCGGTTAAAAATAATAAGCATGTTTTAATTCTGTAAATGTTTTGTTTTATTCATGTAATTTTATGTGTGCAATAAAGTATAAAGTATACCTAATATTGAATTGGCTCTTCATATTACTTATCTACATTAAAAAATACTTTAATCGAATCCGCGGTAGGGAAATGCATTAGCAGCAATCACAAATGCAGTTTTCTATTTTTGTCGAGACAGTCTTGCAGTTTCTAATAATGGAACAATGTAGGAATTGATTTATACCACAGAGGAAAAAATTTATACCTACGCTTTTTAATTGATGGAAGATACCATAATTAATCTGTCTGCGCAGGTACCCATGTTTATTTCCTGTATGTGTAAATGTCCTGAACATATATTTTTTTATCCTGTGTTTACGCAATTTATTGTCCATCAGCAATATCTGATACAGGTAGGTATAATATACTTATAAAAAAGCGCCTCTGTCGTAGCCGCCAGTAGAGCGTGGTTGCCCCTGCGTTACATACACAGTTCAGTGTCGCAGTTGAAACGAGGGAAATTGGCTGTATGGACAAACGGCCATTGCCTTTAAAAAAAGCTCTTTAAAATATAAAAATCACGTTTGTTTTTTCTTATTTTGAACGAAAAAAGGCGCGAATTTCAGTAAACAGCAGTTTTGCTTGGGAAGCAATTTTGTTGTTTCTCGTGATTTCGCGTGTGGTGTTTGTGAAAATACATTCTTCAAGTTAAGAAGTTCGTGTTTTGCAGATTTATTTTATTGGTATGTACTTTCTTAAAATTAAATGCTAATGCAGAATTAAATCTCGTGTCACAGTGTTTGTTATCGAGCTCCTCCGAAACGGCTTCACCGATTTTTATGAATTTTTTGTGTATATTCAGTATGTCTGAGAATAGGTCGTAGGCTTCATTAATATGGCAAAACAGTAAGCCAAGCTAAGACTCCCTAAATATAAATTTTGAACCTTTGATCGAGGTCGATATTATTTAATCTTACTTATTTTATGTCTAATATGTCTAGTATTTGGGCTTTAGCACAATGAAAATATCAAATCACTTAAATAACCATAGGTTTCCGAGAGCGGCTAAATAGACAGTTAAAAGAAAAATATTTATTTTTTATTTAAAAAAAAAAAAATGTTCTGAAGTGGCATGAATCAGGTACACGATGATTGGCTTAGACTACTCGTATCTTTCTGGAGTTTCGCTGGGTTTGAAGTTTTTTTTTTGCTTGCATTTAGGGAAACTTATTTGGTGCAGAGTTACTGACTGTCACTTTACTGAATTGTGTAAAATATATAACTTTTTAAAAGTGATAACTAAATGCACGTTCGTAAACGTTCATCCACGGCACTACCTGTCTGTGTTACACAGTGAATAGTTAGGCACTTTTTAGATACCTTCATGCTTATAGACTTACGGAAAACTCACGTAAAAAATACTCGCCTAAAGTATATAAAATTATGTCAGACATTTAACGTACTCTAATGATAAACCTGCATTTTAATATTTATGTACCTGCATCAGTACCGGAACATATACGTTCCACTGCAGGGCACCAGCCTTGTCTCACAGAGAGAGTATGGGCTTAATTACCATGCTTGCCCACCGTGAACACCTCAGGAACTTCACACGATGTTTTCCTTCACCTTTACTAATTGTTACGCAACTTCACAAATATACGCAACTAAAAAAAAAGTCAATGGTACACGCCGAGATCCGAACCCACGACCTCCGGAATGTGAGACCGGCGTTCTCTTATAATGTTGAAATGTAGGCTTACACGGGGCGAAATGATTTCTTTTATTTTCTCTTCTTCTCGAGAATAGTCTAGAAAAAAACCTAAATTCTGTCTATAAATGCAAAATAGTAATTGTAGGAGTAAGTAGTTTTTTATGTTATGTTTAGGAGTAAGTACTTATAATGTTTTATCTCGGTCACCCATTGGCCACCACCTCACCACACGCACGTGGTAAAGTACTTGCTCTACTGTACTACTATGAGAACCTACCTTAATTAGGTAACTAGGTATTCAGCCCATAAAATAATCAAAGACACACTTTGTTGTTGACACAAATCCGCACTACGGCTCAATGTAGAGACATACATGTTAATCTGAAAACTTGTAAAGATAGCGATTTCAGGCAATTGTCTGAGAGATTATGACAAGTCTAAGTATATCTTCACGGAGTATCTGACAGAAACAATTGAAATAAATCTTGAGTGCGGAGTTGCGTAAAAACATTTTGTCTTGTGTTTCATCCGTTTCATCACGACACTCGACATTTATTCGAAGATAGAGAAAATGTTTTTCCCCCATACTCAGTGTTACATTTCATATTCTTGTTGCAAAGATGTCTGTAACGTAACAGTGCACAGTGCGTGCGTATAAAGGTGGATGTTCAGTTTTTACGTACAATTAACCACGTAAACACTATAATTACCTGTATAAAAAAGGAGCTGTGGTAGAGGAGCGGTAGAACGCCGGCTTCTCATTCGGGAGGTCGTGGGTTCGAATCCCGGCATGTACCAATGACTTTGTTTTCTAAGTTACGTACATTTGTGAAGTTATAGTAGCAATAAGACTCGCTAACGGTGAAGGAAAACATCGTGAGGAAACAATAGTGTCTGAGGTATTTACATACCTCAGCACTTGCTACGTACAATGGCCCAACTATGAGGCTAAGTGCGGAAATCTAAAGTCGAACTAGAACTAGAACTACCTATATAAAAAATATAGAGCACTTTCTTTTTCGCGCCCTCGTTCCTTCTGTGTGGCCAGGGCCTAGGAGGGCGTGGGACGAACGCGCGGAAGAGACGCGATGCGTTGCATAGAGTTCGCATCCCCGCGACGTCTTATTTGAGTGGGCTATGTCCCATCGCTTCAGTACATTTTGTATGAAAGTGAATTGAAAGGACTAGATGCCTATCTAGTTCAAAGAGGGGCTGCTAGATGCCGTTTGTTAGCTACTGCATATAAAGGGCCTCGTTTATTGACTGCGTGATTCTGATAAGCGAGCTTTTACCAACTTAAATAAATTTTTATATCATGCGTAATATTACTGGTACATCGTATACATATAATAGCTGGTTGTAAAGTTATTTGCAGACCAAGATTATATCTATCTATACAGCCTATGCTGTGCATAGGCTTAGGGGACGGACGGGCAGGACGGTTATACTAAGGTTTTCTTTGAAAAAAAAGGCACTGGTCATCAACTTTGGCAATCAGCTTCTATATTAAATTGAATATAGGTTTATAATCATTGAAAAACAAAACAAAAAATCAACTAAACTTAGGTCATTCTAATAGGAACTAATCGTTTTTAAAAACTTCCTCATTATTCGTTATGCCCGTCTAAGGCGGGTAAAATGATTACTGTAGGCGGGCAAAAGTAATAATAACAATTTAATCATCACAGTCATCACAAAAATAGGGTCTGAGGCCCTCATATGAAGAGCACGCTTCGTGTCTCCATTGCCTATAAGTATCTGAATCCAGTCTTCTCTGGGTGGGTGAGAATACTTCTCTTTGCATACAGTGCAGTAGTAATCAGGGTGTTTTTCTTTTTCTTTAGTTTTAGGTGTGAAGTCACGGGTTCTCCTCTTTTTAAAATTCGATGGTCCAGGCTTTTCCTCAAACGAAACTTTTTTCTTAGCGGCAGCTGCATCGTGCTGTTTCTTACGTCCTGTGGACGTGGCTTTCTTGTTTTTTTCTTCAAGAGTTGGTCGAATTTCTTCCAGGATTGCTTGAAAAGATTTTTTTTTGTATTCTGGGAGCCACCAGCTTTTTCTTGAAGTAAAGCATCCAACCTTTTTTGTTGAGGTACCACTTTTGACATGTCTAAATAAAGTTGCGTATGAAAACTCGCGTTTAAAATTGAACTCTGTTGTGCCTCCTGCATAGCACGTTCTAAGCTGGCTTCCGACCAATTTGCACGGTCACTTTTACGTTTTTAGTTATACACCATCTAAAACAAAAGAAAACAATCACGAATAGTCGAAATACCCACAAAAGTGTCAATAAAAGATACACCGGGCAAAATAAATAGTATTCTCTTTGCCCGGCTTCGTAATGCCCGTCGAGTACATGTTCTATAGATCTCATTACACCATATACACCGACTACTTGAGAAGCAAGTTGAAACTTGAATTTAGATCACAAATAAATACACATTCTATTGTTATTAACTATCAATGTATAGGTTTAACACTTAAGCAATAATTTGCGTTGTACTTACCCCGGATTATCACAATTTTTCATCCAAAAACAATTATTTTGTCACAGTTTGAGAAAAAACATAGCTTTCGCGCTGATTGAAGTTTACTTACTGGCGACAACGCAGTGCGCATCGAACGACACTATTTCTCTCTCTTTTTAATAGTTACTCTAGGAAATAATCAAAATATTCTTTTTGCCCGACATCTCCATGTTGCCCGTCCTTACCCTACCAATCTAGTCCATTGCTGAGCTACTTACATTTACATCATCATCATCATCAGCCCACCTCTGCCCACTGCTGGTTATAAGCCTTTTCCCTATCACGCCATATTTTGCGGTCTCTCGCCATCCGCATCCACTTACTTACATACCTACTGCTTATTAAATATATCTAACTGTAATGTAGTTACCTACTTACTGTGGTGTGTTACCTGTACTGTATACGGAAGTAATCAGGAAACGCATAGATAAATGTGGTCGTAAAAGAATCGGGTCTAAATAAAATTCAAATCAAGTTTGCAACTATCTACCAAGTATTTGAATAATTTATTGGGCGGCTTTACGTTAGAATCGATCAGAAATACTATCAAAGGCCGATCATATATAGTTTTATTTGATAGATTGAAACTTTTTTTACATAACATAAGCACCTATATACGTCCCACTGTAGGGCACAGGCCTTCTCTCAGGGAGAGAGTAAGGGCTTCACCGTTAGCGAGTGGTATTGCTAATATAACTGCACAAATGTACATAACTTACAAAACATAGTCATAGGTACATGCCCGCACTGGGAATCGAACCTGGGTGTTTCGCTTCCGAGTCCCATGTTCTACCCACTAGGCTACCACCGATTTTTTTACTAGCTGTACTTAATTTCTCTTGCGTTAAAACATCGGTTAATACGTCCCTAGTATTCTTATCGGAAAAGTTGTATTTTAACTGGTCACCACGATTGAAGTTTCTGAGGCGTAGGCTTGTTTTATGTCTATGTAGGTAACTATAAGAAATCGGTAAAGCTCCGTAAAGCGGTCTCTACCAAATAAAGCATCTATCTTGTTTTTCATTTGTTAATGTTATCGTATCAGTATGACAACATCCTTTTATCTTTTGCCAGATGTGGAAACAAGTGCCACCTCTCATGATATCGGAAATTGTGAATGCAATTCTCAAATATACCTACGGCCTGGACTCTTTTTTATCATCCAATGGTTCCGAAAATAACGAGAGGCGTGGTTTTATTTTCTTTTAGTATCATTCAGTACAAACATATTGAGATAAATAGCTTAGGTCTAACGGTCTAAGTGTCGACACAAAGTTGCCTAGATAAAGCTACAAATAGTAATAACCTTCAAATTGATAGTAATTTCCGCCCAACGCAGCCTCATCATTGCAAACATGGAAAAACACACAGACTGAGGTCACAGAAATCAACGACCCCCTGCGGGTTTCGAACCGATTACCTCTGATTTAGTAGAGACTTACCGCTAAACCAATGAGACAGCCATCACAGGTTTCTCGGTTGCTTGTGATCCAAAGACGCTCGGCAGCGTGCTACGGAACAGCCTATAAGATAGGCATCTTGAGGCACTGCTGCTGCTGCAGGGTACGGAGGAGACTACGAACTGGCAAACGTAGCTTACGATGCCCACTAGCTCGCTGGATCGAGGATCTGAGGCAGACTGCATTTAGCGGCTGAATGAGGATGACCGAGGACAGAAAGAAATGCCTTGAGGGCGGCCTATGTCCAGCAGTGGACGATTGTGGGCTGATTGACAGTTGATTGTAATTTTTATATCATTGCGAAACGTTGGATTCCTACAGGTTTATTGCAAAACATTAGCTGTATTTAATGAAGTGACGACATTGGCAACATTCCATTAACATCGTTTAGACATAGAATATAAATACCTACAATTTAATCTTGATAATCAGTACGTAGTTACAGTACACGGCAGTCGATACATCAAGCTTCGGATAATCTGACGTACAACTCAGTTATTGGGGTTCCGTACCTCAAAAAGGAAAAACCAGAAGCCTTTTAAGATAATTTTGTCGCCCATTCATCTTTCCATCTTTCAAGACCCATTTTTGTCACGAACTCGCCAAGTTATGTCAACAATGGTCAACAATTCTGTTGTGTGGTCAAGCTTCAAGTCAACGCAGCCAAAAGTTATGGCCTTTTTTGGAAACTCGTTACATAATTATAACGACAAAAAACCGACTTCGAAACACTACAGCACTAAAAAGTTAGAAATAATTTAAATAATTAGAAGTATTTATACATGTAGGTATTGTAGAAGTATAACTTGGAGTCGGTGCCCAAAATATATGTGTTGGTCATGAAACATTACACCGACTACAAATTATACTTCTACAATACCTACCTCCGGATCTGGACCCCAGGCTCAACATTTATTGCCGTATAGAACTTTGGACTCGGTTGGTCTGACCACAGAACAGAGAAAATAAGTGACCGTTCTCTTGTATTTGTACCTATTGTTTTTCTGTTTCCCTATCTCATAGGTAGATCCACAGTGTAACAAGATCGGAAAGTTTATAGAACCATGGTATTTTATGTTTAGTCAACAGCACATTGAATTTTACAAGCTCATCATCATCATCATCATCATCATCAGAAGCCATTCGACGCCCACTGCAGGACACAGGCCTTCTTTGTGGTTTTCACAACCACGAGGGGTTTTGCCATAATCGCCACGCTTGGCAGACGGGTTTTACAACTTATGTAACAATAGTTATTTACACAACTTGGGCCGTAAAATAAAGAAAGGCCGATATCGCAGAAGTTTAAGGCCCGAGCCGCAGGCGAGGGTCATAAATATGCGATAGAGGGCTTTCTATTTTACAGCCCGTGTTGTGTACACAATTTTATGTCGTCACTTGGCCTCAAAGTGGGTTTTCCCGTACGCGTAGCGTGCGGAAAAACCTGCTTTTTGGCCAGGTGTGGCATAAAAATATAAACGTTGATCTCATGTTAACGTTCAAGCTTCGGTCAGTTACCTAAGTTACGGGCGACTTTGCAACTAAATTAATATGAGGTCGACTGTACAGAGCGAGAGTAGCGGCAGCGCAGATTAATATCTATTTTTCGATTTATTTATAAGGTATAAAATTTATATCTTCGTATCTTAATATCATAGATATGTACATAACACCGATATAGAAGTCACATACATTTGATATGTTTTTATATGACTTGCCTGAAAGTGATCCCATCCCAAATAAATAATAAAACTTCCACACAACTAGGATACCGTGTGCTAGTTACCTAATTACTTTCCCTATCTAGTTTCGAGCAAGTAGGAATTCCTTCCTCTGCAAGCGCTAATGGCCCATTACCCATTAAGTTTCCTATACAGTGGACTGAAAGGTCATCAGCTACGTCAACTTTTACGCTTTCCTTCCTGCTTCCTGAATCGTGAAGGTGGACAGGATATCACGCGTGATGCGATAAGGCGTGTTTATATATGTATCTCTTCCATGTCGGTAAATTTATAATTTACGCACATATTGTGGCAAAGTCATAACATAGGTACAGAGTCTCATGGAGGCTTCACCCAGCGCAATCGCAGTGGCGCGTTTTTGGGAGCGAGATACCTGAGGAGGAGTCGACGCTTGCGACACGAAATAAGAAGAAGAACGTACAGAGTTAGAAAATCGGAGTTATTGCCTACGCACAATTGCACAGGCTAGGCAATGCCGTGCCCTGGGGCCCCCTGGCCAGCAGACCTCTAACACATGTCATGTATTGTTGTAATTTTGATTATTTATTTTATTTCAGGTCAGGTATCTATAGAAGCTGATAAAGAATATATGAGACTTGTAAAAATAATTAGTGAGCCAATTACAGGGTTTCAACTATAGCAACGGAGTGCTAGTGCTAGATTGAACTAGGCTAGTTAGGGGCAATTTTTGCCCCAGAGCCTATGGTTACCAAGCTATAATAGTTAAGATTACATTACGACAAATGCGATGTAACAGAGCTTCATCCATACTTACAACTTGGTGGAACGACTTCAGAATATCAGCTGTAGGTATAGGTACCTACTTTATTATTAAACTAGATGACCCCGTGAACTTCGTATCACCGAAGTCAACCGTTGTTTTTCTTCTCACCGTTTAAACCTTCCCTGGACTTTAGATGACCCCGTGAACTTCGTATCACCGAAGTCAACCGTTGTTTTTCTTCTCACCGTTTAAACCTTCCCTGGACTTCCACAAATATATAAAAACAACAATTAGCCAAATCGGCCCAGCCGTTCTCGAGTTTTAGTGAGACTAACGAACAGCAATTCATTTTTATATATAAGAAGATTCTCTATTTTACTAGAAAAAGATTACAATTGGTGGCCTTAATACAAATATATTTTTAGTATGGAATGAATAAATATTTTTCCAGTAATCCCCTTTTGTATGTCAAAACTGTTCGGCTAGCGTGCGCCTTAAAAAACGCGGCTAATTGCGAGTCGATCTCGTGCAACGAGGGTTCCGTCCATATTCCGAAATATGAGTATAATCACGAGGTTATTAATTACAGCATTGGCTATTATTTAGCAAAAAATATATTTTGTTGACCTGACTGGACCCGAGCAAAGTGTATTAGGGGAGTCCGATCCACACTTGCTTGGCCGGTTTTAATTTGTATCGTGTTAAGTATATTTACTGTAAGAACTGCACTATAATGACACTAAGTACCTAAGACACGTGGTAGTATTACCGGTTTTACGATAGAGCCAAAAATTGGCACGTACTCGTAGACATATTAAAAGGGTTGCGTTTGGCATGGGTGCGGAACCCTAAAAAGGCGTATCCGTATCACCCCCCGTACCTAAGATGCATTTATCGATAGTAAATAATATGATTAGGTACTTTGTGCAAACATGTTAACGCGCATAATGTCAAGGAACAAAACGGCACATTGTCAGTCAATGGCAATGTCAAGTCCGTCCAATAGCTCTGTGACCAAGGACTTGTCACGTACATGACTGTGACGCATCTAGTACAGTCGACATCATCTGGATTTTCGCATATTTGTTGCAAAATTGCACTTAATGTGACCGAGTAGAGTGCACGAGTGTTATCGATGTTCTGTTAACTTTACCGTAGCATACAAAAGCAACGCCTGTACAAGAATCTGTGACATACCCTCACGCCGTGTGACTACTGAAGTATATTCAGTGTTTTAAGTTTGTGGCTGCGACAATCAGTGTTTTTACTTAGTTTATTGGAATGTTAATTGGATATTCTGTGTTTTCCTCTATTGAAATTATTAGAATGATTGGTCGTATTAAAGAAAGGGTCGTTGATTCAGGTAGGAAATAACGTAGAATATGCATAAACGCAAAAAAGTTATTTTGCCAAAAAGGCCTTATTCAGTGTTTTTAATTTGTGTAGCCGAACTCCTTCCTACACAAGATAGGCGAAATCATATAAATATGACATGAGTCGTTAATCCAACAGTGAAGTGGTTACTGACTGACGCTGTAGGTGTAGAGCCTTTAGATCTTCTTTATTCGTGTCGAAAGCATCGACTCTTCCTCAGACACCTCAGCAGCTTGCAGGATCTCATGGAGGCGTCACGCAGCGTGATTTTGAGAGCCGTTACGTGTTTTTGATTGAGTAATTGTGTCGGAAAGACCGAATGAAAATGGGAATCTGCCCCTGCGTAAACCTGTCTGTGATGACTATAGTATAGGTGTTAGTTAAAAATAACCGGTGTCTGAATGTACATAGGTACAATTTTCCGATGATTAAGCAGCGCTCGTCGTTGGCACTTACTAACCTATCTTTATGGGAGGCTATTAAATAAAATGATCGATGCTATACAGCGATAAGTGCATTTATTTGCATACATGTTTACATATACTCGTAAGTACCTATTGTAACTGGTAAGTTGAACAATATTTTATGTACAATATAATAACTTGGATTTTAGAAGAGCTCAGAAGCCGATCAATCTTTATTTATAATACATTTTCAAAGTCGCCGGTAATGTAACCGAGAAGCGAACAAGCGTGTAAAGATTGATTTACTGGCGATTGTCCGAGGTTTTGCAGGAAGCGCCTGTGTTCTACTCATCGATACAAACAACATAAAAACAAAACAAAACAATACTGGTGGTAGTTGTTTTATTCATACATTTTACTCATTCATAGTTGTCTCATTTGTAGAGCAGAGGTTCCAAAACTTTTCAGGCAATGGAACACAAAATAAACCTGTTTTATTTTACCGAACCCCACATCTTATAAATGTTACAGCCAAAGTAATAAATCTGGATATTATACATAATGACTGGTCATTATATATAATGTCTACTCAGTTTAGATAAAGTGATAATTAACACAAAATTAATCACATTTACTAGCAATTTTATTTAATATCATATTAATATCATAATGTAGGGTACCTATGACTTTTCCATGCACCAACCTTGTTTAAGTTTGACACAAAACTAAGTTTTTTAGTGAAATATTTTTTTTCGCTTTTATATAAAAAAAAAGAACTAACACCCGAACCTACTTTTGCTTATGTGTACTGACCTAACAAACTTCGAACCTACTTTTGCTTATGTGTACTGACCTAACAAACAAAAGGCGAAATATAAATTTAATCAAACAATTATTTGCTATATAACACTTGCCAAAATAAAACGTTAGCATAATAATTTGTTACTTTGTCTAGTGAATTTGGCTATTATATATAATGACCAGTCATTATGTATAATAGCTATTTAATCACTTTGGCTGTAACATATATAAAAATCTCGAGTCACAGTGTTTGTATCGAACTCCTCCGAAACGGCTTCACCGATTTTTATTGTATATTTGGTAGGTCTGAGAATAGGTCGTAGGCTAATTAATAGTGCAAAACAACGTTTGCCGAGTCAGCTAGTCCATATATAAAATTATAGATTTGACTTCAGTTCAAGCTTCTGAAGGTACCGGCGCGCCACTATCCCATTACATTAATCCAAAATAATATTTATTGTAGCTGAGAAATAGTCAAAATAATCTATCGATTCAGTTACAATTACAAATGTGCTCCTAGTTTCTTTTCCACGGAACCCACTTTAGAAATTACTGGTATAGCTAGAGCAAGTGACAACGTTTAGAATGGATGGAGCAGTGGTTTATGTTTTTCCGCGATTTGGTCCCGTAATCCAGTTATTTAGGTAGAAGCCTTTGAAGCCTTCAATAAAAGTTATTTATATTGATGAGTAGAATAGCCATGGCCAGGAGCCTGTTTCATAGAACTACGATTCATAGTCTGCTATGCCAATTCGATGTACATTGCAACCCAGAGATTAAAAAGTAAACTTTGCTACGCAACGTACCTCGAATTGCCGTAATAAACTACGAATTGTAGTTTTATGAAACTCGGCCCTGGGCTTATCCAGGTACGTTACGCGTTGGGAGGGAAATGTTGTGGGGTATTAAAATTTAATTAATTAATTGGCTGAACATGTTTCATTTACTTATTTGTTGACTGTGTTGCTGCTTATTTATTTGTTCTTTGGATCAAAGTAATTGTTGGCTGATCGACTGGCTGTTTTGTAGACCAAATAATTATTGCGTTGAATAAAGAATATTAATCAATAAAGAATATTCCATCTATGTATCTATCTGTTGGGGGAAGTGGGCGCAGTGTGGTGATTTTGATAAACTTAAAATATGAACACCATCGGTCGATTATACGTAGTATAATATTAAGAAGCACTTTGTATTACATTAGATTAAAACAGATTACAAAATGCGAAACTATTGTCACATAGCCGGTCATTATCACAAAATACATTCAAAGAGGATGTAAATTACTGAATACATTAACCAGTCAATATGGTGGCCGAAAGAGGAAGAGAGTGGAGAAAAATATGGTAGGTAACACTAACAAGTGTTGTCAGTTTAAAATATAGCATATTCAAGGAATAGACACGATCAATCTAACACTTCCCCTTATTCCTTGCCATAGAGTGCAATATTGCATAAAATCTTTATAATAGAACACATAAGAAGTAACTTTAAAAAGTTGACGTAGGTAACTTTATTTCACTCCTATCTTATCGTGTATCATACATTACAATCACTAGGTATCTCAGATAGGCATTTCATTATCTGTTAACTTCAATTATTATTGCTCATTGAACCTCGACACGTTTAGGTATTAGACTGATACTTGTCGTTAAAGGAACCGCAATAATCAGTCAATTACTCTTACAGTATTCTTTAAAACACTCCATAAACGCCGTATAAATAGTCTGTGGTAGAAACTTTACAAGTGCAAGAATTTGCTACCAACTATTTATTTGCTGCATGTTTGGAGTATTTTTATACTTAGTAGGTAATCGTGATTTTATAAATAACACCGATTTTGTACCTGAGGGTTAGCCAACAGGACCCTAATACTATGCCTATGATGTCTGTCTGTCTTTGTCTTATGAACCGTAATAATCCAGTTGACATTTTTACGGAATTGTTAAATATTATGACAGATTGCCCAATAATTAAGCTATAATAGAAAAAATCTCAAAGCAAAAAGGAGTACGGAGTCCCGATATAAGAAGCGTGAATCGTGATAGCGAATGACTGATTTCCACAATTTAATTATATAAATCAATAGAATTTTGAAAAAGAAGATTTTTTACATTTGACCATGCAAAAACTGTCCGCTTGAGCAATGCCTTTATACTTTTTTACTTTAATTAAATGTTGTTGACATTTATTTGTGATTTTTAAACGTTTTTTTAGTACTCTACCGTACAAATACATAGTGTCAAACTTGGTGTGATTATAGCAGACTGCAGACTGTGCGCTGTTCCTATACTAGAAAAATAATTTCCAGCATTTTATTGCTTAACTTTGTCGGCGTGATAAATATGTATACACACACCAAATTACAGCTTTCTACTAGCACCGGTCTTTGCGCTAGACCGCGGACAGACAGACAGATGGACATGGCGAAACTATAAGGGTTGCTTGTCGGACTACGGAACCCTAACAACAAATAATAAAAATCCCGACCAAACGTAACTCATGACGTAAACGTAAACATGATAGCTAAATAGGCACCTATCTACTTTATGCTGAGTAATAGAAACCCTCGGTGCGGGAGTCCGACTAGCACTTGGTTGTGAAAGAGGTTGCATGTAGCGCCACCTAGTGGAAAGAATATGAATTTTTTAGCTCTGGAGAGTCTGAATATAAACAGAAATGAAAACCTGTAAAGCACTTGGTACGTGCACAGAGGAAAAGGTACCGGCCTTGTAAAAACACGATTCTCCACCACGGACTATTTTGTTGTGTTTAAAATTAAATAAACTGAATATTAAATCCAACCACGCCAAAACAGAAAATGAACTTTGCGATAAATAATCGATTCATGATACGATTACATTAGCACAACACTACTAATGACGTCACACGCAGCTGACAATCTCATGACACTGACAGACTAGATGACAGATAAATATTTATGTTTGTGATTTTTCTCATTATCGTCAGATGCTACCAGGCAGACGACCCGTGAAAAGTTGTTTTTGTATTTTGTAGTCCTTCCAAAATGCGTTCCTCGTTGTATCGGCGAGGTGTACCCAATGAAAACTCGGAGACCCAGCCTTTGCTTCCCGCAATTCCAGCCACTGGGCTAAGTAGGATAGTGAACCATGGATACGGCGACGTTAGCACCATACAAGTAATTATTTTGGCCTCTATTTTTTTCCTTTTGTGAATGTTCAAGGGATCATTATGGTATTGAACGTGATTGCGTGATTCATAATGCCTGAGATGAATTGTTTTCGCATTTAAAAAGCGACCTACTTTCATAGTACATAGTTTGAAACTTTTATTTAAAAATAAAATATTTTAAAAGTTCAAGCAAATCTTTTTACTAGAAGAGAGAGTTTCTTTTAATTAAATTTTTGTATGGAGGAACCAGGCTGTTACCTGGTTGATCCATTCAGAGGACATTTTGTATAGAGTGGATTGGGTGGACCAGTTACCCAATTTGGTGGCAGACCAATAAACAACAGATCAAATAATTATAGGAATTATTCTAGTATTAGAATATGGCAGTATTGCCATTGTCTGAATTGAGGATTTTCCTATGTATTTAACTGTCAGACTGATAGTTAAATACTGAAGTATTTAAGTACCTATATGAAATGAAATGAAATTGAAATTGTGAAATTGTTTATTTGCACGAAAAGTGGTACATTAGGCTGGTACTAATAAATAAGTTTCTTCACAATTCACCTTCTTAGGCATGCAAAAATTGAATTAAATTAAATATGTTAAGTGTCAAAGTTTGTAAGGTTTTTCAGGAGATAATCATAGTGTACATAATTATATTGACTATGTCCTACATAATAATTATTAATTTTTATACATATTTATTTTATGTCAATATATTTAATGTCAAGGTATTCTACAGCTGAATAAAAGCATTTTTCTACTAGCCATTTGTGCAATTTCCTTTTAAATTGGACTAAAGGTAGCTCTTTTAGTAATTTTGATTTTATAAGTCTGACTCTTTAGGTTTTTAAGTACATACCTACTGATGGAGAATTTAACTAGTTAGAGATTCCTGCACTTAACCTTATAGTTGAGCCATTGTACGTTTGCTACGTGGCCTACCTACATACCTCAGTTACTAGGATTTCCTCACAATTTTTTCCTTCATAATTAGCGAGTGGTATTGCCACTACAACTTCACAAATGTATGTCACTTAGAAAACAAAGTCATTGGTATATGCCGGGATACAAACCCACGACCTTCCAAATGTGAGGCCAGCGTTCTACCGCTCTGAGAATTCAACTAAATAAATACTGATAAATTCTCCATTCAGAAACTGGCGATTGATTTTATTAGTTACAGTACAAAAAAATATTTCCTGCACAACTCCTCCATTAGCTCAGTTGACCAGTTTTTTTATTTATATTTTTAACGTGACTGGCAGAATTTGTCAACATCGGCTGGTTGCCATTTCAACAAGAAATCATAGTAATCATACCAGCTACTAAAGATTGTGTTGTTTATGACATTTTTATGTAGAAATTAATATTTATTTATGATACAAAGTGTTGGCAAATATTTTTTTTTTGGGGCATTGAATGAAAAATAATTTATTTATTTATTTAATGATAGAGAAATCGACAGCGAAATCTGAGATTAATAGGTTGTACGGCCCATTACAGATTTCCATCTAAATACTTATTATTATCTAGATCTAATCCGTGAACTTTGTGTCACCTACATCAATATATCTTTTTTTTTTGTTCTCACCATACAAACTTTCCCTGGACTTTCACAAATAAGATGGATGTTTGTTACTCTTTCACGTAAAAAGGGCTGAACGGATCCGGATGAAATTTTGCACAGAGACAGATTATAGTCTGTTTTATATACCTACATAGGCTATTTTTTGTCCCGGAAAAATACACATCAAAATTACCACGCGAACGAATTCGCGGGCAACAGATAGTAAGTTAATAAAATCACAATACATTTTAGAGATCACCTTTGATAGCTTTCAGATCTAAAAAAATGGAAACCCATATCAAAGACAATATTCGACGTGTTCCATGTGGCGCCGGATTAAAAATAACGTCATTCCATTGGTGTCCGTGGATGTCGTAAAAGGCGACTAAGCAAATCAATAACCAGGAGACGGGCAGCGGGTCTTCCTGAGATTCCAACCGCTTACTGCGATCGCCAACCCGCCTGCCAAGCCTGGCGATTATGGCAAAACCCTTCATGGTTATGAAAACCACGGAGGAGGCCTGTGTCCTGCAGTGGGAGTCAAATGGCTGATGATGATAATGATTCGACGAGTTGCAATTGAACAAATACGAAATTGAATGTTTTGGTGCATTAAAGACGAGAGAAATTAAAACCCGATACGCTTGACTTGAAGGTTTAATTTGGGAGTGATTTTGACAGCTGTCACATGACAGATCGTAGACAATGTACGTTTGTAAAGCAAAAATAAAACTTAATGTTTCATTGATTTAAACATACTCCTAACGCAGAAAAATAACATAAAGACATTCTTGTATTACATAGCAAATATAAACAGTGGACTGTAGACTTTATAGGTTTGTTTTTATCGATAGAATTAAGTAACAAAATTCAACATCTTCAACATCTGATGACATTGGTGTTATTGGCCGTGAATTTAAAATACCTTCAATTTGAACCAATATTGTATAAAGTTGTTCATAAGTAAATATGTGAGAACCTAAAACTCTTTTCAGGTGGTGTTTTATACTTTTCACGGCAGCCTCCCACAATCCAGCAAAAACTGGAGAATAACTCGGAATAAAATGAAAAATAATACCTAAAGTGGCAGTTTGATTTTTTACTTGCGACTGATGGTCTTGAGAAGTACTTAACTTATAAAGTTCAGTTAACTTTGTCTTGGCAGATTTAAAAGTACTTGCATTGTCACAATACACATCAGTAGGACAGTTTCTTCTAGATATAAAACGTTTAAAGGAAGCTTAAAAATGTGTCTGTGGTGAGATCAGACACTAGTTCGATATGGATTGCCTTAGTTACAAAACACACATAGACAGCAATATAGGTTGTTATTACGCTTCTTAGTCTAGATTGCTTGATCATGATAGGTCCTGCAAAATTAATATCTACCTTTTCAAATGGCCGGCTAGCATGAAGTCTGTCAGCCGGCAATGAACCCATTAGCTGCTTTGCCGTTACACCTTTGAGTCGAAAACATGTAAGGCATTTATGAACATATTTTTTGACAGTTCTTAACCCATTCATAATCCAATAAGTTAAATTTAAGCTACTCAATACATGTTTTTGACCGGCATGAAGCAGTTTTAAGTGTTCATTTTCTATTAACAATTGGACAATTTTTGATTCACGAGACAAAATTGTCTGATGTTTTTGGCTGTAGGGCAAGGATGAGTGTTGTAATCTACCACCTACTCTCATAATGCCATTAGCATCGAGAAAAGGGTTGAGCCCTTTAAGCTGGGATGATACTGGCTTGTCAGCTTTTAGTGAAGCAATATCTTGTTTGAAATATAAACCTTGTTCATTTTTTATTAACAATTGCAGAGCATGATTTCTTTCGGCAAATGTCACAAAGTTTTCTTTAATTTTTTTTTTGAACCTGGCTTTGAGTTTCTAACAAATCTTATTATATAAGCAAGTACCCTTGTTGCCTTGTTGATATTAGAATATTTATTCAATATAGATGAATACAGTGAAACTATGTTACCTTGTGATGCTGCACAGACCACTTTGCCACACTTCTTGTTCCTAAATTTTACCTCTGGCAAATCCTCCGTTGAAAGAGTATCTAAACTGTAATCATTGAATTTGTAATCTGAGTTGAACATAATCTGTGGACCTGACCACCACAATTCATTACCTTGTAACTCGCTAGGGTTTACCCCCCTACTTAGACAATCTGAGGGATTCTGATCAGTGTTGATGTATAACCACTGGTAGGTATGTGTATACTGATTAATTAAATTTATTCTATTTGCTACATAAGCATTCAATTTTGCAGGTTCTGTTTTCAGCCAAGCCAACACTACCTGGGAGTCACTGAAAAGATGCACAGATTGAATAGCAACTTTCTTACTTAGAGTATCATATACTCTAACAATTAGTTTCGACATTAGTAAGGCAGCATTTAATTCCAAGCGTGGCACTGACAATTTACTGTCCTTTGGCGCAACTCTAGATTTGGAACAAAGAAGTGACATATTCACATTGCCCAACTTATCAGTGACTCGCAAAAAAAATTGCAGCCCCATAGGCTTTGATTGAAGCGTCAGAAAATCCAATTAATTGTGCAGTCTCTTGATTATCTACGCATACATTTCGTTTAACTTTAATATGTGGCATGCTTCGCAAGGCACGTTAAGCTGTTGGTGCCGGCTGCCGTCGATAGATGGCAGTCGTTAAGCCAAGTCAGAGGCCTTAGGGCGGCTTGACAACTTCTGACAGTAGACGAGCCACTAGTCTACAAGCCTCCACCAATCCGGACTTGGCCCCCGTGGTGGAGTATGGCCTATACCTTCCTCAGGGAAGAGACCCGTGCCCCTCGGTGGGGACATAATGGGTTGATGATGATGTGGCATGTTTATTAAGTCATTATAGAATTGCACCCATTCTTTTTCTAGAATGAGTGGGAGAACTGAATCCCAACCAACATTAGCTTGCTACAGCTTTTGTATAAAAAACTTGGCTTGAACGAAAACAGGTCCAGCAATGCCTAGAGGGTCATAGAATTGACTTATGAAACTCAAAATTTGTCTTTTAGTTTTAGGAACTTGTTTAGGGAACTTGTTTATGAAGGAATCTGTATCAATATCGAATTTAATTCCTAAAGTTTTGATACTCATATATTTTTGCAACTCCTTCTCCCCAGAAACCCGCCGTTCCATTGATATATCTTTGAGGATCTCCTTGTCATTACTTGACCATTTATGGAGTTCAAAACTTCCCTTTGAAGGTAATTTAATTAATTGATCCTTGGTTTGGATTAAATTACTTTTGCTATCATCAGTATGCAAAATATCGTCTACATAAGTAGAATTCAATAAAACCAAAGCGGCACTTGGGTATTGTTCTTGGAACCTGAATGCTAGTTCGTTTAAACATTTTGTGGCTAAGTATGGTGAATTTTTTAAACCATATGTAACCGTATTCAGCTGAAGGCATTTAACTGGTTCATCTGCTGAGTCTCGCCACAGAATATTCTGTAGAGATCTCTGCTCTTGAGTCAGAAGTATGTTGCGGAACATGCGTCGGATATCGCATACAAAAAAGTACTTGTTCAGTCTGAATGAATGTCAAACAATTCTGGTTGAACTATGGGTCCATTTAATAAAATGTCATTTAACCACTCGTCTGCCGCGACACAGATCTGTGTCCAACTTAGTATGGGCCACCTATACTTTGCGTTCCGCGAGGGCAGTTCAGGAGTTAAGGATGTCCTCATCGACCCATCGAAAACTGTTCGTAATTTAGTGCTGTATGCCTCTTCTCTGATCACTGGGTGATGAGGCAGGAAATAGACAGCTTCTTTGGAAAGATCATATTGAGAAATATCAATATAAGTTGCATGCCCTAAGGCGATGTACTCATGTATGAATTGTTGATATTCTTTGAATAATTGATGATCATTCTGTAATCGTTTTTCAAGATTTAGAAATCTTTTTATTGCTAAGCAAAATGAATCTCCTAAAACATTGTTCACATCATAAATAGGTACTTTGATAGGCATTGAAACTACAAATTTATCATCAGTTAACTGAACAGTTTCTTCAAAGTACCTTTCGCAATACTTCTGCTCAGACGTATGTTCCGCAAACACCTCAGGCACTGATTCTGTTTGCCAAAACCCGCTTAAGGTTTCATTGATGTCTGACTTACATTCCTGGCAAAGCAAAACAGCTGGTTTCTGAGGAGTGAAGTTGGGGAGGTTGCCACCTACCACGTAGCCAAATTGTGTGTGTAGGACCCGTGGCTGTGCAGCATCACCCTCCAGCTGCTCCTTAGGTTGCGGCAACAGCGACTGAAAAACGACATCGACAGAAAGTAAAATATCTATCTTGTTTGTGATGTGAAAGGAGTTGTCGGCTAGCTTAATATTTTCTGGTATATGGATACCTGTTTTGTCAAATGAATTCTGTGGCAGATGGGTTGTAATATCATCTACAACTAAGCAGTTTTTTGTGACCATGTATGGATAGGTGCATGAAAAAATTTCTACTTGCATTGACCTCTCTACTTTTCGCCTTTCGGCTCACAATGTTGAATTCTTAAAATGTTGAATTCCTAAAATGTTGAATTCGCAAAATGTTGAATCCCAAAATGTTGAATTCGCAAAATGTTGAATTCATTGTTATCCCAAAATGTTGAATTCGCAAAATGTTGAATTCATAGTAATCCCAAAATGTTGAAATCGCAAAATGTTGAATTCGCTAAATGTTGAATTTAAATTCCCAAAATGTAGAATAGGCCAAATTCTGAATTTGCCTAAGTAAATACTCGTGTAGTTTTGAAAATTTGAGCAAAAAAACTAAAAAGGGGACCTTTCACCCACTCCCTACTGCCAGCTCACACCCAGCCTCGGGCACTTTATTTATTTATTTATTTACTCATTCATTCGATCATTTATTTAAATTACTATAGTAGCGACACGGTTATTTCCTGAAAGATGGCTAA
This sequence comes from Yponomeuta cagnagella, assembly GCA_947310995.1. Classification (NCBI taxonomy): domain Eukaryota; kingdom Metazoa; phylum Arthropoda; class Insecta; order Lepidoptera; family Yponomeutidae; genus Yponomeuta; species Yponomeuta cagnagella. The sequence goes on from OX371277.1 coordinate 17,252,717, forward strand.
AATAAATTTCCAAATTGCATATCTGGGATTTTTCTGGGCAAGAATGGTTTAGTGATGAAAAACGATTTTCTGTGTAAGACAAAAAAAAGAAGTTTATAAGTATGGAGGCTTATAATTAATATAATAGCTAGTCTACAAGCCTCCACCAATCCGGACTTGGCCCCCGTGGCACTAAGGAGCACTGGGCCTCCAAAACCGGTCAAAAATATTTAAAAGGTATTTTTTTATGATAATAAATAAAATGCTTGAATAAGTGTAGTAACAGTATATTTTCAAAGAAACAAGGTTAAATTCAAAGAATAAACAAGCAGTTTACCAATTCATATTTCGTAATAGAACTTTGATAAAATATTTATTTTAATTTGTAACAAATCATATTATATAACATATAATAACAAGTTCTATTGATGGTTTTGCTATGCTAAAAGCATTTACATAAGTCTAATACAAAAAAAAGTAAGAAAAGAAGTAAAGGGTGAAAGAAAAGTTAGATAAAATTGACATGAATTCTTTTGATTTAGGTAAAAAAAAAATAGTTTTTTTTTATAATATTTAATCAGATTCATCAGAATGGTTCTCTTCTATAGCAACATTTAATAATTGTTCTCTAATTTCTGGCCCATCTGGCTCTAGAAGATCTAATGTTTCAGGGGAAAAGGGCTGGCTTTTACTTCTTTGTCGTTTTCGTTTACAACTAAAAAATGGATCGGAAGTCAGTAGAAGTCTATTCAAAACGTCTTGATTACATTGAACCCTTGAAAATTTTCTTGCGAAATGATTTCGATACGATCTGTAATGTTTATTACGGGCCTCCGCAGCCTCCTCAGATAGTTCCCCTATTGGTAAAATGGCATGCTTAATGACAGTCGAGCCGTGTATGAGTATTTTGTGAAGAGTAGGTGTCATTGGATGCCATCTATACAGCTCTACATACATCTTTGCAGTACCTTTACAAAAAATTTGAAATTTATCTGCATTTATTTTGTGGCCAGACGACATTGCTTCTAATATAACTTTAATTTTCTGAATGAAATTCTTATCTATGCCTGTAATTTCAGCTGCTAGATCTGGGTCACTAAAAAACCTTCTTGACGTATTACCCGAATTAGAATTTCCGAATCCGGCCTTTGGCATGTCTATTATTAGGCCAGTTCTTGTTCTGTATTCTTCTTGAATTTTTTGCTTTGTCTCTTTAACAGTGTTTTTATCCTCATTAGACCGGGCTTGCCATTTTTTCAGAGGAAGTTTGTATGCCAGGTGTAGGATTGTTTCGAATAAACGAATCCTAGCATGAAGAATTGATAACCCAAATCTTAATGTCTGGGGATCCTCAACATATTTTTCAGTTAAATTATTGAAGCTTTTGGATGTTTTTCCACAAATGTAACAACGCATGGTGGATGTTGTATTTGTTGCCGCATTGCACACCTTGGCATCAACCATTGTTGGAAGCAACGTGTGTTGTACATAAATGGGCCTGTTTGCATTTGATAATTTGCTCTTCTGCAATTGTCTTTCTTGATTTTCAATATACTGTATTTCTTCCTTTGTAATGTCCACAGTTTCGTGTAAAAAACGCAGGCGAATCGGTCGACAGAAACGTGTGGAGGATGGTGTGGGATTTTGCCACAAAACTTTTACTTCATTACCCACTTGTGACTGCAACCTCAATGGCACCAGAGAACTTTGAAAAATATTGGAATCGTCATTGGAGGAATCCGAAAATTTTTGTTGGAATTGATTCTGATGTGAACCATCACAACCCCATTTGGTAATGAGCTCGAGATTCTTCAATTCCGTTTCAGTACATTTTTCTAAGACTTCCTCGAGGTAAAGACAAAGTCTTGTAGCAGTGTGATCGACTAAGTCTTGAAGAAAAACTTCTGCACAGGTCTCTGTGACTCGCATTGATTCTTGCTTTGGATAACAGAGTTTTTTTGCTTCTCTAATAAGAGTATAACAAGGGTATACAGCTTTGTTCGATTCATGCACTAATTCCCATTGTTTTCTTGTGAAGTTACCTTCAATAAAGAGGAATAAACCTTCTTCGGGTGTGTATTTCTTTACTTTAGCATGTTGGTCTCTAAAAATAGCTTTTCTGTACTTTTTGGCTCTTGTAGGTGTTAAAGTAGCATCTTTTATGATTTTACAGGCCGCAGCGTTACCCGACTTTCGCTGACTAACGCTAGCTGCATAGGTAAGCTCTTCGACAGGTACCTGATTCCGAAGATCCTTTGTTTTCCGTCTTTTACTTCGATCGCTTAATTCTTGGAAGCCCTTTCTTGGCCGTCCCGGCTTAGTACTCAGTGTCCAGTTATGTAATAATATAGAAGCATTGAGCCAACCTTCGTTGTTTTTCAAGAATCTTTGTTCGATGTAATTAGATGACTTCCATCTCTTCTTCAAATCAGATTTGAAGTGCGTCAAATCACGACTTAACGATTGGTGTTCTTTTTGAGGACATTTCATCAATTCTCGAATTTTTTGTTCCATATATGAAATTTTGTCATCAAATTTTCTTTCTGTGCTCTCTTTAAAAATAACATATAATGATCTTCGAGACATCTCAATAAGGTTGGATGACGGATCTGCAAAAAAAAAACAATAGAAAATGTATACCCAAACAATATTAGAAATTTACCCTGTCAACTTCAAATTTGTTTTTTATATGAATAGTGGAAAGATGTGCAAAATATTTTTATTATTACGAAATGTGGGAACCCTGTAGTTATCTGTAAAAATAATTTTGTAGCTCGATCACATCCGGTACTATAACAAATATTCAAATTTATAAAAAAAAAACAGTAAACTTTTATAATTTTCTTGTGTTCGATTGTTGTCCCCATAAAACAAAAATTGTTTAATAAAACCAGGCCAAGTATATATTAGAATTAATAACATACCATCTTGTCCAGTGTCCATGGTAAATAAGTTTCACAATTCACTCCAAACAACATAAAACACCAACTAGAAGTTTGAGCAAAATACTGCGTATCGAAAACAAAGACGTGCGGCATGAACAACGACTGGATTTCGACTACCTGCTCGTTGAAACGGTGAGTCAGGGATTCAATTAAGAACCGCTTTATGATAGTGTAAGTACTTAGGTGCATAAAAAATGCAACTTGGGTATCGTACAGCCTATTCTGTACTTTAGACTTATGTCCGGTTTTTGAGGCTAAATGCTCGTTAGTGCGTGGTGGAGTATGGCCATATACCTTCCTCAGGGAAGAGACCCGTGCCCCTCGGTGGGGACATAATGGGTTGATGATGATGATTTTCTTCTTTCAGGCCATGGCGTCAAATCTATTACTTGTACTAATGAAAGTAAATAAAAAATAACGAGTTAATTTAAAAACCTAGCTTAAGTCTAATGTAGACAATTTTTCGCAGAAATTCCAAAGGCGACATTTTCTGTTTTTTCTGTTTCCTCAATAGCTCTCCATATTTTTGGTCAAAAAGCACATCCTTTGCTCTACGGTTTTTTTTGTATGGAAAAAATAACGCTCTCTCTATTTTCCTGTCATAATAATATGCTTCTTTTTGCATCGTTTTGAACACAAGAAATATATTCGGTGTTTTCGGGAGTCTGGAATTTAATTTGCGGTGGTAACCCTCACATGAATTGGTAGTTCTGTGGGTATCATCTGCACAGCTTATCAAGTCGTGATCTTTAGTAAACCAATTCTTTTCAAAATATTCCAGGAACAAGTGCATGTTTGGCGATTCAGGAGCTATGTTAATAATTTCATCCCAGGCTTTTTTCATGTGTGTAGTTGGAAGTAGCACAAAATAAGAGCATAACCGTGCAATATTTCTTTCAGATTTATAAATAAAGCCATTACTTTTACTTTTTCTGGCTATCTCACATTCTTTCGCCTTTTTCCAAATGGCTTTATTAAAATGCTGATAACACCCTGATATATTAACATCTCTGTAAATATTTTGTATTGCGTTAATTTGGGCGGTCTCATAATCACATTTAAAAAAACATATGTTGACTTTGAGTTCATTTTTAGGGTTCCGTACCTCAAAAGGAAAAAACGGAACCCTTATAGGATCACTTTGTTGTCCGTCTGTCCGTCCGTCCGTCTGTCAAGACCCTTTTTCTCAGGAACGCGTGGAGGTATGAAGCTGAAATTTATATCAATTACTCAGGTCTACCGTCCCTTGAAGCTGTGAAAAAATCAAACTTCTAAGCCAACGCAATCAAAAGATACAGCCGTTTATGCCGCAAATTTTTGACACTTGCAAGGGAATCAAAACCTACAGGGTGCTTCCCGTGAACTCAGAATCTTGAAATTTGGTACGAAGCAACGTCTTATAGCATAGATAAAGGAAAAATTACGAAAACCATAAATTTTTAGTTACATCACATAATATATTTTTTTTTAATAATTTTAAACTTACGACCCATTTCCTCATAAACGCGTAGAGGTATTAAATTGAAATTCATACCAAATACTCAGGTCTATAATACCTTTAAGCTGTAACAAAATCTAACTTCTATGTCAACGCAATCAAAAGAAACAGCAATTTAAGCTGCATATTTTGAAACTCGCAAGTACTCGCAAGGGAATCAAAACCTAAAGGGTACTTCCAGTCGACCTAGAATCTTGAAATTTGGCATGAAGCAACGTTTTATAGCACACATAAAGGAAAAATTCCGAAAACCTTAAATTTTTTGTTACATTACAAAATATATATTTTTTAATAAATATAAACTTATTACTTTTTTCCTCATGAACGCGGAGAGCTATCAAGTTGAAATTCATATCAAATACTTAGATCTAATTGCCTTTAACCCGTGAAAAAATGTTGTTGACATTGCAGGTTTGTACGGAACCCTCGGTGCGCGAGTCCGACTCGCACTTGGCCGGTTTTTAATTAGTTTAAATAGTTGGGTATATGTTTTCTGCGTCTTATTCGGTAAAAATGCATAGATTACTGGATAAATATGTATGCTCTTTTCATCTGAATATATATCAAGGTGTAAAATGTACAACTGATAAAAGGGCCGCGGACAGGTGCGGAACGTACCATCTCCGTAGTAGGAAACACTTTTGTCAGATTGTAAGGTTTTCAACATATTCCGGGAACAAAATATGACTATCTTATCATCGTTTCCGTCATCAATCACAAAAAACTTCTCGGGCAACCCTTTTGGTATCTTGACATCTTCAAGTTTTTTGAAAATTAATTTATCCGATTCCAAAAACTGTTTCCTCGCTCTGTATAAAGAACTTCGTACCGATGAATATGTGGGTATGTCATATGCAGGGACATTGGGATTACGTTCTACAAAGTCGGTTATCATATCTTCAAAAATTCCTTGGATTGGATTTAAATTACGACAAATTTCTTCCTTGATATTATTCACAAGCTCCCTTGTTAATATTTCATTATCATTTGCCATGCAGCATTTATGGACAGTTTCACGCATTATTTTCGTTAAATCCGAATTCAACGTTACAGTTGCCGTACATGTATCACGATTTGTACACTTCCATCTTGTTGAGCCATCAACATTGCTTTTTCCATCTTTACTCATACTATACTTTCCTCTCAATATCAGTATGTCCTTTTTCTTTTGGTTTTTTTGTAAACTTTATTGTTTTAAAAGGGTTCATTATTTATTCAAAGAATGATATTTTATTTTATATATTTACCTAATTAAGGTGACAATTCGATGTAATTCAACGAAACCCGTCACTTATCATTTTTCATTGCAAGTCGAAAGTATCTAGCTAGATATGCAAAGAGGTTCTAGCACCTACTTATGTACCAACCTAGTGCAACACAGTCACCGTGCCCAAGTATAAAGACGAAAAAGTCTTTTTTCTATGTTCAGTGGCGAAGTATTAGGATAGAAAAAATTCGGGGTTTTCTAGATACATATTTGCAATATTAGGGGACTTCAATTTTGTTTTTGGGATATGTGAATGAAATCAAATCAATGAATTCAACATTGTGAGCCAACAAGGATCAAATCGTTTATTCAATATTTTGAGAGTTGAACAGTTTGGGATTACTATGAATTCAACATTTTGCGAATTCAACATTTTGGGATTACTACGAATTCAACATTTGGCGAATTCAACATTTTGGGATTACTATGAATTCAACATTTTGCGAATTCAACATTTTGGGATAACAATGAATTCAACATTTTGCGAATTCAACATTTTGGGATTCAACATTTTGCGAATTCAACATTTTAGGAATTCAACATTTTAAGAATTCAACATTGTGAGCCGAAAGGACTTTTCGTTCAATATTGAAAATACTTACAATATCCTTAGAGTTAGGCAATATTGGTTTACCTACTTTTCTTGCAAGTTCAGTAGTGATCAAAGAAAATTGGCTACCTGTATCTAACATGGCCCTGGCAATAATCTCTTTGCCTCCGTTGCAGATTAATTTGACTTTTGCTGTTGGTAACAATACTTGTTCCTCACTCAAGCGTGACAAAAGGCATGGTCATAAGATTTTATCACCTGCTTTATTGATTACTTTGTGATCACTATCCTTGTGCAAAAGAGAATTATGGCTCTGCTTGCATTGTTGACATTTAAAGTAGAATTTGCATCTATTTTTGTGTGCATTTAGGCAAATTTTGCACAGCGTGTTGCTATTGACAAACTTGAGCCTTTCATCGACTGTGGCCAGCATAAAACTTGGACAAGAAAATAGTTTGTGATTGGACTTACCACAGTATAGGCATTTTACTTCTTTGGGAACAGCATTGGAGACATGGCGGGAGGAAGCAGCAGCAGCGGCAACCACAGCAGCTTGGAGAGGCACCATAACACTGGGCGTCTCACAGTCATCAGTGTTTTCCAAAGCAAAGGCACGTTGCTCTAGGAAATTTAAAAAAGCGCATACTGTAGGTTGTGTGTTTTTGTCATGCTGCAGATAATAAGCCTTGGTGCTCCCTGCATCTATTTTACGTATTAATATACAAACAAGCAAGCTGTCCCATTGGTCTACAGGTTGTCCCAAGTTTTTTAAGGCAGCTGTGTGTTGTTTCACTTGTGAAATGAGTTGCCTTAGTGCCATGACATTGGATTGGTTTCCCATGCTTGCCAAATCAAATAGGCTGAATATGTGCTCAAACGTTATCCTATATTTGTTGTCATATCGAGTTTTCAGAATACTTAAAGCCTCGAAATAGCTAGATCCCACCACAGGCAAGTTTTTTATCAGATCGTAAGCCTCCCCTTTGAGAAAACTGCGCAAATAAAAGAATTTTTGCACCTCACTTATTGTTTGGTCATTGTCAATGAGTGCGCTAAACATTTCAATGAAAGGACAGTAGTTTAGGTAAGTTCCATCAAAAGGTTCGATTTGTACATTTGGCAACTTTAGCTTTGAAACTGAGCCAGTGCTAGTTGTGGGGGCAGCTACTGTATGTTGGTCCCTGTCAGCTAATTCGAATAGAATGCTATCAACACAGAAGAAAAAACAGTTCTCAGTGTCGGTTGGATCTTCGCCATCGTTCAGAAGAATATTTAGGGTTTCGTACTCACCAAAAACTAATTTTGCCCTCTCTTCTAATAGTCTGAGCATTCGCTCAGAAGTTCCTTTCAGAAACTCTGGCTTCAGCTTATTTTTCAGCCTTGTGAGACTGGCTTTGTATGTACCACGTCGCTGACGTCTTTTTGTGGGGGTGCCATGGTTAGTTGACCAGTTTAAGCTTTGTGTTAGGCTGCCTTGACAAGTACAAGTAAATTTCAGCTGAATTACAAGAAGAAACAGCAATAAACTGACAGAGTATAAATCGTGCTTAGAGCTAAAAACGCTTTCAGGCAAAGAAAAAGAATATGGCCGCTTGGCTTTGGTAGACAGAAACAGCGTGGCGGCGAAAACATTTAGACGGGTATAAACAGCAACCGTCCGCTATTGGCTGTTGCCATGTCACCTGTATGTTGTCAGCCCTGTAGTGCCGAGGCGAAGAGAACCCCGCCGATCGCAACACGAAGCGAAGCGTAAGCACACAAAACAAACAAAACCTGTCGTGTTGTAGGTATGCAAATGGCGTCCGACCACTTCGCGACGCAACTTTTTGATGATGAAGTGATGTATTTTTGACCTCCTCTTGACCAAAATTTTCTTGCCACCAACAATCCCTGCTTTTAGCCCACACACAGAGCAAGATAGCCGTAGCTATTAGATGTATTACTCCACCCGAATCTTGCACATGTGGTCGTCGAGTATAGCACGTACAGCACTGAAACTTTTCACTCGTTGCACTTCCGCAAAGTTCTTGTAACAGGACCATGAACAAATACGAAATTGAATGTTTTGGTGCATTAAAGACGAGAGAAATTAAAACCCGATGCGCTTGACTTGAAGGTTTAATTTGGGAGTGATTTTGACAGCTGTCACATGACAGATCGTAGACAATGTACGTTTGTAAAGCAAAAATAAAACTTAATGTTTCATTGATTTAAACAGCAATATGGGTTTCCGTCACTTTCCGTAAAATAAAAGAGGTTCGTTGGTGTTCCGTAGTCGTACGGCCTTATTTATAAAAACACGATTCCTTGAAACACTCCTCAGAGGCAGTTTAAGTGGTCTGTGGTAAAGGGAAAGATCACTTAAACCACAGATTACTTAAACTGCCTCTGAAGACTGTATTAAGCGAAATTGTGTTTTTGTTACATTTACACAAAGCGCGTGACTCGTGCCGTCATACTATCCATGCTGGTGTGGTGGATGTTTAACACGACTGAAGAAACATGTCATTAATAAACCCACTTTGTTTCACAGCGCGCGGAAGCCAACAACGGCACTATGGCGGACATCGGTGTGTCGCAGGCGCAGCTGGTGGAAGGTGGACGCAAGCTTCCGCAGTACATCGCTGCATTATCAGGTAAATAGACGCCATGCGTTTTCTATACACGTTTACTTTCTGTTTATTTTATTCCGCCGAGCCAACCAAGCCGCGGGTTTCCTCACGATAAAATAAAATACCTACAGTGATGGTGCCCCTGGACGCTGCATAAATCATCTCATTACGTAGATGCAAAGGCCAAAAGTTAAGTTATTTTATTCCTTTAGCGTCACCAACAAGTTGTACCTACCTCCTAATTCCTGACCTTGAAAATAAGAATCGAAAACCATTATTATTCAAGGTAATGACTTAGAAGGATGTATCATATTACGTAGTTGATATGCAGAAATGGCTACAAATAAAACATACCGTAACTGCAGGTGTCAGCAGAGGTGACAGCACGCGAATAAGTCGTAGGCCATACCACTACATGTTCGAGCATTATGTGAAATCAGTTAAATTATCATTTGTAGTACCTAACTGTAAAAAAACTACGGTAAAATCTCTGTTTTAATCGACAAACCATTTTGCTTCCCAGATAAACCAGCCTATAACTTGCAACTATTAGGTACGCATAAACTTTCGCCATTCGCCAACAGCATTTCTAACCAAACTCTTTCCTCATTTCAGCCACCCTGGGCGCCTTGGCCGCCGGCTCCATGCTGGGCTGGTCTTCCCCCGTCGTGTTCACCATCACGCAACCCAACAGTACCGACTACAACTTCCCCATCAACTCCAATCAAGGAGACTGGATTGCCTCCCTAGTCAACTTAGGCGCGGCAGCTGTCTGCTTCCCTATTGGGTTAATCATGGACGCGCTAGGCCGTAAAAAGACAATGTTGCTACTCGTCTTGCCATTCACTTTGGGCTGGCTACTGATCATCTTCGCAACAAACGTTGCCATGCTGATGGTCGGACGTTTTGTCACCGGCGTGGCGGGCGGCGCTTTCTGCGTGACCGCCCCAGCGTACACCAGCGAAATATCTCAGGACTCCATCAGGGGAACCCTCGGCAGCTACTTCCAGCTGATGATCACTGTCGGCATATTGTTCTCGTACGCTGTCGGAAGTTACACCCCCGTTTTCGTGTTCAACTGTCTTTGCGGGGTGATCCCTCTGATTTTTGGCGTTATTTTCTTCTTTATGCCCGAGAGCCCTAAATATTTAGTGGTGAAGGGCAAGAACGAGGAAGCCAGGGAAGCCCTGATCACCCTCAGGGGCAAGGAGTATGACGTTGACGCCGAACTTAACGACCTGAAGCAAAAGGCCGAAGACGCTCGCAACAACCCGGTGGCTTTCACCTCTGCTATTACGAAGAAAACTGCCATCAAGGCTCTGGTCATCTGCTACGCGCTGATGTTGTTCCAGCAACTGTCAGGGATCAACGCCGTCATCTTCAACACTTCGGCCATATTCAGCAGCGCTGGCGCCTCCATCGAGCCCGCCATCGCTAGCATCATCATCGGGGTGATCCAGGTGGTCGCCACCTTCATCTCCAGTTTGATCGTCGACAGACTCGGTAGAAGGATCCTGCTTCTTTTCTCCGCGCTGGTCATGTGCATTTGCACGACCGCTCTGGGTGTATTCTTCTTTTTGAGCGAGACACACGGCGCGGACTCTTCGATGGTTCAGTCTATTGGCTGGCTGCCGCTCCTGTCTCTTTCTCTCTTCATTGTTGCGTTCTCCATCGGTTTCGGTCCCATCCCGTGGATGATGGCGAGCGAGCTGTGCTTGATCGACATCAAGGCTTTCGTCAGTTCCACGGCTGGGACGTTTAACTGGCTGTTAAGTTTCACAGTCACGAGTACGTTCAACTCTTTGAACACGTCGATAGGTAGCGGGCAAGTGTTCTGGCTGTTCGCCGGTATCATGCTACTAGCGTTTGTGTTCATCTTCTTTATCGTCCCTGAGACGAAGGGCAAGTCGGTCGACGAAATCCAGGTCATTCTAGGTGCTGAGCCTTTGCCACCGAGAAATGATGACGCGAAAAAGTAAGGCTTTTATAGGGACTGAGACAATAACTATTTGTTTCGTGACAAGACTTTGATGATTTATTATGCCATTTAATTTTAATGTTTGCGATGAACACGTGGCTTGATTTTAATCTTTGGTATGAGTCGGTATTGTTGTAGTGAACGAACTAAAAGCAATACGGAACGGTATTTATTAGTCAACCAAAGAATGAGTTGATATTCCGTCTAGTCTATGTAAGCCGAGGGTATCGACCTTTAATGTTAAGTTCTAGCTGCTATGTTTTGTATGTACAGCTTGTGGGCAGTTACTTTGGAGATTTTGGGTACCTAGTTGCTGCGACACATTCAAAGTGTTGAGAGAAACATACCAAAGTTAAGTATATTGTTCCTGTCTGCTGCCGTACGTACTGAGCTGTAATTATTTTAGTCTTGGTAACATATTTATTGTAATATAATTTTTACACTACTTACATTAGAGCATAGTTTGCGATAAGAAATGGCAGCTGATTTTCGGTTTTTACAATTTAAGGAAATTGAGAAAATATTTAGATAATCATATCAGTAATGCCGAAAATTTGAAAATATTTACTAATTATGAATGTTCAATATTCCATCTTATTTATTAAATGAATGCAAGTATTCTTGTAGAATAAAATTATAATACCATGGAATTACCTACTATGAATAATGTTAAATACGAATTGAGATAAAGGGTGAATTTATATGTCTATTACTATTTAGAATTATTTATAAATGTAGCGTGCGTGTACGCTATATCTCTTTACATTTTATGAAATTTTGTACCCTATTTGACTTGTAATAAGCAATAGGTCTCCAGAGACAATAATCTGGTGTTAATTAAGTCATCAATATCAGGGCACAAATTTTCAAATTCCATTCCGATACCGGTTTTTTCATGACGTTATCAGTTTTAGTGAAGGGATATAGTCTAATCTCTTTTCGGTCCTAGTTTTTCTCAGACTTATATTATTCGAAGTATCGGGGTTTACTTGCATAGTTTAATTAAAGCTTTATATATTGATTTAACGGCTTCACTTACTTTTTATTAGCGCCGGAAAAGCCGACTAGTTTCGATCTCGTATTAAACTTGATCTTTACGCGCTCTAACAATATAGCAGACCCCGGAAATGCATTGTCCTACATAGAAGAATGACAAGCTAGCAAGAGTATTTATTTACCGACTGAATGATAATCTTCTTATATATAAAAATCACGTGTCACAGTGTTTGTTATCAAACTCCTCCGAAACGGCTTCACCGATTTTATGAAATTTCTTAAATATATTTAGTTGGCCAGATAGTAATAATATAACAGGGTCGATAAAGCAAATGAATAAAGTAAATAAAAATGTAATAAAGTATTATCGACCCCATTATATTATTAGCTTTTGCCCGCGACTTCGTCCGTCTGGAATGAGTATTTACCAGGATAAAAAGTATCTAAGTATGTCCTTTCCCGGGACTCAAACTATCTGAGGTATGGTCATCTAAATTCGTTCAGTCAAATATCCAAACATCGTAGCAAACTTTCACATTTATAATATATTAAGTAGGATGTGGGGCCTGCGGTTGTACACTCTCTTGCCAAATTTTCTTGGCCAGTACATGGTAAGTGAAATATCGTCATGTCACCGAATTCCGATGCATATTAAATTTATTATTGTATACAAACTTTGTAAAAAAAAATTAAAAAGTGAAAAATAATTGGCTTTATATATTTTGATTGTGCTAGAAGGCTATAAGTATGAGAGGTTCAAAAGTAGCTCCAATTGCATTGCGATAAGTGCGATCTACGCTATGAATGTATAGTTTTTGTTAGCTATTTAAATAAATAAATATAATGAATGTTGATAAAATTTGTTTTTCATCATCTCCTTATCGAAGCAACTTAAACCCAATTAGATAATTTCATCAGGGGCTTGTTTCATAGAACTACATAGTTTACTCTGAGAATTCGATGTTCATTGCGAAGTCGATTAACCCACAGATTAACAAGTAGGAAGACTCTGCAACGCAATGTACATCGAATTGCCATAATAAACTACGAATTGCAGTTATATGAAACTCGGCCGGTATTTCTATGGAGGTAAACAGTTATCCTTCCTTTATTCCATATTCGAACTTGTCCACCACATGATAAGAGTTATCGACAGAAGCCCTAAGAGTCGGTCGTTGCTTTTCGTAAAGCAATTTAGGTATTAAAAATCGGTGCTATGAAAAAAAGAGCTTTCCTTCAAACACTCCATAAACGCCGCGTATTTATACTGTCTGTGGTAGAGACATTACTAGGGAAAGACTACCACAGACTATGTATACTGCGTTTAAGGAGTGTTATGTTATATATTATATACGGGGAATATGACATGTAGTCTTATTTAAAAAAAAAAGACGATTCCACTAAAACACTCCTAAGACATAGCCGGCTTATGACAGGACTTCCTGTTATAAACCGGCTTTGTCTCCTATTTTTATACATTTATATATTCACTACTAAGAGTAGTGTTTTTTAAAAATAACACCGCTTAGCTACAACAATTACAAATTGCAAAGTGACGCGAGGATGACAATTCCACGATCTGCACCACAATATGAAATGTTTACAGGCTTTAAAATATCTAAGCAATATGAGATACGACCTTATTATGCAGGATCAAATTCATAGTTGACACAAATGTGAGCGATCCGGTCAATCAATTGGCCGGCCATGTAAATGAACTTACTACCTACATTGAATTTTAATTTCGTTTTTACACGTATTACTTTAATTAATGAATCAAGTCTGGTGGACTGCCTGGTCGCTCTGGCGGTCGACAGAGTTCGTGGGTTCGATTCCCACTGGAGGCCACTGTACTTGATTTGTACAAATAACCTCAGTCGGGACGTATTTCCACGTTTGTGATGTCCTTGTCTTTTTACCACACAGGGTATCCTAGTTTGGGTCAAGGATAAGTGATTGTGTTGCGTGGAAGTTATAATGAAGATGGAAAAATATCTCCAGAAAATTGGTAAGGCTATGAAATATGCCGCCCTCAAAATTCCACGCTGATATTTGACCGGCACGGTCTGTTTATCTACACAATATAAGGAGGGAGACTCGATATCATTCACTTCAGGCTTTTTAAATAGGATTCTATAGGATTTGTAATAGGATTAATAAAATGAAATAGGTAAGTAATATTATTTAAAAATCTATATTCATTTTGACACTTCTAACATGCGTAAAATATGTTACTATTTTATCTAAAATTTATGACATATGGGTTGGGGATGTCCAAAACTATTCTCCACATAGGTATGTAAATGTAAAGTTACATTACTAATAGAATACGATAAAGCTTCGTAGTTAAAACATGCAACTCGATTAATCATCATCATTCAGCCACAAGAAGTCTACTGCTCGGCATAGGCCTCCGCCATGGATTTCCAAAAAGACCTGTAGGAAGCGGCCTGCATCCAGCGCCTTCCTGCCACTTGGATGAGGTCATCTGTCCATCTTGTGGCTGGTCATCCTACGCTGCGCTCGATTTGTTCACTGTAAACTTGCATTTCTTCTTTGGATGTTTTGTATTTTGGTAACAATATTTGGAAATTATTGCAAGATTTTTCAACTATTTAAACTTGTAATAAATTATCTAAGTTAAACAATGCATTCCAGTACATGGACATCAAGATTGGCAACCAATAATATTTTCAAATGTTTTTATATTTAACTACTATTGAGCTACAGAGATGCCAATTAATATGAGTGTCACCTAATTAAGTAACTGGGTAAATAACAAAAATAAAATTAGTAGAAATATCTTGAAATTACACATTGGCATCAATGCAAAGAAATGTACACATCATAGCAAAACAATAATGGTGACAACAAATGACTGTGAAATATTTATCTCCACAACAACTTGCTTATGAAAGTCATTGTTAATAATAGCTGGCTGAAAAATATCACCTTTGTTAGTACCACAAAAAAAAAAAAAAAAAAAAAATGGCAGCTTGAATGTACTTGCAAAAAATACAGACAATGTACGAGAACAGAACTTAAAGTAAGTTATGTGTGGAAGAGCTTATTCCACCACCAATCTTTGAATAAGCACTCCTGTAGAAATTACAACAAAACATAGAATTCATGATAGCATTTAGGGAGTTAGAGCTATGTGTCCTATACAGACCAGAAGACACTTCACCTAAGCTAGCCTCCCCAATAAATTGTTGCAAATCACTCTTTGGGAAACCATCCTTGTAATATTGCTTAATCGTATCATAGGCATCCATAATTACAGATATAAACAAACTGAGTACAACGTAAATGTACAAGCTTATAAAAGAATACAAGTAGACTCTGCTGAACCACCAAAGCATTGGCGATTTCGTAGACATTATAGAAAAGGTTGCGAACATATCGTCACCATTAATAAGTGAAAATAAACATTCAGAAGTAGTAGCTAAAGATCGGAATTTCATGTGGTAGGGACCTAGGATTAACCATCCGCAGAATGTGAAGCCAGCATATAAAAGTAATGCACAAATTGAAAACCGAAATATCTTAGGTGCTGCCTTTTTCAGAGTCAATATGACTACATTGTATGTCTTAAAGAATCCTAAATACCTTAGGACACCAAACCATACCAGCAAATTGCCAGTCCCCAAAAATAAGGAACAAATGTTCCATTGATCGTTTGTGAATTGGTTTCTCTCAATCTGTTCTTTGATTGCTGATCCCATAATTATCAACATATCATTTGCAATGATCATAATGTACCAAATGTTCAAGAATTCCAGCTTGCCATCCAAACTGAGGTCTTTGTTATAAACTCTTTGGAAGAATTGCGCTGTTAACTCTTTTAATAACTGGGCTCTGTAGATAGCGCGACTGCAAAGGCATAATGAGGCGGTGCATATCAGAATAACCAAAATATTCAAGATGCTTCTGAGAATTTGGTTTATTTGGTTGTCAGTTATGTACGCTTGATCGCCCTTGCAGAGCAACTTGTGGGGTTCAGCCTCTAGAAGCAGTGACATTTGACCGTCATGATCTTCATTGTCAAACACTATGCTGATGTCAAATCTGTAGCAATCAGGTGGAGTTATAGGCCCTGCTGCTCTGAAGTTGATGGTTTTGATTGAAAACATCAGTGTGGCTCTCACTAGAGATGCAAAATCAATTTCTAAGCCAACCTCTTTCATGAATAACTGGGATCGGAAACCACTTTCATCTTTTTTAGTGAAATTGATGCAAGTTTTAACTATTTCGGAGTTGAACTCATAACTTTCATTGAATCCGTTGATAATACCTTCTTTGTAGTTGTACTGGCAGAATTCAGGGTCAGGCATGATGTTGTTTTCATTATTATAGGAGTAAGGACCAATGGCATTAGATAGATTTGAGTAACCAGCATAAGCATAATCGAGAGTATTGTAGAATTCATCCAACTTGTAGACTGCTAATGGTCCTGCCCCGGGTGGGTATGCATTAATCTCTCTTGTGGAGTCCCAGCCAAGCAGGAATAGGTGGGAAAAGCTGATTCTGTTGTCCCAAGTGTAGTTCACATGGTTGTATCGGTTGTGAGCGAAAAGGCATAGCTGAAATGTGACAAGGACAATCTTTATCACTTGCACAACAAACTTGTAGGGAAACTTCCTCTTGGCCTTCCACTTCTCAATCGGATTCATGAAGAAAAACTGCAATTTGCGGCGCATTTTTTCCTCCATCTGATTAACGTTCGCGCTCGAGTTGTTTTGCTGCGCTGAAAATCCTTGACCAGTTTCTTGATTGTTTCTTTGCGTTTTGTGTTCTTCTTCGGCTTCCCACCCGGTTCTCTCATCAGCGGAAGATGTAATGCCATCCATCATGATTGTTTCGGCAAGAATTTCGAAAGAAGGGGAATTACGTGCAGTGAGTTGCTGGTTGATTACATTGGTTCGTTGAAATTAAAATTGTTTGTCGTCACTTAGTCTTTTTTTGACAATTCCCACTACCTACATAAAAATATTGTGAACGGCACTTATTCTAGTAGTGTATGACCATATATGACTAATAATAGGTATAAATATACTTTTTAGTGAGTTTTCTTTGTCTTAGATAAATTACCTTCCTAAGTCCTACCTACTTCAAAAACAGAACAAACAACCCACAATCCAACACAGACTATACATAAAAGCCTTATTTTACTCTTTGAGAAAGCCACAGGTAAGAAAGCGCAGTAAGGTGGTCACAGAGTAAAAGCAAACGAACAAAGCCAACGATTTATTCGATTAATCGAAAAAATCCTGCAACGCACAAGCCGCATAAGGCACATGTCTATTTCCCTGATAAAAAAAAATATATTTGTCTCTGAACGGGCAAAGAAGTGGTGTTGGTTAGTGTTGTATCGTCGTATTTTTTTTGATAAAAATTCGAAATTTTAACAATAAAATCGTCAATTTGTACAAAATACGCACATGAAAACCAAGTTACGCAGTTGGAGGACAGAATGGCACTGACAGTGGACAAGCTACTCAATGACGACAGGTAAAAATCTTTGAGATTACGTGGTGAATTCTGTGAGCCTTCAAGGAGAAAGTCAGGCCAAATAACCAAAACATGGTAAACAAGTACAGTTTCTGTCAGCTTTCTTTAGGGGAGCAGTAACGATAACTCAACCAGCTCAAATTTATTATCTCATTGCTACAACCAGAATTCACAAAATGGGCAAGAAGTTTCTTTTGGACAATTTTCCAAAGTTATACCCTATTGCCAATCCGCCGAATAGAACCTCGCATCTATTCGCTTCACCTTAATATTTAGTTGGTTAACCTACCATCACTACTTTAAATTAGTTTTCAGAACTTGTCCCTTACCTAAATCTAATAAACTAGCATTACTGACTAGAAATTCAACCATACTAATTTGTTTATCAGATTCTCGGGTGACAACATATTGCAGTTCTTGGCATACCTGCCATTCGGTCTCCTACTGCTAGCCGTCCGGACAGTACTGGCACTAGTTCTCTGGATTGCATCAATAGTCTTGCCCAAAAAGTCATCCATCCGCCAATTACTTTCTGTGCTGGCTTGCTTCACATTTGGTAAGAATTTTGTCCAGTTAAGGGCTGTTCATTTATTACATATGACTCTTTTAACTACTTTCTGACCCCCCCCAAAAAAATTACCTATCTTTCAATCCAATAGGAGAATTTAAACTTTTGCTTATTAGAAGACTGAATTGAACCAACAGGACTGAAGAAACAGTTTCAGGTTTTGTGTTATTTCAACATGTTTCTTAGCAAACAACACCACTCAAGTCGAAATTTTAAGGGTTTGACATTTCAATGCCTTTGGGTGCAGATTTTAAATGCGCATCGATCAACCTATAAAATAAAAAATTCAGACTAATCAGCGCCCGTTATAAAAAAAATACTGCAGATATTATTCATGAAATTCAAAAGTGTTTTGTCTCCTGTAAATTAGGGAAAACGGACTTTTGCAGTGTTGTTTGCTATGTGAAATAGTGAGACTTGTTCGGACGCCACCCCCCAAATTGACTTAAGTACGTAATAAATGTACAGGGGCCCAATTATGCACACCAAATCCTGTCCAAATCCAGAACTTTAAGCGCAATTTGAAAGTTACACGATTAGAATCGTTCAGGATTTGGTGCACAAATTATGTGGGCAGCCCCTTACAATACTACTTTATTAATAGGAAATATTTTTATTTATTAATTTACATGGTTATTTTTAAACTGCGCAATTACTAAAACATGTCAATTAAAGTGTTTTACAACAACTTTTGTTCTGTGAGTTTTTTCATAGATTTTTATGGTAAATTAACTACATTAGCTACACAGAAAAATATGTGGAAAATTTGTTAGTCTGAGCAAAAATTGTTACAGGAATTGCCTATTTAAAAAATAATCCTGTATGCCCCTTTGGCCAGTTTGTCCTACTTGTCTCTTCTCTGTTAGACAATAAACCAATACTTTGCATATTGGTCAGCCTTAGCATCAAATGTTTATTCTATAATCTATAATCTTCCAGGTGTGTGTGTAAAGCTAAAGGGTAAGCGAGACCCACGGTGCAGCCTGTTAGTGGCCAACTATGTATCTGCACTAGACTCGCTCGCTGCGTCACATGCTCTGGGGACAATCAGTGTAAGTTTATAATAAAAAAAAATTGAAATAAATATGTCGATTGCCTTGTCGGTTTACTGATAATGGCTAGTGGATAGCCCCTGTTTCACAGTGAATATGGCTTTCTGTCTCGCTCGCACATTCTAATGATTGTAAAATAATAGTATACTTTTCATTCCATCTACCTAATCAGCCCATAAACAGAGCCCACTGCTGGGCCTATGGGTGGGCGTGAAAGAGGGCATGGGCCTCTTCTCTTTCACTCCAACCCATGCGGTCCCTTGCCTGTGTTATCTAATGTTTACCGGCCGCTTTCACAATGTCATGTTCCCACTGGGCTGACATTTGTTTTTAGTCTATGTTCTAGATAATGAAATTACAACTATTTAAGATATAATAGCGGATTAAGTGTCACTCCGTTTCCTTCCGTGGATGTCGTAGAAGGCGACTAAGGAAATACATTACCAGGAGACGGGCAGCAGCGTCTTCCTGAGATTCCAACCACATACTGCGATCGCCAACCCGCCTGCCAAGCGTGGCGATTATGGCAAAACCCTTCATGGTTATGAAAACCACGAAGGAGGCCTATGTCCTGCAGTGGGCGTTAAATGGCTGAAGATGAAGATATGTTAATGTTTTGCTTTACTCAGTTTTTGATTAATCTGTAGAATTCTAAAAAGCCCGGTCGGACCACAATAACAATGGTTTTTAATTGTTCTTTTCAAGGTCATAATGTAACAGGTAAAAAAATGTATGCTAAAATCAATAATTTTAGTAGTAACTTTACCTCAGTTTAACTTCGATTGTTTTCAGCTAAGAAAATGGAAACTTCCACCGTTTTTTGCGTCATCGCTGGGCATAAGAAACGCCGCGCAGTTCGTTAGAAAGTGAGTATCTGACATAGTAATCTATGCATAGTTTAACAAAATACGCGTGATAGCTTCACTGATGTAAAAAATATCCTTCAGTCCGAATCATAATAATATCATAATAATAATAATAATAATAAATAAATCCTGAAGGATAGTACGGTCGACATCTGTCGAGCATGCCGCCGTCCCGGGGAGTCACTCAGGCATATTATTTCCGGTTGTTCTCATCTGGCTAACGGTGAGTACTTGCACAGACATAATCTAGTAGCCAAAATTATTCATCAGCAACTTGCTCTCCGATACGGTCTTGTCGAATCCGAGGTGCCGTACTATAAGTACACACCGGCGCCGGTTCTCGAAAATGGTCATGCTACGCTCTATTGGGATCGGTCTGTCATCACGGACAGGACTATTGTTGCCAATAAGCCTGACATCGTGCTGACAGATCGATTGATGCGCCAGACAGTGCTCGTCGACATCACCATCCCGCATGACGAGAACCTCGTGAAGGCCGAGAAGGACAAGCTTAGCAAGTACCTTGATTTGGCCCACGAGGGTACCGCCTTATGGGATGTGGATTCGACAACCATTGTCCCGATAGTCGTATCGGCGAACGGTCTCATATCGAAGAGTCTTGACCAACATCTTAAGGCTCTCTCGCTAGATGGCTGGATCAAGGGGCAGATACAGAAGGCGGTGCTCTTGGACACGGCGCGCATCGTCCGGAGGTTTCTCTCTGCGGCCCTAACCACCGGTAGCTTGAGCCTAGCTCCGTTACCGGTGGCCAACTAGGATAGGTTTATAAAATATATTTTGTATTTTTTTATATTCTTTTACTTTTATAAACCTATTCTAAGTCATGAAAATAAATAAAGAGAATAATAATAATATTATCTTAGTCTGTAGTAGCTAAGAATAGATTCTCGCTAGTAGCGACATATTAAAAACACGCGTGGACACTCGCAAATTCAGTCGATGACGTAGTAAATACAGAAATAAACAAAGAAAAGAAATAAACAAAACATGGCACAAGATTAGATCTCACTGCAAGGAATGGCGCACGCATCAGTAGCCTATGAGATGAGATGCCTTCAATCATTATGCATTTGTCCTCGGACATCCTCACCTGACTTTCATTGATTGATTGATAGCCTAAGGAGTACGCCTTCGAAGCGGTCACGTCACCAGGTCTACCACATTCGGTATAATTCTACATTTGAGTAGCGTTGAAGAATAATCGAATTTGTTATATCTAGAAAAATACAATAAATATGTAAAACCTGTTTAGATAAAATAAAAGAGCATTATATCTTAAATTTATTTATAATGCACCATTATTTAATTTTACTTTTTGAGAACGATAAGTAACTTGAAAATGCCCTCCTTTAAAGTTGATCATAAGCAGATTCTTTACTCAGGGGCCGTCGTGTCTTGTGCAGGTCTGAAAGCCCCTCTCTGCTGGGTATAGGCCTTCTCCTCATCAAGCCATCCTCCGCGGCCTCTCGCCATTCGCATCCACGGGCCTTCTGCCGACCTGACCACATCGTCCAACCATCGGGCTGTTGGTCTACCCACTGACCGTCGCGCCGCCCGGTTCTCCCCGTGGTCTAATATACGCAACAAATCCTATCGGGATCCTGACGTTTGCGATAGTAATTTGTATGGGATTTGACAGTTAGACGATAGGAAACGTCTAAGATTTGGTGCGCGTAATAATTGCTGTTAGCAATAAGGCCGCCCATTGTACTTTTTCATTGTAACTTTCATATTTTATGTCTCGCTTCTTGTGTGCAATAAAGAATATTCTTATCTTATCTTATTGAGGCTGGTCCACCTGTCATCTTCGTGCCTCGGCTGGTCTCTAAAAGTGCTACGGATTTTTAATTCCGTCGACAGGCGACAGGAAACGTCGCTCCGGATGGTGACTAAAATGCAAAACCCACTATATTTCTTGCAGTGAACGAGCTATTTCACGCTATAACTACTGCTATTCTAGATTTTAGGCAACATTGAATTTTATGCTTAAAGGTAGATGCAGATCGCCATACGACCACGAATTTTCTATAATCAATCATGCATGACCCATCAATTCGTGAAAGTTATGCCAGATATGTTTGCCCGGGACACAAACTATATTTTTTTAATAGTGAAGAAGTGATAGAAAATATCAATGTGTATTTCTTAAAACAATGAGATGAATGAATAACGTGGGACCAGCAAACAACTATTTAGGGATATTACCGGTTTTAACTACGTTTCCGTATGCAGGGTACAGGCTTTCTTTGAGAGAGAGTATGGGTTTAATTACCACGCCTGCCATACGTACCTAACAAACATAACATAGTATAAATTCACGCCTGTATCTCGGAGGGGTAGGCAGAACCCAGGGTCTGCCACTTGCCCCGATCCTGACAGATCTAACAAACAAATTAAAATAAGTGATCTGACTGCGCTTAGTAATATTTTATGGCCGTGTTTTTATTGAATAAAAATATCGTCGAGGTTATGACATTTAGTTGAAAACAAGTTTTGCGAGAATCCCGTTATTATGTCTAAACTGAGAATATGATAATAAATTACGAGTGATTTATAAATACATTCTCAGTTTGCTTCGCAAAAGTTCAAATTAGTTTAAACTAATAAAAATCGGCCAAGTGCGAGTCGGACTCGCGCGCGTAGGGTTCCGTACCTTTCTCTATACAACATTTGATTATTTCAGGCGTCTACCTGTTGGCGTTATTAATATCGAGCAAAAAGAATTACGTTTGTTGTTTGGGAGCCCCCTTAAATATTTATTGTATTCTGTTTTTAGATTTTTTGTTATAGCGTCTGTGAAACTTTTAACCGTCTAACTATCACAGTTCACGAGATACAGCCTGGTGACCGACGAACGGACGGAAGGATGGACAGCGGAGTCTTAGTAATAGGGTTCCTTACCCTTAGGTTACGGAACCCTAAAAACTTATCGTTTTGCTATGTTACAGTTTCATGTGATATAGCTTATTACAGTAATCGGTTATGCCAATATACAGCGAGATCGTACGTTTCAGGTGTGTAGCTATTTGAATATAATTCAACCGCGACTAATAATCATAATGATATCAATTTTGTTCGCTTCGTAACAAAGAGAATTATGTGGAACGCTATGTTGTATAGAATGGTTTTTATTTGTTGTAGTTCGTCTTCTTTTGTTTGGCCAATTTTTTAACCCCCGACGCAACGCAAAGAGGGGTGTTATAAGTTTGAAGCCTATGTCTGTGTGTCTGTACGTTCCGTCGTAGCGCCTAAACGGATCAAGCGATTTCGATGCGGGTTTTTTTTTTAAAATTGAAAGCTAGATTGATCGAGATGGTTCTTAGCTATGTTTGATGGAACACCACTTAGCCGTTTATGGACTTGGTGAACTTCCTGACAAAACGGTACGGGGATGGTCGTTTGACTAAAACAACGTATATCCTGGGCAAAATTAAGTGCAATTAAAAAAACAAAGGCGAAAAAAAATAATTTGTTGCTTTGATTCGGTTGAAATTAGCGACATTGATGCTAAGACCTTGATGCGGTCTTACTTTTTAAGAGCAATTTTTTGTGTCTGGGGTTTTTTTAATTTTACTTTAAGTTTTATCTTATTTTGTTACTAGCTGTTGCCCGCGACTTCGTTCGCGTGATACTTTTGATGTGTATTTTTCCGGGATGAAAAATAGCCTCTGCTAATCCAAACTATAATTTATCTCTGTGTTTTTGCGTGAAACAGTAACAAACATCCATCCATACATACATACTTTCGCGTTTATAATATTAGTAAGGATTATTACTAAGTAATTTTACCCAAATGTAGCAAGTGTGTTTTTGTTGTGTTTCGAGTTTATCCATCAGCCATTTATCAGATTGCTCTTTATATGGCTTGGAAACCCGTCTTCCCCTGAAGGCAACTTCCTATTTGTTATCTTCACTTCAATCGTGCGACGTCTTTATTACAAAGAAAGAATGGTGTCTCATTTATTTACATTGCCACAGAAGCACACACATGAAAACCGGCCAAGTGCTTGTCGGGCCACGCGCAACGTAGGGTTCCGTAGAAAGAGGGTTTTTTTTATCTGCTTTACAAAACTAACAACTTCATCGAAGTCATTTTCAATGGATTTTGTACGAAAATTTACTTTTATAAGTTGGTTGCCTAAAATTTGCGCTTTAAAGCTTAATATTTCGCAAACGGAACCCTAAATCGAAAAATGGTTTTTCTACACCCACAATATTTTTCAACGACCGATCCAAGGATACCCCACATGATCGGGTAGACGAGAAAAAATCATCCCCACTTTTCATGTTAAGGGAGGTACAGTAAAAAAAAATAATTTCCAACATTTTACTGTTTAACTTTTTGATTAATATGAATACACACACCAAATTACAGCTTTCTAGTACCACCGGTCTTTGCGCTAGGCCGCGGACGGACAGACAGACAGACAGACAGACATGGCGAAACTATAAGGGTTCCTTGTCGGACGAACCCTAAAAAATGCTTCAAACTCCTAGGTTCTTAGCCCGGGGTTCTAGGTTATGGGTTCCAAAAATAATAAATAATATATAACCGTAATATCAAAGAAGATACGAAATTTGCACCAAATGGCCCGTTAAGTCCGTTTTTTATCAAGATCAATCGTTCCGAAATTTAGGGCCACTCGGGGAGCCATTGTCATGAAAGAGCCATTGTTGAGAGCATACTGATGGCAAAGAAGTAGACACCGACAGTTAAATAAATAACTCCGTTATTTAACTTCGGTAGTGTTAATTACCAACGGGTAGCGCCTTCAGTCTTCATAAGCAGCCTATATACGTCGCATTGTAGGGCACTGGCCTTCTCTCAGGGAGAGAGTATGGGCTTAATCACCACGCGTGCCCACCGTGGATTGGCGATTTCAACCGCTGAGGTATGTGAATAGCTCAGACACTCAGGTGTCCTCACGATGTTTTCCTTCACAGTTAGCGAGTGGTATTGCTACCATAACTTCGCAAATGTACATAACTCTGAAAACAAAGTCATAGGTACATGCCCGCACTGGGAATCGAACCTGGGTCTCGCTTCCGAGACGAATGTTCTACCCACTAGGCTACCATCGCTCTATACCGTTCAAGGCCAAAAATAGTTCTTTTTCCTTCCCAGGCAGCACTTCTCGGAGTCGGCCAGCAAGCCGGTGTTACTGCAGCCAGAAGGTGGGCCCACGAACGGGCGGGGCCTGCTGAGGTTCAGCGACTGGGCCTGCCAGCTCGGGACAAGGGTCCAACCCGTCGCTATCAGTGAGTTGAAGAAGGAGAGGAAATGCGCATATTTATCGCCACGTAGACATGGACAAGGCGTAAAGTAGAAAGAAAAACCGGCCAAGTGCGAGTCGGTCTTGCGCCCCGAGGGTTCCGAACATACTCGTATCTGTAGGTAGGTACTTACATATTATGAACAGAAATTGAGTCTCGCAGTTTTTCCCGAGCTTTTCCCAAACTTCAAAGACTACAGTTTGTTGTTTC
This sequence comes from Yponomeuta cagnagella, assembly GCA_947310995.1. Classification (NCBI taxonomy): domain Eukaryota; kingdom Metazoa; phylum Arthropoda; class Insecta; order Lepidoptera; family Yponomeutidae; genus Yponomeuta; species Yponomeuta cagnagella. The sequence goes on from OX371277.1 coordinate 17,278,044, forward strand.
AGATTTTTCCCTGTATTTGTAGTATAAGACGATATTACTTGCCAAATTTCATAGTTCTAGGTCAATGGAAAGTACCCTATAAATTTTGATGCCTTTGAGTGTCGAAATATACGTTTTTTTTTGTGGCATAAACGGTCGTATCTTTTTGTACGCTAGAAGCTTGATTTTTTCACAGTTTCCAGGGACTGTAGACTTGAGTATATTGTTTTAATTTCAACTCGATGCCTCCACGCGTTCCCGGGATAAAGGGTCTTAACAGACGGACGGACGGACAACAAAGTGCTCCTAAGTCAAAGTGGGTTCCGTTTTTCCTTTTTAGGTACGGAACCCTAAAAAAGTGATAAGAAAATTGCAAATATGGCAGAACCCAACAACAAGTATCGGACACGATTTATGTCCCATCGTCCGACGTGTTTAATGGACGCCCATACTAGTATTTTTTTAGGTTTCGCTGTGATCCACAGAGCTTAATATACACACTAGCTTAAACATTTTTAATGTAGTGCTTGCATTGTGTTAGTTTCAAAAGACTCTTTACTTTTTCTGGGTGTATTTCCATGTTTGTGATATCTTTGCCTGGTTATCATAGCACAGAGTATCCTAGTTTGGGACCAGGTCAAGTGATTGTGTTGTGTGGAAGTTGTTTATTTATTTAACTCTGCTCTGTCTCCATCCCCAGCCGTGGAACGAATGTTCACGAACGTTACAGTCCACCGGCCCACGGACGCGGCCGACAAGTTTCCGTGGTCGGACGCGCTCTGGTTCCTGTGGACGCCGGCCACCGTCTTCCATCTGACGCTTCTTCCCGTCGTTGAACGGGGAGAGGACGATGATGCTGCTTTCGCCGGGAGGGTGCGTCTGAAGATCGCCAAGGCGCTCAATGTGAGTTTAGAACACAGACCGAACGAAATACACACGTATGACGCATATTATTATTCACAACACACTCACACCCACACAATACACACAAATATATGAAACGTGTGTACAAAATGTGTTTAGCCACCGTCTTACATCAAACTGTACTGCGTTCGCCGCAAGAGTGCCTCTTTTTATCGCCAAGGCGCTCAATGTGAGTTCTTAGCGCACAAACAGTATATTTAATAAAATTAGTTTTTTGAATAATGTGGTCTGAGGGTTAGATATATAATAAAATTACGGTCATTTTAAATATATTTTAGTTTTCCAAAAGTTTTCAGTACAGAAAAATAGTTTCCAAAATGAATAATTTTGGAATCAAATTGTCTCAATTGAAAAACTTAGTAAACGATAACAAAAATATGCCGCAATTTAATCAGCCGTCAAACCCTCAGGCCGCATTTATCAAAAGTTTACTCATTGTTCATTGCAAAAATATTAAAAATTGTTTCAATTGTCCGAGCGACGTTCCACGTGAGAGCAGCCTTGTACACGCAGAGGTGTGGCCCCCAGGTGGAGTGCACGGAGTTCCGCTGGGAGGAGCTGGTGGGCGGGCGGCGGCGGGCGGCGGCCGCGCCCGAGCTGCGCCGGCTCGCGCGGCAGGTGCAGGAGGTTCTGCCCGCCGTGCCTCTCAGGGACATCCTCAGGGACCTGGGTGTGTGTTTATATGTTCACTAGCTTTTATAATGAGCACCTGGATGAGCGAACTTTGCTCGGTATTTTTGACATTGGAATTGTCTTTTCGTTCGCTCCGGTGTGGGCTCCGATTTCACGTAAAATTGCGATCCCCTTATATCTCGGTGAGTTGTGAAGATACGATATTCAGAAGAAGAAGAAGTGCGTGTAAATTATTGATTTTGTTCAGTGGCAGACAGAGATAGATTAGATTAGCACTCTTTATTGCACACCATATATTATAAAGATACATGAAAAATCTTAGATATCTAAGTTACATAGCATAGAACTGGCGGTCTTATCGCTAAAAGCGATCTCTTCCAGACAACCTTAGGCTGGATAGGACTGTAAGATGAAGAGAGTAGGTAGGTGTACATAAAATATATAAGAATATGACAAATTATAAAGAAAAAGACAAGATGACTCACATTAATAAAAAAAAAGAAAAGATAGTATCGTCAGCATCGTGAAACGTCTACAAAACGTGTTTGCAGCACAAACGCGCAGCGTGGACGTGACGATAACGAACTTCCTGGAGGGTCACACGCCGTACACGGCCGAGCCGGCGTTCGAACCGCGGCCCTCCACCTCGCAACCCGCGCCGCCGCCCAAATACATCACGCCCGTGCCTACTGGTGAGACAGATTTACATTTGCTTTATTTTCATGCTCTTAGGGTTCCGTACCCAAAGGGTAAGGGACCCTATTACTAAGACTCAGCTGTCCGACCGTCTCCGTCTGTCGCCAGGCTGTATCTCATGAACTGCGATAGTTAGACAGTTGAAATTTTTACAGATGATGTATTTCTTTTGCCGCTATAATAACAAACACTAAAAACCGAATAAAATAAATATTTAAGGGGGGCTCCCATACAACAAACGTGTTTTTTGCTCGATATTAATAACGGCAACAGGTAGACGCTTGAAATATTCAAATGTTGTATAGATAATGGTACGGAACACTTCGTGCGCAAGTCCGATTCGCACTTGGCCGGTTATTTTTGTGTGCCTTATGATATCAGGCAAAAATGTGGCTGATCGTCAGATTTGTTGGTGCTTTTTAGAAAACAAACCAAAATGGCGGCTAGAGTGAAGTGGACGTAAGTGGTTTGGCGCCCTAGAAAAAAGCACGCTAAAAGTTTGTTGAAAGAGCATGAAAATAGACTGCTTTTCCATGCTGCAGTGCACAATACAACCCGTCATGGTAACATTGCAGTGGTAGCCTAGTGGGTAGAAAATTAGACTCGGAAGCGAGAGACCCAGGTTCGATTCCCAGTGCGGGCATGTACCTATGACTTTGGTTCCATATTTATGTACATTTGAGAAGTTATGGTAGCAATACCACGGTAACGGTGAAGAAAAACATCGTGAGGAAACCTGAGTGTCTGAGCTATTCACATACCTCAGCGCTTGAAATCGCCAATCCGCGGTGGGCACGCGTGGTGATTAAGCCCATACTCTCTCCCTGAGTGAAGGCCTGTGCCCTACAGTGGGACGTATATTAGCTTTGAAGTGCGTTCAGCTATGAAGTGGCGCTGTTACACACCATATTTGTTAGATGGTGGCTTTTCATGTAGGACCATGACTTTCAGCAGACAGTAAAACTGGTAGGGTACGTAAGGTTCGAGTTTATTAAATGTACACTTGTACACAATGTTTGAGGTAACTGTGCAGTTAAAAGAAACCCAGCAGCCGTTTTAGGCAATAATCAAACTTATTATTTATTTATTCATCATCATCATCAGCCATTTAACGCCCACTGCAGGACATAGGCCTCCTTCGTGGTTTTCATAACCATGAAGGGTTTTGCCATAATCGTCACGCTTGGCAGGCGGGTTAGCGATCCGAGTATGCGGTTGGATTCTCAGGAAGACGCTGCTGCCCGTCTCCTGGTATTTGATTTCCTTGGTCGCCTTCAACGACATCCACGGAAGGGAATCGAGTGACGCTATTCTTAATCCGGCGCCACACGGAACTTTATTTATTTATTATTGTTATTCATTAATACGTTAAGCTGATGCGTGTATACCACTTACGTGCACTTGTAAAATGTTATCAAGTCTGTTTTTAAATGAGTTCACTGAAGGAGCACTGATCATATACTTTCCCGCAGGCGTGTTCCCAAAGAATGCCAAGGAGAGACAGATGAGCTTCCAGGAGAAGAAAGCCCAAATGATCGCGGCGGCGAGACAGCGGTACATAGAGAAGAACGGACTCAATATTGCGGTCAACAACTGTTGAGTACACTTGTTTTGAGCCGGGGTGACGTCACAGTTGTAGTAAGAAGGGGTGGATCTATATTGTGTTCTGTGAGCTCTTTATACTGGGTGCTTTAGAAGATTTAGTTGGAACTAGGGGTAAATACTACTAATGAATACAAAGTGCAATAGCATGAAATAGCTAAAGAAAGTGCAATAGCATATGAAACAGTTTGAACTTTTTCGCTATTTCAGAGTGGATAGGATACTCCTTAAATTAAAGTACCCTATTAAAGGATACTAAAGAAAAAAATATTGATATAAAAAGTGACTTGCAATTTCAACAGTGTTATGGCCAGTTTCTGAATTGAGAATTTCGCTAAGTAAATGTTTAACTGTAGTGCTGTCTCCTGGAATTTCTCTGAAAAGAGCGTGACCGAACGTTACTTAAGTATTTAGTTAGTGAAATTCTCAATTCAGAATCCGCCCCTTAGTGATAAACGTATCAGCGTTGGAAACTAGTGTCGCATTAGAATTGTTGTTGACAAACGTCTGGCATCTGTTAATCATGTTTTCAATCATTAAATGAATACTACATAGTTGTTGTTGCACTGGCAAGCACGATTGGCATTACTGTGACGTAATATCAGTCTTTTGTCTAATTTGACATGATCCTGAGAAGGATATTATAGTTTTACTGGCTGTCTCGGCAAACGTTCTTTCTCCATATTAATTAGCCTACCAACTATTCTCAGACCTACACAAAAAAAAATTGGTGAATCCGTTTCGGAGGAGTTCGATAACGAACACTGTGACACGAGATTTTTATATGGTGGATCTTGATATGCTCTATCAATCAGCCAATTTTATTTACTTGAACATAGGATACATAGACTTTACAACAGGATCATAGGCCAACTATGCTCTACCCATATGGGTGTGTAATTTTTTTTATTAAGAAATGCTAAAGTGAGACAGAGAGAAGCTATGTCAAGCGCAAGAGACATATGACCAGTGTCAACATAAATTTTTCCAAGCAACTCGGAAGAAGTGATGCTTCCAGACTCACTTGAGTGCTAGAACTAGAACATTTCTATTTTATTCACCATTTCTTTATACTTTATACTTTATTGTACACAAGAAAGAAATATGTTACACATACAACAAAGCAATAAGAACGGGTACATAGGCGAGCTTATTTCTATAGAAATTTCTTCCAGCCAACCAAATCAGTTGTGAGACGATGATTTAAAGAGGTAGGGGAATAAAGTGTGCACATTAAACGAATTAAAAAAAAATGTAATAATATAATAATAATAATATAAACATACACATAAAAGTTAAATATCATAATATAAAGAATAAAACAAATAATAAATCAAATAATATAACATTACATAAACTACTTACAACTAATATAAATAAGGAATAAACTACATACAATAATTTATCCTACTACTATATTATAGATAGATTATAATATTAGCAAAGAGATAGAAGGTGCTCTTTCAGCTTGAACTTAAAGAGTGCAACAGATGGACAATCTCTTATGGTCTTCGGAAGAGTGTTCCACAAGCGCGCCGCACGCACAGAGAATGAGTTATAGTAAAACTCGGTGTTGCAGATTGGGACTTGCAATGTTCGGTTGTCACACGTTCTCTGTGGTCTGGCGCGTGGAGGCAACGGTATGAACCTCTCACGAAGATACTGCGGAGAGCTGGGGTTCTTTAGCACCTTGTAAACAAGAGACAACATGTGCATGTTGCGGCGCAACCGTATAGGTAGCCATTTAAGTAGACTCCTGTATTCTGACACGTGGTCGTACTTGCGCAAGCCAAATATAAATCTGATCGCCAAGTTCTGGAGACGCTCCAGCTTATTGACCAAGACCTCCGTGGCATCCATAAAACATACATCGGCGTAGTCGAGAAGCGGCAGCAATAAAGTTTGCGCAAGCATCACCTTCGTTTTGATTGGCAAGAAGTTTTGGAGTCTTTTCAGTGACTGAAACGAGAAGTGAATCCGCTTACTAATCTCATTAACTTGTGGCTGCCAGGACAAATTACAATCCATAATGAGACCTAAGTTCTTTACCTTATCAGTGAAAGGGATGGTAGTGCCGTTGTATACTATACAAGGTAGTAACTCCAGCTGCAGGCAATCGCGCAGCCGTTTACTGCCAACAACAATGACCTGAGACTTCAAGGGGTTGACAAGAAGACCGAAGTCCCTAGCCCACACGCCGATAGCCACCAGATCCCTGTTCATGGCCTCGAACGCTGCCACTGCATTGGAGAGCCCTGCACCTTCATTTAGAGGATCAGTGCGAAAATCAAAGTGGCCGTAAATCTGAAGGTCGTCGGCATAGAGGTGGTAGTTTGATGAAAGAGTGTGTGTGATCTCATTTATGAAAATAGAAAAAAGGAGAGGGGAGAGAACTCCTCCTTGTGGGACACCCACACTCAACTCACACCAGGCCGATAACCTGTCGTCAACACGGACACACTGTGACCGGCCGCGAAGGTAAGAGCTAAACCACTCCACCACAGGTGAGGAGACATTCATAGACTGGAGGAGGCCGAGTAAAATGTCAAAGTCAACTGAGTTAAAAGCACTGCTGAAGTCAAGTAAGGTGAGTAAAGTCAGTCGTTTCTATTTTATTCAGAGTTTAACACAATCCCCCAAAAATCCATAAATGGGGGGGTTCAACACGTCAATACCAACGGAGAGAATTTTGAAATCTCGCATAAATTAGCAGTTGTTCCATACTCCATAATAAACTACCTGCGGCACTAAAATGCGTTGTATAGGTGATTTTTTTTGCGATTGAAATATTTTCCCCTGGTAAAAGTCGTTCGTATTGTCGAGGAGAAACCTACATTTTCGTATATTCATAGGGATTTTATTTCACCCTGTAGAAGTTTGTGATTCTGATTTGTCGCCGTGAAAAGTGAAGTTGTAGCGTCTAGTGCCTAAATTGTTGTAGTTGTTGAAGTAGTAACGCGCGAAGGCTAGCCAAAAGGTATGATTCTATTGCTATTTCGTTTGATAAGCCTTCGAAGTTCATGCAGTGTAGAAGTTTTTGTTATCTTTTCCAGAAGACAACTTCACATTTGACATTGCCGTTGCTGCAAGACTGCATATTGACGAGTTTTAGTTACTTTTTGGCAAAGAATTCCAGGTTATTGTTATAAATAACTAACACAATAGTTTCATCGAAGATTAATAGTTTTATTGAGTATAATAATCTTCGTTCTATAGCCATGTCTAGGGGTTTTTTTTTTTAGAAAATTTTGGTTAGAGCGTGCCCTCCTGACTCCTTCCCCTATTCGCCGGAATGGTTTTACTACACAAAACAACTTACAAAAACCCTTTTCTACATTAAACGCGTTTCGGATTCGTCATTTGTTTTAAAATATATAAATTTAGGTTAAAAATACACTTTCCTCCAGCTTTTTAGACTGCACAACATTAATTTTTTGTTTATTTTCCGCTTAATATAATAGCTGTAATTAGCTGATATACATAAATGATTATGTATTTTATGAATAATTTAATACAAGCACGTACAAATCAGTTTTGCATAGTCTAACCACAGTTCGATCTTATAATTTTTTCCTTGGCATGTGATAGTTTAAAAAATTAGGAATCGCTTGTAAATATAATACTATTTTTGGACTAAATTCGAGAAAATATGTTGCCAATTTAGAAACGGTTGCCTATTAGTCACGTGATGTTTTAAATTTGAGGGTTCAACGAAAAATAAATCACTACATTTTCCCCCTACGCCCTTGTGATATTTCGTGATTTTTCCCGAAGCCCCTCCTCTCTTTTCACGTGATTAACGGGCGACCTCCAAGTTGCGAAGTGCGAGTTTGGCTTCGTATATAAGGTTCCGTAACACCTAATCTCCGACTTTTGTACTGACTTTGAATTATGCTTTTTACTTTTTCATAAATTAATTTTTTCGGTTTTGAAGTAGGTCTTACGTGTACAGCAGAGTTTATTCATAGGACCTATCCTATATTGTCTAAATAAGAGCGACACCAAAAGTTACATCGATCATTGCCACAGAAGTATCAAAATATTTTTGTTAGTTCCTTAATTTCGTTAATCTAGTCTGACAAAGCATTTTGCAAAGAGGCTCAGAAAAAGAAAAATATTTTGGCATTTCTTAGTTCACATGATATGACTAAAAAAAGTTACTAACTGCATAAAGGAAAACCACTCATTAGTGAGTTTTTATTTAACTCACTCTGTATCTGCGTATAGTATTTAGGGCCGGTGACACGGACGTTATAAGATTCTTATGAATCTTCTTGGCGGTAACGTGAACATTGTCACAGATCGTTGTCACATCGCTTAGTTTCTTTACAGTGTACGTGTGAGTAATTGACGTAGTGTGAAGCGTAGTAAATTCCTAACTACACATACACTGTAAAGACAGTAAGCGATGTGCAAATGATCTGTGACTATGTTCACGTTACCGTCAAAAAGATTTTTGCGGACTATAAAGCATTGCAAAACAATGATAAAACATATACTTTATTACACCTAGTTATTGCGACGTATGTAACTTTTGATCTTTATTATATTCTTAGTTGTTTTGTTATATTCAGTTGTTTCTTTTATAGGTATGTTTTAATCTTATTTCAAAAGTAACTTAGATTGGAAATAGACAATAGATAAATTAGACTTGTAAATGAAGAATAGAATACGTTACAATGTATAAATACGTTAAAAAGTAATCTATAAATCGAAAAAAAAAAAATCTATTACTTATGTCTGTAGTATCTCATATGTCGTACTATTTTCTTGCAAAATAAGTATATTTTTTATCTTAACTGCCCTTTTTCGTTCAATGGTCGAGGTCGTATATACCTACATTGTAAATATCGAAAATATTGTGTTTGTGGAAGAGCAAACCTTTTGTAATTTTTCAGAATTATTAGGTATCGGGACGGGTTTATTTAAGGCTGGGTTTTCCGAGAGCAGAGATTTGTATAGGACTTATTGAGCTGCGCGAGCGAATATTTCGGGGAAAAGAAGGCATTTTTGAAATTACACGAATATAATTCTATTAATAGAATTTTGAGGACCGACGTCATTAACACATTCAGTGATAGTCATTTTGGTATATGTTTTAGTATCCAAAACTCAGTAGGGGAGGTGAGGCAGATTGATGCAACAAAATTCAAAGTTACATTTCAAGTGATAAAAGGTACTATATTACTCTTTTTTAAGCTTAGTCTATTACTTAATATAAAAATAGAAATATTAAAACCTGTATAAGTCACAAGATAAAATATATTTTACGACTTAAATGAAAAGTCGGTTTTGCATCATTCTGCCCCATTCATGCGGGACATAGATACATAGCTTGGGGCACTTTGGTACACGGGGAAATAAATAATTTCGAAGACTTTCATATTTTTATTTCTTTTATTATAGAGAGATCACAATGTGTCCTTCGTTATTGACAATTTTTAAGGTCTTTCTCGTTATTTTTTAACAAAATAAAGGTTTTCAATCATTGCACATTCTAATTAGCAAGGCAACAGAAATAGCAGATAAAATGTATGTAAAACATATTATTGCATAACATATTGCAATACGTATGATTTTATTGCACGTTGTATGCATTTAAAACTACGTCTCTAAAATAAACACTTGCCTTGTGTTCCTCATTTAGAAAAACGAAAACAAGAGTTTCTGTAGGACCCAATAAATTCTTTGCCGTTTTCAGTTCTTTCGCTTTCTGCTTTATTAATTTGATTTGTCCTTTTCTTTCTTCATTACTTCGGACATCACAGTATAATCTTTTCTCGTCTATATTGCTTCTATCAATCTTTACTAAAAACATTTAAAACATAAAAACCTTATATGAGATGAAAGTATTCGGAGGCACTTTAATACATTGTTGGGGCAGATTCATATAGTATTGGGGCAGATTCATATAGTAAAGCTTGGGCAGATTGATACCTACGTATCAATCTGCCCAAGCTTTACTGTTTTAATGTGCTCCAACAGACTACAAATTAAATGGCTTTAATTATTCCAAAAAAAGCTAATAACTCGTAATCCTTGATGTCTTAACTTACCTTATGTTTGTATAGATATTTACGTGATGCCACAGATAATCGCCAAAACACTTTTAAATTGCAAGTATTTTTTAGCCGCACTGGATACACTTCCTTTCATGTCAATCGCAAACGGCTAACTGGTCGCGCGTGCGGCCCCGGCTGTTGCACTCACAATAGACACTTTTTAGTCATGTGACCACTCGGATACATTTAGTCGCTTATGAAATACGCTTGGTGCATCATGTGCCCCTTGTACCATTGTGCCCCGCCTCCCCCTATAGCTCAATTTTTTTTTGCTGCTATAAAGTTGAAAAAATCATCAAAATAATGACCGACGGCCGTAAATAGGACTTTGAAAAGTAATATATATTTTTGTCATATTTTATCTACTAACCATCAAAGAGTAAAATATATTTTAAAACACCTGATTTAGGGGTACTGTCGGAGAACCCAGCCTTTGACTTGGTTTGTTTCGCAACTGCGCATCGTGTTTTGACAAAGCTTTTAAGATACCGACCTCGGGCCTAATTATGCGCACCCAAACCTGTCGGAATCTCAGGTTTTGGTGCGCGTAACAATAGGCTTATCCCAAGGGTATTTAAGGTCTGTTCGATAAGCGGGCAATTCAACATACGGCTAAGCCGATGGGTCATTTAAATGTCTAGTACTAACAGCGAAACTTTAAAAACAGTGTATTAGATACCTGGTGGTAAGCCTGGCTTCCTTAGAAATGTTCCAAGATCATTTATGTTTGTAATTATTTTATAACATTACTACTTACTGCAATCATTAGATAAAATAAATGAAAGTTTGTTTCCAGTTTTTGCGTATGATTTTAATAAATTGACATTTCTCTGTTTTAGCAATAAACTATTTACAAAGTACATCAAATCAATGTAGCAAAATACAACAGTGATCGTCACATTATAATATACAGCTTACACTAGATATTTAGCTCCTCTGCAGGAGAAACGGATTTTCACTGGTGAACAGGCCGTTATGGTGCCAAAAATTCGTAAAAATATTACGGCCGATTCAGGCGTGAATCAGACAGAAAGGACGTGCGGCGAGGGCGCGGAAAAGACGCGACGCGTTGCATAGTGTCTCAGACCAGTCCTTGCTCTGTGCTCTGTGACTATACTACGCGTCGCGTTTTTTCAGCGCTCCTGCCCCACGTCCTTTCTGTGTGCCCTACGCCTTACATTACTTGCGAATTCATCGGTAGAGTGCGCAGAAGGTCGTTCTAGTCGTTAGTTCTACGAAATTCAATGCGTCTCATCAATTATAGTGAAGCACTCGCTTTTCAGTTATGTAAACCGGGTCTTCTAATTTAGTGCGGACGGGATGTTGCAGGAAGGTCCGGTAGAACTTAAGGGGCTCGAAGAGGTCCACTGGCAACACTAACGAACAAAAATCATAATAGGTATCTTCTATTACAGATCGTCTTTGCAAAATGTGTCGTTCAATTCTTTCAATTGATTTTAAGACCCGCGAACGAGAACCTAGAATGAAGAACCTGGACGAGATAGCATTTCTGCTAAAAACGGCCGTTTTGAGCGACAAGGTTATCTAGTCATAGGTTTTTGACCTTAGGTTCCTGATTGTCGATCAAGAAATTCAAAATTTACATGATTCAGAGAGCAGCAGGTGTGCAAAAACTACCGCGGTATCAGCCTTCTCAGCATTGTCGGCAAACTGTATGCAAAGGTTTTGATTGAAAGAGTACTAGATGTGACTGAAGAAAAGATATGGGATGTGCAAGCGGGTTTTAGAAAGGGAATGGGATGTGTGGACCAAATCTTCTCCTTGAGGCGGATGGTGGAGAAACTTCTGGCCAAAAGTCAGAGGGTTTTCTGTGCGTTCGTCGACTTGGAGAAGGCTTATGATAGAGTGGTGAGGAATGACCTGTGGTCGGTACTGTCCGTGTATGGGGTGGACAGCGTCTTGCTGCGAGCTCTGAAGTCTCTCTATGAAGACTCCAGTGCTTGCGTTAGAATTAATGGGGCGTATACTGACTGGTTTAGCATTCGCAGGGGTGTAAGACAAGGATGTGTCGCCTCCCCATGGTTGTTCAACTTATTCATGGACAGTTGCCTGACTGATTTGAAAGAGAATGACTTTGGGATAAGGATGGGTGAGCTACTGGTCAAATGCTTGTTATACGCCGACGATCAGGTTTTGTTCGCATCGTCGGTGGAAGACCTGCAGACACAAGTAGCAGTAATGGATGAGGCGTTTAAAAGGAAAGGAATGAACATTAATGTGAGTAAGACAAAAGTAATGGTGTTCGAAAAAGATGATGAAATGACTGAGTGCAAGATAAGGATTAGAGGTGAAAGAGTGGAACAAGTGAAAGAATTTGTCTATTTGGGGAGCCTCTTTACTAGGGATGGCAAGTGTGAAGGTGATATAGAAAGAAGAGTAAAAGCAGGAAATTGTGTAAACGGTGCATTGCACTCCTTTGTGAGCGGCCAAAACATCTCCAAAAGAGCTAGATTGGCTATCCATAATGGAGTGCTAGTCCCAACACTTATGTATGCTAGCGAGACTTGGGTATGGCAAAAGAAGCAAGAAAGTAGGATTAATGCAGTAGAAATGAGGTCCTTGAGAAGTATGTCTGGCGTTACTTTGAATGACAGGATACGCAATAGTGTGATTAGAGAACGTTGTGGACTGAAAGAGGATGTAGTGACAAGAATTGAGAAAGGAATGTTGCGTTGGTTTGGACATGTGGAGAGGATGAAGGAAGAAAGATTGACAAAACAAATATATCGAGCGAATGTGGATGGAAGGGCCGGTAAGGGACGACCCAGACGAACATACTTTGACCAAATAGAGGATGTATTAACAAAGGGAAAGATAAAAAGTACCCGAAACCGGCGTGCGTGCATGCAACGACTAATGAGTGTTGAGGAAGCGAAAGTGATCTGTCAGGATCGTAGCAAGTGGCAGTCCCTGGTCTCTGCCTACCCCTCTGGGATACAGGCGTGAGTTTATGTTATGTTATGTCAGAGACTTAAACACACATTTTTGCTAAAATAAAAAATTTAAAAGTATATGAAAAATATTTGTGTACTCTAACCGTATTGGTAAAGTTTCATTGCGATCCGATATATCGTTTGTGACTAAAAACCAAACTACGTCTGTATGGGAATTGCTCCTTGAGGGGCTGCCTTAAGTACCACCTGACCTTTCTCCAAAACCCCTTATAATCATGTATCTTTGTATTGAAGTTTAGCATTAAATACAAATTGGTACAAAGTATTGCTATCCTTATCAGAATACGGAGTTCTTTATAAGGCCGCCACAGACGAACCTAATATATATCATATAATATATATTACAGCTCAACTTATCTCGATATATTTTCCCTAGTAATCTGCGAAAGACCACAGACAGCTATTATATATATTTTTATGAAGTCACCAAAATACGTCGAGATATACATCTCGATATATTTTGGTAAGGACGACAGCAGACCGAGCGAGGGTAAAAATATACATTATAGTATTGGTCGCTTGCTATACTATATGTCTCGGTATATTAATATACGGCAAAACTTAGACATGTAAGCCTTTTAACGTATTTTGTTTTCTGGTGTGTACAATAAAGTGTTCTAATCTAATTTAATTATAGTTACGTCTGTGACGGACTTTACATATAAAAAGATTGTTTTGGCACACAGGGAACATCAACGAAACGTTTTTTTAAGGTGTTCAAAATAGCCAGTAGAAATCCATTTCGGCTGTAGTCAGCGAGTAATTAATTCCTAAGAATTTATTATAATTTTATTATTTACTTATATTTTTGAGGGCACTTCACCTACGCACCACTTAATTTTCTCATTTTCCTGGTCCTTCGAGTCGGACATACCTACATCTACCCTAACATCTTAATCTACACGTTCGAATGATACAACATTGCGTTAAATTGTCACCCGTATACAAACACATTTAAATTATTACATAAATCCTATTCTCACACATACTCGTTGACTGGCTACCGCTTCCTCCGGCATGGTCTAGCGAACCCAAGAGGGTTCGATTTTCACTGGGGGCTTTTTGTACAAATGTACTACATTTCTACATTTGTACAAATGTCCTCAGTCTGGGTGTATTTCCATGTTTGGGATGTCCGTGCCTGGTTATCGTAGCACAGAGAATCCCAGTTTGGGACCAGGACAAGTGACTGTGTTATGTGGAAGTTATTATTTAGCCATCATGTATGTATATATTATGTATGTATGCACGAGGGGTGTTCAAGAAGTAGTGAGAATCCGGTATAAACACCTTGGATAGAGTAAAACAAAATACTGTCAGGCATGGAGGTGCCAGGTGTGGCCAGGTGCCAGTGCTCCAGGTGTGGAGTTTCTTTGTTAGCTTCTTCTTGTGGAGTTTCTTTGTTAGCTTCTTCTCCGCATAATCTATTAATTGTGAAACTAACAGCTTTGACGTTCATTAAGTAAACATTTTGTTTTTATAGTGAATAAAAATTTTTGACGTTTGATGCTCTTTTGTTTTTTCAATCATAGAAGGTTCTTACTTGTGTTCTGCCACAACGAGTAATCGAAAATGGAGAAAATTAAAGTTCGCGCGGTAATTAAATATGTATGTTTGAAAATTTTTACTACGGAACAAGTAAATAAAGACTTGCAAGATATCTAAGATATCTCTATCGTATCTACGTTAAGGGTGCTCCAACTTATTCTACGGTTGCTCGTTGGCAGGGTTGACAGACGCCGACGACTTGCCCTCGTACAGACATAGTCGAAAATCTCGTACTTTGGCAACACAACCTCGTACACACCCACCATTACACCTCAAAGTTTATGCATCATCATGGAACATTGCATCTTTCAGCCAAGCTTCCCTGAAAGACTATGCACGATGAAAGTTTTTGGTATCACCTTAATTTTTCGCTGTCCATCCACCCACTTTAACCACTATTTATCGTCACTACTGTCACTCATTTGTTTCCATTTTGTTCACAACTTTTGATCGTAAATAAAAAACCAACCAAAGGCAAACAATTACAAAGTAGCTTGCTTTGAATGAGTAATAATTGTGCATACACACATACTCATTGCTACCAACTTAAATCTTTAAATTTGCGAAGTTTATCATCGGGGGAATCGCCACGTGGCAGCGAACGATTGCTGGAAAACGAAGTACCTATAATGCTGCTTATTACTCTCAGTGAAAGCAGCAGTGTATCTCGTTTCCGATTAAGGTGCGTTCCAAAATACGATCTGCATCCGGGCATTAAAATTAAAATTTGTATCAATGAAACTCGTACAATATCGTACGAGGATCGATGTGAGCTCGTACCTCGTACCGACACCTCTAAATCTCGTATTTGTACGAGAAACCTCGTACGGATGGCAACCCTGCTCGTTGGTGTGCTGAGTTTAAGAGGGGAAGTCGTCATCCACCAATGACAACTAGCGCTCAGGGCGCCCTACGACTGCAGTAACTGAAGAAATGATAAAAAAATTTGAAAAAATCGTTTTGGCGGATCGTCGTACTACTGTTCGTTTTATAGCTGAAGAAAAGAACTAAAGACTTCACATCAGATAATATAATACATGACCATTTGGGAATGAAAAGTCTCACCGCGTTGGCTGCCTAGCATGCTAACGTCCGAACAAAAACGAACCAGGCTGAGAATTTTACAAAGCTGTTTGGAACTGTTACAAGATCCTGACCGGTTTTTTGGCTCTATTTCTAACTTACTATGGATGATACATGGCTTCACCATTACGAGCTTCAAACAAAAAAAACATCATCACAGACCCCTAAGAAATTCAAGGCCGTTCCATCCGCCGGCAAGATCATGGGTTCTCTTTTTTGGGACAGCCAAAGGGTGATTATTGAATAAGTCAGTCACTACTACGGGGAATATGTACGCAGAACAAATCAAAAAGTTGCGTGATGAAATAGGCGAAAAACGGCGTGGCAAACCGGCTAAAGTTGTTTTGTTTCACCAAGATCATCGCCCCAGCGCACAAGTCCAAAGTTGCGATGGCTGCCATCAATGATACTGGCTTCGAATTGGTGGAATATCCTCCATATTCTCTAGACCTTGCTCCTAGTGACTTATACTTTATTTCACACATAAAATTACATGAATAAAACAAAACATTTACAGAATTAAAAAGTGTACGTGGCGAGCTTATTTCAGCAGAAATCTCTTCCAGCCAACCCAACATATCTATTACCAAGATTGAAAGAATATCTAAGAGGCCAGAAATTCGACGATGATGACGCAGTGATCGCCGCAGAACAAGGTTTTTAGAGAATCAAGTTGAAGATTTTTTTAATAAAGGAATTTAAGGTTTAGAAAAAAGGTATGCTAAACTTTAGTTTTTCTTACACTAACACGCTGTTAATCTACTGTTAACAGCTGTCAATTGACCAAACTGCATACAAAAAAAAAACCACTGACAGCTGTTAACAGTAGATTAACAGCTTGTTAGTGTACGGGAAACCGGGGGTAAGTGTATTACAACTAAAATGTGACTATCTTGAAAAATTACATTTAGTAAAAGTTAATTGCTAATTCAATCTCATTACTTATTGAACCCTCCTAGTATGTATGTATGATAACATGTATGTAGTGTACGAGTGTAAGTATCGCGAGTCCTTAAAAATATTATTTATTCACTAGCTTACCGGACAAACGTTGTCATGTCATATTCATTAGCCTACGACCTACCAAATATACACAAAAAAAAAAAAAATCGCAAAAATCGGTGAATCCGTTTCGGAGGAGTTCGATAACAAACACTGTGACACGAGATTTTTATATATTAGATTACGCCATTTTTTACGCAATGTTGTGCCACATATTATTCAAATAATAGGGGTTAAAGTATGAAATTGCCGTTTTATTGCAATAGGTTCTTTGAATTGACATAGAATCTTCATGGTTTGAGGTTTTCGAATGAAACTTTTTTCAAATGGTTTCTATGATGTTCTTTTTTTAAAAAATGTGAAACATTTGAATATCGACTTTCAATTGTTTTTGTTATTAAATTTAGACAAGAAAGATGGATACTGCGAAAATTCGAGTGATTTTTGAATACGAGTTCCGACGCGGAACTAACGCGGCAGAAACAGCCCGCAATATCAATGCTGCGTTTGGAGAGGGGTCTACTAATGAACGCACCGTGCGATTTTGGTTTAAACGCTTTCGTGATGGAAATTTCGACCTAAAGAACGAGCCACGAGGAAGACCGCCCACACAGGTGAATAACGATGAATTAAGAGAGATAGTGGAAGCCGACCCTAGTCAAACTACCCAGGAATTAGCGGCATGGTTTAACGTTACCTTACCCACAATATTGACTCACTTGCGTCAAATCAATAAAATAAAAAAATACGAAAAATGGGTGCCTCATAATCACTCGAATTTTCGCAGTATCCATCTTTCTTGTCTAAATTGAATAACAAAAACAATTGAAAGTCGATATTCAAATGCTTCACATTTTTTAAAAAAAGAACATCATAAAAACCATTTGAAAAAAGTTTCATTCGAAAACCTCAAACCATGAAGATTCTATGTCAATTCAAAGAACCTATTGCAATAAAACGGCAATTTCATACTTTAACCCCTAATATTATTCACTCTTTCCATCCATCCAGGCACGATCTGAGCCTTCGGTACTTTCTACAATTTCCGCTACGCCGCTTCGATGCCACTTCAAACAAAACACAGCATTGTTGGTGGCAACGAACGCATTTTTACTTTTACTTCTATTACAACCGTAATGATTTCGATACGAAAACTAAATGACATAGCAAGGACTCTAACCCTCCCCTAAAGGCGACTTGCGCCAAGTCACTGATAAGTAAGTAAATAGATAAAAAGGTAATCCTACTAATATTATAAACTAGCTGTCCCGGCGAATTTCGTACCGCCACAGAATCCGTTTATACGATTCTTGCACACCGCCATCTATTTTTAAAACACAACGTTCGCTCGCACGACGCCATCTATTTTAAACGCATTTGGCTTTGAAAAAGGGCCGTATAATTGGCGTACAGATAGGCAAAGATCCGAATTGAGACATAGGATACTTGATATTCCGGTGACGCGTTCCCGTGTGATAACATTTTAATGTTACCGTAAGGCTCGAATTATATGCGTCCGCGCGACCGAGCGGTTTAGCCGCAGATTGCAGCGACCGCGGCCAAGTCGCTTTTTGATTTATTTGAAGCGGCCCGAGCGTCTCCGTTCACCACACGTTCTCTAGTGTTCGAGGTGAATAAACGTGGCGACAAAATGAAAAAAAAAAAAAAAAAAATCGAACATGGTCACTTTACAAAAGAGCGCCCCGTCCGCTTCAAATGCACCGATACAACTGAACACGTTGAGACTCGTACGAGCGGCCGAGCCGCGCGTCCGCGCCGCTCGAAGGCGCGACCGCTCCGCTATTTAAATAAATCGTTACACACAATTTCTTCCTGCGCGCCCTCCTCGGCATCGAGGTGGGTCGCTCATGATGTCGGTTTAGGGGTCCTTAGGACCAAACCAGCCCCCAGGTGGTGTTTAGTGGGTAGGCGCACTTCCTGTGAGTCCCACATTGGCAGCACGGCCGGGCCCGTGCTGTTATGCATGAGCATTCACCACCTCCCTCCCCCGTGTCCTCCGGAGGGTGCCCTTTTTAGGGCTAAAAAAAAAAACAATTTCTTGTCATTTCGTGGTGTAGCGGCCGGGCCGCTCGGTCGCGCGGACGCATATAATTAGAGCCTAACCTTTTTTCAGTCCGAACTCTGCGTTGCCACGCTAACAAGAATCGTATAGACGGATTCTGTGATAGCGGTATGACGTTCGCCGGGACAGCTCGTCAGGGATAAATGAAAAGATTGACAAAGTTGTCACTCATACAATTTATCAGTGGATAGCTGTGCATGTGCGTAGCAAGGCACATGGCACAATACGTTTTCGTTAATAATTGTAATAAATCTTCGCAATACTGGAACAGCCCCCAAGACGTTTTTGTACTTATTCACTCGGTAGAGCTTACCCCTGCATGACGTTTTTCTACTTATTCAGATAGAGCTCATAGAGCTTACCCTTGATACTTGATAGAGCTTACCCCTGGATAAACAGATAGATAGTGCAGTCAGAGATGGCGCAAGCGGGCCTTAGAAAACAAAGTAAATGCTGTGATTCGAACCCACGACCGTCGACCGGTTCAATTTAGTTCCCTACAAGCCCAGCCTAGCGGGAGTCCTCCGCGGGGTGCTGAGTCCCGGCGTGGCGACCTCCTGCTTCACAGGGACGTCGAGTTCCTTCAGCTTCTTGTCCTCAGCCATCTTCTCCTCGGCCATCTTCATCTCCTCCTCCATCCTTTGGAGGTGCACCGCGGCCTCTTTGCGCTTGTCGCGGTTGGATCTGCGGAGGACGGCGGGGGATGGTGAGCGGTGGTATGTTCGAGAAGAGTTGTTACATGAAAAGTTACAAGCAAACAAACGTCAACTGCACAGAACAATACTATTAGGAAGATATTATCGACTCAATAGAAAAAAGTGGGGTACTAAATTGACTGTAACGCCATCTAGTGTGTGCCCACGGAGCGGGACTTTTAAATATTAGGACGCGAAAAACCAAATTGGGTAAGATCCTCTTTACTTTTATACCTAGCTTAAAAAAATCAAATTAATTAGCACCTTAATTAGTTTGTGTATACTTTGGGTGTCAATCTAGCTTACTATAATAATATCACAATATGTTTTATAAAGATTGAACCTGTTTTACAAAACTAATAAACTCCATTTCACGAAGCGAGCTCCCAATGAAAATCGTCCACGAGCTCCCATTGGTTAATGCGTGTGACCTTCAATAGCCGAGCGAGTATTTGTTTCCCTAGTCGTTCGAGAACGGAGTATAAACATAACTCACTTGCCGGTCTCCTTGACCGAGAAGAACATAGGTCCGAGCTCGGCCAGCCAGCGGCCGTCCACCGCCGTCACGCAGTGCATGTACTCCTGAGAGACAAACGATGCAGTTCAGTAGACATAGTTCAATAATAAATAATAACTTCCACTTCCATAATAACCTCCACACAATACAATCACTTGACCTGGTCCCAAACTAGGATACCCTGTGCTGCGATAACCAGGCAAGGACATCACAAACATGAAAATACACCCAGACGGAGGCCATTTGTACAAATGTACGGCGGCCCCCAGTGGGAATCGAACCCACGACCTCTGTTTTGGTAGGTAAGCGTCTTAACGGTTAGACCAACGAAGCAATCTAGTTCAATAATAAATAATAAGACATTGCTACCCTAGCTAGGGGTGACAGTGACGTTAGTGAGTTCATGATGCTTTCGCTTCGGGGATCATAGTGAGTCAGTGACGCTTACTTGGCTGGTCATAGTGAGTTAGTGACGCTTACTTGGCTGACCACAGTGAGTTTGTGACGCTTACTTGGCTGACCATAGTGAGTTAGTGACGCTTACTTGGCTGATCATAGTGATTTTGTGACTCTTACTTTTCTGGTCATCGCGAGCCTCATGAGCGACGCTTACACCGTCATTAGTCCTTATTCCTACTAAGTTGGTCACGTAGCTGCTCATCGTAAGTTAGCGAACGTTACCTTGCTGGTCATCATCAGCTCGTGGTAAACGACGTAGTCCGGGGAGTTCCCCAGGCCGAAGAGCGCGGAAGTAGGGTGCAGGTGGCAGGGCATGCCCGTGCGGCAGTTCACGTACTCGCCGATGCCCTTCAGGCGGGCCGCTTGTTGGAAATACGCTGCAGGACAATATTTTATAATAAAAAAATAAAATTAAACTCCCACACAACACAATCACTTGACCTGGTCCCAAACTATCATCATCAACCCATTATGTCCCCACCGAGGGGCACGGGTCTCTTCCCTGAGGAAGGTCTAGGCCATACTCCACCACGGGGGCCAAGTCCGGATTGGTGGAGGCTTGTAGACTAGTGGCTCGTCTACTGTCAGAAGTTGTCAAGCCGCCCTAAGGCCTCTGACTTGGCTTAACGACTGCCATCTATCGACGGCAGCCGGCACCAACAGCTTAACGTGCCTTGCGAAGCACGGAACCGCTCGGAAAAATGCCACTAGCGTTAGGCATAGACGGCGACCCATCCATGCACTGAACGCGCCCTGTGTTGCTTAACATTCGTGATCGTTTAAGATCACTCAGGCAGCCGAACTCAGGTCCCAAACTATAATACTAGGTAATAGGATAACTAGGATAGGATTTGGTGTACTGTTGGCAGTGGCATGCAAACTTTGAGAAAACCTGCAGCACGAATGTGTGGAAATGCATTCAATTATATTTAGTTTGTCGTCAAGATCCTAGTTGGTCGCGCCAAACTTTTAGTTTTCTCTTAGATTAAGTGGACTGTATTTTTTGGTGCGTACAATTTAACAAGGGGATGAGGAATAAATTCTCACAACAGGAACACACAGCACATACCTCGCAAAGCAGCATCCAGGAAGACGTGATCCCTCCAGATAAGGCAGCAGCTGCTGCGGTGGGCCCACCACTCACACAAACAGTAATTTAAGATATTTCACAATCGAATCCTTTTCAGTAGCACTCGCGGAGGGCGCGACACACTTTACAGAGGTGGCTTAATACCCAAAAGCGTCAATTAAGCGGTAATCAACGATTTTAGCGCATTGCTAGAACCGCGGTGGTTAAGGTTCAAATGTGAACTGAACTGAAGTCCTTCGCCGCTTGGTGGCGCTGGCAGCGCGTAGCGACGACGTCATGCATACGTGTTTAAGGTGCAGGAAAAAAGATGGAAAGGAACGTACCATAGAATATTTAATAGTTTATAATAGACTAAGTAATTTGGCGTTACCACTAGTTTTATAATAATTTATTTCTCCGCCTACATCAGCAATATACAGTCTACGCTCGAATCATGTACAGAAATATATCGAGCGAATGTTCGGACGTCTGAGCCGGACGTACTTTGACCAAGTAGGGGACGTATTAGCAAAGGGCAAGATGAAAATTACCCGAAGCCGGCGTGCGTGGATGGAACGACTAACGAATGTTGATGAAACGGAAAGAGGTCTGTCAGGATCGTGGCAAGTGGCCAACCCTAGTCTCCGCTAACCCCTCCGGGATAAAGGCGTGAGTTTTTGTAATTTGGTGTAAACGAAACACGACACATGCTACGAGGCGTATGAAATATCGTATGAAGTATTATGTCAGAAGACGAGAAAATTAGTAGTTCATTGGCTGCCCTCTACTGGTTTAGTACCTAAGCAGACACACCGGCAGTATGTCCCAAGCCTCACCTGAGCAGACACACTTCCGCACGGTGTCCCAGTCGGTCCCACAAGAGAGCAGCGGCAGGCGCTGCTGCTGCAGTATGTCCTTCAGCTGCTGTCTAACCTCGCGCACTTTACGCATTGCTTTGGCGTGGACGAAGTGCTCCGTGCACCATTGCGTCGAATAGCTGGGGAAATTACCCATTCATTAAAAGAAATGTAATAAAATAACCAACAGCTTATAATTAAAATTAAAATTCAATTTTTTTTATTCAATGTAGCAAGCACAGAAACTGCGATTTAAACAACGTTACACGTCGTTACGACTCTCATACAAATTATTTTTTCCAAAGTTGTTAAGAAATTTACATAATTACACACTGAAATTATATCTGTCTGCATAAATTAAGATTATTATCTGGCCAATTTACATTAACTTGAAAAAAAAAAACAGTAGTTCAGTACTAAAATGAAATTGATATTGTTTGTATGAACTAAATTGTCGATCTCATTTAAGCTTATAAACTACTATTTTTTTCAAGAACATATAAATTAGCGCAAATGAAAGTCTAAATTAATGCAGATATACATAACTTCAGTGTATAATTATGTAAATTTTTTAACAAATTTGGAAAAAATAATTTGTATGGGAATCGTCCACCTTAAACCATTAGTCTTTTCAGAGTCCTTAATTAACAGAGTTTATATAAAAAACCTGGAACTCATGCATTGAACTGGCTTTAATTCCAGACATCATAATAATAATAACTTCCACACAACACGATCACTTCTCCTAGTCCCAACAAGGACACCCTGCGTTAAGGTACGAAGTATACAAGAGCGTCACAAACATGGAAATATACCCAAACTGAGGCCATTTGTACTACGGCGGCCTCAAGTAGGAACCGAAGCCACGACCTCCGGCATGATAGTCGTACGTAACACCGCTAGACCAACGAGCCAGTCTGACAACCCGACTGGTGAACATTACCACTAAGAAGGCGGGACCAACCTAGGTACCTCGGAATGAGTTATATTGTTAAATTTTGGTTGATGATTGAAATGATTCGATTAGGGTCTTATCTGTCAAAATCTGATCATTGGTTAAGGAGTTACGATGGAACTTAGAATCGGACATACTTACATACCCACATACATACGAGCCAAATACATTACCCTCCTTTCGGGCTTCGCCGCAGTCGGGTAAACAGCCGAAAATGAACTGTGTTTTAAAACCGCTTCAATCAAACAACCCGTACCGTCCACTGCTGGACACAGGCCTCCCCCGCAGCACGCCTTCATCATCGGCCTACGCTTGTCCACTGCTGGACATAGGCCTCTCTTATAGCACGCCACTGAGCACGGTCGTCGGCTACTCTCATCCAGCTCTTGCCAGCCGCCTTGCGAAGATCATCGCAAGGCGGCGCGTAATTATTGTGTAATTACCATTTTATGTATAATAAAGTGTTCTCTATCTATACTAACCTAATGAGCAATGATATTTTTCGAGATCAGGCGTCTCACGAGCGTTGTTTCTCTAAAACCTAGGAACTTCCAACGGCAAACTCACTTGTTGGCCTTCCACTGGTTGTAAAGATGCAGCAGCGTGAGATGGTCGGACTCGGGAACCTGAAACTTCTCCTTGACGGCGTCGGCCTCGTCTTCGCGACCCTGAGGCCGGTAGAACACCGACGGCACTGACAGCATTGACACTGGAAGATGTTTGAAAATGCTTGTTTTAAATTGCACAACTTTAATTCATATTCTTTGGCGTCACTCATATCAAAACGACACGAAATCCTACAGCTCGCCGTGGAATAGTGGAGAGCAGCCTTCCGTGTAAATACTGGAAGTAATAAAAACATATTCATTACCAAGATGTTCGACAAGGTTAATTCATCCTTTACCAGAAACACGGCCACAAAAATGAGCAAAGCACAGTTCGTGTACAAAGGACTATGCTATACCATTAAAAACCGGCCAAGTGCGAGTCGGACTCGAGCACCGAGAGTTGCGTACTCGCTCGTGGCCGTTCTTTATTATTTGTCGTTAGGATATATACTAAGTCCCATAATCATGCCAAGTTTGATATACATAGTGTAATTAATAATAGGGGTTAAAGTATGAAATTGCCGTTTTATTGCAATAGGTTCTTTGAATTGACATAGAATCTTCATGGTTTGAGGTTTTCGAATGAAACTTTTTTCAAATGGTTTCTATGATGTTCTTTTTTAAAAAATGTGAAACATTTGAATATCGACTTTCAATTGTTTTTGTTATTCAATTTAGACAAGAAAGATGGATACTGCGAAAATTCGAGTGATTTTTGAATACGAGTTCCGACGCGGAACTAACGCGGCAGAAACAGCCCGCAATATCAATGCTGCGTTTGGAGAGGGGTCTACTAATGAACGCACCGTGCGATTTTGGTTTAAACGCTTTCGTGATGGAAATTTCGACTTAAAGAACGAGCCACGAGGAAGACCGCCCACACAGGTGAATAACGATGAATTAAGAGAGATAGTGGAAGCCGACCCTAGTCAAACTACCCAGGAATTAGCGGCATGGTTTAACGTTACCTTACCCACAATATTGACTCACTTGCGTCAAATCAATAAAATAAAAAAATACGAAAAATGGGTGCCTCATAATCACTCGAATTTTCGCAGTATCCATCTTTCTTGTCTAAATTGAATAACAAAAACAATTGAAAGTCGATATTCAAATGTTTCACATTTTTTAAAAAAAGAACATCATAGAAACCATTTGAAAAAAGTTTCATTCGAAAACCTCAAACCATGAAGATTCTATGTCAATTCAAAGAACCTATTGCAATAAAACGACAATTTCATACTTTAACCCCTAATATTAAGGAGGAGTCTCCGGTCTCATCTATGACGAGCACTTCGGCGCTGTATCCTATCTCCGCAAAGACGATGAGCATGTGGTGTGTCTGGTCTCTAAGGACAATCTTTAAGAAGAGTCTCCAGCTTCACCTATGACGAGCACTTCGGCGCTGCATCCTATCTCCGCAAAGACGGTGAGCATGTGAAGTATCTGGTCTCTAAGGACAATCTTTAAGAAGAGTCTCCAGCCTCACCTATGACGAGCACTTCGGCGCTGCATCCCATGTCGGCGGAGACGATGAGCATGTGGCACTGCGGCGGGTCGAGCGGGAACTCGGCCATCTGGCGACCCAGCGCCGTGAGCGCACCCGTGCCGTCCAGGGCGCCCAGGATCCACAGCTGGTACATCGAATTCAGGATCGTGTCCTGGGAGGACGGGTTTGCGTTATAAAAATAATGCTTACTGAATGGCTGGCGGCCACAGCGGGTAGAAAGAACATTGGACTCAGAAGTGAGAGACCCAGGTTCGATTCCCAGTGCGGGCATGTACCTACGACTTTGTTTTCTAAGTTATATACATTTGTGAAGTTATAGTAGCAACACCACTCGCTAACCGTGAAGGAAAACATCGTGAGGAAACATCAGTGTCGGAGCTATTCAAATACCTCAGCGCTTGAAATCGCCAATACGCGGTGGGTATGCATGGTGATTAAGCCCGTACTTTCTCCCTGAGAGAAGGCCTGTGCCCTACAGTAGGACGTATATAGGCTACTTATGATAACAGTTACCTGTGGCGGCGGGTCCATGAAGTGGAAGGCCAGCAGGTCCTCGACTCCAAGACTCTTCAGCAGCAGCACTGTGTTAGCCAGGTTGGTGCGCTGAAAAAGACAGGCTTTTATTTAATGATTTTGTCGAAAATACGGTCCCAAAACTATATAGGTGATGTCTCTACTCCCTATTTCAACAAACATTTTCTACACTTATTCTCGTCCACGGCTGGACATGCATCCACTTCATTCTATCCTCGCCCACCCTCATCCAGCCGCTGCCAGGAATCTGCCTCAGAACGGCGGTCTATTCAGCTGGTGAGCGTCCTACGCTGCATTTGCCAGTTCGTAGTCTCCACTCGAGAATCTATGTACCTCATCGGCTGGTGGTTCTTCGCCAGATGTGACCAGCCCACTGCCACTTCAACAAGTGTACAATATTTACCTGCATTTCGGGCACGGTGGAGTGTAGTATCTGGTCTCCACTCGAGAATCTTTGTACCCTATGGACTGATGGTTTTCCGACGGGTTTGATCAGCCCACTGCCCGTTCAACAAGTGTACAATATTTACCTGCATTTCGGGCATGGTGGAGTGTAGTATATGGTCTCCACTCGAGAATCCTTTTAGCCTATGGACTAATGGTTTTCCGGCAGGTTTGACCAGCGCACTGCCAGTTCAACAAGTGTACAATATTTACCTGCATTTCGGGCACGGTGGAGTGTAGTATGTTGTCTCCACTCGAGAATCTTTGTACCCTATGGACTGATGGTTTTCCGACAGGTTTGACCAGCCCACTGCCAGTTCAACAAGTGTACAATATTCACTTCTATCTCGAGCACTGTCGAGAAATGGTGAACGTCCTACGCTGCGTCTACCAGTTCGTGGTCTCCACTCGAGAACCTTTGCGCAACATCAGCTATCGGTTTTCCAGCAGATGTGATCAGCTCACTGCCACCTCAACAAGTGTATCTCGGGCACCGTCAAGTGTAGAATGCGGTCTCCACTCGAGAAGCTTCGTACCCCCATTGACTGACGTTTCTTCGGCCGATGCGACCACTTGAACAGCCTACTGTCACTTCAACAAGTGTACCAAGTAAGTGTTTGTAGTGTGGTGTGTTACTGTGTGTGTGTGTATTTACCTGTATCTCGGGCACGGTGGAGTGCAGAAGCTCCTGCGAATACTGTCGCTCGGTGTAGAGGCAGAAGGCTTTGCCCGGCCCTGTGCGCCCGGCGCGACCCGCCCGTTGGCGCGCATTGGCCTGGCTCACTGGGTAGATCTGCCAACAAAATAATATAACAATAACTTCCATACAACACAATCCTTGTCCTGGTCCCAAACTAGGATACCCTGTACCGGGCAGGCAAGGACATCACAAACATGGAAATACACTCAGACTGAGGCCATTTGTACAAATGTACGGCGGCTCCCAGTGGGAATCGAACCCACGACCTCTATTTTAGTAGTTAAGCGTCTTAACGGCTAGACCAACGTGCCAGTCGAATAAATAAATGGTTACATTGAAAAGTAGTCTATGTGCATTTGCACACAAAATCAAAAAATACTATGCATACAATGGAAACTACAGTAAAAAATAAAACTAACACAACGAAGCAAAAATTTACACAGTGAAACATAGAAAACATTTTTATGTTTACTAAGGATTTTCAAAAATATCTTGTTCTTCTTTTTTACGTACCGTCTCCTATCGGAGGTTGGCAACCCATAATTCAGCTACCTTGCCTTTCGAGGCTGCCCACAAAAAAAAAAAAAGAATTGATGTTATTTTCGAATCAGTATTAAGTCATAGACATATTCCCCGTGTTTCTACATGGAGCCGAGTCCAAAATACGTAATAAAAAATTAAACGCGTTTGAGATGTGGGTGTACACCCGGATGCTTAGAACTTGCTGGGTTCAAAGGGTCTGGAGGTCTACCGTGCTACATAGAATAACGAAGACGATAGCAGAGGTCCTTAACACCATGACGAAACGGAAGCTAGAGTATTTTGGACACGTAATGCGTGATCGTGGCAAGTGGCAAACCCTGGTCTCTGCCTAATGGAGAGGAATGCAGAGACAAGGGTTTGAGTTTATTACGACCCAGGTCTTGGATGTTTACATGTTTGTGATGTCTTTGTTTCTGGTTCCCACGTCACAGGGTATCCTAGTGTGGGGCCAGAAGCAATGTATGTGCCTGTATGTAAACGTTTATGTTTATGCATCAGGGCGTGCGTTTATGAATGTAAAGCGTAACAACACCAAGTCAAGTATTCTTCAACTTATCATACAAACCAAGATTAAAATCTCTGTAGAATAAAAACAAACAGTTTCACCCACCTGCAAAGCGTCCATACCAATCCTGGGGTTGTACACTTTGAGCTTGCAGTAGCCACAGTCTATGACGAACATTATACCGTCGACCGTCAGAGAAGTTTCTGAAAATAAAACGGCTCCGTTGAGTTTAATTGTGTCACACAATCACACCTGCCGCATAACCGAGAACGGATGGGGAAAACAAATCGATTTACTTAAACTACCTAAGTAGACAGCTAAGTCTCCAAATCGATTTGTTGGTGTCCAGCGAAGTCTTTAAAAATCGCTTGTACGGTTTCTAACTGGATTAAACCTCAATGCTGCAAACAGTCAAACTTTCAGCCGAGCTCTTTAACACGAATCCCATAAATTCAATTTATGGGATTTATTTTACTTTTCCAAGTACCGTTGTAAACAAATGTTTATTTCTATTTTGAGAAACTTGTGATACTTGCATAGTCCTTGATGTAACAAAGTGCCTACCTATAAGTACCTACTTAACCACATCATAATTTTTGTGTGTATTGTTGTATATTTTCTTGCACGCCATTTGTTTTAAGTTTGTCATTTAAGATCATTAAGCTTTTATCTATCGGTGAGGAATGTTTAGGAGTTAACAAAATGTATTAAGTTAACTCATTTTCTCTATTTAAGTATTTTTTGTTAATTCTGTTTTTCCTCCTTTATAAAATAAAATAAAATAAAATAAAATAAAATAAAATAAAATAAAATAAAATAAAATAAAATAAAATAAACTCATTAATTGCGTTAGTGCAGAGACAGATCTGTGTCCCTAATTAGGCAATTGGTCCATTTTCCAAAGACACCTCACATGTTTCTGCTACGCGTACGGGAAAACCCACTTTGAGGCTAAGTGACGACATCAAATTGTGTACACAACACGGACCGTAAATTAGAAAGCATCGCCTGCGGCTCGGGTCTTAAACTTCTGCGATATCGGCCTTTCTTTATTTTACGGCCCTAGTTACGTAATGTACTATATTGTCTATTAGTCAGGCCACTGCAATGCAGAAAAGTCTGGCTTTTGTTAGACTTCTTATATCTATCGTTCCGTAACTTCCAGTCAGAAACGAGCGAGCGAGATCAGACTGATTTTTACGACACAAAAGTGCGGCTTTTAAATACGTGTTTAATTAGATACTTTAGTCCTTTATTTTAATTTTCTTGGCCGGTTTTTCTAACGGGTACGTCTGACTTTTCGGTCGTGTCTAATTTGTTTACCGGCGATGTTGGTGGCCACGATGCACTTCCTCTGGCCAGGCGGCGCGCGCTGGAAGATCTTGGCTTGCAGGTCAGCTGGCAGCTGCGAGTATATGGGCAGCACGGCGAGCGCAGGCGCATTGTCGATCTCGGTCAATCGCTCTGTGAGGACCTGGAATCACAAATATAATAAAAACAAATAAAAATTTACATTGTGCTTATTGAATGTCAACGTACAATGTTAGTAGTGGAGAAAAATCAGCGAAAAAAACTCCACTGACCATCTTTTCTCCAAACCTTTTAAGTTCACATAGGTTGGTACGAGTACCAACCTAACAAGATCCCATGAGTGCGATGAACCACTGGCAATGCTAAAATATTAGTCATTATTCTTACAAAGTAGGAAAACACTAATGCTGCGGCCAGACATACGGATAGCACCGTTCACGAGCATAAAGCAGGGGTAATCTATCACCATGTGGAAAGTTCGCGTGTGCCATTTCGAAATATAAGCAACGAAGATAATATAACTAGGTACATACATAAGTAGTCTATGTGCCACTGCCGGGCACATGCATTTTCTCTGAGGGAATGGGCTTAATCACTTCGCGTGAACACTGTGGATTGGGAAATATATAATATGCAAACTGATTGTTTACACCCGAAAGTGGAGGGATGTACTTGTCAATATAAACTACTTTTACTACTGAAAAAAAAAAATTTATCTGACATTGGGACAATCCCAGGGGTGCCATAGATTCGAGTTGCCGTTAAAAAAAAAATTGTATAGAATTCATAATTTGTTTACCATTTTGAAGTTCTTACCTGACTGCGGCGGAGCCCAAAAGGAGGGAGGGGATTCTATGTTCCCCCTTTAACTCTAAGGAGTTAAGACCAATGATGGTCAGATTTTGGTTAAGACCAATGGTCAGATTTTGACAAATGAGATCTCAATCGATACGTCGTGTTTACGCGAATGTCATAGGCTACATGAAATCGGAATAGATATAAGAAAAATTAAAAAAATCACTGAAAACATAAAATAAAAAAACTGAACCGGACCGGACGACTGGTTTCTTTCGCCTCATCAACATTCGTCATTCTTTCGGGATAAAAATAAAACACTCGTCTGTATAATTACCTCGCAGGTAACTTCAATGTCCTCTTGACCGGGCATAAATATCAGGACATCCCCCTCCTCGGGCTGCAAGTGGATTTGTAGAGCCTGTGAACAATTCACCTTGCGATAAGACAACAGAGTGTTTTATTGCACCGCAAGATTAGCGTAACCCAGTTATATTTGGCCTCGATTGCGGCGGCACAAAATTTGCTATAACCATTCTTGAACGTTTTTTTTTCTTTACGACAACTTTTGTTCTATTCCTTTTTCTGTGAGATTCATTTTTTTGTGATATCAGGCTTCACTTATAATATATAAGAGTATCGTGTCAGTGTGTCACAGTGTTTGTTATCGAACTCCTCCGAAACGGCTTCACCGATCTTATGAATTTTTTGTGAATATTTGGTAGGTCTGAGAATAGGTCGGCTAATTAACATGGCAAAACAACGTTTGCCAGGTAAGCTAGTAATCTTATAAAGCTTTACGTGCTCTACCAATATCACAGCTTTCAGTAAATTGTTGTCCTACATAAAAGAATGTCCATTCTATGGTTTTATTTAATATATATGAAATAACGGTCACTACAAGCGCAAAAACCGCGAAAATTTCTTATTGTGATTTCTTCTCAAAAAAATGGGAAATTGAACAAAAAAATTAAAAAGTCGTAGAACAAAAGCTGCTGTGACAAACTCTAACCGATATGTTTTATAGTATTTTCTAAGGTTTACACGAGCACTAGACACAATAAAATTTGAATTTGCACGGATGTTTACTCGTTTATTTTTTAATTTTACAATTTTCAGATATGTTTTATGTCCGCATTTTGGAAAGAAGACTGTCGATACATGGATAGATAGAATACTATTTAATGCATGTAATTGTACACCAGGAATTACACATGAGACTTAAACAATAATATTGTACAGTACAATGGGGAACTTGCATAATAAGAGAGGTCACGTTAAAAGATAATAATAATAGATGATAGACGTGGTAATTTTTTTTTTCTCTACGACTTACACTTTTCATAATACCTATAACTTGTCGAAAAATCAATATAGTCACATGGACTCAAACTATGACGTCACAACTTGCACATAACGCTTTTATAATGAATGAATCGTCTCTCGATATTTGAGTTATGTACCTCATAAAGTGTTTTTATGCATCTACACCCTTATAATAAAACGATTGGAATTCACAGAAAAAATTAAATTTAATAAGTTGTTTATTATTTTAGAGTAACTTTGTTTTTCGCAATTTTTGTAATCCCGAAAACAGCGCAAAAAATAATATATTTATGGTTTTATTTAGTAATTTTCCTAAGTTTTTATATGTGTCTTCTATGGTTTAAAAGCAATGAACTTGCGTCTAACTTAGAATCACTCCATTCTAAGTCAGACGCAAGTTCCCCATGGCGGCCTTATTAGTAAAAGATCCTGTAGATCTTGATTACCTACATGGTAAAACTTGGTTTTCTCCAACAATCAAACATGGCATAGGTATATCTTGTAAAAGCGCAGAGTAATCAAAGACTAGATAAAGCAATTACACTTAATCAGTGGCAATGATAAATGATTGATTGATCAAGTAGAGACGTGATTAAATAGACCTCAATTACTTGAGCAATTATTAAGTTATGATCCGGTTCAGGGGTTCTGTAACTGTATGCGTTTGCTAATATTTTTTCTGATCAAATAAGGAGTGGATTACTTTGCATGGATGAATTGTTTTGCATCGAAATGTTTTGTATTACCACTCACGCATACACCCTAGAAAGAATAGAAGAATAGCTCGTGCCTTATTAATAAACAGGATATTTGTTGAAGCGAAAGAGTTTTGACAGGATCGTGGCAAGTGGCAAACCCCGATCTCTACCTATCCTTTTGGGTCACAAGCGAGAGTATAGGTATAATGTCTGAGGCACATAAAATCCTTTTAAACGATAACAGGCCACAGCTAATCCTACGGAAGCCCTTCTATGGAAAAATGTATTATGAGGCATAATCACCAAGCATGCAGTGACATCTTTGACTGCCTCGTGGTATAGCAGTTACCGCGCTTGACTACAAAAACAGAGATGTAATAGGGGTTAAAGTATGAAATTGCCGTTTTATTGCAATAGGTTCTTTGAATTGACATAGAATCTTCATGGTTTGAGGTTTTCGAATGAAATTTTTTTCAAATGGTTTCTATGATGTTCTTTTTTTAAAAAATGTGAAACATTTGAATATCGACTTTCAATTGTTTTTGTTATTCAATTTAGACAAGAAAGATGGATACTGCGAAAATTCGAGTGATTTTTGAATACGAGTTCCGACGCGGAACTAACGCGGCAGAAACAGCCCGCGATATCAATGCTGCGTTTGGAGACGGGTCTACTAATGAACGCACGTGCGATTTTGGTTTAAACGCTTTCGTGATGGAAATTTCGACTTAAAGAACGAGCCACGAGGAAGACCGCCCACACAGGTGAATAACGATGAATTAAGAGAGATAGTGGAAGCCGACCCTAGTCAAACTACCCAGGAATTAGCGGCATGGTTTAACGTTACCTTACCCACAATATTGACTCACTTGCGTCAAATCAATAAAATAAAAAAATACGAAAAATGGGTGCCTCATGATTTGACGATCTGCAGAAAGAAACGCGTGTTGAAACTTGTGTTGCCTTGTTGATATTCAATATTCGATATTCAAATGTTTCACATTTTTTAAAAAAAAGAACATCATAGAAACCATTTGAAAAAAGTTTCATTCGAAAACCTCAAACCATGAAGATTCTATGTCAATTCAAAGAACCTATTGCAATAAAACGGCAATTTCATACTTTAACCCCTAATATTTCCACTGGACACCGTCATAATTGATATGTACCCGATATGTTTTGATATGGCCCAAGTCTGGATGTATTTCCGCGTTTGTGATGTCCTTGCCTGGTTACCACAGCACATGATATCCTAGTTAGGGACAAAGACAAATGATTGTGTTGTGTTAGTAACGATGTTAGTGGCGCATATGACAATATCCATAATTTTAAAAAGTTATTAAAAGGGACGGGCTGAAAACCAGCGCCGAGACTACGCATCCAGTCTCGGCAATAAAGCTGAGCCCATTCCTTTTTACCACATTTGTGAATGAAACAATAATTATTATTTATTATTTTTGTGTGGTAAATAAAATATTTTCGCTTTCACTTTCTTTCTCATAATATACTTTGTAAAATTGAGAACCGCTGATCTAGTAATCTGCAGAACACTCGTTGAGCCGATCTCTACATTCTGGTGACCACTATATTCATATTATTCCTTTTACAGTATTTACAACCACAGTATTTACACTGATTCGTTTAACACTACCATTTCCTTCCTGACTGAAATTACTGTCATAACTTTGGAAGTGCTAATCATATTTTCCACGTGAGAGGAAGTGTTCCTATACCTAAATGTCAAACGAACGTATTTACGACGTCGACGACGAAGCAGCAAGGATATTACATCGTAGGACGTAATTTACATGGTCAAACAAGCTCGTAAATTGAGTTTCCGGTACATTGCAAAATAGTGCGGTCACTTGAAAGGAATGTGTGGGGTGGATGGGGCGGATCTGGCATTGAAGAGGCGTGCCTGTTATGGCTGGAGAAAAAAACCCACCCAGTAAGTAACTTATTTTATTAATTTCCTTCTCATAGAGGTTTCAGGACACATAGAAGGCATAATTCGAGTAATCAGAACTTCTTCCTAAAAAAGTTCTGACCTGGCGACCGCGGGCCGGAGGACGCAGCGTGGGCAGGCCCCCCACCAGGTGGTCTGACAACCTGGTTACGGTGGCGGGGAGTCGCTGGATGCGGGCGGCACAACACCGGGAAGCTTGGAAAACCATGAGGGAGGCCTATGCCGTGCAGTGGGCGTCGAATGGCTGACGATGATGATGAAATGCTGCATTCCATACTAGGGAAGTTCCTGTGTGATAGATCTCAAAGCCCTCACTAAACTTATGAGGCATTGTCTCTCAATTGAATCGTGTGATTTTAAAACAACACAAGTCACATGTGTTTTTAAAATAACACTTGCCCATTTTTTTTTATTAAATTATTTACACCTACCTATTGATTTACACTAGAAAAAAAAATTGTAGTTTATTCATACAGAAATCAATATAATATGCTAAAATATTGCTGTTGTAGATATTAGTATTTGAATAAAACAGTTTTTTCTATTTCCTGCAAAGTTGTAATGAAAGGACATGTGTCGTTTTAAAATCACACGATTCAATTGTACTTTTCTGAAAGTTTGCATTACCTATAAATATAATATCTAATATATAAGAATCTCGTGTCACAGTGTTTGTGATAACAACTGTTTCGGAGGAGTTAGATAGGACCGATTTTTATAATTTTTTTAATGTAGGTCGTAGTGTGGTCATAATAAGTCGTAGGCTAATTAATATGGCAAAACAACCTTTGCCGAGTCAGCTAGTAACGTTATAAAAATGTTTTTTTGTTTTCATTCAGTGCGAGTCCCTTAGTGCGAATCCGACGAAACAGAATTGTTTCGTGCATTTGTGAATTTTTTAGAAGCAAGATAACTCGCTAACAATGAAGAAAAATCTCCGGAGTAAAGCTGAAACCTAATACCTCAGTGGTTTAAATCGGTAGTCAAAGGTGATAAGAGACTTTTTTAAGTGACCAAAGGTCACGGAGTTTTCACCGATTTACAGTGTATAGGTATCTGTCTGACCTTTCGCGGCTCAAAGGCCTATTTTATGACTCTAATCTATGAGGTATACGCCCCTTGCCCTACCCAAAATGCAGACTGACAACCAGAGCTGGGTCATACTAGGTAAACGGTGATACAAGGTAGAACCTTTCTAGCTACCAGAAAATAATCGTTCTACATACCCGTTAAAATGGGTTATACTAGGTAAACGGTGATACAAGGTAGAAACTTTCTAGCCATCAGAAAATAATCGTTCTTAATACCCGTTAAAATGGGCTATACTAGGTAAACGGTGATACAAGGTAGAAAAGGTTCTAGAAAGGTCTAGCTATCAGAAAATAATCGTTCTTTATAACCGGTAAAATAACCAGCTGTTATTTTGTACTGGTAATAATCATTGCTACGAATAACTTAGAAAGGTGCTAGCTGACCTGGCTAATTAAATGGCAAAACTCGTTTGCCGTATTAATTAGCCAACGACCTATCAGACCTACCAAATACATACACAAAAAAAATCATGAAAAGCGGTGAAGCCGTTTCAACACTGTGACACGAGATTTTAAATTCACAATCGTACGTAACTTAGAAAACAAAGTCAATGAATTCCAACCCACGACCTCCCGATTGAGAAGTTCTACCGCTCCGCTACCACCCGATGCTGATACCACCACGCTGATTGCTGTTACTCTGTTATAATTCAATACTACGTAAAAATATCGTTCTGTTAAATACGCCTCAACTCTACTGAGCAACCTAGTGATAACATTAGCTGAAATTGATACCCGTAGCTAGAGCGTTCGGCTATAAAAAGGCCGCACACGACATTACTAATTGCAAAACTCCTCCTTTGTACACCTAGTGGAGGGCGTTATGAAATCGATAGCTTGTTTCTATGTGACAGAGCAAATGAGTAGCCTCAAGAGCACTCTGTACATGGTTATTAAAAGCGCAATTCCTGAGACAACCCAATTAGAGTTGGTCTTACAACATTTGTTCTAAGAGTTTTGTAATATTTTTTAATATCAGGGTTTACATAATTTTAGATATTCAATTCGCGCTTTTCGCGCCAAGAAGAATTATCCTGCATAGAAGAATGCCCATTCTATTTAACACATAGTAATTATCGTTTGGAGCATTATCTACCAATCAACGCCACTACCGAGCCATTTAAAAATAACAATAGTATGTAGGTTTGATAAAATGGTTACGAACTTGGATGATTTTGGAAGATGAACACAGATGTTTTCGGTTTGATTAAAGCAGTTGAAAGTTATTTTTTTTAGTTGATTATAATAATTTTATAATGCTTTTATGTTTGGGCGTTAGCTTGATTGAAATTTCATTTTTTGTAAATGTCTTTTATGTGTGCAACAAAGTATAAAGCAAGTAATATTGATTACGTAAGCTATAGAGAGAGAAAATTCAACACGCTACTTAATTGAAATCAAAATATATAGTTAAAATGTATTTTAAAAAACAATTAGGGTAGTATTTGGCTTAGATAAGCTAAACATATCGATTTGAATACATAAAAGTAGATGGCTGGAAATTGAATTTGAAAACCTTTATTTAGAACGCTGTTTAGCATAGTCGAGTTGTTCTGTGGTCGAGACGTCATATAATTTGTAAGAATGTAAGCTAATTGTCTTTTTGACCTTTGGTATTCTCACTTATATCACTGACCTCCTTGGTAACATCAATGATTGATCTGAGAAAGGACTACAGCTTATCTAACATCAGTCTGCGTCCGTGTCCCCAGTATTTTATTCTTTGCTACAGCGCCAGTAACAGCGGTAATGCAGGCAAACTGATCGTAGGCGCCACCAATAAAAAAGAAACACTAAGTATGTATATAATCCATTAATTTTTTTCACCTCTGTGCTTCTTTAATAGTTTTGGTTTTAAAAGTAACCAAACGACAAATAAACGACGCGCTGGGAACGACTCTCTTTCTCTTTCTGTCTCTGAGAGAAGACCTGTGCAATATAGTGTGACGTATATACGCTACCTTATGAAAGTAATTTATAAAAACTACAGCCCAGAACTTAGGGCTAGGAAAGAAGGACCTATCAATTTCGTCCGTTCGTTTTGGAGACAATGCTGCTGGCGCTAAGTCACGGTTAATTGTTGGTGAACGGATAAAGACGTTTAACAGGCCCTAAGAGGCTGTGAAAGCGGGCATAAGTCATCTCAACAGGGCATATACAGAGTCGAGTAATTTTGATTAGCACGAAACTTTAGTTATTACATAAATTAGCATTATTATGAACTGTAGACGTACCTACGAGTACAGCGTACCTTTACGAGCACACAGTTCTCAGAAGATAAACTGCTAAAACAACTACATTCAAAACACAGTGGAAATACGCTTCAGGAGTAAGCTAACGACTCCAAATACCACTAGATAATTCTTTAAAATCACGTTCATTAGCGAAAACAAAACAAGTAATTATTTCGGTGTAATTTTTTGCAAGAACAATGGTGTTCAGAATATAATGTAGTTACTTATCGTTTTATTAAAGAATGTTATGGCAGGGGTATTATTATTATAATGCGTGTACATACTTACTTCGTATCCGCTGTGGTATCAGTCGAGTCTATCAAAACACTGGATGGTATTTTTTTACCTAACTGCTATGGAGCCCGCCCGACGGAGGGTAAAGTGTTTGGCTCGTATATATGTGTGTGTGTGTGTGTGTGTGTGTATGTATGTGTGTGTGTACGTGTGTGTGTGTGTGTGTGTTTATGTGTGTGTGTGTTTGTGTGTTTGTGTGTACAGTGACTGCAACTTTTGCGACAACTTTTAAGTCTATGGTGGAGGGAAAGACGTAACCATAGATTATTTAAACTGCCTCTGAGGAGTGTTTTAAAGGGAATCGTAACTATAAATAAAACAATAAGTCTTTAATTGAATCGTGTGATTTTAAAACAACACAAGTCACATGTGTTTTTAAAATAACACTTGCCTATTTTTTTTTATTAAATTATTTACACCTACCTATTGATTTACATTAGAAAAAAAATTTGTAGTTTATTCATACAGAAATCAATATAATATGCTAAAATATTGCTGTTGTAGATATTAGTATTTGAATAAATCAGTTTTTTTTATTTCCTGCAAAGTTGTAATGAAAGGACATGTGTCGTTTTAAAATCACACGATTCAATTATTAGAGCACCCTTCGTATTTTTTGAGGCCTGTAAAGTGCCGAAAGAAACATTTTTACGATTCTATGCTTTACGTCCTTAACTTCTTGCGGCTTTTTCTATGCCAATCTAATATTTGAGGCAAATTTCCAACTCACATTTTTTTTCAATTGTAAGTTCTCGTTATGCGAGCATATTCTACGAGAACTTTCTCCCCGGCACACCACCAGGGCCGAGTTTCATAAAACTACAATTCGTAGCTCATTATGACAATTCGAGGTGCATTGCGTAGCAGCGTCTACTTGTTAATCTGTGGGTTATATTCTTTTTGTTGCACTAACCCGTGCTGGAGACAAATTTAAAAACCTATTTAGAGGCTAAAAATTTCACCCATGCCGAGACTTGAACCCGCGACCTCTGGCTAACCGTGCCAGCGCTCTCCCAACTGAGCTAATGGGCAAGTGCATTAATGGGTATGTTTTGCCTCTAAATAGGTTTTTAAAATCCTCCTCCTCCTTTATAGAAGCTGGCTGGCAGAGCCTTCTCGTCTTATTTTGAATATTTTGAAGGGAATCGTTACGTTTCGTTTTAGATGTCAGTCGATCCCCAGCTAGGCTAGGGCATCGATAAAAAAGAGTAATAAAAAGATACAGTATAGAGATATTACAATACATCGAACTGTCATAGTTAACCAGAGCATAGTTAAGCTGTATGAAGCTAGCCACACCTCCGAAAGCGTCCAGTGAACGGCCCCGAATCTGAAGGGGTCGTGCAGTCACATTGGCCCGGGTTCGTTGACTCTACCGAGAACCCAGTCGCCCGTGGCGTGTTAAACGTCGCCATTTTGTGGCAAACAAATACAGTAAAAAGGTTCAAAGTAACTTGGTTATTTTGTTTTGCAATTACGTTTGTTTTTGAGTTGTACTCGGACCGTGTGGCGCAGAAACATTCCAACCCACAATAAGTAACTTTCGAGTATTTTCCACATTTTTGTTTAGACGTGTTTAATGTTATAGTGATAACAAATACAAAACCAACAAATATACACAAAAAAAAAAAACATAAAAATCGGTGAAGCCGTTTCGGAGGAGTTCGATAACAAACACTGTGACACGAGATTTTTATATACCTACATATCAGATTTAATTACATTACATAAAAAAACTTTGGCCTTTGCATCTACGCAATGAGATGATTTATATACAGCGACCAGTGGCGCCATCACTCACACTAGATGGGTGAAGGGACCACTCGGACGCTGCAGTGCCTGGGACATTGTTTTACATTACATAAACACATGCATATATCCCGAGGGGTAGCCAGAGACCAGGGTCTGCCACTTGCCACGATCCTGACAGACCGCTTTCGCTTCATCATCATTCATTAGTGGTTGCATGCACGCACGCCTGTTTCGGGTAATTTTTATCTTGCCCTTCGCTAATAATGGCATAATTTAAATTGGGTGGTGTGCAATAAGGAGTATTAATCTAATCTAATACATCCCCTTTTGGTCGAAGTATGTCCGCCTGGGTCGTCCGTTACCGACCGTTTCACCCATATTCGCTCAATATATTTCTTTTGTGAATCCAGTGCTACCTAACTACCGTAAAAGTTGAGAACTATGTTCGTTATTCTCTTTCTAGATGACATTTTTGGCATTTTCAAGCCCCGACGTATGTGAGTTCACCTCAAGATACTCAGGTTTCCTCACGATGTTTTCCTTCACGGCTAGCGAGTGGTGCTGCTACTACAACTATACAAATGTACGTAACTTAGACAACAGTCATCGTCGAGGTACATCCGAGATTCGAACCCACGACCTCCCGAATGCGATGCGGCGTTCTACCGCTGCGCTGCTACCGCACAAAGAGTTAATAATCCTAATTACAGATGCACGAGATACTTAGACCAATCTAACTGCGGAATTGTTTGTCTTAAGTATTGTCATGAAGTTGTCTCTAAGTATCATAATTGTTTTACCTACGCGGGCTGTGTAAATGTTTGGGTCCAATATTGTATCAAGTCGTTATGTGACAGGTGCCTCAATTAAAGGGCCCCACAAGGTTCACTTGTGCCACATAACATAACATAAACTCGCGCCTGTATCCCAGAGAGGTAGGCAGAGATGAGGGTCTGCCACTTGGCACGATCCTGAAATATCTCTTTCGCTTCAACAACATTCATTATTTATATCAGGATTCTACGGCTCCACGTTACATCCTCCCGACGACATATGTCCTATTTTTACGAAACATTTTTGCAAAAAGTACGCGCCACAAGATGGACAGATGACCTCATCAGAGTGGCAGCAAGACGCTGGATGCAAGCCGCTTCCAACCGGTCTTTTTGGGGTGGAGGAGGCCTGTGTCCAGCAGTGGACTTCTTGTGGCTGAATGATGATGACGATGACGCGCATTTTACATGGGTTATAGCTGAGTGGAGACCAATTTGGTGCCAAATCTAACCCAACTGTGATCTGAATTTGTATTGTTA
This sequence comes from Yponomeuta cagnagella, assembly GCA_947310995.1. NCBI lineage: Eukaryota > Metazoa > Arthropoda > Insecta > Lepidoptera > Yponomeutidae > Yponomeuta > Yponomeuta cagnagella. The sequence continues at coordinate 17,318,807 of OX371277.1, forward strand.
TAGATATTAAGATTTGAGTATCAAATAAATAATTTACTTACTTACTTATACTTATTTTTATGAACTAGAACATAAAACTAAGGACTGGGTAGAATTTCCGCTAAAAAGCCCTTTTGGACAAAAATGCTATCTACGTCTTGACTGCCTCGTTGGTCTAGCGGTATCACGTCTGGTTACCATGTGGGTTCGATTCCCACAAGTGGCCACTGTACATCCGTACAAATGGTCTTAGTCTGGGTGTGTCTACATATCTGTGATGTCCTTGCTCTAATACCACAGCACAACTACTACTAAAGCTATGTAATATTTCTAATATTTAATATTTGCATCGACTGAAACTGACGGCCAAAAGTATAAAATATATATGTAACGACGTATGTACCGTCGACAATGACACATGCACTATAATCAGTTATATTACGGGTGACTTTGCAACGAAAATGAAAGGTTCTATATCGCACACTACCAGAGTTAACATAATTAATTCCTTAATCATCTTGACATTCCTTACGTAACAGTTGACAAGCCAAGAAAGTTGTCTGAATCGTGTTAGTATAGTACGAGATTGTTATGTGTAGTTTGTAAGTCTCTAAAGAGCATGTTAAAGTTTCATGTAGTAAAGACTACGATCAGTAGGTAGAAAACCGCTCACGCCGTTTGAAAAGGTCAAACGACTATTAAGCTTACAATAGTGTTTTAATGACTTACGATGCTCATGCTAATAGACAATCGCGATTCATGTGTAACTACGACTATTCAGCAGTTGTAAAATGGACTATTTACAAAAATGGAATTACAAGCAGAAACAGTAGCGCCAATGGAATTAAATCAAATCTTTTTTATCAATCTATACTTTATACTACCTAGTCCGCGGTTCGTGATCGAAGAGCCTAGGTCGTGGGTCCTAAAAATAAAGATAAAAAAGTAATTATTGCCTCATCAAAAAACCACTTAAAACAAAGTAAGGCTTAACTAGGTGACGATATAAAATAAGGCAAAAGGTAGTGGTGCTGACCCGGGTCAGTCCCGGGCAGCGCTGGTTTTCACTCACTGCCTTCTCCCTGAGATGTTGTGCGGGACAGTCAAGTAGGCAACTAATAGTGTTCTGTGCACCGATTAAAATCGAAACTATGAACATTATTAACATTATTGAGAGATTGGCAAAAATGATTTTTTACTGCATGGAGCCCCGTAAGTTATTTTGTTGCATTGCAATACAGACTGTAACAAATCCCCATTTACATTTACCCGAAAAGAGGGCGTTCTACTTGTCAATGCGAATAACTTTCGCTATGGTCACTACTTTAAAATAGCAAAAAAAACAACTCGTTACGTACTGAAGTACAGCGTGTATGGAATAACTCATAAAATACTAATATTATAAAGAGAAAAAGTTTGTAAGTTCATATGTTTGTAAGTTTGTATGTAGGGGGTAATCTCGGAAAGTAGTAAAGCGATTTCAAAAATTATTTCACCAGTATTTAGAATGGAGCTTCAGGGTGGACGGACATAGGCTATAGATTAATCCGTTTACCAGACGAACGTAGCCGCGGGAACTGCTAGTAACTCATAATAGTAAACAGTCGATGTATACTTCCGGCGCCGGACTAAGAATAGCTTCCGGGTGGCGCCGGATTAAGAATAGCGTCACTCCATTTCCTTCCGTGGATGTCGTAGAAGGCGACTAAGGAAATCAATTACCAGGAGACGGGCAGCAGCGTCTTCATGAGATTCCAACCGCATACTGCGATCGCCAACCCGCCTGCCAAGCTTGGCGCTTATGGCAAAACCCTTCATGGTTATGAAAACCACGAAGGAGGCCTATGTCCTGCAGTGGGCGTCGAATGGCTGATGATGGTCGTTTGCTTTTTGAGCGGTTTATACGTATGTAAACATTACAACAAGAAGTTCAAATTTTATATGAAATGTTATTAATCTGAACAAAGCAGAAATATTCCGAATATTATATAAACTTATCTTAATATTTATGCAGACAAAGAAAACTATAACAAACAAAAAATTGATTAAATAATTCAGGTTACTACGGGAAAACACATCTGCCTGAAAGTACAACGAAAAAAGGCCTCCAACTCAGCAGCGGAGTTCGTATATTTCTAGTAGCAATACCACTCGTTAACCTTGAAGCAAAACGTCGTAATGAAACTTGCAAGGGTTGTACGATGGCACGAGTCACGCGTTGCGCTAAAATGTCAGAATTTGACAATTAATTTACTGGAAAGTCACGACTTTTGACATTTGAAACGCGCGACTAGAGTCGTCACATATACTACTTGAGTTGAGCGCCTGAGGTGTTCACATACCTTAGCGCTTAAAAGTGTACAATCCACGGGATTCGCGTGGTGATTAAGTCCATACTCTCCCTCTGAGAGAAGGCCTGTGCCCTACAGTAAGACGTATATAAGCTGCATTTTTGATTCAGCATTCATTATGTGCATAGACTAACCAATCGATCGTGGTTTCATTTCAGAGCAGTCCGTCGATCAAATTCGACCTACTTTCACAGTCACACATCAAACACATGGCGGCTACAAAGGCTTCCTGGAAACGGACCAAAATTGACATACCGCCCCCACATCCATCACCTGCCATAAGGTTATCGATCGATCTGTACTCTTTGACATCTGTGTTTGTACTACTCTTGGCGATCGAAGCAAGTACGGTGGTATCAAGATTGGAAGCCCACGGGTAGCGCAGGAACTGCGACTTAATGAACGTTGCGAATTAAACATTTGGTGTCCATTTCAAACACGAGCTAGCAAAAAAATCACCGAAATGAGAGAATGTACCGCAGAATGGCTCACTAGTCATCAAACCCCTTTAAGTTATTTCGTTTAAGGGCATTCTTATGACCCACGACCGAGAATTTAGAATCACATACCTGGGACTCATCATTATCATTCAGCCACAAGAAGTCTACTGCTGGACATAGGCCTCCTCCATGGATTTCCAAAAAGACCGGTTGGAAGCGGCCTGCATCCAGCGCCCTCCTGCCTCTTGGATTAGGTCATCTGTCCATTTTGTGGCTGGTCGTCCTACGCTGCGCTTGCCGATATGTGGTCTCCATTCGAGAACTTTTCGGCCCCATCGGCCATCAGTTCTGCGTGCTATGTGCCCCGCCCACTGCCACTTCAACTTAATAATCCGCTGGGCTACCTGGGACTAGATAGCATTTATGCCGCTATTGTGGCGTTGATGCTATCCAGTCCTAGGTTTGTTGCCTCACGGCCATGGGTCCTAAAATCACTATGAACATAATTGAGAGATTATATTGACACTGTTTGCGAAGATCTGTAAAAAAAGATATGATTTCTTTCATTGGTGGCGCTAGTGTCGCTATATCAAGCCTCTTCGCAAACTTTTTTGGAGTAGAAGGTTTCGACGGGGGAAGGTACGGCCGGTGAAGATGGCCATGTCAATAAATTGCACAATAACATTTGCCCCTTATAATATTAGACTTGCCTAATTCATGACCATTCCAAAAAATTGTAATTATAAAGTTATTTTCCTATACAACAGCGAAAGAGACCCACAAATCTTTGGCTCAGGCAGCTTCGACAGCCGCCATTTTGCCAAACTACATTTTCAAAATGGCCGCCGCCAATAAAAGGATTCCGTTTGTTTCTTAGCTTACCTGTTTGACAGCGCCGTCCACGTAATCCTCGCACACGTTCTTGGAGTAGAAGGTCTCGACGGGGAAGGTGCGCCCGGGGATGGTGAAGGTGGGCACGTTGCCGAAGAACGACGCGAACTTGGACGAGTCCATCGTGGCCGAAGTCACGATCAGCTTCAGGTCGTGACGGCGGGCCACCACCTGGGGAACAAAGAGGCTGCTATAGAATTGGCAATACGTTACAAAATGCGTTACAAACTCCATTTCCATCCGTGGATGTCGTAGAAGGCGACTAAGGAAATCAATTACCAGGAGACGGGCAGCAGCGTCTTCCTGAGATTCCAACCGCATACTGTGATCGCAAACCCGCCTGCCAAGCGTGGCGATTATGGCAAAACCCCTCATGGTTATGAAAACCACGAAGGAGGCCTATGTTCTGCAGAGGGCGTCAAATGGCTGATGATGATTACACAAGACGCAGATAACCTTCAGACTGACAATATGGGGGATGAAAATTCTCAGGGCCGCTGGCCGAAGTTTTTTTTATCAACCTGTAAGGGGTCTCAAAAAAAATCAGTTTACATTTTTATACAAATAAATTCATGTATGTTTTTAATAATTTTGGTCACTAGTCAGTCCTGAAATCGAGATAAAAACAGGTCTGCTATGCATTTAAAAAATCCTAAAGACTTCGTTGGTTTTTCAAAAACCCGAGAGGCAGTCCCTTGAGACAACTTTCATATTATTATTTATATTCTATTGTTAAAATTGTGTTCTACAAAGTAATCTGGTAATTCAGTGTCTATAAATAGGTTGACTTATTTATGTACGTTTCACACCTATTTTTATGTACAATAGCTATTTCGCGAGTCGGTCAAGCGTTACATTGATTTTGCAACTCTTAACTGTTGACGACGGAATTCAGGCGACAAGGTTCGTTTGTTACCAAACATTTTATTGAAGCGAAAATGCCTGAGGGGCATGAGGATTCGCAGGGTGCAGTTACTAAAAGCAATACTCGTGTGGGGTATTCTTATATTCACCGTAGGGCAGCGGGGAACGGGGAGGGAACGTACCCATATTACGAAACCCATTTTTTACAATCTTTCACCCCCCCTTTTCCCTGTACGGTAGTAAATGCCAAGACCCCTCCCCCTCTAGCTTTGACTTAGTAATTCATAAATATGGTTTTAAATAATTTCTCGTCCCTGTGACAAAGCGTGGTATTTTGAAGAGGGGGTCTTCCCGAAACGGGTAACGTAGTATGGGTACGTTCCTTAACTCTCTGGGCACGTACAATAGGCTGCCCTTTTATATATCACTTTATACAGGTACTCCAGCTGATCGGCATGGTAATTTTAAATGTAGTGGAAAACATCTACATTATAAAATAGATTAAATAAACATTCGAAAATAAATTATTATAAAGTTACATGGTTTAAATGACTTGTTACAATGTAAACTAAACAGGTAAAATAAAAACTGAATTTGCACGGATATTTACTCGTTTATTTTTTCCTTTTACAATTTTCCGACCTTAAATTGGACGGAAAATTGTAATAGGATAAAATAAACGAGTAAATATCCGTGCAAATTAAATTTTTACTATGTCCAGTGTTAACCTTAGAAAATAAAATACCGAAACCTAGGTAAAATAAAGAATTTCCTTTGCAATCACATAGTTTAATAGACTTGTCTAAGGTTACGTTGTAGTTTATTAATGTGACATTCATCATCATCATCATTCAGCCACAAGAAGTCCACTGCTGGATATAGGCCTCCTCAATGGATTTCCAAAAAGACCGGTTGGAAGCCGCCTGCATCCAGCGCCTTCGCATTCTCTATATACTTCAGCGTAGAGAAATAATAATAATAAAATATAAAAAATTGGTAAAAACAAATTGTACTTGAACGCTGTTATAAAATAACACTGACTTCAGCGTTTTAATGGCTAAAAGTTTTAACAACATAGTCTTATTTATAAAAACACGTTACCTTAAATTAAAACTCCTCACTTCTCAAATGCAGTTTAAATAGTTTGCGATAATGTTTACCCTTCCCTCCCTCCCGTCCCTTTACCACAGTGTAAGCTGCATTTGAGGAGTTTTGAGAGAAATTGAAGCAAAAGCTATGTTTAAACCACATCTTAGGGAAGAACATTATATTTTTTTTTATCTACACTCATATCATAATCTTCAAATTAAGAATTCAAAGGTAAACACATATTGACAGGCTTTAAACAATACATAACTTTAAAGAAAAATTAACAAAAAAAGTGTAATATAAAGTTACATTACAGGTCAGATTTTTCACTTTATGTTACAGTTATTTTTTTTAAAGTGTTGCTGTGATCACGGAACAAAACTTAAGTTTTTTTTTAATGTCAAAAGTTGACTATAAAAAAACCTAATTTCATTTTCGTGGTACCCAAAGTGCAACTAAAAATACCTAAAATTGCGCGCGCAAAACTGAGTGCAGATGATTGAATGTCAAGATACTTTTGTCGAAATTGCGCCATTTTGTTTCAAAAATTTCATTATGAGTGTAGATAAAGTAGTGTATGAGACTGCACATAAACACTCGCGAATGCTATTAAAAAACTCGCCACGGCTCGTTTTTTAAAATCTCGCCAAGGCTCGTTTTTTAAAATCTCGTTCGTGTTTTAATAACCCTCATTATGTGACAGTCACATAAACTACTATTTTTGGTAGCCTCCAGTCTTAACAGTTGAATGAGTTACTAACTATGGGATATAATGAGTTCGGTATTTCTGTTCACTTCTTCGCCAGGCGATCAAGAATTATATAATTTACGGATTGGTATAACTTTTTTGCGCGTTTTTACATTAAACAATCTTGGTCATGCCGGGTCTTCATTTACTAAAGTTCTTTCCAAAACCCACATATTAAGGTACAAAGTCGCACTTTCTTAAGCGTTATTATTTTTCAAAACATTAGCTTATACCACGCACCGAGCGTGCCATAGGAACGTTAAAAGTGACGCATCCATAGCGCCCTATAATTTTTTTTTATTTTTTATTTTCCATTAAAAACTTATAATATGGATTAAGTTGTTCGGTTCGCTGTCCACGTCGCTTTTGGGTCGGACGTCAGTCTTTTAATACCTTGCATGTTGTCGTGTTGATTACGTTTTGTTGGATTACATTGGTTTCCAATATAATTAAATTACTTTCTTTCAAAAGAGAGTGCATCTGCGACATTCGAAGTAGTCACGTTGCGTTTATTGATTCGTGGTCTCTATTATTTCCTTCTGTTATAGGTCTTGGTTTTTACATAAGTAATTAACATAATAATATAGTTAAATAAGGTTAGTATTCAAACTGTTTCTCGTGAGGTAAGTGAGTGTGGGAGGCGAGGCGCATATATAGGTTGATGTACTGACGACTGCACTAATCTTAGAGACTACTAATAAGTTAATGTTAATTTGTGCCAAAAATGTATTTTTTTCTTTCTAGTGAAATTGTTTTTTTTTTTTATTTATTTTAAATGGTGATAAACTGTAACTTATTCCCTTGTTCCTTGCACTTATCATCTTAATTTTTTGTACGCATCACTGTTTCAAATTGCTTTTTTCACCCAAACAACGCTCTTAACATTGACCTTGATTGCCTATAACCTCTTCAGTCCTGGCCTTGAAAATAACAATTGAAAACCATTGTTATTTTCAAGGTCAGGACTGAGGAGGATAACACGCTCTAATACCAATCCAATCTAGCATTATATTGAACACCATAAGATATAGCTTCTGGTTGACTACACGTCAAAACAAGTAGAACCATGCTTCAGACCACCACATATTTTATATTAGTGATATGGTTAAAAGCACAACGCTCTCTCATCACCACACTCCAGCTCTACGTCACTTAACCATCCAAATCAGGTGACCTGTCAATCACAGGCATTTCTTTAGTAAGATAACTCACCAGAATACACAGATATGGGGATAGTAATACACGCATCATTCACTCAAATTGGATCGTAACTAAAGTTAATTCTGTGGAAAATTGTGTTCCATTTCCAATCTTATTAGATGACCAGGGAGTCAATTTGTGAAAGTGACATGCGGTTTGCTGTAAGTATGTGAGTAGTCGTGATTGGAACTAAAAATTTATAGAACTCATTACACCATCAATCATGTTTGCAGAATTAAGGTACTTGTAATATATAATATATTTATAGAACTCTTAATTTTTTACCATTTATCATGTTTGCAGAATTAAGGTACTTGTAATATATATAAAATTCTCGTGTCAGAGTGTTTGTTATCGAACTCCTCCGAAACGGCTTCACCGATTTGTATGAAATTTTTTATGTGTATTTGGTAGAATAGGTCGTAGGCTAATTATTAATATGGCAAGCAACGTTTGCCGAGTCAGCTAGTCAGCTACTAATATATAGTTCTTAATAGAATACAATCTCTGGTAGAGATCGCCTGTAATTGGGATATATCGTTGCATCGTTGTAATCAGGACATATAATAAAACACTAATAAAAGTCAGTCCCTCATAGACAATATGTTGTGTACTGCAAAAGTTTCTAAAATATATTTGTTCTGATAAAAAATTTACTTTGCTTCGAGCAATTTTCGCCGCATAAACCAACTGTATATTAAAAAAAATTGTAATATCTATTTAAACAGACTTCACCGAGAGAAATAAAAATTACACATAATAAAACTGAAAACATATTGTTAAGTTTTATTTAAACAAGTGGATACTAAAGTCAGAAATATATTATACAGGCCGTGGCTACGTCCCTAGAAGTTGTTACCCTAGAACCTTTGAATATATGAACAATAAAATTGCAACGATTTATCAAATACCCATGTGTATGTGGCACTGTCTGAAAATCAGTGCGCTAGGCCAACACACTCAGCATAAGCTGACTAATGTTTGTAAAAATTGTTTTATTGTATTTTCAATAATCTAGGACCTCAATCGACTCCCACTGAAGTCGGCCGTTTTTAGCAAAAAATATTCTAGGCTGTAGGTTCCAAAAATGGCTAAAATGGCTATCACCATTACTGAGACTTATGACGTTAAATTTTGCAAAAATCTATTATAAAAGAAGATATGTTTTTTGTTCCATTTACCAAACCACGCTTCTAAGAAATGACTGTCTAATTATAAAAAATAAAATTACGTCAGAGTTATCCTGCGTCGCTAAATATAGAAAGCTACGAGAGTTAATCCGCAAGGGAAAGTGACAACGTCATCTGCGAATCCTGTGGCGTCACGTAGTCACGAGTTTGTATGGGATGAGTTGGTGTATGTAGCTGTCTGGCTGACATATTTTTTTTATTTTAGATACGGGCTCATTGACAAAAGCCCACCGTGACGTCACTAACACCACCGATCAAAATAATAACAATAGTAATAATAATATCAATGATAATAATAATGATGATAATATCTTCTAATACTTACCTTTTTGTAAGATACGAACAATACAAATCTCCGTAATGGTATTAGCTATTTTTAGAACCTGTAGCGTAAAATGTAGAAAGATAATGCATTTTTGAAAAAAAAAGCGATACTTTTACCGGAAAGCGAGTTTTAGGTTCTAGGTAGCAGAGTCTAAGTATATAAATAGCTATTATCATTATTGAGATTAATATTGTTGACTTTTTACAAAAATGTATTATAAAATTAAATATGATTTTATTGCCCGCCACTTCAAACAACACATTTTTCCACTGTGAAGCATTTTAATATTTATATTAAACTCGACAGAAATGATGATAAAATAAAGAGTTTTAGCAAAAATTCAGCGGAAGCAATTAAATTATTGTTCGGAATCCTGGAAAACTGTACAATCTACTTGTGACTCGTTATGGTTCAGTTTCAAAATTTATAAATCGAAAAATAAGAAAAATATCTTTGAATACTTACTTTTTACATCGAACTCTTTCTCACTGAGAGCCTTAACTGCAGGTTTCGAGTGTACGAGAAAATGGGGGTTCGGCTGCCAATGCCAGGGCCCCTTTTAATAGAACTATAATTAATATTTTACTATGACAATGCGATGATGACAATGTACATTGCATCTAGCCGAATAACCCACAGATTAATAAGTAGGAATCCCCTACGCACTGTACATCGAATTGTCATAATTAACTACTAATGGCTGTCTCGTTGGTCTAACGGTGTCACGTCTGATTACCATACTGGAGATCGTAGGTGCGATTCCTACTGGGAGCTGCCGTGTATTTGTACAAATAGTTTCAGTCTGGGTGTATTTCCATGTTTGTGATGTGCTTGCCTGGTCACCATAGCACAGGGTATCCTAGTTTGACCAGGACAAGTGATTGTGTTGCGTGGAAGTTATCAATATTTGTAGTTTTATGAAACGCGGCCAAGCTAGTAGATTACACAAACACGTCTTTGCCGCGCCCGCCCACTGCATCTTTTGACACTAAAGAGCTGACATGAAGTCGACGAGTAAGCTTAAAATAAAGTCTCCATTTTGTTTGATTTATTCAAGGCTGATTTAATAACGCAAAATGGAATGTGTGTTCATTGGGATTTTGATTTATTTACATCAAATTGTCATAGTAAACCATGAATTGTAGTTCTATGAAACGGGCCTATTGCAGGCTCATCCAAGAAAATTACAAGTGACCCTGACACAACATTTCAAACGAGCATGTTTCTTTCGTAGATTTTGACGCCCACTTAGTAGCCTAGTTTTTCAATATTAACTTCACCTTAATCGCAGACAATCATATGTATTTTCTACTTATTTTCCAACTTCAAAGCCCTTTGTATTGCCTAATTATAAATTCGAGGCCAAATGCTCCTACGATTAGCCAAAACCATGAGGAAAAAATTATCCATCAAGTAACTAGACAATATGCGTCTTGTTGGCTCTTCGATTTCCTGACAGGTTAATTTTAATTTTAATTGTCGCAGCTTCAGCCAAGCCCCCAAATCACGTGGGGCCTATTTAAAGCTTGGGAAAAACAAAACCAGCCAGTCCGATTCGTTTAAATATAGACGAACGTTCGGAATTCACATACTATGTTTGATTGCCGTGTTTACGTTTCACGATTCGTGTGATTAACGCGACATAACTGTGACATAAGCGTTAGTTAATTATGCAAGAATAGGTTTTTACTGTCCCTCTGTTTCTCCTCTAAAGGGCATTAAACTTTCACTGGTGGTCACGGCTAGACTGAAGTTAATATAATCTACGTTGTTAGCCAGTACATGCAGTATATTGATAAATTAAAGTTTTCAATTGGCCCTATTTGTTGCAAAAGTCGTGTTTAATCAGTAGACACTGATTAAAGACGACTTTTGCCGCATTGCCAATGTACTTTTAACTTATGTGCAAACGTTACCGAAACCCTATTCATAACAATAAAATATTCAGAACAAATCTTGAGAACGTACCTAGAAAATATAAAACTACATAAAGTTCCACGTGAGTTAGAGTGAAACAAACTGAAATGTCAAGCCGGGCTAATGAGCGTACCCTCTGCGTTCGAAGCAAACTTTATTAAAGAGTGGAATAGCTAAATGGTGGGGGCAAGTATTACATAGAGCAAGCGTCACAGACGCGCCCACGTATTCATGGCGTGGACAAATCGTGAAATTGCTCACATGATGGTCAAACTAGCCATAACGATTAATCGATTTGATTGATTTGGCTGTCCATGTCCACGTTTGGCTGTATAATAAACATAAGATAAGAAAAGTCTTTAATGTACACCAGAAAATATTAATGTAGAGTCCCTAATTTTTTTCTCGTTTGTTAGCTTTTGCGGTTTTTGCGCGAAAATTCTAGCAACAAACCGTTATTTTATATGAAAAAAAAAAATCACATATTAACATGTTATTATTCGTTACCCTCCGCCACTTTACATGTCATAAACCAACACTCTCTCTGTGCCTCTAGGGAGGAAGCTTTTTTAGTGATATGAAGGAGGCGCGTTTTTGTTGATCGCAGAGCACACAATGTAATGTCCGCAGTTTAAAGGGAAATACTTAACGAAAGACTGACAGAGGAGTATTTTAGAGTAATTGTGTGTATAAAAACAACACCGTTTTATCTTTCGAAGGTCGAAAGTTCTTCAATAGTAGGAAAGGAATTTGTAGCAAATTACTGCAGTAGGTTTGAGAAATATATCTCACGATATCATATGAAATGTTCTTATTGGGTAGAACGTCTCTCTAAAGAAAACTCTCTAGATTAGACAAAATACAACGTACTGAAGCGAGAACATTTATCCGCACTAAATATATATCTCTAGCCTGTGGCGAGTCAGGTCAAGGCTTTTCATATACCAAAGTGTAGACAGCTTTTTGCTCCGCTGGCCGACCAAAAAAATTGAGAGGTTTCTGTAGTAAATTATCTCCTTGGCGTTTTTATAGACAACTGTTAAATAAATTGTATTAAGTAGTACGATATTGGAGAATAGAAACTTTTCATGAAAAGATAAATTGCTCAAGTAGTGAGGATTGAAAATAACTGCGCAAACGATTCAAAGAAAATAAGACTTAAACTTAATAAAAGAAAAGGAGCTTGGGTTTATTTAACGTTGTCTGAAGGGTCCTTCTCGAATATTAGTCTGGAATAAAAGATAGCATCTCAAAGCTTTGAAAGATCTGTCATTAAACTTTTTATGAGCCAATAAAGTAACAGAGATATTTTCAAGTCATAAACTTGGCTGGCTTTTTCATTTCCAAATTTTGTTGTCTGTCGAGAGATTGGTGTTAAAAACAAAACCAATGTGTGGGTAATAAACTAATGAAGCCATAACACCAACCAACCACCAAACAAAGCCTGCCAAAAACCACGCGAATTACGAATAAAATATTCATGAAGCGTATGGAGTAACATCGAATATTTATGGAAATCAAATTATGTGGTTATATCTGGTATGAAAAATCGACTTGAAAGTTCTATGAAATCGAGAGAGAGCTAAAATTTTATGAACATTTTAAATGTTAAGAAAGTAAATAATGTAACAGTACAAACATTTCTCGAACTGAAAACTCACGAACAGCTCCATGACTGTAAAAATTATATATACGACAAGTTTCTCCTAAGTAACAAAATCCGTGATTCGTACGAGAAAGATAAAGCTGTAATAGGGGATGTATGTATTAGCAAAGATAAAAACACCCGAAACCGGCGTGCGTGCATGCAACGACTAATGAATGTTGACGAAGCGAAAGACATCTGTCAGGATCATGGCAAGTGGCAGTCACTGGTCTTTGCCTACCCCTCTGGGATACAGGCGTGAGTTTATGTTATGTTAGATAAAGCTGTCCGTTACCAACTAGAGACCTAATCAAGCGCACACATTCCTGTCGGAATCCTGACGTTTGCGATACTAATTAGTATGGAATTTGACAGACGATGGAATCGTTTAGGATTTGGTGCTTGGTACCAAATCCTGTCGAAATCCTGACATTTGCGATAGCAATTAGTATGGAATTTGATAGACGGTTGAATTGTTCAGGATTTGGTGCACGTAATAGACGGGCAGAAGGGTTTTTTTACACTTCTCGAATTTATTTTGCGTTGTCATTTAGTATTTTATATGCCTTAGGCGTCTGCTCATCAAGTAATGTCACACGTCTAACAATACTTTATGTATTTGCGTCAGCAAAGACGGATGTGCCGGTCACTCACCTTCAGTTAGCGTTTTGACATATAAGAATTACTTGCGGAATGCACTATGCGTTACTTGAACATTTTGAATTTAACGTAACGCAACAGGGATACAATATTCGGTCCGAAGTTTTTTTGACTTCGAATATTTTATAAAAATATTTTTATAACATTTTGATTTCTGATATTTGGATAAACCTCTATAACGGTGGTGTCATCTTGATTAGATTAGATTGAAACTTTATTGCACACCATACATAATAAAAGTACATAAAATATCTTAGGTATTTATTACTTAACTTACGTAGTATATAACGAACGAAGTAAGAAATCTGCGATAATTTTTGAACGTTTTTGTTATAGTTTTGGAACTGCCTTTTTAAAAAAATCTATGAACGCAATTGCAAAACAATTCAACATCTTCTAAAAACTTGCCAAGTATGATCTGTAAAAAGTCACACAATTTTACGTGTTTATCAAAACACTGCTACTTCCGTGAAGACAAAGAACTTGTTAAGTTCTTCATCATCAACCCATTATGTCCCCACCGAGGGGCACGGGTCTCTTCCCTGAGGAAGGTATAGGCCATACTCCACCACGGGGGCCAAGTCCGGATTGGTGGAGGCTTGTAGACTAGTGGCTCGTCTACTGTCAGAAGTTGTCAAGCCGCCCTAAGGCCTCTGACTTGGCTTAGCGACTGCCATCTATCGACTTAAGTTCTTATATATCAAGTATTTTTTTGGGACGAGAAGTTGACCACTGTTTTAACATTTATGTTTTGGTGGGATAAAAATTAAAGGTAATATTTTGGAACAAGTTGACCTATCTTCTATATTATAAGTGTAAAGTCACAAAGTAGTAAGTTGACTTCACAAAAGTGAGAAACGAAAGCTGTCTTGTCAGTACACCGGTAACAAAACGATAACAGTTGGTACAAGCACACCACAAACAATAAAAGCAAACCACAAACACGGATATTTCTAAGAGAACCGATAATTTACGAGCCAAGAGACTGCTTAGAGAGCCCATCATTAACTGCTTTACATAAGACTTGGGAAATAACTTACTTTAAGAAGAAATCGCCATAAGGAAGCATGGTTATGACAGCAGTAAATAAGGCCTAATGGAGCCCATCCTTTAGTAATATCGGTATGTTTAATAAAATAGCGTAAAAGTAGTCCCAAGGTAATTTGGTGATGTCCTGGTGAAGACTTTGGGAGATGAACTTCAAATTTTAAAGCAAATAATTAAGTAGGGTAAATTATGGTTATAAGGGACTTGTTTATTTTTCTCCCACTACCCCACTAAAAATTGAAAAATATATTATTTTAAATGAAATATAAAAACCGACTTCAAAACATTACAGCATTAAAAAGTTAGAAATAATTGAAAAAATACCTTTAAATTAGAAGCATGTATACATGTAGGTATTGTATAGTTTAATTTGTAGTCGGTGCCCAAAATATATGTCCTGGTCATGAAACTGGGCACCGACTACAAATTATACTTCTACAATACCTATATGTATACTTACTTCTAATGTAAAGGTATTCTTTTCAATTAATTCTAACTTTTTAATGCTGTAATATTTTAAAGCCAGTTTTTATATGTTATTTAAAAATTTAATTTTTTGTATCTTTTACATATTGGTATTGAGCCCTGTAGTGTGGAGCGCCTCTTACGCAAAACTTAACAGACATTCATTCAAGTCTCACGTTTTGCTGACTAACCGATTTGGATTTGTCCGCTGCTCAATTCAATAATCTTGTTGCTCAATTTAGCCTCCTCAGTCCTGGGCCTTATTTTATAAAATTATAACAGATTAAAAAGCAGGAATAGGCTGCGCAATGTACATCGAATTGTCATAATAAACTATGAATTGTAGTTTTATGAAACGCGGCCCTGACTTTGAAAATAACCAAGGTTTTCAATTGTTATTTTCAAGGTCAGGACTTAAGAAGTTATTGATCGTTTTTTTTTACATCACTAGGTGATGACCAAAACGCCTGTATTGGCACTATCTATCAATCCTTTCCAAAAATAATGAAGCATGCAGTGTGAATACGTGAATACCACAGAACTTCTCTGTTCTGCGGTGAATACGTTTAGCTACAAGGTCACTAAGTAAACTATCTAAGTAAAGGCTTCTAAGTACAATGTAAGATCAAGGTCAGCTAGAAAAAAATATTCATTACTATCAAGCTCACCTGTGTAAGCAGAAAATATTTATTACTATCAAGCTCACCTGTTTATAAATACCTACTTTTATTGTAAAATAAAAAATATATATATTGTTTAAGCATTTCAAAAATTCAATTCAAAACCCAATCCGTAACTTGCAAACATTTTTGCATAACAATCTATTTCCGTTGCGCTTTCTAATAAAATGATCAGTTTAGCGGTTACACACAGTACGACCGCTACTTTCGGTGGGCTACTTAGTCACCTGAGATGTAAGGGAGCCGAGACAACCAAAGCGACAATATTTGTCGATGCTACAAGAGTTACGGGCCATTAAATTTGAGACTAGATGTTTTGTGCAAGTCGCAGTTTACAACGAAGATATACTGTGGAAGTTAATAGTTACAAGCTAACGTCATTAGATTGTCACTGAAAAACAAAGTAAGCATACTGTTGAAAAATATTTTTTAAAGAGAAGACGAGTGCAATGCCTGCCTTACGTAAAAGAAAGAAAGAAGAAAATGGCTTTTACTTTATGTAACGAAATAGGTACAAAAAGTTTCTTAAAGAGAAAACGGTTCTACGAGTACCTTTGGATATATTTTTTAGAACGCAATTTTGACTCTTACAGAGTTACAAGAACTTTGTAAATAAATAAATATAACTAATAATGAGTACCCATTATTAATTATTTTTATGTTAATAGATCTATGTTATATTCAGGTATAAAGGCATTTAGATATAAGTTCAATGCATTGTATTCTCACTATTTATAAGCGTTTTCGCGTGGCAGATTCGACATAAGATTTGCATATTAATTCAAAACATTTTATTGCTTTCCAATGATTAATGACATCGTCATTGAAAGTGTTGAACAAGTTTAGTTATTTCTATGTACGAGTATTTGCATCTATTTGCATCTTGCGATGGCGAGTCAATCTGATGATGCATACAAAGGGGTAAGTCATAAAGGGATGTCTTAAAGGTATGTTTTAATGAGTCGCGATGTTCTTATACTAATGAACGTCGAGCATTAAGGTACTCCAGTTTACCTAATTAAATATCGCAATCAGACCCGTCTAACGTATAACTATCTGTGTGATTGCCTTTTTTATGTACAATAAAGTCTTCTCTATCTCCCTCTATCTACATTGGACGAGACTATGTTTCACGGTGGAGCCAGAAATCAAATATTAAATTAGCCAACAAAATGTTTGAACAAAATTTTTTTCTCCCATATCTACCTACTTGGCATATATCTGAGGTACCAGAGGTGTGCACTGAAAATAACCAAGGAAAGACAAAAAATATCTAATATCTGAGTCCAAATCTGAGCTAATATCAAGTCTGCATAACAGCCTATGAGCTTAATAAATACTAGAAATAAACATCAGGCTGGCAAAGGGATATACACCATTTATAGGGGCATTGTACGATTATACAATAAGATACCTGAAAATATAAGCTTGCAGAAACGCGGTTATAAAATGTGTAAAGCATACTTTATGCCTAAAGAGCTGCTATAACATAGATTATTTAGACGACATAGACGAGTGCAATTAAAACCAGTTCAATGAATGAGTTGTAGGTTTTAGAATAGTATGTAATCTCTGTTAATTAAGGTCCAAATTTAACAGCACATTTAACAGGACAGGATTCGCAGTTTTGTGTACGGAGCCTCCGTACACAAAACTGCGAATCGGCGCGATAGGAATTCGCAACGCAGAAAACTGTGACACGAATTACTGCGATGCGATTTTGTACGGCAAGGCATCTCTTTTCCACGGTTCAGGTGACCATTCCTTCGCCGCCTGTCAACTGCACATGGATTGTAAAAAAAAGTGCTCACTTCTGTCATTGCTAAGAAAATACAGAAAAAAGAAACAAAGAAGACGTTGGGTTCATCCATTTATTACTATTATGAACCCGATGTGAATCAATCCGCATGTTCTTGCGATGCAGGCGCGAGCTCGCAGATTTTTACGATGCCACGCCGCGTCGCAGTTTTGTGATCGGGCCCTAAGTTTTGAGATTTCTTGTCCGTTTTTCCCCAAAATTATCTAGATTTTGAAATCGAATAAGAACATTTTGATTATTATTTTGAATAAAGCGACGATTGCACGTCATCAAACGAAGGTCATAACTTGAATTCATATCGTCAACCCAATTTTGGCTTCCATATTAAAGAATCCGCTTAGAAACCTGACCCGCAAGTAGAGGACGGTATCTAATAGGATCAATTGTCGTGCGCTGGCGCCGGCGCGGCGGCTCATGCGTACGCACGTGCGTGACTAGATCCGATGGCCGCTAAGTGTGATGTGAGTGTGATGATTGGAAATGAAACAGCTTATGCTTGAAATGTATTAATGGGCAATTCCATTTTTAATGAAGACATGAAGGGGATAAAAGAAGAAAGATTGACGAAAGAAATATATCGAGCGAATTTGAAGGGACATCCCAGGCGGACATACTTCGACCAAATAGAAGATCTATTAGCAAAGGGCAAGATAAAAAAGTACTCGAAACCGGTAAGCGTGCTAATGTATGTTGATGAAGCGAAAGAGATCTGTCAGGATCGAGGCAAGTGGCGGGACCTGGTCTCTGCCTACCCCTCCGGAATACCGGCGTCAATTTATGTTATGTTTGTCTTTCGTTTAACGCGGCTCATTCGACTCATCGACGTATTCAATAAACGCCAATAAACTGCACCGCAGTTTGGCGAAACTTATAAAAAAATCTAAAGGTCTTTATTAATTAAATAAAAAAAGAAAATTAAAATGGTCCAGGTGACCTGCGAACTTTCGGACACCTACGTAAAACTCTATAACTGCTTGCCGATAAACTGCATTGGCAGTTTGGCAGACTAATGAATAATTTACTTTGACTAATTTACCGAGAATAAAATAAAGCAAACAAAAAACAGTTATTAGACGAAACTAAGTAAAAACTGTTTTTAAACAGATTAGAATGTTGCACGAAAATTAGGTAAACCCAGAAAAAATATCCGTAAGGGTAAGGGTTGCTTATTGATTACGTAAGTCAATTTCAACCAGTTTCGGACCCCTCTTCTCGCTATGTACGACAAAATAAGCCCCATTTGAACCCCATATTTGCAAATTTGGACTTGTTCAGACTCCTCCCCATATAATAAGTTTAAGTATCGAAATAACTAAGAATTATTAGATAACCTTTAACCATCGACGGCACTCGCGTGTACACACATGCGTGGCCGAATTAACATTGCTGTTCGTCGGTGTGTAGATTGAGACTGAGTGATTGAGGAGAATGTCGCGAAGTTAATGAGAATGAGGCCGTTTGTGAACTGAGGCTAGTTTAAGGTCTTTGACTGCCTGCCTCCTTGATCTAGCGGTTAACAGGCTTGCTACCAAAACAGAAATCGTGTGTCCGATTCCCATCGGAGGCCGCTGTACTTGATTTGTACGAATGGCCTCAGTCATTCTAGTTTAATTTAATGTCCTTGCCTGGATACCACAGGACAGGGTATCCTAGTTTGGGACCAGGACAAGTGACACTGTTGTGTGGAACTTATTATTATTAACTTTTTAATAATAATAACTTCCACACAACAGTAGGAGAAGCTACATTTCAAACCTCAATAAGACTGAGTAAAGGGTATACTTGCTAGAATAACAATTTTAAACCCATTAAAACAAGCGATTACCAAAAATATTCAAGAATTCGTCTGTAGTTTTAAGTTTCCCATCTACACATTTTCTCAAAATTATTAACAAAATAAAAATGTAATCTCTAATTACACGTCAACAGAATTCACGTGGCATGAAGCGTGGAGATTGGAAGGCTCATTGAGCACTAAGTCAGATATTAATTCACATGCAGGTGCGTTTATCATCGTCTGCACTATTTTTGTACCATGAATATGGACCACGCATGGACAAAGAATTTATGTTAATATTCATAGCGTATTTTAAACGAATAATCGAGTAACAACAGGTGATCTATTAAGAAGAGCTATCATGGAGCGAAGAACACGTCTCATTGATGATAATTACCTATATTTTGATACGGGAATATTGGTATAATATAACTCCACACAACACAATCACTTATCCTGGTCCCAAACCAGGATACCCTGTGCTATGGTAACCAGGCAAGGACATCAAAAACATGGAGATGTATCCGAGACTGCGGTCATTTATACAAATCATAGAACCCACGACCTCTGTTTTGGTAGCCAACAAACTAACGAGATATCTTACGGCCCTTCGCTTAACTTGTCTCAACAGAGATCAAAACGTAAATCAGACATAATTAGAACATGTATAAGTAATTAGGCACATCACTTGGTTAGCACACACATTTTATGATTGAGTCATAAGTACATTTTGAGTTATAAATATGACTAACAGTACTAATTGTATGACTAATCAATAAAGGACCTGACATCCTTTCAAAGATATCCTATCTAATGTTACAAAGTTTCCACTATTATTAACAACTTAAAACAAGCTCAGTTTATGTGCGGATGACATAACCACAATAAAACACATGTTTATTTATGTCACTTTATCAGAGAGTTTATTACAGCAGCCACGCCTACACTGGACTTGATGATAACGGTCGCCATTAATAGACTTATTTTATGAAAACGAACAAGAAATTATACCGAGAAGTGTTTTAATTAATTATTTTCAAAAGAAGACCATGCGAAGAACTGCAACATTAGAATAAGACGACTTAAAACTTTATATGAACTTAAACTTTCGTAAACATTATTGACTAAGTCTATTGAATTATCATCATCATCATCAGCCTATGCTTGTCCACTGCTTGACATAGGCTTCTCCTATTGCACGCCACTGAACACGGTCCTCGGCTACTCTCATCCAGCTCTTGCCAGCCGCCCTGCGAAGATCATCGCTCCACCGAGTCTGAGGACGTCCTACACTGCGTTTACCGATCCGCGGTCTCCACTCAAGAACTCGTCTACCCCATCGGTTATCAGTTCCTTCTTCGGATGATATGGCCGGCCCACTGCCACTTCAGCATGCTAATTCGGTGGGCTATGTCGGTGACTTTGGTTCTCCGTCGGATCACCTCGTTTCGAATTCGATCTTTCAGAGAAACCCCGAGACAGCCCTTTCCATAGCACGCTGAGCGACTTTAAATTTGTGGACCAGCCCAGACCAGGACCAGAATTATCATAAGCAGCCTATATACGTCCCACTGTAGGGCACAGGCCTTCTCTCAGAGAGAGAGTTGGGCTAAATCACCACGCGTGCCCACCGCGGATTGGCGATTTCAAACGCTTCCGAGTCCAATGTTCTACCCACTAGGCTACCACCACATGAATGCTATATTTGAAATAAATTTAATTTGTTGAAAGTACTCGGTCCACTATTGTAACGCAGGTACACGTTAGCAAGATTGTAAAACAAAGTCGTGGACATAGGAATGTCAGGTCACACAGCAATCTCCGACAGTGACTCATTTATTAGAAAGTCGCTCAATAGTTTTCCTTAAGGTGGGACGATTCCCATACAAATGATTATTCCCAAATTTGTTAAAAAAATTACCTGATTATACACCGAAATTATGTATATCTGCATTAATTTAGACTTAATTTTTCTTATTTGCGCAAATTTATATGTTCTTGAAAAAAACAGTAGCTTATAAGCTTAAAGGACATCGACAATCTAGTCTATACAAACAATATGAATTTAATTTTAGTATTAAACTACTGTTTTTTTTTCAAGGAAATGTAAATTAGCGCAGATAAAAATCTTAATTTATGCAGACAGATATAATTTCATCGTGTGATTATGTAAATTCTTTAACAAATTTGGAAGAAATCATTTGTATGAGAATCGTCCCACCTTAACTAATACGTGTTGTAAGAAAAAGTTAACCTATTACTCATTTGCAAACATTTCAATCCGCCTATTCAAGTTCTATTTCTGGAAAAACTGCATCATGACCCTGCTCCTAACACACATCACGAGACTAAAACACAAATTATTGTTTAGTTTAAACTGTCTACTATTAGCATTGTGTACGGCCTTATCGTTAAGATCAATCATAAGATTTTTTTTTAAGTGCTACATTTTGGATTTTGTGCAATAAAGTGTAACAAACAAACAAACAAACAAAAACAGAATGTACAAATCTATGCTATCGCCAGATGTCAAAAGTCAGACAGCCTTTTGGTAATGGATGACGAAGAAATGAAGTTGCATGCGTGCTGAATTTTAAGGGAAGCATATTGGGTTAGATTAGAACACTTTATTGCACACACAAGAAAACAAAACACATTAAAAGGCTCACACAAGCTTCTTTAAAATAGTAGATTGTACAACAAGTGCATAAAACGCACCATTTTACTCGAGACGTTTATCCATCCGAGCGAGCTTGCGAGCGAGGATAGATATAAAGTCGAGTGTAAAATGGGTTTTATGGACGAGTTGTACACTCTACTTTTCACTTCGATTGCGAGGAAATGAAACAGCAACATGTAAATATAGTAAATGCTAATTTAATTAAAATTGAAAGTTACATTAGAGCAATGAGAAATATTTAAAGCTGTTGGTATCTTTGCCTTGGTCTTAGAATACGAACGAAACGAAATAAAATAAAGAGGTTGTTGTATGAAGTTAAAGATGTTCGTGTGGCTGTTGCAGCGATTGCCTTGGTCTTCGACGAAGATTTTACTTTATGCTCTAGAGCATAAAAAGCGACTTTATGTCGCCTACGCACGACATAAAGACGAACTTTTAGAGCATGAGAAGTGAAAAATACATTAAAAGGCTCACACAAGCTTCTTTAAAAAAATCTTTAAATACAATACAATACATATCTAAGCTTTGCCGTAGATATACAATTGGTAGTTTTATCGCTAAAAGCGATCTTTTCCAAACAACCTTAGGATGGATAGAACTGAAAGATGAAGAGAGCAGGTAGGTAGGTGTACATGAAATATGGAAGAATATTTACATAAACTAACTGACTTACAATTTTGATTCTTTGGTTAACTGGGATTATGTTTCTTTGGTACCTACCCAAGTTAGATTAGCCTAGAAACCCAAAAGTGTAGGTATAAACCACATTTAGAATACAGTTTATTTTTTTCGACACGAGCTCAGTACTGTCTGAGAATCAGGGTTCAGCATTGTGAATGCAGTCTTGCTTGGCATAATTATGCGTATACTCTCCATGAACAACAAGGATTCTGGTAACTTATGTTGTTCGTTGATAGGAGGGAACCTTAGGTCACCAGAAATGCGCAGAATTTACGCGTCGTCCGCGCGGGTGCCGATAAGGATGTTAAATATAGAAACGAGGCGCATACTGTACGCACTGAGGACTGAGTTATTATAGTACTGCACTACCTTTCATATCGTCGTTCATATTGCAAAATGTTACATGTCAAAAAAATACGATTTTTTTGTTTTTTCATCCAAATAGTATGAAAAATTAGAAGAAAATTAAGTCGTTATAGTATACGCAGCTAATCAGGCCGAGGATTAAGATGTCTTGCACGTGTGACAGAATCAATTTTTTATACAATTTCGATGAAAAAACAAAAATCGTATTTTTTTGACGTGACATTTTGCAATATGAACGACGTTATGCAACGTTGATGACAAAACTGTTATTGAGAAACGAAGAGTACTATTAGTTACTGAAGTTTTATTTTTGTTAATATTTTTATTGTGCAATAAAGTGTAGTCTAACAAAATAGGAAAGATATATTTGATGTATTCTGTGAAAATGACTACCTAACTAATCACGAGGAAGCTCATGAAGGCGCCAATAATCATGATGATCTAAATAAAAATTGTATGATGATACACATATAGATTCGAATAGAATAATAGAAAGAATAGTCACGTGTGATGCGCTGAAACACTAGAAGGGAATAAAATAAAACAATAAGCGATTCAAACAAGGACCAGACAGACAGCAAATTACATTCGAAATCTATTGCTGAGTATTCAGGCCGAATTGTAGATAAATAACGTTCAAGTGTCATAGATTTCAAGAACCGCAGACATGTCAACATAAATTGATCAAGCAAAGGCAAAACATTTGCAGCAACTCTTATTAAACAGAACAAAAGAGCTAGTACTGGACTAAAGAGCACATTACATGCTGTGGCTGACTGTATCATATGTCTAACTGGGTCAATAAGAATCGTTGCCAATAGGCAAGCGCGAATATTGCCATTAACATCGACACTGGTTGTGCAGATGAAGGTAAACACAATAAGTTACAATAATCTGGAGTAATCTCCATTAAACGACATTTTTATTATGGGCCTCGTAAGAAGGCTCAAGGTCGCCCAAGGAGCAATGGAGAGAGCTATGTTAAGAGTTTGACTGCGTGATCGAATCAGGAATGAGGAGATCTGCAGAAGAAACCAAGTTACTGATGTAGCTCGAAGAATTGCTCACTTGATGTGGCAATGGGCGGTGCACACAGCTCGGAGAACTGATGGCCGTTGGGCCGAAAAAGTTCTCACCTGGCGACCGCGGACCGGACGACGCAGCGTTGGCAGGGCCCCCACCAGGTGGTCTGACGACCTGGTTACGGTGGCGGAGAGTCGCTGAATGCGGGCGGCAAAAGACCGGGAAACTTGGAAAAACATGAGAGAGGCATAATTATGTCCTGCAGTGGACGTCAAATGGCTAATGATGATGATAATTTATTACGGTGAAGTCGACAACTGAGCGACCTTCACATTTTCGTTGAGAAATCACCCGTAACGTAATTGAGTAGAATACATAGTAATTGCATGGATATAAAAGACGTACTGTTAATGTATATTTTTCATCTATATATCGAAATCGAAAATATCGAAAATGTGGGTGGAATGGCCGGTAGGAAGTCCTATGCGAACATACGTCGATCACACAGGGGGTGTATTAGGGAAGGGCAAGATAAAATTACGTGAGACCGGTGTATGTGTGTGTATGCAGCAACTAACGAATGTTGATGAAACGAAAGATGTTTGTGAGGCTCTTGGCAAGTGGCAGACCCCGGTATCTGCCTACCCCTCCGGGGTATAGACGTGAGTTAATGTAAGTATTTATTTATGTATAATTTTCGTACGTATACTTGGCGTACCTTTGTCCCGCAGGGGCAGACAGATACCAGGGTCTGCCACTTGCCACGATCCTGGCAGATCTCTTTCGCTTCATCAACATTCATTGGTCGTTGCATGCACGCACGCCGGCTTCGGGTACTTTTTTATATTTTTAGCATTTGCATAAAGATTACGATAACGGAGATATAAAATATCTCCAACAACGCCACGTGACATCAGCCACATCAACTCTTGTTATCAACAGTACCCACTTTAAAAATGCAAAATAAATATAAAGACGTCTGACCGTGAATTTAGCTTATGAACTGTTACTCTATATATTTTATCGGCACCAGTTCCATCAGACTACCGATGTCTACGCTTAGTAATCAGCGCTGAGGGATCACTTCCTTAGCACAACGCTGAGTCAGCTGCCTTTTGTGGCAACTTAGATACACCGCAGGCTACATCTATGGTCCTGTTTTATTTATTCGTTTTGTCTGTTGTGCATTTAGTTTTTTTTCTGTTGTTGTGCATATTGTGTTACTTATCTGCTTATTTTGTTTCTGTGATGTATCTTGTTGGTATAATAAATGTCTTTCTTCTTCTTAGTTTTTATTTTCCATCGGAAGTACTCTAGCCCACTTATGTGCTCGTGGGCGATCATTCTGTACTTTGTTAATACGAAAACAATTTTAACGACTTACCGGCAATGATTAAAACTGCTATGGTGCCAATTAGGTACATAGTGCGCGTGCCAAGAATGGTTGCGTATATTATTTGTTTACTAATACGGGATGGAATTGTATTTAAGAGTTCCCATGAGGTTTTCACTAGTGCCATCAATGAAAGAAGCGTGTTTTTTTTTTTGTAAAAGTGGCTAACAAATAATAATAAAAACTTCCATACAATACAATCATTTGACCTGGTCCCAAACTAGGATACCCTGTGCTATGGTAACCAGGAAAGGACGTCACAGACATGACAATCCACCCAGGCTGAGGCTATTTGAATCGTGTGATTTTAAAACAACACAAGTCACATGCGTTTTTAAAATAACACTTGCCCATTTTTTTCTATTAAATTATTTACACCTACCTATTGATTTACATTAGAAAAAAAAATTTTAGTTTATTCGTACAGAAATCAATATAATATGCTAAAATATTGCTGTTGTAGATATTAGTATTTGAATAAATCAGTTTTTTCTATTTCCTGCAAAGTTCTAATGAAAGGACATGTGTCGTTTTAAAATCACACGATTCATTTAAGAAAAGAACCGACTTCAAAACACTACAGCACCAAAAACCACAGAAATAATTTAAACGAATATGTAAATTCAAAGTAGGTACACACATGTAGGTATTGTAGAAATATATTTCGAAGTCGGTGCCCCAAATGTAATCGTTTAAATTATTTCTGTGTTTTCAGTGCTGTAGTGTTTTGAAGCCGGTTTTAACAATTTATTTAAAAAAATACATTTCACGACCTTTGTAAATATCACTTCTATAAATATGACTCCACCAAATGTGTTTACCAAGAGCAAATGCACGAATCACTACACAAAAACAACCAACTTCAAGTTTGCCTTTAAAATTTGAATAGTTCTCTCGATTTCTCTAGGATTCCGCCATCAGATCCCGACTTGATGATTATGGGACCATCTGTGAAGTCCCTTTCAAACAAAAAATAATTTTCCAAATCGGTCCAGGCGTCTTAGAGTAATCGGGGAACATACATAAAAAAGACCCGACGAGTTGAGAACCTCCTCTTTTTTGAAGTCGGTTAAAAATTACAATAAGCATGATTGAGAGATTTGTAAGCCATATTTTGCAAAAAATATCCGTAAAACAATACATGATTCTTTTTATTTGCGTTAGTGAACCTCATGATGGAGCCCCTTTGAGCTGTCCATTATACGGAAGCACTTCCAGAGTACAAAACAAGAAGATTCTACTGCAGATTCAGATTACTCAGATACGTTGAAAGCAAAGAAGGAACTTAGTTTATTATTATCATGCCAACACAGACGTGTTAAAACAATATGAAAATTTTTTTGTACATTTTTTCATTTTTACTTGTAACGTTCATTGGGTCGCAGTCTCTGCGTTACTTCGAATAAAAACATGTTGATTTTTAAATGTCGTAAACTTGCGTGTGTAAACTCAAGTAATCAGCCAAATCATACAATGTGTGATCATATCTGACACTGATTGCCTAGTTTCTTTTAAAAAATATTAGTACTTTTGACTAGGCCATGGTGCTGAGTACTGAGCAAGTTTATATTGTTAACAATTGCTACAAAATTTGCTTAGGGGCGATTTTAGGGTTCCGTACCCAAAGGGGTAAGGGACCCTATTACTAAGACTCTACTCTCCGTCTGTATGTCTGTCACCAGGCTGTATGTCATGAACCGTAATAGCTAGACAGTTGAAATTTTCACAGATGATGTACTTCTGTTGCCGTTTTACAACAAATACTAAGATCAGAAAAAATAAATATTTAAGGGGGGCTCCCATACAAGAAACGTTGTTTCAAGACAGCGCTCGCTATCTAGCAGCCATCTATGTAACCTTCACAGCGCCGATGTCATGTCGTTAAATGTCAATGTTAAACTATCTTGTCTCAATCTTTGTCTAATGTTGTATAGATAATGGTACGGAACCCTTCGTGTGCGAGTCCGACTCCCACTTGGCCGGTTTTACATTATTGGATAGGCACTATAAGACGTTATAAATGTAATGGATTATTGGTGATGGAAAAATGGATCCCAAAGTAATTATTTTGAAGTAACCTGTTCAAAAATTACGGTGTAGATCTAGAGAATTAAATTTTCTTTAAAAAATAAACTATAACGTTACGAACAACGCAGATAATGAAATACACGACATGATAAGTGAGTACAGTATCAACACACAGGTAGCTCTCGAGATTGGGCAGAGCAATTGTTTGGTTACGTGATCTGAGTTTGCGGCACGTTTACATTTACAGTGTTTACTTTAGACGCGTGCGTCTATTAGATTTGCGTCGGCGAAGGCGTAAGGGCAAAAATCGGTGTCAACGGCTTGAGTGCAGCTCTAGAGAGCTGCATGGGTATGGGTAGTACTATGGCAGGAGTTACGCGTTTAGTGCCGCTATTTAAGAATTTCACAATGAATGTACTGGATAGTCTAGACCTTTTTACAAAAAAGTCAACGTCAAAGTAATTTAAAACGCGCAACTAGCGTCGTCGTATTACCCATGCTGGACTTGTTATAATAAAAAAAAACCGGCCAAGCGCGAGTCGGACTCGCGCACGAAGGGTTCCGTACCATTATCTATACAACATAAGACAAAGATCGGATTTGAGAACAGCGCCATCTACAGGAACCAACAGGAAGAGTTTAAGCGCTGTCTTTAGATAACGTTTGTTGTATGGGAGCCTCCCTTAAATATTTATTTTATTCTGTTTTTAGTATTTTTTGTTATAGCGGCAACAAATACATCATGCAAGCAAGATTTGTTGTATATTTGTTCGACGTAATGGAACAATTTAGGCATAAGCTATGAAACAATCACAAAAAGTCACGCAGAAAAAAACCCTGCGTAAAATGTAGAGAAGCGATATTTTTTTCTGCGACGTGTTAATAAAATTATGCACAACCTGAAGACAACTTCTCCAATATTCACAGTTAAACTACTTTTAAAGCAAAGCGAATGAGATAAGAAAAAGAGAAGATAATATTTGCAAAAGCAAACTTTAGAATTTTCAATTTCTATTTTCTCCGTACATTTTTGAAACTAAACGCGGTCGGTTTGTTAAAAAAAAATTGAGAATTTTAAAGTTTTAGTTATTTTAAGTGTTATAATTATCGATACTGGGGAAACCGTTTTCAGGGTTTGCATTATTCAATAGCACGTTGTGTAACACGCTTTGCTGAC
Organism: Yponomeuta cagnagella; assembly: GCA_947310995.1. Lineage (NCBI taxonomy): Eukaryota > Metazoa > Arthropoda > Insecta > Lepidoptera > Yponomeutidae > Yponomeuta > Yponomeuta cagnagella. The sequence continues at coordinate 17,347,242 of OX371277.1, forward strand.
TTCACGCCAGAGGCGGCGGCGGCGGCGGCGCAGCGCACAGTATTAATACACAGTTACCTCTAAAATTCCTAAAACACTTCAACTAGAGTGACACTTATTGTTTTTGTTCTAATTTTATGTAAGTTAAGTTCTTTATGTTTCTTTAACAGACTTAAAAAAAGAAGGAGGTTCTCAACTCATCTGAATCTTTTTTTTTTCAACGGATTTTCTGCTCTGTAGTGGCACTGTTTGATAGATAGTGCCAAAACCATTATGCAATGATTTACCGGAGGCTGCGACGTCGGTAGCAGAGAAAACAATATGGCCGACGAAAATAAAGCGGGAAGGGACAGGCTAGGTTCCGGTTCTTTCCGAAACTCATTTAAAATTTTCCAAGAAACGAAAATATATTTTTTTGTAACAAGAAAACCATTAAATATTTTTTTATATTACACCCGTATTTAATTAATTTGTCCAGGATAGTAACATCGTACTATATCTGGATTTTAATAAGCGTAAAAAAATATATGTTATTTAAAACATAACATCCACTAGACCTGGTCCCAAACTAGCACACTCTGTAATATGGTAACTAGACAAGACCTTATAATATTGAAACATTATTCAAGCCAAGTATAGGACTGTTTAAAAACTCAAATTAAAAATTAAAAAGACCCTGACACAAAAAACTAACTCTTAAAAAGTAAACCGCATCATCGTCGCGGCTTCCGCCAAATCAAAGCAACAGCCATTTTTATTCCGCCATTTTGTTTTCTTTATCGTACTTAAATTTGCCTAGTGTGTACGTTGTTTGAGTCAAAGCACCAACCAACCCTATATAATGTTCCCGTTTTGTCAGGCAGTGGACCATGTCCCTAAACGGCTGAGTGGATTTCCATCAAACTTGGCTAAGAACCATCTCGATCAATCTAGCTTTCAATAAAAAAAACCGCATCGAAATCGCTTGATCCGTTTAGCCTCTACGACGGAACGTACAGACATAGGCTTCAAACTTATAACACCCCTCTTTGCGTTGCGTCGGGGGTCAAAATAGTGTAGGTATAGGAGGTGAACAGATCGAGCCAAAAAGCTAAGATGATAAACAACATAAAAAAGATGTTGTTAAAGATTTATGTGATGTGTGTGATGACTCATCCAACAAAGTAAACAATGGAAAGTGCCGAAGGGTAATAAAGCCAAGAGTATAATAAACCCTATGGCAAAAATTACAGATTAAAAAAATGCGGATAGAAACGCGTACGTGTATCTCATAATAAGACTGGTTCCTTCTTAAATATAACTAAAAATATAATAGTTGACTTAAACTTATAATACAAATACAAATACAAAATTTCTTTATTTCATGAACAGGATTCATTTGACAGGGGTTGGGACTCTCCTGTTAAGTTAAAAAACCTGTGTTAGGAGAGGCCCGCTCTCTCAACGTATATACATTTATTCCTGTGGTACATTTAAGGTGTAAGCTATTACTAAGTTAACGATAATAATACATCTAGGATTTAGTCTCAGGTTTGGATACTAATAGGAACTTTATATGTAAAACTAGTTATTAACATGCAAAAATTTTAGTTCAGTTAAGCAATTCTTCTGTCTGCGCATAAGACAGCGTTTTCAACCAAATTGACAGAGCTTTTTTACATTCATGATATGTCATGGTATAAATGTTGATTTGTCTGTTAACTTTATTGTATAGTCTCAAAGATTGTGCGGAAAATTGTTTTGACGCAAAAACTGTTCTCGTTTTTTTAGTTTTTACAACGGTATAAGGATTACGTTTTTTCATAATGTTTTGGTCTACTTCCGTATTTTTATGAATCTTTAATGTACACTGTAAAATATACAATTGTCTGATGGTCAAAACATTTGCATCATTGTAGAGTTTTGTGGTACTATACAGCTTTTTCTTACGCAGCATTACTTTTAGGATACATCGTTGGGACCGTTCAATACTTATGAACTTAGATTTAAAAGTACCACCCCATATAGTAATACAGTAGAGTATGATAGACTGGACCAGAGTAGTATAAATATATGTAATAAGAGTAGTATCGCAAATATTTCTAAGATGCTTAAATAACCAGATTAGCTTTCTTGCTCGACTTGCCACTGATTCGAGTTGTGGATACCAAGAAAGATTGCTGTCTAATACAATGCCCAAGTACCTTGTAGTATTCACTTTTTCAATTGTTTTGCAGTGGCAGGAGTTTGCGATTCCACCACTGGCACATGTATGAGCAGTAAGTACTTGACTTTTATTAGGTTGCATAGAGTCACGAATCGAGAAGGTAATATAATTAGTTTTTTTCATGTTTAGTGTTAGTAAGTTGTGTTGTAACCATTTTATGACTCTATGCAATCCATTTTCAGCCATGTCAAATGCTTCCGGCCAGTTCGTACCATGAAAAAGCAACGCAGTGTCGTCTGCATATGAAAAAATGTGGCCGTTACTTAGTCGTAGGTTAGTCAGATCATTAATGTATATAAGGAAGAGGGTCGGTCCCAGGACACTACCTTGTGGAACACCATAGTTGGACGTAAATAGGTCATCACTAATAGTTTTCTCGTCCAGTTTAACTCGTTGACTGCGATCAGCAAGATAACTGGTAAGGAGGTCTAGAAATGTACCTCTGATACCTATCTTATCTAGTTTTTTTAGTAGAATGGTAGTGGAAACCGTATCGAACGCTTTTTGTAGATCCAAGAATATGCACAGAGTTTTTTTCTTATCGTCTAGACACTTGGTTATATTTTTTGTAAGGTCTAATACTGCATCTTCTGTACTCAAGCCTTGTCGGAAGCCGTATTGCGCTTTAGAGAGAATATCATATTTTGTTAGAAATTTTATTAGTCTAGAGTTAATTAATTTTTCTATAATTTTTGACAAGACTGACAGCACAGAAATTGGCCTATAGTTATTTATATCGTCTCCACTACCGTTCTTGAAAATGGGATGTATAATTGAACGTTTGAGCAGCCGTGGAAAAATACCCAACCGGAAGACAAGAGACGAGAGGTGAGTAATAATAGGAGTAAGTATTGTTTTAGCTAATTTTATAAACTTTGTGGGGATATTGTCCCAGCCAGCAGCAGATTGAGTTTTTAAATTTATGATGATCGATTCTATTTCAGAGAAATCAGGTTCTATTATGCCAATAGAGTTTAATTGTGTAGGTATTGAAGCAAAGTATTCATCTAACTGTTCTTGGTCATTTGTTATCTGCTCAGCTAATGTTTTCCCTACTCCAATGAAATGGTTATTAATAAATTTTGCTGATTCCGTTGGAATAGACTTTAAGTTAATTAGATCGATAGTAGATTTTTTCTGTTTATTTAAATTAGTTATATTTTTAATACACTTCCACAAAGATTTGTTATTTGTTTTTGCTTTATCTAATAATGATTTTTCATAATTCCTTTTTTGTTTTTTTATTAAGTTATTACAGAAATTTCTGTATCTACGATATGTTAATTTGAGAATTTCATCAGTGTCGTTATTTTTGAGTTTTTTCTGAAGATTATTTCTATGTTTTATGCATTTTAGGATTCCAGGCGTAATCCATGGTTTAATAATTTTTTTGTTGTTTGGTATTTTAATTGTTTTTGTGTTTAAATTTAGAGACGTTGTAATTGCAAAAACTAGTTTTTCTGCCACAGTATCTGGATCAGTAATTGACAGTAAATCAGGAGTGATGTGGGTTTTTAATGTAGTCAGTGCTTCAGTGTAGTTTGTTAGGGTTTTTGTATTTGGTGCTTTATATGTTAATTCTTTATTGTAAATAAACATAGTAGCCATTTTATGGTCTGTGACTGTTGTGTTTAGAACTGCTATTGTCGCTGAAAACTTGAGCGGGTCTAGGTTGGTAAATATATGGTCTAGGCAACTATTAATTCTTGTATCAAATCTATGGCCAGGTAATAAGAAGTAACTAGCCAGCATGTCCAGGTACGAGCCTGTGTAATGGCTTGTATTTCCTTCTATTATATTTATATTGATATCTCCCGTTAAAATTATATTTTTGTCATTTGGATGTATAGTGTTCAGATGAGTTTCAAGGGATTTAATAAATTGATCAGGGTTTGGCTCGGATGGAGACCGATAAAGACATATTATTTTAAAATTTGAAAGGGTTATTTCTAGGCATGAAGCACCATGAATAGGAATTTCATTTGTGGTATGCATGATATTAGATTTAATGAAGACTACAACACCGTCATTTTGATTCGTTTTTTTAATGGTGCTGTACGTTAAATAGTTAGGTTTATTTGGGAGAGGTTTATCCAAATTAGTTCGGCATTCAGTCAGCACAATGACATCGATGTCTTGTGTAAGAATAGAAAGATTTACGTCTAAATCATCAATATTCGAGGTTTTATGAATGCTTCTAATATTTTGGGTAATAATTGAGAGGTTCGGAACGCTTGACGGTAGTATATTAGGTAGTTCTTCTATATCACAAGTCAGAGAATGAATGTTACTTGTGTTATCTAAGTCGTCGATTATAGAATTTGGCTTACTCATGGAAAAAAAAGTTTGCAGGGGACACCAATTTTTTGCAACATAAATTTAGGTTAATAGAACTTTTTGTTGGCTGAATGTATTTATTATACTCATGAAGCTTTGAATATTGTGTAGGATAGTGTAGGGTGTATGATTTGTATATAATAGGCTTTATATTTATTAGTATGTATAAGTGTGAATAAAACTTTTTTGATGCAGATCCTTTGTAGATGAAGTAGTACATTTTGGAAATTAATTTATGTGTTAAACGAAACCTTATGCCAGCCCTGCTGTCAGCCGCGTGAAATGAGATAATTTTACAGACAGTGAGTATTACTAAAAACAAAGATAATATTAAAAACGTAAATTGGTACAGTTCTCTATAACATACAAACATAACAAAAAACACGTAGTAGGAGAATGCGGGTAATTCCTGGGTTGGTAGTCACATTTCCTCTTTGATTCTGACAAAATCATTCTCAGATTCGATGCGGACTGATGGGGCACCGTCTTTCTTGCGAAGATATACCTTGCCGTAGGATGTCCAGACGTACTTGAAGGAATTAGTCTTCGCGAAGTCGCGTGCCAGGTAATAGAGTCGCTTATTCTTATGTGTTAGGCTTTCTGACAAATAGACGGGCCTTGGTGAACCGCCAATGCCTAGGTTTGCAGAATTCAATTTATTGTTGCCGTTAGTTTTGTTGTAAGCTTTGGCCGCCTGTAAGATTTTCTCCTTTGCCATAACCGTTGTGAAGTCCACAACAATTGGTTGGGATGGAGCTGATTTAGTAGGCAGTCGAAAGACGTCTTTCACATCGTTTTCCTGTAACGGCACGTCCAGGTTTCTACCCATTGTAATAATTAGTTTCACCAGGTCTGTTTTGGGTTCCGGATTTTTCTGGGGGACATTTCGTATCTCCACACTGGTGGACTTTAGGTTTCTCTCCAGACTCTCGACTTTACTTTCCAGCGAATGGATATATGCAATGTTATCTTTCCTTTCGGAAGCCATTTCGTCCATGCGTTTTATGACATCATCATATTGAGAGGACATAAAACCTATTGATTCAGTTAGAGTACTGTTTTGCGCACATAGCGAATCTATTTTTACTTGCATAGAAGTAAGTTTCAGGCTTTGCTCTGAAATTAACTGTTTGATTTCAGTCATGAACAAATTGAGATCGTCGCCTTCATTGCGCTTGCGCTTGTATCTGTTGCTGATTGGATTAAAGCCCTCAGTGTCCGGTATTGATGTTGGTATATTGACGTCAGGCTCGGAGTAAGCGTGTTCTAAGGATGGATCTGTTTTGGTTGGAGTACGTTTGAGTGGCATTTTGTGTTCAACAGATCTCGCCTATAGTTAAGTCACCAACAAATAGACAAACAAAAACTAAAATCTTAGACACTGGTATGGGGTGTGACTCGAACCCGGGTCATCCGCCTCTCAGGCAGACGTCGCACCGCAGAGCCACGGTGAACTTAAGTTGGAAAGGTAAAAATGTTGTATACCTTAGTCGACTCGTGTGGCGGGTGAGGGTAGAAATAAAATTTATGCCACTATCTCGTTTCCCCGAGGTGGAGTGCCAGGCCACTGGACGCTCGCTGTTCGTCAGCCGCCTCCTATCACGTTGTAATAATGTAGTAAAAACGTGTCTTCACACGCAAGCAGAAATCACTAAACTGTTAATAGCTTTATGGTTTAAAATTGTGTACAGCAACTTATAAAATTATAGAAATTTCGCAAACACGTCTACACTCAACGGAGTCTCGAAGAGAGAGTTCTTACAGAAAAGAGTATTAACATTCTGTAGAATTCTAAAGGACCCGATCGGGCCGCCATAACAATGGTTTTTAACATTCAAGTGCATGTTTGAAATTATAAGATTTTTATAAGCAACACATGTCGAATTCATGAGATAATACAGCATAATTATAAAATCCGGTGCCATAGTGCTAATGAAGGCATGTAGAGCAAACAATAGGAGAAGATGCGTAGTATGAAATACAATGAAGGTGCTTTGCATCAAAGCATACAGATTCATCGATAACGGTAATCCCGGCGGCAGAGACCAGGGACTGCCACTTGCCACGATCCTGACAAATCACTTTCGCTTCCTCAACATTCATTAGTCGATGCAAGCACGCACGCCGGTTTCGGGTACTTTTTGTCTTGCCCTTCGCTAATACATCCCCTATTTGGTCGATGTATGTCCACCTTAGACGTCCCTTACCGGCCGTTCCACCTACATTCACTCGATATATTTGTTTCGTCAATCTTTCTTCCTTCATCCGCTCCACATGTCCAAACCAACGCAACATAAATTGTGTATGTATTTTAAGATATCCACGATAACACTTACGTATGGGACATAAGCGCATAAAAACAGTAGTATTTCAATGACAGATGAGTCATATAAGGAAAAATCTAAGCAAACGTGCAAGACAACTTACAATAAACCATATCAATGAAGGCAAATAAAAATCAAATTACTAAACGACTAGACGAATGACGTATTAATCGGAACCTACGTGCGGTTCGATGTGTACGCTGTCTGCGGATATCCTATATTTTGAAATTTTGTACTCGCAACCAATTTTCTAAATATAGGATATCCACGGTGTACAGTCTAGTGTTTAAGCTTATTCTCTCTCTCTCTCTCTCTCTCTCTCTCTCTCTCGCTCTCTATCTATCTCAGAGAGAACGCCTGTGACCTGCAGTGAGGGTTTACAAATCGATTCCAGAATCAACAGTAACAATTATATCTAAGAACACAGGACTAGAGGCAGAATTAACATAAGAGCATAGATAGAATAAATAACATTAAAAATAAAGTAACTTTAAAACATACGAATATCTATAATTAGCACAATCCGTATGGTGGTATAATAAGATCATGGTCAAACACTCTCCTGAAATACAGGTCTTTTAGTTTAGGAGACAGAGCCAATAACCACCACAATCATTGTAAACTCTGGATGTGCTTAATTGTAATCACCACACTATTAGTAATACATTATTTTTAACTTTAATGTGGTGAGAAATAAACATTTCATTTAATTTCTAAAGAAGAGGCAGTGGTTCTTAGAGACCCAACTATTTAAATCTTGTTACCCATTAGAGAATATTGCCAGCCTCCGTCTAAATTATCCTTGCAGGAAAGCTGTTTACTCCCCGTAAGGGTAATTACCCACTTCCGAACCTGTGTATCTAACACCAGGGACTAGAGTATTAGGAGAAATGCTACGCCAACTCTTGAAGGCCAATGTCAATGTTCAGTGAAATGAAGAAACGTTACTGCTCTACTGAATATTTTTTGCAGAAAAATCTTATTGTCTTCTACAGTCTAGACTCGTAACATCTCAGAGAGGTAGGTATGATGAGAAGTTGGCCATTTGAGAAGGAGACCCCTGGCGGCCGAAGGGTTAATCCCATATCGATCCTAATCCGCACTCGAATTGCTCCGAGCGACGAGACGTGTCGACATAGCTTCTGGCAACTCGCCACAGGGCGCCCGGACAAGCTCGGTGTGATTGTCTTACATTCCGTACGTTTCTGTTTATGCTGAATACTTTGATGTGTTGTTAGTTTAGGTTGTACTAGGTCCGAAATCGTTGTATCTATTACGATGCTATGCCTAAATATACGTCGGACTGAATCAGTCTAGAATATTCGCAGTTCTCACATAATACGTAGAGTGATACAGAACTTCAAAGAGTTTGCACGCAAAACGAGGACGTTTTCCACATGTTAGAAACAGATAGATAGAGAACACTTTATTGTACACAAAAAAGGAAATTACACAGATATTAGAAACCAATGGTCGACATCGACGTACAATTGCAACAGCAGAATCCTTCGATCAGCATTATCAGCATAAATTGATGCACACGCTTTGTGATGTTTTAGTACACCAGAAAAGGTGCTGGAAAAAGTGGACAAACCAATTCGGTCCAAAATATCTATAATTATGTACCAGGCACAGCCTGGGTGTCACGTCTTCTATGTACGGTGGCTAGGAGATCCAGTGGTACCTAACCTTATCCATCATATTTGTTGTCCTCGCGGCCTATTGGGGAAACTTAATGGGAAACATTTAAAGGCATATAAAAAATGCTTCTGACATAAATAATGCTACTAAGCACTGCAAAAATAGCTACGACTGTAATAAAATAAACCCCCTACAATAAAATGACATCTAACGAACAAAATAATTTGCATCGCTATGATTAATAAACTAAACTAAAAAAAATATTCATACCAAAGCTTCACGCGCTTTTTAAGTACCCTTAAAATGTGTTGCTTAATTTCATCGAAGTCTTACATGCAGTATTGTGCCTAGTATATCAAAATTCTGATATCAATATTATGTAGGATTTGGGTTCAGTCGCCAACAATTAATGCGCTTATTTGTAAAAAGCATCTAAAATAGATGTAAAGATAATTTATGTTGCAGGCAGACTAACACGGCATTAAAGATGCAACATTACGCGTTATTTCTCTAAGCCGAGTTGTTTTTCTGTATTTTACTCTTGGACTAGTCGTATAAAAGACACCATATGTGCTACGTTAAGTGCGCCTTGGCTGGGATATTTTTAGTCTGTCAACCACACCATTTATGGAACAGCCAAGTCTGGTTTGGTACCACGTTCCCGAGTAACTAGTTGAAAATCAAGTTTATCTGGTTGTACCTTAGCGCATACCGTGGCTAGTGGCAAATTACTGAAATGTGAATACTGAACAGACTAAACATTTGATGAGGATATTGACTTTAAAAGTCACTTGTTTTAGACTAGGAAGAAATGAAAGTCAACCCAAGCAAATCCACTGTAATTTTAAAGTATTAATGAGTGCACGAAAGGGGCCTCTCTGAACGATGAACCTACTGAGTCCTATATGATTGACGAACCCAGGGCGACATTCATTGAGTGATTGGCAAATCCTTTCACTAAGAAGGCGAACCTCGTTTGTCATCGATACGCTTAGAAAGTTGGAAGGTTGGAAACGACAGCTAATTTAGCGCAACCTAAATTGGTACCTAAACCGGTAAATTGCAAAATTGATTTAAATTATACATGTGGCTCGAAAGGGTGTTTGTCTTCGAAGCCACAGGTTTTGGTTAAGCAGCAAACCTGCACAAATTAGCGTGAATTCAGATAAGTGCAGCCATTAACACGGTCATCATTAAAACGGTATGGTATAAAAATAGCACAGAGCCGTTACAAAACTGATTGTGGTGCAGCTAGGAGCATACGGGTTTTTCTTGGCGGTTTATCCCGCTATTAGTATGTTTGCGTCGATTGTGACTTGCAAGTTAGGTTAAAGAAGTACGATCGAAATACTCATCACATCAAAGTAACTAAAAGAGTACAAGAAGTTGAATTAGCGTTGGAAAGTACGTTTATAGCAGAGAATTGCATATGCACACCGTATTATGTAGATCTTCCCAGAGCAGGAACCGGCCCCTCTCCCACGGAATCATAGTAAAACCGTCCGGACCTTTCCTATCACTGTGACACAACACAACCCAGGTGGTTCAAGAAACGCAAGAATGTCAGCCGTAATAAGAGCCCCCCGGACGGTGTCATTGATGGAATGATGCCGTGAGTTCGCAATGGAGTCCGTGGCGCCCCAGCGAATCCACTTCTGCACCACAAATACAGCAGTGTGGTTGACAGATGTCGCAGCCTAAACGAAACGCCACAGTCACACACAAAGAATTATTGTCTAAAAGAGTTCCCAGTTGCGGCGATGCTTATGCGTGAAGCCAGAGCCCAGTCTGGTTGCGAAACTGAATAGTCTTCTATTTTTCTTATAGAAATCTATTAATTTAAATTCAAGTCTTCGTTTTGTACTTGGAAATAAGATACAATTTCCGTATAGCAGCACACATCAGAGAATATATTTATTGTATCAAATTGATCTGTTGACACACGCACGTGACCCGTGAATTTATTTAAGTAGGTGTTAAGAGAATCCGGTCAATGAACACAACGACATTTTAGCCATTTTCAATGAAGAGCAGAACTAACCTATCCAAATGTTGCTTTTTAGAACGAACGTTAGCTAGATTGTTTTATGACATACATAACCTACTGCAGTTAGGCACAATGTGTATTTGCCTTTAAATTTATGCTCCTCAGTACAAATACGGAGATAAATTTTAAGGCGCTTGCATAAAACTTATACTTCTTGTTGTAAGAGACGAATTAGGTTTTAAATTTAATAAACCTTTTCGCGTTTATTTTATAATATTGTGTCTCAGTTTTAATTAAGTATCGAAGTTAATCGAATGACGATTTTCGTAGCAGCCTATATACTGCAGATAAGCAGCCTATATACGTCCCACTGTAGAGCACAGGCCTTCTCTCAGAGAGAGAGAGAGTATGGGCTTAATCACCACGCATGCCCACCGCATAGCCACACCAAGTTTGAGAGTTGTAAGTAATACCATTCCTGCGGTAGAGCACAAACAAAAAACTCGTTAAAAAGTTTAGTATTTTGTATGGGTACCCGGTACCTTGCTTATTTTTTACTTTTTGTTTTATTTTCCTATTTGTTAGGGAATCCGCAATGATAACACATATACTGTGAACCAGGCAGACATTGTAGGCGTAACAATAAGGTCCGCTCGGCACACTTCGGGTAACGAACTCTAGAAGAGAATAGTAATGGCATGGTACAAGTGTCTAAACTCTGTTCCATAAACTTAGTCAGTAAAATGACATTTGCGATGTGACCAGTTTTTAACAGAAAAATAATAGGGATGTACACAATCGACATAAAATATCGACTTAGTTTTTTTTTTCAGTGATTCAGTGATTTTCATCATCATCAACCCATTATGTCCCCACCGAGGGGCACGGGTCTCTTCCCTGAGGAAGGTATAGGCCATACTCCACCACGGGGGCCAAGTCCGGATTGGTGGAGGCTTGTAAAGTCGAGCCCACCAATTAGATGCTTGCTTATGTCATGATAAATATAAAATATGAAAATTATTTAGTGATATGCATAAAAAATAAAAGCCAACCGATCTATGTATAATAAATACTTTTCAGGGTTCCGTACCTAAGAATAAGGGACCCTATTACTAAGACTCCACTGTCCGTCTGTCTGTATGTCACCAGGCTGTATCTCATGAACCGTGATAGCTAGACAGTTAAAAAAGTTGAAGATAAAATGATGAAATTAGATCACTTGATTGACGATGTCGTAGATACATTTATAATTCATGTAAGCGATTCAGATACTACGTCAATATCGTCCGATTCAGAATTTTATTTTCATATAACATAAATACAATCATTCAACTGAAACTAAATTCTCATTTTTAGTTTGTTTTCATGTAGATTTTAGTGTAACTTAATCATTGTATTTATATTATTAAACACTTAAGATGTGTTATTGGGTATTCAGGCTTGCCAATCATCAGGCTTTAAATTCGGATTTAGCAGAAATAAAGAAAAAAAATGAGAATATGACATGAGAATATTTTAAATTATCAAGTTACATCGTGTCAAAATTATCTCATAAATAATACTTCCGTGATTTGTCACCAACAACAGTACTAAGAAAAATAATTGATCATGTCGTTAAATCGATCGACTAAAGAACATCACTATTTTAGCTGGCAACTCTTTTTCACTAACATGACAGTTCTAAATGTCATTTTACTGACTAAGTTGGTGGGCTCGACTTTAGTAAGAATTCTTGTCTTGTTTTTGGTATGAATACAGCAAAGTGCACATATTTACAACTACCGATGAGGAAGAAATAAACAACCTTGTCATCTCGATTTCTTATTTCTAAAACCGATACCTAGGTCAAGTACCTCGGTACTGGCTGTCGACCTAGACTTCAAGACCTTTCCGTATACGATTGGAATTCGGCATGTCCAAGTATTAAACTCTCGCAATAAAATTTACTAAATGCCAAGCGCCACAAGTCTTACGGTTCCCGATCAGTCAATTAGTAAATTCTGAATATTTCGTTTCATTCGGCTTTGGTCTGGGTGTAATTTCTTTTCATACTGTCAAAGTCAACAAATTGGTATAGGTACTGGCCACGATTATGGCAAACCCCTTCGTGGTTAGAAAACCATGAAGGAGGCCTATGTCCTGCAGTGGGCGTCGAATGGCTGATGATGATGATGATGATGATGGTGGTGATGACTGGCCACAGAACATATTTTCTCTGTTCTGTGGTACTGCCCGACAAATTTTATTTGACCAAATAAGACTTCGCATGGAGCTATTTCAAGTCTCATTGGCGGGGAAAAATCGATTTCTTTCGATCGAAAAATTAAGATCAAAACACAGAAAGTCTAATGGGAATTAGTTAATTAGGGTTCCGTACCCAAAGGGTAAGGGACCCATTATTAAGACTCCGCTGTCCGTCCGTCCGTCCGTCTGTCTGTCACCAGACTGTATCTCATGAACCGTGACAGTTTGACAGTTGAAATTTTGACAAATGATGTGTTATATATATATATAAAAACAGAATAAAAGTAAAATAATTATTTAAGGGGGGCTCTCATACAAGAAACGTGATTTTTTTGCCATTTTTTGCTCGATAATAACGGCAACAGTTAGACGCTTGAAATATTCAAATGTTGTATATATAATCGTACGGAGCCCTTCGTGCGCGAGTCCGACTCGCACTGGGCCGGTTTCTTTTTATCATTTCACCGAGGACCAGGGCAAGTGTCGTGTGAAAGCCGTTATTATTATTAATTCTTCTGATTGATTTGACTACACACAAGTCAGTTAAATGCGTCGTCTAAATTTATTTATTTTACTTTTCAAAAACACAAAGCAAAACGATAGAGATAAGCTATTTTAACAAGCACAAATAAAACTCATTAACTCGACTGATAGTGTTGAACATCTAGACACGGGCTGGCGGGAATTTCCTAAGAAGAACAAAGATCAATCACATAAACGTTTCAGTTATCTAAAGGGTAAAGGAGACAGATTGCAAACACAAACTTACAGTCCAAGCACAGTTTAAATATGCTGTGGTAGTCTTTCAAAAAACCTATTTAGAGGCTATACGAGGCTAAAGTCTTCCAGTCTTATCCACAAAAAGTCGATTCCACTTAAGCCGATTTATGAGGGGAATTCCTGTTATAAACCGGCTTTAACTAGAATCGACTTTTTATAAGTCTGAAAGACGTTACCACAGACTATTAAGTAGACTGATTTTGAGGAGTGTTCTAGAGGAATCGCGTTGTTATCAATAACTCCTTCAAATTTCACAGTGCAGAGAGCTATTACAAACTGATGCCTACGTATTATTAATCATCATCATCATGAGCCATTTGACGCCCACTGCAGGACATAGTCCTCCCTCATGGTTTTCCTAACCATGAGGGGTTTTGCCACAATCGCCACGCTTTGCAGGCGGGTTGGCGATCGCAGTATGCGGTTGGAATCTTAGGAAGACGCTGCTGCCCGTCTCCTGGTAATATATTTCCTTAGTCGTCTTCTACGACATCCACGGAAGGAAATGGAGTGACGCTATTCTTAATCCGGCGATTAGGCATTATTAATAATAATACTTTATTCATTAGCTTCTTACTAAGTAAGTTACAGAGTGAGCCTAAAAATAACAGGTGATATAAAAGGATGTCCTTTGATTAAATGAAATTTGTGGCCAAATGAGCCTACTTAACAAGAAACTGGCAGAGCTTGTTTTATTATATTCTTTTTGTTGCACTAACCCGTGCTGGCACGGTTAGCCACAGGTCGCGGGTTCAAGTCCCGACATGGTGGGATTTTCAGCCTTTAAATAGGTTTTTAAGAGCTCAATTAACAAAACAAAACATTGGTTGGAGCGAGGGCAACCCAAATTGATTTCCTGGACTTTGATCCTTTAAAGGGCTCCATTAACATTAGCGCTACCAAGTGAAAAAAATTATATCTTTTTTACAGATAGTATTTGCAAAATGTGTCTGTACAATCTCTCAATGATGTTAATAGTGATTTATAGGACCCATGACCGAGAAGTAACAATGAAAAAACATTGTTATGGTGGCCCGATCGGGTCCATTAGAATCCTACAGATTACCACGCTGACCCCCATGGTTCAAATTAAGAAAAAAACTAGACTAGGGTAGATAGATAGATAGATAGAATATTCTTTATTGTATGTACACCAGGAATTACATATGAGAGTTTAACAATAATATAGTACAGTACAATTGGCGGCCTGGGTACACTATTTTAAAAAGCTATTTAGAGGCCAAAAACTCCACCCATGCCGGGACCCCAACCCGCGACCTCTGGCTAAACTAACTGCAAAATGGGTTAATCTATATATATATTAGGGTACACTACAATCTGTAAAACATAGCTTGAGTTCCGCGACAGCTGTCATCGAAATTGCGTCCATGAAGTTTTGAATTTTTTCACAGAATATTTGTACTGCGAAAACTCCGTACTTACTGCACAGATAGTGATGTCTAACCAGTATCGTAACTGGAAATTACAAACTTTCGATGATTTGGTGATAGATGATCTAAACAGCAGGTTTACCATTGGAATTAAAGTTTATTTGTTTGAAAAGCATTATCAAATTTCACAGCAAATAAAATGCTAACGTTGCTGCAAAATGCACGCCAGAAAATTGGAAAAAAGGCAGTTACGAAATGCAGAAATACTATGCAAGAAGATTGGGAGCGAGATGTTCGCTTTGATAATATTGAACAAGACTTGATTATAAATTTGGAAGACTGCTCCAGTGACTCTGATTCAGAACTGGAATCAGAAACTGATTTAGGGATTTTAGTATGTACACCTCTATGTGAATAAAACTTTGTAAAATAATATTTCTCGTGTTTGATTTCATATTTCCAACTGCTTGAAATTCTTCTTTCCATCCACGTTATCAACACGTTTTAAGTGACATTTGATGTCGACATCGTCCCATCCCTAGCCCTGTTAGTGTCGTGGAGCTCAAGCTATGTTTTACAGACTATTATTATACAGTCAACAACAAATCAACCTTACACTCTACTTGGCTACATTACGGGCGACTTTGGAACGAAAAGTTAAAAGGTTCCGTCGCATGTACAGCCAAAACACATACAAAAACTCACGCCTGTATCCCGGAGGGGTAGACAAACGGTTTGCCACTTGCCACGATCCTGACAAACCTCTTTCGTGGCAACCAAAAATATTTTACAGAATAAAGTTAGCTACTATATAATGTATTTGTCTAACTAACAAAATTTGTTAATGTTGTCAGTGAATGGAAATTTCTATGCGTGAGTTTTTTTTCTCAAATACAGTTTCCAATAGTAAAATGATAGTGCAGTTTAATCTGAAAAGGATACCTTAACAGAAAGTCCTAGTGGATTTATTTGTTTTTATTCCCTAAATAGCCTATGTCTGCAGATGAAGTTTATGCGACGCCGAATGATGCTTATGCGACGCGTATTTGTTTTATGGACTATGCGGATGAGTTTATCTTTTGAGTACCTACTGTTGTCCATATTAATAACGTCTGTTTTTAATTTGTTCTCGACCTTCTTACTGTATGTACCGTTTCTGAAATAACGAAATACTAAAACGTCTTTGTTTTTCGTAGTATTTATTTTTAGAGGTTTTATTACCACTTTTTTAATGGTTTTGGTTTTTTGTTTAGCAAATCAACACGGTCACTTTGAATATAAAGTTCAAAGTAATAAAAGTCAATACATTTAAGAAAATTCTGGTTATTTTGCGGAATTAAGGCCCGGATGTTTCTGTCCTTGCTAAAACATTTACTCCAGATCAACGTGTTGGTATCTATTATTTTGTTGAAACTCTACCTATCTACGACAGCAGTCACTTGGCCTTCCTCGATGCGATTGTATGTAACATAGCCAACACAATTCATGAGTAAAACAAGAAAAGAAGACAAGACATTTCAGCAACAAACAATGAAGAAGACTACTGATGATCAGCGATGTGAATAAGGAAACACCTTGCATATCAATTTAGATCATCCGCATAGTGGATTCTGTTACCTAATACTATAAGGTCCAAGAATCACTAATACTATAAGGTCCAAGAAGGCACGAGAATCCAAAGATAACATTGCGTAAAATTGTAACAACGATGCGACATCACCTGTTACTACAAAAACCACATACGGTGGTCAAATAAAATTATTGCAAGTGCATCAGCAAATTTGCAAAAACAGATGACAAGGACTCTTCCCGATAAGTAATAAAGATCACAATAGCACGACCAGAGGTATATTTTGACGTTGGCACGAAAGTCAATTCAAATGACGATTACGATTAGAAAGAAGCAGTATATCGGCGCAAACTCATTGATTCCTGTTGAAAACAAGATCAATGTCACATGGTTGTGCCTTATTATTTTTCAAGTGTATCTGAGAATAAAAATATGTACGACTGGAGTTCTTATCGTTGAAATGTGTCAAAGTTCGAAGGAGGCGTGTGACAAACAGTGGTAGAATTTATCGGCACAAGTATTGAAGTCCAGAGTTCACAAGTTAACTCGGTAAAATGAATGACGGGAGCCCGCGCTCCCCTGCATCTAGTTTTTGGAGAAAAAATTAAGATGGGTCGGTAAGGGGAATCTAAACTTGTGTAACAACTGGAAATCATTATCAGGACACCATATCTAGTACACTAACATATACAATTTATCTAGGATTATTGCAACTATGTACTATCACTTGCACTTGTTGCCTAATTAAATGTTTGACATGCATCCAAGTTTTATCCACTGGCGACAATAACAACAATAAGTCATTCTGAATGAACCGACTTCTTTTTCTGGTTCCAATTTGATTTGCGAAGTTTGGCAATCAGCTCTGCATATTTCTTGTAGTCTCTCGCATAGCGGGATAATTACGACTCTACGATCTAACAAAAAGTCCCCCCATCCTCTGCCCTCATCCAAGTGGCAGGAAGACGCTGGATGCAGGCCGCTTCCAACCGGTCTTTTTGGAAATCCATGGAGGAGGCCTATGTTCAGCAGTGGACTTCTTGTGGCTGAATGATGATGATGATGATGATGATCTAACTAAAAAGGAACACTTAGATTTACCACCAACGATCCAAAAAATCGACATCTATCAAGAAGCCTTGAAATACCATTGTAAATGAAAGCTGTTTTTTTTTCAGTTTAGTTTTAAAATTTTAGAGTTATGAATTATGACTAACCCCCAGTTTCTCGTGCACTAACACGCTGTTAATCTACTGTTAACAGCTGTCAATTGACCAAAGTGCATAGAAAAAAAACCACTGACAGCTGTAATTAACAGTAGATTAACAGCTTGTTAGTGTACGAGAAATCGGGGGTTAATATATTAATTTATATTTTTATTACGTACTATCTATCTACTATGTTACTGTCTTCAGATTAATAGGTGTTACCCAAGCTTGAAATATAATAGTTGTTAGGAATGAGAGGGCGGGAAGGCAATGGAAGAGATTGGCAAGAGACGTGGCAAGGTTGGCGTGATAGTGTCTTCACGACGAAAGCCATCTGTATGACGTTTGTTGTATGGGAGCCCCCCTTAAATATTTATTTTATTATGTTATTAGTATTTGTTGTTACAGCGGCAACAGAAATACATCATCTGTGAAAACTTCAACTGCCTAGCTATCACGGTTCATGAGGTACAGCCTGGTGACAGACAGACAGACGGGCAGACTGACAGTGAAGTCTTAGTAACTGTGTCCCATTTGACACCCTTCGGGTACGGAACCCTAAAAATCGTAGAATTGAACATGGTAAACACTTCTGTACAGGTATTAACACTTAAAAGACTGTTAAAAGAAACAAATAACACGCCGATATCGGATTGTTAAATTCCTGATATGCACTAAAGATAATTAGAATGAATGTCGATAAATCGTGGAAAGTTTTTGGCTTAACTATATTATCAGCTCATCAATCATGTTATGGACCAGACTTTTATCACTGAAAAGACGTAACATTTTAGTAGTCTTGCCATTCTCTACTGAAAGTGTAAATATTTTGCAGGTTACATTTGTGGAATGTTTCCGAAATTGTTTGCCCTAGACTTTAATTAATGTCACTTTTGCAAGTTCAACTTTATCTGCGTATCTATTTAATCAGTTCATAAGCCTTTTCCTCGTTATCAGGACATGTCAACAGAATTATTCTTGATGTCTTTCACAGGCACTTTGAGTTGAAATGTGCATTCGATACATTTATTTATGGATAAATGATGCACTTAATTTGATAACCTTTAATACACGAGCCATTTTACTGGTTGCGATATCATCAGCAACAGCAGTTTGCAACATTGTGTTAGGCTTGTCACGTTGTCACAACATGTAAACACAATATGCTTCATTAAATTAGTTGTCCCACCTACCCTTTCGTGGACGTGCAGTGCATTAGGTAGATAGAACTATCTGATCCTCCTCAGAGATATTTTCAAGGTCGGGACTGAGCAGGTTATTGCTAAGATATTTGCTTTTGTATCAACAGCGAGTGAATTTAACTCTGAAGGAAGAAACGCACCTACGCGGTGGCCAATGTTTTGGCAAAGGAGTGGTATATTGTTGACGATGCCGAGCGAGAGGAAAAGTTTCTTGGAATATTTTAAAGGATGATACACAACAAAGCGGTGGCGGTCCATACACGTCCGTATAAATACTACCAGTAAATGACGTATGTATGGACCGCCACGGCCACCGCGTTGGTGTGTATCATCCTTTAAAATATTCCAAGAAACTTTTCCTCTCGCTCGACATCGTCAACAATATACCAATATACCTTTGCGACCCTTACAGGTCTACGGGAACGCATATTTACGTGTGACACAAACAATTTGACCTATTCAGGTCGCGTGACGTTTATTCGACTGGCGCGGCCAGGTATTGGGGTCGAATGATGACGTGACAGAGATCACGCGACGCATAACATAATTCCCAATAGGATAGGATATAAATACAGAAGGTCTGTACAGGCTTTGTTGTTGGCTAAAATTAGACCCGATTCTGGATACGATGTTTAAGGAGTGACATTCGAGCACTGCTGGCTTTCTGGAAAGAGATTGGCTGGCTGGAGTAAGCTCACAGCTTTGCTAGGTACAATAAAAAAAGCCTTTATTCAAACAAAAACATGCACGTACAGAACTTTGCAGAAGCCTCCTTTTAAGTAAATATTACAACGGCCTAACTATGAGGCTGAAATCTCAGGTCTAACTAACTAACTAACGATGTTTAAGGCAAGACGCGGTACGTGTGACTTGTTAACACATTCAACACGTATCAAATTCATGGTAGGTACGCCACTAAAATCACTTTGCCATGTTTACACCAAGAGCCTTTTTTTTGAGGTCCCCATGCGGCTACCGGAGCATCCCTGCTTCTTTATATTCCAGAAGGGTTGGACGGGTTGTGATTGTGTGCAGATTTTGTGTTCGTGAGTTCGACCACGTTTTTGCGCATTTGACGCCCTAGTTTTATTTGGGAATTCCTTGCATCGCATTGTTAACTACATGTCAGTTGCGTTAGGTGACTAAAACTGAGTCGGATTTTTAGAACGGATAACGTCATTGATACTGATTGAAACGGAAAGAAGCAGTGACATAGTACAATAGTGGGCGCAGTGCTGTCAAATCACTCTGATATTTTTATAAGTTACTAGCAATGCTCGCGGTCACTTTCGGCTAAACGACTAGTCTATAGTCTATGTCGACCCTGAAGGTCCATTCTACATACTGGTGAAAGAATTTTTGAATTCGGTTAAGTATCTTCGGAGATTACCCCATACAAACATATAAACTTTTCCTCTTTATAATATTAGTGTAGATTATTGTAGATAGTATAGTACTTAGGGCCGGTTTCCGACGTTTAATTAACTAAGTAAATACTTACGTAACGTTCTTTTTTCTGAGAAATTCGAAGAGACAGCACTACACTTAGCGAAATTCTCAATTCAGACACTGGCCCTTAAAAGGCTATCCCAACAAAAGTGTATTTTAGCAATAGTAATGGTTGTATGATTTTTTTAATTTGACCGTATACTTGGCCCTGGTTATGACGAGAAAATTTGGTATCTAAGTGGCTCGCCTGGTGATCACTTAAGCCCGTACTCTCCTCCCTTTTTCTCTCTATATTTCTGGGAGACATTTTCCATGCAATATGACATAATAAATCATATACAACGCCACTGAAAACTGTTTCTTCAGTATCGATAATTAAAACACTTCTAAGAAACAACAGTTTGAAAATCTCAATTATTGTTCACATAAACTTTCAATTTGAGACGTTGAATTTCTTGAGCCTGATTTTTTTAGTTTGTTATCTGTAGTTAAAGAGATTCGGAAGTAGCGCCAGGTTGTTGATGTCGAAGTTTGCTTGAATATAGAAATCGACAGACTATGAATAGATATAGCAGTAGAGAGAGTTAAAGAATGCCACTATTCCTGGCTCCATCAACAAATCAGCTCAATGATGCCAAATTATTGTACCGTCATCTGAATTATATACACACTTGCAAAGTTACAAATCGATACGACCGTCAGAAGAAGGTTAAAACAAATTTCGAGCTTATTAAAAAAATATTGAGAATTAAAATTCTAAACTTTGACTTTGATTAGATTAGAGAGATTAGAACTCTTTATTGTACACAGCAGAATACATTAAAAGCTACATAATTAAGCAAGACTGAAGAAATGTTTTTTTAGGTTTTGAGTTATTTTACAATCCGTTGTATAAGTTCAGAGGAATTAAAGTACAACGTTTAAATAACGTTCTCATATTATTGACACAGCGGTTGCTTTGTCACAGTTTGTCCGGTTCCTCCATTGTATTTGTACAGTGATAATAAATAAGTCCTAAAAACTAGGTCGCCACAAAGAACGAACTCTATCAAACTGGGTGCCGGTAATCTGGTCGCTATAATATTTATGAGGCCAATATGTATGTAAAAGAGGCACAATAGGACGGCCAATAAAATGAAGATACTGATCTGTCTCAACAAATAATAAAGTAAGCGTAGGTATTAGATGCTGGCTTTGGTTATCTTACAGCTCAAACTAGTATTGGAAAACTGGAAGTCACCAATTTGTACGAATGCTCAAAACCGATTGACTCGATCCAAATAGCACAGAGGCCTTGGGCGCCAAACGAATTGGGATGTTAAGGGTAGAATTACAAGTATGCATCAATCTCCTTTCTCATTCGGACTTGTGACCTGATTTTCTTTCAGTCGAGGTCAGCTAGCAAATTGACAAACGATATACAACGGTCAGGCAGCTGTTAGTACAGTCGATAGCACATCAACCTTTATATCCGTGTACTCTATTCAATCACTATACGGGCGACTTTCCAACTTCGATAGGTTGGTTGACGTGCTCTTCTCTGTACTTATTTATAGTGGAGAGTTAAGTAGAATATCCTTTATTGTACCCAGCAAATTGTATAAAAATATCTTAAATGTAACACAGTACTTACTATGCCTGGGGGATATGAGACAGTATTACAGAAAGGTTTATTTAAGAAACGCATGTAATAACTACATGCCTTTCACTCACACAATATAGACGGCAATATTGTATGATCGAGAGGCAATCAGTTATCCAGCCCACTTTTTTAATTAACAGTGTTATATACAGGGTGTAACCAAATCCCCATGTCTATCCGAAAAGGGGGGCTGTACTTGTCAGGTCCGTGAAAAGAAGTTGTACTCATCAGGTTAGAGAAAAGAAATTGAACTCGCCATTTTTGTTAAAATTTTTATCTAGACACTTCCATATTTTTAAGGGGTTTTCCATGGTTAGCCATCTTAAGACACAATTTTTCTTACCTCTTCAACTTTGGTTTATAAAACAGAGCAAAGTGGCGTAACGTACATGTTTCAAAAGTAAAAAGCCCTTAAAAGGCTATTTTTACTTGTAAAGGAGTTTGAAACTTTTGCAAGCCGAAAATAAAACAACAAGAACATGAAAAAATTGTAAACAACTTTACGCAACATTAATTATTTCCAGTAGTACATCTGTACTGGAATTGCCTATCAAGCTTTTCTATTTTTAGCTCCTAGACTGTTTACAGACTGTGAACAGTAATAAAGTGGATGATAAGGCTTATAGTTTACAATAAAACACGAGTTTTATAATAAGCGCTTGTTTCCTTTGACGTACACCATGTTGATAATTTACGTCAAGGAGAGGCGGGTACACCCACATGTGTGCATCTAGAGATGACGATCGACGTAAACATAGGGTCGGTCGGAGTGTGTATGCATTCAGCATGTGTGAAAGGAAGTGGATTAAAATGTCCGGCTATGAGAACTTCTGGAAGAAAGTTTGTAATGTACGCTATATCAAAGTGTTGAGCTAGATTCCGGATTCACTTACTCGATTTTTTGTCGGCAGAGTCCGACCAGGGCCCTTATTATGAAGCAGCGATATGTTCGGAAGGGTCGTCAACGTCGCGCTTGAGCCCGACAATTAACTCGAATATAGCGACAAATACGGTTCTCCATTTGAATAGTTTTCATAGTTGAATAGTAATAGCTATTCAAAAAAAGGAACCGCATTTTGTCGCTAGATTCGAGTGAATTGTCGGGCTCAAGCGCGACGTTGACGAGCCTTCCGATAATGTTGCATTTTTCATAATAAGGGCCCAGGTTCACCCGTCTATCCTTTGGTACAGCGTTATCATCCTCAGTCTCTACCGAGAGACAGGATGATTGTGAACTAGATGATAAAGCTGACAGCACATCAACCTTTTTGTTTAGTTGCAAAGTCGCCCGTAACGTAATTGAGTAGAGTGCATGTATATAAAGGTTGATGTCCTTAGTTTACAATCTTATCTCTCGGGAGAGTCTGAAGATGATGACGCTACACCAAAAGTATAGACGGGTCAGTACTATGATACAACGTAAGGTTGATGCGCCGTCGAGTGTACAGTCAGTGAGTTCGTCAGACAGCGAGTCAGTGCTACGCTACCCCGCGCTACGGTCGACATTACATAGTTTTCACGTACCTGCACTCTATCAAGTACGTTTCGGACTTTACAATAAAACTATCAAGTTCTTTTTTTGCCTTTACCAAGCTAGTTTATTTATTTTAGCTTGGTAAAGGCAAGTACTCGCGTCACAGTATAGTGGAAAAATGCTGGGTACGTAGAGCAATGGACTGGGAGGTTGGGCGCAGCATTCAGGATGCCTACTCTACGCATTGAAGAAGTTGGTTCTAAGAAAAAGTTCTTTGTGCCCTTCAAGAGTACAGTGGCTGGGTTGGTCTCGTAATTAAAGCGTTTGTATGGGCTGATTACATTACAGCTAAATGATAAATAAATAAACTAAAACAATATGTACTGTGGCGCGAGTACAGGCTACAGCCTATCTGCGTAGTTAACCTCAAAGTAACGGGTATAAATTTACAGAAGCAAAATAGTTATGTACCTTTACTCTGTTAATTAAGCAAACCTGTTTGAAAAGAATAAATGTGGAGTTTTTTTGTTAGCCTCAAATAATATTGTGAAACTAACAGCTTTGCGTTCATTAAGTAAACATTTTGTTTTTATAGTGAACAAAATTTTAGACTTGGACTTTGTCTTGCGGATATAAACATTTTTTTTTAATATCACAGCTCTTTTGAAATCATTATATTATAGTAGAGTACTGCATAACTTTGTCACAAACTATGGTAAACCGAACACTGTCAATGAACTTACAAAACACCAAAAGAGATCTGTGACACCATAACGAATTCATTAGTAAGCCGACAGGCTATTAACTTACCTCAAATTTTAATACTATTACTTTGTGAAGCTCTAACTCGTCTTTTGTATAATCAGCCTTACAAAGCAAAACTCAAGGTTGAAATTGGCTTGTATCCGAGGCAGGGGCAATCGAGTCGGAGTTTACGTGGTAGAACGCGCGAATATTCAAATGCGATGTTACAATATTCGAGAGGTGCGTGCTAAAGTCGGCAGGCAGTAAACAAGCGAATTCCGTTGCCTTCTGGCTTAGGGAAGGAAGCTTCTTTCTTGCTTGTTGTTTGATGCAGAATTAGCGAGTGTTGACAATATATTATGGATTTTACGCACTGCGAAATAATCAAAGGTTCACCTTTAAGCTTCTTTCTAAATTGTGGTATGAGGCGGTCATGCAGAGTTAGCGAGAGGCGACAATACTTAGGATATAACGGACTGCGAAACAATCAACAGACCAACCCAGCCACCGTGCTCTTGATGCGCATAAAGAACTTTATTTTTCTTAGAACCAACTTCTTCAGCTCATAGGCATCCATGCGTGTAGAGTAGGCATCCTGAATTCTGCGCCAACTCTCCCAGTCAATTGCTTTACGCACCCAGCACTTTATCACTATTTTGTCAGGTCGTCGGTCCATCACATCGCTTGCTTGCCAATGTATCTGCGACCAGTTCGGGCTCTTCATTCCAGCAAATATTTCCCTATCCGTGATCGTATCTGCGGCACAAGTGGCCCATCTACTTCCACTTCTCCTAAGCGACGACCCTGGCAATATCAGTAAGCCTTGTTTATTTGAAAATCTATGTGTTGTATCGCGGAGAGGAAGCTCAATATATATTTGAGTGACCTGCACCTCATACACCACCTGATGCATAAGTATCCAGGTTTCGTCTGCATATACCAATACGGGAAGGACAGACTGCATACAAAATCCGCTCTATATGATGGCAGTCGTTAAGCCAAGCCAGAGGCCTTAGGGCGGCTTGACAACTTCTGACAGTAGACGAGCCACTAGTCTACAAGCCTTCACCAATCCGGACTTGGCCCCCGTGGTGGAGTATGGCCTATACCTTCCTCAGGGAAGAGACCCGTGCCCCTCGGTGGGGACATAATGGGATGATGATGTAAGACAAGTAAAAACAGCCTAACGGTCCGGAATGCCGGAAAGAAAAAAAAAAGCTCCATCCATGGTTAATGTGTGATTTTCTGCTTAGAATTCTATACTGATATTTTACATCAGTATAGAATTCGAAGCAGAAAATCACACAAAAAAAAACTGAACAAGTTACAATCCGACTGTTACGAAAAAAGAGGAAACGATTACGATTGGAATAAAACGGAAAATAAAAATGAAACAAACCACACAGATTAGATAAACAAAGTTGAAGGCCTACAGAAGAATCTAGAACTACCTCCACGCGCTGATAAGCAGACGGACCTAAACAAAAGGTTTTTATAGCTAGACCTACATTTGCTACAAAATGGGTTTCTAGATTGCCGACCCGTAGCTTTATAAAACCGACGCTATGAGTGAAATCATAATTACGATACGAATATGCGTTTAACTCATAAGAACATAAGAACAGAAAAATATATTTGCTACAAGAGCATTGACAACAACGTAGACATCCTGCGAGTTCAATGACGAATAGGTACTCAAGATCTTTATCAGTTTCAGAGCAGATATCAATGCTCGAGAAATGTCCAAATAGGATAACACATTGACGTAAAGGCTGTTTCTATTTATTGATATTGGATAAAACAGAGAGACAGGACAGAAAGGTAAGACAGATAGAGACATTGCAGTTCCCCGCATTACTTTAAATAATTTGCGTCAGAACGTGACAAATGTGACATTTAGATTATACATTGTATCTTATTAACTTTAGTAATCAAAGATTAAATCCTTTTTCAGCGCGAGTGTTAAGGTAATAATTGCTTTTTGGACCAAAATATTGATTAGAGGAGTTTCAGACCATATAATTGATTACGCTTTTCGTTCGCAATATTTGATGTTAAATCGTTTGCTGAAGTTTAAATGTTACCTAAACAAGTCAACTTAAGTAGGTAGGTATATTGTATAAAACGCTTTTTCTCGAATTTCCCTTAGTTTCAATAAAAGTGGTTCGCAATGAAAGGAGAATTGTGAGCATCTGTTTTGCATTTTAATAGGGTATAGCTATTCAATAGAATAGAATACATGTTTAGAATTAGAATAAGTACAATATAATTTTCTAACCTACATAGTAAAATCCCTCCTTTTACTGTAATTGTATTGCTGTGGATTTCTGTGAAATAAATAAAAATAAAATAAAATTATATCAGTTGTTAGATAGATAGACAAGCAAATACCTGCCCTATCACGAGATAGCCAGTTATGCATTAATTGGTATACATAATTTCAAGTCACACCTCACCTCAAAGTTGTTTTAAACGTGCGATAATTGTATAGATAAACTCGTATCCACTTAGATCTTGTGCCTGTTATGGATTTTCACCCAGTTGCTTGTTATACGGCGTCAGACCAACCGAATGAATGTGAGCGAATTGTAACATCGCCGATTCGTACCGCACACGACTAGAGAGCCGGAGATAATGTTCTCAAAAGACGAGACATTATAAATTGAAAAGGGATGTCTTACTTCAATTAATACTGCTCAGCTGTTCACAGTAACCCGCAAATGTGCTGAGGTTGTTGTAAATTTCAATAAATGTTATTCATTTTAGGGTTCCGTACCCGAAGGAACCCTATTACTAAGACTTCACTGTCCGTCTGTCTGTCTGTCTGTCCGCCCGTCCGTCCGAAACCCGCGGGCTTATTAAAGGCCGTTTTTGCCGTTGCCGTTTTTTCTCGATCTTTGTGTCTAATGTTGTATAGATAATGGTACGGAACTCTTCGTGCGCGAGTCCAACTCGCACTTGGCCGGTTTTTTTTTATTTTCAGTTCTCGTTGTACGAGAACCTTTTGTTCCTACGCAAACAAAGGCCAAAGGCCACCGAAAAGCCCCTTTTACGTTCGTTTCACTGACCTCCACAGTACAGTCAGCAGCACAATGACCTTTCCATCGGTGCACTTTACTTATTTATTTACGTGCTACTTTGCAATAAAAAATACGACATCCACGGAAGGAAATGTAGTGACGCTATTCTTAATCCGGCGCCACACGTCACGGTTTTATTCGGTTGGTCTGAATCCGGCATCAGACCTGTAACTAGGTAGAGCAAGGTTATCTTAACACATACTAGAGGGCAAAGACGCATCTTAAAACATTCCGTTCTGTAGAAGCTTATCAAACAACATTTCCAAGTAGGTATGCGCATTTACATGTAGGCTTCTGAAGATTTTCATCATTATATCATGATAGAGGAGAACGTTTCTGTTTACCAAAGCCTTTTTGTATTTTACGTCTCAAAACTTCGTTTGAAATGTAGCAGGAATTCATCTCATAAACCGGCTTTAATTCTGTTTTAAAAGTGTTTTGGTGGAATCGACTTTTTAT
The DNA here is from genome assembly GCA_947310995.1 of Yponomeuta cagnagella. Lineage (NCBI taxonomy): Eukaryota > Metazoa > Arthropoda > Insecta > Lepidoptera > Yponomeutidae > Yponomeuta > Yponomeuta cagnagella. The sequence continues at coordinate 17,374,959 of OX371277.1, forward strand.
AAATAAGAATGTCATTCTTTTATATACATACACAAAGTTACATCCGAAAATACGGGGTCCACTCAACAATACGAACACGAAACTTTGAAATCGCGGCAAAAAATAACTGTTCCGTACATTTTAAAGCCGCAGGTGATAACTTTAATATCATCATCATCATTCATGATTCAGCCACAAGAAGTCCACTGCTGGACATAGGCCTCCTCCATGGATTTCCAAAACGACCGGTTGGAAGCGCCTTGCATCCAGCGTCTTCCTGCCACTTGGATGAGGTCATCTGTCCATCTTTTGGCCGGTCGCGCTTGCCGATATGTGGTCTCCATTCGAGAACTTTTCGGCCCCATCGGCCATCAGTTCTGCGTGCTATGTGCCCCGTCCACTGCCACTTCGACTTACTTTAATATCGTACATCTGATATTTTATTTCGCGATTTCGAAGTTTGCCCCATACTAAAAGTTGTACGTTTTGATGACTAGAAACCCCCATTTTTAGATGTGTATGTGGATTTGTTACACCCTGTAGTAGGAGTACAGTCAGTCTTCACTTCTACCTCTGGGTAGCTCTTTTTTAACTGATATACGTCCCGCTGCAGGGCACAGGCCTTCTCTGAGAGAGAGCATATGGGCTTATTTACCACGCGTGCCCACCTCAGATACTCAGGTTTCCTCGCGATGTTTTCCTTCACAGTTAGCGAGTGGTATTGCTGTAACTTCACAAACCCACGATCTCCCGACTGTGAGGCCGGCGTTCTACCGCTCCGCTCTTAGATTATTTTGTTTATTTTTTTTCTAAAAGCTTACTACTAATCCGTAGCTATGGCTAGAGAAGTTCTCCCGATAATATTCTCGCATGACCCGACCTAAAAATTGATAAACGATGTCTTCGTTCACATAATTCTGCTAAGTTCAATTCACTGTAATAACAAGCATACTGAATTTACTCTAAATTAATTATTGGTATTAGTGTATTACTGACTCTATAGAGTTAATAATATCAACAAATACCAAGATACATTATTAGCAAGTCTCTGTTTGCCTTTACTGTGAACGTGTGAAATACGCAGACCTACTCTCCTGACTAAAAACGCAATCCCTATTACAGAGGTGATAAGGCTCACAATCAATGGCCCATAAAATTGTGTAAGAGCTAAGTACGATACATAATGTCTGATCTAATCGCGCTAAGTGTTGTTATTAATCTGCATAAAGACAGCATAGTATTAATAGTACCTGCTAGATAATTAATGGAATTTCATAGGATAATTTGTGGGAACCAAAACCGGCTTTAATGTATGTAGCAATTTAACTACCACTTACTCAAATACATGCTGAATTTTTGGTTGATCGAAATGTTTTTTGTTTGCACATTGGTTCGAGACAGTGGAACATATAACAGGCTAGTTAAATAAAAAAAATCTTGAGAATAATTTCAAAGTTGGCGAAGTTTTTCGAGGCAAAAATAGACTTCGGCGACTTTGGAAACATTTCACGTATAAAATAAATAATGGCAAACAACTAACAGCCTCGGCTGAAGAAGATCGAATGGCAATAAACTCAGCGTGAATATGAATAAACCCTCAGACGCGCGACCCTCATACAGACATAAACAACGAAAAAAATCCCATGCACGCCACAAAAACTCCAAGAATGACCGCCTCAAGGCGACGCGTTGCGTTGCATCGAGGCCGATAAGTACTTCCGACATGCTGTAGGAAGAAATTGATTAACAGTCCACTCGGCTTGTTTATTTAAAGTACAACACTGGTAATAAAAAAAACTACGCTATCGTTACACTCTACCGGTAACACCGGTGATATCGGTGTTCGTAGTCAGCGTTCACAAATCGGGGTCTCCGTGGCTTTCTCGTTAACCGACGCGCCGGTTGGCGCCGTTGGCGGTATGTGACAGGGGGTCTAGGGGGGACGGAGGAGGGGGGCAGTACGCGGGAGGTGGGTTGAGGTCAGGCGAAGTGCAGCGCGGCAGAGGGATGGGACGAGGGAGAACTGGTGAAGTTGGTTAAAAATCAAATGTCAAACCACGAAACGCACGTCGTTATGAAATGCTAGTTCGCGACCTTTGAGTTCGCTAAAAGAAGAGGTTATCGTGTGACCGACAATAACAGTACAGTCTGTAAGTATTTTATTCTGCAAAAATGAGAAAATAAACCAAGTTTTAGAATATTGGGGGAGGCGTGAGGTCTAAGAAGTATGAACGAGAAATAACTTAGTTTTTGTAGGTATACATCTTTTTTCTAGTATTCCATGCAAAAAGATGCAAGCAGCGGTACCTTTATTTCAAGATGGCGGTTAAAGCCTCCAAAGGTCGAAAACATGGATTTTTATTGGGGCCCCATACTTAAGTAACACACATAATTATCCTGATGTGTGTTCGGTTCTCCATTTATTTTCCATCTTTAGCAAAGCTTTATACTCGTATGTCTTCACAGACTGGACTATAAGGAGGTGAGGGAACTTTTGTTAAAAATCTTATTAGTGTATAGAATAAAAGTAGAGAGAATTTGAATGAGCTTTCACATGATATTAGATTTTTTTCCGTATGACCCAAAGTTCAAAGCCCAAAGCCCAAAAGTAGGACCTTCTTTGTGTCCCTTAGACTTCAGGACTTTTAGTAAGTTCTCTCTACGCACCCTGAAAAAGATTCTGAATGAATTGCTTAAATCCCTGCTAACGCACGCTACAACCACTGTTTAGGCTGCTCATTGACTGGACGAGGTATTATAACATACGAAATATCACTGGCCTCTTCAAAGAAATTTGATTCTAGTTTCTCCGTTTATGATTCTTCTCTATTAGAGATTACTTTTGTAGAGTCAAGCGGACGTGAAGTTGTCAAATCGAAAATGTGATATTCGGTATGGAGAAAAACAATTAAGATATAAGGACGCTGTATCTGTACTTTCAGGTAAAGAAATATTCTCTGCTTCGTGTACGTGTTCCCCAAAAGGAAATATGTAGAATGAGCGACACTAAAAAACGAAACGGTTAAGAAGCGCCGCGGCGCCAACGTTCCAAGCGCCGCGTCGCCCGGCACAACCCATCACTAGTGAGGTCAGACAAGCAGCCTCCTCACCCCACCACACCGCACTTGCCGCCCGCCGCTGTACAAAAGGGCGCCTCCGCCCGCGCGCCGCGTCTTACGTTCACCAACTCCGTACCGTCCACACGCATCTCTATAGGCGTACGAGCACGCGGGCACCGAATTGTGAAAGTGTCGCGTCCGAGCGTGATTTCACGTCTACAGTGAGAGTTATTTACACAAACAACCTTTCGAGCAATAGACTAGTGGACTGGCACTGGTTTTTTAACGAAAAGGGACCGTTATTATTTAGTTCTCTTAAGTGTGGTTGGAGCGGCGAGTTCTTAGTTCACCAAAAGCCGAGTGGAGGGATTCAATGGAAGCGCGGTTCGTGAACTGCCGGAGTTTCCAGCAGATCAAGCCACCGGAGAAGAGTCTGGCGCCGTCGCCGCCGATCGTGAAGGGGCTGCTGTCGCGGTTCGGAAGCCAGGCTCAGGCCCTGTTCGCGCCCAAGAAGCAGCGGTTTGGTTCTTCGGTGGCCATCCACAAGTTGCGCGAGACTAAGTGGTTCAAGCATGACGAGCAGAATATCCTATGCGCAGTGCTGGAGTCAGGGTTCATCCTGGAGGTCAAGGCGGAGGACCCTTTGCCGGCCGACTCGACTCTCTCCCCTGAGTACCACATGTACGCAGTCGCCTTGTGGAAAAAGGGCAAAGGTAAGTATTTTCTTCTTCGGAATATTAATTGGTATTAATTGTCATAGATTAGGGATCAGGTTGGCTTTCGAAGCCGATGTAAAGAGCCGGTGTTGCGGTGGCGTAAGTGTTTACATGTTGGTTTTTGCTGCACTTATTTTAAGGGGAGGAATGATGGAGCCGATGGAGAAGACAAAATAATTTTGAAAAAAAGGAAAGGAAACTAAATTTAGATCACCAATGCAACTTTTAATTCTATTTGTTATCAGGTCCGTAAAGCGTTTTCATGTAATACCGGTGAAATAGCGGTACTGTTATCTGAAAAGTCAATGAACGACTTTGGCGTTGGACCAAAAGGGTTGGCAAGGAAAGGCTTGGCAGATGAAGAGAGATGTTTTTAGGTGGAAATCGATTTCGACCACATGGAATGCGCCCTTTCACAATGATGTTGATGATCCCGACCGATTTCGATCACGGCAACTAGGTACTTCAACATCTGTGTTGGTGGCGTTGGTGTGCTCGCCTAACCTACCTTTTTTTGTAAAAGTTCTACCACATTGCAGACATGCGGATTACGAAAGTAAACTACAAATACTAAAGTAAACAAAATAACCGTTAGTCTTATCTCGACTCATGGTGCATTGTTCTGAGCCTCGTCATAAATCTTATCGCAGAATGATACTTAATAATTGGTATCGAGCGCGCAGTGAGTATGGTCAACAATAGCTACATAGGAGTATGTAGGAGGAATAACCAGGAAGCACGTCTTTATCTAGTCGACGTGATTGGAGAAAACTTGCACTTTTCCGGGAACAACAAAAGAAAGTTATTTAAAAAAACCAAGATGTCATAATCCTGCTAGTTGTTTGTAAAAGTAGTTGAAGATAGCTAAGAACGTTACAATGCAATAGTCAACGTTGCAATAAACTAGTTTTATCAGACTTAATTGGGACACGGACGATAAAGCCACTCTAGGAATTAAAATATTAGAAACAAAACTTTGTCACTGTTTGCACGGTCGATGATATTAAGCGTTGAATACGAATGTCCGGTTGAATGGAGCAAACAGAAAATGTGAATGGCCTTTTTAATATTCCATCCGTTGAAGCGAAGCTTAAAAACTCGTAAATTCCAATCTGTGAGTCACATGGTCGAAGGACTATTCATTATTCAATCTGGACTATATTTGTTTGGGAAATACACGACGCAGATTAGCTAATCAATGGCATCTAAAAATAGACTGAGTTACCTATAGAGTCGGTTTATAGTACTATGTTATTCAAATGTTAGGACAATATAATCATTATTCATTCATTCATATTCAAAGTTGATGTGAAAGGATCGAGGCGAAGTCGTGTTAAGATGTGGGCGTGGCAAACTTCATAATCACGAGCAAATAAACGATGCTGAAGTTTCAATTACACACATGAACAACTCAAATCAGTGGGCTTCAAATTGGTCACTTGCAGCAACTAAAAAAAAACTTGATTCGTACTATAATTGTATCTTTTTAATATGGCCTTTAGGAAACTCGTGACATTTGCTCTTATATCTTCCGCAGAAAAAACAAAGAACCCGGAACAGATAGAGGTGTACACCGTGCAGCAGAAAGGCGTGCGGAAGCGGGTCGTGAGGACCACGCTCAGCGCGTTCTGGAAGAAGGACTCGGTGATACGCATCAACAACGTTGATGACAAACAGGAGACGCCCAACGTCGAGAAGGACATTCGGGCCAAGGTAAATATGAAAGAAGTCACTCCGTTAAAAGCTAGTTGACTGCACACGGTTCTACGTGACCGCATACGTTTCCCTCGACACGTTTGGATTTGTTAGCGATCAATGAGGATCTTATTTTCGCGTCGTTTCGTGATGATGTTGATGCCACGTAGAACTGTGTGAATCAAAAGATGCTTTGCCACACTATCTCTCTAGAAATGTTGTAAACTGGCGGGCAGGGTGGTTTCAATTCTATTTTGTTGCAATACTTGTCATGAGTAGGTTGCGTTAATATTCTCATGTTGTTTTATTTCCTTTAGGTTATTTTCATACTTTCTAACACTTTCCTTACTGCGGTTAAATTAGATGCTGTAAAAATATACAATCAATTAATATCTATCAAGTCATCCTAAGTAAGCTTGACTCGATAAATGACTCCACCATTGATATTCATATGATTTATTCACAATGATGCCATTGATACGTTGGACAATGACACATAATGGGACCGGACAGCCTTGAGAGCAGTATAATCCTTGTTTCTCAAGTCACTTACAAATGGAACATTAGATACAAAGTTGACAACACTGGTATTTGCAAGCATTTTTTTCAAAATAGTGATGTTTATCAGATCTATGTAAAATTGGCGATACCTGAGGATATAATTTTTTGTTTCATATTCACTTCACATGCACTTGTGCAGTGGGCTGTAACAATGAACTTGGTGCAGCTCCAGCTGCCTGAATTAACGGTAGTTAAATGAATTGTGACATGTCTTAATTCAAGTAGACTGTTATTTAATAAACCCGATAAAACTGGCTTTGACTGAACTTTCTGTTAATAAAGAAATAGGGTTTCATGCGGTGTACATAATAATATACTGTGCCGCAGCCTCGACTTCTATATACATGCAAATCGCTATGGACCCATTAGAATTGCGCCACATTCCGTCTAGTTAGGTTTGCCAATTTAAATGACATCAGTAACAATCCTCATTTATTGCATGGCTAAAAGCTCGATTGACTTAGAGAATTTGTGCTTTGTAAAGTTAGGTTGCGACGTCAGAATTGGAAACCTCTCTTTTCAGATAACGAAAGTGTCTATACTTTCGCTTTTGGGAGGATACTGCCGAGCAGTATCCTGAACGTTTGGGAACGGCTTCTAAGGAGATTCTCCTGATTGCAGCTAGACATGGCGACAAAGTCCCGGTTTGAAAGGAACTGGCATAACACTCTACACTTCGTACACTGGTGCCGCTATGGTGAGACACCACAGGAAGCTCGCATGAGACAGGTAAATATACTTCTCTTTTTCTCTTGCATGTTAAGCTTATTTAATTTCCATTGTTGTCAGAAAATGTTCATTTGAAAACAGCCTCGGTTCCGAATATAATATCTAGCCAACGTTATATTAAACTGCTGATTCATATGTATAAATAATAGAAGAAGTAAATTAGCAACGGTATTTCAAGAGGTTTGTTAACAATTATGATTTTCTGGTGATTAAATGATTTGATGGAGTGACCGCTTTAGTAAGCCAGTAGACTAAATTATTAATTCTATAAGTATTATTAGTAATTTTGTTGAAATATAGCCTGGAAATTGTCCCGTAACCAAACATACTAAGAGCATAACGCTCGACTCGATAAAATTTAGATTTTGCATGATAAGAACTGAACATGTTTTACTTCACTGTTTTAAATCTATGTGTACGTCAATCATACGCTTCTTTTGTTCGCATTTTTTATGTTGTCATTATCGGGGCCTTAAATACCGACATACTTGTGATAGCAATCATTAATATAACGATTTGGATTTCATCGATGGAAGGAAATTGCATGGGGCATCAGACGGAGGAGGATTGAGAGAACTTCGCACACAGTAGCAATTTTGTTGCAGATCAGCTTAACCACTTCGAAAACGCCAATGATTATCATCTTTTGATGGTATTCCCGGCTGAGACAACGAGCAGACAACTTTCAAACTAAAACGGTGAGACATTGAAATAAAATTGCTGTGCCCCAATGTCGAATCCCATTTATTAACTTTATCGCAATGTGTTGTGCATCTTTGAGTGGTTTCAAAGCACTTGAATTATTTTATTTTATTAATACACGAAAAAACAACAGCTTTAAGACTTAATAATTTCGGCACAATAACTTATGTGCGATTTCTTAAAGTAAAATAGTAAATATTCCCTAAATATTTCCAACGAAAGTGCTTTATGACGTCTCAAATTTATCTTCCTACATTTTATGTGTGTTTCTAATATAAATGTCACCTTATGCGATGTTTAGTATGTCATTAGTGCTAAGGCGTCCCTCAATGCATTCTTAGTATTACTAACTACTGCAGATATTTTCTAATTTCTTTAAGCAGAGTAGGTATGGATTTATCAGGAATATAAAATGCAGGCAAAGCAGAAAAGATAAATAGTCCTACGTGTGATTGATCGTTACACGATTCGCGAAAGATAAAGCGTCCGTCCAGTAGGCAGTTGCGCTGTCACATTTGGAATGTTTAAAGACGATAAGATGGAAGACCACGTGTTTGGTGAATTAATCTAATCACATTCCTATGCGTTACCATTTTTGTGGTTTTCCCATTCGGTCGTTTCACACATTTAAGAATCGTCACATACTGCGGTGGTAGCCTAGTGGGTAGAACATTGGACTTGGAAGCGGGAGACCCAGGTTCGATTCCCAGTGCGGGCATGTACCTATGACTTTGTGTTCTAAGTTATGTACATTTGTGAAGTTATAGTAGTAATACCACTCGCTAACGGCGAAGGAAAACATCATGAGGAAACCTGAGTGTCTGAGCTATTCAAATACCTCAGCACTTGAAATCGCCAATCCGCGGTGATTAAGCCCATACTCTCTCCCTGAGAGAAGGCCTGTGCCCTACAGTGGGACGTATATAGGCTGCTTATATTAGGCTTATACATACATTTAGGCCGACTTGCACCACTTCTTGAATAATATCTTAAGTGGCCATTTAAATTGAATTTTGTATAAAGAATTTTAGTTAATGCTACATAAGCCACATTGAAGAACGTGGTGCAACTTGGTGAACGTGGTCAGCCTTAAGAAAGTGATGGAAGTCTGCCTTAGAAAGCATTTTGGTTCCATGAGTAAATTTTATTTTATAAAGGAGATCAAAGTAAAAAAATTTATTCATTATAAAAACAAAATGTTTACTTCATGAACGTCAAAGCTGTTAGAAAAACAGAATGAACAAAAATTACTTAAACAGAAAAAATGAGTTACTTTAATTATAACCTTAGAGAGTATTCTGCAACCGAAACGCTATGAAAGGTGCACGGCAGATATTGGCACAATTGGTATAGCTGCCTTATTTTCGCCTATATTTGAACAGGTTTAAACAAATTACGTCAGTAGAATAAATATGAATTTATTGCGTATCGTAGTTATTTCTAAAATGGGCTACTCATGACAAATGTTGGTTAGAGGTTTGTTCTAAAACTTTAGTTTTTTTTTTTATTTTTAATTTGCCATTTTTCAACTTCTGCTTTTTTAAGTTTTGCTTTGATGTGGCGCTGTTTGATAGATAATGCTTAAAACCATAAATATGACATAGTACGAACATTCTTCTATGCAGGACAATGATGTAGTGAAGGCTGCGACTTTGGTAACGCGCGAATTTAACAAATTACATAAATCCAGATATTTCGATATTTCGACAATTTTTATGGTTAGAAAAAACTCCTGCAACAAAAGTTGTTGCAAAACAAAAACTCTAATCGGGGAATTCCACGAATTGCGCATTTTAGAAATAAGCCTATGTGAATGTATATAAAAACACAAATATTCTGTCACAATATTTATTGTGTCAAATTGACAATTTATTGACTTTTACTATCTAGTATATAAAAATCTCGTGTCACAGTGTTTGTTACCGAACTCCTCCGAAACGGCTTCACCGATTTTTATCAATGTTTTTGTGTATATTTGGTAGGCCGTAGGCTAATTAACATGGCAACGTTTGCAGGGTCAGCTAGTAACATATAACATTTTGGGTGTTCTATTTAATAGACGTGACTAATTAACTCGTCATAAGAATATTACAAAAGTCAAAAGTGATTAAATACGGATGGGTTCAAACTCTATTTACCTAATAGTTTTATAATAAAATTATTATAAAACTATTGGGCAAACAGAGTTTGAACCGATCCGTATTTAATCACTTTTGACTTTGTGCTAATTTATTTATTTATTCAGATTGGAGAATTATCCGCTTACAAATCTTATAGTTGATTTTACAATCTGTTTTTAGTGGCATAGGGACAGTTTCGGAATTGAGAATTTCGCTGAGTAAATAGTTAACTGTAGTGCTGTCTCTTTGAATTTCTCGGAAAAGAGCGTGACGGAACGTTACCTAAGTATTTACTTAGTGAAATTCTCAAATCAGAAACCTGCCCAACGTGGCCAACACAGGATAACGCACAACGTAGGTGTACAAAATATAGTCACCAGCGTTTATATTACTTTCTAATCGCACCCTAGTCAATTTAGTTGACTAGACAGAAAACCTTAATGGCTTATCTTAGACAAGTGTCGAGTTGAATGATATGTTATTATCTTAATATCGGCGAACTAAAGCACATTAAGCCAAATTGTAATTACTATACAACATAAGTTAATAAAATAGCAGTCAATTATTTAAAAAAAAAATGTTTGTTCAATTCACGACGGCTTTCCGTTAATTTAAAAAAGATAATAAAAATGTTACAGAGTAATTTTATAATGGGGTTTTTCACAGCCTCAAATTATTGCTTTAGTCCGCCGGCCCTAAATAATACGGCTGGTGACCAACAAGGCTTAATCCTTTCATCTCCTTGTCCGCAGGTTAGCGAGTCACTAAAGTGGGGCAACATTGGTATGAGTATGGGCGTAATGCTCGTCAGCCAGAACCAAGTGAGGACCAAGGCGCAGTCGGTCTGAGTAGGGCTCCCCGGCGGCGACCGGGATAACTGCTACTCCTGTTTCTCTCGATCTCGGCAGGAAATCGACCACGTTTAGGCCTACCCTGGCTTTCCACCATCAACTCAACGTCAATTTCACGCAAATCGGTCGGTCCCTGAGATAAACGCGGTCCAATAATTGGCCGCCATTTTAGATTCGCCATCTTAAATCTTTTTAAAATGTAGCTCGGATTTAACTGAATTTCGTTTGTTTGCTTTTGAGATATTTGCAAAAAAAGAGTTCATAAACCTATTTCATAAACGTTCATAAGCGTTCATAAACGCAAAAAAAGAGAATAAGGTCCGCCCTTTTAAAAGATCGTTTTGAAAAAGGCCATTTCGTGGCCCGTTGTAAGACAGTTCAAATGTGGAACTTGTAAGAGTTTTTGGTTATTTTCCGGAAGTGAAATACGCAGCTCTCATCATACTTTTTAATTATATTATTTTTTTTATATCCTGCCAGTATTCATATTTTGTTTTTATTAAAAATGCTCCACTTCATACTTCTCTGAATGGATAATATTTATAACAGCCTAATTTTATTCCCACATTTGCTACAAAAAAAATTCAAACATTCCCGAGTTAAGACAGACTAAATTCAACTTTCGACTAGTCTATAAGTATTTTAAACTATTGTATGAACGTTAAACTATCTTAACCCTTATTACAGGCGCTACTTCGCCCGACAAAGCCTACAATGGCGATAACTATGATTATTTCTATTTAATAAACGTGATTTTGATCTCGTCACACACACACACTGTGATAGATTTTAGTCCACAAATTGATAGGATTTTTGTATAGTAGCGCCTAATAGGACATAATATATATTCATGTTAATAATATGGACATAATTATGTTAAGAGGAAAATTAACGGTATAGTTCTGTCTGAGTGAAAGAACTAGTCTTACGAGTACCTCCTGTCTCTTTCTACTACACCTTTCTGACTGATAAGACTGTTTTTGTTATTTAAAATTGACTATGTACTTATGATGTTTAACTAAAAAGTTAAAATTGAAATAACGTTTCCCTTTTATACAATAAAAAAACATAAAAATGTATGTCTAATGATGTTGCTGTATGGCCTATGTTCTTAATATTAAAGAATGTAAAGAGACACAATCATGTTTTTGTGGTCGACTGTTGTGAAAGTATTTTTGTTAAGTTAAATACTATTTATAATGAGGCATTTTTATAATAAATAACCCGTACACGACTCTTTGTTTTGTTATTTCAGCCATATTGCCACACATAGAGAAGAGGTCATATTATTATAAAACTTTGCAAGCAACACAGTGGTTTGAAACAACTACTAAAAACTATAATCACGCATTTTAAGTTCAAACCAAGAACAATATTTGGTGAAATATTAAATGAAGGTCACTTTATATAAGACCTCCTAAACGCCATACTTCGATCACGTTTAGAAGGTCATAATTCGATAGGATTACATCAAATATTTTTTTTGTTGCACAAACCCGTGCTGAGGAATTTTTAGGCTCTAAATAGGTTTTCAAATATGCTAGTTTTACTTTTTTTATAAAGACAAGAAATAGGTAGTGGCAACACCTGGGCTCTGCCTACCTCTCCGACGTGGATTTATGTAAGTGTAAATTACTGTATTTAAATGCCAGAAGGTTTTCATTCAAAGTAGCGCGGAAACTGCGACTGAATAAAAGTTACAAGTTAAACACCGGTGTCTATTTCAAGAGCCAGATCATTCATTGCTGGCAGCGACTGGATGAGGATAGCTAAGGACAGACAAAAGTGGCGTGCCTTGGGTGAGGCCTATGTTCAGCATTGGACGAATACCTGGTGCTTATTGATTGATTGGCTAATTGACTGATTGATTCATTGATTGAGTGAGCGATTTTTCACGGAGCGAATGGCCTAACGAATGACTGATTGCACGAGTGATTAATCGAAAAGCACTCACCTCCCGCAGCAGGCCGAATAGCATGTCGGTGGAGAGTGACCGCTCGTGAGCCTCGTCCATGATGATGGCGGAGTAATGGTCCAGGTCGGGCTCGCGTAGTCCTTCGCGCAGCAGTATGCCGTCCGTCATGTACTTTATGACGGTGTTCGGCCCGGTGCAGTCCTCGAAGCGGATCGCGTAGCCCACCTCGTCACCTAGAAGAAAACCGGCCAAGTGCGAGTCGGACTCGCGCACGAAGGGTTCCGTACCATCACAGTATATTTATGTAGTTTTATGTAGGTCATATTAATCCAAGCAGGCTTATACCTATGTTTATGTAATAGCCTATTTTATTTTATTCTATTAAACTTCTAAAAACTATCGTATCGATATAATATCTATAATAATATTTTATGTAGGTTTATTTTATTATTTGAAATAAAAGACTTGAGGTATATTACAGTTTGCTGTATGTATGTTTAACTTTTATTTTATTACTGTACAAGTACGTCGTGATATATTTAAGTTCACCCTGAATGGATCACTTTGCCCCAAGATACAATTTAATTTAGTTTGGGTTTAAGAGTTACTATATTGTTAATTTTTGTTCAGCTCAATAAACATTTTTCATTTCATTTCATTATCTATACAACATTTGAATATTTCAAGTGTCTACCTGTTACCGTTATTAACATCGAGCACAAAACGTTTTTAGTATTTGTTGTTATAGTGGCAACAGAAATACATCATCTGTGCAAATTTCAACTGCCTAGCTATCACGGTTCATGAGATACAGTCGGGTGACAGACAGACAGACAGACAGACAGACAGACAGACAGACTCAGACAGACAGACAGACAGACAGACAGACAGACAGACAGACAGACAGACAGACAGACAGACAGACAGACAGACAGACAGACAGACAGACAGACAGACAGACAGACAGACAGGCAGGCAGACAGACAGACAGACAGACGGACGACCGGAGGGACAGACGGGCGGACAGTGAAGTCTTAGTAACAGGGTCCCGTTTGGCACCCTTCGGGTACGGAATCCTAATAAAGTAAAATAAGAACGAGTCTGTTGAAGTCCTTGCAATGTTTCGTAGCGATATTTCGCATATACTTAGTAACTCTTCGGTAGCATGAAGTCTGAATGCATAGTCTTACTCCCAGTTTCACGTACACTAACAAGCTGTTAATATACTGTTAACAGCTGTCAGTGGTTTCTTTTTGTATGCAATTTGGTCAATTGACAGCTTTTAACAGTCGATTAACAGCGTGTTAGTGTACGAGAAACTGGCGGTGAATGCACGACCACAGCTGTTTTTTTGTAAACTACTTGTAGGCTACTAAAAAAATCCATTCCACTCGACGCCTGGATATAAGAACGTGGCTGTTGATTTCGTTGCAATGTTTTGTAGCGAGATTACATACACATTTTGTAGCCACTTAGTAGCTTAAAGTCTACTGAATGTATAGTTGTTTGTTAGAGTAAAAATAGCATCGCAGTTGCAGTTTTTGGTGCACTACTTGAACTAAAATACAATGACATTCCAATTGTACAACCCGTGTGCAACATGTGTACAACTCTAGAATACAAATCTCTTACCAGTCTAACCACTCACTGTCACAGCTTAGTGATAGTCTCGTCTGTAACCAGTCTGACCATTCACCTAGCTTAGTGTACGTCTAGTCTGTGACCAGTCTTACCTCCCACCACTGGCGTAACTATAGGGTGGCAGGGCTGGCAAAATGCCACGGGCCCCCGACCTGAGGGGGCCCCCGAACTATGAGGCCGCGAGCTGAGAAGTAACTTACCATTTTTAACAAAAATTTGTAACAATGATTAGTTAGGTCTGAATGTTTATATATGAGTTCATAAGCAGCCTATATACGTCCCACTGTAGGGCACAGGCCTTCTCTCAGAGAGAGACTTGGGCTTTAATCACCACGCGTGCCCACCGCGGATTGGCGATTTCAAGCGCTGAGGTATGTGAATAGCTCAGGACACTCGGGTTTCCTCACGATGTTTTGAAGGAAAGTTACGAGTGGTATTGCTACTATAACTTCACAAATGTACATAACTTAGAAAACAAAGTCATAGGTACATGCCCGCACTGGGGATCGAACCTGGGTCTCCCGCTTCAGAGTCCAATGTTCCACACACTAGGCTACCACCGCTTCATATATGAGTACTTCAAATCAATTAAAGTTGGGCCATGTACTACAGCTAAAGACCATATATTTTTTTTTACTGTAAGGACTCCATCCAATGAATTTGCCACGGGCCTCAAATGGTTTAGTTACGCCACTGCCCCCCACCTAGCTTAGTGATCATCTCGTCTCTAAACAATCTAATCTGCTCGCAAGCTTTGTGTTCATCTCGTCTAAAACCTGTCTAACCACTCACCCAGCAAAGCGTTTCGTCACCAACCGGCCTAACCTCTTATCCAACTTAGTGTCAATCTCGTCTCTAACCAGTCTGACCCTTCACCTAGCTTAGTACTCATCCAGTCCAACTTCTCACCTAGCCCAGTGTTTATCTCATCTATAACCAGTCTAACCACTCAGTTTGTGTACATCTTGTCTCTAATCACTGACCTGTTCATCTCGTCGAACCTGTCATCCAGCATAGTGTTCACCTAATCACTGATTACTCACCCAGTTTAGTGTTCATCTCGTCACTAACTCGCTTGGCGACAGACATGGCGGCCACACGGCGTGGCTGCGTGCAGCCGATCATGCCCAGGCGGCTGTAGCCTTCTTCGTGAAGGTACTGGGTCAGCTGGGTCGTTTTGCCGCTCCCGGTTTCGCCTGTTAATAGAGGAATACATAGGTAATAAGGTCAATGTAGGGAAGAACTGAAGAAGAACAGCGCCAAGTAGAAGCGACTAGCGCATGACGCTTGCATGAAGAGGCCCTTCTCCAACAGTGGATATTGCAACATGGCTGCAGATGATGATGATAATGAAGGTTAACGTTTTAATCTATACTTGTATTATGAAGAGGCAAGGCTTGGCGGTGGTAGCCTAGTGGGTCGAACATTGGACTCGGAAGCGAGAGACCCAGGTTTGATTCCCAGTGCGGGCATGTACCTATGACTTGGTTTTCTAAGTAATGTATATTTGTGAAGTTACCTGTATAGTAGCAATATGACTCGCTAACATTGAAGGAAAACATCGTGAGGAAATCTGAGTGTCTGAGCTATTCGCATACCTCAGCGCTTGAAATCGCCAATCCGCGGTGGGCACGCGTGGTGATTTAGGCCATACTCTCTATTTGAAAGAAGACCAGTGGCCTACAGTGGGATGTATATAGGCTGCTTATGAAGGCTTGTATGGATGTTTGTAAATTTGGATGTAGGAGGTGACTTCCGAAACCCGACCGATTTCGAAAATTCTTTTACCATTACTTAGAACGGATCATCAGGAGCTGAATTCAATCGCAGCGACGTCGCAGGCATAGCTGGACAGTGATAACCGTAGCCGTAGCGGCTAAAAAACCCTAGAAGTGTTTAGTCCGCACAAATCTTGTTGGCGGTAACGTGAACATAGTCACAGATCGTTTGCACATCGCTTACTGTATTTACAGTGTACGTGTGAGTAATTTACTAGTTTAGTAATTGACTAATAGTCATTTACTACGCATCACACTACGTCAATTACTCACACATACACTGTAAAGACCGTAAGCGATGTGCAAACGATCTGTGACTATGTTCACGTTACCGCCAAAAAGATCTGTGCGGACTGTAAATAGCTGTTTCATTCATACATTTCATTCATTCATAGTTATCTCATTTCTAGAGCAGAGGTTCCAAAAATTTTCAGGCAATGGAACACTAATAAACCTATTTCATTTTATAGATAAATAAAATATAAAATATAGATAAAACCATTTATTTGCATTTCCACACACACATAGATATAGAACATATAAAGAAAATCCCAAAGCAAAATCGTACAGCAAGTAAGCACACAAAAAGAGTAACAGAAATAAGCAAACACAAATCAACAGACAATACGAGAGAGCATTTTGTGGGTGTGGTAAAAGCAAAGGGGCTCTGACTCAGCATATGCTGGAGAGGCAGACCACTCCAGCGCTGGTCTTCCGTCAGTACCCGGTAGTGTACCGACGTGCAGCACTCGGAAAAACGAATAAATTGGCAGTAATTTGGTATTTCAATGTCATAATAAGCATAAATTAAATTATTCTTATTACATCGCTTACTGTCTTTACAGTGTACGTGTGACTAATTGACTACTTTAGTAATTGACTAATAGTAATTTACTACGCATCACACTACGTCAATTACTCACACATACACTGTAAAGACAGTAAGCGATGTGGAAACGATCTGTGACTACGTTCACGTTACCGCCAAAAAGATCTGAGCGGACTACAACTTCCTACAAATTTTATGATGAAAAACGGCACCAGTCCTGGCGATTTGTCCTTTCCAACAAAATGAGCGCTAGATGTGTAATTCACAGAGTAAATCACGCACATTCTGTGCGTCATGCATGACGTGAACATTGATTAGGTGTTAAACAGAAATGATATTTACGATAAATTGTTTGATGAAGATAACCAACGTGTGGAAACTGGTTCGAGTCAAAGTCAAGTCAAAGTAAAAAAAAAAATATTCAAAGTAACACAGAAACTGTGACTTATTGAACGTTACAAGAAAAACTAGGTGTCTGTTTCAAAATCTAGATCATTTGGAGAAAAAACGGACAAAAAAACTCCAAACTTAGTCTTTTCAAACATATTCCTTAATTCCAATGGCTTTTGCGTGAGTTGTTGCACCGTTTTTACTTATGTCTAACTTAGATTGGAGAGACATTGCTTTTATACTACAGAAATCATTTAGAAGCTTAGCAAAAATTTAAAAATAAAACAATAAATATTTTTTTCGTAGTTGTCGGGCTCACAAAAAATCCGAAAAATAAAGTAACTCAAAAAAGTTAATCGAGACTTGATTTAGTTTTTTCATTGAATTTTGATCGTTTTATTATAAAGGTGTACAATATTATGTTATGTGCAAGCTGTGACGTCATAGTCATACAAATTCTCACATACACACACAAACACACACACACACACACACACACACGCGCATACACACACACACACACACACACACACACACTTACACAATGATCTGAGTGGCTAATATCATCATACCTTTTTGTTTTTCTGTTTATTTTAATTTAGTTTTCTTTGCATGTGATAGATTAAGTTATGTTTTTGTTGACTGACAGTCGTCCGCTTTCTCGACCATGTATCTACGCATTTAATTTCACCTTCTCCTAAGATACAGGCTTTTTCGCCTAGTTTAGGAGATAGGATGCAATGACAAGACTATTGTACAATAGATTAGCACCGAACGATTGTTGTCATTTTTAATGTAATTTTTGGTTTAAAAAATAAACAAATTATTATTATAAATTATATTATATTATTATAGTTTGTGGCGTCTCATTAAGCCCAAAAATTAGCGCAGTAGAGCTTAATGTTTCGAAAACGGAACCCTAAACCGAAAAATGGTTTATTTATATTTCTACACTCAATATTTTTTAAACGACCATTCCAACGATACCACGCACGTATAGGCGAGAAAAAAAATTGCGCGTTACATACATAGGTACATACATAAACTCACGCCTGTATCCCAGAAGGGTGGGCAGAAACCAGGGACCAGGGACCTTTGCGCGTTAAAGCCTAATATTTCGAAATCGAAAAATTGTCTTCCTACACTTCCAATATTTAACGACCAGTCAAATATTGTAAGTGTAGGAAGACCATTTTTCGATTTCAAAATATTAAGGTAGGAAGACCATTTTCTGATTTTTGTTAGAGTAGGGTGCTTATCTCGGCGCAATTATCACTTACGTCTAGTGGTAAACAATTCAACTAGCGCAGAGCTAGAGCTGAACGGAGCAATAGAGCATAGCAAAATGAGGCTTTCTGATCATGCTGCCTAGAAATCAAAACGTCTATGCCAAATTTTATCTAAGCCTTATATTGACTAGGAAGCAAATTGCCCAGTCTGAAATACGACTATGCAGCATTTGGACAAAACCTTGTATCGACTAGGAAGCCAAATGCCCACCTTGCAATATGACTATGCAGCATTTGAACTAAACTTTAGAAGCAAAATGCCTACATCGTAATATGATTTAGCAGCATTTTTAAGTAGTCGATTTGGACATTATATTAATCGGGAAATGAAGGCTTGCTGCTTTCTAGCATCAAGCCTCCATTTCCCGAGAAAAATTCGGGGGAACTGCGCGGGTCAAAACTGCAGTGAGAAACGAAAGTTCTAAATATGAACCATATTGAAGTGTTTAAGTTTTTACTGTCACGCACCTAGGGTTTCGGTATAATCGTAACTGAGTGACTGAGTGGAGGCTATTTTTCAAATTCGGCACCAGGCTCCGTTGGGCTTTGCGTTGTATAAGAAAGGATAATTCTTTTTGACGTAGTTTGCTGCTTAGAATGATTGCATTGTAGGTATTTTGCTTGGTCGGTAGGCATTTTGATCTCTAGCTAGACAATTTACTACTTAGAAAATATTGCATTTTAGGCATTTTGCATTTCCTTTTTCCTTTCCTTTCCTCCATTTCCTTCCGCGGATGTCGTAGAAGGCGACTAAGGAAATCAATTACCAGGAGACGGGTAGCAGCGTCTTCCTGAGATTCCAACCGCATACTGCGATCGCCAACCCGCCTGCCAAGCGTGGCGATTATGGCAAAACCCCTCATGGTTATGAAAAGCATGAGGGCGCAGGGCGGCCTATGTCCTGCAGTGGACGTCGAATGGCTGATAATGATGAGACATTTTGCTAGGTAGACGTTTTATTCTCTAGGCAATTTACAGCTTAGGTAATTTGCTCGCATTTTAGGCATTTTGCTTCGTAGACGAATTAAAAGTTAAGCACTCTGATCAAGAAGGCAAAAAGAGACACAAAGCCTATTGTAAACTCCTGGCCACACAGAATGGACGTGGGGCGAGGGAGCAGGGTGGCAAGTCTCTAAAATTCATAGTTGTTCAATAGAGTCGTATTAGTTATTAGTACGTTATTAGTATGGCAATGGTTGTATCATTAACACTTTTGATAGTCTGGTAACCAATCGCATTCCAATGATTTCTCCTACAGTTATTTCATGGCAAGAGCACTCACCGACGATAATGACGACGCTGTTCTCTCTAATGACTTGCAGCAGTTCCTCCCGCACTGCGAACACTGGCAGGTAGCGCCTCTGCTCGCCTATCGACTTCTTCTTGACGAAGTCCGACTTCGATTCAGGTTCTTCGGCTGTGAGAAAACCATAAAATGTGTATTATTACTAGCTGACCCGGCAAACGTTGTTTTGCCATATTAATTAACCGAAAACCTATTCTCAGGCCTACCCAAAAAATTCATAAAAATCGATGAAGCCTTGGGAGGAGTTCGATGACAAACACTGTTACACGAGATTTTTATATATTAGATAAATGGGTCATCGGATCTGTGATCTGTCAGGATCGTGGCAAGTAGCAGTCCCTGGTCTTCAGGATCGTGGCAAGTAGCAGTCCCTGGTCTCTGCCTGCCCTTCTGGGATACAGGCGTGAGTTTATGTTATGTTTATAAATGGGTTAATGGGCTCCACGAGGTTCATTAGCGCCACCGATTGTGAAAGATGTTATATTATTTTACAAGTCGTTTTTGCAAAAACTGTCTGTCTAACTAATCTATCCTAAAAATAAAGTTTACGTGATTAGAAATTCACTTTTTGCGAAAAGGCACTGTAAAAGATATTTTTTTTTAAATTAACGGCCCAGTACACCGCATGGAGCCTCTGTGGTGCATGTCCACTCTGGAGTCAATTAAAAATATGCCCCACGCACTACGGCGTCTGACTGACGGCGTCACCTAGAGTGTTTAGAAGTAAGCCCGTATTTTAGTCAGTTTACATAACCATCAATAAGTTGTAACGTGTGAAATTTTGAGAGTTCAATAAAGCGGCCCACTGCTGGGCATAGGCACGTCCTTTAGCTCTCCACTGCCTAGTAAAATCCACCTCTATAATCCAGCCAAACGTACCGTTATCCAAATGCTCGGCGTACTTGTACGCCTCCTTATTGGGCCCGTCATCTTCTTCGTCTTTCTCCTTCTGTATTCCCATGATGTTTCCCAGCTTGGTCCCCTCCAGCTTCCAGTGCTTCTTCTGTGCCTTCCGGCGTTCCTTCTGCTCGCGGAAGGCCTTGACCAGGGCCGAGCCTTTGCGGGCATTGATGGCCATGTCGGAGGTCGGGTCCTTCACCTTTAGAAGGACGAGTTAGAGTTCAAATTGGGTATTTGACAAAATATCAAATGAGTTACTTTTAAAACGGAATTTTGTATGAAAATACTGGCTTATGACGTCACATTTCAGAGCACTCTTTTTATGTTTAATCTATTTGAAAATTGTAATAACTGGTAATTGACTAAAAGATATACATTTTCCGAGATATTTTGTAATTTTTGTTTTTAATCGAGCATAATTATGAAATAATTTATTGTTGATCGTGTCAAATACCGTATTATGGAAGGAAACTTCTAGAATAAGATTGGTAATTCTTTTAGACTATTTTGACACACGCACGCACGCACGCACACGCGCACTCACGCACGCACACACGCACGCACGCAAGCGCGCGCGCGAGCGCGCCCACACACACACACCCACAAACACACACACACACACACACACACACACACACACACACACACACACATACAAACGTGCTGCGTTTAACTAATTTTCCAACAATACTCACCGGAATGACAGGTTCAGGTTGCTTGGTGAACACGATTCTTCCGTCCAGGAACGGAGGCACCAAATTATGGACTAGCAAATGAACTCGGTCGACGCTTTCCTGTAATAAGAAAAAAAATTCATAAAAAGAGAATACAAGAGTGAAAGTACGTGGTTCATCCTCGTTGTTAATTACTCGTGGTTTTCATAACCATGGGGGGTTTTGCCATAATCGCCATGCTTGGCAGGCGGGCAGTTTATTTCCTTAGTCGCCTTCTACGAAATCCACGGAAGGAAATAGAGTGACTGGAAATAGACTTGTTAATTATACTACAAAACAATGCCGTATAAAGTTACGCCGTATTGCAATCTCTGACCACTGACCACCCAAAAGGTGACATGGCATTACCATCAGGTGAGACGGAGGCAAGCGAGCGCGTCGTAAGTAAAAAAATAGGTATATCCTGTTCCGCTTCTAAACATATTTATACAAATAAATTTGTCTAGAATCGGCAACATTTGTCTTCCTGTAATTAAGGTTGGGTCTGTAACTATTTATTTTCCATGATCAATTTGGGTAGCTCATAATTGGCTTTTCCTTGTGAATCAATTAAAAAGCCTTACCTCATCTAAGTCGTTATTGACATTGATGGCATGCACAACCCCGCTCGCAAGCATTCTGTTCCCTTCCCACAACTCATTGTCCGTGTCAAACTGCTGGCAATGTGCATATACCTTATGGGCCCGAGGATCTATTCACTTCCAATATTTATTGGCTATCTAAGTTCCATGGGATCACCAATCCGCGATGGGCACACGTGGTGATTAAGCCCATATTCTCTCTATGAGGGAAGGCCTATGCCCTACAGTGGGGCGTATATAGGCTGCTTATGTAAGTTTCATGGGTCAACTATCCTATTCTGCTCCTAAAAATACACTATACTTATACGGAATCCGTAGAAGTATAATGTAATAACTATAATTTACATGCTACAATTTCTCTTCCTCTAAGTTTGTTGGGTCTACAGCTTAGCACATTTACATACTGCTTTGGACTTCTTTCTATAATAAAACTAATTACCACACCTTTGGGATTTATGTCATCATCATCAGCCCACCTCTGCCCACTGCTGGGTATAGACCTTTTCCCCATCACGTCATCTTTCGCGGTCTCTCGTCCACGGGCCCCCTGTCATATGTCATGTCATAGTCAATGGGGAACTTGCGTCTAACTTAGATTGGATTGAAATTGCTTTTGTACCATAGAAAATCATATAAAACCTTGGAACAATTTAAAAATAAAACAATAAAAAAAATTTTTCGGGATTTTCGGGGTCGCAAAATATGCGAAAAATGAAGTTACTCTAATAACATAACAGTTATTAGATTTCGTTTTGTCATTGAATTCTAAACGTTTTCTTATAAGAGTGTACATGCGTAAAACATTATTTTATGAGATAACTCAAATACTGATAAACGCTTCATACATATAAGGCGTTACGTTAGGGAGTGACGTCATAGTCTAAGGTCGATTTGTAAGGCGCGTTTTAGTACCACGTGACTATATTGACTTTTCGACTGTATATTACAAAAAGTATTAGTCGCAGAGATAAAGAAAACCACGTTTATTTATCTTTTAACGTGTCCTCTCCCATTCTATTAAAACATTTTTTTTGTGCAAGTTCTCCATCAAAAAGCCTCACCTCATCCAAGTCGTTATTGACATTGATGGCGTGCACAACCCCGCTGGTAAGCATTCTGTTCCTTTCCCAGAGCTCGTTGTCCTTGTCAATCTGCTGGCGTTGTGCGGACACCTTGCGGTTCTGTCGCTTCACTATCTGCTCCTCTCTGCGCGCCACGTATTCGGCCGTGGTGCCCGCGAACGGGTCTGACTCGTCTGTTTCGCCTGGAAGAGAGGATTGACTTTAGATAAGTAGTTAGTTAGTTAGAACTGAGATTTCCGCACTCAAAATAATAAACAAAATAAAATAAAATAGAGTTTATTTACCAATTACAACAATAAAATGTACAACATTTTTTAGAGACATGTCCACTGCACTTCTTAAACAAATTTGTACTTTGTAAGATAGCTGGAGATCTCCACACTAGGCATAGCCTGTAACGTGGAGATCGCAGGACGATTTGCTACACGAAAATGTGCGGATTTTATGTAGGTAAAGTGTCCAACTGAGTATTAGTGAAATATAATAATTACTAGAATTAAAATATAGTTCTAGTTCTAGTTCAACTGGAGATTTCCGCACTTAGCCTCATAGTTGGGCCATTGTACGTAGCAAGTGCTGAGGTATGTAAATACCTCAGACACTAGGGTTTCCTCACGATGTTTTCCTTCACCGTTAGCGAGTGGTATTGCTACTATAACTTCACAAATGTACGTAACTTAGAAAACAAAGTCATTGGTACATGCCGGGATTCGAACCCACAACCTCCCGAATGAGAAGCCGGCGTTCTACCGCTCCGCTACCACAGCTGAATTAAAATATGTTATTTAAATTTTATTGTGAATTAAAATATAATCACAATAAAATTTAAATAACATATTAAATTACCAATACATCGCAATACATTAGCAATAGCCTCATGGTTGGGCCATTGTACGTAGCAAAGCTGTGAGTTTACTCCAGCCAGCCTATCTCTTTCCAGAAAGGCAGCAGTGCTCTAATGTCACTGTAGGGCTCCTGACGCGATCCCAGCTTCCCAGTGATGCCGGTCCGTTGCTTTTCCACGCCTTCACAGTGAATGCTCACGTGGGCGGGTGTTTCCTCTTCTTAGATAGGTAAAAATAGTTTAAAACCCTATTTAGAGGCTAAAAATTCCACCCATGCCGCCCATAAAAACCTAACTGCAAAGTGGGTTACTCGAAATTGCTTCGGCCAGATGTCGCTGCCTGTACGTAACACAGAGAAGTTTGTAGAGGCTCGAAATTTCTCTGATGCCTGCATTTGCCCATTAGCTCAGTTGGGAGAGCGCTGGCATAGTTAGCCAGAGGTCGCGGGTTCAAGCCCCGGCATGGGTGGAATTTTTAGCCTTCAAATAGGTTTTTAAATGGTCCTCAGCACGGGTTAGCCAACAAAAAGAATATAAAAATAGTTTGTTCACGCTTCCATATACCGTTGACCGCAGGCCGCAGAAGACCTGGCCATAGAAGAACTCAATAGTTACCAAACCTGAAGTAATAACAGGTTTCACCATCGATTTGTTCCGAGCCGCTACTTCACGGGACACAGTGGCCACAGTGTTAGCCGACTCAGATAGGCACCACAAGAAGATAGATGAAAGATATTACACCAGTAAGGGGGATCCAGTATCACTTTATCTACTAGCTCCAGTAGTGGCAAGCGTCACATGAACACAATCACGAACGTGCTTTTTTCCCACAAGAAACGAACAATAATTGAGAAGTCATTCAGAGCATTTTTCCTAGAGCATGGACTACCGGACCCTTTTTCTAAAACCGGTATTGTTTCGGTATCAATATTTTCAAATTCCGGTATTTCGGTATTTTTTCGGTATTCACATTTTTAGGGTTCCGTAACCAAACCGTAACCGTAATGAAACGTGATAGTTAGACAGTCGACATTTTCACAGATGATGTATTTCTGTTGCTGCTATAACAACAAATACTAAAAACAGAATAAAATAAATATTTAAAGGGGGCTCCCATACAACAAACGTGATTTTTTTGCCGTTTTTGCTCGATTTAATAACGGCAACAGGTAGACGCTTGAAATATTAAAATGTTGTATAAATAATGGTACGGAACCGTTCGTGCGCGAGTGACTCACACTTGGCCGGTTTTTTTAGAGTTCCGCAGTGGTCAAGGAACCCTTATAGTTCCGCCGTGTCCGTCCGTCTGTCTGTCCGTCTATCTGTCCACGGCGTAGCTCAGAGACGATTGTAGCTCAGAGACGATTGTAGCTCAGAGACGATTGTAGCTCAGAGACGATTGACATTACGTATAATCCACGCCGACAAATAAAATGTTAAATTTATTTTTTTATGGTATCCCCCTACACTTAAATTAGTGATGTAATATTTTTATTACTATTTTTAGGCCTAAATTACTGTCTACTAGATATACCACGAAAAATGGTATTCTTCGACAAAACGCATTATGGTCAACCTTCGAAGGTTCAATTATATGCAAAAAAATAGGAGCAAAATGCAAATAGTAGCAAATAGACCGTCTTACCTTCGCCCATGTTGTACCAAGCTCTGTCCAGTTTCTTTTCAGCTTCCTGCCAATCAGGATCTTCGACATCAGCACCACGCCTTGAGCTCACCCACCTGCAAAGTAAAGAATTGAACGTAACATGACATAAACTCACGCCTGTATCCTGGAGGGGTAGGCAGAGATGAGGCCACTTGCCACGATCCTGACAAATCACTTTCCCTTAGTCAATATTCACTAGTTGTTGCATGCACGCAGGTATTTTTTACCTTTAGAACTAAATGTATTCTCCTAGTTCTATCTTTATTATGAGGATACACCTGTTTCCCAAGAAAGCAAAATATTTTTGAATGCCTCGTTGGTTATGAGGTGTCACAAATAAATTATCAACATAGAGGTTGTGGGTTTGATTCCCACTGGGGGCCGCCATCTTTTGATTTGTACAAATGACCTCGGTCCTATTTTGAGACCAGGACAAGTTACAGTGTTGTGTGGAAGTTATATTATTAATAGTTCATGTGATCTGTCAGGATCGTAGCAAGTGGCAGTCCCTGGTCTCTGCCTACCCATCTGGGATACAGGCGTGAGTTTATGTTATGTTACTTCTTGTATTTTGAAGTGTTTTTATTGTATACCTTAGATTATTTATTATCTTCCTATAGCCAATTTTTTTCTTGGGGGGAGCTTGTCATAAAATTCCAGCAATACTTAATTGTTATTGTGATGACCAAGCTTAGAAAGCAATTCCCTATAAAGCTTATGATGATGATGTGAACTTACTTGTGAGGAGTAGCTCTCGGTGTGTTATCATAAGGCCTTCCCTTGTAGTCCCTCATGGGCTTTCCACTGCGGCTGCTTTCGCTCCGGGCCCTGTAAGACCTCTCTGAAGACCCTGGATCCCTTCCCCGGGGTATTGGGGTGGGGAAGTCCCAGCTGGACTTCTTGACATGGCCCCTGGGGTCATCGTCGTCATCATCCCAGGCCGTTTTGTCTGTCGGCTTCAAGGCTTTAATACTGGAAGTCATAATGTCCCATGTTATAAGGTTGTATTATAATAGTTCCATGCATTTACAAAACAAATAAAAAAATAAGATGATTGTAAATTCATACATGTATGTATTTATTTAATACTAGCAGCTTCTAACTGATGCCTGCAGAGTTGCGAAAATTGATTGGGGTAAATTTCTACAACTTCAGTGGATATTTTCGAAAACTCATTAATTGTAAATTTAAGTGTCTGGTGGCAAGAGTACCGTTGATGATTTGGGCAATAATATTATGTTTGAAATATAAAATCCATACTGATTAATTGACCATAGTCTGCCACAGGCAAAACAACCCTTGAAGCAAAACATTCCTTGTTTACCAACCTTGGTGTCCTAGGCTCATCCTTGAATCTGGGTTCATAATAACTCCTCCTGGAACTCCCTTTATCTCTTTCATCCCTATCCCGTCTATCTCTATCTCTGTCTCTATCCCGCCTATCATCTTTGTCCCTTGGCCTGCCATCTCTGTCAGATCTCCTATCTCGTTCCCTCCTGTTATCATCTTCATATCTTCTCTCTCTGTCACGGGATTTCTTGTCATGCCGCTGACGAAAGAATAGATCATCCGTTTCATCATCAGCCCGGGTCTTCTTTTCTTCTGCTGTGGAGTTGTGCACACCCTTCTCTTTTGTTTGCTGCTCCCGTCTGTAATCATAACTTGACTGAAGGATACAGCTTGCATGGTCAGCCTTTTTTAGCATTTGGGAAGCTCAAAGGCAAAAATCCCCCAAACAATCCCCCCAAAGAACTGATTGATCTGATTTAGTTATCATAAACAAAAAAAAAGTATTATCATACTACAATCACGACAGGTTAGTTGGACCTGAGATTTTTGCACATCGTTATAGTTGGGCCCTTGGAAATTGCAGTGTGAGAATATTCCAACCTATCTTTTTCCAGAAAGCCAACAATGGTCTTGTGTAACTGAAGGGAGCTACCCAAAATCACAATAAATATTTGTTGTGCATAAAAATATAATGTATTTTTAGTATTACTCCCAGTTTCTTGTACATTAATAACCTTTTAATCTACTGTTAACAGCTGACGGTTTATTTTTTTCATGCAATTTGGCCAATTGATAATAGATACGCGTCATGCGCGTTGCTGTTGCATGCTGAACGATTCCAGTTGTCTAAATGTCAAATTTGATACTAATTGCTATCACAAACATTACAATTCGCGAAAGAAAGAATTTGTTACATAGGCTAAATCGAAAACCATTTCGAGGTTTTTATCCAAATAGCAGTATTTTCAATGTTAGAGCTAATGAAATCAAAAGATGGGCTTTATTTTTGGAAATTTAAATTTGTTATCAAACTGCTGCGTGACGTCATACGACAGTTACTCTGTAGGCAGCAGACCAAAATAATATATAAATATACTGTGAACACAATATCCAGATCGAGCTGTCAAGCTGACAGGACAGAATGACTTGACTGATCATCACGTTTGGTTGTTGTGGATTTGCTTTAGTGGTTTTCAGTTTTTCTTGGCTATTTTTATTTGTATAGCTAACACCAACGATTTCGCATACGCCCTGGACACTGATTTATTCCATAATTTCACATTGACCCGGCCATTTGACCTACGGATTGGACTCGGTGTTTTATAGGAAGACCAACGCATTATTCTGGAAAGTGGATAAATTTGTTTGCGCCAACACAAATAATGTACCAAAAGTAGACAACATCATGATACTGGAATATATCTGTGCAACAAATATACCGCTGTCTCTCGACGTTTTACATAATCTGTGGCTTTATGACAGTATTCAGACTCCTGACTTTGACTCACTCACATGCTAACGCAATCACGTGACACTCTGGGCCGCCGTATGACGTCACAAATTTATATATTTAAAAAAATTATTTCATAGTGATAAACTTTATTAATCGGAAAAAAAACGAAATTAGTTTCTTACAATTACATCTAATATCAGCAAAAAAATTAAAATACAGCTATCATAAAAAGTTTCCTTCCCAAATTCTGACAGGATTTGGTGCACATAGGCCTCAGATGTTAAGTTATTGTTAGTGTAGAATAAATCTGGGGAAAGTCTCAGAAAGTAAATATAACTTCGCCTGCAAGTCTTAAACGTAAAAACGAACTAAATTGAACTATGTTTACAATACACCAATACAATATCTCGAAGTATTCTCCTTGGAGATACCTAGTTATTTAATTTGAACTTTCTTTTTCCAATTTATGAACATTCAAGGACACACTCGGTGTTGTAGTGTGTAGTGTTGTGTAAACTTACTTTAAATTTTTATTCACTTGCACATTTTTGCCACTTAGCTATTATATGCGGAGACTTATTCTTAGCTTATATGTAGTTACTCTAAGTCTCTGTCCATTTACAATGCAAGCTACAAGTTTCCCAAACAAATAATAATAATACACACAGACAATTCAGAAAACAGTACCTTTGTAACCTCTCCAGCATACGCTCCCGGGCTGCTTCTGATATACCGCCGGTGTAAGTAGGCGTTTCTTCGTTAGTCTTCCTATATTTCCGTTCTTTTACTTCGGAAGTCTGCGGCAGTTCCTCAGATTCATCAGAGTCGTCGTCTCTATCATCGAATGAAATTAGATTATTCTGCTTGCGTTTGGCCGCTGCTAGTTTATCCAGGCCCAGCAAGGACGGCCTGGCGAACTGGAAATCCGCTGGCTGTTCCTTCTTTTTGATGATTAAACCACCGGGTTGCTCGCCAGAACTTCCCGCCAACCTATGGACCCCGTCGTCGGGTTCTGCCATAATTCACAGTTGTTAATAACAAGGGAATAACCCTTGGTTCATGAACGGCAGATGATCTTTAACTTTTACACAGTTTTAACACATTCACGTTAAAAATATTGAGAAAATCATTCTCAAACAACAACCCGCTTTGAGAATGTTTGACCACAGAGTAGTAGAGGTATTGACGTATTGTTGACAGTTGATTTTTTTTAAAGAATAACTAACTTACGTTCACAGGGTCCGGCTGCCATACGTCCAAAAAAGGCATCGGCTTTTATGTTACCTTACTGGGGCGCTACGTAGATTCTCCACTGTTCTACTCCGCACTGTCAAATAAATTAATATTTTTATACTTTGTAATCGCCAAATAGGTTAAACCTACAAATAAAAAAACAATATCACTGGGTTAAGGCTGGGTTCTCCGACATTACTTTAAAATCAGATGTTTTAAAACACATTTTACCCTGTAATGGTTGGTACTTAAAATCTGAAAAAAATATATATAGGTATTACGTACTCTTCAATATCTCATGTAGGGCCGTCGGTCATAAATTTTTAAATTTAAAAAAAAAATTTTAATGCATAAAAAAATTGCGAACGTGAGTCTTTATCACTAAATATGGTTTTATTTGAGCTGTATTGAGTTTTGAATAATAAAAATATACCAAAATGACTATCACTGAATATGTTACTGACGTCGGTCATCAAAATTCTATTAATATGGTTTGTTTTTCTTCAATTTCAAAAGTGCCTACTTTTCCCCCGACTATTCACATCCACAGAACAGAATGGAGTGACGCTATTCTTAATCTGTGTGGCGCCGGATTAAGAATAGTGTCCTCCATTTCTTTCCGTGGATGTCGTAGAAGGCGACTAAGGAAATCAATTACCAGGAGACGGGCAGCAACGTCTTCCTGAGATTGTAACCGCATACTGCGATCGCCAACCCGCCTGCCAAGCGTGGCGATTATGGCATAACACCTCATGGTTATGAAAACCACGAGGGAGGCGTATGTCCTGCAGTGGGCGTCATATAGCTGATGATGATGATGATTCACTTGCGCAGCGCAATAAGTCATACAAATCCGGGCGCTTGGAGAACCCAATAAAGAGGACAGTCATGTGATAGAAGGCTGGCCTTAATGTTGTTAATGTTGCCAGTGTAATATCGGGTCAAATTCGGATTCAAGTAAAGAGCGCCACCACAAGCGTGGCGCGACACTCTGTAAAAGCGGTCGCCTTTACAACTCAAACCTCTGTAGGTGAAATGATCTCTTAACCACTGCAAGTGCCCACCACAAGTTGTTGAGCTACATCTGCATACACCCTGGATTGGATGGTTTTACACTGATCGATAATGGTAATTGCACGACATTAAATTATTTCATAAAGGCTGTAGTAAACATGAAACTAGATGACATGGTTTATGGTTATGCGAAACCTTCCATTCGGCTTAGATAGGTACTATGCCATCGATTTTTAAGGGCCAGGCTGAGTCAGCCCATTTAGATATTTCGACCGATTATACATCAATGAATTCATTGGTTTGACGTTTTTGTATAAAACCAACCATCAGTTACGTACGCTGTCACTTACTATCGCCCACAGGGCCGACATATAATTATTATTACTACCTACCACAGATTACTACTGCAGAAAAAGATAGCTAGCTAAATACAGTTGTCAATAGGATAGAATACATAGCCGCACTTATTGTTCTGTCTTTGTAAGAGTTCCGCTTTTTCGTTTGTTTGCCACCAGTCTGCCACCAGTTTGCAATTGGCGGCGCTGGCGGTGGCGATCGAACTAACCACACAATTTACGTAGGTCTCGATTTCAAACGCATCAAAATGTGATTAAACCCGAATTGTCTACTACTTCACTAAGAAAAAAGCTGAAATCACGGGTATATCGTATCTACCTTTATTTTATATGACCCGGAGGATTAATTGCAGTTCCGGGAATATTTTTAGCATATTATGTGATTTGAATGTCTTTGTTTATCGACAATAGCATTCATATTCTGCATTATTGTGTACCTACGCGTAAGAAAAATTTGTTTTCCTTCAGTAAGAATTACCTACCTACCAAAACGAACAATAAATACCTACTAATAAATAGCGGATTTAGGAGCTTTTTTATTTGGTGTATTAATAACGTGCTAATAGGAGCTAGGTATGTACTTGTGAAACAAATTACTTTTTTAGGGTTCCGTACGCAAAAGGTGTCTACTGGACCCTATTACTATGCTCTCCGGCTATTACCTACTTCTTACCTCAGTCTTACGGCTTTATCTTTTTAACTGTAATAGGTACCTAGTCAGCTGTTTTCACAGAATAACACGCTAGGCATTTCGCTCGTAAATCGTTAAGAAGTCGTAATTTGATAAGAAAGTTATATGTAATAATATTAATGAAAAAAATGTTGTTCTCGTATTTGTATATGGGTGGCTATGCCTAAATAATTAACTATTATTATTATTGCATATTCTCAATAAATATGCAATAATAATAATAGTTAATTATTTAGGCATAGCCACCCATATACAAATACGAGAACAACATTTTTTTTTCAGGTAACTGAAAAATAGATGAAAGTCAAAATATAAACGAAATACCTACTTAAAAACCTATTTAGTGGCTAAAAATTCCAGCCATGCAGGGACTTGAACCTTGAACTTGAAATACAGAGAAGTTTGTAAAGAGGCTCGAAATTTCATCGATGCTTGCACTTGCCCATTAGCTCAGTTGGGAAGGGAATTTTTTGCCTCTAAATAGGTTTTTAATAGTTTTTGTTAATAAATCATGTTTTATTAGTTAAAACTTACAAAACATGTTTTTATTTCTTTATAATTCATTTCTTAGCAGATGCTCTTGTTCTGCTACTAATTCTAACTTTCTATCTGAAATGAAACTCCAGGCATGGACAGATTTAATTTTACATTGAATAAGTGAAATTACTTAGGTATTTAATTGGACATAATGCGTTGATTTCACCATAAATAAATCCTAACGAACAATTTCTACAAATCACCACCCGAAA
The DNA here is from genome assembly GCA_947310995.1 of Yponomeuta cagnagella. Lineage (NCBI taxonomy): Eukaryota > Metazoa > Arthropoda > Insecta > Lepidoptera > Yponomeutidae > Yponomeuta > Yponomeuta cagnagella. The sequence continues at coordinate 17,407,112 of OX371277.1, forward strand.
ATGCCGTGCCGGCGGAATGATACTGAAAATCTGAAAATAGACCAGTTTTCAAATAGGCATCGGCTTAGTTGCACGACCAGCGACGTGTGTCAAAGATGATGATGGCCGACGTATTTTGGCGGGAAAAGTTTTGACGTGTTGTTTCTGTGAAAAGTACACTTCTAAAAGTGAGAAATTACATTAGGGGTGTCGTTAAGCTTACTGAGTGACAGTGTCTGATAATGATTCAAAGGAATAGTATAGTACAGTAATCTATCTGTTTTTCTTAGTGATTAATTTGTTTGAGTAATATTTTGTTTTTAAAACTAGAGTATTTCTTATTATAAAACATGCTTGGATCACTAAAACAGATTGAGGAACACCCAGGTAGAGAAATTACAGGTTAGTAATTTAGGTACTTACCATGTTTCTGATCGAACTAAAAAAGGGGATATTCTCAATTCGTCCGAAGTTTGTCTGTGGTACCTATAAATTTTATCCCGGTTCTGCGATAATTTTTTCCCACATTATCCGATCCATAACATATTTTTTTGTTACAAAGGCTAACCCTAACCTTTCTTTTAGGGTGAAGATCTGCTGATGGGAAAGATCAGAAAAACATCGAACTCTTCAGTTTTTAAAGGCAACATCAACCGTTTTCTATGACGTCAACGTCAATGTCAACCGTATTGGTCTTTATTTTCTCTGTGCGTCTTGGAAAGGTGTTACTTTAAGGATGGTTTCATATAAATTTTATCAAGATCCATGACAAACAACGGAACTCTCCAATTCTTATCAGTCACAGAACAGGTTCTGTGTTATTAGTACCACCGTACATACCGCGTTTTTTTATTAGAAAAATCTTTTGACGACTACAAAGTTTAGAATATACATTAAATGAAGTTTAGTAGCTCTCGATAAATAAATACGATAGGTAAAATACACTACACAGGCTAACAGTGTGGGGTAGGTCTCGGCTAACCACAATCTATGAGGATTTCTGGCAAGAGAAAAATGAACGATTTATAAAGAGATCTTCGCACTTCTTGGCTTTGGCCCTGAGATAAGCCTTATACTGGGGATGCAGGATTGTTCTTACTGTAAAGACAAAGCGTTAAATTTAGATTGCTTGGTGCTATCTCGTCCTTGCTATTTAAAGATTCTCTAGTGAATTTTATAGTTCAACTAGGGGGAATTATAAAATTCACTGGTAGTACTTTATACTCTAACGGCCTTATTTAGAAAAACACGATTCCTCTAAAGCACTTCTCACAGGTAGTTTACCTATTTAATCTGTGTTTACAGTGAGCGCACCGCCAACAAACTGCTACGCGAAATTATGCGAAATACGAAATTGTGTATTAGGTATATTAAGGTTTTTTTATAATTTTTTAATAAATAAAAAAAAACGTCTTTTCCTTGTAAAGTCTCAACCACAGACTATTTTACACATACATACATAAACTCGCGGCGGCTGACAGGAGCTGGATGAGAGTAGCCGAGGACCGTGCTCAGATGCTCAGTGGCGTGCAATAGGAGAGGCCTATGTCCAGCAGTGGAGAAGCATAGTCCGATGATGATGATGATGATGATACATAAACTCACGCCTGTATCCCAGAGGGGTAGGCAGAGACCAGGGACTGCCACTTGCCACGATCCAGACAGATCACTTTCGCTTCCTCGACATTCATTAGTCGACATTCAGCATTCAGCATTTTAATTGGCGTTTATCGAGGAATCGTGTTTTTTATAAATAAGACCGTAAGGTTTTAAATGGCGATATCTATTCATTGCGCGCTAGAAATTGCTGGCGTGCACACATTATACAAAGCCGTCGTGACAGATGTGATAAAATGAATGAAACAGAGATTTTTAGGTCTTGGTACCTAGTAGGTACAGTCGATGGCCTGTCGTTCTTGCACGCCCTTTTAGGAGCTTAGTATGTTAGTCTTTTTATGAAAACCGAGAGGCCAAAAAGCCTAACCGATTTAAAAAAAATATGTCAAATGAAAGGTATTTTGACGGAGCACGTGTCACAAGCGTCACAAGGGTCACTATATTATGACTCCACGAAAAAACAAAATGGTGTGCCATTTCAACAAGAAATAATAATAAAATAATAATAACAAAATGGTGGGAAAACAAAATGGATTTTCTTTGATCCCGCTTGCTGAGATTCAAAAATTATCAGATCATCTATTCTGTATTTAATAATTTTTATAAGTTTTTTAATAGCCACTTCCGTTACCCGTAGATCTTCAAATGCACCAGGAAGAAATTAAGTGTAAGCTTCGAATTAGGACAGTATTTTAATGCGCGTTTTATTTCAGGTAAAACGCGGCTGTTAAAAGTACTTGACCGTCATTTGAAGCTTATTTATAGAAAGACGTCTTTGTTATCGCCTGGTGATGGTGTTAATGTATGTCATCATTAGGTATACTGGTAGGTTGTAGGTACCTGTGGTTGTACATAAATGTGAACGAACTTATTTTATAATAATAAGCATAATAGAGCTTTATTTGATTCTATGCAAAAAAAAAACATGTACAATAATAGTAAGTGAAACATTAAATTTAATCGTAATGAAGGTGTGAAATAAAATTGTGAAATAAATTATTATAAGATGTGATAAAAATAAAACATTAATAATATCGTTAAATATTTTTCGTTTGCATGGATCCCTTTCTGGCCTCTTCTAAAGAATTCCAACGTTTTGTAACGTTGCGGTCTCCAACCATCTTTGGTCCGCCATCGCCGCTATTTCATCTGCCCATCTAGCATAGGGCCGAACTCTCGCTCGGGTGCCTCTTCTTTGTGTCCATCTGTCGTCAGTATACCTAGCCACGAGTCCTGTCCATCTCCATTTCCTTTGAAGAGAGAAAGTCAATGCATCGGATACTTTTGTTTTCCTGCGAATGTCTGTATTTCTCACGTTGTCTTTTAGTCTTATACCTAAGTGTCAGCGACGCTTTAGGACTTAAATACCTAGGTACCTGTTAATAGTGGAACTTTATTGTATTCATAACAACTTAAGAGTATTTAATTTGACTAATTTGCTAGTACGGAAAGTTGCTTGGCCATCTAGATAAACATGAAGGTATGAAACCTTCATGTGATGACGTCACTGTAAAAAAAGTAAGGGAGGCGCCACCTTGGTTTATCGTTTTTATGGCGGGAAGGACGTAATTGTAATTTTGTAAAGAAAATTACTCGAGTACCTAATAATCTTGTTATCTTCTGCAGATTATTCATTGTAATAATGCTAACTAATTGACGATGTGACAAGTATAAATATAAATGTGAGTATGTCTTTAAGTATTTTATTTCAAATAGGGACCTCTGTCACTATTTCCATAGTCAACCATAGGAAAATACAGGTGTGTCCCTTTACATTTCAGAAGTGGGATGAATTCAGAGCCAATCTGTTTGCAAATTTTAGCAATAAAATTTACATTTAGATGTGGTAGACAAGAATAAAAAAATATACCAACTTTACTAATGTACTAAATTGTCATCTGTGCCGTAGACAAGATCAAATTTTCAGTTCATTTTACTTGCTGGTTTTTTTTTTCACTGATTATTTAGTTAACGTAATATGTATCACAGTTTGGTTTTTATTTTGTTTATTTTATTGTTGAAACAAACAGATGGGAACGTGTTATATATTGTTTCCTTGGTCGTTTATGAAACGATTTGATCAATACTTATTTTTACTCAGTTTAATTAAAACTTAGAAGCTGAATTTCGCTCGACCTTTTAGGCAATGAGCAGTCCTCTGTGCGAATTATGTTTGGTTTGTTTGTAGAGACGGGGAAAGCAGACTGCAGATCGTGAGCAGTCAGATCAGCCACACACCATCGGGCGGCGGGCCATGTGGCGAGCGCGGTCAGGCCTTGCATTACGGCGGTTGCGGACTGGCGTAGTGAGCCGGCGACGTGCGCCGGTTGAGGACTGGTGCAGCAGGCCCCTACAGCACACCGGCGATGGAATGCAGCGGCAGCCAGCTAACGGAGCGGCGCCTTGCAGCGGGCTGGCGCAGTAGCGTCTTACAGCGCGTCGCCGGCGGGCTGACACAGGCGACTTGCAGCGTGCAGGCTGCGGACTGGTACTCCGCGCCGGCGATGGCATGCAGCGGCGAGCTAACGGAGCGACGCCTTGCAGCGGGCTGGCGCAGTAGCGTCTTACAGCGCGTCGACGGCGGGCTGACACAGGCGACTTGCAACGTGCAGGCTGCGGACTGGTACTCCGCGCCGGCGATGGCATGCAGCGGCGAGCTAACGGAGCGACGCCTTGCAGCGGGCTGGCGCAGTAGCGTCTTACAGCGCGTCGACGGCGGGCTGACACAGGCGACTTGCAACGTGCAGGCTGCGGACTGGTACTCCGCGCCGGCGATGGCATGCAGCGGCGAGCTAACGGAGCGGCGCCTTGCAGCGGGCTGGCGCAGTAGCGTCTTACAGCGCGTCGACGGCGGGCTGACACAGGCGACTTGCAGCGTGCAGGCTGCGGACTGGTACTTCGCGCCGGCGATGGCATGCAGCAGCGGCGAGCTAACGGAGCGACGCCTTGCAGCGGGCTGGCGCAGTAGCTTCTTACAGCGCGTCGCCGGCGGGCTGACACAGGCGACTTGCAGCGTGCAGGCTGCGGACTGGTACTCCGCGCCGGCGATGGCATGCAGCAGCGGCGAGCTAACGGAGCGACGCCTTGCAGCGGGCTGGCGGAGTAGCGTCTTGCGGCGCGTCGACGGCGGGCTAGCACAGAGGCGACTTATAGCATGCAAGCTGCGGACGGGTACAACGCGCCGACAATGGAATCCAGCGGCGTCGAGCTGGCGGAGCGGCGCCTTGCTGCGTGGTGTCTCGCAGCGTATGAGGTCGGAGGCACGTTGCTGCGTCCTGAATGCGGACTGGCATCCTGCAGCGCACCGGCGGTGAAGCAGTGACGCCTTGTAATGCTTCAGCGGTCGAGCTAATGGTGCACTGGCGCAGTGGTGCCTTACAGAGCGCCGGCTGCGTACTGGCATAGTGGTACTTTGCAGTACATTGCGGCAAACACGACGGCAACGGGTTGGTGCTGTGGCGTCTAGCGGCGTTCCAACGATAATCATTAGGTATATCACTTGTTATTTTAAATTATGTGCTATTTAGTCAATAGGATTCGTAGGTACTGATAATGCTGAGAATTAGAAAATATGCGTACCTAACGCATTATGCAAGTTTGATCCCCCTGAAAAGGAACAGATGATGATCCGGGGGTCTATAGGTACTTAAAATTGCTAACAGGTTCTCCTACATACCTAAGTTTTCATAGGCAGTCACCTATTAAATGAGCATAATTTGAAGGATGCTGTAACAAGATAGTGTAGGTATCATTCATAAGTTGATATGAATCCATAAGTGGAGTTTCTTTGTTAGCTTCTTCTCCACATAATCCATTAATTGTGAAACTAACAACTTTGACGTTCATTAAGTAAACATTCTGTTTTTACAATGAATAAAAATATTTGAATTGAATTGAATTGAACATAATAGTTGACGGTTCCGTTATGTTAGGCCTCCCAGGGCTAATATTTGTCAATGTTGCACTCTAGTGATAATAAATACTTTGTTAGTATCACGTACGACACAATTTAATGCATGGCAGTTATTTACTTATTGAATATTTAAACGTTATTTTAACCAGAGAAAATGAAACGTACGCCATGTCGTCTTTATTCTATAATCAGGTTTTCCACGACTTTGTTGATGTAAATGACGATTTCCATTCTGACTTGATTATCTGTTATTATCCCCTTTGGGAATAGACTTTGAAAGATTCCTTCGTAACGTACCGTAGGGATACTTGAGAAATAATTCTTCTAAACGGCAAATCATAAGTTTACTTACGGACACCTCGGTGTGTCTAGTAAGTGAACTCCTCCTTAATAATGAACGAATATGGTACGGAGAAAACCATAAGTTTGTATGTATGGATGGATGTTTGTTACTCTTTCACGCAAAAACGGCTGAACGGATCCGGATGAAATTTTGCACAGAGATAGATTATAGTCTAGATTAGCACATAGGCTATTTTTTATCCCGGAAAAATACACATCAAAATTACCACGTGAACGAAGTCGCGAGCAACAACTAGTCTCATATATGAGCATTGAGAGTCATTAGAATATTATGTCCCGAAAATAAAAGACACGATATCTGATTACTCCCTCAATCAGATATGACATTTAGTCATATAGGCACATTTAGAGCAAGTCTAATAGATAGTTAGATAATAATTTATTTGTGCTAGGTAATAGATACAACAGACTGATTTACTAGGTGATGTCTTCTGTAAAACTATAAACCAAAGTCGTCGGGACATTTGTATGGTTGTTTGTCAATCCTTTGTTGGAAAGCGAAGACATTATGCCTTATTACTTAGAACTATGTTTCAGATAAACTCGCTAATGAAGCATAGTACAGGTATTGGTTAGATAAAACTACAACTAAATAAAAGGTGAAAATAGCTATCTTCAAAAAGAAAGTGGAGCGACCTAAGATCTTATAAACACAAATTATTTTGTAAATTACAATGATTTAACAACCTATAGTCTCAAAATTTATACAACCTTAAACAAAATAACGGACCTAATTCTAACTAACTACCGACAAGAGTAACACGGACAGTAGGTATACAGTGGATAGCTTTTCCAAAAAAATAACAATGTCTATGCATATTATTATTGTACCTTTGCATAAACTTTTCACTTATCATTATCTTGTTAACATTCACCAATTTTGTTGATGTAATAACACCAAATGGATAATGCCTGAAATAGAAATCATGTATAACTTATACTTACGAGTTCGCTAGACATAAGTAGGTAAGTATACGTAAACATTACATAACATTACGTTTACATTACATTTTGTAATTAGAAATAGTAAACATTTCAAAAATTCTGCTACTAAACTAAAACTTTATAATGCTCTTCTAAGATCTCAGCTAGAATATTGTTGCACAGCCTGGAATCCTTTTAATAAGGTACCTATACAAAAAAAAAAAAAAAAAAAAACGTTTAGAGAGTGTTCAGAGAATGTTTCTATATCATCTTTAACAGAGTAATTTCAAAGTTAAAATGCTACCGAGCTTCTAGGCTGGCACACTACCGGATGAGTCCTGTATCAGTTCGTTAGAAAATCCACGACTTGGCGTTTTTACACAAGTTGGTTAATCGTGCTGTAGATTGTCCTGAACTGCTACTTTAATTATCATTTAATGCTCCTAAGAGACTACCTAGATTCAATGATGTCCTCCTTAAACTACCTTTCTCTAAAACAAATTTGGGAACTAATGCTCCTATACCGAGATGTTGCCGTCATTACAATGCTCTCTCTAAGTATTCTAAATCTGACATTAACAACTTAACGCATCAAGTCTTGTATTAGTAAAGCTCTAGGTACTTTCTAAATTAATAAAAATCAAAGAATAAACCTAACTTGTTACACGTTCAGCTTAAGCAAATTATTATTGTGATTTTTATTACGTGTGTCTGCCCACTTTAAAGCATTTTTTGTCGTTAGGTACCTACTTGCCTTACTAACGCATGTTGTGGTTACCTATAAGTAAGAATGCACAATGACCTTTTAGAACTTATATTAAGTTTTTATATTATGTAATTTTTGTATAACTCTTGCTGGTGATCTTTAATTAGATAAAACAAATAAAATATACTTAATATTTAATGGACAAGAGTAGGTAATGCGAGGTAGCACGAAATAAAACGAAAATGACGTTGTAAAGAATTTCATGTTATGTTATCGTGATGTAAGTTATGAACGATATTAATTACATGTGGATTAAATTTGACCCACTTATGCAAACTGATTATTTACCTATCTAGGTACTCTATGATTTGAAGATGCTGATGGTGGTAGCATTTCTTTAACTTAAGTTTACTTTGATTGATGGGTAGTCTTATTCACAGCGCAGAGCGAGCTTACCTATATGTCCAGTATTCATAGGGTCACTTAGGTTATCAATAATCCATTTAATAACCTAATTCCCAATTAATCAAAGAATGTCTCATGACGTAGGTATTACTAAAGCGAATTGATTGCTGATATAGATAGATAGATAGAGAAAACTTTAGTGCACAACCAGGTGAAAGATATAGTAAGATGTAGAATTCGATACCTACCTACTTGTTTTTATAGCGACATTATGTGTCTTATACAAATCATCATTTTTGTTGGAGGACCTTTCTGGTTCTCGAAAACATAACATAATACGGTTTAAAAAAAAATATCCGAAGGTCCAAATAAGTACAAAATCACCCATAAAATTTAAAAAATGTGTCTGGCTTTAATTAATGGACTAATAGGTATTTATAGATTGCTCCTTTCTTAAAACTATGTGTAGTTTATTTAATATTTTCATGTGTGAAATGGTATTACTTAATGTTGAGAATCCCTAACTCAGAAAAATAGAGGCTTACTCTGATGCGGAGACAGTTATAACTTTAAAAGTGTTCATAAATTGAACTCATGTACCTACTTAAATATATTAGTTAATTTGTTTGGTGCAAACTTTAAAAAAAAAAAAGAAGAGAGAACTAAAATTATTATAACCATCATAGTCGTATGTGTATATATAACGCTAGAGTTATTTCTGACCAGTACATTGGTTTCTTAATAATATATTGATTTGACACGGTTTAACCGAATACAAAATATCATTTGTAAGTGAATAAATAATTCTAAGAATAATTCTAATTTCTTATTCTAATCTTCTTTGGCGTACTTTTGTCAGAAGAACATGTTTTGTTGATGTTACAGGTGTTTACTTTAAGTACACTGTACCTAATACGATATTGTACAAATTCACACGACTTTAAATTATTATGAAAACGGTTACTTATCAGACACTAAATACATAATATTGTTTAATATTATAAAAATGTATTGATTAACAAGAATAGTAAAAAAAAAAAAAGTTAAAAGGCGAACTTGTTGTTGTCATATTGAAACTTCACAGCTCGACATCTTATATGCTTCTATACAGTTGCCGAAGTTAAACTGAAAGAGATACAATACAAATGAAACAAGATACAGTAATATTGATACAAAGTTAAAAGAATTAGGTATTCAGGATGTGGGGCCTGTTACTATGGTATGCATGACGAATGCGATCTGTTACCATGGTATTCAGGACGCGAGGCCTGTTACCAATAGTTTTAAGTGGTATTCAGGATGTGGGGCTTGTTGCTATGGTATGCATGACGAATGCGATCTGTTACCATGGTATTCATGACGCGAGGCCTGTTGCTACTAGTTTTAAGTGGAATTCAAGACGCAAGAAACCTGCTGCTATAGTTACGTAAAATTGATATACCTACTAATATTATAATATGGATAAAGTACGAGGTCGTACTTATTGTAAACGGATGGCCGACTGTCAGCGACGCTTTAGGACTTAAATACCTAGGTACCTGTTAATAGTGGAACTTTATTGTATTCATAACAACTTAAGAGTATTTAATTTGACTAATTTGCTAGTACGGAAAGTTGCTTGGCCATCTAGATAAACATGAAGGTATGAAACCTTCATGTGATGACGTCACTGTAAAAAAAGTAAGGGAGGCGCCACCTTGGTTTATCGTTTTTATGGCGGGAAGGACGTAATTGTAATTTTGTAAAGAAAATTACTCGAGTACCTAATAATCTTGTTATCTTCTGCAGATTATTCATTGTAATAATGCTAACTAATTGACGATGTGACAAGTATAAATATAAATGTGAGTATGTCTTTAAGTATTTTATTTCAAATAGGGACCTCTGTCACTATTTCCATAGTCAACCATAGGAAAATACAGGTGTGTCCCTTTACATAAGCTACTTCTCTCCATTCTTCTCTGTGTAATCTCGATTTTGTTTCTAGTTTTGACGTCGAACGTCCAAGTTTGGCAGTCATAGGTGAGAATAGAGTATCTTTAGGTGAGGCATGGGAGAATTGCAGAGTCCATGACTGTCTTCTTGGCAGACAACTGGAGCTGTGATTTAAATATTTCCTTGTGAGCCCAGTAATTCTTCCAAGTGGTTGCTATTCTTCTATCTACTTCGTCAGCACCTCTTTCTTTGTTAAAAGAGATCTGTTTCACTAAGTACACGTATTTTTCTACCTAGGTATTCTAGAGGGAAGTTATTTACCGAGATGCGTGTCGTGTGGTGGTTAGTCATTCATTGCCTTTGTTTTATAGAGGTTCATTTCTAATCCAACTGTTGCACTAGCCTGGTGTAGGTCGTTTACCTTGTTCTCTAGTTTTTGTGAAGATTTCGAGAACAGAATGATGTCGTCGGCGAACCTGAGATGGCTTAGAAAATTCACATTTAAGCTGAGGCCCTGTGTGTACCATGGTAAGTTTTTCATTACCTATTGTAACAGCTATGGGGATCTTAGGAGAGATCGGGTCGCCTTGTCTTGTACCTCTAGTTATGTTGATTTTTTCCCCTACCTACTCTATCTAGTTTGACTCTACTGTACTATTGGCATAACTTTTCTTAAGAAGTATATTTATATATTATATTCTTTTTATTGCACTAATCCGTGCTGAGGATAATTTTAAAAACCTATTTAGAGACTAAAAATTCCAGCCATGCCGGGACATGAACCCGCGACCTCTGGCTAAACGTGCCAGCACTCTCCCAACTGAGCGAATGGGCAAGTGCAGGCATCAGCTTTTTATAGTCTACTAAAGCTATCTACAAGGGTCTGCGGAGTTCCAAATATATTTCAACCCGCTGTACTGAAACCGCTTCTGAATTTCGCCTGTTCTTTTGGCTGTTGTGCGTCGATGTCTGGGGATATTCTTTCCAGTATGCAGGAGGCAAATAATTTGGAAATACAAGGCATAAGGCTTCATCATCAGCCATTTGAAGCCCACTACAGGACATAGGCCCCCCTTATGGTTTTCCTAACCATGAGGGATTTTGCCATAACCGCTACGCTTGGCAAGCGGGTTGTCGATCGCAGAATGCAGTTGGAATCTCAGGAAAACGCTGCTGCCCGTCTCCTGGTAATTGATTTTCTTAGCCGCTTTCTGCGACATCCACGGAAGGAAATGGAGTGACGCTATTCTTAATCCGGCCCCACACGGAAAAGGCATGAGGCTTATGGGGCGGTAATTCCTATGTCGGCTGCGTCACCTTTTTTTATATTGTAAAATTATTTCCGATTCAGTCCAAATGGGCGGCATAGTTTCTTCTTCTAATAGTTTGTTAAACAGAAGAGTGATTGGAGTTAGTAGTAGAGTCCTCGCAGACTTAATGTGTTCGTTTGTCATACCGTCTGGCTTTAGTACTTCAGGTTCTGTGAACTCAGGGGTAATTACGTTTTCTAGTCGGGCTGACTGTACAATTTTTTGTAAAAATCCTTAGCTGCATTTATGATCTCCCTTCGGTACTTACTTTTGGTAGAGCCGGGCTGCCGAGACGGAATCCAAGTCTTTGTTCTGTCCAGTTTTTTTAATGCTTTTTGGCGGATCTAGATTTATCGAGGTGTTTTTAGTATTCATAATGAGGATATCGTAAAATCTTCTTATCTCTTTGTTAGTAGTTTTGTAGAGTTCTTATAGCTTTTACTTATTTTAGCAATAGGTATAGTGGTGAAAAGTTCAGATAATTGTATAAAATAAGTATCAAAATAAGATGACGACAAGATGATGATAAGGGATATCCCAGGCGGACATACTTCGACCAAATAGGGGATGTATAGCAAAGGGCAGGATAAAAAGTACCCGAAACCGGGCATGCAACGACTAATGAATGTTGAGGAAGCGAAAGTGATCTGTCAGGATCATGGCAAGTGGCAGTCCATGGTCTCTGCCTACCCCTTTAGTATACAGGCGTGAGTTTAAGTATGGGAATGTATGCAAAACAAGATGATTATGATAAATTATTTTTTCAGATCGAACCAGCCAACATAACTTAACAGACTAATAGATCAGATGTTTCTAAACGTAGACATCTTAGAATATTGCTAAGATGTCTGCATTTTGTGCTAGGTTCGTTACAAAAAATAACCGAAAATGTACCGCAGGTGGTGAATCATTTGATGAATAAACAATAATAAGCGCCGTCGACAAAATTAACGTCCAAGCTGCTAGTTTCACAATTAATAGATTATGCGGAGAAGAAGCTAAGAAAGAAACTCCGCATTTATTCTTTTCAAAATAGGTTTTCATCTTAAAGTTATACTACACTAGATACACTCGTAAATACCAGACATCTTTGACATCCATAATCCTTAATGTGATAGGCTTTTTTGCACAGAACATGCTTAACACGTTTTTGAAACCGCGTCTGTGTTATGTCTAATATAGGTATACCTATCTTGAGGAATTTTATTGTAGAACCGTATACAGTGCACCATAAAGGATGTATTAACTAACCCACCTTTGCTTCTGGACTGTAGCCTGATTTACTTTAATACCTACCTACTAACCTATCATAATAAGTATTTTAAATTGCTAATTTAGCGTATTAACCTAGCAACTCTCTAATGAACCTAATTTGAATAAAATTTCAAAGATTACTGCCGAAATTAACAAATTCAGGAAGCGAGTTTATGGTAATCACCTGTCGCCCTGAATTTCATTACTAGAAGGCAATTTGAGGAATCCGGATGCGCGCTCTAAGTAAAAGTCACATTAGAAAGAAAAAAGTAAGGATTAAAAAAATCTTGTAACAAAAAAAAACCGATTAGTAAAAAGTTTTAAACCGGGCCTAAAAGAGAGTCTTATGAATCTTAAACCTCAACAAGTTTTAAATTCTCGTTTGATTTATCTTACTTTTCCATACATAAAAAGAAATTAAAATGTTAAAAAAAATTCAATAGTCGTAGAACAAAAGTTGGTGTTGTGCATGGTAAAATAACCCTTTATGTGAAGAGGAAATAGGGGGAAGGGGGTCAGTAAGTAGTTAAAGTTCTTTTACGTAATAAACAAAAAACGTTACTAAAATAATCGTTACATATTTTCGAAATAAGAGACTACAATACAAACCTTAAATCCCGTTCCTGTGTCTTGCTCAAAAGTATTTAAGGTTTATTTTAGTTTGTAACGTTATGCCCTTCTTTGTTCTGTGGCCCGCACGTTCGCCGGCTCGTAGTAATATGGATAGGTAGTTCTTTATTTGACTCTATCCACTCAAAACATTCTTAGTAAGTATAGCACGAGTGACTGTGTTAGAAAGTTCATTACAAAGCTCATACTGGGCTCCCTATCAAAGTTATAACGTAGGGCATTCTATTAGAGGACTTTGAAAATAATCACGTGTAGGAGTTCTAATCCATTATAATCTAGGTCTATAAAAACCTCAGACTCTCAGGTTTCCCTAAATCTCTTTAAAATCACCAAACAACGATGTGCAATATTAAGTCCGCACACATTTTTATTTCATTGGTCTGAAAACCTTGCCAAAAAGTCAAAGTTCTTCACCAATAAACTTCCTTCATACCTACCATTGTAATCGCACGAACATCAATGGCTTTGTGAAATGGAGACCCCCCAGCTTCTTACTATTGGTTCAATGGATACTCGACCAGTTTTTTCGATAACATAAGATAACTACGTGAATGTCACATGTAATAAATGTTCAACAAGTGCGTATCGGGCGGACAGCCAAATACAAATATTAACGCGAACTTATCGAGCGTCTTTGTACTATTTACTTTATAAACTAGGAGAAAAAAGCTTCATCGTCATTATGATCAATCACACGCGGTAGCGTGTCAAGCCAAGTTCTTCAAGTTATAACAGAACTGGCGAGCAGCACCGTGTGTAATATTACACGAAACATTTGGAGCCACTTTTGACCCCCTCACAACTCAACCTATAGATCAAAAGGTGACTCACCTCTAAATCAAAAGTTATACATACAGATAGGTTGTTGGGTAAATCAGAAACTAGTAAATTTTTGTCATTTTATTATAATTTTTCTATTAATTCTATTAGGAACACTTAACCTACTTCTCTATTTTTGAATCACTCGTATCGCGTCGAGCGCTCGATTTCTACTGATTTTCGTTCGATATCTAAAATTCCGTATTTTTGAATCACTCGAACTGCAACAAATGGTCCTTACCACTCGTCTCGCATGGCGATCGGTAGATTAATTGTCAAAAAACGATTTCGACATTTCGTTAGAACACAAACCAAAATGACAGTAGTAGTGTTTTGTTTGTATCAAAAGACAAAGATTTTTTATTTAAACAGCCAATAAAACAGTGTTTTACGTTCCGTTTCTGTTACGGTAGTTTCCGGTTTTTTTAATTTCTGCGTGGAATGGATACTTCAAATTGTACTGGCAACACTTCAGGCGAACGATTCAAAAATACGGAAAAACGACATCATGCGACTTAGAAGACGAGCGCATTCGACGATACAATTTCATACGAGTGATTAAAAAATAGGTCTCTAGTGCCTGTAATGTAATGAATGTGATACATTATCATATGTATATATATAATACATACAACGTGTTATGGAAACAATTGCCGCTATTAATATCGAGCAAAAAACGGCAAACAAATCTCGTTTGTTGTATGGGAGCCCCCCTTAAATATTTATTTTATTCTGTTTTTTTTTTGTTGCTATAGCGGCAACAGAAATATATCATCTGTGAAAATTTCAACTGTCTAACTATCACGGTTCATGAGATGCAGCTTGGTGACAGACTGACGGACGGAAAGCGGAGTCTTAGTAATAGGGTCCCTTACCCTTTGGGTACGGAAATCTAAAAAGGGAAAACCATTTCTTCAGTTAACATAATTTAACCATTTCCAAATTAAGCAAAAGTCTAATGTTATCAATTAGATCTATTTTAATTTTTCATACTATTTTAAAACTTGACGCGCTCAATTGTATGGAAATTAAAACAATAATATTGAGACTTAACATGGTTAAATTTTATCGACAGCTAATGTCAACAATATTTTCGGATTTCGCATCATTTCGATAACATGCTGCAGGTATAGAGGTATATAGTATATGTGATACAGTTCGATGAAGCTAGAAAACTCTACGTAATAATGAGTTATAATGAACCTTACCAAACATGTTGGCGTATCGTTGTGTGCATTTTTACGTAGGTACACTATACTGCTTGAACTGTACCTATCTGTACTTACCGAGTAGACACCGTTCGTTCTTTAATGGACATAACTACAGCAGTCCTCGTGATACTGGCAGAGTTTAACGAGCAAAGTCACGTAAAGTCCGTAAAAATGCCGTAAAAACTTTACAGGGACTTTGCCGGTATCGTTATGATCATTATAATGATGCCAACTCATCCAGCCAGCCCCTTCGTTTAAATGACCACGTGGTTCCTGTCTCTGGTGATTGAAACTTCACATAAACTGCTCAAAGATTTATCATCACCATGTGGCGCGTAATGTAAAAACCTGCGGCGTGTTTATTTTTTCTTGGTCGCTTTAGAATGGCACGATTTATGTGTAGTCTCGTAACGCCAGCCAGAAGGCTCGGTGGAACTCCCAAGAGGTGGAATGTGATATGTTACCTGTACCCAGTGGTGTAACTACAGGGTGGCAGGGCTGGCAAAATGCCATGGGCCCGGATCTGAGGGGGCCCCCGAACTATGAGGCCGCGGGCTCAGAAGTAACTTAACATTTTTAACAAACTAAAGACCATTTTTTTACTGGGAGGACCACACATCCATTGAATCTGCCACGGGCCTCAGATGTTATAGTTACGCTAATGCCTACAGCAACTTTCCGTCATAGGGTTGTCTGGAAGAAATTGCTTTTAGCAATAAGGCCGCCAATTGTACTGTGTATTTTTTAAATGTTTATGTCAAGTGCTCTAGTGTACAATAAAGAATATTCTTATCTTATCTTATCTAATGTCTGTATCTACGCTCAACCGACTCAAAAGAAGAAGGCTAAATTTAAAAGATAGAGATATTACTTGCACTATCTTTCTACGTAGTCAACAGCTTTTCAACCTTTCATCCGAAACGTTTACGTTCAACTCACAGCGTTTACGTTTCGGAAGACTTTACTGTATGAAATGTACAGGTCGAAAGGCTGTTTGTTCGAGAATAGTCGACGACAAAACAACACAATTTAGTTATGGCGACTTTGCAACAAAAATCAGACCTTTATCTGATGTCGCTGTATTTTCATTAACTCTGACGGACTATATAAATAAATAGATTTTATAGCTAGAGTTATAAATAGTTTGTGAAGTTGAGTGAAACCAAGAAGTACAGAAATGCCAAATCTTCGCAGTCTCCACCACATCCGAAGTTTGTCTTAAATTATAGTTTTGTAGAGACGCAAAAATAAACATCACACTTCAAACAATTTTATTGTAGCTGAACCATGAAATCTAGTGATGCATTTTGTGTTTATGCAGAAAGAAAGATAAATGATGCGCGAAAAACGTGAGTCACTTTTCTTGTGTTACAGATTTTTACCACTATCACAGCCTCATTCTGTTCTGTGATCACAGCAGTATAAACAAAATAATGGTCTTTGCTTCGACAGATGTTACCATGCCAAATGAGACAAACGACGTGAGGCTTATCAGGAATAACTGAACAGAGAAAATGTGCAAAGGTCCAAGTACAATTGGTTCATTCATTCATTTATAAGCAGCCTATATACGTCCCACTGTAGGGCACAGGCCTTCTCTCAGAGAGAGAGAGTTACAATTGGTTAACGGCGATTTATTTCAGAAAAACCTCATAATGGAAATACACAACCTTACGAACCGGCGGTGGTGGTCGCCTAGTGGGCAGAACATTGGACTCAGAAGCGAGAGGCCCAGGTTCGATTCCCAGTGCGGGCATGTACCAATGACTATGTTTTCTAAGTTTTGTACATTTGTGAAGTTACTATAGCAATACCACTCGCTAACGGTGAAGGAAAACATCGTGAGGAAACTGAGTGTCTGAGGTATTTACATACCACAGCGCTTGAAATTGACAATCCGCGGTGGGCACGCGTGGTGATTAAGCCCATACTCTCTCCCTGAGAGAAGGCCTGTGCCGTACAGTGGGACGTATATACCCTGCTTATGTAACCTTATCAATAGCTACAGAATGAAGATCTACTACTTACTATATTGTTTGTCATATAGGTACTGTAACGATTCCTCTTTATAGAAGCTGGCTGGCAGAGCCTTCTATTCTTATTTTGAATATTTTGAAGGGAATAGTTACGTTTTGTTTTAGAAGCCAGTCGATCCCCAGCTAGGCTAGGGAATTGATGAAAAAGATACAATAAAAGAAATAATAATAGGGGTTAAAGTATGAAATTGCCGTTTTATTGCAATAGGTTCTTTGAATTGACATAGAATCTTCATGGTTTGAGGTTTTGGAATGAAACTTTTTTCAAATGGTTTCTATGATGTTCTTTTTTTAAAAAATGTGAAACATTTGAATATCGACCTTCAATTGTTTTTGTTATTCAATTTAGACAAGAAAGATGGATACTGCGAAAATTCGAGTGTTCTTGAATACGAGTTCCGACGCGGAACTAACGCGGCAGAAACAGCCCGCAATATCAATGCTGCGTTTGGAGAGGGGTCTACTAATGAAAGCACCGTGCGATTTTGGTTTAAACGCTTTCGTGATGGAAATTTCGACTTAAAGAACGAGCCACGAGGAAGACCGCCCACACAGGTGAATAACGATGAATTAAGAGAGATAGTGGAAGCAGACCCTAGTCAAACTACCCAGAAATTAGCGGCATGGTTTAACGTTACCTTACCCACAATATTGACTCACTTGCGTCAAACCAATAAAATAAAAAAATACGAAAAATGGGTGCCTCATGATTTGACTGATCTGCAGAAAGAAACGCGTGTTGAAACTTGTGTTGCCTTGTTGATATTCAATATTCGATATTCAAATGTTTCACATTTTTTAAAAAAAGAACATCATAGAAACCATTTGAAAAAAGTTTCATTCGAAAACCTCAAACCATGAAGATTCTATGTCAATTCAGAGAACCTATTGGAATAAAACGGCAATTTCATACTTTAACCCCTAATATTTGCTCCTTAAATCTGGATATTAATAAAGTAGAGCGTTACAGTACACGCAATAAAATAGGTTTAGCAAGCACTTGACTCTGCCTTTGAGGCACATAACAGTATGACCAATCAAAGATAATGGATGCTATTTTCTTATCACGGCAGATATGCAATAAAATTGTCTGACGGTTGTTTTAAGATCTGAGAGGTAACCACGAGATTTCAAATAGTTAGGTTCTTTTCGTTTGGACGTAGGTACGTATCTAGTTGTTTACAACCTGTTAAAAACGCAAAATCTGAAAACTATTCGGTTTTATAGCGCCACCAATGAAAAAAGAAAAACATACCTCGTTTTATAATACGATCGTGGGTTGGGGGTTGTAGGTTCTAAAATAGCTGTCACCATTATTGAGATTTATGTTAAATAAAAAAAAAATTATGTCCCTCGTTCAATCTTATCTTACAGAAGCTGATGCTTGAAATTAATAATGGATTTTGAAGAGACGGTTTTCTAGTTTCTCGATATTTCAATAACATTTTAAGTATTAGGGGTTAAAGTATGAAATTGCCGTTTTATTGCAATAGGTTCTTTGAATTGACATAGAATCTTCATGGTTTGAGGTTTTCGAATGAAACTTTTTTCAAATGGTTTCTATGATGTTCTTTTTTTAAAAAATGTGAAACATTTGAATATAGACTTTCAATTGTTTTTGTTATTCAATTTAGACAAGAACGATGGATACTGCAAAAATTCGAGTGATTATGAGGCACCCATTTTTCGTATTTTTTTATTTTATTGATTTGACGCAAGTGAGTCAATATTGTGGGTAAGGTAACGTTAAACCATGCCGCTAATTCCTGGGTAGTTTGACTAGGGTCGGCTTCCACTATCTCTCTTAATTCACCTGTGTGGGCGGTCTTCCTCGTAGCTCGTTCTTTAAGTCGAAATTTCCATCACGAAAGCGTTTAAACCAAAATCGCACGGTGCGTTTATTAGTAGACCCCTCTCCAAACGCAGCATTGATATTGCGGGCTGTTTCTGCCGCGTTAGTTCCGCGTCGGAACTCGTATTCAAAAATCACTCGAATTTTCGCAGTATCCATCTTTCTTGTCTAAATTGAATAACAAAAACAATTGAAAGTCGATATTCAAATGTTTCACATTTTTTAAAAAAAGAACATTATAGAAACCATTTGAAAAAAGTTTCATTCGAAAACCTCAAACCATGAAGATTCTATGTCAATTCAAAGAACCTATTGCAATAAAACGGCAATTTCATACTTTAACCCCTATTATTAATTTTTATTATCGTAGTTACTTTTTTACTTTTATTTGTTTAAACATAAATTGTACCTACCTCCTACTTATTACTTACTTACTTTTGAAACTCGTGGTTGCCTCCCTAATGTTGAATCCTCCTAACAATCTTTCTGACTAACTTACTGTGAAAAAGGGGCAGTTTTCCTATTGTTCTATAAGCACTAGACATTTTAGACAGTTAGAATGTATATTAGGAATCTATGTCGTGCCTTTATGATTGTAGGTACATCGATTTTCACGAGAAAATTGGTTTTGAAAAACAAGGAAGCTGGAATAGTGACTAGCAGAACATAATATAAACTAACATCTACACATTATAACTACTTATAACATAACCCAGGATTAGCTGGAAGAAAATACTCATTAGTATTAAGGTCGCTTTTGTCCAAATATGTTTTCTGGGCAATACAGAATTCTCTAATCTAATGTAATCTACTGGTCCTGGTCCCAAGCCTGTGATGTAGTAACCAGCCAAGGACATTTATTA
Source organism: Yponomeuta cagnagella (assembly GCA_947310995.1). NCBI lineage: Eukaryota > Metazoa > Arthropoda > Insecta > Lepidoptera > Yponomeutidae > Yponomeuta > Yponomeuta cagnagella. Next base: position 17,426,929 of record OX371277.1, read on the forward strand.
CAAACACGCAAAAAACACACTGACTGAGGCCAATAGAGCCACCAGCCACACACTTCCTTCAGGAATGGTAGAATCGAATCCTACTGAATATAAGGTACAGAAAACGAGTTGCTGTGTTGTGTTTATGAGTGTGATCCGTGATAATAGCACCCGGTAGGCACTTTTGTATCAATTTAGAATGTCGGAGTGTCCCAACGGTGGAGCGTTGAGGTACGTTATAGCCATGGACAGATAACCGAAAAAAGATGAAAGTAAATTTACGTGACAACCGTTTCAATTATTTTTCACTTGAATTTGTTTCTTATGTGTGTAGAATTATAAATAAAATATAATCACATTAATTAATACCCATCGATTCGGCATGTTGCAGCTGCCGTGGTCCGGGTATACTAAAATGACGATATGTAACTATGTACGTATGAGCATCGCTAGTCAATAAAAATTGTATAAAATGTGGTTGATTGTTTAATGCATATTTATGTAATTTCATTTTATTGAACTGGTTATATAGAAAAGACAATGAATGTCAGAAATACATAACAGGGATGATAATTACCTTTTGAACCAAAACACTTGATAAACATTAGTAGGTATCAAAGTATAAAGCATTTCTATCAAGAGTTTGTAGTAGTTTGTATTTTCAGCGGTACACCAGTACTCGTAAGATATGCCTTAAACTGTAGAACTCTGCATGACATGGCAATTGCTTCACACTTTCACTTATAAGTATAGTCTATTCATCCTTACTTGTCCAATTTAGTAAACAAGATTCTACCCGCAAAGTATGACTTTTTAGTCGAAAACTGCCATAATCCCATAAATGAAGTAACCTGGGAAACCATTTTGGATAACACACTGCTATGTTTATAAACAAAGTGCACGAAATTGCAAGAAAATATCTAGTTTCGGCATCAAATGTCAATTTTGAGGTTAGAATATTGTTTACTAAATTGGACAAGTAAGGATGAACAGACTGTACATAATTATATTATAAGCATTTTCGAATTTCGGTCCGTCTGAATCAACAGGTCCCCCAGTTGTTTACCTCCGCGCCTCGCGAGCTACTCCACCTTGGCAGGCCGCCAGCCAGCTCCTATGAACTTGAGCGTGTTATTCTCGTCACATATCCTGAGATACTCTCCGGATTGCCGCGTCGCTTCTATAACTGTCACAATTTGATAATGTCACACATTGTCACAGTCTTTATTACGACGCGGGGGCTGGGTTTTTTTTAACAATAAATTTGGGACCATTAAGGGCCCCCAAATTCTTCTACTTTTTGAAGTACACTTCTTTAGTAGGTACTTTGCGCTCTTCCTGATCAACACTGAACTGACAGGCCATGGTCCATACTATTAAATCCGTAGCAGCAGCCGCAACAATTCCCATATCTGTTAATGTGGGAACACTTCGAAATTGCAAAAAAAATGAAATCTGCATTCGATTTTGTGGATATTGACGAGTACACGTCCCACTCCAGGCCTTCTCTCAGAGAGAGACGTCTACCGCGGTGTTGCGATTTCAAGGTCCAATGCATGTCAACACCTCAGACACTCAGGTATCCTCATGATGATTTCCTTCACCTTTAGTGGTACTGCTACTACACGTGCTGATATCCAAACCCCATGACCTTTTGAATGTGATGCCAGCGCTCTACTGTTGCTTTACCACGGCTTTTGGAACATATGAATAAAATCTGAGTATACTTTTGGGTGCCTGACAATAGCTATCGAATTCGCTAGGTTTTTTTTATTTATTTTTTTAAACACACTTCAAAAATATCTCGAAACAAACTCGAATCTATTAGAATAAGAACTACTAGTAGCCATCCAGAGCGGTGCGTGCCGCGGGTTTTATTGTTCGCGCATTTTTTTAAACAAGATTTTCTTAACCCGAAACAAGATTTCTCAACTTTTATTTTATTATCTACGTCTATACTTAAAAGCAATAGTAGTCTAATAGTCATTTATAGGGTTCCGTACCCGAAGGGTGCCAAACGGGACCCTATTACTAAGAATTCACTGTCCGTCTGTCTGTCAGTCTGTCTGTCTGTCTGTCACCAGGCTGTATCTCATGAACCGTCATAGTTAGATAGTTGAAATTCTGATGATTCACAGCTGATGTATTTCTGTTGTCGCTATAATAAAAAATACTAAAAACAGATTAAAACAAATACTTAAGGGGGGCTCCCATCCAAAAAAATAATTTTTTTTGCCGTTTTTTGCTCGATATTAATTACGGCAACAGGTAGACGCTTGAAATATTCACAGAATATTTAGTTCTATAGTCGCTTCAAAAATAAATAATTAAATTAAAATAAAATAAGTTTTTCAGGTGGGCTCCCATACAACAAACGCGATTTGCCCTTCGCGCGCGAGTCCAACTCGCACTTGGCCGGTTTTTTAATTACTAATTACCTACATAACCGCGGCTTTCAAACCGCCCAGAAATCAGCGTGTATAGTAGCTGTGAAATATATATTTTTAATTTATTTCCTCTTATTTTTTGGTCTCAACCCAATTTGGTGTTATAAATGTGTGTGTGAAAATGCAAATAAATGGTTTATCTATCTATCTATCTGTGTGTGATGCAGCGACTAATGAATGTTGATGAAGCGAAAGAGCTACGTTAGGATCGTGGAAGCAAACCTTGGTCTCTGCCTCAAGCATTTCGGGCAAGTCAGGAGCATGAAAAACAAATGTCAAATTCAGCAGGTTCTACATACTAATGTCCTTCGAATTCCTTTATCGCTTACCTTTTTTATGTACCCTTTATACGTCCCAATGAGGGCACAGGTCCTCTCTTAGAGAGAGAGAGAGAGTATGACTTTTATTACTGGATTGGCAATTTCAAGTTCCGAGGCATGTGAACACCTCAGACACTCGGGTTTCCTCACGATGTTTTCATTCATATTTAGCGAATGGTATTGTTGCGTCTTCCTGAGATTCCAACCGCATACTGCGATCGTCAAGCCGCCTGCCAAGCGTGGCGACTATGGCAAAACGACTCATGGTTTTCATAACCAGGCCTATGTCCTGCAGTGGGCGTCAAAGGTCTGATGATGATGATGATGATGATGATGATTGTTACTATAACTTCATGTACGTAACTTAGAAAACAAAGTCATTGGAACGAACGGATTCGAACCCACGACCTCCTGAATTTGAGACCGGCGTTCTAACTCTCCATTATACCCTAGGTCTACGTCGTAACCATTCACCTAGCTGACATTTAATTTCATTTAGCTTTGTCTATAGGTAAGCAAACATTTCATAGGAATCTTTAAAATAGAGAAAGCTATTATTCAATGATTATCCAGTTATTTGCTCGTTCTAGTATTTCATTCATCTCATTAATTCTGGAAATATCAGCCCCTCCCTATCAGTTACCAATTTCTTGATTGATAGTTTTTTTTGTTTACACCCGCACCAAAGCTGAATGAAACGAAATATACACTGATATTTATACACTGCTCACAGAAGTGACAAGTAGGTATGTACGTTGATATTATTGTGAACATTTTTTCAGCTGGAGGTTGGTGAACTGGAATTTTAGTCTCGTTTTAAATTTGGCACGGTTTAGTGTGCCAATGTCGAGGTGATCGCAAGCCGGGTACTCACTGACTGAAACTGAAACGAAGTGTAAAACACACATAGTTTAGCAATCTAACGTATAAAAACCTCGTGTCGCGTGTTTGTTATCGAACTCCTCCGAAACGGCTTCACCGATCTTTATGATTTTTTTTGTGTAAGTATTATCTACGTTTCCCAAGTCAGCTAGTAGAATTAAACGCAACAATAGTTGTCGTTTGGACAATTGGAATACGATTGGTTGGTTTGGTTTGGTTTGTATTGGTTTAAATACAAGATAAGATAAGAATTTTCTTTATTGTATACCGGAAAAAATAAATACAATTAGTTAATGGGCAGCTCATGAATCGCTCGTAGCCCCGGCTGCCTGAGTGATCTTAAACGATCACGAAGGTTAAGCAACACAGGGCGCGTTCAGTGCATGGATGGGTCGCCGTCTATGCCTAACGCCAGTGGCATTTTTCCGAGCGGTTCCGTGCTTCGCAAGGCACGTTAAGCTGTTGGTGCCGGCTGCCGTCGATAGATGGCAGTCGTTAAGCCAAGTCAGAGGCCTTAGGGCGGCTTGACAACTTCTGACAGTAGACGAGCCACTAGTCTACAAGCCTCCACCAATCCGGACTTGGCCCCCGTGGTGGAGTATGGCCTATACCTTCCTCAGGGAAGAGACCCGTGCCCCTCGGTGGGGACATAATGGGTTGATGATGATGAATGGGCAGCTATTCTATCGCGCCTCTGGCTTTAGAAACCACTAGGGTCTGTGGTTTTCAGGGGAAAGCCTTTATTAAGGAGGTAGGGCGTCGTCTGAGGAACCGTGGCTTGGACTACCGCTCTGGGGTATATTTGATGCAAATGATCTCCCTTGCTGCCCAGCGCGGTAATGCTGCCAGCGTTATGGGTACCTTTGGATCGGATATGTCTCGGGGCGGTTTGATTGACTGATTTTTTATTGTTTGTATTGTGCGTGTGTGTGTGGGTGTATGTGTGTGATTTATTTTGACGATTGGTTATTGTCAATGAAACAGCCATTACGATACTAATATGACTATTGAACAACAATGTATTTTAGAGACTCGCCCCCCTGGTTAACATCCATGCACTCTATTCAGTTACGTTACGGGTGACTTTACAACTAAAGCGTTAAGTTTGATGTGCTGTCGACTGTACTCATTACTAATGAAGATTGTTTTTAGTGATTCTCAAATCTTGTTTAGCACATTTTATTTACACGTTACGAACTTGCTTACACATTAATTGGAGGGCACTGATACCTGTAATACAAGATTTTTCCCAGCACAGGTAACAGAAGCACGTAATATGTTTCATACGTTTCAATGTAAAATGTACCGAAACGTTGAAAAATTGTAAAATTAAAAATATAAACGAGTAAATATACGTGAAAATTCAGTTTTTATTATGTCTAATTTAATGTCAAACCATATTGACCATATAAACCACAGAGATAAGCTCGCCTTTGTACATGTAATTTCTTATGTAATGTCCTGTTAAAAGTCTTGTGTGCAATAAAGTATAATAATAATAATAATAATAATAATAATATTGTGACAAGATGTAAAATTTGCTTTTGTATGTGTTTTGTGTCAATAAAGATTATTATTATAATTATTATACCTATACTTATCATTGAGGCCGGGTCCTTCGAGCGCACTTATTGCGCTTTGCGCGAGCGTATATTGACTTTTGTCACTTTATTTAGCTATTCTAGATGTGGCCTCTAGGTTCTTTAGGTTGGGATTCTACTATGATTCGGATTCGGTTTGAATCTGATTCCGAATATCTTATCTAATCCAGCCCTTCTGTTATCTCAAGGGCAAGGACGAAATACCTACTCTGATTCCATGTTTTATAAGCTTTATTAATATAAGAGAACATGCACTTACAAAGTTACACGGGCCTAAAAAACCGACCGAATTAAATGAAGTTTCTTAGAGCCTCATATATTTTGGCTCGATTCTAATAGGTTTTCAGTTCACCGCAAATGTGAAGAGGTGCTTTAATTTAAAAATGTTAGTGATTGTAAAAGAATGTGATACTTTTGACAGATGTGGTTAATGGCGGCACTAGATAATGAGATTTACTAATGTATTGCCAAAAATCGTTTCCCAAAGTATTACTTCCCAAACTATTTTCCGCAAATTATCACTTGGCAAAAAAACATTTCTCAAAACAACTTAAAGCAAATAAACAGTTAGCAAAAGTTATTATGGCAAGTTATTGTTTACCAAATAAATACTTGGTCAAAATTCATTTTCTAACTTAACCCACTTTTCTGGTAACAGTTGGTGTCTGTGGGGGGTCACAGTTCTAACCTAACCTAACCCACTTTTCTGGTAACAGTAGATGTCTGTGGGGGTCGCAGTTCTAACCTAACCTAACCCACTTTTCTGGTAACAGTTCGTGTCTGTGGGGGTCGCAGTTCTAACCTAACCTAACCCACTTTTCTGGTAACAGTTCGTGTCTGTGGGGGTCGCAGTTCTAACCTAACACACTTTTCTGGTAACAATTCGTGTCTGTGGGGGTCGCAGTTCTAACTAATAAACGTTTGTCTTAATAAAACTTGACGCAGTAAAATTATGCGAAATGATAATTTGACCAAATGAATAAAATGCGAAATGAAAACTTGCTAAAGTTTCATTTGGGAAATGAAACTGATGCCATAAGTTTATTGGGAAGTAAAATTTGGCGAAAAATACTTTGGCTAAACGGCGGTATCCCAGATAATGAACATATATTTTATTTTATTTTTAGTAATATATGACATTATAGAAGTATATAAGATTCATATACTTGCCTACTTAGTAATTGATAAAAAACTTTATCAAGAAATACGTAATGAAATTTAAAATAAGTTTTGTCTAAAATAGTAGAGCACGTTCGGTAATCAGTAAACATGTAAGAACGGGCGATCGAAAAAAATGCCGAAAGTAATAGCAGCCTTAAGCTTTTTAGGGTTCTGTAGTTGACAAGGAACCCCTATAGTTTCGCCATGTCCGTCGTTCTCTCTGTCTATCTGTCCGTCTGTCCATCTGTCCATCTGTCTGTCCGCGGCCTAGCTCGGAGACGATTAGTTCGAGAAAGTTGAAATTTGGCATAGACATACATATTAATCACGCCGACAAAACAGTACAATAAAATAAAAATAAAAAAATATTTTTTAGCGTACCCTCCTACTTAAATTACTTAAATTAGGGGTGCATATTTTTTTTTCTCGCCTAAATCATAGTTTCTCGCCTTAGTCATAAGGTGGGATATCTTTGGATTGGTCGTTTAAAAATATTGTGTGTGTAGAAAGATTTTTTTTATTTAGGGTTCCGTTTGAAAAATATTAAGTTTTAAAGCGCAAATTTTTGTCGAGTAGGGCATCCCCCCTTTTTCTCCCTCCTCTGGCTAGGGCCAAGCGGTTGATTTTAGAAACGTGAAAAAATTCAGGGTAGTGGCACATACATAAAATACAAACTATCACGTGTAAGTAGGCTTTCCAAGTTAACGAGTAATGGGCGACCAACTTATAAAAGGAAAACTTCGTACACAATCCATGAAGAAGTTGTTAGTTCTGTAAAGCAGATTAAACGCCCTCTTTCTACCGAATAACGATGCTTTGATGAGACAACTAAATATTGGTTGGACTCCCTAAGGTTGTTAAGAAGAAAAGTTTGTACTGTTACTCATGGAAATAATTTTAAGTGAACCCACGAGCCAATTCAAGTAAAACATGGTTCCATTTTGAGACTTGAGGTTGCAGATTGTTGGAGTACAAAAAATCGGAAGTTAATAAAGTAAAGTGAAGTAAAAATTTGTTTATTGCTCGTTACTTAAAAGTAGATTCATTTTCCAGCGGCATGCGGCACCCACACTTGGAAACCTCGTATCGTGGGACCAGTTTTATCATTACATTAATTTCGTACGGCAATAATACAGAACTTATCATCTAAGTACTTAAAACAAATAAATATTTTTCCATAACATGCAAACACTCACTTCGAATTAAACTATTTTGACCAGTCGTCCGTGTGGCGCCGGATTAAGAATAGCGTGACTCCATTTCCTTCCGTGGATGTTATAGAAGGCAAATCAGGAAATACATTACCAGGAGACGGACAGCAGCGTCTTCCTGAGATTCCAACCACATACTGCGATCGCCAACCCGCCTGCCAAGCGTGGCGATTATAGCAAAACCCCTCATGGCTAGGAAAACCATAAGGGACGCCTATGTCCTGCAGTGGGCGTCAAATGGCTGGTGATGATGATGATGACCAGTGATGGATTAAATAAGAAAACAAAGTGTCACAGCAAAGCTAGTGTTATTATAAACATAGAATCCGCAATGGATATTGTGCTTAACTAAGCATATATGCAGGTTAGGCAGATTGCGTATTTGTTCCGGTAACGTTTATACAGACTATTTAAATCTTCAACCGTATTTGAATTTTTTTAACTAATTTAAGGAAATATTTGCTCTGAGATTTAACAAGCATTTCATGCTAAATCGTAGCCCGCATAAGGAAACCACTTTGAAGTCGTTTCCCGCGCAATTTAACGTATTTTGCAGTTTTCCTCACCGCTGACGCTTTTTAACTGGCTTGTGGCGATAAGATGGTTATAAAATAAATAAATAATTTATTTCCAGAACAAGTCCAATGCAAATAAAGTTGTAACGTTTACGTAACATACATAACTTCAACGCCTGTGTTCTAGAAAGGTGGGCAGAAACCAGAGATTGCCACTTGCCACGATCCTTACAAACCCCTTTCGCTTCATCAATATTAGTCGCTTCGCATGCCACGACAAAAGGACAAAAACCAACAAGAAGCGTTTAATTTTGACATTTAACGATATGACATCGGCGCTGTGAAGATTATACAGATGACCGCTAGATGGCAACGTTTGTTGTATGGAAGCCCCCCTTAAATATTTATTTTATTCTGTTTTTAGTATTTGTTGTTATAGCGGCTACAGAAATACATCATCTTTGAAAATTTCCACTGCCTAACTATCACGGTTCATGAGATCCAGCTTGGCGACAGATAGACAGACTGACTGGTTTTGGTGATTTCCGAATTTGTCTTATAATGAAAATAGCTTGTATTGATCAAAAGGAATAACAATATACGTTTGATCGAACCATTCTACGACACGATATAGTGGACATTTACTCCGCCAATTTCTTTGAATTTTGTACCGAAGATAATATGTATTTGTTTTCCCGTTGTAACCCTGAACCAACATCAAGGTTAATGTCTAGCCACAGATGAAAATATTTTATAGGCAGGATGTGGTGGGACTTTATTTGTTTAATAATATGAGTAATCTGTATTTTTTGGCACGGGTTATTAGACTTTAATGCGCGCTTTTATGGGTTTTAGATTTATATCATTTTTGGTAATTAGATACAGGGTGAAATGTTTTAATTTAACGAACGCCAGTGTATCGAGTTCATATGAGGAATGAGGAAATTCACACAAGAACCCGAGTTACTGATATAGCTCGAAGAATTGCTCAGTTGAAGTGGCAGTGGGCGGGGCACATAGCCCGGAGTTGGGGCGGAAAAGTTCTGACCCGGCGACCGCGGACCTCACGACGCAACATGGGCAGACCCCCCACCAGATGGTCTGACGACCTGGTTACGGTGGCAGGGAGTCGCTGGATGCAGGTGGCACCAGACCCGGAAGGTTGGAAAACCATGAGGAAGGCCTATGTTCTGCAGAGAGCGTCAAATGGTTGATGATGATGATGAAGTCAATATATGGCTTTACTTTATGCTTGCGAAACGTGAATAATGAGACAGGGAGACCGAGACAGGCTAGAAGCATTCGAGATATATCGTGTTGAAGGGGAATGAAGAGATAGATAGATAGATAAATAGGTAGAGAACACTTGAAACTGATTGATAAAATATGTAAGGGAATGAACTCGTGACCTTTTGACATTTCCACTTGTCATACTGCGCACAAAGCAAGAATGTTTCAAACAAACCAATGCTAACGAAGTCACGCGCCGCTCTTGCGATCGCTTGACCTCCATAGAAATCTTAACATTCGTGAACTCTACTCAGTTACGTTACGGGTGACTTTGCAACTAAAATATCAAACTTGATTTGCTGACGACAATGTTATGGAGGTCAAAAGGAGGTGGAAGTTCGGTCTTCCGCCGTAAAGCCTACATTCGTTTACTTTCGTTCGGCTCGGAGTATACTGTAGGTATTGAATGTTTACGATTATAACACGTGACCTTTTCGACCTTTCCACCTGTCACCTGTCGCACTCAATGTAAACGCATCGAAAATGCGCATAGCGTTGTTCGCCGCATAATAACCTATTGTGTTTCTCTAAATTGTGACCGGTCGAGATGCACATTAGAATACAATGAAAAATATCAGTCGGCAGGCAATTGATTTGAAGCGGCCACAAAGCACATTGACTCGTGCCTGGGCCTCAAACTAGGTAACCACTGGTTACTATAGCAGAGCATCCTAGTTTGGGATACTGGTTAGTATATGCCAAGGACCCCCCCATCCCGTCTAGTATTCTCGTAGTAATTAATAAATATGGTTTTAAAACCAACTAGGCCGGCCCAAATTCGTGAAAGAGGTCAATCGTCGAATCCAACTCGGCTGGACAGCATTCGGGAAACTTAGAAAAGTCTTTTCGTCCAATATACCTCAATCACTCAAAAAAAAATTATACAACCGGTGTGTGTTACCAGTGATGACTTATGGCACTGAAACGTGGTCTCTCACTATGGGCCTCATAAGAAGGCTCAAGGTCACGCAACGAGCTATGGAAAGGGCTATGCTCGGAATTTCTCTACGAGATCGAATCAGAAATGGTGAGATCCGTAGACGAACGAAAGTCGTCGACATAGCCCAGTGGATTAGTACGTTGAAGTGGCAGTGGGTGGGGCACATAGGACGCAGAACTGATGGCCGATGGGGCCAAAAAGTTCTCGAATGGAGACCACATAGCGGCAAGCGCAACCACAAGATGGACAGATGACCTCATCCAAGTGGCAGGAAGACGTTGGATGCAAGCCGCTTCCAACCGGTCTTGGTCTTGGAAATCCATGGAGGAGGCCTATGCAAATAGACTTGGAGCAATTTACTTCTTGTGACTGTATGATGATGATGATGGTTTTAAAACGTTTTTCCAAACGGCTTTTGTATTATGTGCATCAAAACCACCTGTGAGTCAAAAGCTGAACGCTGCGCGCCATGTATGTAATCATTAGAATAAAGCTCGAAAACCAAAAGACCATGTGATCAGGGTTAGCGGGTAGGTAGGTATAAATATACGAACCCTGATCGTTAAACGTGGCTTATTTTTCTATTGAAAATAAATTCTATCAAAACACTTGTTCAAAACTGTTTTGAAACACTTTATATATCAACTAGTGTTGAAAATTGTTTTTAGGGTTTCGTACCCGAAGGGTGCCAAACGGGACCCTATTACTAAGACTTCACTGTCCGTCTGTCGGTCTGTCTGTATGTCTGTCACCAGGCTGTATCTCATGAATCGCGATAGCTAGGCAGTTAAAACTTTCACAGATGATGTATTTCTGTTGCCACTGTAACAATAAATACTGAAAACAGAATAAAATAAATAGTTAAGGGGGGCTCCCATACAACAAACGTAACTTTTTTGCCGTTTTTTGCCCGATGTTAATAACGGCAACAGGTAGATGCTTGAAATATTCACAGAATATTTAGTTCTATATTCGCTTCAAAAATAAATAATTAAATTAAATAAAAAAAAGTAATATTTAAGGGGGGCTCCCAGACAACAAACGTGATTTTTTCCGTTTTTTCTCGAACTTTTTTGTGTAGATAATGGTACGGAACCCTTCGTGCGCAAGTCTGACTCGCACTTGGCCGGTTTTTTTTAAATATTTTAAACAGTATTTGAAACTGTTTGAAAACGTAAAATGCCTACTCTGATATACATCGTACGGCAGCCTCTGCTGGAATCCAACCTACAACCTTGCGTTTGTAGACGACCGACCGGTTAACCTAAACGCCGAGGCATGAATTGGTTAACAACTGAAATGAGCAGAAATTTTCTTACTTATCTGAAAATAAATGTTACATTTCTTTCCTTCTCTACACTGTCTATCAGGCCCTGCACTATGTTTTTATTGCCCCAAAAAAGTGACATCCTCAGTTTATTGCTCTAATTGATTCAGCTATGTGTTTAAATGACACGACTAGAACTCCCAGGAGTCCAATGATCATAGTTTTTTTTTTAAAATCAATAAGTTTTCGTGACCTTCGTAGTAATAAAATAAGAAAAAAAATCCTGTAAAAAATCTATTAAGGTTTGAATGATTTTTGTATCCTGGGTGTTTAGAACTATTAGAGGCACATATTTAAGAGCTATTAATTTGTTGAAACTTTGCCTAATAACGAAACAATAATTAATTTTATAGCTTTTGGTTTTTATTTTTTATTTATTTTTAGACTTTGAAGTAGAGCCTCTGACTACAACAGACTCATTCTTTATTATGAGTAGCACCTACGACAAAATTAGCAGGTTCTAACAACGCAGTTATTTGGAGATATGATTTAATTTATTTCCAAGTTCAAATATGCAAGTCAGGGTTGTCACAAAGGTCAACATCTATTTCATTTACACTTTGTGACTTGTTTACGATTTTTTTTATCATGGGTTTTAAGTTGTCGGGTTTTATGTTTTTGTAAGTACCTACTTAACCACTTTTTTAGGGTTCCGTAAATAAAGGCTGCCGAACGGGTCCTATTACTCTGCCTCCGATGTCTGTCTATCGGTCTGTTCGTCCGTCGGTCTACCCGACCATTTAAGGTTGTATCTTTGAAATGTTACTAGGTAGCCAGTTTAAAAGGCTTACAACATGTCTGTCTTATGGCAAATTACCTATGAAATAATAAAAATAAGGGGGTCTCTATACAACAATCGTATTTATTTGCAGGTTTTGGCTTTTGCTCTTGCTTTTGATATTAAAAACGTAGATACATACAATTGTCAAAGTTAGTGTGATCGTAGCGCTTATATTTTATGTGATATAATAACACAATATAATAAAAAATGGTTAAGTGCGAATGAGACTCACGCATTTTGGGGTCCGTACAAATAGTGTTTTTTTTCAAATAGATGGCTCAGAAAGTTAGGTGGTGGTGATGATGATTCCGTGTGGCGCCGGATTAAGAATAGCGTCACTCCATTTCCTTCCGTGGATGTCGTAGAAGGCGACTAAGGAAATCAATTACCAGGAGACGGGCAGCAGCGTCTTCCTGAGATTCCAACCGCATACTGCGATCGCCAACCCGCCTGCCAAGCGTGGCGATTATGGCAAAACCCCTCATGGTTATGAAAACCACGAAGGAGGCAGTGGGCGTCAAATGGCTGATGATGATGATGATGACGATGATGATGATGATAATAATAATGATGATGATGATGATGATGATGAATATGATGGTGATGGTACGGCGGAGCCCTTGGTACACATAAACATGGCCCGTTTTTTTAGGACTCCTCAAATGAGTCATTTTGATTTGTCAGTATGACCGGAAAATCATCTTCCTCGTTGAAAATCTCATCTACATCCAACAAATCTTCACCGACCATTTGTATTTCGCTTTCTTTAGGAGGCTGCAGAAGATTTTGTACAGCTGCTGGCAAAGGCAGACGTTTTGAAAATTTCCTGCGTCTGCGAAGGCCCATCATTGAAATTAAAGGATCTGATCGGGGCCCGGATCCAACCCAGCAGGTTGGGTAAGCCCCTGCTGAGGCAAAAAGGCCCCATGAGTCTGGAACGGCTCCATGTTGCCTCACCCCCGATCCTCTGCGTTACTTGTTTTGACGCGGGGTTTTAGTAAAAACCTAACGAGGGTGGACCCCTTCCCGCGCCACAAGGTACCCTTCATTGGAATTGCATTTTTTTTAAACTGATCATATTCTGCAGATGCCTTAGCATATCTTAGCTAGAGCGATAGGTATGTATTAAAAAGAGCAAATAGGTTATTTCTATCTGTCTGTAAAAAATGTGATACAGCTGAAATATTTTAGGAATAAGTCAAAAAGTGTGATTAACCTGGTAGATGGCATGTGTTACGGAAACCAATGTATTTGAATAAAGGATGTATTGGCTCTTAAAATACGTTTATATGGCTAGCTAATCCATTTTAGTGTTAAAAAAAGTCGGATAAATTATTTTTTTCGGGTACGTAAAAACAAACAATTGTAAAATCGAAGGTTGATTTGTGTGACAACCCTGATCAAAATATTTAAAAACAAAAATCTCCAAATAACCGCGATGTTAGAACGTGCAAATTTTGTCGTAGGTGCTTCTCATAATAAAGAATTAGTTTGTTGTAGTCAGAGGCTCTACTTCAAAGTCTAAAAATAAATAAAAAATAAAAACCAAAAACTATAAAATTAATTATTGCTTCGTTATTAGGCAAAGTTTCAACAAATTAATAGCTCTTAAATATGTGCCTCTAATAGTTCTAAACACCCAGGATACAACGATCATTCAAGCCTTCATAGTTTTTTTACAGGATTTTTTTTCTTATTTTATTACTACGAAGGTCACGAAAACTTTTTGATTAAAAAAAAAAAAATCTATTATCATTGGACTCCTGGGAGTTCTACTCGTGTCATTTAAACACGTAGCTGAATCAATTAGAGCAATAAACTGAGGATGTCACTTTTTTGGGGCAATAAAACACAGCTACACAGAAGGGATCTGGGGCGAGGACGCGGAAAAGACGGGCGCGAGTTCGCGCCCGCCTCGCCCGTCTCTTCCGTGTGGGCTTCGTGTATGAAAGTGAATTGGAAAGACTACGCGTCTTTTATGCGCCCTCGCCCCACGTCCTTTCTGCGTGTCTCAAGCCTTATATTGATAAAAACATCTAATCTATTAATACCAGCAACGTACACAAGCATTTGACAGCGCTAGACTCATCCTACATACGTTCCTATGTATTAACGAAGAAAATAGTTTTTAACACGTGTACCTAGTCGTTATTCCTTCAAACATTGAAGACACCTATTTATCATTTAACCTTCTTGAAATCTATTTAACATTCGACGTTGTTTATTTACTCCCTAAATTGGTACAGTGGTGTTTAAACTGTAGACAAAGTCGAGTTACAGTTCCGAAATAGGGCTAAACAAATTGAATCTTCAGCGCAACTTCGTAATTAGGTGAAGACAGACTAGTTCCATTTCATGTTAGTATAAATAACGTGTTCAGTTGAAATTGAAGAAGAAGAAGAAAGACATTTATTATATCAACAAGATATAGTCCGCACAGATCATTTTGGCGGTAACGCGAACATTGACGTAGTGTGATACGTAATAAATTACTATTAGTCAATTACTAAAGTTTGACTACTCACACATACACTGTAAAGACAGTAAGCGATATGCAAACGATCTGTGACTATGTTCACGTTACCGCCAAAAAGATTTGTACAGACTATACATCACAGAAACAAAGTAAGCAGATAAGTAACATAATATGCACAACAACAGAAAGAAAACTAAATACACAACAGACAAAACGAATAAATAAAACAGGACCATAGATGTAGCCTGTGGTGTATCTAAGTTGCCACAAAAGGCAGCTGACTCAGCGTTGTGCTGAGGAAGTGATCCCTCAGCGCTGATTTTCAGTCAGTGCCTACGGTAACCCATGATTGTACTACGGAGTGCGTGCCGTTGTGCAGTTAAAAGAATTAGATCAAATGCAATAACATACATAGACATACATTAAAGTAAAACAATATCGTAATAAAATACTTGCATATATTAATTGTTGTTAGTACAGTGGACAGCACCTTCACCGTGTATGCACTCTACTGAGTTAGAAAACGGGCGAAAGATGTAAAACTCGAGCTGCTGTTTACATTTAGTAAATGATGGAGATTGAGCATAGGTGCTGAGGCTGTCTTGAACCAACGCTATCTTTCTGACAGCACTATCTATCTGTTTATCCATGGGTAAGTTCTATCCAGTAAACAAGCCCAAAAGCGTCTTGCATCATGGCGTTTGCAGAACTATCAGAACCATGTCAATCAGTTATTTAATTATTTATCTCTTAAGATAAGTTTATTATGATAATTATATTTTAACTTAGACATGTAGACATGTACCTAAGCCTTTTAATGTATTTAGTTTTCAGGTGTATACACTTAAGTGTTCTAATCTAATCTAATCTAATCTATCAAGTCTACCTACATTCATTGTCATATGACTGGTTAGAAAAATAAAGTCTTTGGCTTACCCGCAGTTTCTCGTACGCTGTAAATCTACTGTTAACAGCTGTCAATTGACCAAAGTGCAGACAAAAAAACCACTGACAGCTGTTAACAGTAGATTAACAGATTATTAGTTTACGAGAAACCGGGGGTTAGTGACGTACAGGTAGGGAAGCAAAAAGTAATATGGTGCGAGCCGGTAATGGGATAAAACTTTTATCGTGACGCTGTGCTCCTCTAGCTGAAGTACCTAGTTTGACTTTAACCTGTCAAAACGCAAGATTTTATAAATATGTACGCTTTATCTTTTTCTGTTGTTTTTAACGTTCCGTACCCAAACGGTAAGGGACCCTATTACTAAGACTCCGTTGTCCGTCCGTCCGTCCGTCCGTCTGTCACCAGGCTGTATCTCATGAACCGTGATAGTTAAACAATTGAAATTTTAACAGATGATGTATTTCTGTTGTTGATGATAGTAAGTCGAGGAAAAAATGGTTTTGTGGACGAGTTAAAACTCTGCTTTTCACTTCGCTTGCGAGGAAATAAAACAGTAGTATAATTTAGCAAATTGAAGAAATTAATAAACGCACGAAAAAACAAGAGCTGTTTCCCGCCGCTTTATTTTTTTTTAAATCTTACGACATTGATATTAGGTTTGGGCTGCAGACCTATACATCCGTTACTATTAAATTCTTTTTCTTTGCCTTAATACAGATACATTTATGAGTAGATACGTTAATGCACTTGTGCACAAAATTCAAGCCACTTTCAGAGCATGAAATTCTATTATTGTTGCTGTTCTGTAATTATTGCACACCCACTGCACACCATACATTATAAAGATACATGAAAACATACAATAATCGAACACGTTAATAATTTTTTTGTCGGTGAACATTTTCTTTCCCTTTCCATGGGCTTTTATAGCTAGGTACAAACTAACAACAATGAAACCTTAGTGAATATAGTAGGTAAATACGTTCTTACTCAGAAAAAAATATGAAAACGTTCCACCATAAACAGATTTTCCGACGCAAACGGTTTTCCGCGCGCTTTTCTCCTTCAGTTTGCGTCTGACGCTCGCGCGGGGGACTCGCGTCGCCGCGCGTTCTAATTTCGAATCCCGAACGGACTACGTGACGTGAATATTTAAAAAGTTCGTTTATTTTTTTTTTGTTATTATCTCTGTAATTTCGTTTACATATTTTAATTAAACTTTGTTGTATCTGTAACTTTGAAGAACTCATGTTTTAATTTAAGTTGTGTTCTGTTTAGCTTTTGTGATGATGAGTTTATGTGATTAGTTTTTTAGTTTTTGTGTTAAAGTCGAATTCTGAAACCATGACCGATTCTACTGAAAACGATAAGGAGGACAACGTTGAAGGTAAATATAAGTTTTTTTTATCTCGAAACTTTTTTGATCGATAAAAAAAAGTTGCATCAATAAAAATTAAATACTGGTTTTTTTTACCTCGAAACTTTTTTGATCGATAAAAAAAAGTTGTAGGTATCGATAAAAATTAAATACTGTTCGTTGATAAGCGCATCACATACGCCTAGACTGATTTGACTATTTCTTTTTCAAGTTAGCATAGTAATAGCACAGAGGAAAAAAGGAAGTAAGTACCTAATCTAGGTTAATGTATGATTTTTAAGGGTAAGAAAATTTGGAGAAGTTGCTCGGAAAAATTAAAAATAGGGGGAAAACTGAGAGTCCATTTTTTATAGGATTTCACAAAACGAGGTCTAAATTTGGACATAAAAACATCTATTATACTCGTACCTAAGATATGATCAATGGTTGATCGGATAGAGTCTAAAATAAGTTTTACTCGAATTACTCGTATTAGGAGTTGGTACGGAGTAGGAATGTAACTATATATTATTATGTACTGAGAATAAAATATTTTTTATTAATTTCCTTTTTTGTGTAGGTACTATAGTAAAGTGTAGTCTACGTAAGTAGGTACCCAAATATTGTGAAGGATGAAGTCGCAAGGTTAAGTGTGAGTGATTTCCAAAACCTCTAATGGAAAACAACGAATGTACTCTACATTTTATTTATTAGTGATTTATTTAAATTCTTTATTGCACTAATTACATTGTAAATGTACAAGGGCGTGCTTAATGCAAGAAGCATTCTCTTCCAGCAAACCATTTTGCATTTCTTTATTTTCTCTTATTCGCTCTCTCTGCATACATGCATAAACTAACGCCTATATCCGGAAGGGGTAGGCAGAGACCATGGTTTGCCACTTGCCACGATCCCGACGAACCTCATTCTCTTCATCAACACTCATTGGTCGCAGCATGCCCGCACGCCCCGGTTCCGGGTCACTCGCACGAACGTCACTTTTTATCTTGCCCTTAGCTAATATATAAATCAATATTTATTTATTCAAAATAACAAATAACATAGATCATTTGGGGAAAAAAAATTACAAAAAAACTCCAAACTTTGTCTTAATTAACCCCCGACGCAACGCAAAGAGGGGTGTTATAAGTTTGAAGCCTATGTCTGTGTGTCTGTACGTTCCGTCGTAGCGCCTAAGCGGATCGAGCAATTTCGATGTAGGTTTTTTAATTGAAAGCTAGATTGATCGAGGTGGTTCTTAGCGATGTTTGATGGAAATCCACTCAGCCGTTTATGGGCATGGCCATCTGGATGACAAAACGGTAAGAGATATAGGGATGGTGCTTTGACTAAAACAACGTACGACCTAGGGAAATTAAAGTGCGATAAAAAAAATTTTTTTACTTTTTAAGAGTCAGTTTCTTGTATTTTTTTAACGGAGTCTGGCTGAACGGAGTCTGGAGAACTGGCCTTAATTCCAGACATCTTTGTCATCTAAATAGTCTTTAATGTTATCGCAGCCCTTTTGGCACAAAGTGTGCTTTACACATATTTTGAACCGCATTTCTGGTAAGCTTATTATATCTTCAGGTATCTTATAGCAGAAATGTATACAATGCCGTACAAAAGATATATTATCCTTTGCCAGCTTAAATCTTGGGACCGAAAGTTTGTGTTTATTTCTAGTATATACATTGTGTTGGCTACCTGCAGTCTTAAAGTTACTGATATTTTTCCCCTTCACTCACATTCGCTCGATATTTCGATATTCTCTCTCCCTTATTAAAATAAGCGGGTGAGATAGAGAGAGAGAGAGAAATCTTACTCTCTCTGTCTCTTTCTGCACTCTCATTACTGTTTTTCATTACAGGTAACTTAGCGACCAAAATGTAAAGATTTATCAGCTATCGACTATACTTTCATAGATAAGTACCAAATACGTGCCAACTTCTATTTTCCTACAAAATATAATCATGTTGCTAGGCTAGGACTCGCCCACACATCCCCGTTACAGATAAACCCTTATAAATACTCATCAAAGCGTAAACCAAACGAAAGCAAGAAAATACGTTGTAAGCGACGAACACTCCAGTCTTGGCAATCTACCAGGGCCCAGATTCTGTTAATGCATTGTAGTAACATGACAACTGCATGAACATGGCGGTTTTCATTTCATGGCTGCTTTAAGTCTACGCGGGCACACCCATCAAACCTTCTAGGCGTCAATGGTACAAAAAAACACGTCACGTGACCCGACAGTGTACCTGTCATTATACTACAATGCACTAACAGAATCGAGACCCAGTACGAGTCTTACTAAACAATCTCCAATCTGAGTTCAAAACTAAAACACTTTTTAACGGATTTAAGAAACACTAGCGGTCCTATTTATAAAAAAAAGATAAAAATAAAAAACATAAAAAAGCATTGTCTCATCAAAAAAAAAACTTAAAAAAAACTAAGTAAGGCTTAACTTAGTGATGACATAAAATAAGGCCTACCTTTTGCCTTATTTTATGTCATCACTAAGGACGGACGGACGGACAATAGAGTCTTAGTAATAGGGTCAATAAAAACACGATCCCTTAAAACACTCTTCAGAGGCAGTTTAAATAGTATATAGTAAAGGGAAAGACGTAACCACAGATCGTTTAAACCTGAGGAGTGTTTTAGAGGAATCGTGTTTTAAGACTGTATTAGTTAGGTGTTAGGTTACCATATCTTCACCCGGATTTTGAGTTATTTGCGGAACCCGTCACAGCCACAAAGATACTACTTACCTACCTTCCGTACTAGTAAAAAAAAAACAAGGCAATAGTTGACACTATGTAATTGTAAGAGAGTACCGTATCTTCATGATTTGGTTCGATCCGCAGTATCCGTGGTTTGATTTTATCATCAAAGGCCATTTTCATGGAAAAGCTTGTACAAAGGATAATGTTTGCAAGTACGATAAGGCGGGAATTAAATGGTAGCAATTGCTTTTTAATTGTTATCTGACTCACAATCTAGGGTGATTTATTTCAGCTTTGGTATTGTTGTAGCAGCGTGCATGCAACGATAATTGAATGTTGAGGAAGCGAAAGTCATCTGTCAGGATCGTGGCAAGAGGCAGTCCCAGGTCTCTGCCTACCCCTCTGGGATACAGACGTGAGTTTATGTATGTATGTTTATTGTTGTAGCTTAAAAATATAGGTATTTATTTCGGTACTGGGACTAACATACACTTTATTTGGGAAGCAAACGATGGCTAGGTATTTACCGTTGAATTTTATTCAACTTTATTCAATGGTATTACCATATTATTAGCCAAGTAATAAACATACTATTGTTTTCTATCTTGATGGAAAGAGCACATATAATAAACTTTTATCAAGTAGCCAAAAAAAATGGTATTATCTACAGTACGAGTAGGTACCTGAATATTGTTTGTACCTAACCACAAAAAAATATACAGGTACCTAGTCATGCTGGTTACGATCGTTTTGTTTTTGTTTGCTAAGCGCGGTTACTCACTAACTGCATTTATAACTTTAGAATTTCATTTAGGTATTTATAGGGCGGTGGTAGCCTAGTGGGTAGAACCTCGGACTCGGAAGCGGGAGACCTAGGTTCGATCCTCGGTGCGGGCATGTACCTATGACTTGGTTTTCTAAGTTATGTACATTTGTGAAGTTATAGTAGCAATACCACTCGCTAACGGTGAAGGAAAACATCGTGAGGAAACCTGAGTGTCTGAGCTATTCACATGACTCAGCGCTTGAAATCGCCAATCTGCGGTGGGCACGCGTGGTGATTAAGCCCATACTCTCTCCCTGAGAGAAGGCCTGTGCCCTACAGTGGGACGTATATAGGCTGCTTATGTATTTATAGAGCGCGCTCTATAAAGTTCAATGACTAGTGGTGGTTAGTAGCATTTCGAATTGAAACTTCAATTGACTCCCAAGGCGACGGCCTATGATGATGCTTGTCTGGAATTTTCTGGTTGTCTGGATACATTAACAATGTAACGGCTAGAGCTCGCATTGCATGAGATATATTTATTTATTGATGTTTTTATTGCACTAAAGAAATTGTACAATGCGGCGGACTTAATGCCGCAAGCATTTTCTATCAATCAACCGCAGGAGGCAAAGGAAGGAGCTGTTAGGCGTGCAAAAAAATTATTAAAAAGATACTTTTATAAAGTGTAATTAAATAAACTTAGACATTAAAATAGACTTATTACGTATGTGATATATGGGGTAGTAGTCAAGGGACAAAATAAGCATTACTGTGCGGTGGTAGCCTAGTAGGTAGAACATCGGACTCGGAAGCGAGAGACCCCGGTTCGATCACCAGTGCGGGCATGTACCTATGACTTGGTTTTTAAGTTATGTACATTTGTGAAGTTATAGTAGCAATACCACTCGCTAACCGTGAAGGAAAACATCGTAAGGAAACCTGGGTTTCTGAGCTATTCACATACCTCAGCGCTTGAAATCGCCAATCCGCGGTGGGCACGCGTGGTGATTAAGCCCATACTCTCTCCCTGAGAGAAGGCCTGTGCCCTGCAGTGGGACGTATATAGGCTGCTTATGTATGTGCAGTGGATAGCAAGCTCTCTTCTAATTAAAGATATCGAACGTGTTTCTCCGCAACTCCCCTGTAAGCTAGACAGGATAGTGTCTAACTAGGATAACTAGGTACTTAACCTATTCTTCAATATACGAGGTTATTTCTAGCTCAATTCTTGAGCACCCCACGAGTTTGTGTTCGGTACAAAATTTTGTTCTGTGAGTTTTTACTGAGATTTTAATTTTTCGAAATATCAGGGTTTATTTTATATATTTTTTTAATTCGCGCTCTACGTGCTCTACAAATACAAATACAAAATGTTTTATTAAAAAGAAAGACATTACAAGCATGGTTTGCGTTGATTACCACACTAGACGTAAATCTGTGTGGTGGTAACCAGGTGAAGGTTTGACGCAGCATTCAGTAAATCGTTTTTCTACATAGAAGAATGTACATTTTTATTAAATGTAACGCATTGGCTTTAAGCATTATCTATCAAAATCACCGCTTTGAAGCAGAAAAATCGTAAAAAATCCTAAACCGTTCTTTTGACAAATAAAAAATTGAACAATAAAAATTGTAAAGTCGTACAATGAACGTTGTGGTAAATCTAACAGACTTGTTTAAGGAATTGCTCATTTTACAAATAACAATATAATGTTTATACTCTTCGCTCCAGTTTTACTTAACATGGCATCTAAATCAAACCTAACTTAGGCTTAATCATTTTAATATGGGCTAACGTAAAATCTGAGCCAGTCTGGGGCCTAGAATGTTTATTTGTGTCCTTATCTGGTTTTTACAGCGCACGATTATGGCATCAGACGCGTTTAAAGCTGACATCCTATTATACTCTGGGGCATTGTTCCCTTCATAAAAGGTCCTTCATGTTTGTACGTGACTAGCCCTTTGCCTCTGGCTTTATCTGCCTTCAGCTCGCCTTTGTAAATATTATTTCTCACATTATATAATGTCCTGTTGTATGATTCGTGTGCAATAAAGTATAATAATAACAAGTCCTCCCAAGGGCTCCCATAAGACAAGCGTAATTTTTTTGCCGTTTTTTGCTCGATATTAATAACGGCAATGCTTGAAATATTCACAGAATATTTGATTATATATTCACTTCAACTTCACTTCACTTAATAATGAAATTAAAATAAAACAAATATTTATAGGGGGCTCCCATATAACAAACGTGATTTTTTGCCGTTTTTTGTCGATTTTTGTGTTGTAAAGATTATAACGGTACGGAACCCTTCGTGCGCAAGTCCGACTCGCACTTGACCGGTTTTTTTAATAAATTACACTGAACTGTAGCTCTACTCTCTGCACTTTACTCCCTGCATTGGTATAGACGTCGACGTCCACGTTTAATTTTTGTTCACCACATATTGAAAAAGAAAGTACTGTGTGTCTATATTTATCTGTACATAATTAAATCTGTAAATTTTATCTCTATCTGATATATGTCTGTCTCACTCTGTTTCTTTGTACGCGCATCACGCAAAAACCACTGAACGGAATGAAGTAAAAACTGAATTTACTTACTCGTATTTACTCGTTTATTTTTTTCGTTCATGTCTAGTGCTCGTGTTAACCTTAGAAAATAATATGGAATGAAGTAAAACTCACCAGAGATATAGCTTAGGTTCCCATGTAACATATAGGCTACATAACATCACGCGTAAGTCAATGGGGGGCTAAGAAAATCACCATAAGCTGTGAGGTCATTGAACAGTGGATTTCCTACAATGACGGATACATTTAACCAGGTTATGAAGAACCAGTCAGTGTACGCAGTACCCGTCGAACATATCTTTATCCGTCAACGTGGGAATCGCCATATTGCGATGCACATACCTATTTAGGTGAGAAAAGAACATTCAGAAGTAAACATTCAATATAACCTGTTGTGTTGGTTACATTGAACATCATCATCATCATCATTCAGCCACACGAAGTCCACTGCTGGACATAGGCCTCCTCCATGGATTTGCAAAAAGACCGGTTGGAAGCGGCCTGCATCTAGCGCCTTCCTGCCACTTGGATGAGGTTATCTGTCCATCTTGTGGCTGGTCGTCCATCTTGTGGCTTGCCGATATGTGGTCTCCATTCGAGAGGCCCCATCGGCCATCAGTTCTGCGAGCTATGTGCCCCGCCCACTGCCACTTCATCTTACTAATCCGCTGGGCTATGTCGACGACGTTCGTTCGTCTACGGATCTCATCATTTCTGATTCGATCTCGTAGAGAAATTCCGAGCATAGCCCTTTCCATAGCTCGTTGCGTGGCCTTGAGCCTTCTTATGAGGCCCATAGTGAGAGACCACGTTTCAGTGCCATAAGTCATCACTGGTAACACACATATTGAACGTAAACTTAATAAATAACTACCGATAGTTGCGTTCCGAAACGTAATAAGATTCTGAGACAATAAAATATTATCTCTTTAAGCATTATGCACCACGTACCACGAATACATAGTTTATATTTGCATATAAGATGAAAAATGTTTCAATATTGTTTACTTACATTTATTAGAAATCATTTCTTTATTTCGTTTTTTTAGTACCGGACCAAAATGGACATATTTACGTTACGGAACTGTGACCGTAAAATATTGTTATGTTGGCTATAATGTTAACCGTTTATTTCTAACATTTAAATAAAGTTTAAGTCGAATGAGGCGGTAGAGCACGCGCCATTACTCATTTCCCACGGAGAAGAACTTGCCCGTACTGACATAAGAACAAAGTCTTAGTTCAATGGACTTCAGTGGTGGTGCGGACTCTACGTTTGAATACCTACGTGTGCAAGATGGCGAGCGATCACTAAGATTAGCATTATTGAATCATCGTTTTGTCGTTTAAAATGCGCACGAAATCCTGTCAAATTATTCACTTCTCACTACTAGAGAATAGAACCACAGTAAAACGACTATATATGATTGTGCGTTTGGGTGCCTCAGTCTAATCTAATCCATCGTTCTAGCCCGAATATTCGTGTTGGGCATAAGCCTC
Source organism: Yponomeuta cagnagella (assembly GCA_947310995.1). Classification (NCBI taxonomy): domain Eukaryota; kingdom Metazoa; phylum Arthropoda; class Insecta; order Lepidoptera; family Yponomeutidae; genus Yponomeuta; species Yponomeuta cagnagella. The sequence goes on from OX371277.1 coordinate 17,451,701, forward strand.
CCAAAACCACTCCACATCTTTCTATTCTCGGCCATTCTCATCCAGCCGCTAACCGCAATTTGCCTAAGGCTCCCACACATAAATACGATACGACGTCGCGACGCCCTAATTCGGCTTTAATTTGAGCGAAATTTTGAACCAATATTGAGCTATGAGTTAAATAAGTCACGATTAGTTATGAGTTGACTGGATACTCGCGATTAGTTACACTAACTTAAGCCAAATTAAAGCCAAAATTAACGCGTCGTATCGTGTTCATGTGTGGGAGCCCTTAGATCGTCGATCCTGTGAGCTGCTGGGCGCCCTAATAATGCTGCGTTTGTCAATATTTCGCAAAGAGATTTAAATTACAAACCACTGTTTTACATTGAGTACCTACCTATTCTATTCCACCTGGTCAGAGTTTGAGCGAGCGACAAGCTGCGCCGACGGGAAACGGCGCTGGTGAATAATAGAATAGTGTACCTACTTAATACAACCGCGAAAACGTTTCAAGGGACGAAATTTTGAAATGGGATAGACCATGACCTTGATTAAGGGTCAGGGGCCTCATTATGCGCACCCAATCCTGAGCGATTCCAGTCGTCTAACTGTCAAATTCCATACTAATTTGACAGTTATACGATTGGAATCGCTCAGGATTTGGTGCGCGTAATATAGGGGCAGGACGCTTAATATAGATTAGACTAGAAAATTAACTTTGGCCTTCGCATCTACGTAATGAGATGATTTATAAAGCGTCCACTGTCCAGTGGCACCTTCACTCACACTAGAAAATTATTTATTGCACAATATGGTAACTTGTATAAAGGCGACCTTATTACTAATGAGTATTTACTTCCCTTTGCTTATGTGGATATTGGAAGGTGTAGTGCCAGGAAAGGGTTATTGCGATAAATTGTATAGACCATAACAATATAATAAAAATCATAGTTATAGTATAATTCTGAATATACCAAACATCAACGTAAATACCTAGAATACACACACTTTCTAATATATAAAAATTACAGTGTTTGTTTTCGATCTCCTCCGAAACGGCTTCGGCTATTCGGTAGGTCTGAGAATAGGTCGTAGGCTAATTAATTAATATGATAAAAGAACGTTTGCCGGGTCAGCTAGTTTTAAATAAATAATAAATTGTTTATTTTCATTAATGTAACTTAGTATATTTTATGTCTCGCTTCTTGTGTGCAATAAAGAATATTCTTATCCTATCTTATCTTATATTTTAGATTGCTTAGAACACTTTATTGTACACACCAGAAAACAAAATACATTAAAAGGTTTACACGTCTGAGTTTTGCCGTATACAATTGGCGGTCTTATTGCTAAAAGCGATCTCTTCCAGACAGCCTTACATAATTAATTAAGCTATAGATTTTTTTTATTTCAAAAGTGACCTATTGGCATCATCATAGGCCCACCGCGGCTTACTGCTGGGTATAACCCTTTCCACCAAATGTTATTTCTCACGGTCCCTTGCCATCCGCATACATGTACCTTCCGCCGACTAGTGACTCAACGATATCGTTCGACTATCGGGTTGCTGGCCAGCTCACTGACCGGCGTGCTGCTCCCACATTACGCGCACCAAATCCAGAACGATTCCAATCGTCTAACCGTCCAACTCCATACTAATTGGCATCGCAAACGTCACGACTCCGACAGGATTTGGTGCGCATAACTAATCCCCTGTTCTCCGTCGGATAGTCATCATCATCATCAGCCATTTGACGCCCACTGCAGGACATAGGCCTCCTTCGTGGTTTTCATAACCAGAGGGGTTTTGCCATAATCACCGCCCTTGGCAGGCGGGTTAGCGATCGCAGTATGCAGTTGGAACCTCAGGAAGATGCTGCTGCCAGTCTCCTGATAATTGATTTCCTAAGTCGCCTTCTACGACATCCACAGAAGGAAATGGAGTGACGCTATTCTTAATCCGGCGCCACACGGATAGTCATGTTCCCCATTAAATCTTGCATCTCTGCTACGACTACTGTGATACGGACAAAATCATATCATTGCAGGTCATTTGCCTTCGCTGGCGTTTGGCAGTGACAGTGAAACCGCTTGGCGTTGCGCTCCGTCTATCTAGTTGAGATATCCGCGTACCAGACACACTGCGTGCGAGCTAATTTTAATTCAGCACCTTATTACTCCTATTAGAATCTATTATCGATCGTCGGTAGGTAGGATTTGTGCATATACGAGTATCTATAGAATGGTGTGAGTCAGTTTATTTGCAAAGATTTTACGGTGTTTGAATAAGTCTATTCTGGTACACAATACAATCCTCTCTACCTACCTATAAGCCTTTTACATCATAGACGATTGATAAAATGTCCAGCGGCTGCCCTAAATACACTAGGTATTTGAAGAAGAAGAAGAAGAAATACATTTATTTAAAGTGGGTATTCAGATGTTGTAGTGTCTGGATTAGATTTTTAGATGGTTACTTGCCCAGCACCTATGGAATTCCTCTCAGCTTTGTCGATATTATGCTTGAGCGTTGACTTGTTATATATAACCTTGAAAACTGAACTAACTGTACGTATTTCTGACATATATGTATTTATGATAATAGTACTTGCTGAGTAGTAGGTTGGCATTGAAGATGAGCACTGTAACTACTTTAACTGACCATTCATTAGTTGCTGCATATACGCATGCCGGTTTCGGGTGCTTTTTATCTTGTCCTTCGCTAATACATCCCCTAATTGGTCGACGTATGTCCCCCTGGGACTTCCGTTACCAGCTTTTCCACCCAAATTCGCTCGATTTATTTATTTAGTCAAGCTTTCTTTCTTCCTCCTCTCCATCATCATCATCATCAGCCATGTGACGCCCACTGCAGGACATAGGCCTCCTTCGTGGTTTTCTTAACCATGAGGGGTTTTGCCATAATCGCCACGCTTGGCAGGCGGGTTGGCAATCGCAGTATGCAGTTGGAATCTCAGGAAGACGCTGCTGCTCCTCGCCATATTACGTCCAAATCATCGCAACGCTCCTAATAGAAAAATTCTAGGGTTTTTCATCACCAAAATTTTGAAATTCTTGTGTATCTATTAAACCTATATTTTGTTCATTGATCGGTAGTAACGATGCTATTCACAGAATAGAAAAAAAAAATGTATGTTCTGTGATACTACTGATCTGTGCTTGATTAGTTTTAATGGAACTTATTACTTACATTATCACCATGATTATAACCACCGATTCAGTTATTCGCTGGAAGGCCAAATAACTGGAAGTGACTCTATATTGTAAGTTGGGTGTGACAAGGGATACCATAAAAAAAGATAGGGATTACGACTGTTTGATGTGGATTGATGACTTACAGTAGTAGGTAAGTGGAGTCCTATTACTTGAGAGTCATATTAGTGACTAAATAAAATGAAACGAAATAAGTAAGTAATTTGTTTATTTCCTTCTCACAGAGGTATCAGAATATAGTTAGTACTTACTGGGTACTGGTACTTTATATAAATAGGTAGGTACTACATGTCCAAATTCTTCCTTTGCAGGAGTATACACATTTTTTGCGAACTATCGCGAAGTATGTAAAAGGACATAACAGTTAATGTAAAAAGGCGATCTTAACTCACCTATATTATCGTATAGTACTATAGTTCAGTTTCTTGAAACAGTCAAATTTAAGTGTGTTTTACAAAAACTTTACCTAAAAACTGCGCAATTTCTGAAACACTTCAATTTGAGTTCGAGTTTTTGTTGTTTTGTTCTATGTATTTTGCCTCGCTGGTAAGTAAATAAACACACAATAAGAAAAAAACCGACCAAGTGCGAGTCGGACTCGTGCACGAAGGGTCCCGTACCAGTATCTGTATAACATTAGACAAAAATCGAATTTGAGAACAGCGCCATCTATATGCATAGAAACCAACAAGAAGGGTTTAACATTGACATTTACAAGGCATCGGCGCTGTGACGATTACATAGATGACCCCTTGATGGCGAGCGCTGTCTTTAGACAACGTTTGTTGTGTGGGAGCCCCCCTTAAATATTTATTTTATTCTGTTTTTAGTATTTGTTGTTATAGCGGCAACAGAATTACATCATCTGTGAAAATTTCAACTAACTAGCTATCACGGTTCATGAGATACCTCCTGGTGACAGACAGACAGACGGACAGTGAAGTCTTAGTGATAGTGTCCCATTTGGCACCCTTCGGATATGGAAACCTACAAACAACATTCATGACTAATATTTTAAGTTGAAAACTCTGTTAATTAAGTTAAAACGTGTTTTGAAAAGAATAAATGTGGAGTTTCTTTGTTAGCTTCTTCTCCACATAATCCATTAATTGTGAAACTAACAACTTTGACGTTCATTAAGTAAACATTCTGTTTTTACAATGAATAAAAATATTTGAATTGAAAAAAAAAACAACTACATAAAAAATAAAAATAGTACAACAAAAACGAAAGTTGATGTAAATGACAAACTTTTTTTGAGGTAACCTTGCATAGAAACATTGCTTTTACGTTTTATGTCAATCTGATTACAAACCACTGTACCTCTGCGTCTATTATTCCATTGGCCACTTGTTGATTACCCAGTAGCTGTGCGGTGGAGGTCAGAGGCATGACACGCCTAATTTGGAGCAAATTTGATTGAGGATCGGACCGGATACAGTTGAGTTGAATGATTTTTAGGATTCCGTAGCCAACCGTTCCTGTCCAAGGGTTCCCCCTTATAGTTTCGCCATATCTGTCCGTCTGTCTGTCTAACCGCGGCTTAGCACATAGACGACAATCACTAGAAAGCTGAAATTTGGCATATATATACATATATGTATACATATATAATTATATTAACCACGCCGACAAAACAGTAGGATAACACTTTTATTTTTGTGTGGTACTTAAATTAGGGATGCAATTTTTTTTCTCGCCTCCATTATAGTGTGAGGTATGTTTGGATTGGTCGTTTAAGAATATTGTGAGTGTAGTAAACCATGTTTCGATTTAGGGATCCGTTAGCAAAATATTAAGCTGTAAAGCGCAAATTTTGTTAGAGTAGGGCGTCCCTCCCCCCCTCTCCTGGACGGTCAATTGTAGAAACGTGAAAAAATTCAGAACAGTAGCACATATAATGAACTTAAAAGGAAAACTATCACGGCTAAGTAAGCTATACAAGTTAATGAGTAATAGGCGACCATCTTATAAAAGAAAAACTTCGTACATTGGTGTCCGGTCCGATCGTATTTTGTTTCTGCAAGCCCCCTGTTTCAGTTTATTTTTGGACGTTTGATTTAGAATAGAATAATTATTGGGCAAAATTAGTAGTACAGAGCATGTACAAGAAACCATCCTTTGGTGACATGCACATGTTTCATAAATACAGCGTAAAAGCAGTCCCAGAATAATTTGGTGATGTTCTGGTGAAGACTTCCGGAGGTGGAAATTGAGAACTTCTGAATGTAGTTACAGATACAGAACTTTCTGTAACGCTGGTAAAAACTGTTCCTTTTACGGAACCCTATACTGCGCGTGGCCCGACACGCACTTGGCCGGTTTTTAATAATTTACTTTTGGTCCGTGTTTACTTATTGATATTAGGCAAATCAACGACACGCAGATAAAAGTAATTAATTAACACAACAAAATAGTGTTGAGTAATACAGGCTATGACCTTACGATGTCAAATCACATATCTGCGGCGCGGGATTGGGAGCGACTTCGTATCAATCTGACTGAGTAAAATGATGCCAATTTGCCGCTCGAGTCGAAACAAGTGCTGAGTCATCGATACGGGGGGGTCTATGATACCGTCACTTGTTTCTTTTATTGCTTACTAGCTGTTGCCCGCGACTCCGTTCGCGTGGTAATTTTGATGTGTATTTTTCCGGGATAAAAAATTGCCTGTGCAAATCCAGACTATCTCTGTGCAAAATTTCATCCGGATCCGTTCAGCCGTTTTTGAATGAATAAGTAACAAACATCCATCCATACACACAAACTTTCGCTTATAATATTAGTAAGGATAGATCGCTGCTGATACTTGAGAGTATTTTCTTTATGACGTAATCTATAAGTACGTATGTTTCTGAATTGCGCAATGCGTGAAGCATGACGGTTGGAATACGTCACCTGCGACTTTATTTTGGCCTACGACTTTAATGGCCAGTTTCTTAATTGAGAATTTCTTAAGTTGCTTATGTATTTACTTAGTGAAATTCTCATTTCAAAGACCGGCCCCAGTTATATGTGGTTTTGGAATTGTGCATCTTATTTATAAGAACACCGTTCCTTGATACACTCTTCAGAGGCAGTTTAAATAGACTGTGGTAGGGGGAAAGACGTAACCACAGATTATTTAATCTGCCTCTGAGGACTGTTTTAGAGGAATTGTGTTTTTATAAACAACATCTTTGTATGAATAAGTACTGGTCCGTTCGTTGTTAAGCTACGATGCCCCCCCACTGTCATACACACAGATACACAGACAGACAGACATAGGCGTCAACCTTATAACACCCTCGTTTCTCAAAGTCTGGTGTTAAAAATAAATGTTTTTCTAATATTTTGTTTAGTCAGACGTTTTTATAGAGGGAGAGAATGGAAAATTGAGCCAATACCTACTCTTTATCAGTTGAATTTTCTCTAGATGTAAACTAACAATGGAGAACTAGCACTAAAAATGTTTTAATAAAAGAGAATTTTTGTTTTAATAAAAGAGAATTTTTTTTTCAACTAATACTTGTCGAAAAGTTAACACAGTCACGTGGTACAAAAACGCGCCATACAAATCGGGCTCAAACGATGACGTCACAACTTGCACGTAACGCCTTACAATGTATGAATCCTTTATCAATATTTGAGTCATCTCGTAAAATACTGTTTTAATGTATTTATACCCTTATAAAAAAACGTTTAAAATTCCACGTTTTAGACTTGCAAAAGTTAATACATCCTTTTTATGAGGCACTGTGTACGGTTCTACAATAAGATTCCTCAAGATAATATTAGAGTTACCACCGACGCGGTTTAAAAAATGTATTAAGCATACTCTGTGCAAAAACGCCTATTATAACATTAAGGATTATTTGGAAGACAAGGATGTCTGGTGTTTAAATAATGTTAACAGGAATAGTGTAGTGTAACTTTAAGTTGAAAACTCTGTTAATTAAGTAAACCTGTTGTGAAAAGAATAAATGTGGAGTTTCTTTGTTAGCTTCTTCTCCACATAATCTATTAATTGTGAAACTAACAGCTTTGACGTTCATTAAGTAAACATTTTGTTGTTATAGTGAATACTAAAAATTTTTGACTTTGACTTTTGAAAAAACTGAAACTGAATAAGTTTTTTATTATTATAGTAACTTTATTTTCACACTTTTGTGATTCTGAAAACCCTAAAAAAATATTTATATGGTTAAATTTTTATACTTCTTCTATGGTATAAAAGCCATGTCACTCCAATCTAAGTTAGACACAAGTTCCCCATTCTTTAAAATGTAAAATCAAAGTGAAGGTAGGTATCATCATCATCATCATCATCAGCCATTTGACGCCCACTGCTGGACATAGGCCTCCCTAATGGTTTTCCTAGCTTCACGGTTTTGTACCACCTGGTAGGAATGAAGGTAGGTTAATATAATTCAGCGTTTCTTTGAGTGTAACATTTTTTTTACATTAAATACATTCGTTATTTTATATATATGTAATAATGAATGTAGGGAAAAGATGAAGGAAATTAATATAGATAACAAGGATGGATTTGTCTTTAATCAGTGAGATGAATACGTGACCTGGCTAGGCCAAGCAAATAACTAAGAAGACAAATATTTGCATGGTACATAGCTATATGTATTGTATTTTTATATGGGATTCGGATATGTCGGGTTTGTAGGCAAGTAAGTATTTATACAAGTCAAAATGGAGCCAACCAAGTCGCGGGTTTCCTCACGATGTTTTCCTTCACGGTTAGCATGTGGCATTGCTACTACAAATTCGCAGATGTACGTCACTTTGAAAATAAACATAGTCATAGGTACATGACTACACTGGGAATCGAACCTGGGTCTCCCGCTTCCGAGTCCATTGTTCTACTACTGGGCTTCCACCGCTTATCGCTTTAATGGGCCGACTAAGCTGTCAGGACGGTATAGGTTCTCGGCAAGCCTACTTCACCTAAACTACAATGTCCCAGGCACTGCAGCGTCCGAGTGGTCCCTTCACCCATCTAGTGTGAGTGAAGGTGCCACTGGACGCTGTATAAATCAACACATTACGCAGATGCAAAGGCTAAGTAGGTATTTATTAGTAGTTATGTAAGTATTAATATTACATAATACATTTAATAACTTACATTGGCAGCCTCCCGGCTGTCTATCCGCCACTGAAGGCCGTAAGCCTTCTCTCAGAGAGAGATTGTGGGCCTGTATTATTTATGGCTTGTATTAGTGGCATAGTAGATATTATGCCTCACTATCTCTTCCTCAGAGTCTTATTATAAAAACACGCTTCTTTAAATCATTCTTCGAAGGGGCCGTTCAAGTATTACGTAAGCAGATTTATTTCATTTATTTACCCCCCCTCCCCCCTCGTCAGCAAAAGTAAGCGAAGCTCTTATTCCCCCTTCCCATGCTTACGTAAACATTGGTATATGTATTTTTCTTTTAATATATTCAAATCGTCAATCGTACCGAAACGAAACAGTACATTGGCGAAACGGTTATTCCCTTACTCAGCTCTAAACGTATCCATTATTAATCCCTGAAAATGCGTTTCGTTTTCAAATACAGACAAATAGGGTTGCCATAGTGTCAAAGCAAAATCGTCAAAATTTTGAAATTTTGTATTATAACAGTAAATACCTACTGCTGACGTAATCACTATCCAGGCCCCCTCCACCCTCCATGTCATCAAAAATAAGCAAATACCCCCACCCCCTCTAGCGCCTACATGATACCTAAATGGCCCCAAATGCAGTATAAGTGCGACGGACTATTTGAAAAGTTTTTTGGCGGAATAGTGTATTATAAATAACACCGTTATGCTTTATTATTTCAAAGTTTTTATTGCTTGGGTTGTTTACCTCGAAGAAATTGTCAGGTGGAACAGAGTATAGGGGGCCAGAGTCGTACGTTTCCACTAAATCAAATAAAACGAGGTGTCTTCGAGCAAAGTTATTCAGGCTCTTTGCAAGTAAATATAGTAAAGGCGCTTATTATTTTATCTTCTTTATGTTAGAAATAAAGTATTTACGAAATTCCTTCATGGAATAAGGAGCTTAACTTGTTACCAAGTTGTCGACTTTATTTGTTTACTTATTTGTCTAAGGCACTGTAGGTTAAAATATAGAAAACAAATTGTAATGTTATTATTACTATTTATTTATAAGAAAACGTAGTAATAAAAAACTTGCCAAGTAAGTGTCGGGCGGGCCACGCGCAGTGTAGGGTTCCGTAGAAGAAAGTGTTTTTTACCTGGAGTTTTTTTAAAGAACTAACAACTTCATCAAAGTAATTTTCAATGGAATTTGTTCAATGTTTTCCTTTAATAAGTTGGTCGTCTATTACTCGCTAACTTGTAAAGCCTACTTAGCCGTGATAGTTTTCCTATTAAGTTCATTATACCTGGCTACCCAGAAATTATTGCGAAAAAGTACATTACTGCAGCGGCCAGCAAAAGAGGCATTGATGAACGAACGTGGAAATGTGGGCCGAGGCGAAGCCGAGGCACACATACGTGAGTCCATCAATGCCTAGTTGTGGCCAAGGCTTGTATATGATTCTCAAATAATGCGCGGAAATTAAAACTAAGTAGTACTAAGGCAGAACTTTTTATTTGAATTTTTTTTTTCGATTTTGGCGGTAACAAGTTTTCTATTACGGCTCTTGCCGCCTCTTGAATTTCAGGTGGCGTTAAAATAAGTTCATCGCAGTCATTTTCATCACTTGAACTCGTTCTGTTAAATTCAATCAGACGAACCACGAACGAACAACAATAATTTGTGCCGCGTTAAAGTGTTCTTTTTTTCAATAGGTATATCTAGCTTTCTATAGCAAGCCAGTTCGAAATTTAAATAAAACCTCTGATAAGTTACCTCTTGTCACTGTTCGGAGTAAAAGATCGTTCCATTTTTAAATAACACGACAGATATGAGTTTAGTATGTACTGAAAACAAAACTCTTATGACAAACATTACGCATAGGCCAAAAATAAATAATAAAAGTTTTATTACGATACAGGTCTTGTATGGACACCTGTATCATAATATAACTTTTGAATCATAACGATACACCTATACAACCTCCAGCTGGACCAAGAAGGTTGAACCTCTGCTTAAAAAAAAAAAGATTTCAATGAACGAGTCGCGGCGACGCAACATGCATGCGCAATCGATGTTTGCGCCTTGGCGCCAACATTTTACATTTAAAAAACTTTTAAATATCTAAACAAAATTTGGTTCTGTTTGTAAAATAAATTAGTTAACAGTATTGAAAATAACAGAAATCAGGTCAACATTAACATACGCTCTCCGAGTACCTCCAATAACGCTTCCTGTCCGGTTCAATTTCATAATTGTAATATTCAGAACATCAGTACCTAATTATTACAAGTAAAAATAAATTTGTTGATATTCAGCGTTTTATCTGCAATATTATTTTATGTATTATAGTATGAGAGTAGATAAAGTTGTGTATGACACTGTACATAACTTGGTCTTATAACACTCGTGTGATACTATAAAAAAACTCGCCTATGGCTCGTTTTTTTAAAACACACTCGTGTTATAAGAACCCTTATTATGCAACAGTATCATAAACTACTATATTTGGCCGCAAAACACGACAGTTATGAATTTTCATAGAACTTTTTCCGGCCGCTGCCCGCGTGTAAGTGGCCAGTACAGCAATTTCGATTTATCTCGAAGAGGGTTGTCGAAATAATGCTCAAATTTCCAAGCATGTCTGAGAAAAAAAGTTTTTATGTATGAAAGACTGGCCAGTTATAATCTAACTATCTTTGGAGGATGAGCAAAAAAGTGGTCGCCCTATGATAGCCGTTACGGAAGAAAACGTGCTAGCAGTGAAAAATTTAATACAAGACAATAGGCGAGTTAAGTATCAGGAGATTTAGCATGTACTGTAGATTGGATCAGGAAGCCTTCACAGGATTCTTCACGTGCATCTTCGCGTGAGGAGGATAGTTACATGCTGGGTGCCGCACAACCACATCGACGCTCAGAAGCAGTACCGGGTAGAATGGTGCCGTTATATGATAAACAAATTTGAAGCAGGCTCGTCTAGGCGTGTTTACGACATCATTACAGGTGACGAGTCCTGAATTTATTAATACGATCCAGAAACAAAGCGCCAGTTGACGGTTTGGGGAAAAAAATCAGCTCAAAGAGTTACAATTTTCGTCGCCGGAAGATTCGTTGAGAGCGTTCTGCAAACAGCCTGCTGTGAACGAGGTGTCTGCGGCGGGCTGGAAAAAGTGTTGCGAAAAATAGTTCAGACGCATGAAACTTTAGATAGAGGCTGGTGGAGAGTACTTAAAAAAAAAATTTAGTTGCAGAACACTTTATTTTATTTTCGCAAACTTTCTGAGTATCCCACGTATTAAACAGCTGGTATTTCGGTGTGGCTCTCGTAGGTTATTGACTTACTTTCGCAAACACTTACTGGAATTTTGGTCGGAAGAGTCCGGCCAGGTTAAGCAATTGATAAAAACCGCTTATTGTATCGCAATTTCACAGGAAACACTTTCTGAAACACTCTGTACAATGATAAGGAAGCAATGGCTGGTTTTACACTGTACAACCGTAATTGCGCGACATCGTTGGAGTAGTATTCATAGTAGTATTCATGGAAAATAAATAAATATAGTAACTTAATGTAAATTCTTTACAAAATAAATGACTGATTTCAACTAGACCATTTTTTGTACGATATAGGTTTTTCATAAACAACTGAACAGTTGTCCTTTCAGTAAGAAAATAAAACAGCTCGATTATTAAACGTAGAGGGGTTCAGCAAGAGTTCCATTGTTCAGTTTTTCTAGAATAAAAGTTGTCGATATAAACGAGTCCCTATGTACGAGGGGAAAGGCCCATTATGAAGCAACCCGTAGTTATTCGCATGACCCTCTAAGAGAAAAACACACAATAGGTACCTGCTTAGTACTTAACAATAGTTCTCCGTGAAATAACTTAGCCCTTTTTCTTACGCGCAAAACGTCGTTGTAAGGAGCTTTCTTCTAGCTATCCACTTACATAAATTGGAGAGATAAGAAAAAAAAAAACTAATCAAAGAAGTACCTAAAATCCTGGCTGCATTGTATGTTTATAACAGCTAAAAAGTTGAATCAAATGACTTACATTTATTTTAAGTATTCAAGCATGCTGTAGGAACTTATGTTAAATCCAACAAAAGATAATAATGGTAAAACTATAAATGAATAATAAAAACTGAATTTGCACGGATATTTACTCCTTTATTTTTTCATTTCAGTTGAGTTTTTATTATTTCTAGTGCTCGTGTTAACCTTGGAAAATATAAATGAATAATTATGAAGAAACAACGATGGACAGGAAGGTTTTGCCTTGAAAGGAATCTATTTGTTCGTAGATGGGTAGGTACAATCGATAGCACACCAATCTTTTCATTTTATTTGGGCTCGTTACGAGTAGGTATGTAACATTGCAAGTAAAATTTAGTTTTGATGCGCGTTTATATGATATGATAGTTTTTAATTGTCTGTACGTCCATTGAAAGGACAATTTAGTGTGTAGAACACAGAACATTTTTCTCTGTTCTGTGGTGTAGAATGTGGTAAAAGCAGAATTCTAAATATAGATTTGTAGAATACCTTTATTGGAATTTCAACGGGCTTTTAAACAGTAAGGTTTGGGGTACCGGGTGATGGAGGATTTTTGTGTGGTCGCATTCCTTTAATAGGTACGGTACAATATTTACAAATATGTATAGGGTTTTGGTATGTCAATATTGATTATATTATCCAGAGCTTGAACAGACAAAAGAGAAGACGGGATTCGGTAATAGTTTTTCGGTAGGAGGTAGAAAATATCCCAGTTTTAAAAAAAATTACAATCAATCAGTGATTGTGTTGTGTGGAAGTTTATTTTATTTATTTAACTAATAAGCCCGTATTTGTCCACTGCTGGACACTGGTCCTCGGCCATCCTCACCCAGCTGCTGCCAGCAATCTGCCTAAGATGGTCAGTCCAGAGAACTGGTGTCCTACGCTGCGTTTTCCGTTTTTGTTTGTGGTGCGTGGTCTGCGTGTCCTAGTTGTAATTACCAACCCAAAACACAAAATTTTTGAGACAGTAAAATTATAAAATTACTCCTTAACATTTTTATCATCTTTAACATTAACGGACAGCTGTCATGAAACCATAAATTAAATTTACATGATTTTTTTACAAAAATAAGCAATTAATTTTGGCTATTTTAATTATATATTATGTTTTATAGAACAATAATTTAATGTCAATTTGACTTATGTGCTTCCGTCCGCCGTTAAATTACTTAAGATTGCTAACGGAATCTTCTAAGTATTATAACACTCCTGTGTGTAAAGGATTTAGAAATAATTAAATAAAACGTAAATAGAGTGCGGCCTCTACTCTGAAATGGAATACGATCTGAGTCAGATTGTCGGCGGCGTCTAAAAAAACTAAGATGTGAAATAAAATCTTATATTTATTTTTAGTTTTTGGCCATCTTCATCCAGCCGCTACGATATTTTCATATCTTAGTTTTCTTTAGTTCCCGGCCATCCTCGTCCAGTCGCTACCAGTAATCTGCCTTAGACCGTCAGTCCAGCAAGCCGATGGGTGTCTGGCGTTACGTTTTCCAATCCGTGGTTTCGATTCGAGAACCTTTGTGCCCCATATGGTATCGGTTCTTCGGCAGACGAGACCAGTTCACTGCCACTGCAACTATCTAAATCTCTTAGGTTATGTCAAGTAACCTGAAGTCTTAGTTGTTTGGTGGATTAACTGCCCTACACTCGGTAGACAGACCAACTGGCGACGCATACGAGCAAATAATTATGGACTTAATTCCGGAATTACTAGAATTTTCATCGGAGGAGGTTTCGCTTTGATTCTGAATCGCTCTGTTTGCATTTTATCTAAATTACTTCTAATTGTGAACACTTTTAATTGGCTTAGTGTGTCTTAATTTTTCTATGTATTATAACCTTGCAATAGCTAGTCTTCCTAGAAACTAAAATAAAATAAATTCTAACGTGAGTTCCGTCTCATTCACCATGATTAAGCTCTGCGAATCAGGGAGAAACTTGATCAACTCATCCGACAAAAAAAACTAGTAAGTCCGAAATTAAGTTAATAATGTGTACCTATTACGAACATTCTTGTTCGAAAATAATTCTGTTCCAGAAACATGAACACGACCCTCAGTGTTGACGAAACCGAAAGTAGAGGAGTTCAAAAGTAAGTTTCGAGTACAGACATGGCTACTAAGTAATAAGTTTTTGAACTCACTTTTTAACCAACTGGAAAAAAGGATGTTCGTGATGATGAAAAGGATTTTTAAGTATGTTCAGCGATAATTCCTTTCCATGTTGCCACATTTCATCGATTTTTTTGTAAGAAAACGGGTCGCTCAAAAGTGATCCGATATATATTAGGTTAAGGAACTCCATGACGTCTACTAGCGCCATGAATGAAAAAAACCGGCCAAGTGCGTGTCGCGCCAAGCGCAGTGTAGGGTTCCGTAGAAAGAGGGGGTTTTATTTGCTTTAAAGTTACAGCAACAACTTAATCTACGTAATTTTCTATGGATTTTATTCGAAGTTGGTCGCCTATTACTCGTTCACTTGTAAAGTTTACTTAGCCGTGACAGTTTTCTTTTTAAGTTCATTATATTTGCTACCCTAAATTTTTTCACGCTTCTAAAATCAACGGTTTGCGCTTTAAAGCTTAATATTTCGCAAACGGAACCCTAAATAGAAAAACCGGCCAAGTGCGAGTCATAGTTGCGCACGAGGGGTACGTACCATTATCAATACAACATTTGAATATTTCAAGCGTCTAACTGTTGCCGTTATTAATATCAAGCCCCCTTAAATATTTATTTTATTTTAATTTAATTATTTATTTTTAAAGTGAATATATAACCAAATATTCTGTGAATATTTCAAGCATCTACCTGTTGCCGTTATTAATATCGAGCAAAAAACGGCAAAAAAATCACGTTTCATTGTATGGGAGCCCAACTTAAATATATATTTTATTCTAAATTTAGTGGTTATTGTTATAGCGGCAACAGAAATACATCATTTGTGAAAATTTCAACTGTCTAGCCATCACGATTTATGAGATACAGCCTGGTGACAGACAAATAGACAGACGGACAGTGGAGTCTTAATAATGAGGTCAGTTACCCTTTGCGTACGGTACCCAAAAAATGATCTTCCTACACCCATAATAATATTTTTAAACGACCCATCCAACGATACCCCACACTATGGTGAAGACAAGAAAAAAAATTACATGCCTGAGTTAGTTGTAGGGGGTACCCTAAAAAAAAATTAAGATTTTATTCTATCAATATGTCGGCGTAAATAATATTATGTAATATAATCGTCTCTGAGCTAGGCCGCGGACAGACAGACAGACGGACATGGCGAGACTATAAGGGATCCTTGTCGACTACGGAACCGTAAAAACATTGGTATCCTTTTGTTACAGATTATTTTTGCTAAAAGTGACTGACTCTCAACTAAGTTAATAGTAATTTTTAAGACCCACGGATCTCATGGATTCCCTTTAGGTCTGATTTACGGGAACCATGAGAAAGTCATCACACTCTTAAATTTACAACAAAGGCATCTTCAGACATTATGGACACCAACATACCGCGATAAAGAAGAATATCGTCTGCGCCATCTAGTGTTAAAATTAGCGAACTATAGTTTCTGCTAAGTGCGTATTTTGAAGAAGGTTTTTTTGTCTTTGTCGACTTGCAGGTCATTCGACAGTAGGGTCGCAGAGTCATTGCTTCCAAATTCGTGTCTATACCGTTCGCTCGGGTGAAACAATTACAACTTTCCCGAAGCGAATCCCTTTGGATTGTAAGATTAACCCTTCTTGATGGATCCGTGAAAAATTCAAACAAATTAATGAGTTGGGTACCTATTCGTCCTTTATGCTTTCATCTTTTGAATTATTCCTATCTCGATCTGCCTCAAAGTTTATTGGGGAAGTTAAATTGGAAACTGTTGCTAAGCTGTAAAAAGTTTTTTCGTGTGTATTTCATTATTCAGAGTTACATACCATAATTGTACATTTAACGAGTTAGGAAAACTAACTCATACCTATGTATGAGCATCGCATGCCATTTAAAAATACTGTTGATTATTCGGAATAATATGTTATCTTTAAAGTTTATAATATAAGTACTTTCTCTTTGTTCACACACTTTCATACTTACTATAAAAGACTGAACGCACTTTTGTTCCATGCCAAGGTGTGGGGCACATGGAAAGGAAACGACGCGACGCGTTGTATAGAGTTCGCGTCCTTGCCTCGTCTTATCTGTGTAGGCTATGTCCTATCGCTCCTGTACATTTTATATGAAAGTGGAAGGACGCCGCGTCTTTTCCGCGCCCTCGTACCACGTCCTTCCTTTGTGCCTCACGCCTAAAGTTACCTTACTACCTATACCACCGCGGTGCACCGTTACCGAGTCGTCCCTTAATTCAAGTAATTATCATCTTTTTTTCGTAGTGAAATTAAGCGTTTTATTAGACCTCAATTGTACTACTTACTCTTGCCAAAACTGTTACCCTAGGTCCTAAAAAGAAAAATACTCACAGAAAAAGATAGCAGCGGCATTTCCGTAATCCCTCGAGGCATACTTACCGATTGATTCGCCAATGACAATTTCAGTCAATTTCCCTTCTGCGACACCGGTAGGGGCCTTACACCTTCGGCAATAGAGTTCATTTTTGGGTGTCGAGATGGGAAACGTTATCTGGTTTGGGAAAGCCAAAGGTTTCCTTGACTTCTGACCGCCTATTCCTCTTTATTTGATGGGAAGTAAGATTCGATTTATTGAAGTTAATATATATATTTTTTATTTTCTGTCACAAAGATCTAACAAATATAGTTACTTAACGATGTTTTCTTTGATGAAATAGTATGTGATAAAAATCTTATTAATTGAAAAAAAAAAAAAATCACAAAATGTATTTTGCAATATTTTTAATTAAGTATTTCAACTGTTTTGTTGTGCTAACGCTACTTCTCTTACTAGAATAAATGAAAATGGCTCAAGATTTATGTAGTAAGTACCGACACAGAATCCGTTTATCCGATTCTTGCACAACGCCATCTATGTTTAAAACACAACTTTCGCTCGCACAACGCCATCTATGTTTAAAACACAACTTTCGCTCGCATAACGCCATCTATTTTAAACATAAAATAAATATTAACCCACGGGAACGCATCACCAGAGTATCAAGTATGTTAAATCTTTGTCTATCTGTACGCCAAGTTTCATGAAAATCCGTTCAGCCGTTATTGCGTGATTGAGTAACAAACATCCAAACATCTTCACAAACTTTCACATTATAATATTAGTAGGATTAAATATTGACCTTACTGCGTTATCAATATATTCTAGTAAGAAAACTAGCGTTACCATAATAAAAAACACCTTACAAGTGCGAGTCCGACTTGCCCACCGAGGGTTCCGCACAAATTTTTAGGTACTTACATATTATAAATATGTAGCTCAGGAATCGAGTCTTGCAGTTTTTTTCCGAGCTTTTCCTGAACTTCAAAGACTTTTCGATTAGATGATTTTTTTATGATTTAATTACAAATGTATAGTTTTCAGATTTTTTTCTGTACTTGTAGTATAAGACTTGCTTGCCAAATTTGATAGTTAGTTAACGGAAAGTACCCTATAAATTGTTGTCGCAATATTTTTTGTTTAGTTATAATAGTTTTTTGCGGCCGTATCTTTTTTTTACGTGACTTAAAAGTTTGATTTTTTCACAACTTCAAGGGACTGTAGATTTGAGTAGCTATATGGTTTTAATTTCAACTTGACAACTCCACGCGTTCCCGAGATAAAGGATCTTCACAGACAGACAGACGGCCAGACAACAAAGTGATCCTATCAGGGTTCCGTTTTTTCCTTTTGAGGTACGGAACCCTAAAGATCGAATAATGAAAAAAATGGATTTTCTCGATATTTTACAAGTGAAATCCTTAGCAAGTTGTATTTTACCCCCGAAAATACTTACTTACTCCCCAGAAAATATAGTTAGTAACTTAGTTACCTATTTTTCTTAGGCCTGGTAGGTATTATCTGATTTTGTGAGGTCTGATCTTGTGTACAACAAAGAGTCATCTATCTATCTATCTATCTTGGTAAGAAACGTAAATTAAATATTTCAATCACATCAAAAGTGTAATCTTCGTGCATTAATGATTACCTACTTAGCCTGATAAACCTTCTTAATTAAGACTGTTTTTGCCTAGGATAAAACACTAGGTTTTAAACATTATAAAAAAATATGTTAAATAAAGATCTTTAAACAAATAAAAAAAAAATCAAACGTCCACATCTAGGCACTGTCTAGATCTAAGCCTGTCTGTACCTACGTAAAAGTTTCAGCAGAAATTCCACCGAAGTAGATTTAAATCTCATTAAAAATTTTTGGATTTTACTCCCAGCAACATTGCGGATTTCAAGTGGTTAAATTGTCATTATCTGACTTTTGGGATGAGTTTTGCGGCTTCAACGCTGACCCAGCCCCATTTCATTGAGCTTCAGTAATCAATGACGGATATTGGTTTTCTTAAATAGGATTGATGGGAGTCTGGGGTTGTGAGCCAAGAGCGTGTAGGACCACGCCCAGAGTAGGGTTCCGTAAAAGGAGGGGTTATTACCAGCTTTACAGAACAAACAACTGCATCGAAGTAATTTTATATGGAATTTGTACGAAGTTTTCCTTTTATAAGTTGGTCGCCTATTACTCGTTAACGTGTAAATTTTATTTAGCCGTGATAGTTTTCCTTTTAAGTTCATTATATGTGCTACTGCCCTGATTTTCTTCACGTTTCTACATTCAACCGTTTAGTCGGGAGAGGGGGAGGGGGGAGAAACGTCCTACTTGCTTAATATTTCGCCAACGGATCTCTGAAGGATAAAACACACCTACGCGGTGGCGGTGGCGGTCTGCGGTAGCGTTCCGTGTTCCACTAGTGATGTTAAAGGCTACGGTTAATGGTAAATGTACCATACGATTGGTACTTTTACCAAAATGTATATGTTTCTACTACGAACCATATATGTATATGTTTCATTATTAATATGGCACGCAAAGGTACCGTAATTCCATTTTTCATACATTTTTCAGGTGAGATGGGCCAACTTAGGTATTCTTGTCAAGGCGGGATTCGTTAAGATGAATAGAAACAGAGAAAGAGTGTACGACGAAAAGCGAAAAAGTAATGCTGTGGTAGATGAGCAGGGTACAAAATACTTTGACGAGGATACATATTTAGGCCAGATGGTATCTTTCGAAAACCGGCAGAATTAGGAGATAACATTGGAGTGTAGCAAGGGAGGCCCTATTCAATGCTCTGGGGGGAGGCCGCTGCCCAACAGTGGATCAGGCTAACTAAATATAAATTATTAACTTAACACCGGATAAACTTATTTGTTTTTTTGTCGTGTCGGAAGAGTCCGACCAGGTTTCGCTCTGATTCGCAGAGCTTCATCATGGAGAGTAGAGACGAAGCTCGCGTCGTCGGTTGCTCGTCTCTGACTGCGGGCGAGCGCGCGGCGCGACCGAGAAAAATAAACATAAATTATTAATTTTGGAAGAAAAATGTTGCGCACATAAGAAGTGTGGGAAACGTTCTGATTTCTCCTAGTACGCATTAGACACAGACGGATTTTTGATCACTGTAACCTGTTTTAATTAAAATTATAAATTTGTCCTGTTAATTAGTTTTTTGTGCATTAATCAATAGATCCACTTTTACAATTAATCGCCCAACGGTAACCGCCGGCTTCCAAATTCAGAATTTCACTAAGCAAATACTATTGTTCTATTCCTTTAGATTTCTCAAAACAATTACGAGGCGTATACGTATGTGTGAAATTTTCTATTCCCAACCTGCGGTACCTTATTTTCTTTATGCTTTAATTTTCAGTCGTTAATATGTCTAGAATTTTAATTGTGTTAAAAAGTGACAAAAACAGTATTCTATATCTAAATTTTTCCGAATTTTTGCCGCTTATAGTACTAAAATTTTAAGAAATCACATCAACCTTTACTTTTATTGTCAATAGATTCACATCCAGAATTCACTTTTCATATCGCGGGACGCAGTTTTTTCGCTTGAATTGAGTGCTTTGTTTTGTTAAAAGAGGGTTTTTATATTTTTATTTTTGTTTTTGCTTTTATTTTTATTGAATCCAGTCCAGGGTGAGAAACTTATCGTCTTTTCGTGAAGTCGTACCTAGCTAGGGATCGCACGTCGGAAACCGGGAGCCGACCCAACTACGTCAAATTTTCACATTTTCACACTTTCAAATTTTCATTGCCGGGAGTCGAACCGCAGACCATCTGCCTCCAGGGTCGCGCCGTTCTCGCCGCAGAGTGCTCCTGCGCCGTTGGTAGCCGCGCTTCCAGACATTTTTCCAGGGTTCCGTGCCAAATTCAAAATTACCTTCAAAAGTCGTTTCTTTTTCTACCTCTCCACAGACACGACAACACCAATAAACAGACCTACCTCTGGCAACACGAAACAAATGATTGCTGTGGCAGCGGTCAGAACGCGTTGGTGTGAATACGTACTACTGCAGCAAATTTTGTTCCATGAGTTTTTTCTTAGATTAATATTTTTTGGAATATCAGAGCTTACATTGTTTTATTAAATTCGCACTTACTTGCTTCAACAATGTCGCAGCATCCGGTAAATCGTTGTCCTACGTAAGAACAACCCACATTTTGTTAAACTTATGGTTTCCCGCATTATCTATCAAACAGAAAAGCCGCTAATAAATATTATTTTCTAATAAAAATTAGAAACACTACTAAATGCTAGCAGAACAAAAGGGGTCTATACTAATTTAATATAAGTATAGAGAACTTTTGGACATAGGCTATTAGACGCGGGCACTGGTAGTACTCTAATTTAAAACACTTTTTAAACGCCGTATAAAATAGTCTGTGGTGAGATTTTACAAGGAAAAGACTTAAACTGCCTCTGAGGCACTCCTCAGGAGGAATCGTGTTTTTATAAATGGGACCGTTAGTGTTTAGTGTCTTTTTATTTTTATATTTTTAGGCGTTTTATGTGTTAACTTTGCCCAAGTGCGTAAATGTGTATTTTGGTGTGTAAATAAAACATTATCTTATCTTATCTTAATTTACGTGTTTAAGGAATTTTCAGGTAAACCAAATGCAGTCATTGTAGGTAATATAAACTATTGCAATGCCTGCATGTGGTTTAACTAGAAATTCGGAGTCCATACTTAAACTGGTTTAGCAGGTTAACACTGACTCCAAAATAAACATAAACATTACATACAGGCACATACATTGCTTCTGGCCCCACACTAGGATACCCTGTGTCGTGGGAACCAGAAACAACGACATCACACACATGTAAACATCCAAGACTTGGGGTTTTTTGTCCCCAGCCGGGATTCGAACCCGGGACCTCTCGCATGGTATGCAGATGCACTACTGCTGCGCCACGAGGTCGCCATTACTTAAATGCTACATTACTTTAATGTCCTGTACATTAAACGAATTAAAATTGTTCTTGTGTTTTTGAAGGTTTGAAGTTTGTTTATATTTTAATTTTTTTTCCGGTTTTATTAAAATAATTTTCGTAAGCACTACAAAATGGACGAAGACAAGTAAAAGCGTTGTGCAAATACACAATGGTGTGATTGTTAATTACGTAATTATGTCTGTCCTCACTTCATTCGTAAGCAAATTGGTACTGACTAAAGTGGATTTCCATGCCATTTTATTGGCATGCGTGACCGATACAAAAACGTTTCGGTAATTAAATACTTTCTTTTGTATACGTGATGCAAATTAAAAATGGCCCAATTAGAATGTAGCTTGAACTATAGTATTCATTGTTTCTTAACATACATTACATAAACTCACGCCTGATCCCAGAGGGGTAGGCAGAGACCAGGGTTTGCCACTTGCTACGATCCTGACAGACCTCTTCCGCTTCATCAACATTCATTAGTCGTTGGATGCACGCAGGCTTGTGTAGAGTACTTTTTATCTTGCCCTTTGCTAATTCGTCCCTTGTTTCGTCGAAGTATGTCTTCTTGGGACGTCCCTTACCGGCCCTTCCAACCACATTCGCTCGATATATTTAATCTTTCTTCCTTCATCCTCTCCATAAGTCTAAACCAACGAAACATTTCTTTCTCAATTCTTGTCACCACATCCTCTTTCAGTCCACAACGTGCTCTAATCAAACTATAAACCAGTAAACGGTAATGTCGGTAATTACTTTATTAGGCAAAAAGAGAGCGGTGATGTAAGAGAGAGGGATGAATTGTCCAATTATAGATAGTACTGAGAACTAAGAATGACTTTTAAGTAATTCTAGTTCTCTACTTCAGTTTCCCACCGTATAGTACAGTAGACAGCAGCTCGATCTGTATATTTTAGTTGCAAAGTCACCCTTAATGCAACTGAATATACGCACGTAGGTAAAGGTTGATTTGCTGTCATTCCCTAGATGCCTAGAAAGTGTAAGCTAGCAGCAGCAATGAAATTAAATCAACGTGTTCATGCAACTATGATTGTATTATAATATATCACTAACTGTCTGAGCTATTCACATACCTCAGCGCTTGAAATCGCCAATTCGCGGTGGGCACGCATGGTGATTAAGCCCACTCTCTCCCTGAGAGAAGGCCTGTGCCCTACAGTGGGACGTATATAGGCTGCTTATGTTATGTGTATCACTAACAGAAAATCATAAAAAAGTGTTTCCTACTTTTGTAAGAAAAGTAACTTGTTCTGGTAGTCATGGAATGTTATCATATAGGTAGCAACTGAGAACGAGATGATTTGAGAAAAGGTGGTCAAAGTGGAGATTTGTCCCCGCTGCCTTTTTCTGCACTACAAATTCAACCTGAAGGGAGCGGCTACCACATAACAGAGAAGCGGCTACCATTGTACATTAACATTAAAAAAACATAATGCAAATTCTTTTATTAACATGTTGACCGAAGTAACTATCCTACCGACTGTCGTCGACACGTTGTTGAACTATGCTTCCTCTTCTTGTTCACAGAGGAGGAGGGCACAGAGCTGGAGCTAGAAGCACTGTACCGGCGCTACTGCGTGCGACTGAAACACGCGCTGTTTGTCAGTGCCCTCTGCGGCACTCTACTATGCAGCATAGCTCTGGGATGCGCTGTCTGCGTGCTGCATGCTGGGGTGAGTTGTTGTAAGATGGATTAAGCTGAGATAGGTTATCGGCGCTGTGTGTGACTGAAACACGCGCTGTCAGTGCACTCGGTGGTATTTTATAATGAAGCGTGGTTTTTCTTAGTATGCGCTGTCTGAGTGCTGCATGGTGGAATAAATAAATTGGAATGAGATTGCGTAGCTGAGTTAGGCGATCAGCGTACTATGTGTGTGACTGAAACACGCACTGTTTGTCAGTGCAGTCTGCGGCAGTCTGGGGTAAATTGAAGTGAGCTGGAAAAGCTGAGCTAGGATTGCCAGTGACATGTGTGTGACTGAAACATGCGCTGTCAGCGCCCTTAGTTAGAATGTGGCTGAGCTGGAGTGAGTTGCAGGCGCTATGGTTATGACAGAAACACGCTCTGATTCAGCTTAGCCTGGAATTTTAATGTGATCTACAGAGAGGCTCTAAACTCTGCGGACTGCGTGCTACATGCTGGGGTAAGATTGGCTTCGTAGGCAAAAGTTGAGCCCTTAAGAAAAATAAATTTAAAATGCTTTCTCACGCAAGTTTTTGTATCCTTTTGTAGAGTTGCTAGGCATTGTATACCACTTTAGTTTTAAGATTTTTCCAAAAAAATTGTTCTAAGGCTTTTGCTGGGCACCGCCGGGTTCGAATTCCGGCTGGGGACAAAAAAACCCCAGGTCTTGGATGTTAACATGTTTGTGATGTCGTTGTTTCTGGTTCCCACGGCACAGGGTATCCTAGTGTGGGGCCAGAAGCAATGTATATGCCTGTATGTAAATGTAAACATTTACATACAGGCATATACATTCTATTATTATTATTATTATTATTCTCTTTATTCATTTTCATGACTTGGAATAGGTTTATAAAAGTAAAAAAATATAAAAAAATACAAAATATATTTTATAAACCTAAATTTATTATTATTATTATTATGAATACGTTTATTGCACATAAGATTTGATTATTTGAGATCCTACCAAACTTATGGCTGCAATAAAGTATTGAGTATTGAGTGGCCATTTTGGTTTATTATTCTTAGCAATTG
Source organism: Yponomeuta cagnagella (assembly GCA_947310995.1). Classification (NCBI taxonomy): domain Eukaryota; kingdom Metazoa; phylum Arthropoda; class Insecta; order Lepidoptera; family Yponomeutidae; genus Yponomeuta; species Yponomeuta cagnagella. Next base: position 17,476,228 of record OX371277.1, read on the forward strand.
AAATATGCATGACGAGTTGCTCTTCGAGTGGCGCGTTCACAGACCCAACGGTCTGGCGATTAAATAATGGCTGCCTACCCGTTGCGGGCGAATGTCACTCAAAAGGGTAGCAATATTCGGGCCTGCTGCTATTAATACAGGCGACTTGGTTGCTTAGCTATAGCAGCAGATACCTACCAGTTTGCCAGATAAAGTTTCAGTCCGCAAGTTCTATGTAATAGATAACATACCGTGTGAAGTGGACGGCCTCATCGGTTTAGATTTCTTACGAGCTTATATTGCAAATAGAGATCTGAGTGCAAACGAAATAACTTTACCTACACAATGACTATACAAGGCGTAGTTTACAAATAAAACGGAGTAGACTTCACAAATGTACATAACTTAGAAAACAAAGTCATAGGTACATGCCCGCACTGGGAACTAAAATTTATACAAGAAAAAGAGTTAGATAAATTGAGTGTTAAAAATAAAGTAACGTATAAAAAAAAAGTTTAGCTATTGTAGAAAGTCAGCTGACTGTTTATGTAAATTTTAACTTACAGTGTTTACCTGTTACAGTAGGTATACAGTAAATTTTTACAGTTACAATGAATAACTTCTTGCAATATACAGTAAGTAACTTGTTACAATATGCAGTGAGTAACGTGTTACAATATACAGTTAATCACAAATCATATTACCTATACATTTGTGCTATGAATAAAATTTAATCACAACTTTATTTAAATAGCCAGTTGGTGTAGAACACATTAAATAATATTAAAAAAAAAATATATACATCCACAAACGTTGCGTCCAAAGTAATAAAAATAAAATATACATAAGAAGCAAGATGTCCAGAACGGGAAAAATATATATATACATATACGCAAACAAGAATACAAACGATAAATTAACTGTCAAGCAAACCGCACCGAGATATACTCGAGCCAAAGGTTCCCAAAACACTGGCAGCATTACCCCGCTGCACAGCGAGAGAGATCCTCTGCATCAAGTATGCCCCAGAGCGGTAGTCCATTCCACTCGCACTCGGCCGGTTTTTTATTATTATAACTCAGCGATATGATCAATAATTTCACTCCCAAAATATCGGTATATCGATAAAGAAAGGCTCACTAGAGTAGTCTCACAGCCTTGCTTCGTGCAAAGACTTGGGTCATTAGAGGACTTTACGAGGCTTAGTTTGGAAATTTCATGTCTAACTAACGTATGGCTTTGTAGAGCCAGCGCATCAGTAGGCTGCCGGTTGTAAGGATAGTGACTAAACTAGTTCTAAAATACAGTATCACTATCGCGCTACGTCTTAATTGAACTGCTTATTGTCAATTACTTTGGTCTCCCTCAATCCTGGTGACCGTACCGTTCGAACTAATAGAATGAACCTGAATCTCACCAGCCATCTTAAGCAAGTTGCTCATGGAATATGCCTAGATAATTTTATAACACGAGCGAGTTTAACATTAAGAATTTCGTTTACCTTTACAGTGTAGTTACTGCAAGGTCTAAGAAGCTCCGAATTTATAAGACGAGTAGAAACTATTTTGATAATAGGGCTAAAAAGAAGAGTTCCACGATTTTCTCATGAACGTTATCAACGGATCTTGCCCAAATGTACTTTTTTTGTTAAAATAGGAGTACTCTTGACGTGCCACTTTTCTAACAAAAACCAACTTTGCGCTTTGCATCTACGTAACGAGATGATTTACGCAGCGTCCAGTGGCACCTTCACTCACACTAGATGTGTTAAGGGACCACCCGCACGATGCAGTGCCTGGGACATTGTTTTCTTTTTAGATGAATTAGTATTGCCCAGCACCTATACATCTTGACAGCTTAGTCGGCCTAGCCCACAGGAAAGAAAAGTCAATATGTGCGGAGCGTTTAAAAAGAACGTGTAAATCGAGCTTGGGGCCAATAAAAGTTTGTACCATTCCTCTTCTGGACCAGCGGAGGGAGCATGAGATTTTATCGAGGCGGTTTAACTACAAAAAATGGCCGTTTTAACGAGTTTTGACGTCTATAGTAGGTTAACTTATCGTCGCGAGCACAATGCATCGTTTTTATACCAGTGCCGTGAGATAAAAAAACATCTGTCACTATAAGATAAACCCTATCGCAAATGCGAGCATGATGACAACATAAAAAGATATATTATCGACTTTTGACAGATGTTTCATTTAAATTTATCCCACTTTTGAGAGGGGCATATAAACTTATATCTAGCGTTTCTGTCAGTCATTCTACGAATAAAATCATCACATTTGTCATGATTTGTCCACTGGTGCCTCTTCGCGCCACCTACGCATCCCATTCGAGCCCTTCCTCTGTTTCTGCTCACTGACCGACGTCCAGTGGCCGTCTCCAGGGATTTAAGGACCCGCTTACTGACCTCCGTTCAGCCCTACTCCACGCAACCAAGCACCTGCTCAGACCGTCGTCCAGTGCCTATCTCAATTAAAATAATAGTAGGTAAAATGTACCAGTCAACAAAAAATTTTAAAACAAAGATTTAAACCGACGCACTAAAAAGGCAAAAATTATTTCTTTCTATTGAACTTGCATTTCAAGCCATTTACTCACCCCTCAAATCATACCTAACTTCTACTAAGTACCTAAGTATGTATGTTGTATTTACTACAAATGTATGGTTTCTAGGAAGTTATCTGGAAAAAGCTTGACACAGACTCCTCCATTTTTTAAGTCCGTTAATAATAAAATGCTTTTGGTTATAAGTAAATCTAATATTTATTTTGTAACTTTAAACAATGAAATAGGTGGTTTACTACATAACTGGGTACCCAATGGAGAAAAGAAGCATGATATGTTTTCTTCTGAAAACGGGAAATTGTTACCAAACAAATTAATATGTTCTTCACCTTTGATATAATCTGTAACAAAAAAATAAGAAGTAAAAAAAAATGTAATGCATTTCCTAGGAGACTCTGGATATGCCTTTGAGCCTGCCTTGGCTGATGACGCCCATCAGAGGAGAGGCCGAGTAGACTCCCGAGGCTCGGTACACACATTGCCATTGTGGAGCCTGAAACCCAGTAGAGGAGGAATGGCCAGCTCAATGGAACATTCCCTAATTATATTTAACCCTTGAATGAATGCCCCTGTGCATGTAATATAAAAAAACTATAGTGGAACTTGGGTAATTAAGCATCCAATTTTGAGTTACTATTTTGAAAAAATACAATTCGTACATACATATTCCTACGTTTTAATATTTGATTTATTTGTAAGATTTGATTGATTGTAGCATAGACCAAATATTATTGTAGTCAGCGCGTTCAAAATATCCTGTAACAAATAAAGAGCATAATTAAAAAGGAGTCCAAAACATTCCAATATGATGTAATAGCTTAAGACGAAAAGAAAAAAGGTAAGACATGTTACGAAAATGATTTTAGATGCCCCTAAGAGCAAAAATTTACGCTATACTGGATAGACCTCTATGGTCTATCTATCCAAATACTGTAGGTATTCACTGAGCATTGCCTAAGTACACATTTGCATTAGTTTGACAAGCATATTATTTACCTATTGTACTCGGTTGGTGATGGTGAGTCAAGTATTGAACTTAATTTAATATATCACTAGATAATAAGTAGGTACTATCAACACTTACATTCCGCCACTGCTCCAGTCGTGTCGGGACCATGCTCCTTCGACAAGGCTCAATGCGCCCCACTCTTTCAACAACCTTTCGCTTCCCATGGGGCCAGAAAACTCATTGTTGGCTAAATTACTGTGGAGCGTCATATACTCGAACGAACCCCAGTTGATTTTGTTTACTGCGCCCTCTAAAACAGAAAAATATTATAGTTCTTGCCGATGAGTGACTTGTATATGATGTGATGTCCGTATGAGCTTGTAGGAAGGATCTCCAACTATTGTAGTATTGTATAAATTAACTGCAATGGCTATAAAGTTTGTACTTACTTCATTTTCGGCATCTAAGCATCTATTGTCCGTTATTTGTTTGTTTATTTACATTTTATTTGATACCTAGCACAGACTAAGTAAAGGAAAGATCACACACAGATCAGATTTCAATCTGTCAAAAAACGCAAATTGAACGAATGAAATAGTGATTTTCGTCACATCCCTATTTGCCGATTCAGTGTTGTCATACCAATAAGTAGATAAAATCTTAACTCCTATCTAAGGAAGATATGTATGTCGAAGAGAAGTCATGCTCGCGGGTGGGATATAATATCGTAATGTTTTAAAATTTTAACCTATCTATCTAGATACGATAAAAATCTCATGCTCCCCCCGCAGGTCGTTGCAAAAGCTGTTGATACGACAAACTCTAATTGACGTATCAGGTATTGCGCGTTTTATAAGTAACCCTAAAGGGGTTACTTTACACACTTGTTATGTGTTCTTTGGGTATTAAATGACACGAAATTTGACATTTGAAAAGAATAAATGTGGAGTTTCTTTGTTAGCTTCTTCTCCACATAATCCATTAATTGTGAAACTAACAACTTTGACGTTCATTAAGTAAACATTCTGTTTTTACAATGAATAAAAATATTTGAATTGAATTGAATTGAATTGAATTGAAATGACAACAAGCAATTAATTTTTATTAAATGATACCGATTCTCTTTAAGGCAGTACTAAAATAATAATATTGACCCTTCCCCAAAAGGTGTCACCTTAACTTATACGCTGTTAACATAACCTAACGATTGCATATAACACAAACATCGATACAACAAGACATTTAGATTAGAAGTATGAAGTAAGTATAACTAAATGCACACAATTGTTTGAGCCCGTTACACTGACCTTAACTTAAAGTTCGCACACGAGTGTCCAAAAACACACAAACTTAAATCTACTCACTAACCTATAACCTAACTGCTAATTATAATTAATTGGGCGCCAGGAGGACTTTAGCCGAAGCAGGGTTCCTGCCTACCCACAAGCCCCAACGGTTTGCTCAGTCGTTGCAAGAAAATTATTTTGCTACATACGGATCATCGCTCTGCATGAGTACGCGTTCCAAAAAAGGGCGTGTCCCTAGGCTATAACAATGAAATACATCGCGTTTAGTTGAGCACAAGATTCGTTTGTTATCAGCTTACCCCTTTTGGACTTCCAGTTTAAAGAAACTCACTCAACACAATGTAGGAATTCACAAAGTTACGCTAAACTGCGTTTCTAAACATGGATGAAGAAATATTTCAATGTTTAATTTCCAAAAGACTTCTCATTTCAATATTCCGTTGCAGAAAACAGCTGTCCGCTCACTTTTTTCCACTCACTTCCTTATTTTCTTCACTACCTACCCTTTTACAAACTGAGGCTGCGTTCAGAAAAAATTAATAGATTGAACTGGAGTTCCGCAAACACATAACACACTATTAAATATGAAAACTGATTCGGCCTGAGGCCCAGATTAGATTCACCTCGCTGCATCCTCACAGCCCGCCCATGAAAAGATTTCATCTGAATTCCTTACACAAAGCCCCCATTCATATTTCATGCCCTTCCACGGAGGCGTGTTGTGTAAGTACAGCTCACGTCTCAGTACAGGGATACCGGATTCAGCTGGATCAAACTGGCTTAAAATAAATGGCGGCAGCGAGAACGAGATATTACCATGCTGTTTATGTACAATATTTAGTAATGCAGGTTTTGCGTACAGGTGGGAACAATAAATCTATTTATAGAAGGATTACTAAGATCAAAGCGCCTAAGCGGTAAATTAGTCTACTTTTAATGGAGACGTGCAGATTGGAACCAAGTTTAATGTAAAATAGGCTTTAGATTTAACTGTGAAATTAGGCCTACGTTGCCGCAAGTATTATTATTGAAGCAAGTAAGTGAATCCGGAATTAAGTTAATAATAGTATTATCAAATTTTATAGAAATCATTGGGCCATTCTACTATGTAGTTTTCCGAGCAAATCAGCTAAATCATTTTAGGTAATCAGGCGAATAATTGCTGTTACATTTTCTAAGCATTTAAAGTAAGCAAGCGTTACATTTCAATAATTAAAAAAAACCGGCCAAGTGCGAGTCGGACTCGCGCACAAAAAGATCGAAAAAAAAAACGGCAAAAAATTACGCTTGTTTTATGGGAACCCCCGTAAATATTGATTTTATAATAATTTCATAATTAATTTTTGAAGCGAATACAGAACTAAATATTCTGTGAATATTTCAAGCATCTACCTGTTGCCGTTATCAATATCGAGAAAAAAACGACAAAACGGCCAAGTGCGAGTCGGACTCGCGCACAGAAAGATCGAAAAAAAAAACGGCAAAAAATTACGCTTGTTTTATGGGAACCCCCGTAAATATTGATTTTATAATAATTTCATAATTAATTTTTGAAGCGAATACAGAACTAAATATTCTGTGAATATTTCAAGCATCTACCTGTTGCCGTTATCAATATCGAGAAAAAAACGACAAAATTCTGCTTTTAGTATTTGTTGTTATAGCGGCAACAGAAACACATCATCTGTGAAAATTTCAACTGCCTAGCTATCACGGTTCATGAGATACAGCCTGGTGATAGACAGACAGCCAGACGGACAGACGGACAGACGGACAGACAGACAGACAGACAGACAGACAGACAGACAGACAGACAGACAGACAGACAGACAGACAGACAGACAGACAGACAGCTGGACAGTGAAGTCTTAGTAATAGGGTCCCGTTTGGTACCCTTCAAATCAAATCAAATCAATAATTTATTTCAACGTAAAGAATTTACATTCTGTTTGCTGAATGTCAATGTACTATGTTACTATGTTAGCCGCTGCCTTCGGGCCGTATTTGTAGTGGAGAAAAAGGCAGCGGGAAAAAAACTCCACTCTGACCATCTTTTCTCAAATCATCTTAAACTTATACATCAAAGCCTATATGATATGATTCCGTGATAGCCACTAATAACTTTAAAAGCCAAAATAACACTTCTTACAAAAGTAGGAAAAACAGTAATAATAATAATAATAAACTTTATTTGCTCAAGTAAGTAACACTCATTTTAGTTAGTAGGCTTAACAACTATATATGTTAGTACTTATAGCTAAAGACACAATATATTATAAATTACACTCATCAGTACACATTAACGGGCACATGCATGCCGGCACAGTGCCGCATGTAGGGCGAATCTAGGCGGTCCGCTATCATGCTCAGGATGCTGTTGGAGCTGGCCCGCACCCTGCTAAGCATCGATGCGCACCGCTTACGCATAGTAGCGTAGAAGCAGTCTACCCGGGCCTCTGTAAACATGCCAGATGCACTACAGAAGCGGGGCAGCCCCAACAGCACCCTGAAGGCATCATTGTACTGCACACGTAAAATGTTGTACTGTTTTTGCGTATATCTCTCCCACAGGCTGCTCGTATAAAATGATGTACAGTATGCTCTGAAAAGTGTGATTTTTACATCATTGGAGCATCGAGCAAACCTGCGGGCGATCATATTAGCCCTTACAGCCAATGCGCGTCGCTCCCTCTCGATGTCTGCATCGTCTTTGAGGTCAGAAGTGACTATGTGCCCGAGATATTTAAATTGCTTTACCTGCTTAAGAGCAATGCCATTCAAGCGAACAGGAGGCACCGTATCCGAGCACGCTACCCTGGCCTCAAATACCATACATTCACTTTTTACTGCGTTATACTTCAACCCATGTGAAGCAGCGTATCTCTCACAGATAGTAAGCATTGTACGAAGCCCGCCGATCGAGGCGCTCAGCAGCACCATGTCGTCTGCGTAGCTTATGTTATTGACGCCAACTCCGTCTATATGGCAGCCGACCCTGGAGCCGCTGAGCTCCTCGACCAGCGCGTTCACGTATAGGTTGAATAGACTTGGAGACGTCAGACCCCCCTGTCTTACTCCGCACTCCATCCTATAAGTCTCCGAGAAAGTGCCCATCCACCTTACATTGTTAGTTTGGTTATTGTACCAATGTCTCAGGATGTTAGTTATTGCGGTGGGAACATTAGCCTTTCTCAATTTTTCCCATAGGATGTCGTAACAGACCAAGTCAAACGCTTTCGACAAATCCACATGCTGCGGCCAGACACACGAACAGCACCCGTTCACGAGCATAACGCAGGGGTCAGCCATCACCAGTCTCAACCATTTTAGAGGGAGATAGGTGACCCGGCCACCACGCCACCATTCGAATGACCTTTAGCAAACCTGCAGATTGAGTTCTTGTCAGCTATAAAATGTGTGCTATAGTTATTAATGTGCAATCACGTCGTCAGTACACGTTTTTAAAATTAAATAAATTATAATATTAATAATTAAATAACAATGAAATCGCAGTGGAATTGGCTTACTACCAAGGGCTTATATCGTTCATATACTCGTCTATTCTATAATAGGCTTTTTTACATAGCGATTTTTTAATGAATGTTTTAAATTTATTTTCAGACAAGGATAGAACATGTTCTGGAATTCTGTTGTAAAAACGAACGCAATAGCCTACGAACGATGTATTTACCTTGGCTAAACGAAATTTAGAATAAGCAAGCTTATTTCTATTTCTAGTGTTTACGTTATGGACGTCCCTATTTAATTTGAACATGGTTATATTTTTACGAACATACATTATATTATCGAATATATATTGGCAAGCCAGTGTAAGAATTCCTATTTCTTTGAAACGCTCCCTTAGCGATTCCCTACTGCTTAAGTTGTAAATTGCTCTTACTGCTCTTTTTTGCAAAAAAAAATATTGTTTCTATATCTGCTGCCCGTCCCCATAATAACAGCCCATATGACATAATACTGTGAAAATAACTAAAATAGACCAGCCTCGCAGTCGATATGTCTGTAAGTTGCCTAATTTTTCTAACTGCAAATGCAGCTGAACTCAACCTACCCAATAGTTTTTCAATATGCGGACCCCATTGCAGTTTTGAGTCTATTGTTATGCCTAAAAATAGTGTGGACTCTACCAGCTCTAATTTCTCACCAGATATTTTTAGACACGTGTCAACATTTTTAACATTGGGCAAGGAGAACTTGACGCATTTTGTCTTTTTCGCATTTAACATCAAATTGTTCACAGTGAACCAGTTCGGGAACGGAACCCTAATAATAACGTCATCGTTGATTATCATCATGAATGTCTGAATAGACGACTGGCATTTAGGGAATGTCAATTACAGTTGCTGCGAAGCAAATTGTAATACGGGCATTGTCTTTGCCCGTTTAATGTAATGCTATTTGATTTATTAACCGTTTGTTGTACTTTTTCCAACTTTGGTCTTTATCATGAATCTCTAATCTGGTAAAAACAATAACAACTACTAAATACGATGACTACTAACGATGTATAGTCATCGGGCCACGGGGGTAGGCAGAGACTAGGGACTGCCATTTGCCACCATTCTGACAGATCACTTTCGCTTCATCAACATTCATTAGTCGCTAGGCAAAGTAAGAAACATAATTGTTTGTTGAACGTCAAATTACAAGTCAAAGCAAGCAAAGTCTTCACCGTCGCTTTTTTCTCAATAATCCTTTTTTGACGTTAAAAATAGCAAAGATTACTGATCCGAAAGAGTACACACGCCGGACGTGTTGGAGAAAATCGCTTAGAGTTTAGCTTACTCTTTCAACTTACGGACTTATATCCGGATTTAAAAGGGTTGCACTTTACATACTGCTTGAATGGTTCTATGGATAAACTTATAGGTAGTTTGAATACTTACTTACTCCGCTGGATCAGCGATCCGTAGTGGGTCTTTGCCTCAGACACAAAAAGTCGCCACTTGTCTCTGTCTTTCGCGGTCTCTTGCCAGTCGCCTGCCTGGAGCTCACGCAGGTCCTTGGCAACTTTATCCTTCCAGCGATATCTGGGGTGGCCGTCCGGGCTCTGGCCGCTTGGTAGCCTCAGGTATGCCCTCTTCACCGCCCTATCCTCTCCCATGCTTTCTAAGTGACCGAGCCAACGGATTCGTTGGGATTTCGTTTCTCCGATGATGTTGGGTTCGGATATCTGGTCTTCGATTTCCTTTGCCGTTTTAACTCTCCAACTATCATCTTCCCTCCTCGTTGGACCCAAAATCTTCCTCGTGATTTTAGTAGCTCAGTAGCTTAATACATAAAAATTCGTTAAATAGTCTGTAGTTCAACAGTGTTGTGTGTTAAGTGTCTCAGAGTGTATGTATGTGCGTGCGTGTGATAGTGTGTGTGTTTCTTTACCTACTTTTTTCAAATAGAAAGTATGTGTTCACAGCGTGTGCCCATCGCGTATCGTTAAACAAGTCTACTTCACTAGTTTAATGGAAAAAGAACAGACACACGCACATTATGGAACGTTTTATTGTGATGAATATAATATTGACAGCACATCCATCCTTACATAAGGACTGTTCAAGTATTACGTAAGCAGATTTATAACAATTATTTACGTCCCCCATGTCAGCAAAAGAAAGCAAAGCTCTTACCCCCCCTACCATGCTTACGTAAACAATTGGTGTCATGCATTTTTTTAATGTGTTCAAATCGTCAAATCGTACCGAAATGAAAACTACATTGGCGGAAAAAATTTAGACAAGTGAATAGGGCGCGGTAATTCCCCTACTCGCTGCTAACCGAGCACCTAAACGTATCCATTATTTTTGGGAATCCCTGATAAATGCGTTTCGTTTTCAAGCACAGATAAGTTCAAAACAAAATCGACTAAATTTTTAGAAAAATAAATAGCTACTGCTGACATAATCAACATCTAGACCCCCCCACCCCTGATGTCATCAAAAATAAGCAAAGCTAAGACCCTCCCGCCCCCCTGTAGTGCTTACGTAATACCTACTTGAATGGCCCCATAGATATAGCAGTGGCAACTGTGTTGATGGTGCCATTGACCATGAAATAACTTTCCGGCTTACACCATTAAATATCTAGGTGTGCGCCAGGTGTGTGAACTGTGCCAGTTTGGTTTGATAAAATGCCAGCATCAATCAGAGCAATTTGGCACCGAGATAATATGAACGATAATGTACATAGACCATTTGCATACGTCTGCCTGTATTAGTCGTCAATTAGATGCACAGCATAGAATAGAATATTTATTCGGCAGAAACATTAACAGAGATATTTCACAAAAAAAAACTTACATTCTACATACACAATTAACGATTAGCTTCTGACGTCATGCTAGGTTAAAAATCTTTTCACCTCACTAGCTCGTAAAAGCTCTGTTTATCATTCGAAATCTGCGTGGAAAATCGCACTTTATCCGCTAGCGTGGAAAGTGTTTTTAAAATTCGAATATTTTTATTCAATAAAGGTTTCGTACAATAAATTACATATATATAGAACCTCATTGGTTTCGTAATAGTTTATATTCTCTGCAGCCAGTCCATTGATGATTGAAATGCAAATACTTATTTCATGTCATGCGCCAGCCTCATTTAAAGAATCGCACTGGCCGGCAAGAAAATTTGATTTAAAAAATTAATATTTATTAAAACTGTTTTTCTTGCACCTAACATTTTTCTCGCTTTAGTGAGGTGAAAAGTTGTGTGTTACGCTCGGCAGCAAAGTTATTTAGCGTCTCGTACCTTTGAAACCCTCGCTACGCTCAGGATTCTATATTTGAACCACTCGCTTCGCTCGTGGCTCAATCCTAGAATCCTTCGCTTGCTCAGGTTTCAATACAAGGTACTCGCGCCAAAAATTAACTTTGCAGCCTTGCATAATAAATAAATATTGTTACAGTCAGTGCCAATTCCCCACCGAAGTGACAGTTTATTTAACTTGAACATCGTGGTAATCGCGTCTCCTAATATCTCGATATAATATACGCACCTCGGTTGATATGTGGAATATTCTTTATTGCGCGTACACCAGGAAATTACATTAACACATACAAACATAAAGTAAGTACCTACAATTGATTAGTTGATGAACTTAAATGGGTTGAGGTTAACTTAAAAATGCTCAATTCCTGAAACACTTCAATTCATCGTCATCATCATCATCAGCCCACTGCTGCCCACTGCTGGGTCTTTCCCACTTTAACACTTCACTTAGAGTTTGTCATTTCTAACGGCTTATTTTTTTTTTTACCGGACAGCGGCGGAGTCTAAAAGGAGAGCAGTGTGTTTAGCTCGTATGTATGTATGTAAGTATGTCCGGGTTCTATGTTCCCTCATAACTCCTTAACCAATGTCCACATTTTGCCAGATCGATCTCAATCGATTTGTCGTATTTTCGCGAGTGTCATATAAAATCAGCATAAATTTAAGTGAAATATAAAAAACATCACAAAAAAGATAAAATAAAAAAATAACCAACAACCCGACTGCTGAGCATTAACTGCTAAGCAGGCGGGACCCAAATTCAATGTGATGTTCCTGGATTGGTCCCACCTGCTTAGTAGTTACATGCTCAGCAGTCGGGTTGTTGGTTATATTTTTTATTTCAGTTGGTTTTGCTAAAATTTTTATTTTTAGGATTCCTTAGTCAACAAGGAACCCTCATAGTTTAGCCATGTCCGTCTGTCTGTCCGCGGCTTAGTTCAAAGACGGTTTGTGCTAGAAATATGAAAATTGGCTTTATATCACGAAATCACACCGACAAAACGGTAAAATAAAATCTTCGTATTTGCACCAACTACCCGTCTCTCTTTCTCCTTTGGCAATAAGGCCGCCTATTGAAACTTTCATATTTGATGTCTCTTGGTTCTTGTGTGCAATAAAGAATATTCTTATCTTATCTTCTTATTTTATTTTTTTGCGTACCTGCCCTATCCTTAAGAGATTTTTCTAGAAACAGAATAAAGTATGGTCGTTTAAAATATTGTGATTTAGTGAAACCATTTTTCAATTTAGGGATCCGTTGCAAATTATTAAGCATTAAGGCGCAATTTTTTGTTAGAGTAGAGGGTTTCCCTCCCTCTCCTGGCTAAACGGTTGATTGTAACTTATAACTCAAAAGGAAAACTATCACGGCTAAGTAAGCTTTAGAAGTTGACGAGTAATAAAAGGAAAACCTACAAATTCCATTGACAATTATTTTGATGAAGTTGTTAGTTCTGGAATGCGGGTAAAAATAACCCTCCATCTAGGGAACCCAACACGCACTAGGCTGGTTATTATTTTCATTTTTTTTCACTCGTTAACTGTGAAGGAAAACACCTCAGCGCTTGAAATTGCCAATCCGCAGTGGGCACGCATGGTGATTAAGCCCATACTCTCTCTCGGAGAGAAGGCCTGCGCCCTGCAGTGGGATGTATGTAGTCCACACAAAAAAAATTAAGTTGTTTTATACGATATTACTTGTCTGGAAGAGATCGCTCTGAGCGATAAGACCGCCAATTGTATACCACTTACTAAGGTATAAGAAACTATTTATAATTATTTTTCCTTGGGCCTGTTTCATAGCACTACAATTCGTGGTTTACTATGACAATTCGATGTACATTACAAAGCCGATTTACCCACACTTAAACTTGTAGATGCTGCTTCGCAATGCACCTCGAATTTTCATAATAAACTACGAATTGTAGTTTTATGAAACTAATAATAATACTTTATTCATTTATTTGCTTCTTACTAAGTAATTTACAGACTAAGCCTAAAAAAACTGGTGGTATAAAAGGATGTTCTTTGATTTTAAAACTCGGCTCTAGTTGCGCAATAAAATTACAAAGATAGATAGATAGGATAGACTTTAGCTGGCTATCCTATCTATCTATTTTTGTAGTATAATTGCACTGTTTAACCAAACATGTTAAAAAGCATGGACAATGGACATTCTTCTGTGTAGGGCAACGATTTACCCGAGGCTGCGACTTTATTATAGCGTGTTTACTTTCTATAAATGCGGGCATTTGACTAAATAGTCTCTAGTGCGTTTCAGTCGTCACATTTTTCTTGCTTATACGTCTGTATACTCCGCACCAATCCTGAGAAAACCTGAGTACCTAAGTATTTACGTGCCTTGGCGCTTGAAATTGGCAGTCCGCGGCGGGCACGCGTGGTGATTAAGCCTCCACTCTCTCTCTGAGAGAATGCCTGTGCTCTGCAGTGGGACTTGCATAAGCACACACACACACACGCACACACACACACACACACACACACACACACACACACACACACACACACACACACACACACACACACACACACACACACACACACACACACACACACAATGCATGTTAGTTTTATAATATTAAGCAAACTTTATTTCACTTCTTGTAACAACTCTCCAATAATGCCACCACTGTTTAATTACTAACTAGAATTTGTCGTAAGAGGCACGGGCCTGCTGCTATTAATACAGGCTACTTTGTAACCTAGCTATAGCAGCAGATACCAACCAGTTTCGTTCACGTTTTTCTATTTGTATTTAAACGGTTAAGTGAATGTACATCAACCCTGTTAACTATCAATAAAGTTATTATTATTATTATATTATTATTGCTATATACCAGATACGTAAATTTTACGTTGTGGATAAAGTATTTTTTAAGTACGACCAAACTCAAGGGACCGAAAATAGAGACGAGTATATTGTCTTGACTTTTAACGTTTTTGTGATGAATGACTAAGGACCATTGATTAACTTTAGAGTGTCCAAAAAATCCAACATAGCTTTAAGGCGTTAAACAAATTTTATAATGGGACCACCTAAAATCACGCAAAATAATTTATTCCACACTAAATTAGAGATAGAGTTGGTTCAATACTACAACTTGTTTTTATTGATCAGTACAATAACTACGATTTTACTCCCTTGTGTTTTAGCCAAGTTTTAGCGGACCCTGGTTTGTCTCTATTTTTTAACGATTTTGTATATAATGAATGGTAAAGCGGTGGTAGCGGATCAGTAGAACGCCGGCATCACATTTGGGAGGTCGTGGGTTCGAATCCCGACATATACCAATGACTGGTTCCTAAGTTACGCACATTTGTGAAGTTGTAGTAGCAATACCACTCGTTAACCGTGAAGGAAACATCGTGAGGAAACCTGAGTGTCTGAGGTGTTCCCTTACCGCAGAGCTTGAGATGGCCAATCCGCGATGGGCACGCGTAGTAATTAAGCCCGTACTCTCTCTCTCTCTCTGAGAGAAGGCTGGTGCCCTGCATTGGGACGTATATAGACTACATAAAAAAGTTAATAATATATTTACATCTGAGGAAATCCTGTTTGGTGCGGTGTATAACTCATTAGAATAGAGTGCATGCATGCAAATAATGTGCTATGTCGACTATATATTTTAATTTGCTGAAATATTCAGAGACCACTCCCTTCGAGACATACATACTACACCCATCCATAAACTCACGCTTGAGGAGGGGTAGGCAAAGATCAGGGTTTGCCCCTTCCCACGATACTGACAAACTTATTGATCAAGATTTATTAATCGCTGCATCCGCGCACGTGTCATATTGTGAGTCGAGACTTCTGCGATAGATCTTATTTCTCGCTGTTATCTCCACGCGCGAATATTATTTCTGATCCCGCTTCACTGTACCAATAAATTCGGAGAATTGTGGACGACATGCCCGATTTCTTGGTGACCGAAGTGCATCCACTCTAAGATTAATGGACGTGGAACGGATGTGTGGAGAACGGAAAGATTAATAGCAAAATAGGGATTTTAATAGGAATTTTACACCCACATAAACTGAATGTGATGTTGTCTCTTACTTTTAGAGCGGGCAGCGGTTTTAATGGATTTATATCGGCTATGATTTAAGCGATCAGCAAAAGGATGCGGTTTTGGTCAGCGATAAAATATTTTCTGTCAGTAATTATTAGAATTTTGAGCAGAAACTAGAAGTCGGCAGGAAATGCCAAAACTACTTGTAGAAAATATCGAGTTATTCAACCATCAAATCGATTGGTATTTTAGTCTACACTAAAATACCAATCGATTTGATGGTTGAACTCTTATACTACTATAAGAGGCTTAAGTCACAAATAAATTACTTATACTTATTCACAAGGATTAATAGTTTTTACAATGATCATGAACTTATCGGTGAAGCGAAAAGGCCTTTCAGGATCGTGGTGAATGGCAAACCCTGGTCTCTGCCTACCCCTTCGGGATATAAATGTGAGTTTATGTAATGTATGTATGTATGAATTTATTGGAGTTTCCGATACGCTCGAGTTTCTTTGACGGGAATGTCTTTTGAAAACACTCATTGTTAGCCAAATTTTCATCCACTGCTGGACTCACGGTATAGGACACGCCACAAATACATAAAGACGTTCTCGTGATTGCCAAGCTGGTTTCTTCTGAAGCTGAAGACATATTTTGGCCAAATTATTTATTACCTTAAGTAAACAAAAACAAACTTAAACTAAGTACACCACGAACTGAATATGGTAAAAGAAATGTGATGTATGAAGGAGTCCAACTTTATAAGAATTTACCGACTGAAATAAAGGACATAGAAAATATGAATGCTCTTAAAAATAGACTTTAACTACATGTTTCAACTTATAATTAAGCTTAATCTTACCTTAATGCATGCCATATAAATTTTACCTAATTTTAAGTTTCATTTTCTTATTAATTAAGTGAACGAGAAATCTTTGAACCCAAGTACAATATATTAATTGTAACGCAAGTTGGCTAAATTAGCGTCATGAGTTCAGGGGCTGATTTCTTGGCTAGCTCCCTTGTTGGCGAAGATATAGCGCAGGCTAATTAGGCATGTCGGTGCAAGGTTAATTAGTTACCTCCGAGCTAATGCAATCCCGGATCCCAGCTCCTGTGAGCGGGTTGCATCTGTAATGGTGTTAACTCCAGCCGAACCCGGCGCTCTCGCGCCTACACTGCCATCGAAAATACTGTTACAGACCTTAGGCCTCAGGTTGACCCTGACCTTCAGGTTTCGTATTGCGCATGTAAATGCGTCGATGTCGTGTCGATGTCGATGTGGACACGAATGAGAAGACAGACAGGGCGCGTCAGTTTGCTAAACACTTGGCTGAGGGTCAATTATTAGCTGTTTTTACCTCCTCAGTCCTGGCCTTGAAAATAACAATTGAAGACCATTGTTATTAAGTATTACTGTTGTTAGGTGCCTTACATGCAAGAGGTCGTGGGTTCGTGAATATAGTGGTCGATATTTTTTTAATTATGGAAATGCATGAATTAACGGTCAAGGACGAGGAAACAACTTGATGACATCATGACATTACTGCTTTTCATATTCTAACAAATTCTATCAACGTTTTGTTCATATAAGGATAACATTTGAATAAAATATAATAAAATATTTCATTTTCATTTTAAACAGAGTTGATCTAAAAATCAACCTAGGCCTAGACGTTTTCCTTTCAATTGATATTGCTAAACAATGTTGACAATTTAACTATAGCCTGCGCTTGAGTCATCGGCTGAGCATTAAATAGAGTTGGTGATAGCTTTTTACACACCTGCATTAACTCAAGCCAAGGTTTTCCTTACGAAGATTCAGGGCCTCTAAGGTCAGAACAATATGACTACACTATTTCGCAGTGACTTATTGTTTATAATAATAATTTTCACACAACACAATCACTAGTTCTTGTCCCAAACTAATACACTGTGTCCTATGTGCCGTGAATAGCACACGGTATAATAGTTTCTCTACTCTGATACTATAATACAAAGATTATAAAACTGAAAACAAAACTCTTGTGACAAGGCCAAAAATAAAAAATGGATATGGATATGGAATGGATACCTGTATCATAATATAACTTTTTAATCATAACGATACATCTATACAACCTCCAGCTGGACCAAGAAGGTTGAACCTCTACTTTAAAAAAAAAAGGTTTCAATGAACGAGTCGCGGCGACGCAACACGCATGCGCAATCGATGTTTGCGCGTTGGAGCCAACATTTTACATTTAAAAACACTTTTCAATATTTAAACAAAATTTGGTTCTGTTTGTAAAATAAATTAGTTAACAGTACCTATTAAAAATAACAGAAACGCGGTCAACATTAACATACCCTCTCCGAGTACCTCCAATAACGCTTCCTGTCCGGTTCAAATTCAATTTCATAATTGTAATATTCAGAACATCAATAATTATTACAAGTAAAAATAAATTTGTTGATATTCAGCGTTTTATTTGCAATATTATTTTATGTATTATAGTATGAGAGTAGATAAAGTATTGTACATAACTTGGTCTTATAACACTCCTGTGATACTATAAAAAAAATCGCCTACGGCTCGTTTTTTTAAAACACACTCGTGTTATAAGAACCCTTATTATGCAACAGTATCATAAACTACTATTGGGTAACTAGATAGTAGTCTGGATTTGCTATTCGAAATAACACCCATTGTATCTTTTATTATTGTAACTTTTATTTTTGTGTTATTTTTATTTTGCACAATAAAGAGCATTCTTATCTTATCTCATAATTTAGGCTCCGTTCAGCGCCCTATTTAGCGTATACCTCCCTATGTACCAGTAACAGCACTCGCCAGTCGCGCGTGCGCTGCGTGCGGCTACTCTGTGCCCTGCACGCTTAAGCACCAGAGTGTGATGTGTTTGCCGATGGGATTGGAAGTGTGATGAAGGTATGTAAGAGAATGCTAGAAGATGTTTGATAGGTATTTCTCAGTTAACATATTGTAACGCTTTGGTGTAATTACTGTTATGTTGCAATATTTATGTAAATAAAATAAAGAAATAAATAAAGAAATGTAATGGCCAACAAGCCACACGTGAGGTATATCTCAGGAGGTGATGGCAATTTCTCAGAACGCGCGCCTTGATGGGATCTGTTAAAAAGACCTTGTAAGAGGTTTACAGATTTTTCCCTGTACTTGTAGTATAGGACGATATTACTTGCCAAATTTCATAGTTCTAAGCCAAAGGAAAGCACCCTATTAATTTTGATTCCCTCGAGTGTCGAAATATACGTTTTTTGTGGCATAAACGGACGTACCTTTTTTTACGTTGACTTAGAAAATTGATTTTTTCGCAGCTTCAAGGGACTATACATCTGAGTGTATGGTTTTAGTTTTAACTTGATACGTCCTTGCGTTCCCGAGATAGAGGGTTTTGACTGACAGACGGACGGATGGACGGACGGACAACAACGTGATCCTATAAGGGCTCCTTTTTTTGTTATTTTGAGGTACGGAACCCTTAAAAATTAACCAAAAAGTTTTAAAAGTCTTAGAACAAAAGTGTATATGGCATAAACTAAAGGCGCTATTCGATTATGCAAGTAACTTGTATGCAAGTTGCAAATTGCATACCACGTGAACAAACCTGCATACAAACTGAAACTTGTGTGAGGTGAATGAGCTTGTAATTTTTTTTATTCAAGTGAACGCGCAATCGTTACTTGCGCGTTTCGAATTGCAAACGCCGGAGTTTCGAACTCACTCAACAGACCGGCGACGATGTTTATTTTTTAATTCAATCGGTAATATATTATCATCTCAGAAATGACTCGGCAAGCATCACCGACCACGGCAGCACGTCTTCCACTCATTGGCGTCCTACTCAATAGTTGAACATCTCTACTTGTATGCCAGTAGAACATGCATGTTTCGAAAACATGTTTCCAATGCAAGCAACTTGTACGCAAGTTTGACATCATATTTGTATGCAAGATTTGCCTAATGGGATCGCGCCTTAACCGACATGTTGCAGAAATAGCGCATTTTAGAAATACAGATTATAATATTATAGTTTGTACCGGATATGTAGATTATGAAGGCCAGGTATTTGCATAATTTAATGAGACTGCTAAGGGATGCTACCTAACACAGGATACAACAGCACCTAAGTGCTACTAAAAGCTTGCTGAACTCGGTGCACAAAACGAATTAACAACCGAGAGAGAGAACATATAAGAGTAAGTACCTTGTTGGATTAGCGGTGAAACTTTAGTCTACTAAAACAGGGGTCGTGGGTTCTCTTCACCTTGGGGTTATATGTGATTTTTACAGTCATCACAGGATCCTAGTCTGGGCCCAGAACAAGTGATTGTGTTGTGTGGAAGTTATTATTATTATATACTAGCTATGCCCGCGACTACGTTCGCGTTGGATTATATTATGGAGTGTTCCTATCCCTTAATCAAGGCCATGGTTTATATCCGTTTCAAATTTCGTTTCTTGAGACCTTTTCGCGGTTGTATTAAACTTACTATTCTATTGTTGTTCGCCGGCAAGGATATCGCGACCATGGTTAATAGTGTACAGGAGGATTTTGAGAATATTACCAAATGGGCCCACGAGTAAAACAAAATGCATGCATATTTATTCACCGTATAATAAAAAAGCCAAAAATGTTAGATCTTCTGAAATAAAAATAAAAGGTCATAGTTATGTATGTCTCCACAACAATAAAGTAGGTTGTATTTGTGAAAGCCTAGAAGTAGTTAATAATTTCAAGTATCTGGGACTAGTACCTAATAGATAAAAATTTTAACTTTCAACTACATATCAATCAAGTTTGCAACAGGTTAAGATCAGTATTAGGCCAATTTTATCATCTACATAAAATACTAAATAGACGCACCCTGTACACTGTTTACCATGCGCTAGCTGACCCACTGCTTACCTATGGGCTGACTAGCTATGGACTTACCTTTAAAACTTCATCATCAGCCATTCGACGTCCACTGCAGGACATAGGCCTCCCTCATGGTTTTCATAACCACGAGGGGTTTTGCCATAATCGCCACGCTTGGCAGGCGGGTTGGCGATCGCAGTATGCGGTTGGAATCTCAGGAAGACGCTGCTGCCCGTCTCCTGGTAATGTATTTCCTTAGTCGCCTTCTACGACATCCACGGAAGGCAATGGAGTGACGCTATTCTTAATCCGGCGCCACATGAACTTTAAAACTTACCTGGACCAAATAAAACAACTACAAATACGGTTGTTAAAATACCTTGTAGATAAAAAAAACCAAAGAAAAATTTAAAAATGACTATGATAAACTGTTTAATGTGTGTAAAGTTCTTCCTGTTCACTGTAAGGTTGATTATATGATTGTACTAGAAGCATATTATTCTAAAGAATACAAAACCCCCTTAGCTCATAAATACTGCACCAGATCTGCTAAAAGAGGCCAGTTGCTACAACCATCAGCTAAAAACTACTACGGCGAAAGAAGTAGAGAATATTACATTCCCAAATTGTTTAATAAATAATTGTCTTTGTTAGACCAGAATTAAGTAAAAATAAGCACTTTAAAAGATAAATTGAAGGAAATTATGTTGAAGTAGGTAAATATTGGCTGAACGAGTCTTGAATATTGTGCTCAGGACTCGTTTAGCCAATCTAGTTAATTTAAGATAGATATAAGTACTTTTTTTTATTGTCTGACTTGCACCAATCTCTTAGGCATGGCTTGAATAGCATTTAACTAAAACTAAAATTCCTCATACAAAATTCGATTTCAATGGCGACGTCTGGGTGGTGCGGGTTGGGCCGCCAAGTTAAAATACTTAAAATATTAAGAGCTGTAAAAGACTAAACCATAAATTATAGGAGCGTAACGCCAATAAACTGCACCGCAGTTTGGCGAAACTTGTAAAAAAAAATGTAAAGGTCTTTACTAATTAAATAAATAAAAAATAAAAAATATATATTATCCTACGTCACCATTTACTATTCTATTATCCTACCTGCGCAGCTTGTCGCCCGCTTAAACTCATTACAGCAAAGGTAGTACGAAAGTGTGAGTCACGCGTTTTGTGGCGCTAAAACGTCAGAATTTGTCAATAAACAGACAGGAAAGACGCGCTTTTAATATTTAAAACGTGCTACTTGCGTTACTACCCATCTTATCGCGTCGGTGACCAAACTAGTTAGATTTGATTGGCCCAGAACTCGGTCACACGCGTCTGTGGCCTCCAGCAAGTCTTCTCGAGTCCATTTGGACTGACACAAGGGTCACACAGAGAGGTGCTCCATAGTCTGAGAATCAGACTCCGCAACAGCAGTGGTTTCACCCATGCAAATTCACCTATGCTGGTGGAATAGAATGCTCAATACCATACAGTGATTTGTCATTTGGATCTGTTTGCGAAATATTGCTAAACGCAGCGTAGAACGCCCTCCAGCAGACTGGGCCGACGATGTAAGGCAGGTTGTTGGTAGTGGTTTGATCAGGATGGTCGAGAACTATAAAATGTGGCGTGCTTTACGCAAGCTTATGCCCAACATGAATATTCGCGCTGGAATGATAGATTAGATTGGACTGAGCCACCCAAACATATTAATAAAAACTTCGCTTTTTCTTATACAGCACTTATGCACTCTAGCAAAAAATTTGTGGTTATAAAAACCATGAGGGAGGCCTATGTTCTGTAGAGGGCGTCAAATGGCTGATGATGATGTGTGATGATTTTTGCTGTTGTAGTTCTTACGGAAAAAGATACCAATTGGTCGTGCACTGGTCGGCATGGCCAAAATGTCCAAAATACTAATCCCACATCTAAGAAACCCGGCATCATATTGCGTCACCCTACAGTTTGCGATACATCTCTTCATTCGATAGTAGCACTAATCGCTTGCATGTTGAGATCAGCTTTGCAGTGTACGCTGTTGCCTACTAGGTATAACGTCTAATCAATCTTAATCGTTTGCTGAGGTTAAGCCCGGGGGTCAAGCCAGTCACAAGGAGTTAATTAAGGATGTAAGTGAATACGTGACACACAAATGCAAACAAACTGATCTAATGAAACCACCGTCTAGTGTCAGACAATTCCAACTAATCCACAGACAATTAATCGGCTACATTGGCGTGACTAGCCAACTGTGCGCTGTTTGCGGTTTGCTCTGCCCAAGGGTAAAGCGGCGGGGTAAAAAGGTTCTTGAGTGGATACCGTGGACTGGCAAACGCAGCGTAAGAGACTCACCAGCTCGCTGGGCCGACGATCTGCGGCAGATTGCTGGTAACCGCTCAATGACAATGTCGACGACAGAAAGAAGTAGCGTGCTTTAGGGAAGACCTACGTTTAGCAGTGGATAAATATGGGCTGCTGGATTGGATTCGAGTGAGGTCTCGGCCATAATAGGCGGCAATTTCCCTACCTTAGGTATCCACCCAGTTTCTCTACTAGCATTCTGATTCATTCTGACCGTCGTTACACTAAAAAATAGCAGGCGTTGTTAGCCGAGCTTTCTTTCTCCAATCGTTTACATGTCGATTTTCAACTAGAAGCGTTAATTTTATTTACCTATTTATTTATTAGATACACAAAACAATGTTACGGACATAAATAATAAACATTAAATGACATAAAAACGCTCAAATCAAACCATAACACCAAAACATGTGGATACGGCATGATAAATTACGTTACAATTACATATTTAATAAAAGGAAGTACAAATACAATTGCAAATATAGTTACATTTACAATTTTAATATGTATTTTTTTAAATACATACATATGTATATTGAATTTAGTCAATTTTGATCGGAGGCAAGGATACTTGCCATTTTGAATTTGTTTATATCGCAACAGATTACACTTGCTCCGCTCCCGTATCATTTGTAACTATTGTCAATATTTAGGATGATGCTCATTATAGTGTATAAAGGATATTAAGTTAATATCCTTTGTACTCTATAGTGGGCATTACTAACTGTGTCCAAATGGGTTCATCTGTGCTACAAATCTGCGGCAAAACTTAGACATGTAAGCCTTTTAATGTCTTTTGTTTTCTAGTGTGTACAATAAAGTGTTCCAATCTAATCTAATTTTTGCCGTCTGAGCTAAGATGACTGTAAATGAGGTATGAACATCTTTTTTAGCAAAATCTACTTCAAAATTTGTACGATTAATGTCAATGTCATCTATACCATCATTTAACTTCCGAAGCACTATACGCCTGCTGACTTACTCTCTGTCTAAACGCGCCCAATAACTGGTTGTCTCGTTGTTACAGGAGCTCTCATCGCAGATCAAGACGATATCAGCGCTGTCCGTGATAGCCATCGTCATATCCATAGTGCTGGCGATGGCCCTGCTGCCGGGGGCCGCGGAGTGCGAAGCCTTGGCGCTGACCGGCTCGATACTGGTGACCCTGAGCATCGGAGCGGGAACGCTACTGGCCACGCACCATGCTCCGCTGCCGCTGTTCGCTTTGGTTCTGGTAAGTGTCATTCTACATAGGCAGTAATATGGAATCGTTGGCAAAATGTTGAGAGTGCTGACCGGCTCGATAATGGCAACCCTGAGTATCGGAGCGCGGCCTCTGCTAGCCAAGCACCATGCTCCGCTGCCGCGGTTCGCTTTGGTTCTGGTAAATTTCATTCGGCATAGGCAGTGATATTGAACTCGTTAGTAAAATGTTGAGGAAGCTGACCGGCTCGATACCCATTGGTGAGCCTGAATATTGGAGAGGGGACGCCTGCTGGCTACGCATTTTGCTTCGCTCCCGCTGTTAGCTTTGGTTCTGGTAAATTTCTGTCTACTAAGTGACATTGAATTCTTCCGAAAAATTATAAGGGGCTTGTGATTTATAAGCCCATGTCAATAGTTTAATTAATCTGAGTTGTCATTTTTTTGTTAATCTGTACAATTCTAAATAACCAGAACGTGCTACTATAACAAATGGAACGTAAATGTTTGCCTGTATTGGAACGTAGCTTGACGTTTCGTCTTTTGTTTTCTCTTCTTTGCTCGATGTCATTGATACATTATTGCCCAATTAAAATCCTTTCGCATCGCTAATTTATTCTATTATTTTCGGCCCTAATCCAATAGTTTTTAATTGTTCTTTTCAAGGTCATAATCTAGCAGGTTAAACGAAAACTTAATATAACTAAAATAAAGAAACGATATCCGGTAAACGATAGTTTAATGAATTAGATAGATAGATAGATAGATAGATAAATGATTTATTTGCACTTGCACATGTAGGTACATACAGATAACAATAACATGAAGCTTGTAAGCAATAAGATGCAGACACCTTTTAATGCAATCGGCAGCGTGTCATATCCGTATATGCGTGCACTCACTTATTTACGTTACAGATGACTACCACAAAAACGAGTCGGTTAACCCAATTGTTGACTGCACGCATACAGGACGACAAGGACATGCTTCATAGAATCACATCCCGCGGCTCACTATGACAATTCAAATACGATATTATAACATCAATGCACATATTAGGATGGGCGTGGCAAGTGCAAAAGGGCTCTAACTCAGCATATGCTGGAGAGCAGTACACTCCAGCGCTGATCTTCCGCTAGTGCCCGTCAATTATTATTTTACTTGTTAATACCGGTGTATTGACAAGACCGAGACTCTTAAATATTTATCGTAGCAGAAAACATTTTAAACACTTTTCTATCAATTTTTATTTAATTGAGATTGACATTTTCGAACCATATGCTGGAAGTCAAGATTATTTACAAAAATGGTGTAAGTAATTGGTATTACTATTAATCATGTTATTATACTGACCTGCAAAAGTAAGTATCACACTTTTCATTTTATATTTTTTTCTAAACTATAGAAGTTAAAGATTTAAAATAAAAAAAACGTTTATCAACTAATTTTATCAGCTTTCTTTTAAACTATACTGCAAAATAAAACTTTCTTCCAGTCCTTTTTATTTCTAAATTACATCTTGTGTACATAAAAAGTTATTGCAATTTTAAAAGTGTGATACTTAGTTTTGTAGGCCAGTGTATTATTAATTATTAAAATTCTTTATTGTACCAGAAAAATAATGTACAATTGGCGGGCTTAGTACTAATTAGGTGTATTCTATTCTAGCCAACTAAAAGGTGACGTGGAAAGGGTAGGAGTAGTGCCAAACGGTGTAATGATATTTTAATGTGCTTAATTGCTTTTCAAATTAAACAATATACCTAATAACATTTACAATAATTATAATACATAATACAATAGAAGTACATACAAAGATAATAAAAATAAATAATTGTGAAAAAAATAGTACATACTTATAGGGATATAGACATAATTATATTTACGCATTCATACGGATGAAATTACACATTATTATTCTGAAGACGAAGATAGTGTTCCTGAACTCTGCTCTTGATTTTTTTTTATGTAGCCCCGATCGCGTCCTACTGTGGGCAAAGGCTTCTCCTTTGGCTCTCCACTCCTCCCTGTACATGGCCACCAGCTGCCAACCCGGTAGAAAGGTCGTGAGGTCGTCCCGCCATCTCCGCTTGGGTCGGCCACGTTTGCCATATCTGGCGCGTCAAACCCAGTCAGTGACCATTTTTGCCCACCTGTCTGGGCAAATACGGTCCAAAAAAAAAAACTAAGTTACATTTTGAACGGAACATTGAAAAAAGTGTCGTGCACTTGCCGTTATCATCCAAAGGGGAATCGTATAATCTGTAAATCTAGTGACTAAAAACTTTCTTATCAGTGCTCGATCTTACATTGGACGATAACAGTAATCGCTTACATTGTTGGACTACTGTTTATACAACATTTAAACAACATTCGCATGATAGCCCTAGTAAATGTACGAAACTACCAGTTTGACGTTATTGTGTCGTTACACTTATCGTACATCGTAAAACGAGCCATTCACTTGTTAGATAACCCTGGGTCACAAGATAAAAGGATCTTTAAAGCGACAATTTCTGTAAAATCCTTACGACGTTGCCTTCATAAATAATTAAAAGGCTGCATTCAGCAACACGACTTCACCATTCACCTGACTTTGAAATATTAAACCATCTTAGCATATAACATTTTTCTTTAAGCCGCGTTTCTACGATCTTAGTACGCTCGGTCGGAGTGCGTCATCTTTAGCCCATTTACATAGAACGAGTAGAACACTGCCCGATAAGTCGGGTCCGACATCCGAGTAGTCATTTTAACTCACTCGATCCGAGTGACCGTACGTTGAAACCGATAGCGCGTTTCGGCCTGTAAAGGTTGGGGGGTCCCTCAAACAAAATTAAATACGAGGCTGAACCTTTTCACGTAAATAAAATATATAAACAAATAAATACCGTGTGGTGCCGGATTAAGAATAGCGTCACTCCATTTCCTCCCGTGGATGCCGTAGAAGGCAACTAAGGAAATACATTACCAGGAGACGTGCAGCAGCGTCTTCCTGAGATTCCAACCGCATACTGCAATCGCCAACCCGCCTGCCAAGCGTGGCGATTATGGCAAAACCCCTCTTGGTTATGAAAACCATGAGGGAGGCCTATGTCCTGCAGTAGGCGTCAAATGGCTGATGATGAAACAAATAAAACATAACCTGAAGGGTTGTAAATTTTTTGGAAAAATTGGCCGAAGAAAATATTCGTGATCGTCTAGTAGTATTTTAAAAACCCATACAATAAAATTCTATATAATATAATATGAGTAAAAATGGTCAAGACATTAAAAAGCAAGAGACAATTAACCTAGCACGCGGTCATCAACTCTCTTTCCTGTAAATAAATGAAATTGGAGGCATTCTAGACTTTCAGGAGAAAATCTAGGAGAAATGTCTACGATTGATGATAGGCTACCGTCCAACGCTTCATCTATCCCCATGAACTTACAAGAAGTCCGGTTCAACACCAATATTGGGAACAACGTTTTACCCTACACATTCAAACCTTCACGCAACATACAACGACAACATTCATTCTCTCACCTACCCTGTTCTAATGTGCAATGCGGACACCCTATTTCTCGGACTGCAAGGCATAGTGGACAACATAGTCACTCGTGCTTTAAACAAGTATTACACGGCGAAAAGGGATTTCGGAGGCTTGTCCCCGCCCCAGCCAGTACACCCGAGAAATCCTTCGTCGCGTCTAATGTCACGTGAAAAGCGTGCCGACATCTTCCTACTGTACCACCATGATATTCCCTAAATGTATTCCTTTAAACTGTAAAGCATAGTGGGCAACATAGACACTCGTATTTTACGCAAGTATTACACGGCAGAAAAGGATTTCGGAGGCTTGTCCCCCAGCCAAGGACATACGAGTACATCCGGAATTACCGAAGTTCACTTTTCTAAATTAGCAGCTCACAAATCGCACGGTCACACCATTTTGAAACGAGTCTAGCTAACTAGAGAGTGAGAAGTAAAAATCTGTGAAATAGTTCCCGATGATAATCATAATAATACTTTATTCATTTATTTGCTTCTTACTAAGAAAGTTACAGAGTAAGCCTAAAAATAACAGGTACAAAAGGATGATCCTTGATTTTAAAAATGAGTGGCCTGCTGAGTTCTACCCGTAACATGAGTAAGCGTAAATATCACCCTGGTCTCCTCGCTAGGTTACCCTGTGTGGAATAAAAATCCACTATGTTAACAGCGTTTTGGTAATGATCATGTAATAGTGGTAATCCTGTGATGTTGAAGATGATTGTGTTATGGTGATAATGATCGTGATAAAGAAGATAGTCCTGGGATAAAGATTTACCCTGATGCAGCTCCTTCCGTCCGCAGCGATGAAGAAAATAAAACATAAAATCTACGTGGTCACGCCTTCAAACTGCAGATGAAATGTTATGTAAAGTACTCTTCTCGATGATCAAAACATGTCCGTTACAGGCCCTTCATCATCATCATTAGCCATTTGACGCCCACTGCAGGACATAGGCCTCGTTCGTGGTTTTCATAACCATGAGGGGTTTTGCCATAATCGCCACGCTTGGCAGGCGGGTTGGCGATCGCAGTATGCGGTTGGAATCTCAAGAACACGCTGCTGCCCATCTCCTGGTGATAATGTATTTCCTTAGTCGCCTTTTACGACATCCACGGAAGGAAATGGAGTGACGCTATTCTTAATCCTTTTTAATGTCTTTTGTGTCGAATGTTTTTTGTGTCGAGATCTGCCTTGCGCCTCGAATTTTGTGAGCATCTTTAATGTATGATGTATGAAGTTAAGTCAATACAGGTTTTAGATCGCTACCTTAAAACAACAAACTTCCTACAACATCCTCATACATAAGCAGCCTATATACGTCCCACTGTAGGGCACAGGCCTTCTCTCAGGGAGAGAGTATGGGCTTAATCACCACGTGTGCCCACTGCGGATTGGCGATTTCAAGCGCTGAGGTATGGGAATAGCTCAGACACTCAGGTTTCCTCACGATGTTTTCCTTTACCGTTAGCGAGTGGTATTGCTACTATAACTTCACAAATGTACATAACTTAGAAAACCAAGTCATAGGTACATGCCCGCACTGGGGATCGAACCTGGGTCTCTCGCTTCCGAGTTCGATGTTCTACCCACAAGGCTACCACCGCTGTCTCATCCTCATACGTTCATAAAAAATTAAAAGCTCGTACTAAGCAACGCGACTCTACTATTCACCGGCGTTGAAATACTAAATTAACCACCTGAAACAAAACCTGAAACACCCGAAAATTTTCTTAGCAAAATACTTACGGTATAAACGTAGATAACGAGCATTTTCCGACCTTAAGTTGTAGAGAATGAAGGTGATTTTAATCCGTATCATAAGGTTCATAAGGCCCAGTAAGGCCTGGACGACGTCACTGCGTATTCAACATGTGTGGTGTCGAAAGAGTTTTCCGTGCTACGTGCTTTACGACTTTATCTTTCTTACTTAGGGTAAAGTTTTGGAGATGAGCGACAAGCAACGCTGTTGGCTTTTTGGCACAAAAATTTGTAAGCAGGGCCTGAGCTTCCACTGTGTCTTTGACACAGTGATTTAGAGTAGAAAGAGAGAGCGAGAGAAAAAAGAAGGTAAATGAAATCCTGCGGTAAATGAAATAAAATCAATCTTTATGTGTTGGTAAACAATACAACTACAGTATTTTCATCGTAATTACTCGCCGATCTAGCACAAATTATTCAAAACCTCCACACACAATAGGTAAGACCTTGTTAAGATACAGTATGCACGTGCTTACACTAGCGCTGCATAGAGTTCTGCGCTCAAAGGCGCAAGTATGCAAATTAGCTCAGTAATTATGCCACGGCAGGCTTATTGTTTAGCGTAGTAAGCCTTTATTAAAAAAAAAAAAACAGCTAAAGGTTAAAGTTCCTAACCCTTTTAACCCTTGCCCCGTTTTTTAATAAAGTCTCAATCCCTATGGTAAACACGTATTAAATGTATGGATATGATACCGATGTTACTGGAGGGTTCAGTAGAGTTTCTTTTATCTAGTTGATGACTTCTATTTATAGAATAATAAATAAATAACTTTTTGATACATTCACTTGACCTGGTCACAAACGGATACCCTGTGCTATGGTAATCAGGCAAGGACGTCACAAACATGAAAATACACCCAGAATGAGGCCATTTGTACAAAATGTACGGCGGCCCCAGTGGTAATCGAACCCACGACCTCCTTTTTGGTAGCTAAGCGCCTTAACGGCTAGTCCAACGAGGCAGTCAATTGAGTCCAATGAGTCATTTTTTTATTCTGTGCAATTTCATTTTTATATGTACAATATAGTGCTCTCTATCTATCTGCTTTCAAAATAGAATGCGAAAACCCAAATCACCACCACTACCAAAACCGATCGGGGCTGTACCAATGTTCTTTATGAGATGGTAAAATTCTAACGGTCTTATTGATAAAAAGTAGATTCCACTAAAATACTCTTAAGACATAGTTAAAGCCGGTTCAAAAGAGGAATCCCTCCCATAAACCGGCTTTAACTCCGTCTTAAGAGTGGTTTAGTAGAGACTTTTTATGAATAAGACCGTAAGTGTCGAAATATATAAGAAGGTCTGTTAAATATTTTGTCTTGCCACGTGGTTAATTTAAATTATTTCAAGTAATAAGTGAAACAATTTTTATCTGGAAAGATACATAATATAACATAAACTCACGCCTGTATCCCAGAGGGATAGGCAGAGACCAGGGATTGTCACTTGCCACGATCCTGACAGATCACTTTCGCTTCATCAACATTCATTAGTCGTTGCACGCACGTCGATTTCGGGTACTTTTTGTCTTGCCCTTTACTAATACACCCCCTTTTTGGTCGAAGTATGTCCGCATGGGACATACTTCGACCAAATTCACTCAATATATTTGTTTCGTCAATATTTCTTCCTTCATCCTCTCCACATGTCCAAACCAACGCAATATTCCTTTCTAAATTCTGAAAAGATGATGATAAAAATGGACTAAACTTCAGTGTTCTGAGGTCGTATCATATTCTAGTGGCTGGACACGCAAATGGATATGTAATAAACAAACAACAAATCCCTGGGTTAACCCCTCGGCGACCGTAATAATAGGAAATCTTTGATTACTTCGAATGTCAGTAGAGATAAAATAACATTACTTATTAGTGGTTTTTGTTACTATTCGATGCGCGAAGTAGTATGTAGCTGAAGATTACGTATTTTATTTTGTACAAGAACAAAAAGCTCACAGAAAAAATGTTGGACCATGAAATGATGGATGCATGGACCATTTTTAGGTCAATCACGATCTTTGAAAAGTATATTTTTGGCAAATATAGCAAACATAGGCACTAGAAATAAAAATAATGGACATTTTAAACATACCTACTTACTTTATTTCATCAGAGAATATGAAGTCCAGAACTTTAAAAGTTCTGGACTCCATAAACCATTTTTCTCCATCAAAAACAAAGTTTCAAAAGTCAAAATTGTCTGTGATTTTATTTTCTAGTGGCTACGTTTCCAACATTTGTCAAAAGTATACTCATTGTTTTGATTGATTGATTATAATATGATAGTTAAAATTGTTACTTGGTCGCTGACAGAACAACAAAAGTCCGCGCTTAAGGTTTATCAAAGAGCGATGGAGCGCAGTATTTTGGGCGTCAGGAGAGTACACCGTGTCCGAAACACCACACCACGCGCAAAAACCCGAATAATCGACGTGGGCGTGCAGACAGCGACATTAAAGTGGGGCTGGGCTGGTCATGCTAGTCGCATGCATACAGACAGGTGGGCGAGACTCGCCACCTAGTGGGTGCCACAAGACGGACAACGAAGTCGAGGCCGGCTTAGGAGACGGTGGAGAGACGATCTCGACCATCATCTGCCGGAGTGGTCTGATGTGGCCCAAGACCGAAAACTCTGGACTGAATTGGGGGAGGCCTTTGGCCAGCAGTGGGACACAAACATAGAGGCTACGTAAAAAAAAAGTTAAAATTGTTAGATCACATTTACCTACATTTACTTGACAGCGTTTTATAGAATACAAAACACATTTACTACAAGACCTGTTCTGAAATCGAAGAATCACTTCCACTGTACTCATTTACTCCGATCCCACGTTTGAATGTTCTGCCAGAAGTGGAAATCTTGGTTGAGGTCCTATGCTCCCCTAGGAGTTAAAGGACTGAAGAAGAAGAATTCAAAAATTGCGACAGAGATATCACTCGTAAGTTCGTTAGAAAGTGTCTAATTGTTCGTTCATAAACGCGTTACAAAGTTCGTCATTTCTCCCTTATAAATGTGCGGCGGGAAAAGTTATATGGCATTTCATTCCTGCCCTCCTTAGCAGGGCAGGAATTTTGTATAAAAATCAATTCAAATCTCAAAAAGGTTTTATATATAAAATAATTAGAAAAATCCGGACAAGTGCATTTCGGGCCACGCGCAATGTAGGATTCCGAAGAAAGAGGGTTTTTTTCTGCTTTGCATAAGCAGCCTATATATGAGTACGTCCCACTGTAGGGCACAGGCGTTCTCTCAGGGAGAGAGTATGGGCTTAATCACCACGCGTGCCCTCCGCGGATTGGCGATTTCAAGCGCTGAGGTATATGAATAGCTCAGACACTCAGGTTTCCTCACGATGTTTTCCTTCACGTTAGCAAGTGGTATTGCTACTATAACTTCACAACTGAATCGGTGATTTCTAAAACCCCACATGTTACATTTTTTCCGAAATTGAGTTAGGACCGGATTCATAATCTATGGATGTAGACCTATCGATCCCTGCAAAAACCACACTTGTGAAATTGGTTAGCAGGTGTGAAACAGCGTCCCAAATCTCTCGGTCATTTCAAAAACACCACTTGTGCAGTAACATGTGGTGTTTCTGAACGCAACTGTCACACCAAAACTCTCGGTCATTTAAAAAATACCACTTGTGCAGTTACATGTGGTTCAGATTGACTTCACTGTAGTTCAGATTGACAGTAGTGACGTTTTAAATTACAAAGATTGGTGGGGTGCCTGCTACAAAAAACATATAATATCTCTAGAGTCACATGGGAAAAAGGTAAAAAAAGATGCAAAAGAAAATTTCAATATATCAACTTACATGCACTTGTTTTATCAAGACAGAGAAACAATCATTGCACGTAAATACATTGACAATGATTTCAATAAACATACTTTCAAATTTGGAAGTAGAAGTGATGTGTCTCTTCCAATTTTGAAGGTATATAATGAGGGCTATGTGCCTATCAATATAAAGAAGGTGAATGACCTGAAAAAACTTTTCCCTTATGTCCCAGAAGCATACAAAAATTTCTACACAGAAATTTTTGCTCGACCAACATGCGATGTCGAAATTCCCGAAAATATGGACTAAGCTTGCTTTAGATTGTAAGATTAACAACTTTTTATTTAATAAATATATTGTTCATGTATATATTTTTTGTTTCAGTTGTATAATTTCCTAGAAACTTATTGATTTCTTTACCAAAACCGTAGTATTTGCGAAAATCCCACATGTGACGCAATTTTATCTTGGTTTCATACATTATAGGAATATTTTAAAATACGAAATGTACCTTCATATACTTTGTTAGGCTATATATTTTACATATAAACTGAAAAAACTACTAAATAACCACCACATAAATTAATGATCAGTTTTTATGGTCTCCTGAAAAGTTAGGTCTGTGTCACATGTGGAGTTTTAGAAATCACCGATTCAACTGTACATAACTTAGAAAACAAAGTCATAGGTACATGCCCGCACTCGGAATCGAACCTGTGTCTCCCGCTTCCGAGTCCAATGTTCCACCCACTAGGCTACCACCGCAGTTCTGCTTTACAGAACTATAATAACTTCATAGAAGTCATTTTCAATGGATTTTGTACGAAAGGAGAATGATCAATTTACTATAGGAGTTAGTCTATTTTTGCGTCTTCTTGCGCATTGATGAAACCAATGATAAACTATAAGAAATTAGCTCTGGATTATGCAGGAAAAATATTATGAAAATATTAGATGGGAGTTTCGAAAAATCTTAATTTTGAGCCCATGTTTTGAGGTTATGACAACTTTATTGGTTTGGTGTTATTTTGGGTTGGCATTGGCACCTAGTCAGTTTGAATTATAAACATAGGTCATTATTAGGTAGGTATGGTTAGTTAGTGCTAAGTAATAATTCTGTATAAAATACAAAATATCCGTAGGTTTCATGCAATAACTTAATAGGGTTCGTCTAATATTATCGCATATCTGTACGACAGTTTGCAATATTATATCTTTAAAAAAAAGTCATAGGCATGTCTAAGAAGGAAAAAATTAAAATAAAACGAGGTATTGTAAGTAATATAACATTTTCTATTTAAATACCCTCTTCAAATATATTATCTAAGAAAGGAGCTGGGGCATTTATATAATTAAATCGTAACCCAGCTCAAGTACCACACCACTGTCATCACGTGAGCGCAACATCCTACTGTTTTTTTGCCTACAATGCAGTTGCAGCAATAGCCCACCAAAGAGCTCAATGTGTTCGCTGTGTCAGTATCTCGGTTTACCAAAATGTAAACAAAGTATGTGCGTCCACTGACATGCCTTGACTTTATGCGTGCTCTTACCAAATAGTTATTTAAGTCAAGAATGAGAGGTCATTTCAACAATAAACTACACTAATTAAACAGTATAAATCCACTGGAATCAATTCGCAAAAATAAAAGCGTAATACAACCACTCGTTTGAATTCCCGTCAAAAACTCCCCGTTTGCAGTTTGCACTTTCGCATTTTATGTATGTACACGATTTGCGATTTTTGCAATAATGTAATCTAATCTGTGTTTTTAATCTGTATTGACTGACTGAAGTTTTTTAGTTATACAATCAATACAGATATTTTTTATTATTACTTTTAAACCCCTGATTCTTTTTCAAATGGAACTATGAAATCATTTTTGAAAAGAAACATTTTGAGGTATAAATGCTTAAAGCGCAACATAGACTGTTTTTGATCATTCTTCTTTTACTTTTATAAGTTGGTTGCCAAATTACTCGTTAACTAGTAAAGCCTACTTAGCCGTAATACTTTTCCTCTTAAGTTCATTATATGTGCTACTACCCTGATTTTTTCCACGTTTCTACAATCAACCGTTTAGCCAGGAGAGAGGGGACACCCTACTCGGACAAAAAATTGCGCTTTAAAGCTTAATATTTCGTAAACGGAACCCTATATACAAAAATGGTCACAAATTCTTTCAACGACCAATCCAACGATACCCCACATAACGGGGCAGAAGAGAAAAAATCATCCCCACTTTTCATGTTAGGGGAGGTACAGTAAAAAAATAATAATTTAACTTTGTCGGCGTGATAAAAATATGTATACACACACCAAATTACAGCTTTCTAGTACCACCGGTCTTTGGGCTACACCGCGGATGCACAGACAGACACACAGACGGACATGGCGAAAATATAAGGGTTCCTTCTCGGACTGCGAAACCCTAAAAAGAGGTGGGAATATTTTTCGTACTCGATTTTCAATGAAAGGAGGCTAGCAACCTTTTTGTGCTAATTAGAAAACAGAGGTGGGATTTTCTTTACTCGCTTTTCAATGAAAGCAGGGGGCAACCTTTTTTATCACTACGAAAAAAAAACAAGCGCGGCAATTTGTTTTGTTTTGTTAAATTTTTGTTTTTACTTAATTGATAGATAGATATATTTAACAGTATGCTTTTAATTATTCTAAATAATTTTATTTTCTTCGTAGGTGTAGTATAAAGCACTATGTATCACTCGGAAGAAAGTTCTGTTTCTGTCTAAGCCCGACAATGTACTATAGCATATAGGACCACGATTCTGTAAGTGCATTATGGTACAATAGCATGGCTGGGCAACGTGACATGGTTTTAGGGTTCCGTATCTCAAAAGGAAGAAAACAGAACCCTATTAGGATCCTATAAGGATCACTTTGTTGTCCGTCCGACCGTCTGTCGGTCAAGACCTTTTATCTCAGGAACGAAACCAAGTTGCAATGAAAACCATATATTCAAGTCTTCAGTCCTTTGATGCTGTAAAAAAATCAAACTACCAACTTAACGTAAAAAAAAGATACGGCCGCTTATGGCGCACAAAAACGTATACCTATTTGGACACTCAAAGGAATCAAAATTTACAGGATACTTTCCGTTGACCTAGGACTATGAAATTTGGCAAGTAACATCGTGTTATACTACGAGTATAGGTAAAAATAAAAGAAAAAACTTTACATTTGTAATTAAATCATAAAAAAAATTGTCTTTGACGTTCAGGAAAAGCTCGGGAAAAACTGCGAGACTCGATTCCTGACTATTTATAATATGTAAATACCTACAAATTTGTAAGGAACCCACAGCGGGGGAGTCCGTTTTTTTTCATTCCATTGAAATCTAGAAGGTTTGACACATGTGCGCGCGTATACTTGAAGCGGCAATGAAATCTACGTGTTCATGCAGGGCCGCGTTTCATAAAACTAGAATTCATAGTTTACTATAACAATTCGATGGACACTTCATAGCAGAGTCCTATTTGTCAATCAGCGGGTTAATTGGCTATGCAATATCGAATTGTCAAAGTAAACCATGAATTTTAGTTTTGTGAAACGGGGCCCAGTCTTCATCCAACTACAGTAAAGTTGTCATTAATCAAATCTAGGCATTGATTTTCTGGGGTTGGTCTCATTATTAGCGGTGGTAGCAAAGTGGGTAGAAAAAAAGACTCGGAAACGAGAGACCCAGGTTCGATTCCCAGTGCCGGCATGTAGATAGATAGATAGATAGAGAACACTTTATTGCACAACCAGGTGAAAGATATTACAAATAGTTTCTTTTATCTAAGTAGTGGTATACAATTGGCGGTGACCTATGACTTTGTTTATTTTCAAAGTTACGTATATCTGCGAATTTGTAGTAGCAATGCCACACGCTAACGGTGAAGGAAAACATCGTGAGGAAACCCGCGGCTTGGTTGGCTCCGCACGTATTGACTTGTCTTTCCTGTGGGCTAGGCCGACAAAGCTGTCTGGATGGTATGGGTGCTGGGCAAGCTTACTCCATCTAAAAGAATGTCCCAGTCACTGCAGCGTCCGAGTGGTCCCTTTACCCTTAAAGTGTGAGTAAAGGTGCCATGGGCGCTATATAAATCATCTCATTATTACGTTGATGTCAATGACAAAGTTATTTTTTTCTCAAAATTAATATTGTTTGTATTTATGAGCATAATAATCACCGGACCTCTCTTCAACAGGTACGCTGTATCGAATAAATCGTACTTTACTTTCCCACTTTCCCCATAGACAGTGGCACAATTGGATTCCAGTTACCGATACCTACTTCAGTCAGAACCAATTGCAGTGGCCGGCAGTCAGTGCAATTTATTTCAACAGAAGAGAGAAAAAAAAAGTCCTGGAACTGCTGATTCGATTTGCAGGGCAGAGCCGTGGTGTTGACTGTAGTGTGGGGTTTTCAAAGGGGTTCCTAAGGCTACGCAAAATAAGCATTCTCTTAGTTCTAGTTAGACCAGAGATTTCCGCGCTTACTCTCATAGTTGGGCCATTGTAGGTAGCAAGCGCTAAGGTATGTAAATACCTCAGAGACTAAGGTTTCCTCACGATGTTTTCCTTCACGGTTAGTGAGTGGTATTGAGATAAGATAAGATAATGTTTTATTTACACACCAAAACACACATTTACACACTTGGGCGAAATTAACACATAAAACGCCTGAAAAAATAAAAATATAAAAATAAAAAGACACTAAACACTAACGGTCCCATTTATAAAAACACGATTCCTCCAAAACACTCCTCAGAGGCAGTTTAAGTCTTGTCCTTGTAAAATCTCACCACAGACTATTTTATACGGCGTTTATAAAGTGTTTTAAGGAACGGCGCATTCACAAATAAGACCGTAAAAATATCAAAACAATGCATCAAAACAATGCAGAATTTAACCTTATTAACAGGCATCAAAACAATGCAGAATTTAACCTTATTAACCAACTGGTGACACTTATCTAGATAAGCACAACACAAATTAATACTACAACTTCACAAGTGTACGTAACTTACGAAACAAAGTTATTGGTACATGCCAGGATTCGAACCCACGACCTTCGGAATGACAAGCTGGCATTCTATGGCCATATATTTCCGTGCGTATTGAAAAAAAATGTGTATGTGTGTGTGTGTGTGTGTGTGTGTGTGTGTGTGTGTGTATGTGGGGGGGTGTTCTCACAGAACAAAATTCTAATCATCAATTCGAAATAATTCAAGGGAAAATATATTAGAGATTTTGAGTCGACCGCACATCGAAGAGCCTGCCATTCGCGTACGGCGTTCGCAGCCATACACATCGCAGCCAGAATATAAGCTTCAGTGAAATTTATAAAAACACTATAAACGCCGTATAAATATCACGTGGTAGATTGTTTTTTTTTTAATAACACCGTTTATGTTTTGTGCCAGTTGGTAAGTGGCAGGTGAAAATATAGCGACGAAACTTGACCAATGTCACTCGCCGTTGATTGCACTGAAACAGTTGTTGATTGTAGATTGCACAGTTGTCTTGTGCTTACGTGCGAAGTCAACTTGAATATTGTTCCTTGATTTGGAATCCTATCTATAGCATTCATTCGTCTAGGATTAAAAGCATTCACACGCCATTTAAATTATCGCCAAAGAGTTGTCGATAACAATTATAACGGTACCATTGAACGGTTTGGGATGGTTTCTCTGAGTGACAGACGAACAATCACAGATGTCATGTTTCTTTACGGACTAGTAAATGGACTGATTGATTGCCCTAGGTTACTATCGTTGTTATCATTCAGGGTCCCAAGAGCGTCAACCAGAATAAAATTAGTTTTCAAGTTCCATTCAGCCGCGGCAATCATGGGCAAAATAGCGTAATCTAACGAATCATAAGCACTTACAATAACTTCTTTAATTATATTGATTTATTTTATTTTAATAAGGAATCTTTGAGGAGTCACTTCTACAAAAGCATTGATTACTTGTATGACTGCGCTATAAAGCTGTCAATGTATACTATTTTTCTTCATTCTTTCATTTTTTTTGCGTGTCAGATATTTGTGTTAACCTATAATTAGGCCTTAAATTTAATTATTGTTATGTATTTTTTCATGTTTTATCGTGTCTGTTGGTTTTCTAATAAATAAATAAACAGTACAAGCGTGTGGGTAGGTCATAAGTAAGCATAACGTTTTAAAATAAATTTTGGAGTAATTTAAACGTGTTAGCATAACTTATCTGTAAATTGAAAGTACGCCATGGTAGCGCATCGGTAGTATAGTTGCCTCATATGCGAGAGGTCTTGGATATGACCGGCATCCTATTGATGACTTGGTTTTTTTAGTTAAGTATATTTGTGAGAACACCATGGAAACAAAACCTAAGTTTCACCAGGGGGTCCACACACAGACAGGTCCAGATGGAGAGCACTTTATAGAGGTAGGTATTACACCTATGCCCGTCATAGCGGCCACGATCCTCAGTATAGAAGGACCGACTGATTGGATTGGACTGTAAAAGAAACCAACGTAAAAAAAACCTGAGTGTCTAAATTCACACTTCAGCGCTGGACATCAATAGGCACACGTGGGGATTAAACCCCTACCTCCCGTACTCCACCATACTCTTCTAGCACAATCCTTAACGGCGCTCTAGTCTTAATTGAGTTAAGAAAAATAAAGAGTATGTCAAGAAATCTTCACTGGCAGAAATCCGATAAGATTTTATTTTATTAATTAACTTAAAGCTGAAGCAGCGTCGATAGAAAAGCGATTAACCACTCGTCTGCCGCGACACAGATCTGTGTCCAACTTAGTATGGGCCACCTATACGTTGCGTTCCGCGAGGGCAGTTCACAACACAGGTCGTGGGTTTCTGGGTTCGAATCCCACTGGAGGCTACCGTATTTGATTAGTACAAATGGCCTTAGTCTTTGTATTTCTGGCCTTAGTATTTTCTGTACTTGTCCTTGCCTGATTACCATAGCGTATCATACTTTGCGATTACAAAATGTAAATGTGTTTTGTGAAAGTTATTCATTTATTTAATAGGAGTTTTAGGAGTTTGTTTTCTTACTCGGTTCATGTTTTCGGCAAAATTTATACTTATTGATTGTCCTGGATTAGCCTGGCGAGTAGCCACTCGCTTGAAATAAGAAACTTGTCAGATGTTCTTTATTATGTTCAGACTAGGTAGACAGGTCCACAATACGTCATGTCCAGTGAGTCCGTAGACTGTATGGCGGCACGATCAATTCTCAAGTTACATGACAAGGGTGGTCCCACGCAGCTGTGGCCTACTTGCCCCTTTAGAATAAGCCTCCCTTATTTACAGAGATTTTAGGTCTAATGGACGGCTTAAAACTATACATCTGGCGGGCAAGTCTCTAAAATGCATAGTTGCTCAATAGAGTCATACTAGTACGTTAATGATTGTTTCACTGACTCTATTAATTGGTAGTCTAGTAACCAATCGTATTCCAATGCATACGCGTAAGTTAACTTGGCGCCTCGCGCGATTCGGCCTTCTTCGCGAGACGTGCCTATTTAATTTGCGCGGGTTATACCATTGACATGATGAGATCCGTAGACGAACAAAAGTCGTCGCCATAGCCCAGCGGATTAGTAAGTTGAAGTGGCAGTGGGCGGGGCACATAGCACGCAGAACTGATGGCCGATGGGGCCGAAAAGTTCTCGAATGGTGACCACATATATCGGCAAGCGCAGCGTAGAACGACCAGCCACAAGATGGACAGATGACCTCATCCAAGTGGCAGGAAGACGCTGGATGCAAGCCGCTTCCAACCGGTCTTTTCGGAAATCCATGGAGGAGGCCTATGTTCAGCAGTGGACTTCTTGTGGCTGAATGATGATGATGATGATGATACCATTGACATGATATTGTACTGATATCGCCTAGTCAACTACTAAGTAAAACAGCTATTGTCGTGCAAATCATTCTATCGAAAACTATGTGTGTATTATACTCTAATGGCTGGGGCCTGTTTCATAGAACTACAATTCATGATTTACCATGACAATTCGATGATCGCAAAGTCTATCCACCC
Source organism: Yponomeuta cagnagella (assembly GCA_947310995.1). Taxonomy (NCBI): domain Eukaryota; kingdom Metazoa; phylum Arthropoda; class Insecta; order Lepidoptera; family Yponomeutidae; genus Yponomeuta; species Yponomeuta cagnagella. The sequence continues at coordinate 17,517,455 of OX371277.1, forward strand.
ACAGATTAACAGGTAGGAAGACTCGGCTTCGGAATGTACATCGAATTGTCGCAATAAACTAAGAATTGGGTCATTCTACAAAAATAAAAATCGAGAATCAGATTTTTTTTTTAATTATTTCGACAGTATTTTAATTTTATTATGTAACTTACAATGTTACAAATCAAACGTGCCTAGTGCCCGAGATCAATTATTAAAGGGAAATGAGTTTTTGGCTTAGTTTTAAAATTCACTTGCACAGGATTGATCAACTCTTGCACAGAAATAACTAAATCTTCTCCGATGAATTGATGTAACTACAAATTATCGAATTGTGATCCGAAAAAATACTTAATCTTAAGGTATTCATAAAAAAAAACAATCTTAGACCTTTTAAAAACCCAACATCCGCTAAACAAAGAAAATTAAAATAATATGGTGCACAGAAATGACGTTCGTTCATTGTGACCTTTTTCTCATAGGAACTATTTATTTACTCATAAATTCTATGTACTTAATCAGTCTTTTGATCAAGTCTTTTCTTAAAGTATTTCCTTTGAAAGTCTTTTGTTAAATAACTTCTTTTGACATAAGTGCGTATCTGGTGCACAGAAATGATATGCACAGGAATGACGATTCTTTCTTTGGACAAACTTGGTAACCGATATTTTGAGGTTATGTTATCGCCGATTCTGTTTGACGAAAAAATGTTGGAATGCCTATTTGAACATATAACTTGCTACATACTTTCGTAATCCTTGCACAGGATTGACACCTTCGACAACGTCGCAGCGCCTATTTACTATATTTCCTAACATTTTTGCCACTGTAGCAACATTAGAACGAAACTCTTGTTTACTTTTAAGTGACTAAGTGAAATAGAGTTGCCAGCGTAAAAAATATACTAGCCGCTCCCATTGTTGCCAGTATTTAAAACGTAACATATCACACTGCACAGGAATGATGCTGGACTAAGTAATATTTTGTTTTAGTAATTTTTACCCGTTTGCTAAAGGCCAATATTTTTTTTATTTTACATACTATAAAGGGGTTATATAAGATGTATGTGAACCGAAACTATTCGTTCAATTATGACTATTACTATTTTTTGTAGTACCGTAAAGTATACAACTCAATGGAGTAACGCTGCACAGAATTTCTGTGCACCATGACGTTCATATATTTGAATATTTTTTTCTCGAGAAATGAAAACAATTTTATATAATTGTTTATGTTTCACACAAATGTTTCATAAGAGTTGCCAAGGTTTCCTCATATTTAATTCCCATAAAATGAACACATTTTGTCATAATTAGCGGTAACGCTTTTTTACTTGTATCGTATAATGACCCAATTGTAGTTTTATAAAAACAGGTCTCGGATTTCATATATTTACTTCTACTTTGGATGGCCGCTGTATGAAAAATATGTCGTGCAGTTACCTTTATCGTGCAGTGTAAAACCATCCAATGTCTGGTACTAGACTTGCACCAAACGCTTCATTGAAATGAAAAGTGTGAACACCTCCGACGGTTCTTCCATAAAAACTATCTTTAGCGATTTGCACTTTAAGATTTATACTAAGACACGTAAGGAACCATTTTAGGGTTCCATAGTCAAAAAGGAACCCTTATACTTTGTCCTGTCCGTCCGTCTGTTTGTATGCTCGCGGCTTACCTCAGAGACGACTAGTACTAGAAAGCTGAAAGCTGACAAAACGGTGAAATGAAAGAAAAACGTGAAAAATTTAGGGAAGCAGCACGTAGGTATAATAAAGTTAAAAGGAAGACAGCAAAGTAGGCTTCACAAGTTAACGAGTAACAGTCGAGCAACTTATAAAAGGAAAACTTCATATAAATTTCACAAATTTATCAAGAATCTCTCCTCCTACGGAACCCTGCGCGTTTCCTAACATGTACTTACTTGGTTTTTTTTTAAACAAAAATAAAATTATCGATGAGAATAGTATTTTTTGACTTTTTAAACTTCTGCACATTACTTGCTGGTACTTGAATTTAAATACAGAACCATTCCTGAAAAGTATCAGGAAGTGTAGAGCTTAGGTGCATGCTCTAAGAACGCTTATTAATTTTTGATTGGCTGCGAAATGATATGCTACGGAAAGATAGCAAATCATTTTTTGTATTGACTTTTTAAAAAATAAAACGCCAGAAATAACATTATTTACACTTCTGTACGTGACTTGCTGGTACTTGAATTTAAATACAGAAACATTCCTGAAAAGTATGAGGAACCGCAGTGCATGCGCTAAGAAAGTTTATTAATTTCTGATTTGCTGCGAAATTATATGCTATGGGAAGATAGCAAATATTTTTTTCTATTGACTTTTTGGAAAGTAAAAACGCCAGAAATAACATTATTTACACTTCTGCACATAATGATGATGATGTTAAATTTGCTTTTCTGTGTATTTTCTGTCAAATAAAGATGATTATTATTATTATTATTATTATTATTATTATGGGAGAATAAAAAAGATAATAGTCTCGTCTGACCAAAATTATTATTATTATTATTATTATTATTATTATTATTATTATTATTATTATTATTATTATTATTATTATTATTATTATTATTATTATTATTATTATTATTATTATTATTATTATTATTATTATTATTATTATTATAACTTTCTGGTACTTGAATTTAAATACTGAACTATTCCTGAAAAGTGTTAGGAACTGTAAAGCTTAGGTGCATGCGCTAAGAACGCTTATTAATTTTTGATTGGCTGCGAAATGATAGGTACGCTACGGGAAGATAGCAAATAATTTTTTCTAGGACTTTTTCAAGAGTAAAAACGCCAGAAATAACATTATTTACACTTCTGCAGATAACTTTCTGGTACTTGAATTTAAATACAGAACTATTCCTAAAAAGTGTCAGGAATAATGAAGGTCATACAAAAGTAATACGGTATTGTCACGTATTGATTTTCTAGAAGAGTTCCTTATGTCCCTTGAGGTCTGGTCAAACGTAAACGGAATCACCAAACGGATGTAAAATAGGGTGTCTCAGAAGCTATAAATTTGAAATGTAAATAGGTATATACGAGTAGGTACATAAACTCACGCCACTCACACTTGCCACGATCATGACAGACCCTTCGCTTCATCAACATTCATAAATCGTTGCATGCACACATGCCTGTTACGGCTTCGGTTAAAAGGTTGAAAATATGTCATCCCTTTATACAGGGTGTAAAAAATCCTTATTTTTGTTCTTTTTAATATGTAGCCTATTCGTCCCACTGCAGGGCACAGGGCACGCGTGCCCACCGCGGATTGGCAAATTCAATGTCGCTGAGGTAAAAATAGTGTATATGTTATAGGCAATGTGTATAATGCAGGCATTCTATACATTTCCTAGGTATTGTATAGAATGCCGGGGTCGTCCAGGCAATGTGTGAAATGATATTGAATGTTCAAACTATTTTACACTTTACCTAGGAAATGTATGGAATACCTAGGCATTGTATAGAATGCCGGTTGACGCATAGGTAATGTATGTAACGTGTTTTTTTGCGTAGACAGCGTTTCTCACATAGCAGTTCCCTTCGGATAAACATTTACATTTACAACGTACAGTCAAGTGCACGTAGAGCTTTACATTTTGACATTTCCACCTCTCTTATCTTCTGCGATATTAGGACAAAATCGAATGGTAAGTGTAAAGGTCTAAGTGCACTTGACTGTACCAAAAAATTGCTGCAGATAGTCGTCCTGTTCATTTCTTACCACTTGATTATGGAAATTTGATCATGATACAAAAAATTCAAATTCATCAATAAACACTCGATTCTTTGTAAAAGCCGATTCTCTGTTAGTACGCAATTCTAAGTAAAACCTTTCTTTCATTAGTAAGTACCTACCGCTGATCAGTAGCCATTTTCCATTCAATAATCACACAAACAATGAATGATCACACTCTCAGTTTAGAACCAATGCATAAACTAAAAAAATACGTCTGCATAAAACAAAGGAGTGCTGCGTACTAAACTACTAACACAACGAACGAGTTGCAACTTGTTTACGGGGTAGTCCCGCACGCCGCGCACTCGCCTTCTTCCCGTGGTCGTTCATTATACACATTGCCTGATGCGCTTCGGGCATTTTATACAATACCTAGGCAATGTATGAAATGAATCGTATTATACAAATATACACATTGCCTTAACGTTTTAGGCAATGTATACAATGCCTAGGCATTCTATACAATGCCGGATTATACACATTGCCTATAACATATATAAACTAAATTTGACGATATGCCTCATGCTCAGTCTGGGCCGCATTTTATTATTATTTTTATTTTGTTTATTGACAATAAAAAACTAAATTAACTATAAAAACCTAAAAGCCCATACTTTAATTCTAAGAGAAGGCCCTGCAGTTCGACGTTATACACACATAGGCTCACACATAGAATGATCACACTCTCAGTTTAGAACCAATGCATAAACTAAAAAAATACGTCTGCATAAAACAAAGGAGTGCTGCGTACTAAACTACTAACACAACGAACGAGTTGCAACTTGTTCACGGGGTAGTCCCGCACGCCGCGCACTCGCCTTCTTCCCGTGGTCGTTCATTATACACATTGCCTGATGCGCTTCGGGCATTTTATACAATACCTAGGCAATGTATGAAATGAATCGTATTATACAAATATACACATTGCCTTAACGTTTTAGGCAATGTATACAATGCCTAGGCATTCTATACAATGCCGGATTATACACATTGCCTATAACATATATAAACTAAATTTGACGATATGCCTCATGCTCAGTCTGGGCCGCATTTTATTATTATTTTTATTTTGTTTATTGACAATAAAAAACTAAATTAACTATAAAAACCTAAAAGCCCATACTTTCATTCTAAGAGAAGGCCCTGCAGTTCGACGTTATACACACATAGGCTGCATAAAAAGGACCTCACCATTGAATTTCACCTGTATTTTAGCAATAAAGACAATTTCACTTTTCAATTTACATTTTTGTAGCGTTATGATGGCGCAGCGTTATAGAGGCCTATATCCTGCAGTGGGCGTCAAATGGCTGATGATGATGATGATGATGATGATGCAGGCATTGAGTTTTAAAATTCAATTTTGCAGGTAAATAGATAGGAGCTAGATCTTTCGATGCAGAATTGGGCAAAATAGGTTTGTATCATATTTTTTGTGTGCGTTAGTACCTTTTTAATTTGCTATGGTGTTTTCGTTAAACCAAAAATTTGTTTGGTTTAATAGTTGATTGGAAGTTTAACCAAACAAAGTTACATACCCTTCTTATATACTTAGAAACGAGCTTGAAGCCGTATTTGTCACTGAAAAAAATAAAAGTAATACCACATTGCGAAGGTCTTTCACGTAGGCAGGTACTTGAGCTTTGCAATTATGTCACTAAAAGGAAATTACCTCTAAATACCACAAACGTGTCAGCTTACATGCCATGAGGAGCAATCAAATCATAACATGTTCTCGTTCCAGAGAGATGTTTAGCGTAAGTAAAAGTAAAAGTAAAAAAAGTTCTTTGTTAATAAAAATGGTTACATCACAGAACAGTGTTCTGAGGGTTACATACACAAACAGTTTACTGTGGTCGCCACGCTAGGTCTAGCCTGTGTTGTGGAAATCTCCGTATATGTTAGCAGTAAGTAGTTTCTGACATCACATCATCTTGATGTTCATGCAGATATAACGAGAATTTCTTGAGGGATTTTCGCGGGAACTACCAATATACAAATAATATCTTGCGCAAGGACATTTTCTTCTTTTGCACTTAAGGGAAATGGTGTATCGTATCGTGGCGGACGCATAATTGAAAAACTCTCGCTATGTGTGTAGTCCATACAAAAGACAAACACACAATATCTCTGTTTGGGAGAAATCGTTTGACAGTTGATTAATTTCAACATCATTGTAGAAACGTCTTACCATAAGCATAAGCTGCCTATATACGTCCCACTGTAGGGCACAGGCCTTCTCTCAGGGAGAGAGTATGGGCTTAATCACCACGCGTGCCCACCGCGGATTGGCGATTTCAAGCGCTGAGGTATATGGATAGCTCAGACACTAACGTCTTACCAACGTTAGTAAAATAAAATACCCCCCAACTGCTACTTTATCTTTCTTGGCCGATTAACTCGCGTACGGCTAGATGGTGTCATATACTGTCTTGCGCCACATTCTTAGCCGTGGCTTGAATAGCATTTGACTAAAATTCTTCATGCAGAATTCGATCTAAATGGCGACTTAAGTGACGTTTGGTAGGTGGTGCAAGTCGGCCTTAGTATTGATATGTTAGTATTATGTGATATAATAAGAGTAATTTAAGATATGAAGACACCGACCTCGAGATAAACCAGTTATGGTTTTAGGAGGTCCGAGTCCATTTAACCTGTACCGATATTATGTGAAGCTAAATAAATAAAAATAGTCTTTGTTGAGACTCAAACTCTAAGCCATCTACATTTTATTTGTTAGATGGAGGTGGAATGCTCCACTCTGATAAAAATTACGTTTTAAAGCTTTATATGCCTGAATCGAAAAATCGATTTACTAACTACAATATTTTTAAACGAAAAGTTCAACGATACCCCTCACTATGGGACAGATGAGAAAAAAATCTTCCCTAATTTAGGTGTACGCAAAAAAAAAAAAAAATTCTACCGTTTTGTCGGCGTGATTAATATATATACCTAGGCCAAATTTATGCTCTCTGGTACAAAATGTCTCCGAACTAGGCCGCGGGATATCTCAGAGACAAAAATATCCAGAGAAGAAAAATATCCATCCATAAAAACTACCATATTTGTGATCTTGACTCATCTTGAGTGGGGTTAGACGTAAGTTTATTTTAGACTACCTTGTATTTAGTACAAATGATTTGCCTCAACCTTAACCAAAGATTGTTTACACGAGTTACACTTTACGAACGTAACAGGTGGCTAGCCCATCGTTTACTTTGCCTCACAATTTATGGATTTTCTTAGTGTTTTCCTTTGCCAAACTACCGTAAAATATTAACAGCCTTACATTGATTAGTGCGGCCTTTAGTGTTACCTTACGCCCGGACGCGCGGTAGATACAAAGTGAACATTAAACCGACGACGACGGTTTAATGAAATTCCTACAATTATGATGCATGCCACTTTAGTTTTTGGTTTCTGAATTAGTTTTTGGATTCTTTGGATTTCTCAAAAAGAAAAACAAAACTTAGGTCTTTCCATCTACGTACTGAGATGATTTAAACAGAGTGCAGTGGCACCTACGCTCATACTAGATGGGTGAAGGGACCTGCAGGACGCTGCAGACATGCTTGAGACATTGTATTTTTAGATGGAGTAAGCTTGCCCAGCACCTATACCATCCTGAGAGCTTAGTCGGCCTAGCCCATAGGAAAGACAAGTCAATACGTGCGGAGCCAACCAAGCCGCGTTTTTCCTCACGATGTTTTCCTTCACCGTTAGCGTTTGGCATTGCTACTACAAATTCGCAGATATACGTAACTTTGAAAATAAACAAAGTCATAGGTACATGCCCGCACTGGGAATCGAACCTGGGTCTTCGAGGCCATTGTTCACAAAGGACGAGACATAGTTATTCTTAAGTATTTTCTTAGCGAAATTTGCAGGGGTTACGGACCGTAGTGGTACAGCGGAGCTGGAGCAGAAATGCAAGCAAACACATCATTTATCCAGCCTATATCCAGCAGTGGACAAGCATACACTTGTCCACTGCTGGATATAGGCCTTTCCTTGCACGCCACTGAGCACGGTCCTCGGCTACTCTCATCCAGCTCTTGCCAGCCGCCCTGCGAAGATCATCGCTCCACCGAGTGCGAGGACGTCCTAATCTGGTCTAGTCTAGTCTGAATGATACTATAACTTAAACTGACGTATTTGCAAATAAATAAAAGTCAAATACAATACAACTAGTGTGTGTTACCCGTCATGACTTATGGCACTGAAACGGTGTCTCTCACTATGGGCCTCATAAGAAAGCTCAAGGTCACGCAACGAGCTATGGAAAGGGCTATGCTCGGAATTTCTCTACGAGATCGAATCAGAAATGATGAGATCCGCAGACGAACGAAAGCCGTCGACATAGCCCAGCGGATTAGTAAGTTGAAGTGGCAGTGGGCGGGGCACATAGCACGCAGAAGTGATGGCCGATGGGGCCGAAAAGTTCTCGAATGGAGACCCATGTTCAGCAGTGGACTTCTTGTGGCTGAATGATGATGATGATGATGATGAAAAGTCAAATAATACAAATTAGATACACGCACATACATAAACTTACGCCGGATTCCCGAAGGGGTAGGCAAAGACCAGGGTTTGCCACTTGCCACGATCTTGACTAACCTCTTATCGCTTTATCAATGTTCATTAGCAACTAATAAACATGCACGCACGCCGGTTTCGGGTAATTTTCATCTCGGTCTTCGCTAGTGCATGCCCTATTTGTTTAAAGTATATCCGCTTGAGACATCGCTTGGGACGTCCCTTAGCGGTCCTTCCACCAACATAACATATACTTCTTTCTGTTATAAATTTGAACTTGCCAAAATCCCGATTAATTTACGCCCAAAATAAAGTGTTAATAGAGCTTTTTGAAACCTATCTATTCAGAAACAGGTGGAAAGACTAGCAAAGTTAAATAGATACTGGTCCCGATTGTATGGAAAATACTTTCTCTCACCGAGATAGACGATTTCAAGTGCCGAGGGGTAGGTTTTTTGGAAAGCTCAGACAAGCGTGATACTGGCACTACAGTATCGTAGCAAATGGATGGACAGATAATGTCACCCAAGATCACCCATGTCCAGTCAGCAATGGGCTTAAGATGCTCGAAGTTGAAATGGAAATTCATAAAGAACAGAAAAAAAAACTTAAAAAAATCAGCAGATAAATTTAGTCTTTCTTATTAGAAATAAGAAATCCGAGCATTAAGAAATAAATCTTCAGGACTAATTTACTGAATCCCTGTCTCTTACTGGCAGATGGTGCACACGATGATGCCGATCGCTCGACCAATCGCGCTTGGGATGTCGGCGGCGCTTACGCTGGCCTATATGGCACTAGCTCTAGCTCTGGGGCCCGAGAAGCAGGAGGGACTCTTCTACCAACAGGTTGGTAAATACTAGTATCTATTTCACACTAGCTGTTTCCTGCACGTTTGTTTGCGTGGAAATTTCGATGTGTATTTTTCCGAAATGAAAAGTAGCCTATGCTATTCCAGACTACAATCTATCTCAGTGCCAAATATAATCTAGATCCGTTTAGCCGTTCTGGCGTAATTGAGTAGCAAGTATCGATCCACCTAAACTTTTTCATTTATTTATAGTAAGATGACGTTTATAATAATAATAATAATAATAAAATTTATTTTGGAAAATAATTATTCCATAGTTACATTATATGACATTATATTAAATTACTTACATTAGATACATTTGATTAAATTTAGATTTACATTACATAACAAAAAAAAAAGAAAATATACGCTCACATGATGATTTAGATACCTAAATGGCGCTCACACCCACCTTTACAACGCTCATGCTCGGCCACAAGGCACTCACGAGTGCCTTATTGCGCTTACGTCCACTAAGCGCTCACGCTCACCTACAAAGCGCTCACGCTCGCCCACATGACGCTCACGCTCGCCGACATGGCGCTCACGCTCGCTCACATGGCGCTGAAGCTACTTTAGCTCCGGGACTCTTTTAAAACAGGCTGGTGAATCAAAACTCTTTATCCGAATTTATCTAGCCAGCATGCTCATGGCAGTAAAGGTCCGTGGGGATGGCGTGATGGGGAAGATGCCTATGCCCAACAGTAGTCTTCTTTCATGGTTTGGATAGATAGAATCGAACTTGCACTTGGCAGCTCATAACAGATTCTAAAAGATTTTATTCCATCAAATTCAAATTCCATGCAAAGTTTCAAGTTATATTTTCAATACGGTCTCAAACTGAAAACTTGTAGACGACTTTCAGAGTAATTATTATGAGGCAGCTGAGTTCATTATTTAGCCGCTATACAATAACTAAAGTCAGAAGTCGCCAACTATGATTATGTGATTTAATTTAATGGACTTGGGACTTACCGAAATTGTTTGGTTTTATTCATGATGAGTGGAAATTGAACATTAAGCCTTTTCTACAACCCTATCCATTTTATATATCTTATCCTTTTCTCGACGACTTTGAAGGAAAACATCGTGAGGAAACCTGGGTGTCTGAAGTGTTAATATACCTCAGCGCTTGAAATTATCAATCCGCGCTCTCTGAGAGAAGGAATGTGCCCTGCAGAGTGACGTAGGTATATAGGCTAAATAAAAAATAAAACCTTTTCAATCATGTTAAAATTTTTCTCTTATTAGGTAGGTATATAGGTCGTGATTTGTAAACCGTAAATACATCGTTAAAATGGTTCCGAAGATTTCGCATGAATAAGTCGGTGATCTTCAAATACGGAACCCATGCTACGAGGAGGTCTGTAATATAATGATCGAACGTATCCAAAAGAGATTTTTCCGTCATTTAAAATTTAAATTTCGACTCCCTGATCTCTCCTACAGTAAAATGTGTGTCAAGTTGCACCTCCTACCTCTAAAACTACGCAGAGATATAGCAGATATATCTTATTTAGTGAACATATTACAATATAAAATGGATTGCCCCCAACTCCTGAGTAGTACTGGACTAAGAAGTAAATCTTATAATTCTAGGCTCAGTATTCCGCTATATGTTACTTTTTGTTCAGCTCATTAAACATTTGTTTATTTATTTTATTTATTTTATTTGTAAAAAAAAAAATCACTAAAAAATCAGCCCAAAGACAGCGGCTAACATTGTATATTGACATTCAGCAAACAGCATGTAAATTCTTTACGTTGAATAAAAATTCTAATTTCTGATTGATAAGACAGTGGTCGTGGCAATGAATTGGCAGTGGGCGGAGCACATAGCACGCAGAACTGATGGCCGATGGGGCCGAAACGTTCTCGAATGGAGACCACATAATTATCGGCAAGCGCAGCGTAGAACGACCAGCCACAAGATGGACAGATGACCTCATCCAAGTGGCAGGAAGACGCTAAATGCAAGCCGCTTCTAGCCGGTCTTTATGGAAATCCATGGAGGAGGCCTATGCCCAGCAGTGGACTTCTTGTGGCTGAATGATGATGATGAAGACAGTGGTCAGCGAAAGAAGTCTGTCAGGATCGCGGCACGTGGCAAACCCTGGTCTCTGCCTACCCCGCCGGGATGCAGGCGTGAGATTATGTTCTATCGTTATGTTTTAAGGCAGCGGCGGTACTTCCAAAAGCTTGAATCTTGAAGTGAAGTCAAACCTTGCAATTGTTATTTTGATATGGCCTTAAAATGTTAGGAGCCGCTGCTCTAGAAGAGCGCCTATAACCTGGCGTTGGTATTCACCGCGTGTTCTCGCAATGATAATGCTTTTAAGGCATTTAAGGGCCACCGCAAGACGTGCCATACATTAATACGATCAACTTTGTGCGGGACTTGAGCAAAATATGCTGGATTTAGAGACGTAGGTATTTGCCAGAAACTGGCAAACGAATTAGGTAGATACGATAAAATTCTAAGAACTCGATTCTTGGATCAAAGGGCTTAGATAATTTCTAAGGCTAATTATGATGATGTAAATTAATTTTTATTATCTAAAAGGTACTTAGGACGTATCGAAATTGTTTGGCTCTGTGCGCAATATATTTAATAATAAGTAGGTACCTACTTACTTATTTATTAGTTTTATATTTATTCTAAAGAAAACAAGAAAAAACACAATTTCATTACTTTGCCAAACTGCCAATGCAGTTTATCGGCAAGCTCTTGGTAACAATCCTTATATAACATACACAATCTACACAACAAACAGTATCGATAATACTTTCTAAATCTGAAGCATAGGATGGGTTTATAAACTGGGTAAAATAAAGCCTATTGATATTCCCTTTTAATGATTCCAACCACATACTGCGATCGCCAACCCGCCTGCCAAGCGTGGCGATTATGGCAAAACCTCTCATGGTTATGAAAAGCATGAGGGAGGCCTATGTCCTGCAGTGGGCGTCAAAGGGCTGATGATGATTTATTTATTTATAAATAAATAAAGTTTTAGGAAAGCCATTGACATTATATAACTTAACACACCTTTGCCATCTATTCACGATGATGTCGAGAAAATTGTATGGGTTTTAAAAGATAGTTTACTTAATTTTTTTAGTTGCGCCTGAGAGTTCGTTTGAAGGGCTGTCGGGTTAATGGAATCGTATGTTTGAATACGTAAGACAATATTTATGTGTGTAACCGATACAATTTTGACATGCATGGTGTTAGTTTTGAGTGCTTTCATTGAGATTGCTTTAAAAATCACATGACGCTTACAGAGTCACAGTGCCTATTCGAGTTTCCGTGTGGCGCCGGATTAAGAATAGCGTCACTCCATTTCCTTCCGTGGATGTCGTAGAAGGCGACTAAGGAAATGAATTTATTACCAGGAGACGGGCAGCCGCGTCTTCCTGAGATTCCAACCGTATACTGCGATCGGCAACCCGCCTGCCAAGCGTGGCGATTGTCCTGCAGTGAGCGTCAAATGGCTGATGATGATGATTCGAGTTTTATGGAGTTTTAGTATCGTACAGTGATATTTTGTTAGTAGGTGTCGTATAGTTAAGTCGACTTCTTGATAGGGCCGTTTCATATTTAGGCGCCCCCCGTCTACAAGGAAAATGATTCCACAACTGCAGTATTCAAAAGAGCATCCAACCTTTTTGGCGTATCTAACCGTACTGGCGACTAGTACTAATGAAATTGCAATGTCCGTCGACAATTATTACAAACAAAAAGTATTATTAATAAGTGTTCGACATTCAGAGATAGTAAAAGTATAAACCGGCCAAGTGCGAGTCGGACTCGCGCAAGAAGGGTTCGGTACCATTATCTATACGACATTTGAATATTTCAAGCGTCTACCTGTTGCCGTTATTAATATCGAGCAAAAAACCGCAAAAAATCATGTTTGTTGTGTGGGAGCCCACCATAAATACTTATTTTAATTTCTTTTTAGTATTTTTTGTTATAGAGGCAACAGAAATGTATCATGACTGTCTAACTGTCTGCCTGGTGGCAAACGTACGGACGGACGGACAGCGGAGTCTTAGTAATAAGGTCCCTTACCCTTTGGGTACGGAACCTTAAAAATATTTTTTTATTGCGTTTATTGTCAGTTATAAACTGGAAAGTAGGTACATTTTCCAGCGGCACCCACACTAGGAGGCCCCGTTTCGTGGGTACCAGTTTCATCATGATTATTCTGCTTTCCTCCTCAAGATCTAGTCGCCCATACATTCAACCCGGTAGCAGCATCCGCGACGCCACAGTTTAAATAAGAACAGTTACACATCTTCATACTAACGTCCGAACGCGCCTATACCATATACATAACTACGAAACGCGAGGATATCGGTCCGCTCCGGTTCGGTGGCAGACCGGTGTTCACCGCGCGTGAGTGCAGACGGGCGACGCGTCGGATCGGCTAGCTAGATAAAAATGTCGAAATCAAGTAGACTATATTGCTCAGTGTACGGATGTCTGAACCCGACACTATCAAGACCAGAGTTAACTTTATTTAAATTTCCTGCTCAGTCTGAAAGGTAAGACTGTAAACATAACATTATTCTCGCAAGTTACGAGCTCGCTTGGATCTACTTTGAACCTTAGCGATTCGAGAATAAAGGTTAGCCGACTAAAAGTTTTCGGGGATTCCCACAAATAATAAATACTTTTATGTACTTGCTTGGATCCGAGTAGGGGAATTACCGCGCGTTGCTCACTTGTCTAAATTTCTTCCGTCAATCTATTGTTTCGTTTCGGTACGATACGATTGACAATAATGCATATACCTACCAATGTTTACGTAACCATAGGAAGGGAGGGGTTAGAGCTTTGCTAACTTTTGTTGACAAGGAGAAAATGGGTAAAGAATTGTAATATATCTGCTTATACTTGAACGGCCCCTAGAGACCTAACACTCGATACTTACCCTGTTCCCTAAATTGAAAAATACCTAATCTACCTAAAAAATTATGTTTGCAATCCGGTTTCCTGTTTTTACAATGCCTACAAAATTTGCCACATGCTTTTCGTAGCCCACGATGACTAGCACATGATTGCAACAATATTAATATACGCAACACACGGAAGGAATGAAAAGTTTTCCACACATTAAAAACATGTAAAAAAATGTTCTGTGTTCAATAGATAGCACTTTACTATTGTCTGTGCTCCAATGTATGTGGATGATGTTTACACTGTAGTACAGTGCTATCTATGGAGTTTTCGTGAAACTCAACTGACAGCTAGGTTGTCATTGAAAAGCTCTCATTGATAATCTTTTTCAAACTAAAACTTTTGTACAAAACACGTGTTGTTTTACGTGAAGCTTTTATCCGTATTATAGTTAATATTGATAGCCTCCTTTTTTGAAATAGGTAATTTTTTTATTGCGAAATTTTTTGATATAAAAATACGGGATATACAATAATTATACAAATGTGAACCCTATATTGATGCGTATAGGGTTTTGAGGAAACTGCCGAACGCCAAACTAAACTGGTTTACCTATTTTAAGGTAAATACCTAAGTACATACTTCACTTAATTTTTTTAAATTTTTTATTCTCTTTTTTCATTAGAATATGCTACAAACTTCGACTATCAACTTATTAGACTTCATTCATACTAAACAAGCATATAATAGAAATATCTACGTACAGAGTACAACTCTCGAAATACCTGGTAAATGAGACGACAATATTTTAAATGTGGCAGTATCGAATTCGAAACACAAGCGCGTCAACCCTGTCGCGACTACTCCGATCGAGCGAGCGTAGGTAATAAAATCCGGCGGACGGCCAAGATGGCCTACTGGGTGTTCATTATACTGTGGCCACGCGCCAAACCTAGTCTTTACAATTGCCAAAATCATTAAAGAATCAATCGATTTTTTTGGTATATTTTGAAAATTTGTGTGGAAGTTATTGTAACATTTTAGTTCAAAAAGTAAAAAAACCGAAAAAATCTAGCACAATAAATGACGCAGTGAGGAAGAAAATTTTATGAAATTATATTACATTAACGGAGAGGTGTTTATTAAAACAATGAATTGAACATACATTTTTTTGTACAAAAATTAAGAAAACTGCTCTTTTATTTTAATAATTACTTTTGTTGTATAGACTGCCTAGTTGGCCTACCGGTATCACGTCTGATTACCATGCCGGAGGTCGTGGGTTCTATTCCCACTGGCGGTCTCAGTCTGGATGCATAAATTTCCATATTTGTGATGGCCTTACCTGGTTACCATAGCTCAGGGTATCCTAGCTTAGGACCGGGACAAGTGATTGTGTTGTGTGGAAGTTTTTATTTATTTATTTCTTTGCCAACCGTGCAGTCAAGGAGGAGAGCTATCAAATGTCTAAATTTAAAACTCTAATATTCCGACCCCAGGAAAGTTGTGTACGTATAGCTGTTATGAACTCTATAACCTTCATAAAAGTTAATAGATCCGTTGGCAAGTGGTAGTCCCTGGTCTCTGCATACCCCTCTGGGATACAGGCGTGAGTTTATGTATGTATGTACATTCAGTTACATTACGGGTGGCTTCGCAGCGACAATGTAATGGTTGATAAGCTTTAACTGTACAGGCGACGGCATATCAACCTTTACATAAATGCACTCTAACCAGTAGGGTTAAGGACGACTTTCCAACAAAAAAGAAAAGGTTGACCTGCTGTCCACTGTACCTACTTACTTCATTTTAATTTTACGGCGTAAAAGCAATTTTTATTGGCACGATTAAGTGGATAGAATGTACGCGAAAATTAAAAGCATTTATTGCGCACCAGCAAGGCTTTTATTTTGTACATATGCTATCATTGAATCTTCGTACATCCATGCCCCCATTTTGTGCATTCACTGCTAAAACACCCCTCGTCCTTCAACGTCTTTGTTCACATTGTCTACTCTTAATGAAAGCGCCTGTGTGTTGGCGATAACGCCTGCAACGCTTTGGTAATTGTGCAACTTTGCTAATATGATTACAAAGGCGTTTGTTCATTCAATGCATAGAGTATTCTGTATTGCTCGTCTCTCCTCTTGTTTTGTTGTTGATCTGTGCGATTATTGTGTTATATTACTTACGGCTTCACTAACTTACATAATTACTTAGTCTGCCAGGAGTTTTGTACGATTGTTGTTGTTGTTGATTAAGAATGTTTCTTCCTTGTTGAAGAGTTAGAACTTTCCTTGAGACGTCTCATTCAGAGTCCGAATCAAAATCATAGAGAAAATAAGTTAATTTCCGCTTTGTCCTAGAGAGGCTTTATTATAATGGAAAGAGAAACTGGCGGAAATTGTCTTGACTATTTTATGAACAAGACGTACTACGACTTTAAGGAAATCATTAAAGTGCTAAAAGGTAAAACATGTCAGTTGCTCAAAACAAAGCCCAAAGGAAGCTGTGAAATTAATTAACCTGATAAAATAATTAACATCTTGCTGTTACGGTAGACAGTACCTAGTTAGATTTTTTAGGCTGTAGGTGGGTGAATCTACTCGAAATTGTCGCCGTCATTATCCTCGTAACTGTCACAAATCATCGTTGTCAGCGCAACATGTGTAAAAATTCTTTTTTTTTTTCTATATCAGTTGGATTTTTTTGACACTTTTACATATTGTAACAACAATAACTGTATATTTAGTACATTTCTGTTGTGCTGAGAACTGTCACAGCTTGTTGAGAAAAATAATGAATTGGCGACAATTCGAGTATATTCGCCTAAGTGCGCTATAAAAACAGTGCCCTCAGTTTTTGAGAACCGGAAGTCGGGAGATCTATGGCACGGGGAAAACCTATTTTGAACTGCTACTATAATAATGTAACATTGCTTATGCTTTGTAATTTTTTTAGTGCATTATGTTATATTGCTCTCTAGAGAAAAATAAAGCCATTAAAAACATAACTTGTAAAAAAACTAAGTCTCGCAACTCAGTTCTTCTACTGTAAAAAGTTTGTGAGATCCACGTAATACCAAGTCGGTTAATTTATTCAATAAATAGATTGACTTAATACATTGCGGAATTTTGGTACTACTTCGTAAGACATGTCCCATTCTTGCTTTTTCATTCCGTTGACTATTTTTTCATTTTTCATCGGCGTGCGTGCATACAACGACTAATGAATGTTGAGGAAGCGAAAGTGATCTGTCAGGATCGTAGCAAGTGGCAGTCCCTGGTCTCTGCCTACCCCTCTAGGATACAGGCGTGAGTTTATGTTATGTTATGGTATGTTGACCATTTTACAAGTTACCTTTGAACATAATTATGTGTAGGTACCTATCTACACCCATTATTCCGTTATATAATACATATATATACATGTACACTGATTTATTCACTGCAAATGTAACTTTGTAATCCTGTGTATTTATATTTATACAGTTGGTGTATCTAGAAAAATAGACCATAATACAGCAAAATATTTTAGTTTTTCTTTGATTTATAAACTAAACACTAATTGTATTCTAAATTTAAAGCTTCTATGTCTACTAGAAGTGCCTTAGAGTTTTGATGATCGGTCAGTCAGTGAGTGATATAATTAAGAACTTTGACTAGTTGTAATTCTTAAACTACTCGTTCAAATTTAATGAAATTTAAAATGTACCGTGTTTACATAATGCCTGCTTGGTTACTGAAAATTCAGGCTTCTAGTTTTATCCACAATGAAGTTATAGGGGGTCGAAAATGGCCTGAACTGCTTCGAGAAATGGATGGTACTACCGTGCCACTTTTTTGCTCGACTTGGCGGGGGCACTGCCGTGTCCCCAAATATATTTGTATTTTTACTATAGGCGACTTTACATTTGGTACGAAATACGATTTCTTACTCACTCCACACGCGAACGTAGTCACGGGAAATGAAGATTGAAGTTTGATTGAAAATTCACATAGGGGAAACCAGACTATAATTGCCCACCGGCAGTGATTGTCCACTTTAAGAAAAAGAGACGATTTGTTACCGATTTACATCACGTAGTTCCATAATTTTAAGCAAGGTGGCACTGTATACACCCTGCACCTTAAAAAATAATATCATGGTAACACAGCGAAAAAAACAGTAATGGCCGATTTTGTGCGGAGAGGTGCACCTGTTACCTAAATAATTGGGGTTAAAGTATGAAATTGCCGTTTTATTGCGATAGGTTCTTTGAATTGACATAGAATCTTCATGATTTGAGGTTTTCGAATGAAACTTTTTTCAAATGGTTTCTATGATGTTCTTTTTTTAAAAAATGTGAAACATTTGAATATCGACTTTCAATTGTTTTTGTTATTCAATTTAGACAAGAAAGATGGATACTGCGAAAATTCGAGTGATTTTTTAATACGAGTTCCAACGCGGAACTAACGCGGCAGAAACAGCCCGCAATATCAATGCTGCGTTTGGAGAGGGGTCTACTAATGAACGCACCGTGCGATTTTGGTTTAAACGCTTTCGTGATGGAAATTTCGACTTAAAGAACAAGCCACGAGGAAGACCGCCCACACAGGTGAATAACGATGAATTAAGAGAGATAGTGGAAGCCGACCCTAGTCAAACTACCCAGGAATTAGCGGCATGGTTTGACGTTACCTTACCCACAATATTGACTCACTTGCGTCAAATCAATAAAATAAAAAATACGAAAAATGGGTGCCTCATGATTTGACTGATCTGCAGAAAGAAACGCGTCTTGAAACTTGTGTTGCCTTGTTGATATTAAATATTCGATATTCAAATGTTTCACATTTTTTAAAAAAAAGAACATCATACAAACCATTTGAAAAAAGTTTCATTCGAAAATCTCAAACCATGAAGATTCTATGTCAATTCAAATAACCTATCGCAATAAAACGGCAATTTCATACTTTAACCCCTATTAAAAAAGGTTAGAACCTTAGCAATTATCTTAAGGACAACCATACAAACTTTGGTGTTAAAAACTTACTTAGAGGTCGCGGGCTCAAGTCCCGGCATGGGTGGAATTTTTAGCTTCTAAATTAAATAGGTTTTTAAAATTGTCCTCAGCACGGGTTAGTGCAACAAAAAGAATGTAGTTACTTTGGTGTTGTAGACTCTTCGTTAAATAAGTGTTAGTTACGTTTTTGGTATCATAAGAGACAACTACTCTTTGAGTTTAATTTTTAACCAACTTCAAAAAAGTATAATTTGTAGTGGCCGTGTGGCGCCGGATTAAGAATAGCGTCACTCCATTTCCTTCCGTGGATGTCGTAGAAGGTGACTAAGGAAATTAATTACCAGGAGACGGGCAGCAGGGTCCTCCTGAGATTCCAATCGCATACTGCGATTGCCAACCCGCCTGCCAAGCGTGGCGATTGTGGCAAAATGCTTCATGCTTATGAAAAGCACGAAGGGGCCCTATGTTCTGCAGCGGGCGTCGAGTGGCTGATGATGATGATGATAATTTGTAGTCGGTGCCCAGTTTCATGACCAGGATATATATTTTGGGCACCGACTACAAATTATCGTTCTACAATACCTACATGTATACATACTTCTAATTTCAAGGTATTCTTTTAAATTATTTCTAACTTTTTAGTGCTGTAGTGTTCTGAAGTCGGTTTTTATTTTTTATTTAAGAATTTATTTAACGGTCATTTGGTGGGGGGGGGGGGGGGGGGGCAATTGCTGGTTATTGTTTTAACCATTTTTAGTAATTACCCACCTATTTATCAATGATTGCTATAGGCAATAGGTATTATTGCCCGGGCAATTACTATCTACACAGTTCGTTACTAGCTTTAATTTCTTTATTTTTCAGAATGCTAAAGATTCCCAAGCAAATTATTCCAAAGAACATCTGGATTATGCCATTAAGGAGGTATAAAATAACGTCCGTGTCGTGAAGCGAGTTGTGGACAGTTGCTGTGTATGTCGAGCAATAATCCAAAAAATGCAATCAGCTGCAACAGTTGTGATAGAAAATATCATTTGCACTGTATTCTAAAGAGACACAAGGATCATAATTATTCCCGATGGCTGTGATTTAACATTGTTTTTATGTCACATTTGCTTTCAAATTGATTCAGGCCTTTGGTTCAGGTACTTAGCGCACAAAAAAAAAATCCCTTTTATTTACTCCGATATCTCAGTATAACATAACATAAACTCACGCCTGTATCCCAGAGGGGTAGGCAGAGACCAGGGACTGCCACTTGCTACGATCCTGACAGATCACTTTCGCTTCCTCAACATTCATTAGTCGTTGCATGCACGCACGCCGGTTTTGGGTACTTGTATCTTGCCCTTTGCTAATACAAATAGGGGACTATTTGGTCGAAGTATGTTCGTCTGGGTCGTCCCTTACCGGCCCTTCCACCCACGTTCACTCGATATATTTGTTTTATCAATCATACCTCAGATTGGTATAATTTCATAGATAAAGGAAAAAAAAACTAGAAAAAATCTAAATTTAGATTACTTAATAATAATAAATCGTGTTTTGGCTATATTGTAAGATTTTTTTTAGTGCAATAAAAGTATCAATAAATAAATGAGTAAGTTTTTTTGACATGATAAAATAATTAGTATTATGGGCAATGACTGTCATTCAGAGTGGCAATAACTGTAATAGGTAGGCAATAACTATGACTTTTGATGTGTCTTTGTTTCCGTTTTTTTAATTACTGTTAATGTTGATTTGTACCAGTTAAGTTTTGGTTAAAATAAGAAGAATATAATTATTTTTGTTGCACTAACCCGTGCCGAGGACAATTTTTAAAAATCTATTCAGAGGAGAGCGCTGGCACGGTTAGCCAGAGGTCGCGGGTTCAAATTCCGGCATGGGTGGAATTTTTAGCCTCTAAATAGGTTTTTAAGGAGAATAAACCAACTTTCTTCAAAATGATTACGATTAGTAATAAAGTTTTCATTTTATGTAAGTATATGTGTTCTGGTTACGGTGGCGGGGAGTAGCTAGAAGCTGGCAACACAAGACCGAGAAGCTTGGAAAACCACGAGGAAGGCCTATGTCCTGCAGTGGGCGTCAAATGGCTGATGATGATGATATGTGTTTCAATCTGTTAACCGGGCAATAACTGTATGGTTTCCCCTACTTATTAAAGTCAATTTCTATTGTATCTAATTATACACCAAGAATATCACGGAACGGGGCAAATGTACCTTTTTTAAATTCTTCGTTTAGTCAGGTTCCCGCGAAACAGGTTGTGCTTAGTGCGGGAGTCAATATCAATCGCCGCTTGCATATGCATTTTAAGTTTTAAAGATATGCATGCTTCCTGTTCACAACTGTAACACATTCATTGCAAATATATGTTTTTAACTTTTTACTCAGCTTTAACTTTTGCCCCCAGCTGATCTGCGAGCTGGCCCTCCTCGTGTCTGCCAGCGGCATCGGGCTCTACTACCGCGCGCTGACCGAGCGCGCGCATCGCGACACGTTCGCCGGCACGCGCACCTGCCTCGAGCAGCGTGTCAAGCTGGAGTGCGAGCGCGAGCAACAGGAGCGGCTGCTGCTGTCCGTCATACCTGCCTACATCGCCGCTGAGGTAAGATACATTATCGGGCACTGTGAGGGACATTTTTAAGCATTGTAAGGGACATTTTAGGCACTGTAAGGAACGTTTTTGGGCCCTGTAAGAGGTATTCACAGCGATTATAAGGGTCAATCGTAGGTTTAAGGGAGGTTTGTGGAATAGTGAAGAAAAATGTCAAGAAAAACCAAAGAATTATGAAGGATACCTTTGATAGAAATAATATGGGATAGCCGAAGTGATAAGATATTGTAACGTAAATGAATTAAAATATTGTATAAATAAAAATATTTATTTACAAAAAAAAACCTGCCAAATAGTTATAACACCACGTATTCAACAAATAAAAATAAGTAAGCGACAATGTAGAATTATGCTCTACTAAGCCGGAGCGGCTACTGCTTTTCATGCCCGCCACCATAGCCTATGAGGTAAGGGACGCCACATACTTAACAAACAAAAAAAAGTAAGGGACAATGTAGCATTGGGCTCTATCGCACGCTGATCGAGTGCGCGCACCGCACCTTCACCTGGAACAGCGCGTCGAGCTGGAGTGCGCGCCCAAGCGTGCCTGCAGGAGCGCCTGGCCTGCTGCTTTCCGACATACCCACCCAAATCGGCGCCGAGGTAAGGGAAATTTTTGAGCACTGCAAGGGATATTTTCATTTACTGTGAGGGATATTTTGCACGATTTTATAAATCTAAATAATCTGTAAATCAGATCCTTCTCACATACCTATTATATGTTATTACCTAAAAAGTAATATTATAAATCAAGCTAATAAATATACTATCTCTACGCCTGTAGTCAACTTCATGTTTCTATACCCAGTCACTGAAAGTAAAGTGTATAACATTATACGGCACCTCCCATATAAAAATAGCTCTGGTGGTAAGATAACAACGTCACTAATAAAAAAAACGACCAAGTTCATGTCGGGCCACGTGCAATGTAGGGTTCCTTAGAAAGAGGGTTTTTTTTATCTGCTTTACAACGACAACTTCATCGAAGTAATTTTTTCAATGGACCTTTTAGAAGAAGAAGCAGAAGAAAGACATTTATTTTACCAACAAGATACATCACAGAAACAAAATAAGCAAATAAGTAACATAATATGCACAACATCAGAAAGAAAACTAAATATACAACGGATAAAACGACAGACATTACTCGTTAACCAGTAAAACTTACTTAGCCGTGATAGTTTTCCTGTTAAGTTCATTATATATGCTACTACCCTGAAAGTTTCTACAATCAACCGTTTAGCCAGAAGAGGGAGGGGTGGGGGGGGGGGGACGACGCCCTACTCGGACAAAAATTTGCGCTTAATATTTCGCAAACGGAGCCCTAAATAAAAAAAATATCTTCCTTCACCCACAATATTTTTCAACGACCAAACCAGCGATATCCCACACTATGGTGTAGGCGAAAAAAAATAAAGAAAGAAAGAAAGAAAATGGAAGAGGATATTTATTTAAATTGTCACAGAAATACAAGGTAAACAAAAGGTACACAAACAAAAGACACGAACGTCAACAAAACAGAGATAAAACAAAACAATCGCGAAGAGAACATGTGAGGCATATAGAGTCAAAGGCAGCCGGGTACCATACAGTAAGTATGCACCCTTATTTAGGTGCAGAGGACCTCCCCAACTCTAAAAAAAATTTTTTTTTGGCGGTTTATTCTACCGTTTTGTTGGCGCTTTAAATTTGTATATCTAAGCCAAATTTCAGCTCTCTAGTACATACCGTCTCTGTGCTAAGCCGCGGACGGACAGACAGACTGACAGACGGGAGGACATGGCGCAGCTATAAGGTTTCCTTGTCCACTACGGAACCCTAAAAAGTGCATAAATGAATTGAAACCAATAGTAACTTTCCTAGTAAATAAATAATTCAATGAAAAAACTTTTCCAGATCAGCTAAAAATGGCCAAAATTAAACCAGTTCTTAAAAAAGGTGGCAAACCGACGACCCTAGCCAATACAGAAGTAATAAACTACATTAGAAATAAAAAAAAAACAGACCAAGTGCGAGTTGGACTCGTGCACGAAGGGTTCCGTACCTTTATCTATACATAATTTGAATATTTCAAGGTCTACCTGTTGCCGTTATTAATATCGAGCAAAACATGGCAAAAAAATTCGTTGTATAGGCACCCCCCTTACATATTTATTTTATTCTGTTTTTAGTGTTTATTGTTATAGCGGCAACAGAAACACATCATCTGTGAAAATTTCAATTGCCTATCTATCACGGTTCATATGATACAGCCTGGTGACAGACAGACAGCGGACGGACAGACAGACGGACATTGAAGTCTTAGCAATAAGATCCCGTTTGGCACCCTTTGGGTCCAGAACCCTAAAAATAAACGGCGTGCGAACAAATTGGTCCTTCCCGCAGCCAAATACACCACACACCACAGGCTACATCTACGGTCCTGTTTTATTTATTCGTTTTGTCTGTTGTGTATTTAGTTTTCTTTCTGTTGTTGTGTATATTATGTTACTTATGTGCTTATTTTGTTTCTGTGATGTATCTTGTTGGTATAATAAATGTCTTTCTTCTTCTTCTTCAAATTAGAAATTTTCAGGAATAGCCCACAATATAGATGCAAACTTGTTTACAATAAACTATGGGACAGTATTAAAAATGAAAAAAAAATACACAAGATTTAACACCCAACATAAAACAGAAAGTAAATTGTATACGCATATTATCCCAAGGGAACACATTACCGGGATATCAAGTACCTAGGTATGCTATGTCTCAATTCAGGTCTTTGTCTATATAATACGCCAAGTTTCATGTAAATCCGTTCAGCCGTTACTGCGTGATTGAGTAACAAACATCCAAATATTCAAAAATCTTCACAAACTTTTACATTTATATTATTAATAGGAAGGATTCTCATGTTCTTAGTACCCACCTGCTGTCACTCGTTGCCGTAGTACATTGTAAACATGGAAATACACTCAGACTGATGGAATTTGAACAAATTTATGGCAGCTCCCAGTGGGAATCAAACCCACGACCTCCGGCATGGTAATTAGACGTGATGTCGCTAGACAAACGAGGCAGTCGTGAAAGACATGGGCTGATGGATTGTAGCGTGTGAACCGTCCGTTTACGACGTTTGCGACGTAGAGCGAAGGTAGAGAATGAAACAAAAGTAAGTGTTCAGTTTGTTTACCCATTTCGCTACTTCTTGGGGAGTTAGGAACTCAGTGCGCGCAATGGTATAAGCTGGATTGTGGAACTCTTTCAAGGAAGCAATTTGAACTTTCACCGCTGCTTTGAAGAAGAAACTTTAATTGTTCATTGTCATTGTTTGTTCAATATCGCACGTGTGTCGTGTGTGGAAAGAATATTTTATTATTATTATTACTCGTATTAATTAGAGCGTTGGTAGCCTAGTGGGTAGAACATCGGACTCGGAAGCGAGAGACCCAGGTTCGATGCCAAGTGCGGGCATGTAGGTACCTATGACTTGGTTTTCTAAGTTATGTACCACACGCTAACGGTGAAGGAAAACATCGTGAGGAAACCTGAGTGTCTGAGCTATTCACATACCTCAGCGCTTGAAATCGCCAATCCGCGGTGGGCACGCGTGGTGATTAAGCCCATACTCTCTCCTTGAGAGAAGGCCTGTGCCCTACAGTGGGACGCATATCGGCTGATTATGCTTATGCTTATATTACTCGTATTATTATACTTTATTACACAAGACATTTAACAGGACATTACAATAAGAAATGACATGTCCAAAGGTGAGCTTGTCTCTGTAAGAGATTTCTTCCAGCAAACCTTATTGTGCGACTGACTGTAATTTCGTTCGTAACTTCGTTTAACCTAGTGGAATACAAAGTTTGCAAATAGTTGAATTACTTTTGCATAAACTGCGTAAAAGTTATTGAAAAGCACGTGAAATTCTAAGCCTGATTTCTTACGCACAGTCTCTGTAGGTACAGTTTTATAGAGCATTCTGTGCCACTATTTATAACTACCCCGCACAAGTCCCTCGTGGCAAGTGTGATTGATAGGACACAAAACATTTTTTTTTGTTCGTTTAGTTTACATGCTATGCGGCGAATGGCTAGGCGGCTCGTTTTTTATCCGATTGCGGCGTAGCCCAAAAGAAGGGTAATGAATGGAATGAATGAATGAATGATTTATTGCCACAAACAAACATGCTTACATACAATAATAAAAAAATAAAGGAGTATGCGTGTGACAATGATACTATTTCAGCGTTTGCTGTTTCTATTTGAAACAGCGCTGGTTTTCAAATAGCACCTCCACGCCAAATGAAGAAAACGTGTCATGCAGGTAGGGCTTACCGTTAAAAATATATATATGTATACATAGAAAAATAGAAATCAATTTGTACAAAAAGTTTAAATTTTAATTGAATTTAATTTAATTTTAATTTAACTAAGTTTGAATTATAATGCGAGATAGTCAATAATGTCATTCATGAATAAAAAATCTAATACTTATAAAAATAATGACAGGCTTACTTAATATTATTCTGTTGTTTATGTTTATGTTGTAATGTTCTTGGCTCGTATGTTTGTAGGTATGTTTATGAGTATTAAGGATTCTATGTTCCCTCCTAATTAATTAACCAATAGACAGTTAATATCTCAATCGATTCGTCTTGCATGCGCAAGTGCCGCAGGCTATAGGGATTCAGCATAAAGCCACTAAAAGGGACAAAAATAAAAAACTGAAATAAATAAATAATCAACAACTGCTGAGCACTACCTACTAAGTAGGCGGGACCCAAATTCAATAGATTAGATTAGATTAGATTAGATTAGATTAGATTAGATTAGATTAGATTAGATTAGATTAGATTAGATTAGAACACTATTGTACACCAGAAAACAAAATATATTAAAAGGCTTAAATGTCTAAGTTTTGCCGTATACAATTGGCGGTCTTATCGCTAAAAGCGATCTCTTCCAGACAACCTTAGGATGGATAGAACTGATGAAGAGTGTAGGTAGGTAGGTGTACATGAAATATATGGGAAAAAAATGTACATAAACTAACTGACTTACTTCTAATATTCGTACATACTTAATTAAATACTTAAACTAACCATAGAATACAAATTTAGTATACAAACATATATATATCATTATAATATACTAATACATAAATTTTACATAATATAAACAGACAACAGACAAGACTTACTATGGTTGCTATATAGAGAACCATAGCAACAGCATTACAGGTTTTCAGCGAGATAGTGAGACAGTAGGGTTGTTGGTTATTTTTTATTTCAGTTTTTTTACATACTTTTGCACATGCATACTTAATAAGATCGGTATGAAGAGAAGATTGATTTCAACCGTTACTAAAGAGTGTCGATTTCAAGCACTCTTTTGTTATGTAAGAAAAGAATTAAAAAAAACAAAATAAGAGTTTTTTTACATCTCAAGGATGTTTTACATCTTAAGGATGCTAATTTGTACGAAAAAATTGGAAAAACAAATTAAAACTTTTCCTTGTTAGAATAGGTAGGTTGGTAATATAAAACAGTCAACTATCTGGACCTTTGTAGCTACTGGAATAAGTTGCTAGGAAACCACATGCAACTTTGAAGAAGAATTTATTTTCAGGTACCAACTTCAATTACACGTTGTACACAATATGTCCCAAAAGGGCCTATTAGTGGCGTCGCTTAAGCGATACGATCCTAGTGCTATTTTCTAGCGTTATTGGCCTGGCCACACAGAAGGGTCGTGAGGCGAGGGCGTGAAAAAGACGCGTCTGCTACCCAAGTCACTTTCATACAAAATGTACTGAAGGCACGCGACAAAGCCCACGCAGAAGAAATGCGGCGAGGGCGCAAACTCAATACAATGCGTCGTTTCTTTTCCGTACACTCGCCCCACGTCCCTTCTGTGTGGCCAGCGCCTAAGAAGACGCGGAAGAAACGAATAAACTGATTCCTATTTTATATTCAGCCGAGGGTGTTCTAATAGGTTAAACTTGGAAGGGGTCAGTGAAGTGTCTTTATTTCGATGTTTTTACCTCTGAACTGTCATATATTGAAATAATCACAAGAATTTTGTCCCAAGAGATTAAACTTGGAATGGAATGAACTATTCGAGGTCGATGTTGTTTACCTCGCTAATGGTGACGGAAAACATCGTGAGTAAACCTGGGTGTCTGAGGTGTTCTATCCGCGTACTCTCTCTCTCTGAGAGAAAGCCTGTGCCCTGCTGTGGGACGTATATAGGCTACAAAAATATATATTTATTATTATTATTATTCTCTTTATTTATTTTCATAACTTAGAATAGGTTTATAAAATCAATATAAGAAGTAAAAAATATAAAAAAATACAAAACATATTTTATAAACCTATCCTAGTTGGCCACCGGTAACGGAGCTAGGCTCAAGCTACCGGTGGTTAGGGCTGCAGAGAGAGAAACCTCCGGACGATGCGCGCCGTGTCCAAGAGCACCGCCTTCTGTATCTGCCCCTTGATCCAGCCATCTAGCGAGAGAGCCTTAAGATGTTGGTCAAGACTCTTCGCTATGAGACCGTTCGCCGATACGATTATCGCGACAATGGTTGTCGAATCCACATCCCACAAGGCGGTAACCTCGTGGGCCAAATCAAGGTACTTGCTAAGCATGTCCTTTTCGGCCTTCACGAGATTCTCGTCATGCGGGATAGTGATGTCGACGAGCACTGTCTGGCGCATCAATCGATCTGTCAGCACGATGTCAGGCTTATTGGCAACAATAGTCCTGTCCGTGATGACAGACCGATCCCAATAGAGCGTAGCATGACCATTTTTGAGAACCGGCGCTGGTGTGTACTTATAGTACGGCACCTCGGATTCGACAAGACCGTATCGGAGAGCAAGTTGCTGATGAATAATTTTGGCTTCTAGATTATGTCTGTGCAAGTACTCACCGTTAGCCAGATGAGAACAACCGGAAATAATATGCCTGAATTATTATTATTATTATTTATTTAAGGAGAAAAAACAGAATTGACTAACTTATAGTATACAAAATATTAGAGTCAATATAGGTAGTACATTTTGCCGATTCCTCAGCATTTCCCACAGATAGGTAATACTTAATGTAATAAATAAGTAAGAGGCGCAATACAGGACTCTAGATTTAGTTCTAAAATTAAAACAAACAAACAATAAAGCAACCGTTTTAGAAAGAGATACATACACACACACAATCATTAATATTACTTATACATTGGAAGAAGTACGTGAATTTAAAGGTTTTAAACCAACAAGTCGTTATATTATATTGTGTATAACTTTTGTACTTAGCATTGCATAAGCATATGATGACTGCAGGACATAATACCTTTTTTCAGAGATAGAGAGAAATAATAGGTACAGTTGACAAAAGGTCAACCTTAACATTTTTATTGCAAAGTAGTCCTCAGCATATACGTATTTGATTAGAGTTCACGTACGCAAAGGTTCATGTGCTGTTAACCGTACGTATCCGCGTGCGTATATAAAATACGTCAGACACCCAGGTCTGGTAACGATGACATTCTTCACCGTTATCGGGTGGTGTTACTACCAAATTATAACCAAAAATGTGTAATTTAAATAAACCAAGTCAGCAAACGATATGCGTCGCAGAATCGGTCTTGAACCTTTCGATTTTGAGGAAAGCCACTGCGCTTCAATAAAAACCGGAACCGTGCGAGTCGCACTCGCGCACGAAGGGTTCCGTACCATACAACATTAGACTCAAAGATAAAAAAAACAGCAAAAAAAAATCACATTTGTTGTATGGGAGCCCTTAAAGATTTTATTTTGTTTTTAGTATTTGTTGTTATAGTGGCAACAGAAATACATAATCTGTGAAAATTTCAACTCTCTAGGTAACACGGTTCTTGAGATACGGCCTGATGACAAACAGAAGGACGGACGGACGTACAGACAGACAGCGAAGTCTTACTAATAGGGTCCCGTTTTTACCCTAAAAAAATGTTTTCCTAAATTTGGAAAGGGGTTGCAACTTGATTTTACAACTTTCTAAACTAGGATATATCCAGACCTCGAAGGACTTCGACTTTATATCTGAGATTGTAATATAAAAAAATAAAATGTGACTTTAAAAATATTAGAGCACTAAAACAATAATTAGAGCACTAAAGACATTATAGTTCCTTGTTTCTTATAAACAAACATTTCCCTTAAATTTCGAGAAAAGAATGTATGTTTCATTTCATTTTAATTTCATTTATTTAGAAGCAATAACAAATGAATTTAGATATTAACTAAAATTATACAAATATTACAACATGTCCCTAGCGCGGTTGACTGGTAGAAAATGCTTATGGTATTAGGTCCACCGTATTGTAAATTAGGTTAAGTGCAATAAATGTATTAAATAATAATGTACGTACATTGCATCCTATTAATAAATTGATATATCACAAAAAAATAAGGCCTGTGCTTACAGTGGGACGTATATAGGCTGCTTATATACATATTTATATTAAATAAAAATATTCTTAACTAATTTATGTAAACACCTAAGCCACGGCGTTCTTCAGATAAAATAAAATGTAAATAATAATTTAAGAATGGCAGCAATTAACATGTCACCAAGGATTATTACGATTGATAACCACGTTATAGATAGATAGAGAACACAACCAGAAAAAGGATAAATTACATTTACACTTGAATTGACAATATTGTATTCAAGAATAAGAATAGAATAGAAAACGTTTATTTGGTACCAACACAATCAAACTAAAAACGATTATGGTTTCGCGTGTAAATTAGGTTATACATAATTTCGCTTACTTACTGTCACAAAAAAGTATAAAATGGCGCCCAAAATGGCCGCCGCTCAGCATTTTGCCATGATCGGTGAAGCGGTCGCCAAAAAACAGTATAAATATTCACACATTGATATTCAATTGATGGAAAAGCTCGTCCATCTTGTACATAATTTTTTCCAAGAGAAATATTTTCAATACCTATACGCTTGAATTTTTTAACCTAAGCGAAAGATTTCCGTTCGATATAGTCTAGTAGTTTGATATTTTGTAGAGTGCTTGGCAATTAAGTCTGGGAGTTATTGAGTCTTCGTGCTCCTACAAATTTGTCTTTGCTCAATATTATGGAAATTTTTTGCTAGACACATAATTTCGACAAGTAAATATAATCCTAGTACGGTTAATATGTTGGGATTCCTGAAATGCTGGCGACATAATTCCCTTCGTGGAATGCCTATCATTGTTCTCATAGCCTGTTTTGTCCCTATTTATAGTTTGTTAATATGGATGCTACATATTAGTTTTGATTCTACGAGACCGTAATGCCTATATCTTGATATTTCGTGGAGTGCATGACAATATTAAGTCTCGGAGTTATTTGGCTTACTAACTCGCATGCAGTAATACAAATTAATTGTGATTATTTATGTTAATACAATTTTTCTTTTTTGTCAGCAGCTACAGAGACTATTATAATCAAACACGCCTGCGATACAGGATCACCTAGCTCAGGGCTCAACACTAGTTGTATAGTATTTTCTGTATTCTACAATAAACATTTACGGTCTAAATTATAAAAAGTAGATCCCACTAAAACACTCTTAAGACGGATTTAAAGCCGGATTGTAACAGGAACTCCTCCACAAACCGGATTTAAGGCGGACCTCTTAAAACACTCCAAAGACCGGCCGTCTTAAGAGTGTTTTAGTGGAATCAACTTTAATAAATAAGACCGTTTGCATTTTGTATTTGTTTTCATCCTCATTGTACGCAGCTACTTCGATGCTCGCTTTATATATTGATTCCCACCGTATTCGGCCACAGCGACTGGGATCTGACTATCGAGAGTGACGTTCACGTGCTCTCAGGTCACTTATATAGCCAATTTTGACAGAGAATGTGCGTCCACATTCGCTGCACGTTAGCACCCTTCCGACGTAGTTGTAGTGCACGGCCGCAGGTGGTCTGTTCTTGAGCTTGTCCTTGTCCTTGAGCACGGTCGCTTAGCATCAAGCTCTGCTCTACGTGTCACCTCAAACCTACGCACCTTAATGCTTACGGTTTGCATCCACACTGCCCGGTCGGTTACCAATGTCTCCCACTGTGCCGGATCCAGGTCACATCGCTTCATGTGACGCTTGAGCACATCCTTGTACCGTGTAGTCAACCGCCTTGATTCCGCTTGCCAACCTGCAGCTCTGTGTAAAAGATGAGCTTTGCTACTCTGTCATCATGAAAGGCGCCGTGACAACTAGCAATCAAAATACGACTGAAAACTCAACGTCCTTTGTGTAAATATGAAACGAAAGTGGAACGCAATATTTTACAAGGCGTTTATTTGCTCAACTTATTACCGTGAAGGCTGTGGCGTGTTGACTGGACATTATTTTTTAATAGGGCTGAAATATTCGAGTATTGTTTTTAGTGTTGAATGAAACGAAGCGATATGATTCACAGTCGATTTGTGGATAAGTTGAACGGTCTCTTTTGTATACGTCACCACTTTAAGGGGCTCCATGCAGTAACACTAGCGCCACTAATGAAAAAATAAATATCTTTTCTTATAGACCATTTTTGCAAAAAGTGTTAGATCAATCTCTCAGTCATGTCAATAGTGGTTTCAGGACCCACGGACTAGATACCGTTTATACAAAAAACGGCCGTTTTTGGCGTTTATCCTACCTAGTCCCGGGAGTTTTGCCTTAGGTTTACGGCTATGGGTCCTAAAAATCACTATTATGATGATTGAGTGATTAGCACTTTTTCAAAAACGATCTGTAAAAGAAGACATGATTTTGGCGCTAGTGTTCCTCCATGGAGACCCTTAAATGACAAAAATTTGTAGGGCAGTCTGTTTAACACGTCAGTGACCAATAACTAACTGTTTTCAGTTTCTCTGAAAAGTGTTCGACAAGTTTTCAGGTCAGGTAGCTGTACATTATGAATATACGGTCAGCTGTAGGTACTTAGTTCTTGACATCGTTTGAAAACGACTCGTCGTCTTTCGCCGGGACGTCCCAGGCGGAGATACATCGACCAGATAGAGGATGTCCTAGCGAACGGCAAGGACTTACTCGAACTGGCGTGCGTGCATTCAGCGACTAATTAATCTTGATGGAGCGAAAGAGGTTTGTTAGGATCATGGCAAGTGGCTAACCCTGGTCTCTGCCTGCCTCCCGGGATACATAAACATAAACATTTACATACAGGCACATACATTGCCCTGTGATACCCTGTGTCGTGGGAACCAGAAACACCGACATAACAAACATGTAAACATCTAAGACCTGGGTTTTTTTTTGTCCCCAGTCGGGATTCGAACCCGGGACCTCTCGCATGGTATGCAGATGCACTACCGCTGCGCCACGAGGTGGTCAATTTATTTATTATTATGTATGTTCTTTCGTATGTTTAAAAGGCGCTATTGCATTCATCATCATCATAATTAGCCGGTGTCATTCCACTGCTGGACATAGGCCTCTCCCAAGACACGCCACTGAGCCCGATCCTCGGCTCTTCTTTTCCAGTCACTAATTCGCGGTCTCTACTCTAGAACGTTATTGGTCCTGCGGCAGATATGACCAACAAACTGCCACTTTAGCCAGCCATTGCTATCGCATTAAAAGAATTATCTCTTTTGTAGAGTTGGTCAATTAAATTTATCATTGCAGTCCTTTTCGGCAACCACGGCTAAAATGCAAACATGCACTTAGTTAATTAAACCCTTTTAAAGCCTCCATGCATTTCACGACTCTCTTCAGTAATATAAAGCTATTACTCTGTGTCCATTGGACACCCATGTTACGTGTCAAAGGGCATTTCAAGCCTTTGTCAAGCATTCCGGTCACGTTGCAGACGAGCAATGGCTCTGAGCCACCGGGGGCTTGGCAGGCTTTGTACGCACCGGGGGCTTTATAATCATTGCATGTAATGTAATTATATTCCTTTGAGCAAAGTGTAAGATAAACGATACAATATTAGGGCCGCTTTTCGCAAAACAACAATTCATAGTTTATAGTTTCTTATGGCAATTTGATGTACATTGCGCAGTCAAGTTTTCGTTCTACTGGTTAATCTGTGAGTTAAGAATTGACTTTGCAATGTACATCGAATTACAGTAAAATATAAGTTCTAGTTCTATGGAATAGGCCCGTGTCAGCGATCAATTTATATGTATAACTTAGTAATAGTAGATATATTGATAGGCGATGATAACTTTAACAATGAAAAATATGTGTCAGTTTCTATCGAAAATATAAATCGACCTGAAGGCAGTTTTACATTACATTGCATATTGACATTCAACAAACAGAATTCTTATGATTTTGGAAATAGATAATTTTTAAGACTCTTTTTGCTGACGTAATTAACAATAATTCTTACCACGATCACTTTGCCAATTAGATTGAAATTAGATTGAAGTAAAAAAAGAACAATAAAAATATTTTTTTAGAAGAATTGCAGGTTTAAAAAATTGCGATAATTCAAATTGTTTAAAGAATAAAAACTCATTATATAGTATACTCGCAAAAATCCGCATTATCTAAAGATGATACGATATCGGCTTATCGTGCAGTATTTACTCTCGTCCTAGCTGCACATAATATTTATGAAGCAACCCTGGTCTTTGACTATCCTTCCAGGACGCAGGTATGAAAGTGTAACTGTCAAAATCAGCCTGTTTAAAAGCATTTGTATTATAGACAGCTTGTATTTATAAATCTTGAGAACCATAATAATACCAGGTACCCACGTTTACGAATCTCATCATGAATAACCTGTTATGCTACTTAAAAAATATTGTTCATGTTATGAAAGGTTATGGAAAAATGTAGGTAAAATTTGTAAGCATGTTTTTCTTAAAAAAAATGTAAGCGAAATTTGTAAGCAAGTTTTTCTTGCACATGTACCTAGCTAAGAAGACGTTATACGCGAAAGAGATCCGTTATCTCTGAGACAAAAGAGAACATGGCCAGAGCTACCCTCCCTAGCCATGAACAGAGATAATTGGAAAGCCCTTGAGTCAGCTTCAGACTCCACAGAGAAGTAAAGGGATTAAGGAGAATAAGAATACGCCCGTTCGCTCGGAAATCAATAATCATTTTGGGTTTAATAAAATATGAAAATAACTGCTATTATGGCACGGAGCGTAAGTGCAAACCAGCGTTATGCGGGTTCGAGATCCCGATGTTTTGAATACATTGATCGTTGAAATTACAAATTCGTTTCCTAAAAGACAAATAACGTCCCTCTGAGAGAAATTTTTGGTATATCATTCGAGTACTAGAAGATTTTCCGTAAAAAATAGGAAAAAAAAGTGCGACTTCGAACCTCAATATGTCTCCTAGCAGTTGATTGCTTTTGCTAAACATAGTTCCTTTGCATAAAAAATGCGAGAATACCTACATAATTTCAGAGTGATACCATAAAGATCTACCCTCTGTACGTCATAAACGTTATATCTTGCCCAGTCAACTCGTTGTTATTGTAGCTTACAGTGGCTGTTGGCAAAAATATACATCTTACAGAGGAACTTGTTTGTATCATTACTTTTCACACCTCCTGCTCGACAATGCCTTATTACGTACCGTCAAATATCATCGTAAAGCATGGCCTTGTCTCTCGAGGGCAATAATAATGAAGAATTTCCCTAGGGAATAAAGTGATTTGAATTTAGAATGTCAAAATTCGCATGAAAACTATGGAGAAGCCCCGCATTGCAATTCGAAATTCGAATTGTTGTTCGAAACTCACCTCTTTTTTTTCTTTTTTTTCTGAAATACTGTGTCCTGTGACCGCGCGAAACACCAACAAAAAAAAAGAAAAAAAGGCGCGAATTGCAAATACGAATTTAAAAGTTATATTCAATTTAAGTTGCTAAGCCGTAAAAGAGTGTGGACTTTATATTTAATTTCAGGTTTTAATACATATTTTCAACTTATGCAGCCCTGTCTTTTTATTGTCTCCCAGATGGTGTGAAAAGTAGAGTATTCACCTCTGGAATAAAACATGTCTTAGTCTCGGGCGGTATGAACCCCTCGCTTCACTCAGGACTCTACATAACTCCCTCGCTTCGCTCAGGAGTTAAAATTTAACTCCCTCGCTGCGCTCGCGAGTTAACTCGGAGTCCTTCGCTCCGCTCAGGGTTCAATATGCCGCCCATGACATAATACATGGTTTTATTCCCTTAGTACATAATCTACTATTTTGTTTGCAAAATGCTTTCATTTAAAGTGCTCTAGAACACAAAGTCTCAAGGACAGCAAAGAGACACAAAATAAAAAATGTAACTTTTGATCGAATCGAATTGGAATTACATTATTTGAAAATCTGCACACGGATCATGCTGAGGGCAATAAAAAAAAAACTGGAATATCAGGGAAGAAAAGTACAACTTTGATCCCTCATTTGAGGGAATCAAGGGATCTTTTCTGAATAGCAGGTGTGAAAAAACATTTTCATCATATAAACTTTTCATTAGACTCAAACTTCTTTTTTACTAGTTTATTCGTAATTCCAAACACGATTAAACCCGATTTGTGACCTTTAAATATATTGGTTAAGTCTTTGGTAAATTAAAACCAAACAACATTTGAAGAGGATTCGCTTCGTGAGGCACCCTTCTTAACTAATCAGTCGTCAGCCCTGGCCATATCGGTCGCTAATCAATAGTTCATTTCAAGGTTACTTGAATGGCGGAAAGCTATTAGTTTAGGTATTACCACAGTCTTTGAACAAGCGCGTCTTCAAGAGCTCGAGGCCAAACGTCAGTTTCGGAAAACTCGTCCTAGGCCTCCCTCCAAATACACATATAACTCTAGCGGTCAACTGCATTGCGACATCTGGTACCGTTGTGTTTAAGAGCAAATTCGGCTTTGCATCCCATGTCCGAGGTCATGCTCGGGTCTGAGATGGTTCCTTGTCGGAGTGTCTTCGTCGAAATCGTTGTGGATGACATCATCGTAATCATCATCAATGCATTATTTTTATAGATGTATTTTGGAGAGTGTACACAGGGGCTACATGAACTAATACCCCCATCCCCTTTCTTCCATCGGACAACCAGAGAGCTGGCTCATATGCATGCATTTGTCGTGGAAATTCCGCAACTTCGCACCAAGCAATTCGCGAATTCTTTTATATTAAGAACGGCAAAGATGTGGAACGCGTTGCCGTTACCTATTTTTCCAGAGACATATAACCTGGGTGTCTTTAAAACTAGAGTAAACCGGCATTTAACAGGTAAATACGTAACATCTTAGATCCCGTCTTCGCTTACAAAAAAAAGGTCTTATAGCTCAAAAAGTTGGGAGCACGCATGAAAAATTATTTGAAAATGTTTTCCGAGACAAGAGAATGTGAAAAAAATGTGTATATTAAACTAGTACCATACATAAGCAGCCTATATACGTCCCACTGTAGGGCACAGGCCTTCTCTCAGAGAGAGAGTATGGG
Source organism: Yponomeuta cagnagella (assembly GCA_947310995.1). NCBI lineage: Eukaryota > Metazoa > Arthropoda > Insecta > Lepidoptera > Yponomeutidae > Yponomeuta > Yponomeuta cagnagella. Next base: position 17,554,595 of record OX371277.1, read on the forward strand.
CTTAATCACCATGCGTGCCCACCGCGGATTGACGATTTCAAGCGCTGAGGCATGTGAATAGCTCAGACACCCAGGTTTCCTCACGATGTTTTCCTTCACAGTTAGCGAGTGGGTTTTAAAATACTTTACTCTCTAATGATTAGCATCAAATGTCTAATGTCAAATCTGAAAAAATATGCATTACTTTTCAATGTCCTACCTAGGGCCGTCGGTCATTATTTTAATGATTTTTTAAGCTTTATAGCATCAAAAACAATCGTGAACATGAGTCTAAACTATCACTATATATATGGAAAACCATATTTGAGCTGTACTGAGTTTTTTATAATAAAAAATATACCCAAATGACTATGACTGAGTGTGTTGTGACGTCGGTCGTCAACATTCTAGGATTTGTATTTCTATAATTTCAAAAGTGCCTACTTTTCCCCCAACAATTCGCTCGCGCAGCGCAATAACAAAATCCCATACAAATCCGTGCACTCGGAGAACCCAGTCTTAACTGACATTATGTCTACGTACGACTTTATCACTGTGTTTTGTGTCGTTCCTTCTTGAAGTAATAAAACCAGGATTCTAAGTAGGTACCACGGCTGTCACGTAAACCAGCTGAATGGGGGTTATTGGTATTCAACATATTCACATATTAACTTTTATTATGCACCAGGTAGGATTTCCTTATATGTAAATAAACCAAAAACATAACATAAACTCACGCCTGTATCCCGGAGGGGTACACGGAGACCAGGGTCTGCCACTGACCGCGATCCTGATAGATCTCTTTCGCTTCGTCAACATTATTTAGTCGTTGCATGCACGCACGTCGGTTTCGGGTTTCTTTTATCTTGCTCTTAGCTAATACCTACGAGTACATCCCCTATTTGGTTTGGCAGATGTATTTGGTTTGGTTTGGTATGGAAACAAACCGTTGTTAATATACAATGCGGAAAAATGCACTTATACATCTCTTTAGTACCAAATACGGGGGTGAGGATATATTAGCGAAGGACAAGATAAAAAGTACCTGAATCCAGTGTGAGTGCGTGCAGCGACTAATGAATGATGATGAGGCGTAAGAGGTTTGTCAGGATCGTGGCAAATCTAGGACTCTGCCTACCCCTCCGCAATAAAGGCGTGAGTTATTTTATGTAATCGTCATCATCATCATTCAGCCACAAGAAGTCCACTGCCGGACATAGGCTTTCTTCATAGTTTTCCAAAAAGACCGGTTGGAAGAGGCCTGCATCCAGCGCCTTCCTGCCACTTGGATGAGGTCATCTGTCCATCTTGTGGCTGGTCGTCCGACGCTGCGCCTGCCGATATGTGGTCTCCATTCGAGAACTTTTCGGCCCCATCGGCCATCAGTTCTGCGTGCTATGTACCCCGCCCACTGCCACTTCAACTTACTAATCCGCTGGGCTATGTCGACGACTTTCGTTCGTCTACGGATCTCATCATTTCTGATTCGATCTCGTAGAGAAATTCCGAGCATAGCCCTTTCCATAGCTCGTTGCGTGACCTTGAGCCTTCTTATGAGGCCCACGTTTCAGTGCCATAAGTCATCACTGGTAATACACACTGTGAGGTATATTACACGAAAAGACTTTTCTAAGTTTCCCAAATGCTGCCCAGCCGAGTTGGATTCGACAATTGACCTCTTTCACGAAGTTGGACCGGCCTAGTTGGACTGTTTGTCCTAAGTAGACGTATTTGTCTACAACTTCGAGAGTCGAGACGGTGTAATCGTATCTCGTGGTAATTGATTTCCTTAGTCGCCTTAAGAAAATCTCGCCGATAATTTCGCCGAAGACATCCACGAAAGGAAATGGAGTGACGCTATTCTTAATCTGGCGTCACACGGAGCATCATCAGCCCAGCATCGGGCAGCAGCGTCTTCCTGAGATTCCAACCGCATACTGCGATCGCCAACCCGCCTGTCAAGCGTGACGATTATGGCAAAACCCCTCATGGTTATGAAAACTACGAAGGAGGCCTGTGTCCTGCAGTGGGCGTCAAATGGCTGATGAGGTATCTCTTTGGTAATTTGCTCTTTCTACGCCCTTCTTTCATCTCATTAATTCGGGAATGCCCATGCTTATTTTCTATGTATATGTACGAAACAGTACATGAAGAAGGTGCATGGCACGTTGTAAAAAGGTTATTTTTATTTTTATGTTAAAGAGTTGTCTTTGGTTAATTTTCACTATGCATCTTCACCCATTACTAGACGGTTGTGTCAGTCATTTTTCTATTTCCTTTGATCGAGCTAGAAACATATTTTGTTTATATCTAGAGTAAGTTTGTCTGTTAAAGAGTATAAATATGTAAATGTATATTGATAACCTTCATTCCACGTATCTACGTCGTTCCCAAGTGAGATTATTAAACCGGTATCATGAAATCTTCAGTGAACTTTAATATAAAGGACGCGCGTTTAAAGCGAGGGTATTAGGATAAAATAAGTTTTTTTTTTGTATTGTAGTAAGTATTGACTGCCTCGTTGGCCTAGCGGTATCACGTCCGATTCCGATGCTGGGTTCGATCCCCGCTGGGGGTTGGCGGACATTTGTACAAATGGTTGCAGTCTGGGCGTATTTCTATGTTTGAGATGTCCTTGCCTGGTTACCATAGCACTGGTTATCCTAGTTTGGCACCGGGAAATGTGATTGTGTTGTGTGGAAGTTATTTATTAGATATTATTATTTATTTATTCAAATAACCGCGAATTGAATGGCACAGTACCAAATGTACCAAATGTCGTCATCCGACGCCGGACGAAGGTCGAAGATATTGGTGACCGAATGTCGAGTCCGAAGTGGCATTGGTCAGGACACGCGGTGAGGCGGGAAGATGGCAGGTGGACCAGGACAGTAACTGAGTGGTGGTCAAGAACCGGGTGGCGGTCAGTGGGTACATCGACACTGTCGTCAAAGGACCCGTGGATACGAATGGCGAGAGACCGCGAAAGATGGCGTAATGGGGAAAAGGCCTAGACTCAGCAGTGGGGAGAGGTGGGCTGATGATGATGATGAACAATATTAGAAGTAGTGGTTGCACAGATAGAATAAATTATTATGCTCGGTTAAGCCGGGAATCGCTCGTAGCCCCGGCTGCCTGAGTGATCTTAAACGATCACGAAGGTTAAGCAACACAGGGCGCGTTCAGTGCATGGATTGGTCGCCGTCTATGCCTAATGCTAGGCATTTTTCCCACCGGTTCCGTGCTTCACAAGGCACGTTAAGCTGTTGGTGCCGGCTGCCGTCGATAGATGGCAGTCGTTAAGCCAAGTCAGAGGCCTTAGGGCGGCTTGACAACTTCTGACAGTAGACGAGCCACTAGTCTACAAGCCTCCACCAATCCGGACTTGGCCCCCGTGGTGGAGTATGGCCTATACCTTCCTCAGGGAAGAGACCCGTGCCCCTCGGTGGGGACATAATGGGTTGATGATGAAGCCGGGTTTGTACGATCTTAGTACATTCGGACCGAGTGACCTATTTTAGCTACTAAAACACTGCTCGTATGAAAACAACAAATTTTGGTGCACTCGGACGTGTTCTACTCGTGTAGCTGGCTAAGATGAAATCGCGAAAACAAAATGGCACCAATAGTAAAACTCCTACGTCTCGTAACAATAAAAAGTGAAGTGACAGTAAAATGTTGACGTTTGTGGATTTTTATGAAGCTGTGGAAGTGTTACAAGTTCAACTACGTGTGCATTTCAAAATCTAGATCATTTTGGAGAGAAAATGGCCAAAAAAACTCTGAACTTAGTCTTTATTAACAGAGTTTATGATATAAAAGATGTGTGTACTGTAATATCTCTACTTATTGAAATACAGATTTTAGGTGCAATATTATTTTATACTACTCTTTTTTTTCGATTCCCTAGCCTAGCTGGGGATCGACTGACATCTAAAACAAAACGTAACGATTCCCTTCAAAATATTCAAAATAAGACGAGAAGGCTCTGCCAGCCAGCTTCTATAAAGGAGAATCGTTACATTTCCCCCCCGGTTATCATAAAATTTTAATTACAATTAAAATTTACCCTAGCTAACACACTTCGGTAACCTAACGTCAGTCATCTGTCCTACAGTGTCGGGGAAATTGTACAATCCCGGCGAACGCATGACGCTCCGTTACTAATTCGGTCAGTGTGCCAGAACAATTCAAAGACCATCAAGACAATCTAGTCAATATTCACAAAACCTCCAAGTTATTTACAATTAAAACGCAAGAGAAAATTGGTCTATGACTGAACGGACAGACCCCCTCTCGGCAAAACCCAACAAAAAACCGAGAAGACCCCATCGAACGCCGCTTCAAGTTTCACAATTATAAGTCCTACCTACCCCATAAACTTAAATAAACTAGCTAGACATTCTACAATCTTAAAAACTTAAATAAACTATCGCACTTCACTTTAACCGAACGACACTCTACCTGCCTACTCCTGTTAAAGTTGTGAGGATTCCACCTTTGAAATAGTGAAATGGCAAAGCTTCTGTGGTCCGGACTTCCTTTTCAAGAACCCGCATCAAATAAGCAAGACCAATATCTCTAATCAAATGCACAATGCAACACTCTCTTCTATATTCTGGACTACCAGCAGTCGACAAATAATCGCATATCAAAACCTGTCTCTACTTTTTGTTGAACACTGATCCAAGCCCATGTTGAACTCGCCAAAAGCCAACAAAGCTTCCTCACCAAGCTATGCTTGTTATGTGAAGGGAGAGTCAACCTATAGACTTGTACCCTGGAATCAACAACCCTAACAGCTACCTATTCTTTAGCTTCTCGTTATTTTTTTTACGGTCTTGCAACCATTGGGTTCTGGAACGTTTATACAAATGGCCCGGCCTCGCTGCCTCTCTCTGCAGCTACTTTGCCATCTCCATAGCTCCTCACAGCTTTAAGCTCGTTCTCTCGTACAACATGAAAGACAAACACAACATTAGATCATAATATTTACAATTTTTACAGTCACAACTACACTAATATCCTATTAAAGAATTTTTTCATACGGGTTACATGTACTACACTCTCTCTCTGGCTATTAATCCCTACAACCACATAATTTACCGGAGAAGTGCGTCTAATAACCCTATATGGCCCTTTGTACATCCTACATTACTTCTTCTTCTTCTTGTCCGTCTCCTAGGACAAAACATCATTATCAGTAGCCTTTTTTTTCTCTTTCGTGCCCTGACAATTTTTTCCGTGGCTCTGCGCGTTATGAGTTTAAATGGCTTTCCTTTATTTTGAGCCTCATCACGTAGGAACCGAATACCAGCCTTCGATTCAGCATTACGTTGAAACAGTGGCTCTCCACTACATATGGACAAATGAGGCGAACACTTACATGTTGCTTGCGCTGTTGTTTTGAGTGTCTCACCTATGACCTGGACCTGGTTTTCCACGATTTTCCTATGAGTTCCCGAGTCTGGATAAGGAGACTCGTGGATCGGAATGTCATCAAAAAACTTTATCTTCCCTTCTTCTAAACTAAATACGCCTAAGTCCTTCTTTTGAAAAGAAACTTGTTCCCGATCCTTCTCCAACAGTCCTGTCAAACTTCGTTTTTGAAAATCAAAGGACTCTTTTTCTAAATCAACTTGACCTCTTTCCTGCCCAACCTCTATTGGGTAACACTTGTCCTCCTTTTGTTCCACAAAGGCCGTAGAAGTTGAACATTCCTCCTTCTTTACTTGACTATGACATGACTTTTCATTTGTCAATGTCACAGATTCGGATTCATCCGTTGTCGCCTGCGCTGTCTGATACGATGTGGGCGCTGTATGACTCAAAGCCGATACTGCGTGGCTCTGAATGGTGGTTTCCTTCTCGGGCTGGACATCGACTTCCTTCGGACTTGGCTGCTGACCCTGAAACTGGTTGCCAAGTTTGTAGCCGTGCTCCACCGGAGGTTCATACGAAGCAACATCCTTCTGCGTAGGCGGAGAATGAAATATATAACCGAACTCGGCTTTTAGTTTATCGATTATCTCATCATAGGTCAACCCATCTTCAGAAATTTCCCTGTAAAAATATAGCGCTGCTCCCGACAGGTATACGGAAACAATAATCTGCTTCTCTTTATCCGTCCATTCATGGAGGACTGCGATGGCCTCAAACTGCCGGACAAACTCGAAAACGTCAGTTGTCAAGCCATCGAACGTGGTGGCCATTACACATACACAGCATCTAATAAAATCTTCTTATCGTATCTTCACTATACAAAATAAACACTAGACCACTTAGCTTTTTTCCTTTCTTAAGGCTTGGTAGCCCGGGGTGGCGTGATCCACGCAAACTTGCTCCTTATGCGCGTTCAAAATTGCGCCTTAGTGCTCTACACAGTGGGTGAGCACGCACTTCAATAGTCCTTTATAGGTGACTCATCTTTGGGCAACTCGCCTGGCTGCAAGAAAACTCGGGTATCTTCTTCCCTATTCGTACGCGAGGCACCAACTCGTGCACACTTCGGGCGCGAACTAAATTTTTTAATGGGGATTTTAGGCGCCTCCACCAATATGTAATATCTCTACTTATTGAAATACAGATTTTAGGTGCAATATTATTTTATACTACTCTTTTTTTTCGATTCCCTAGCCTAGCTGGGGATCGACTGACATTTAAAACAAAACGTAACGATTCCCTTCAAAATATTCAAAATAAGACGAGAAGGCTCTGCCAGCCAGCTTCTATAAAGGAGAATCGTTACAGTACACCACCATCCAAGTGGACTACAGTTTTTAGTTAGTGAGATGAATCACTCTGTCCGAGCGTACTAAGATCGTGAAAACGAGGCTTTATTGTGATAAACGGCTTTTGCCTGGGAGGTTGGCTAATTAAAAGTACTGGAAGAGATCTACGGCCGCTTTCTTTCTTTGTTAAACCAACGTATGTAGATGAGCTCTACATACTTTTATGTACAGAATCATCATCATCATCATCACCTACCTCTGCCCACTGCTGGGTGTAGGCCTTTTTCCCATTTCCCAAGCGTATGACTCACTTATTTTTAATCACAAATAACTTTATTTTGCCGCCACAAAAATAAAGTTGCTTATCGTTAGTTTCAAGTGATAAGTTTAAGATATGTCTTTGCTTTTACAGGGTGAAATTTGACTGAGTCGTCGAAATTTTTAAACAACTTTTAATTAGTATTTTAAGTTAGCATTTTAAGTTAGTACCCACTATTGGAGCGCTGCGGTACGGTGGTGAATAATAAAAGTGTTTATTGGTTTAAAAAAAATATCCTTTAAAATGTGTATATTTATTTTGTTATTGAAATATTCTTCTATGTCGACGAGTTCATTTAAAGGGTGATATTTGTATTTTAGTTTTAATTCTCACTTAAGTAAAATGTATTGGTAACAGAACTTTCCTTTAAAATATGTCGTTTTATGTCGCCCAGAAGAATCTAGATTGTTGATTCTACAGGGGAACTTTCAATTCGTTTGCCGTATTTTACGGGGATCTTCTAACCCCGATTCAGAAACATATGTAGCTAGTTTTGAAAAAAAATACGCGTCAAAAAAATATATTTTTTGTTACCAAAAATTACTTCACGCATAAACAAACAATATCATCACGAAAAGTACTAAAAATAAAAAGTAGGTACTTTTGGAACGTCTTATGGTTGGCGCGGGCCAATTCAATTGTTCTTTTAATTGTTTGTGCATATCGAACGTCAGACTCTTACGCAGTTAATATATTAGAAAACATTTTTCAACAATATGGTACTTAAAAATCCAATTAAGAGCCTAAAAATTTAACCCATGCCGGGATTGCACCCGCGACCTCTGGCTAACCGTGCCAGCGCTCTCCCAACTGAGCTAATGGGCAAGTGCAGGCATCCGCGAAATTTCGAACCTCTTTATAAACTCCTCTGTATTACGTACAGCCTTTTAGCCTCTAAATAGATTTTTAAAGTTGTCCTCAGCACGGATTAGTGAAACAAAATTAATATAGTTAAGGCACTTCCTAACACTTCAAATTTGCATTCACAGTTTGGAGCCAAAGATCGGAAAATCACGAATATTTCCAAATATGTTTTACCATTGCTGATAAATCGTTAATAATACTGTTTTGCACAATGATAGGAACATTCCACCAAAATACGGTGAAGGAATTCAAAGTCACCCTGTAGTTTTGATCGGACGCAACACAAGATAGATGAACAACACCTATATTCGCGCACCAAATCCTGAACGATTCCAATCGTCCAAACACGTCTAACTGTCAAATTCCAAACCAATTTTGATTTGGTGCGCATAATTATTCTTCTGCCCACTATAACACTGACTACTATAGTGCCTGGGATATATTTTTAGATGGTGTAGGCAACGAATGCGTAGGCTAATATTATGAATAGGATCCTAATGGTCTTATGTCAACACAAAGTTTGATCTTCATTTGAGCCACTATTGTCGAACTTTGAAAGGCTGGTCCCTCGATGAACGCATTAAAAAGTTCCAAGTTTGTTTGTGAAGGCTTACTTTATAGAACTTTGTCATATCAAGGGTTTGAAATATATGTTTTTTTTCTGTCAATAAAACGAACGTGTTCTTTAAAAATACCAGGTAGTTTAATAAAATATTTTTATGTCTTCTTTCACAACAGAATGACTACTAAAACTAAACATTGAAATGTTAGACATTCATCACAGGCCTTTGCGTCCGTTACGGACGATTAAGCAGTGCCCAAGAGTTTGACACTTTTTCGAATGACTAAAAAAGGGGATTCGAGAGCGGCAAGCCCTACTGCATGTAGGGCATATATAAAAAGAAACGTCCAGAGTCGGGTCGTACGGATTTGGTGCCTTCTGGCTCTCTTGTCCGCCAGTGCCGAGCACCATACTTTGTCGCAGGTCTTGCGGCCCTCCCGAACTTCCTCTCTCCAGGCGTCTCTGTCCACAGCAAGTTTATCCCAACTATCGTGACATTGGAACAAACAATAATTGGTAATAACATTAAGATTTGAAACAGTTTGTCCAACCACGGTAACCGTGAAGGAAAACCTGTGTGAGGCGTTCACATACTTCAGCGCTTAAAATCACCAATCCGCAGTGGGCACGCGTGGTGCTTAAGCCCATACTCTTTCTCTGAAGAGTAGGCCTGTGCCCTTTAGTGGGACATATACAGGCTGCTATGTTTATGTCTAACCTTGGCGCCAATATTTTCTACACTTATAACGAATACTAAAACTAATATCAGTCATATTTGGCCACATCATCCCTATAACAATAGCAATCGTCTATTGCGATTCTGTTCCAGTTCATTTGGGTTCCAATCTCATCATAACGCGTTATCCGCTTCAGATTTACCAATATTTACATGAATAGTGATAGCTTCATCGGTATCCGACTTTAGAACGACATCGTTCCATTGCACCTCCGCCTTTTTGCTGTAAGTTTCATTCTCTATAATGACAGCTGACTTAGTACACAAAGCCTTACTTTGGAATTCAATAACTGCACAGTACGCACTTTTCTTAGGCGTCTTAATTTCTGCAGAGTATCCTAATTTGCGCCTCATCACCTCGACTTTCACGTGGTAATTGTAAATGCACACTTTGATGATGAACGCGCTCTTATGATGGAGCAGGATGATCTTGTATTTGGTTCTGCAGCACGCGGTTTTCTTGAGTTTCGTTTGGAAGTTTTCTATGAGTATCTTGATCTTCTGCGAGTAGACAGCGATGATGTTGTGTGTGCCTTGGAGGTGTTTGGAGAGTTCCTCGAAGGCTACGGAGCAACAGTTGGAGGCTATGGGGCAGGTGATCTGGTCATATTTGCACTCTTCCTCGTGTTTGACCCGCGTAGTAGCTGTCAGGTATTCGGAGCAGCCGCGTCTGTGAACGAAGAAAACTGGACATTAGCACATTGATTCAGCTGACTGCGGTGGAGCTCAAAAGGAGGGTAATATGTGTGGCTCGTTTGCATGTATGTATGTTTGTAAGTAGTAAGTTTTATGTTCCCTTACAACTCCTTAACTAATTATCAGATTTTGAAAAATAAAATCTTAGTCGGTTCGTCATGTTTGCGCGAGTTGCGCGAGGCATAAATCAAGCAAAAAAAATTACAAATCACTAAAAAGGCGAAAATAAAAAACTAAATTAAGAAATAATCCACAACCCGTCGGATAGTACTAAGCAGGCGGGACTTAAATTCAACATTGTAGTCGATTGGTTATTTGTTAATTTAGTTTTTTTTGGAAGTTCTTTTCTGTAAATCTTTGTATTGTAAAGTGCTGGCGCACCTGTTAAAGGTATCAATAAATGGTTGAGATAATAAAATAAAAACACACCTAATTCAGACTTGCCTCTATACAATTAAAGAGTATTTAACGGAATTAAATAATAATTTATGTTAGACTTAGTAGATTTTAATTACTTATACTATTATTAGTTAGTAACTAGCTATAACAAATACAGTCTTATTCTAGCATATAAGTCGCAAAAAATTGCAAAAAAGCAAGAAATGTTCCTAGTCTAGCATGTAAGTTACTATGTTGCAATACCTGTAAAAGGTAGCTAAGTTTCCAAGTACTCTGCTTCTAGTCTAGCAAGTACAGGGTTTTATTCTAGCATATAAGTAACTATGTTCAAAGTTATTATGTTACATATTTTTAGTATAAGTATAACTTTTTAGTGCTATAGTGTTTTGAAGATGGTTTTTATTTTTTATTAAAAAAAAAAAGTTTGTCCTTATTTTAAGTTGCTCAGATTATATTATCATATCCCCAGTCTTACTAAAGAAATCTGGGTGCTTTTTTATGCATAAGCACATTTAAAGAAATATATACAGGGATGGTAAAGGCAATACTAGACATTTATTGAATGATGGTTTCCAGATAGAAATCCAGCTCTAATTAAGTAATTAAATTAATCTAATTTCTTAATTAAGACCTTTTGTACATACATTTAGACACAGAAATGGCCACGGATCAATAAGCTCACACAGCGTAATTGATATTTTAATCTTTGCTTTCGTAGCATTTCCATTGCAAAGATGTCTTGTTATTATCTACCTACATACTTAGTTGTTATGTTACGAACAACAAGTTATGTAACATTGCCAATTAAATAGATGAACAAAATAAATATGATACGAAATAAGTCATTTTCACGATATTTATCGAAAGAAAATACGTATTATTTTTCTTAATGAGACCATTCTGCTATGATTTGATTGGTCATAATAAAATATTATTTGGTTTAATATCTCTATAATATCCGAAAATATAATGCGGTTTAGTGGTTTTTCCTCATGTTATGTATGAAAACAAGGTCTCTACCTATATTAGAAGAAATGGAGGAAAAAACGGGCCGAAGGTTCCGTACTCGCGCTTGGCCGTTTTTTATTATTTGTCGTTAGAACATATTATTATAGTAAGTCCCGCAATCACGCCAAGTTTGATGCATGTATGTATTACTGTTTTCATTATAGAGCATAAAATCGAGCTTTTCCCGAACTTGAAAGACAATTTTTTTATGATTTCATTACAAATTATAGTCTTCAGATATTTCCCTGCAGTTGTAGTATAAGACAATATTACTTTCCAAGTTTCATAGTGCAAGTTCAACGGAAAGTACCATATAATTGTTGATTCCCTTGAGTGTCGAAATATAAGTTGTACGGCCGTATCTTTTTTTTTACGTTAACTTATAAGTTAGATTTTAAGGTACTGTAGACTTGAGTTTGGTGATGGTTTTAATTTCAACTCGATACCTACTCGCGTTTTCGAGATAAAGGGTCTTGACAGACAGACGGATGATCGGACGGACGGACAACTAAGTAAACCTATAACGGTTCCGTTTTTTCCTTTTGAGATACGGAACCCTAAAAACAATCTGTAAAACATTAGTCATTAATATCATCAAGTGTGCAAAATATAACCAGCTGATGAGCAGCTATCTGTTTGTGCCACTCGCCGTAGAAACCACTGGAGTTTGGGGTACCCAGGGGAAAGTTTTTGTTAAGGAGATAGGGCATCGTCTCAGGAACCGTGGCTTTGACTACCGCTCAGGGGCAATTTTGATGCAAAGGATATCCCTCGCTGTGCAGCGCGGTAACGCTGCCAGTGTCATGGGTACCTTTGGGTCGGACATGTCTCGGGGCGGTTTATTTAATTGACTGTACTTGTGTGTGTGTGTGTGTGTGTGTGTGTGTTTTTTGTTGCCTTTATTTTTATTTTGTTTTTTATATTTTTGACATTGTTTTTACTTCTTATTAAGTCTAATTGATTGACTTTTTTTTTAAATGTATTTTTGACAATTGAAACACTTGACATTTTTTATATAACTGGCATGAATTCTATTGACGTTTTCTGTACAGTTAAGTTTAACTTGTATAGCTATTTAATTACTTAGAGCTACATTAGCACTACGTAATTTAAAAAAAATATATTTTATCTTATCTTTAAGCGTTATATAAAAACTTCTACCTATGTTTCTTTATGAGAATGGACACCTAGTTTAACTTGTAACGTTCATTAAGTCGCAGTTTCTGTGTTACTTTGAATAAAAATTATTTTACGATTTTGATCTAAGCTAAAAATGTGGTGATTTAAACATCAAATAAAACACGATCAGGATCTTAATTAATGGCTCGGATTACTTTATACGACACCTATTGTTTGTGTGTCATAAACTGGTTCCTCGTCGTAACAGTAGCGTGTATCCACCCTGGTTGTAAATGTAGACCCTATTGCTTTGGCCAAAACGTGTAAAACGACTTAAATAAGGTTTATTATCTTATCACTAGTTTACAATGTGTTGAATATAACATCGCATTTTCCCTATCTTCGTTATCAATGACCACTTCCAACCTCATAACAACATTGCCATAAACAATTAAAGATTATCGGTCTTATTTATAAAAACACGACTCCTTAAAACACTCCTCAGAGGCAGTTTATATAGTAGTAGTTTCTCTTTAGGGAAAGACGTAACCACAGATTATTTAAACTTCCTCTGAGGAGAGTTTTAAAGTAATCGTGTTTTTATAAATAAGATCATACATCGATAAAAATCTGAAACGATAACAAAATAGGCTATGTGCTTTTATGCGTAACTTAATGAATGTTACAAAGTTAAACATAGTGTTAATTAAATTTCAAGATTTAGACCGATTCGGAGAAAAAAAGACAAGAATCATCATCATCTATATAATTACTTCGGGCATTTTGGATTCATAAGCACCCTATATACGTCCCACTGTAGGGCACAGGCCTTCTCTCAGAGAGAGAGTGTGGGCTTAATTACCACGCGTGTCCACCGCGGATTGGCGATTTCAAGCGCTGAGGTATGTAAATAGCTCAGACACTCTGGTTTCCTCACGATGTTTTCCTTCACAGTTAGCGAGTAGTATTGCTACTATACATGCCCGCACTGGGAATCGAACCTGGGTCTTCCGCTTCCGAGTCCAATGTTCTACCCACTAGGCTACCACCGCTATTGTGGATTATATTTTATTTATTCATAATAAAAGATGAAAAACCACAATTACATCAGTTTGCCAAACTGCCAATGCAGTTTATTGGCAAGCTCTTGGCAACAATACACAATCTACACTACTAACAGTATCGATAGTACTTTCTGAGTCTGAAGCGTAAGATGGGTTTATAAACTGCTTAAAACAAAGCGCTTTGGGTTTTCACATGTTATCTTTTGCTGCCCTTTTGCGCAGTTTATTTTGTTTATTACTGTGACGACTAAACGACTTAATAACCTATAGTCGTGGAAAACTATAATTCGTTATTTAAGTGTTCAGTTTAATTACACATGTAAATTTGTCCTACTGGTTGGTTTTCCTAATAAATAAAAATGAAATTAAAAATAAAAACCGACCATGTGCGAGTCGGACTCGCGCACGAAGGGTTCCGTACCATTATCTATGCAACATTCGAATAATTGAAGCGTCGACCTGTTGCCGTTATTAATATCGAGCAAAAAACGGCAAAAAAATCGCGTTTATTGTATGGGAGCCCCACTTAAATATTTATTTTATTCTATTTTTATCTGCGAAAATTTCAACTGTCTACCTATCACGGTTCATGAGATACAGCCTGGTGATAGACAGACAGACAAACAGACGCACAGTAGTCTTAGTAGTAGAAATTAAATGCTTCAACGTCATTCTCTTTTAAGTTTCCATGTAATTTACTTTTTCCTTCTTGTAATGGCTAGTTACCAGGTATTAAGTAGGCAACCAGTTAAAATTTCAAGTTAAAACATATGTGTAAACAGTCACAAAAGAACTCTTTAGTAACAAGTGGCAAGTAAATGTTTAAGTGACCAAGTAAATTAGTTAATATTTATTTTTTTGGTTTTGTAACCTCGCCCCCGCACCTCGCAGACCCACCCCCAGTGGACCTATTTTTTTATGTAAATAAATTGCGTTGCGTGTGAACGCCTGACCACCTCAAATTAACTTGAAATTTACTTGCGTGCTGAGTCAATAAAGAGCTGTTTACACTTACAAATATAGTTAACTAATTGCACTTTAAATAAATGTATAACAAAAGTCCAAATAATTCACTTCTTCATTTGGCGCCTGGTAACGGAGATTTAGTTATCAATTCGTGTATCTGTATTTTGGAGGCTGATAGGCTTAACAAGGAAAGCTACTCCATTTGAACAACTGTTGTGCCTATAAGTACGCAACAATAAAGGCGAAAATAAACCTATAGATGCCACAAATTTATTTGTCGATGTCGTAAAATCGTAAAAAGCCCTGTTTCATTCCCGGTAACACTTTGTTTGAGTGGTCCCAATAAAATCTAGTTTAACGATCATAGGTATTGCTCTTGCGCAAATAAACCGTTAACCTCCGAATTAGGTTCAGCTAAGATGACGTCTTATAGTTGCCACACAATGTACTCGTAAAATGCTTAAAAGTTGTTGGTAATTAACATAGATGTTAGTAGCAAAGTGGACAGTAAAATCTAAAGCGAAAAGTTAACTTAGATGATGTCTTGCAGTTGCCATACAATGCATCCGTGAAATACTTAAAAATTATAGCTAATTAGCACAGATTTTAGTTGAAAACTTCGCTGTAAATTTTAAAGCCGGATGCACTGCACAAAGGCACTGAAAAATAATCCGCGCTGTGACTGACTTGGTCGACAAATTAGGTTAGGATGAGTTCGCATTTCTTGGGGCTGAATCAAGATTATCGCTTGGAGAAATTGACGAAACCGGAAATAACGGCGGCGACCCAAAATATTCTTTTGTGGAAAAAAAGGTCCACGACTTCTTTGCTCGTTACATTTGGGATCAAAATGGGTATAAATAGAGGCATCTTGGAAGCGATGGCAAACATACGGAATGTAGAGTACCTAGTAGTTACGCTAGTATATATTATTATGTACGTAGGGAAATTTATCGTGTTTTTTTCAAAAAATGTGTGAAGCACACTTTGTGCCAAAGAAGCTACTATAACATTAAAGATTATTTAAATGACAATGATGTCTGGAAATAAAGCCAGTTCAATGCATGAGTTTTAGAACATTTATATCATCATCAGCCATTTGACGCCCACTGCAGGACATAGGCCTCCATCATGGTTTTTAACCTCCTGGTTGATTTCCTTAGTCGCCTTCTACGACATCCACGGAAGAAAATGAAGTGACGCTATTCTTAATCCGGCGCCACACGGTTATGAAAACCACGAAGGAGGCCTATGTCCTGCAGTGGGCGTCAAATGGCTGATGATGATGATGAATGATGAATACAAAATTAACTTCACAAATGTACATAACATAATCTCTCGCCTCCGAGTCCAATGTTCTACACTCTAGGCTACCACCGCTTACCACCACTAGTTACATACGTAAGTGCATAAACTCACGCCTGTATTCCGGAGGGGTAGGCAGAGACAACGGTTTGCCACTTGCCACGATTCAACAACAATGGCCAACTGAGTTCTAAACGCTATTGGTGTCATTTATAAAAACAACAATTCCTCTAAAACACTCCTCAGAGGCAGCTTAAATACGAGTAATCTATGGTTACGACTTTCCCGTTACCACTGACGATTTAACCACTCGTCTGCCGCGACACAGATCTGTGTCCAATTTAGTATGGGCCACCTATACGTTGCGTTCCGCGAGGGCAGTTCAGGAGTTAAGCGGCCTCTGAAAAGTGTTTAAGGGAATCGTGTTTTTTTAAATGAGAACTCGATACTTTATTCCATTACGGTTGCACATAAATATTTAATTTAACAATCACGCACGGTCGCACACAGTCAGTCGCTGTGTGCATGCTGGCCGGTTACATCTTACGGTCGTGGTTAGGTACCTACGTGTTTTTCGCACTGAGGTCGCTGAAATCTTAACAAATATCGCGTGTATTTTCGTGTTTGTGATGTCCTTGCCTGACCATTGCACAGGGTCTCTAGTTTGGGTCCAGGTCAAGTGATTGTCTTGTGTGTATGTTATTATTACTATTCATTAAACCACTGTCTAATTTATAAAAACAGTGTTCCCCCAAAACACTCTTGAGATTCAGTTTAAATACTGTGTTTTTATTTTTTTTGTTATGTTTATTTGAAACTAGCTGTTGCCCGCGACTTCGTTTGCGCGAAAATTTTTACATGTATTTTTCCGCGATAAGAAGTACTGTATGTGCTAATTCAGACCATAATTTATCTCTGTGCCAACTTTCATCCAGATTCGTTCAGCCGTCGTGGCGTGATTGAGTAATAAACTTCCATCCATCCAAATTGAATATTCTTTATTGCACAACAAAAAGTTTACTTAATACTATTAAGTATTTTCTTTCAGCTAACCTATGGTGAGCATTGATAAATACATAGTAGTAAGATTCACTACGTAAGTTTCCCTCCTCTTCGAACTCAATGACAACGCTACCTTAGGAGACAAGTTTGTTAGTAATGCGAGACATTACATCCTGCTCGTTATGGGGTAACTTTGAGGTCGTGTTAAAGTATTTGTACCTCGACTATTTAGCTGTGCTGAAACTTTGTAACTTGTAACCGGCAACGTACAGGTAGCCAGTTAGAGATACCGGACTTCAGTGTTAGTGAATTGGTGGTGAATATATAAACTCGATTCCATCAAAACACTCCAAACGCAGTACAAATAGTCGGTAATAGTCTTTCCCGTGTAAAGCCACACAATATTTAAACGGCCACAGAATATTTAAACGGCGTTTATGGAGTGTTTTAGACAATCGTGTCGTTATGAATACTACCGTAAAAATTGATTGGTTTCTCTCGATCAGGTTAATAGTGATTCTTAGGTCCGGTGGCCGAGGTTCTTTGTTAACTTTTTCTCCAATCCGACCTAGATTAATTTGACCTTACGAAGGAAGACCGGGCCAGTAAATGCGGAGCTATTGTTCCTGCACGTGTACCGACTTCACCTCACCGACAAGTGATACAAAAGTTCTCACCTATATTTTCTGCACACTTACTAGTAAGCAATATAAAATTGGAGTCGTTTTGCTCATTCATCATAAGCAGCCTATATACGTCCCACTGTAGGGCACAGGCCTTCTCTCAAAGAGAGAGAGAGAGGGCTTAATCACAACGCATGCCCACCGCGGATTGGCGATTCCAAGCGCTGAGGTATGTGAATAGCTCAGACACCCAGGTTTCCTCACCGTTAGCGAGTGGTATTGCTACTATAACTTCACAAATATACATAACTTAGAAAACAGAGTAATAGGTACATGCCCGCACTGGGAATCGAACCGGGGTCTCCCGTTTCCGAGTCCAATGTTCTACCCACTAGGCTACCACCACGTACCACCTTGTGCCCATTACTTCTTCAAAACGATCTAGATTCTGAAACTTCTGTTTAACTTGCGACGAATTTAGGTCGACGAATTCCTCTCCTATAGTTCCTACACGGCAGCAGGATCTCGTTGACGAGCCGCTGCGGCGCGAGGCAGTGTGGCGCGGGCGCCCGCAGCGGCGCCCTGCACCACGCGCACATAACCTAACCTCATAACCTATTGTTCTTACACATTCATCGTTAAGTGGTACAAGGGTTTTCAATATTTCCTGCACGCTCTCCGACTAAGACCGACTCCGACAAAGGGCGTGGGGCACATAGGAAAAAGGCGCGGAAAAGATGCGACGCGTTGTTTTTAGTTCGCTTACTACGTCCCCCGTTACGGGGACGTTACGAACCCCGTCTTATGAGTGTGGGCTACGTCCCATCGCCTCAGTACATTTAGTATGAAAGAGAATTAGTAAGCACGCCGCGTCTGTTCGGCACCCGCGTCCCACATCCTTCCTATGTGCTCCACGCCTAAAGATCCTTACCTATAGTTCCTACACGGCAGCAGCATCTCGTTGACGAGCCGCTGCAGCGCGAGGCAGGGCGGCGCGGGCGCACGCAGCGGCGCCCTGCACCACGCGCAGCGCGACACGCGCCGCGAGCAGCGCGCACACCACACTCCCCCGCACCACGCGCACGCGCACGGCCCGCAGGACTGGAACACGGAGACGGAATTTGCTTATAAATACAAATACATACTTAGAACCAAAGAAATATATCTATTGGGACAAATTAACACATCACAACAAAGAAAAGGCATAACAAGTAACATAAATACAAAGGAAAAACAAATCACATAAATACAAGAAAGGACAAGGCAAAGTCAGAGCGTCAGAGTGTATCTTGTGAATCACTTCGACCACACAGGGAAGGTACATTTATTTATTTATTTATTTTATTTATGTTAGCAAAGGGCAGGATAAAAAGTACCCGAAACCGGCGTGCGTGCATGCATTGACTAATGAATGTTGATGGAGCGAAAGAGATCTATAAGGATCATGGCAAGTGGCAGACCCTGGTCTCGGCCTACCACTCTCGGACACCGTCGTGAGTTTATGTTATGTTTTATGCTAAAAATACAAAATACCATAGATAAATGTGCACCAGGAATTAAAAGCAAAGCTGCAATCATCAATTAATTGTGAAAATTCATTATCATCAGCCCAACCTGGTGCTGGGTATATATCTCTTTCCCCAAATGCCATGTCTCACGGTCCTTGGCCATCCGCATCCAAGGACCTTCAACGGATTCGACTAAGCCGATGTCGTCCGACCATCAGGCTGATGGTCTGACCAATAAAATACAATACAAAATACTTTATACCGAAGGTGGTTGAACACAGCATAAACAACTAACCCTCCGGTTTCTCATACACTAACAAATCAAATCAAATCAATTTTTTTTATTCAAAGTAGCACAGAAACTGCAACTTAATGAACGTTATAAGTTAAGCTAGGTGTTCATTTCAAAATCTAGATCATTGTGGAGAAAAAATGGCCAAAAAAACTCCAAACTTAGTCTTTTCAAGTCCTTCATTAACAGAGTTTATATACATATTCAATATGTTAATCGACTACTCTCCTTTTCATAAAATAATAAATATTCCAAAAATAACCCGAAGCTTAGACTTGCATACTACGATAATAAAACCAGTTCGAATAGTTGATGCGGATTTTAGTTAACGACACCTTAGCGTTGGGTTTTTCCTAGACATAAGATAATTATAGGATACATCCTACAGGTACACCGCTGTTAAGTTCAGCTACAATGAAGACAAAGGACTGCCACGTTGGTCTAGCGGTAACCCGTTTGATTACCACGCAAGAGATCGTAGGTTCCTTTCCCGTTCTTTGGTCTGCACAAGTGGATGTTTTCACTTGTCTGGTTACAATATTACAGGATATCCTAGTTTGAAAGCAGGATAATTTTATGCGGGTGTTAAGTTTTATTACTTGTTTGTTAAACAAGGTACAAGCAAACGAAATAGTCGTCAGTAAGTGCAAGAATGAATCAGTCGAAGAGTGAAAGTATGAACGTCGCTAACACGTCTGCCTCGGTGATTAGGTTCAAGGTCGCATCGGAATTGACACCTAATCGGCTTTATTGCCGTATAATTACATCACGAGACTTAATAACATGTAATTTCGCCAATTACCTATGGTTTTGCTTGGTATTTGTCGCTCCCTTTTACTTTACATCGTCTGTTGATTGATCTCTTCAATAAGAAAACAAACAGTAATTTGGAACTTGTTGCTGAAGGAATTGAGTGGGCGATGAATTTCCTAGAGTCGATAGTCGATATTCCCGGATAATAATTTACATCACAATGTTTTTAGGGAGCCATTACGTGAGTATTTTTTAATGACTCGTGATGCTCGTAAATAGTAATATATTAAACGGGTCTAACCGCGATTATTTATTAGGTAAAGTCGAGAATCTAAGGTTATTAAATGTTACGAGTACCTAATAAATAATCGCTGTTAAACCCGTTTAAAATGAGTGTTACTTAATTGAAATAAATAAATAATTATTATTATATTATGTTACTAGCCATACTATGATTACAAATTTATTCGTAATTTTTTATCAGTTACAAACTGTCAAATTATTCAAACAGCGAATACAATATTATCTCTTTGTGGTCACAGACTTTTGACCGACACAAACTGGTTACAAACATGGTAAGAGTCGCCGCTCAGAATGCCATTGTGTCAAGGATGTCTTGACTATTCATCAGCAGTTTGAGCTGAGGATTTTTCCGACGCTTTGGTTGTTGAGTATTTTTTATATTTTAACAATGACGCCGTAAGTAGCCGTTATTCAGAGACAATGCGTTGCAAAATTTTTCAGGCTTCGTTTCGTTTAAACATCACAATATATAACTGACCTTGTATTTTATGTTTTACATTACCCACGAAGTGGACTTAAAAGGTTTTCTAAGTCTCTCACTATATCTCTTTCTTCACTAAGAAGACCTTGTGTTTCGATATTAAAAAAAACATAATAATGTTCCTGATTGTTTATTATTTAGAACGCTCAAACATTAGTTTTTAAAAAGACCTACATTACGTTAGATAAATGTCAGGTCAGAGAGTCAAGTTCAGACTGCCATAATTGTAGTGTAGTGGCTCCGACCCTGCCGCATTCAATTTAAGTTGTAGAGGTAACATTACACATAACATACGTAACGTAGATTACAGGTCTATATTGTTAAAAATTACCATCTTCTTGGCAGTTAAGTAATCAGCTTAATAATCTTAGTAATCACCTTAGTACAGTCGCCTGTGAAATTTAGTTGCCATGGATCCTAATAAAAATACCGTTAATATTTCAAAAAAGACAGATTGGCTACGCCAAAAGAAAATGAGAATATTGTCTATGGATTGACAAGAGAGTTAGTCTGTGGTCAGACAGAGAGCTCACCTGCAAGGGCTCTAAGCAGATGCCGCACTCGGAGAAGCGTGAGACGATCTCGTCGCAGTTGGGGCAACCGCACTGTGCGGGATGGCGGCCCACGGGCTCCAGCGCTGGCTCAGCCAGCGGCTCGCATTCCGGGAGCGGCTTATCTGTAAAAGGAAGGTTATGATTACTATAAAACAATAATGTATACAAACGATCGCCAACCCGCCTGCCAAGAATGGTGATTATGGCAAAACCATAATCACCATTCTTGGCAGGCGGGTTGGCGGTATTTACTTGGTGAAGTCTTCAATTCAGAAACGGTTGGTTTGTTACTGTATCGTTTCTTAAACTCCACTTAACAACACCGAATTAGTCAATAGATTACACATCGCGCAGCACAACAAAGTAACTTGTGGCATTATCCGACTGTTGTAACGCCACCCATTCACTGCCTGCTTTGCTTACACTGTTACCTATACATATTACATTGCGTACGTTGCACGAGAAGAGAGCAAATTCTCATGCAATAATAAACGACTTGGCTATTGCATAAAGCCATTTTAACTGTGTCAGAGTGAAAGGCTTTGGGAGACCGGTGCAGTTTAGATGAACTGCTAAACTGGGCTTATGTGGGTTGCGTCGATAATCTTCTAAAAAAAGACAATGATGCGAAAGCGGTTTGTCAGGAGCGTGGCAAGTGGCAAACTCTGATCTTTGTCTACCCCTCCGGGACACAGGCGTGAGTTTATGGATGTAAAAGAAAACTGTCGCAATATAGTAAGGATGCTTTTATTTATATTCCCATACACATGTTCACAAAACAAAAAAAATAGGGAAGCAATTAACGAAACAAATGCAGAAAGTCAACGTTGGCCAGTTGACAGCTATTAACAGTTTAACAAATTGTTAGTCCACGAGAAACCGGGGGTTATAGTGTGCTGGGAGGTTTGGAAACCTCCGATGTACGATGTCACGAGTCCTGCGTTTTATGGCGCTATAATGTCAGAATTTGACAATGAATGCAGTGGAAAGTCACGACTTTTGACATTTAAAACGCGCCACTAGCGTCGTCGTACTATCCCTGCAGTATGGGCAGTATGATGGCACGAGTCACGCGTTCTTTGGCGCTAAAATCACAGAATTTGACAATTCATATACTGGAAAGCCGCGACTTTTGACATTTAAAACGCGCCACTAGCGTCGTCGTACTACCTAGTATTCCTACCATGTCGTTTTCTGTAAAAGAATTTTTCGGTAATGAAAATAATTAGGTGACATCAACGCCAGCTGTTTTAGGAATATTGCCAAAATAAGGTCAGACATAAAACGGCCGCCAAAAAGTTAATGAACCCTTGGCTGCCTGCCTTGAGTGAGCAAAAAACGCGGAAATTAACCAGCAGCGTTCGACAGTTCTGACCTTCAGCTAAAAATACCAGTCAGATTTTCTGCAAGATTCAAACATTCATCTGAAACCGTAGTTCACCAAATTCAGGCCGATTAACTTATAAGAAACGAGATGTGGAAACACAAACAAGTACATGTGCATTTACTGGTGACCCAAAGTTCCATGCTCCAGTTATTGTGACTGTGGACTGCCAGAATTTAGTGTCGAAGGAAAGTGAAAGATGGTGGCTGAAATAAGACTTGACTGTCAGGGTTGGCTAGTAATTACGTCACGAGCAACGAGTCGATAATGTAGCTGCTCCGTCAGTACCTAGTTCAACAAAGTTCAAATAAAATCTATACCAATTACATTACATTAACTCACGCCTGTATCCCAGACTGGTTTCTGCCTACCCAGAGAGGTAGGCTGAACCAGTTTCTGCCGCTTGCCACGATCCTGACAGACCTCTTTCGCTTCATCAACATTTATTACATTTTTAAAATTTTGTTACATAGCATTGCCTAGTGTGGGCAGATCAACAAGCGGAAAAGAAAACCTGACAAATTGTGTCTTGACATTTGTCAAAACATTTGCTTTTAGTAATATTAACCTTGTATATTTGCGTCTTTCTGGGATTCCAACCGGGTTAGGGGGTCATGCCGCATACTGCGATCGCCAACCCGCCTGCCAAGCGTGGCGATTATGGCAAAACCCCTCATAGTTATAAAAACCACGAGGGAGGCCTATGTCCTGCAGTGGGCGTCAAATGGCTGATGATGATGATGTACTAGGAAAAACACAATATAAAATATTTTCAAAGATACAGTACGATTGGCGGCCTTACTGCCAATAGCAATTTTTTCTAGACAACCGTATGATGGAAAAATTCCGATGGAAAAGAGAGACGGGTGTTTTGGCATTTAAAGTGCAGATCATGGAGGCAGCAACTGATGTATTAGGTTTAATAAAATAAAATACTAAGATGATTTGAGAAAAGATGGTCAGAGTGGAGTTTTTTCCCGGTGCCCTTTTCTCCACTACAAATACGGCCCGAAGCAAACAGACATTTACAGATTATTTACGTTGAAATGAATCTTTGATTTCTGATTTCATATTTGTGATGTTTATGCAACAGGTCACTGGCGTTTCTTCTAACTTCTAGGCTATGACATGGTATTGTCCTTATTTAAAAATACCTCAGATTAGAATAACATTATTATTAGGTATTTATGATTATAATTTATTGCACACACAAGACTAAGAAATAATATGTACAAAGGCGAACTTAGAACTTAACTTAGAACTTCACTTCCGAGTCTCTAACCTTGACTTGTTGCTTGCGTATGCGCATTATACTTGAGTTGAGTGGTGCTCTTAAAACTGCAAACACGGTTCAATGTTACAAAACGTGTTATTTATTATGACGTTGTAGCGTGTAACAATAACGTAATAATATAATTGTACGAATGTAACTATTCATCATGTTGCGTTACTAAAGTAGCAGGCACCTGGTAAAAGCGCCAGATTTTATACAGCATTGGTGTATACGCTATGTTTCGTTTGATTCGATTGATTGCGTTTGGTCTGGGTGAAAACAAAACAAAAATTCTACATCTATATTGCCATCTATTAGACTTAGATTTGTGACTACATTCTATAAATCTGTTTCACTGTAGTGGACATCGGCCTTTGAGTACGTTACGTGCCGGTAAGTTCAAAACTGAAATGTAAAAGTTGGTCCACTGTTATTGATGGCAATCACGGAATCCTGTTTTGATGAATTAAGTATAAGATGATTTGAGAAAAGATGTTCAGAGCGGAGTTTGCAAGTTTAAGATGATGGTCAGAGTGGAGTTTTTAAGTTTAAGATGATGGTCAGAGTAGAGTTTTATTCTTCCGCTGCCTTTTTCTATAAACTACCAATACGCCCCGAAGGCAGCGGCTAACATAGTAACCTCAGAGCAAGTAACATAGTAGGTATATTGACATTCAGCAAACAGAATGTAAATTCTTTACGTTGAAATAAATTATTGATTTCTGATTTCTGTCGACTGGACTATGGCTATTTGACTACAAAGTTTTTTATGTCCCGGATTAGCACATAAGGTACTTTTTAAGAGAATTCCAAGCTTGTTATGTTGCAAAGTTACAAAGACTAGTGTGATGATGAAATGTAAGCTGTTAAGAGGTCACTTGGCAACTTAACTATTCACCGAGTAAAAGGTCTCGGATAGGTAGGTAGTTTCAATGGACTAATTTCAGCAAAGTTGCAAACGGGTCTGTAGGTTTAGACTTGATTAAATTGAGAGCTTTTCTCAGACTTAGGTTATCTGCAAAAAGCAGTTAAAACTAAATTAAGATATTTTTCCGATATCCGTTAAACTAAAAGACTTTTTTTCTCTTTTTTTCCCAACCTCAAATATTTGCATTCCTTAAAAACACCCTGAAATGCAGTATAATGCTCTCATTTATTAAGAACTTCTATAACTGCATTTTAGGAGTGTTTCACGATTTCTTTGTGTTTATGACACTGTAAATGTTTAGTATCAGTAATTTTAAGCACATTTTTTTTTCTTTTTAGGGTTTTCATTTTCTGTTTAGAAACCCTCATATGATTACTTTGTTGTCCTTCCGTCCGTCCGTCCGTTTGTCAAGACCCTTTATCTCGGGAACGCGTAGAGGTATCGAGTAGAAATTAAAACCATATACTTAAGTCTACAGTCCCTTGAAGCTGTGAAAAAATACAACTTCTAACTTAACGTAAAAAAATACGGCCGCAAAAACGTATATTTCGACACTCAAGGGAATCAAAATTTATAGGGTACGTTCCGTGGACCTAGAACTATGAAATTTGAATAGTAATATGGTCTTATACTACAAATAATCTGAAAACTACTGTAATTAAATCATAAAAAATAATCTTTGAAGTTCGGAAAAAACTGCGAGACTCAATTCCTGAACTATTTATAATATGTAAGTACCTACCTACAAATTTGTACGGAACCCTCGGCGAGTGAGTCCGACTCGCACTTGGCCGGTTTTTTTATGTAGCCTATATACGTCCCATTGCATGGCCACAGGCCTTCTCTCAGGGAGAGATTATGGGCTTAATCACCACTCATGCCCACCGTGGATTGGCAAATTCAAGCGCTGAGCATATGAACACCTCAGATACTCAGGTTTCCTCACGATGTTTTCTTTCCCCGTTAGCGAGTGGTATTGGTTCACAAATGTACGTAAATTAGAAAACGAAGTTACACATTTTGGAATTCGAACTCCCGTATGAGAGGTCAAGCATATTACTTGACCAAATACTTTGGCTGCGCATACGCTTATTTCGAGTTCCATTGGCGAGTGACGTGCAAAGGACCTAAAACGCTTCGAACTTTAGTTAAATCAGGTAACTAAAAAAAATCTCGCGTCTATCGCAAACTCATCCAGGCTACGCAAATTTTTGGTCAAGTTATGTTCCGAGTATTATAACTGTCCAAACCGCCGAATAACCGGCCGAATAAGTTTTTACAAACATTCTCGTCTTCATCATCATCATCATCATCAGCCATTTGACGTCCACTGCAGGACATAGGCCTCCGTCATGGTTTTCTAACCATGAAGGGTTTTGCCATAATCGCCACGCTTGGCAGGCGGGTTGGCGATCGCAGTGTGCGGTTGGAATCTCAGGAAGACGCTGCTGCCCGTTTTCTGGTAATTTATTTCCTTAGTCGCCTTCTACGACATCCACGGAAAGAAAAGGACTGACGCTATTCTTAATCCGGCGCCACACGGAACGATTCTCGTCTTGCTGGCGGCAAATTGAATTCGGAAGTCCAATATCTACATGTCGCTTATCCGGAATAACAACGACGTAGTTGCAAAAATGTTGCAAATTTACGAGGAGAACATTAATTTGACTGAAATGAGTTGAAATTCAATTGTGTCGATGTCACCTCGTGTTTAACGCCCCTTTAGGAGTATTATAACAATAGGTAGCCTTTTTAGGGTCCTGTAGTCAATTAAGAGTATTATAACAATTGGTCGCCCTTTTTTAGGGTTCTGTAGTCAACAAGGAACACTTACAGTTTCGCCATGTCCGTCCGTGCGTATGTCTGTCTATTTGTCTGTCCGTGGCTTAGCACAAATATGACAAGTACTAGAAAGCTGAAATTTGGCATAGGTATACCTAATAATCACGTCGTGAAATGGGTAGGATAATATATATATATATATATATATATATATATATATATATATATATATATATATATATATATATATATATATATATATATATATATATATATATATATATATATATATCCTCCTAGCCGTGTTCGGCCATAGCGACCGCATACAGGACTCTCATTTCTTTATGGTTGAGGGTTTCGCTGGTGTGCCCTCAGGTGACTGGTGTAGCCGATCTTGGCTCGGAAAGTGCGAGCACATTGGGCGCACGTCAAGACACCATTGACGTAGTTATATTGTATGGCCGCCGGTGGTCGGGCCTTTAGCTCGTCGCGCTTGGCATCTAAGTCGAGCAGTCTCCTCCTTTCAAACTCGTCTACACTGCCCTGCACTAGTAATAAAAAAAAATAGGGTGCCTCCCCTACACCTAAATTAGGCATGTAATTTTTCCCTCGCTTACACCATAGTGTTGTTGGATTAGTCGCTTTAAAATATTGTGAGATAGATATTGTGATTAAGAATAGCGTCACTCAATTTCCTTCCGTGGATGTCGTAGAAGGCGACTAAGAAAATAAATTACCAGGAGACGGGCAGCAGCGTCTTCCTGAGATTCCAACCGCATACTGCGATCGCCAACCTGCCTGCCTATACGTGGCGATTATGGCAAAACCCCTCGTGGTTATGAA
This sequence comes from Yponomeuta cagnagella, assembly GCA_947310995.1. NCBI lineage: Eukaryota > Metazoa > Arthropoda > Insecta > Lepidoptera > Yponomeutidae > Yponomeuta > Yponomeuta cagnagella. The sequence continues at coordinate 17,582,069 of OX371277.1, forward strand.
AACAACGAAGGAGGCCTATGTCCTGCAGTGGGCGTCAAATTGCTGATGATGACGATACGTGTAGGTATTGTAGAAGTATAATTTGTAGCCGGTGCCTAAAATATATGTCCTGGTCATTAAACTGTGTTTTGAAGTCGGTTTTTATTTGTTATTAAATTTTTTTTAATTTTTCAATTTTAGTGGGGGAGCGGGAAAAAAAAAACAAGTCCCTTATAATGTTGCTTATGTAGGCTAAGTGTATTACTATCTATAAGATTCTTTATTTACAGGTACAAATAACTATTTACATTTACAAACATATCATTAAAAATAACTAAATATAGAAAACTGCGCCCAGATCGCCGCCTCTGGGAAGGGTACCCAGTATGCTGGCTACGTTACCTCGTTGGATAGCGAGACTTATCCTCTGCCCGAGGTAATAGCCAGCCCTGGGGTCCCTGGTCGTGTCGATGAGGCGCGACGATAGTTCTTTGAAGAGCAGTCGCGCCTCGGGCCCCCACGGTCCTAGTGTCTCGACACCAAACGGCACAAATACGTGACTCTGTGTTAGATTCCCGTACTTGCGCCGCTTGATGCCTTCTGCACTTGATGCCGCAGCGCCGGCTCTTGTGGAGGTGACCTGGATGTGGGACGGTGCTAAAGTGTCCGCGCATGTTGCGTCCCACACCAGGGTTATATAGTCCCTTATAATTATAACCATAATTTAGCCTACTTAATTCGTTGCTTTAAAATTTTAAGTTCTCAATTTCTATCTCCAAAAGTCTTCACCAGGACATCACCAAATTAACTTGGGACTACTTTTACGCTATTTTATGATACATTATTAAAGGATGGGCCCCATTAGGCTTTATTTATTACTGTCCATTGAAGAGTTCCGTTCTCCATCTCTGAAAGTCTTCATCAGATCTTCATCAAATTAAAATTAGACTAATGGGACGTTACATCTATTTGAATAAAAACAGAATTGTCAAAATCATAGCCTAACAACATAACCAAAAAAAGTGTACAGTTGATAACCTCCTTCTTTTTTGAAGTCAGTTAAAAATGAGTAATCTTGCGAACAAACAGAAGATCTATGTCACTACAGTGACTAACAATAGTAATTATGACTGTGATCTGTGATATGGTGTGCTAATGTTAGATATTACAACACCCTGTTTGAGGTGGTAATTTGGGCGTAAAATTGTAATTAGATGCCGATGAGATCATGACTATGCATCATCACGGTAATCAAGATGCATCATGAACATTTATAAGTACTCCAAAAGTCCAAACTGATAATATCTCCCAGCTAGCTCCCAGAGCGGATGTAGCCTAGTGGGTAGAACATTGGACTCGGAAGCGAGAGACCCAGGTTCGAATCCCAGTGCGGGCATGTACCTATGACTTTGTTTTCTGAGTTATGTATACGTTATGCTAACTGTGAAGGAAAACATCGTGAGGAAACCTGAGTGTCAGCTATTCTCATACCACAGCGCCCGAAACCGCCAATCCGCGGTGGGCACGCGTCTATCTCCCTGAGAGAAGGCCTGTGCCCTACAGAGGGACGTATATAGGCTCGTTCCATAAGTCGAAATTTCCATCACGAAAGCGTTTAAACCAAAATCGCACGGTGCGTTCATTAGTAGACCCCTCTCCAAACGCAGCATTGATATTGCGGGCTGTTTCTGCCGCGTTAGTTCCGCGTCGGAACTCGTATTCAAAAATCACTCGAATTTTCGCAGTATCCATCTTTCTTGTCTAAATTGAATAACAAAAACAATTGAAGGTCGATATTCAAATGTTTCACATTTTTTAAAAAAAGAACAACATAGAAACCATTTGAAAAAAGTTTCATTCGAAAACCTCAAACCATGAAGATTCTATGTCAATTCAAAGAACCTATTGCAATAAAACGGCAATTTCATACTTTAACCCCTATTATTATTAAATCCTTTATTGCATTTAAAACAGGCAGTTTTGCACATAGGCGAGCTTAATGCTACTAGTTAGCACACTGGATCCGCTTATGTGGTTTTTGGTACTGTGGAATTATTATTTACAATAACAATACCTACTGCAAAACTGTAGTATCCTATGGAGTGGCCTTTAAAACTCTTTATACGCATCCTTCAAACGTACCTTCTTCTTCTTAAAGTCAGTTTTTTACAACGGTCTCTGTTCAGTGTAAGTCTGAACATCTTCGCGGTCTCCTTCAGACTTCTTGATTTTGAAAACCTATTTACAGGTTAAAAATTCCACCCATGCCGGGACTTGAACCCGCGACCTCTGGCTAACCGTGCCAACTGAGCTAATGGGCAAGTGCAGGCATCGGCCAAATTTCAAGCCACTTAACAAATCTCTCTGTATTACGAACAGGCAGCGACATCTGGCCGAAGCAATTTACATCACTTGCAGCCCCGAGTAACCCACTTTGCAGTTAGATTTTTACATCGGAATGATATCGCTGTACCTCATCATCAGCCATTTGATGCCCACTGCAGGACATAGGCCTCCTTCGTGGTTTTCATAACCATGAGGGGTTTTGCCATAATCGCCACGCTTGGCAGGTGGGTTGGCGATCGCGGTATGCGATTGATATCTCAGGAAGACGCTGCTGCCCGTCTCCTGGTAATGTATTTCCTTAGTCGCCTTCTACGACATCCACGGAAGGAAATGGAGTGACGCTATTCTTAATCCGGCGCCACGCGGAATGTACCTACTGTACCTACATGACTATAATGATATGATGTTGTAAAACTCTCTTACTCTATTATTCAGAAGAAATTTATCAACTCAGTGACCATTTAGCTTGCGCGCTCTGGCCATTTCATCAGGTTATATCTCACGCCGTTATACCGAGGGTTTAAAAAGAAAAACAAAATTATTGAACAATATGTATTACCTGATTTTGATCAGCTGATCTTATACAACCAGTTTTCCTCTCAAATAAACATTTAACCTTCTTGATGTTACTAGGATGGCGACGGCCATGCCGTCACCAAACGCGTCAGGTTTCTTCCAATGGGCCAATGAATCAGTGTTTCGCGAAAACAGATAATCATCCGGTGTGTTTTTCGTCATCACATCACTAGTGAGTGAGTAATTAATTGACTTTATCGTCATCAGAGTTCTTCCCTTTGACGCGCAAGAAGAAACGCAAATGCTATTTTTCAACCGTGCACTAGGGTGAAATAAAATCTGTATATCTGTTAGAAATGAGAAACAGAAAACTTAACATAAACTTTTACAAAGGGGCAAAATTTTGAAATCCCGTCAAACATACCTACCATCTGTTCCATATATTTTAATGCTTTTATAACTATGTAGCTATGCTTAGGTCAAGTTAGGTTAGGTAGGGAACAAATTTTTTTCCAGACTTAAATACCTATTATATTCTTTTCAAATATCGGCATTTTCCCAGCAGTGAGAAGACACTACGTAAAAAAATATTTTTATTATTATTGTAAGAAATGGAGTTGTTAGTATTGTAATGTAGAGTGGTTATTTCACAAGCCAAGTTCGTTCTACACAAAACCCGCTCTTAAAAGCTGAAGGCCTTAAGCAACAAAAAAAACATTACTTATTTTATTTATAATCTGTTTTTGCGTAACCAAAAGAAATCTCAATAATTGTAATAGCAATTTTCAGAGGCGACAAAAAACGTTTGTCATAGCGGAAATACTATTTAGTTGTTTCTAGGTTGTCGATTCCACAAATAGCCATTTTTATTGAGATTTCATTATTAGTTTTTTGTTCTTTTTTTTTCATTCATTGCGCTAGTTACACATACTACATTTGTATGGGAACATCCGTTTAAGGCATCCTCTTAAGAAGCTCCTTAATGAGGTGCTCCAAGCGGCTATTCCCATACAAACGTAGTTTGTTTTTAATTGACAAACGATGTGCTTTACCAATATGTTTAGAGGACACAAAACTTTACCAATATGTTTATTTTATTTTATTTTATTAAGGATATTAACAGCGAAAACAAATAATGTGATTACAATAATAAAGAAACAGTTCACAAGGCCAATAACAGACATCCACAAATAGGCAGTTCATAATTACTAGAAATATAGCACGATAGCGCTCAGCAATATAAAAATACATGTTTTTTTTAATTATTAAAATAACCATATCTTATTACAATTTAAAAACTAATCAAGATTCAAGATTTGCATTTTAAAACTAGAGGAGGACACAAACCTTTAACAATATGTTTAGAGGACATAAACAGAGGTTTTGTTGTGCTTAGATTTGTGGACAAACTAATCAAAAAGAAATTTGAGCCTTGTGACAAGTGTCTGAGACTCTAATTTCAATCATATCGTGTGTAAGTAATTTATTAAGACATAAATAACGTTAATCTTATAAATAAAAACACATTGTTTGTTATCGAACTCCTCCGAAACGGCTTCACAGATTTTTATGAAATTTTTTGTGTATATTTGGTAGGTCTGAGAATAGGTCGTAGGCTAATTAACATGGTATAGAAGAAACGCAAATGCTATTTTTTAAATTTATAAACGTTTGCCGAGTCAGCTAGTAAACAATAAATATATGAAGTAACCTAGAATTTATCTAAATATATTAACTAACGGTTAGGTAATATATCTAGTTAAATATTAGGGGTTAAAGTATGAAATTGCCGTTTTATTGCAATAGGTTCTTTGAATTGACATAGAATCTTCATGGTTTGAGGTTTTCGAATGAAACTTTTTTCAAATGGTTTCTATGATGTTTTTTTTTTAAAAAATGTGAAACATTTGAATATCGACCTTCAATTGTTTTTTTTATTTAATTTAGACAAGAAAGATGGATACTGCGAAAATTCGAGTGATTATGAGGCACCCATTTTTCGTATTTTTTTATTTTATTGATTTGACGCAAGTGAGTCAATATTGTGGGTAAGGTAATGTTAAACCATGCCGCTAATTCCTGGGTAGTTTGACTAGGGTCGGCTTCCACTATCTCTCTTAATTCATCGTTATTCACCTGTGTGGGCGGTCTTCCTCGTGGCTCGTTCTTTAAGTCGAAATTTCCATCACGAAAGCGTTTAAACCAAAATCGCACGGTGCGTTCATTAGTAGACCCCTCTCCAAACGCAGCATTGATATTGCGGGCTGTTTTTGCCGCGTTAGTTCCGCGTCGGAACTCGTATTCAAAAATCACTCGAATTTTCGCAGTATCCATCTTTCTTGTCTAAATTGAATAACAAAAACAATTGAAAGTCGATATTCAAATGTTTCACATTTTTTAAAAAAAGAACATCATAGAAACCATTTGAAAAAAGTTTCATTCGAAAACCTCAAACCATGAAGATTCTATGTCAATTCAAAGAACCTATTGCAATAAAACGGCAATTTCATACTTTAACCCCTATTATTTAAATAGTAGGTTAGGTTAGTTACTAAATATAAAATACTGCGCCCAGATCAATGCTGCCTCTGGGAAGGGTCCCCAGTACTTTACCTTGCTGGATGGCGAGACTTGTGGAGAGAGAAACAGAGTTTTTCATACCTCGATTAGTGTCCTCTTAACATATTGGTAAACTTTCGTTTGTAAATGAAAACCCAGCTACGTTTGTATAGGATCCGCCTTGTGACGTGAGCTTCTTAGGCGCGAGACGCACAGATGGGACGTGGGCTGAGGGCGCTGTAAGATGTAAACAGTCACAGACCAGAACGAGCGCAGAGCAAGGACTGTGGTCTGTGACGCTATACATCTTACCGCACCCTCGCCCCACGTCCCATCTATGTGTCTCGCGCCTAAGGGCCAGAACAACAAGTGAAAAAAAAAAAAAAAACAAAATGTGTTTGCATGCGGCACTGCAACGTAATTTTTCAAATCGTTAGCGGTATTTTGAGGGAATATTATCTTCGACATTTTAAGGTGTAGAGGATTCAGGCGACTGCGTTACTGCGCGGCATTTCGGAGGAGCAGGGAATGTTAGTGAGAGAGAAATTCAAGGTTACGGTGGCGTAAATAATAAGAAATTGAGATTAGTTGAAAGGAGATGGTTGTAAATCCCCTTTATATTTAGTAAAATTGAATGATACATGATAGGTACAGGCGACAGACTCTCCTGCTCAGCTTTCCGGGCAACAGCGGCAGCGGGCGCGAGAGGGCACGTAGTAAAAGGTGACAGCGGCGGTGATATAAGATCCATAGCAGAATTTTTATATACAACAGAGGGGCGTAAATCCTCTTTTATTGGGAAACATTAACTTGAACAGATGTGGTCTTTAATATAATTAGAAGAAAAATTTTATATACGTACGAAAGTACATCTGGTCGTGGCTATTTACACGCCACACCATAAGTTGGTCCTTCGAGCCGGATACTCCAGTTAAATATAGCAAATGTGTTCATAACCGTTAGAACACTGTACTTAAATATTAAATTTTTAATTAATTTTAAAGAAATTTATTTTAGCCTATCAATAATGGCAAACACGCAAGAAGGAACAAGAAGTGACACCAACACTGGGTAGCAATAAAACCCACTTACCTTTTCATCGAACGAGAGTACACCTGGTCGTGGCTATTTACACGCCACACCAAATATGTAAGTACCTACAAATTTGTACGGAACCCTCGGCGGGCGAGTCCAAGACCGTTACCATGTGGAATCACATTTACTTGTAACGCGATAAAGTGGAAGCGTAAACTTGACAAGCTAATCTCACCTTCAATTTCTACATTTTCCCCGCTAGATGAGTCATCTTCTATCTTCTTCTCAGTGACTATAGTGAGGCTGTTCTCTCCGCAATCGGAATTGTGGGCTCTCTTGTCCGAAGACGAGTGGAACTGGGAACAAGAGAAATCTCTGATTAAAGACCTTAAAAGTATTTCACTAATCGTGTAAATACAACTGACAAGTAAATCGGCATTAATTCAAACAATCTACTCAGCTACATTAGTATCGTTGTTGCAACAAAAATATACCGGGTGTTAAAAAACTGACTAGACTTTCAAACGGTACGCAAACTGGATACCGAAATATACTACCCATAAAGTATAATTCATAATAAAAATATTTGTAACGATTCTGAGAATACGTGAATTTTGGGAAGGGTGTTGCTAAATTGACACTTGATTTATGTGAGGTAGAGGCAGTCAGGAGACTGTTATGTCCATCCATAGTAATGATAGTAATAAAATATAGCATTTTTTTTAACGAAACTTAATTAAACAAATTATTTTTTTTATTATTAAAAAAAAAGTTATTCCTTTCGCAAAAAAAATTATGGATCAAGTAATTCAGTTTAATTTTTTGTAATATTGTTTTTATCATCACAGGCCTTTGCGGTCGTTACGCACCATTTAAGCAGTGCTAAGAGTGTGACACTCTCTCGAATGACTGATGTCCGATTCGAGAGTTATAGGCCCTACTGCATGTAGGACACACAAAGGATGAGTCCGCAGTCGGGTCGGATACGGATTTCAGTACGGAGTCAGTACGGATTTAGTGCCTCCTGGCTCTCAATTTTGTTTTAATACTAACATATTATGAACAGTTGTTTGAATGTTCGAATGAAAGTTCTCAAATGGAGACCACATATCGGAAATTGCAGCCTATGTCCAGCAGTGGACTTCTTGTGGCTGAATGATGATGATGATGAAAATCTATCCCAAATACTCTGAGCCCAAATACTTTCTTGTATCACTGTGCGATACGGTCGATAGTACATTGCAGGTGAAAGCAGCCAATTGTGAAACAATCTATGCTTTAGGATAAGTATATCACCGTCAACTGTGTTTTGTCTGAATTGTATTTGTTTTGGTGTCCAGTATGCGTAGTTTGTGGTTTGAGTGACAGTTTTTTCACACCCTGTGGAGGTAAACATCCTTCTTGAACATGAACGTCAAGTGTGTTGCGTTTATAGTTGGCTAGCTAGTAGAATTTGAGATGAGATGAGAGGATTATCTTATCATAGTAAAGTCTTCTGACATTGCGAGATTGTACTGTAGATCTTATAGCCAATGGTCGGAATAGGCGAAGTACAAATGACTGTAGTTGATGCGGAGTCAAAACTAGACTATGAACCTACCAAATAGCAAAGAGAGAAGAAAGTCTGACACTATTGTCACTATTGTAAAAAACAAGGGGTACCTATGTACGTTGATTGGTAATAGGTCAACTGGTGACTGAACGTCAACGATCTTGAAAAAAATTTCGGGATCCCACATTTTTTTATTTCATCTTATAACATATAGTATATTTAGAATATTTCCATTTTTTAATAAACTTTAAATCGCCATGTAGTTGTAATCGATAAAAAATAGCGCCATCTTTTCGATATTGTTTTCCACTTCCTCTTTAGCTTCGTCGACAAACTTCTTTGCTTTTTGTACCAATCTGCGAACACGTGCAATATTTGTTTTAACTGCTTTACCACTGTTTCCTGGAATTCGGAACGAAACAAAAATTTTTTTTTTTAATTTGGTAGTTTTAACAACAACTTTGAGGACCAAAAGACTTTGAAAAGACTAAGTTTCGAGTTTTTTGTCCATTTTTCCCCCAAAATGATCTAGATTTTGAAATGGACACCTTGTTTAACTTGTAACATTCAGTAAGTCGCAGTTTCTGTGTTATTTTGAATAAAATTACTTTTGACTGCATGACGTTTTCACGCCAACTGTAAGTATTTTTACTCAGCCTGCTCCGTTTACTGCTCGTCATTGACACAAAGAAATGATAATGACAAAGTTTCTTTGACAGAAGCTGTTTGATCTATAAAGGAAGATAAATCCATTGCAGTATAAGTCATAGACTTATCATTACTAAGCGTTTCGCAATGTAGAGCAGGTACAGTACACAGCACAACAACCTTTACATACATCCACTTTATTCAGTTAAGTTACGGATGACATTGCAATTAAAATATAAGTGTATTCAACTGTACTCGGGGGTAGAAAAAATATAAAAGTTCTTTAACATTTCTGTACGTTGACTTGTTCATTCACTTGTAATATGAATGAAGGCTTCCTTTGAAAGTTGTTTTACTAAAAGATTTCCATTAGATGTTTATTTAGTTTTAGCTTACAAACTAAGGTTTAGCTCTAGGACTTTTTTTTTCAGAATCATAAATTACATTTCAAGGTACAGAAAAAGTTCAAAATCTTCGTCTAAGCAAAAAATAAATCCATTTGTCCATTGCTTTCCACACTATTTCAATGTGTGGGAAAAAGCAACTACTTAATCGAATAATCGATGCCAAATTCATTGTTGATAGTGGTTAGTTTGCAGTCCGCGCTGGGCACGCGTGGTAATCAAGCCCGTACTCTATCTCTGAGAGAAGGCCTGTGCCCTGCAGTGGGCCGTGTATAGGGTACATAAAAAAAAAATGTTAGTTTAACGAGTTCAGCCTGTAATTTTGTAGTTGAGTGTATAGTGAGCGATACAGGTGAAGCGTTCTTGATGTAAAATTAATAAAAATGTATAGGACTTCAAAGAATTGTGGTTTTGTTTTAGTGATAAACAGAAAACTTCGGTATTTCGAAAATTTGTCGGGAGTGGTGTTTCGTCAAAAGGTGAAGTAGTAATGATAAAAAAAAGAAATAAATGTTTATTTTTTTATTTTTTTAAGTAAAATCCAAACCTAACAGAAAAATGGGTGCCATAATTTTAAATTTTGAGTATAAGATGATAGACAGAACGAAAGAAAATAACAGAATTGGTGTAAGAAGGTTTGCACCGTTACAAAGGAGCTTCTGCAGCGTGATTGTTAAAACGTTTTGTTATTTTGCAGAGTATTCGTTGCCCATGACAAATAGTGTTATTAATGGTTTCATAGTAATGCAAGGATATGTTTGTAACTTTATCAGAATATTGTTTGTTTATGCTTAAGTAAAGTAATTTTGAGTAAGTAAGTAAGATAAAGTAAGTTAAAATTTCCTCTTAAAAAACAATGAACGAATTCCAAGTCACCCTGTTGTGCTCATGCACTGAGGCAAAGGCATAAGATTCAGGATCGAATAAAAGTGGGTATTAAGGTTTATACGAACTGTACAAATGAGGTTTGTTTTCGAGTCCACTGTGAATGTTGCTGCTATCCTTGTAAATGACTACAAATAGATTAGTGGGGCCAGTTGTTAATCAAATGTGCATGCGGCATTGAAAATCTAAAACGGTTTTGTATCATTAACCCACCGCGGGTTTCAAGCGCTGAGGTATGTGGAAACCCCCGATGCTCAGGTTTCCTCACGATGTTTTTCTTCACGGTTAGTGGTAACTAAGCCCTGCTCTGCAGTGGAACATTTAAAGTTACGAAATAACCGTTTGAAAAACTGCATTTAAGTAGTTAAGGTGCTTCACAACCAAACGGCCCAAACAAAATAATGACATTCTGTTTGTTGAAATTCAATGTACAATGTTAGGATTGCTTTCACGTCGAGCTAATAGTGGAAGGGAACGAAAAAGGAATATTTTTTTTAAAAAGGACTGAATTAGGATGCACACTATTGTCTATCTGACTGCCTCGTTGGTCTAGCGGTATCATGTCTGATTACCGTGCCGGAGGTCGTGGGTTCAATTCCCACTGGGGGCCACCGACAATTTTTACAAACATGTTGTGGGTGTATTTCCATGTTTGAGATGTCCTTGCCTGGTTACTATATCACATGGTATTCTAGTTTGGGACCAGGACAAGTGATTGTGTTGTGTGGAAGTTATTATTAGTTAAATAACTAATAAATATGTAGATGATATGGTTTACATCATATATTTATTATTTTCTAAGGTTAACACGAGCACTAGACATAATAAAAACTGAATTTGCACGGATATTTACTGGTTATTTTTTTCATTTTAAAACAAAAGAGTAAATATCCGTGCAAATTCAGTTTTTGTCGTAATATGTATTATGTAGCTAAATCTTCCTTCAGTCCACAATCACACTATTGCGTATACTGTCATTCAAAGTATCTAGTCAGGAAAATATGCTGTTAGTCATATGTGATAGGTTGCCTTCTACCTAAGCGAATGGCTGACACACCTGTCTTTACCTTTACTAAGCTTTGTTGTCCTACCTGTATCATATTCCTGACGTACAATAAATAATAATAAATTCTATCTATCGCTGGCTCAATTTTAGCGCAAGCTTTCAATTCGTGGTTTCAATCCATCTTTGTGAAACATTGAATCTAGCTAAATGTATAAATTTAGCTAGATTCAATGTTTCACAAAGATGGATTTTAAGATACACACAGTCATACCCATTTGGGTACAGATAAATAGAGGGAACACTTTATATTTTGGAAAGTCATACATAACACATCATAAGCCTACTGCGGGGCACAGGCCTTCTCTCAGAGAAAGAGAGTATAGGCTTAATCACCACGCGTGCCCAGCGCGGATTGGCGATTTTAAGCGCTATGGTATCATCATCATCATCAGCCATTTGACGCCCACTGCAAGACATAGGCCTCCTTCGTGGTTTTCATAACCATGAGGGGTTTCGCCATAATCGCCACGCTTGGCGGACGGGTGGGCGATCGGAGTATGCGGTTGGATCCTCAGGAAGACGCTACTGCCCGTCTCCTGGTAATTGATAATTGATTTCCTGGCTGAGGTATAAAAACACATAATTTGTGGTAAATGAATAACTCTAACTGATTTTTTAGAGGCTGCCTCGTAAAACGTCATCAATCGCCGAAGTGCCGGGTTACCTAGTTTAACCGTTAATAAGCTTACAAATAGCCAAGTAATTTTATAAAGGCCTCAAGACTTGTAATGCTCTCTGTCTGTATAGGTGGTTATTTATGGTGAATAATAAATAAATAAATATACAGTAACAAAAAAGTTACAGCCCAATATTTCAGATCACACCAGCAATGCAAATTGCGGCGGGCTGCCAATGTGCGGGTGCAACGTCATAAACCTCTAATAATAAAATAAAACATAACATAAACTCACGCCTGTATCCTGGAGGGGTAGGCAGAGACCAGGGTCTGCCACTTGCCACGATCCTGAGAGATCTCTTTCGCTTCATCAACATTCATTAGTCGTTGCAAGCACGCACGCCGTTAAGAAATAAAATAATAAGTAACTTCCACACAATACAATCACTTGTTCTGGTCCTAAACTAGGATACCCTGTGCTGTGGTGACCAGGTAACAGGCCCCTTGGACAAATGTACGGAGGCCTCCGGTGGGAACCGAAACCAAGACGTGAAAAAAACTTTATTTTATTAACCTCCTCAGTCCTGACCTTGAAAATAACAATGGTTTTCAATTGTTATTTTCAAGGTCAGGACTGAGGAGGCTAAAGCTGATAAAAGCCAATTTTCTCTATCTACGCAAGCTGACATCGCGTGATCAAGTTGGAAATAAATGTGTCAGATAACTATGTCAATGGATCAAATTACTATGCGGAATTAAAACTAGACAGAATACTTTAGCCGCAAATGGAGAAACAGTGAATTGCTTCGATATGTATGGCCAAGAAACGTAACAACGGATCATTATTTTGTTTTCACTCATAATCATCATCATCAGCCATCCGACGCCCACTGCAGGACACAGGCCTCCCTCATGGTTTTAAAATCACGAGGAGTTTTTGCCATAAACGCCACGCTTGGGAGACAGGTTGGCGATTGCAGTATGCGGTTGGAATTTCAGGAAGACGCTGCTGCCCGTCTCCTGGTAATTTATTTCTTTAGTCGCTTTCTACGACATCCACGGAAGAAAATGGAGTGACGTTATATTGATATTAGCAACTCTTCACAAACTTCCCCTAAATCGAAACCGGCGTGCTTGAACGCAGCGACTAATATGTTGATGAAGTGAAAGAGATTTGTCAGGATCCTGGTAAACGGGAAACCCTGGTCTCCACCTACCCCTCCTGGATACAGGTGTGAGTTTATGTTTTGTAATATATATTTATAATATTCTTGTGTTATAATATCTTTTGTATCTCATGAACTCTGCGAAATGACAAGAGCCCCTGGACTTTATATCTGAGGTCTAGGGTCTACTACTCATTATTGCATATGATTACAATAATTTTGCAAGTAATTCGCGACAGATAATTACTAATATATATAGCTACAATCCGGTATACTCACTGACTGACTGACTGACTGACTGACTGACAGATCATCTATAGGTTTCCTCGGAAACGGTAAGAGCTACGTGAAAATTTTGTATGAAAAAGTTGTAGGAAATGTATGATATACAGCCATCCTATGAAGCCGATTTTTGAATTTCGAACGCCTTCTCCCTACAAATGGGCTAACTTTTTTGTTTACTGGCCGATTTGGGTGAAATTTGGAACAGGTGTGTGTTTCGTGATCTCATTTTGAAAAAAAATTTTGAACGTTCGAAATTCAAAATAGGGGCGAGAATATGGCCGCCCAAAAAATCGACCTATGCGCAAAAACTGCCACTTCAAGTTACTAATCCGCTGGGCTATGTCGACGACTTTCGTTCGTCTACGGATCTCATAATTTCTGATTCGATCTCGTAGAGAAATTCCGAGCGTAGCCCTTTCCATAGCTCGTTGCGTGACCTATATTAGCAATACCAATCGCTAACTGTGAAGCAAAACAATCGTGAGGAAAGTGTCTGAGGTGTTCACATGTAATCCGCGGTGGGCACGCGTGGTGATTAAGCCCATACTCTCTCTGAGAAAAGGCTTTTCTCTGAGAGAAGCCCTGTGTCCTACAGTTGGCACGTATATAGGCTGAATCCATGGTTTACTATGACAATTAGATGTACGTTGAAAAGTCGATAAATCCAGTGGTTAGCAAGTAAGAAGACTCTGCTACGCAATAGTACCTCGAATGGTCATAATAAACTACGAATTGTAGTTTTACGACACTTGGCCCCGATGTCATCAACGTATGACAGTTGATTCCAATCAAAGTTGGTAAATTTTCTTGAATCCTATTTAATTTGTACTAATATTGGCCTTTATTGTGACTTGTGACGTGACGTTGCAACTATCAAACGTTTTTTTTTCTATTTGCGGTTTCAACTTGACGATATCATATTGTTGCTTGGAGTATAAAAGCCAACTATGATAAAAGTAGGTAGCATTTTAACACACCATAGCGATAAGAAAACAAAAAAACTGTCAAGTGCGAGTCGGAGTCGCGCAAGGCGGGTTCCGTATTACCAAACAAAGTTTGCGTTACGTATTTACGAAAATATTGTGTTTTCTCTGATTCAGTTCGGGTTACTTAGTGCACTTGACTGATTTATGTCCTGTTATAGGAACAGCGTGTTTATTCGTTCAATCGCCGGTTCTTGTTATAGATGGTTGATTTCCAAAAAAATCGCCTTGTGGCAAAATGCTCCGATTTATCTCTAATATTTATTACGTTGTAAGATACTCACAATAACATGTGATGTTGTGTGTGCATGGTTTTGACCAAAATTTAGTTCTTCGGTTACAGTATTACTAATAGTTATGATCTGTCCCGTTCAGCAAATGAATAAAATATAATGATTTAAAAGGTACAGCCCTTATTTATCGTATGGCGATAAACATGCATCTTAAATGTGTAGATACATTACACTATTTTTTTTAAATTATAGTCACATTTACATTTCTTGTGACAATCGATTGGAAGAACAGACAAGTGTAGGCTTAATAATAGGATTCATTGGCACCCTTCGCGTCAAGCCTGCGCTAGTATAGCCGACCGGTAGTTACCGATTATAATCGAACCATTTGGCTGAAGAACTCTAAAAACTTCTCTACACTAGTTTACAACACCGGTAATATCAAACCGGGAGTCGGTGTCAGGTGCGCGGGAGGAAACGGGTCGGGTTAAGGCTTCGTTCACACGCGAAAAAACCCCACGGGAACATCCTGCCTCGGGCGTTGTTACAACTCGATCTAAATATGTGTCGTTTTATCGAAAATGAAAAGGATCGGACATTCGTAAGTTTTGAAACAATGAAATTGTCGTTTTATGGGGCGCGTTTAGGGAATGCAATCCCGCGAGATAATTTCAATGTCCCGCTGGATCCAGGTATTTGCGGCATCCAGGAGGGTGGACTTAGTCCTCCGAAATCAATCGTAATAAAAAAACTAATAGCCAAAACGTCATTTTCATAGTACCATGATTTCATGGTAACCAAAATTAAATAAGCTTTTTTGGTACATAAGAAATGGTTTATTAATACTTTCAGACGTGAAAGTTAAGATATAAATTGGCATAACAACATAAACATCTGAAACATAAATTGATGACTTAGTTTACATCAAGCACACGCCGCCGCGCGCAGAGTAACACGTATTATCTACGCTTCTTTGTAATCCCGCCAGTCCAGCTGGATCCCCCAAAATTTTCAACCGACATTAGTCCCGCAAAATGTATGCGGGATTCCGGTATTTCGGTATCCTGGTATCCCGGAATTGCATTCCCTAGCCGCGCTTCATGAAACAACTGCGTAGCTGAGTTCTCCTAATTGTGAAGAATACATCGCGACTTTGTACATAATGTAAATAACCTATTAGTGTACATAATTTTTATTTTAATTAAGTGGTGTTAAATAATAATTTGTATCGTACTAATGGTGCTACACGCTTGCTCAAATTTTACATTAACAACATAAATGTATCTACCGTGCTTGCTGAAAAATAAATAATTGATTGATTGAGTATGTGGGTTGATCGAGTTTGCTACGTATATCGAATAGGCATGAATTAATTTTGGAGCTTTTTTTGTCCATTTTTGTCCAAAATGATCTAGATTTTGAAATGGACACCTCGTTTAACTTGTAACGTTAATTAAATCGCAGTTTTTGATTGTAACAGGACCCTGGCGGCAATATTGTACAAAATTACTAGTTTTAGAAGAAAAAAAAAATAAAGAAAAACAGCACCAAGAAGAAGAGTTTCATGAGTTTTTAATAGATATCATCATTTATATGGGACCACCCTGGATTCACCCCCTTTCTGACAAAAATAAATGAAATCGGACCACGTAATAAAAATACTCGCTGAAAACAGTACGAATTGAGAACCTCCTTTTTTTAATCAGTGAAACATACATCCTATCCTAGTATTAGTACTATATAATACACAGGGTGCAAGGAACAAAATCTACACCTATCTAAAAAGGGCAAGATTATTGCGAAAACCACAAAGTTATGAAAAAAAAATTACCTAAGTATGAAATACTAGCCAAGTTTATGTTTCATTACACAGCTTCTGTCATTATAGAGGTGTATTTACCACAAGCCTAGCAAGACTTGGTTATCAAAATAAACCTTATTGCATTACACAGCGCTGCCTCGTGGGCCTCTACAGAAGTTGCAACATACCCTGGGGCGCTCAACCGCGGTAACATTAACTCTAACTCTAATCCAGGCATATTAACGTTAGTATTTGCTATGTTAAAATCAGAAAGTAAATAATAAAAAAAAAAACGGCCAAGTGCGAGTTGGACTCGCGCACGAAGGGTTCCGTACCATTATCTATACAACATTGGAATATTTCAAGCGTCTACCTGTTGCCGTTATTAATATCGAGCAAACAACGGCAAAAATCACGTTTATTGTGTGGGAGCCCCGCTGAAATATTTATTTTATTCTGTTTTTAGTATTTGTTGTTATAGCGGCAACAGAAATACATCATCTGTGAAGTTTTTAACTGTATACCTATCACGGTTCATGAGATACAGCCTGGTGACAGACAGACAGATAGAAAGACAGACGGACAGTGGAGTCATAGTAATAGGGTCCCTTACCCTTTGGGTACGGAACGCTAAAAAAATTATAATATACTTTACCTTTGTGTTGTTCCAGGGTAAATTATAGTATACTATGATATGACTATGAATGAGTAATTTCTAGCGTGAAAAGTGTGCTATATCCTTACCCGGGACTAAAAACTATGTCCATACCAAATTTCATCTGAATCCGTTCAGGCGTTATTGCGTGATTGAGTAACAAACATCCAAACATCTCCAAATATCACAAACATCACAAATGTTATTTATAATATTAGTAGGATTCAGACGATATATATAAAGCCTGGACTTAGCTTTACTTAAGCAAGGTTAATGCAAGGTTAATGAATAAAAATAAGAATTATTCTCGTAGGCCTGTGCCCTACAGTGAGACGTAGGTATATAGGCTGTTTATGAATCAGTTTTGTAGCAAAATTTAATACAAAATTACTGGTCAATATAATAGAGGTCATTGACCTTTAGCAGTGAAGCATTTTTTTCATACTTAGACGCCAAAATGGAAAATTGTTTTTTTGACATAAGTTCGTGGTTTTGCAAGTACCGCGACGCTCTGGTTTGGCCTAGCCCACCGAACATAGGAATATTTTTTATGACTTCTTAAAATTTTCTATAAAGTTTAAAAGAGTGGGCTGAAATTAGATAAATGTGTTAATTTAAAAAAGAAGCCTTACGTACGTTAAGTACTAACCTCAGTGCATTGGATTTTCAAGAAAATGCTTGGGGCATTTGGTTAGGCGGGAAGACTGCCAGTAGACTAAGGTGGCCGCTGAGTGGTGCCTAAGAACGGGTCGACGGTCGGTGGGCCGACCGCCAGCCCGGTGGGCCGACAAGATTGTGATAGCGGCTGGGAAACATTGGACGAGACTGGCGAGGGACCGGATGGGTTGGCGTGAAAGAGAAGAGCCCTACGTCCAACAGTGGGCTCTGTTTATAGGCTGATTAGATAGATAGATAAACTTGGATAATGTAATTTGCACGTAGAGCCGAACGCCTGTTATTTAAGTTTTTTATTTTTTTTTATTTTGTGCAATAAAGCGAACAATAAACAAACAAACAGACAAACAAACGCCAGCGCTAAACCCTCTTTCGTTAGCTCATGTTATTAGATTATTCATTGGCGAAGATCAGAAGTGGGATAGCGTTGGACAAGCTTACGAAAATAAAGAGAAAAACATTCGAGAATATAAGGCTGTGACTAAGATTTATCGATGTTTTTTGGGGTTTCGCGTCTCAAAAGAAAATATCGGATAGAACTTATGACACTTTTTTTTGTCCATCCGTTCTTGTGTCTGTCAAGATCGTTTTTCTTTGGAAGAGCTGTTAACTTGAAATAGTATCTCTGGTTGTAAAAAATATGCTTCCGAGTCAAAGGATATTACTTACTCCGCTGGCTCAACGACCCGAAGTGGGTCTGGACCTCCGACACAAGGAGTCGCCACTGGTCTCTGTCCTGGGTAGTCTAAATGATGATATGCATTCATGTTATATAAATTATAATGGCTCCAACGATTTTCATGAAACTTAGTATTCAGAAGGTTTCAGGGACTATAAATCGTTCTAGTTAGGTTTCATTTTTAGAAAACGTCGTTTCATCCCTGTTTTAGGCAATGAAAAACTGCTAGTATGTCATTAGAACACGAAGGTAAATTTCGCCACCATACACAATGTTGTAATAGCTCAGGTGAGAAATCGGGCGGACCCGGAACCAGAAGACGCTCGAGCTTGTCTCCAGTCCGATTATTTTTTCCTTTTTTTCACGATTTTTTCGTCGTATCTAAATATAATTTCCAAAAAACACGATTAAGCAAAACAAAATAGCTCGACCATCCAGGTACTACATACTTAACGGAGGAGTAGGCCAAGGTTTGCCATTTACCACGATCCTGACAAATCTCTTTCGATCATCGAGATTCATTAGTCGCTGCGCGCACGCACGCGGGTTTCCGATAGCAGTTATTTTTTTGTCCTCACCTAAAGGCCACTTTCCGTTGACCTAGGATCATAAAAATTGGGAATATGCAAGGTTTTATATATACTTAAGTCAATACGTGCGGAGCCAACCAAGTCGCGGGTTTCCTCACGATGTTTTCCTTCACGGTTAGCGTGTGGAATTGCTAATACAAATTACGTATTGACTTATCATTCCTGTGGGCTAGGCCGACCAAGCTGTCAGTATGGTATAGGTGCTGAGCAAGCCTACTCCATCTGAAAAACAACGTCCCAGGCACTGCAGCGTCCGAGTGGTCCCTTCACTCCATCTAGTGTGAGTGAAGGTGCCACTGGACGCTGTATAAATCATCTCATTACGTAGATGGAAAGGCCAAAGTTTTTTTTATATATACTTAGCATAAGTAAAGGGAAAAATCTGAAAACCGTTAATTTGTACGAATATACTTTTGCAGTTGGGATGTATGGGATAGGAATTGATTTTATCTCTGCGAAGTTAAGTTTGTAATCGTTTGATCGCAACCCTCAGGTGAGTCCTGCTCACACATTCCAGTTTTGTTTTTCAGTTCTGCCTTGTTGGCGGGTGTGTGAATTCCAATAGGTTAAATATTTGATGTAAAACTAATGATGTGCAAAATTTTACCTATCTACTACTTAATTAGTCTAGACTATTCTGAACTGATAAAGTTTAACTCAAAAACTTGAACAGGCCTACTTGATCACGCACAAACAATAATAACGTCCATTCAAGTGGACCCTTTCAAGCACGCTAATAGAGGTCCAACGTACTGTACCTTTTTAAATTGAATTTTAATAGAATATTGGCACTTAATCACAAGAAAGGTTTACCTGCTTGAATCTTACAGAAACAGCAGGTATATACAAGCTGATTTCTGGGTGGTTTGAAAGCCGCGGTTATGTAATTAGTAATAAAAAATGGCATCTATTTAGAATATTAGTTTTAAGGAAAGACGTAAATTTATTAAAAAAAAAAAGTACAGAAATTTTGTTGATAAAAATGCCAAGGCGCCAACAATTAGTAGGTACCGCCTCTCCGTCTAACAGAACAATGACCCGCAGACCCGCGGCACGCACGCACCGCTCTGGATGGCTACTAATGCTTCTAATAGATTCGAGTTTGTGTCGAGATAGTTTTGCACTTTACAAACCAAACTAACTTACTCGATAGTCATGCACGTTAATTTTGCTAAATCGTTCAAACCACCCAAAATTAATGGTGTATACATACATAAACTCACGCTTGATCCAATATTGGTAGGCAAACACCAGGATTTTCCACTTATCACTATCCTAACGAATAAACCTATCAAGTAATTATCACGCTCCTAATGAATAGACCTATCCTTACTAATATTATAAACGCGAAAGTTTGTATCTATGGATGGATGTTTGTTACTCTTTCACGCAAAAACGGCTGAACAGATCCGGATGAAATTTAGCACAGAGATAGATTATAGTCTGAATTAGCACATAGACAATTTTCTATCCGGGAAGAATACACATCAAAATTACCACGCGAACGAAGTCGCGGGCAACAGCTAGTTGAATAATAAACCTATTCCGCTTAATTTCGTTTCAAAAACAGTATTAAAATAGGAGTGGGATTTAGTTTCTCGACTGTTTAAAACGCCTCTTAAAATTATTTTATAGATACAAACTACCAGAGTACATAGTAATAACGTCTATATTTCTAGTATTAACAGGACTTGCGTTATTTGAACAGGACATTAACGCTGCTCTTGTAGAAATTGTGCACAAACCGAATATGCACGACATGTTTGACGTGCTCAGTCAAGGCTGTATTATTCCGCTTTTAACTGGTTTTATACGAATATAAGTTAAGGTCCGACCACATTACAATGGGCTGGCTGGATGATTCAAATCTAATATATAAAAATCACGCGTCACAGTGTTTGTCATCAAACTCCTCCGAAACGCCTTCACCGATTTCTATGATTTTTTTGTGTACATTTGTAGGTCTGAGAAAAGGTCGTAGGCTAATTAATATGGCAGAACAACGTTTGCTGAGTCAGTTATAAACGTAATATTATAAATGTAAAAGTTCGTGAAGATGTTTGGATGTTTGTTACTCAATCACGCGATAACGGCTGAACGGATTTACATTAAACTTAACGTACAGATAGACAGCAACCTGAATTAAGACATAGCATACTGATGCCCCGGTAATGCGTTTCCGTGGGATAATAATTATTTTAAGTTTAAAATAGATGGCGTTGTGCGAGCGAACGTTGTGTTTTAAAAATAGATGGCGTCGTGCAAGAATCGTATAAATGGATTCTGTGGTGGTTCGAAGTTTGCCGGGACAGCTATTTTTTTATTAGTATATAAAATGCGACCATCCGACACACTCACTCATCAACGCCCAGCCCAAACCGTTAAACTCAGAAAGCTGAAATTTTGCACAGAGAGTCCTTTAATACTGGAGCCAAGAGATAAGAACGGGTTTTTAAAAATTCAACCCCTAAGGGGTGAAAGGGGGTGCTCAAATTTGTATGCGGTCAGATTTATCTAAAATAATCCTTAATACATACAAAGTCAGACACTATTAATTTGATTCCGGAATCACTTTATAGTCTTTTATAGGGATTGTTGAGAATTTTATATAATAACAAGAGTATATGTGCATTCCGGCGAAGACGAATTGGGAGCCATTTTAACTCATGACGAAAACGAGATACGTGATCAAATTTGCGTAATATCCTAGTTTTGGTCCAGGACAAGTGATTGTATTGTGTGGAAGTTATTTTTTATTTTATTTTTTAACGGCATGCGTGCTTGCAAAGACTAATGAATGTTGATGAAACGAAAGAGATCTGTCAGGAATACAGGATCGTGGCAAGTGACAGACCCTGGAGACCCCTCCGGGATACGGGCGTGCTTTATATTATTTGATTATTTAAGGTTTATTTTAGTTTGTGACGTTGCGCCCGCACATTGGCAGCCCGTCGCAATGTGGATAGACCTCTACTAGTTTGCACGCGTTGCTGGTGTGATCTGAAATATTAGGCTCTAACTTTTATGTTAAACTTTGCATTATGTAATCGTTCTTCACCCACAGTTCATGAAACTCGTTGTCAATTGGACACTCACGAACACTCTCGATCATTTGAATGATCATTTCATAAAAATGGCATAGTGTTTATAAACGTTTCCATTGACCAATGGAAACTAATAGTACATAATAAAACTGAGTTTTACCAGATATTTACTCGTTTATTTTTTCATTTTACAATTTGCCGACGTTTCGGTACTTTTGAAAGTTCCATGGTCTCGGTAGACTGAGGTGACAGGCATCTTTTTGAAAGCATTAACTGTTAGCTTACTACCCTCGGCAAAAATTACAATAAATTATTAAGTTACGTTCCAAAAATATTTTGGAATTTTTTTTAATTTAAATTGGCAAAAATTTATTTCATATAAACCAAAAATATTGATTAATAGTCCTTGTAATTAAAATTTAATCGAAAAAACAATTATTTCAAATTTGCCCAAATATTTTTGGAACGTAACTTAATAATTTATTGTAATTTTTGCCGAGGGTAGTAAACTAACAGTTAATGCTTTTAAAAAAGACGCCTGTCACCTCAGTCTACCAAGACCACGGAAAATTGTAAAATGAAAAAATAAACGAGTAAATATTCGTGCAAATTCACTTTTTATTACGTCTAGTGCTCGTGTTAACCTTAGAAAATACCAAACTAATATTTCAATTTAAAAACAGCAGCTTTTAATTTTTTTTTTCGGTTTCAAAGCCATCCGGAAAGTAACGAAGTAGAGTAACATAACTAAGTAACATAAACTCACGCTTGTATCCGAGAGGGGAGTCAGAGAATACTTTTGTAAACGTCAATTTATCAACTGCAATAATAATAATAACTTCGAAACAACACGATCACAAATAATAATAGTAATCAAATTACTTTTATTCTTGACTTACGGTGGTACGGTCGACAGTACATTAACCTTTACATTTTAGTTGCAAAGTCACCCATAACGTAACTGAGTAGAGTACACGCGTGTAAAGCTTGATGTGCTGTTGACTGTACTAACCCTGGCTTAAATTTACGTTACAAATGAAATTAAGGTGTCCATTTCGAGCAAGATTAAAATTTTTAAAGAGAAAAAACTCTAAGTATACTAATCGTTACTTCATCATCATCATTCAGCCACAAGAAGTCCACTGCTGGACATAGGCCTCCTACATGGATTTCCAAAAAGCCCCGTTGGAAGCGGCCTGCATCCAGCGCCTTCCCCCACTTGGATGAGGTCATCTGTCCATCTTGTGACTGGTCGTCCTACGCTGCGCTTGCCGATATGTGGTCTCCATTCGAGAACTTTTCGGCCCCATCGGCCATCAGTTCTGCGTGCTATGTGCCCCGCCCACTGCCACTTCAACTTACTAATCCGCTGGGCTATATCGACGACTTTCGTTCATCTACGAATCTCATCATTTCTGATTCGATCTCGTAGAGAAATTCCGCGGGCTATCCCTTTCCATAGTTCGTTGCGTGACCTTGAGCCTTCTTATGAGGCCCATAGTGAGAGACCACGTTTCAGTGCCATAAGTCATCATCGTTAATCGTTACTTAGTGCTCTTAATTATTTGGCTCTACACGTAATTAACTGAGTTAAAATTTTATTTGTGCAGCGCGTTATTGAAACAACGTAAAACCAATGTAAAGGTTAACTCGTTGTCAACTGTACCAGTAAAATTTCCTTATTTTGTAGTTGCACCTTGGACACAACAGCTTGCGAAACACTGCCCTATTGAACTCCTAAGCAATGTTTTACGTCACATCTTAGCTTCACAAAAAGTAACCTCTGGTGTGGACGCACCTTAATGGTGAGTAGAAGAGCCCATTACAGAAAGATAAACGGATTATGATACATAATCCTGTATAAATAAGGCACGGGTACATATAAAGCAAGGCGATTTCGTTTTATGACCAGCCGCATCTGTCGACTGTAAAATAGAATCGCTTGCAAAATGTGTCTGTCAGCGTGTGTGCTGCTAAAACGAGAGAGCTCTATTCTGGTTATTGATAATCCGTTTGGAATCTCCATACAATAAACGTGTTTTTTCACCGTTTTTAAGGTTCTGTACCCGAAGCGTGCCAAAGGGGACCCTATTGCTAAGACTTCACTGTCCGTCTGTTTGTCTGTCTGTCTGTCCGTCCGTTTGTCTGTCACCAGGCTGTATCTCATGAACCTTGATAGCAGCTATAGGCAGTTGAAATTTTCATAGATGATGTATTTCTGTTGCCGCTATACGAGTAACAAAAAATACTAAAACCAGAATAAAATAAATATTTAGGGGGCCCAGCGCTCGCCATCTAGCGGCCATCTATGTAACCTTTACAGCACCGATGTCATGTCGTTAAATGTCAACGTTTAACGCTTCTTGTTGGTTTCTATAGATGTCGCTGTTGTATAGATAACAGTATGGAACCCTTCTTGTGCGAGTCCGACTCGCCCTTGAACGGTTTTTTTGTTTGTTTATGCTCTATCGTTAGAACGGTAATACATACAGGCATCGAACTTGTCGTGATTGTGGGACTTATTATATATTCTAACGACAAATAATAAAAAAACAGCCAAGTGCGAGTACGGAACCCTTGGTGCGTGAGTCCGACTTGCACTTGGCCGGTGTTTTTTAACTATTGGACAACAGAAAATCTATATTTTATTGCAGAGTATACAGGGTTACCTAACTCCTCTCTCTTTTCTCACCAATAGGTACATTACCGTACCGTGTATAGCTACTTTTCTGTGCCTTGTTTGCACTGTTTTGTTCTTTTGTTTTTTTCATAATGTTACTTATGATAAGATTTGTAATACTTTGTAAAGTATGTGTGTGGGATGTAAAAAAATTATTTATCTATTTATCTAAATTATTTATAGAAAATCGAAGTTTTCTTCATAATAAGAGTCATTCGTATTGATTAATAGACACACTCTGAATAAAAACTGAGTTTGAAAATCATAAAGGTAGGGTTTTTTATGTAAATAAGTACAGGCTAAATAATAGTAGAAATAATAATAGTTAAAAGTAAAAGATAACGTCGAACCCCTACAAACATACGACAAATGGTTTTTACCAACCCATTCCGTCCAAGGACGGGTTGTCCTAACATCCAAAAGTAAAAAGTGTCTCACAAATGGTCCAAATTAGAAATAAAGTCCTATAAAGTCCCAGTATAACGCTTGCTCGAGAATAGCAACCCTTCCCTTTATGATTCATTTATAAACCGCACGAGAACAATGAAACGGTACAGCCTTACATTTCACAATAATCAAGGGATGAATAACCTACGGCTGATGTATTTGAGACAAGCCTTCAGTTGAGTGTTTGTCACATAGCTTCATTTGCCTACAAATTCGCGAACTTTTTAATATACTAAGGCCGACCTGCACCACTTAATAAATGTCACTTAAGTTGCCATATAAATCGAGTTTTGTATGAAGAGTTAGTTAGTTAAATGCTGCTTAAGCCACATTTATCCATCGCGGTGGTAGCGGAGCGGTAAAACGCCGGTTTCTCATTCGGGAGGTCGTGGGTTTGAATCCCAGCATGTACCGATGACGTCGTGAGGAAACCTGAGTTTCTGAGGTGTTCACTTCAGCGCTTGAAATTGCCAATCCGCGGTGGGCACGCGTGGTGATTAAGCTCGTTCTCTCTCTCTCTCTCTCTCTTTGAGAGAAGGCCTACATAAATAAATCCACATTTAAGAAAGTGGTGCAAGTAGACCTTATAAAATTTTAAGTACAATACAAAATTTTAAGTACAATATCCGGTATATCATTATCCTAGAGAAGAAAGTCTATTCTATTTAAGACATGTAGTTTTAAGATCAGGTATAACATAGAATACTGGTTGGCTGGAAGAAATTTCTATAGAAATAAGCTCGCCTATGTACCCGTTCTTATTGCTTTGTTTTTATGTGTAACATATTTCTTTCTTGTGTACAACAAAGTATAACATAGAATTCTAATAACCTATTTAGAGGCCTAAAATTTCACACATACCGCGACTTGAACCCGCGACCGCGAACCCGCTGCAAGTGATGTAAATTGCTTCGGCCAGATGTCACTGTACGTAATGCAGAGAAGTTTGTAAAGAGGCTCGAAATTTCACTTACCCATTAGCTCAGTTGGGAGAGCGCTGGCACGGTTAGCCCGAGGTCGCGGGTTCAAGTCCCGGCATGGGTGGAATTTTAGGCCTCTAAATAGGTTTTTGAAATTGTCCTGAGCACGGGTTCGTGCAAAAAAAGGAATATAATCATAGAATTTTAAGACAAGATGTAACAGAAAGTTCTACTACACAGCAGAAATACACATATACAAATAATACCAATACAAATATTTACTAAACCGATATAAAATAAAATAAAATGGTTTATTGAGTTTGAAAGCAAAACTTAAGTTCTTGTCAATGACAATGACAAACCCTAATATCGGTTTTTCAGGTACTACGCATTTCTAAAACAACTCTAAAGTAAGACAACGTGACTCACCCAAGCTCGATACAAAGATCATGCTGAGCTAATTAGTCAGTAATACAGCGTATCTGTGACTTACCGGTTTAGCCATAAGAGCCATCCGGGAGGCGCGCCGAACGCTTTTGTAATCACCGACATTCTCGTAAA
Source organism: Yponomeuta cagnagella (assembly GCA_947310995.1). NCBI lineage: Eukaryota > Metazoa > Arthropoda > Insecta > Lepidoptera > Yponomeutidae > Yponomeuta > Yponomeuta cagnagella. The sequence continues at coordinate 17,608,394 of OX371277.1, forward strand.
TACAGGCGTCATCGTCCGAACATGGGAAATTGTACAAAACGTAATGCCGCCGCATTTTTATGCACGCAGAACTAGGAATGTAACAAATACTGGCCGTAATACTGTTTTTTTTTTATTTATTTTAAAATCAGAACGTTGAATTTATCTTTTTTTTTTATTATTTTCAACAAGAAATAGATCGATCTTTTTGTTTTCTTCTGTCGTTATGACATGTCACCATTTGTTTTTCAAATTATAATTCGAACGTCAAGTTATTATTTTTGTCATTCATGTTCTTTTGTTTTTTTTAAGTTGCAAGTCTAATAAAGGTTTAAGAGGTGGTACGTAATAATTAAGTAGTATTCAATTTATGTCTGACAATTAGTAGCTCCGAAGCACTACTTAGTTTTTCATTAATTTTAATAGGTATTTAATCACGTTTGAAAAGTTAACATTATTTATCTAATAGGCATTTATAAACTAGTTGACTAACCGGAGTTTACTGAGGTCGAGAGCAAACTGAGGCAAACAATCGCTTGCGAACAAAAACTGCCTTGCACAATATACTTGAAATAGAACGGGGGAAAAAGTGACGCATTTTCTTGTCACGTTTTTTACCGTTGTGAGGAAACCTGTATACAAACCTACCTACTTTGATGTTGCAGCAGGCCAGAGAGAGATCAAAATTTATAAGTTCCAATGCAAACAAAGAGTTGATCGATGTTAGAAAACAAAAACATTGCATCAATGTGTAATGGAGAAACACTTTTCTTAGTTAGACATACATACATAAACTCATGTCTGTATCCCAGAAGGGTAGGCAGAGACCAGGGACTGCCACTTGCCACGATTATGACAGATCACTTTCGCTTCCTCTAAATAGACGGAGTAATGTATAAGAAATTTCCTACTTGAGAAAATTTTGGATGAGAATGGCTAGGCACAGAAAAAAGTAGCGTGTCTTGGGGGGGGGGGGCTTTGTCCAGCAGTGGACGACACAACAATACACTTACAGAATAAAAGAAACGCAAATAACACGGTAATTGAGTAAAATGCGCTGATGGAAGGAATTGAATTGGACATAAGTGAAATGTGGTATTGCTACTACAAATTCGTAGATGCACGTAACTTTGAAAATAAATAAAGTCATAGGTACATGCCCGCACTGGGAATCGAACCTGGGTCTCCGCGCTAACAGTGAAGGAAAACATCGTGAGGCAACCCGTGGCTTGGTTGGCTTCGCACGTATTGACTTGTCTTTCCTGTGGGCTAGGCCGACTAGGCTGTCAGTATGGTATAGGTGCTGGGCAAGCCTACTCTATTTAAAAAACAATGTCCCAGGCACTGCAGCGTCCGAGTGGTCCCTTCACTCATCTAATTATGGTGCTAGTGGACGCTGCATAAATCATCTCATTAAGTAGATGCAAAGGCCAAAGTTTAAACTTATTACAAATCGAGTCCGTCAATGCTCAAAATAAGGTACCGCATTCCGTGTGGTGCCGGATTAAGAATAGCGTCTCTCCATTACCTTCCGTGGATGTCGTAGAAGGCGACTAAGGAAATAAATTACCAGGAGAGACGGGCAGCAGCGTCTTCCTGAGATTCCAACCGCATACTGCGATCGCCAACCCGCCTGCCAAGCGTGGCGATTATGGCAAAACCCCTCATGGTTATGTAAATCACGAAGGAGGCCTTTGTCCTGCAGTGGGCGTCAAATGGCCGATGATGATGATGATGATGATGATGATGTAGTGTTAAGTGTTGCTGATCAAATGTAAACGGTTGTGTGGTATGTTCAATGGAAGAACAGTAGTTTCCGATAATGTTTGAAAACACGCGTATTGTTTAGACTGTTGCTCGGCGCTTCAAGTAGGTTGGATACTGCTGCAGCGACACTATAACAATGAAAACGCCATTTACGCCAAAAATAATCATTTTCAGCGGAATGATATCTACAGGGTGACTTTGAATTCGTTCACCGTTTTTATCGTGTGTCGATATTTTAAGGCCAAAAACGCAAATTGAACAATATCGATCAACTTCACGAGCAGTGTAATGGAAGCTTAATAGGCAAGCATTTAACTATTAGAAAAGAGTCTAATAGAGATAATAAAAGAGTCCGGCGTGCGTGCATGCAACGACTAATGTCAACATTCATTTCGGAAGCGAAAGTGATCTGTCAGGATCGTAGCAAATGGCAGTCCCTGGTCTCTGCCTACCCCTCTGGGATACAGGTGTGAGTTTATGTTATGTTAAAAGAGTCTTTTGATCGCGTGTACCTAAAAAAAAGTCGGCCAAGTGCGAGTCGGACTCACGCACAAATGGCTCCGTACCATTATCTATACAACATTAGACACAAAGATCGAGAAAAAACGGTAAAAAATCACGTTTGTTGTATGGGAGCCCCCTTAAATATTTATTTTAATTTAATGTAAGTATTAATTTTTAAAGCTAACATTGAACTAAATATTTTGTGAATATTTCAAGCGTCTACCGGTTGCCGTTATTAATATCGAGCAAAAAACGGCAAAAAAATTACGTTTGTTGTATGGGAGCCCCCTTTTATATTAATTTTATTATGTTTTTAGTATTTGCTGTTATAGCAGCAACAGAAATACGGTTCATGAGATACAGCCTGGTGACAGACAGACAGACAGACAGACGGACAGCGAAGTTTTAGTAATAGGGTCCCGTTTGGCACCCTACGGGTACGGAACCCTAAAAAAGTGACCAGTGATGAGCGCGGGTGAATATGTTCCCAGGGAATATTCTCGTATGACAAGGACTTAAAATTGGAAAAAGGCGTGAATTATCTTTACTGAAACATTAACCTCAGTGTACTTGTGGACTAAAGATGTGATAAGGTGAATACATAAGCAGCCTATACACGTCCCGCTGTAGGACACAGGCCTTCTCTCAGGGAGAGAGTATGGGCTTAATCACCACGAGTGCCCACAGCGGATTGGCCATTTCAAGCGCTGAGGTATGTGAATAGCTCCGACACTCAGGTTTTTTCACGATGTTTTCCTTCACAGTTTGCGAGTGGCATTGCTACTATAACTTCACAAGTGTACATCACTTAAAAAACAACATGGGTCTCCCGCTTCCGAGTCCATTGTTCTACCCAATGGGCTACCACCGCTTATTATAAAGTGAATAACTGAGCAGAATTATAGTTGAATGTAGACATCGTTTCGCAATGTGCAAGGTCTCGTCATGCGAGATTATTCACCGAGAGCGTTCTCCCCGGGCCCAGCCACAGTATAATGAACACCCAGTAGGCCATCTTGGCCGTCCGCCGGATTTTATTACCTACGCTCGCTCGATCGGAGTAGGCGCGACAGGGTTGACGCGCTTGTGTTTCGAATTCGATACTGCCACATTTAAATATTGTCGTCTCATTTACCACGTATTTCGAGAGTTGTAATCTATACGTAGGTATTTATATTATGTGCTTGTTTAGTATGAATGAAGTCGAATAAGTTGATAGGAAATAATATGTCTAGTTTCTACTCACAATGTAACAGAAAGTCGAAGTTTGTAATACGTTCTAATAGAAAAAGAGAATAAAACGTATTTTTTATTTGTGGGAATCCCCGAAAACCTTTAGTCGGATAACCTTTATTCTCGAATCGCTAAGGTTCAAAGTAGACCCAAGCGAGCTCGTAACTTGCGAGAATAATGTTATGTGTACAGTCTTACCTTTCAGACTAAGCAGGAAATTTTAAAAAAGTTAACTCTGGTCTTGATACTGTCGAGCTCAGACATTCGTACACCGAGCAATATAGTCTACTTAATTTCGACATTTTTATCTAGCTAGCCCATCTGACGCGTCGCCCGTCTGCACTCACGCGCGGTGAACACCGGTCTGCCACCGAACCGGAGCGGACCGATATCCTCGCGTTTCGTAGTTATGTATATTGTATAGGCGCGATTCGGACGTTAGTATGAAGATGGGTAACTGTTCTTATTTAAACTGTGGCCCAGCTCTACTACACCCTACATTCGAGCTAGTAGGTAAGTAGAGAATGTGATTAAAACATTGTGCAATAATTATAAGGTGCCCTCATTTGGTGGAAGTGGGTCTTGTAATGAAACGCCAGGCTGAAGCTGGAATAACATATGAATATTCTAGATCCGGGTGAGCGTTTAACTAGAGTGTACATTGGGCTACAAAAGGTAATCCATGTCACTTTAATCTCCGTACGCCCTTGTCTGTCGTTTAATGTTGCTTATATATCATCATCATCAATATAAATTCATACCATACGAGCGTAAGCAGAGGCCAACGTTTTGTCACTTGCCACAATCCTGACCATAACTCTTTCGTTTATTGACATTCTTCAATCAGTGCATGTCGAATACGAGTGCTTTTTAGGGTTCCGTACCCGAAGGGTAACCCTGTTACTAAAACTCCGCTGTTCATCCGTCCGTCTGTCACCAGGCTGTAATCTTATGAACCGTGATAGTTAGACAGTTGAAATTTTCACAAATTGTGTATTTATGTTGCCGCTATAACAACATATACTAGACACCGAATAAAACAAATATTTAAGTGAGCCAACTATGCAAATATACAACAATAGTGATTTTTTGCCGTTTTTTTGCTCAATAATAATAACGGCAACAGGTAGAAGAAGCTTGAAATCTTTCAATGTTGTACAGATTACTCTGCGGAACCCTTGGTGCGTGAGTCCGACTCGTACTTGGCCGGTTTTTTCAATATGTAGCAATTATATTTTTTATATTTTGTGTATATTTGTCAATATAAATGTTTTTATATATCTATCTTTATCTATCATATAGCTTAACACTAAAATATTATAATACAGTATGTTTACTCAGATTTTTCAGACTTAGAAAACCACGAAGGAGGCCTATGTCCTGCAATGGCTGATGGTGATGATAATGCCTCAGGTTTTTGCCTGTCTTACATGCTTACACACATTGAACGGAAATACCTAGCTACTTCAAAAGAGAGGAAATCATTATAATATTTCATATTTTAGTAGTAATTATAACACGATCACAATATATGTGATCTCACTAGATTGCCATGCCCCTTCGGCCCCTCATTCCGATGGAAAACCCTACTGCAAAGTGGGTTACTCGGGGCTGCCAGTGATGTAAATTGCTTCGGCCAGATGTTGCTGTTTGTACGTAATACAGAGAAGTTTGTAAAGAGGCTCGAAATTTCACTGATGCCTGCAATTGCCCATTAGCTCAGTTGGGAGAGCGCTGGCACAGTTAGCCAGAGGGCGCGGGTTCAAGTCCCGGCATGGGTGGAATTTGTAGCCGAAAAATAGGTTTTTAAAATTGTCCTCAGCACGGATTAGTGCAACATTGGAAATGAATCGAGTCATAAATTTCATGTGAAAAGTGTTGCTCTGACTTTTTGACTCTTTTCAAAACGGTTAGGCTACAGGGCAAACCCTTTACCCGATCGTCTTTGTTTTAAGCTCATATTGTAGCTGACTTAATTGTCTAGAGGAGCTTTTTTTATATAATTCTTCGTTCCCAAAATATCGAGCGCGAAAATAAAAAATTCGGAAAAAAATAACTTTTTTCGTTTTGGACTTTCTCGAATAATTCTTTTTGCACTTTACAGCTCTCATAAATACGCGTCTTTTGAACTTTTTTTTAATATCATATCTTCATAACTCTCTCAGATATAAGGGGAGCGCCCTTGTTTGTGAAATCGGAGCCTACACTGGAACCAGCGAAAAGGCATTTCCAATCTCAAAACATCCGTACGTTCAGCACCTGCGCCGCCGATACGCGTCTAGATAATTTGGTTTATTTTCCACACCGTCACCAACATAGAGCCAGGTGCATAGATATTATGACCATGTTATAGACATCAACAAATTGCTATTTATCTCAATATTCACAAAAAGACTAGCGCAGCGTCTCAAGACTAAAAGAAGAAATAATAATTCTTTTCTTTGTCCAGTTAATGTAACGTCAATCGAATAGAACCTCTAGGTAACATTAGAACAAGTAGGTTTTGTTGATCCACTGAGCTATTAAAGCCTTCGATTAGCATAACAGGTTGCAATTGCAATACAATGCAATGGAAAAATATAAGTTAGAACTAAGTACTCGGACACTGATACTGGAACCCCATTAAGGAAAGTCATTACCTCGAGCGAATGGAATTTTTGCTTTTAAATAATATGGCTTAATGATATAGCGATTACATAAATTATGCATTGAAATTGGCAGCGCTTTAGGAAAAACTAGCCCTATTTGTAATTCCATCTTTGTATTTTTTATAGTACTTACAAAAAGGTATACGATTCGTAGAATGGAAGATTCGCCAAGGTTTCTAAGTACACGCATCTAATTGTGAAAGACAGCAGAAATAGACCAAAGAGAAGCATTTACTTCGAGAAGCTCGATAAAGTAGGGGTACCTATCTATTACTAAGCTTAGATTTAATTATAAGAATTCGACGTCTAGACGATGGATTTTCTAGATACCTAGTAGATGTAACAGATACTTAAGTAAGTAAGTAATTCAAGATATATATTTTTTAATAGCCAGTAGTTCAAGTAAGTGAATCCGAAGTTAAGCTAATAATGATAGAAATCAGAAATAAATAACTTATATCAACGTAAAAAATTTACATTATATGTTTCTTGAATGACAAAAGTACAGTGTTATCCGCTATACTACGTTAATTTTGGGTGGTTTGAAAGAAACAGCAAAATGAACGTGTCTGACAATAGCTATCGAATGCGCTAGTTTGTTTTTTTTTTCAAAAACGCACTTTCCAAAAATATCTCGACACAAACTCGAATCTATTAGAACCATTAGTACCCATCTAGAGCGATGCGTGCGTGCCACCGCGGATCCATGTTCTGTTTTATTTTATTTTATTTTATAAAGGAGGAAAAACAGAATTAACAAAAAATACTTAAATAGAGAAAATGAGTTAACTTAATACATTTTGTTAACTCCTAAACATTCCTCACCGATAGATAAAAGCTTAATGATCTTAAATAACAAACTGTTATACGGAGAGATAGTACTAATTGTCCGCGCATTTTTTAAGCAAGGTTTCTCTACTCGAAACAAGTTTTGTCAACTATTTATTTTATTCATGTCTATACTTCAAATTAATGGTCCAAATACATGCCATTTTTAATTACTAGTTGAAAAACTGCGACTTTCAAACCACCCTGAAATCAGCGTATATAAGTAGGTAGTTTGACGTTTGCAAAAAAAAACATTTCTTGACTAAGTATACTAGGATCGACGTGTAGAATAAAAACGAAATTAAGATTTGAGTTGACGAAGACGAAAATCGTGTGGGAAAAAGTATTAAATAATAAAAAAATCTAAGGTAAATTGTGTTCATATTACTTTGTTTTTTGTGTCAATATTTCTTTGTTGTGCACAATAAAGTATAAAGTATTAATGGTTCTACTCATCAATACAGACTTTTTAGTATGGTATGAACTTCAAAATGCCAAAAAAATATATCAACTGTTCCATACTAAAGTTACCACTACCATTAAAATGTAGACAATATAAATGTGCGTAACAACTGATATTTTTCCGGCAATTTCGAAAATTTCCTATAGTAAAAGCTGTGTTCATATTGATGAGTGGTCTTTTCACGACCATGGGACTTAAAGTCACATTTAGCATGATTGAGATATTGCTGTGATACTTTTTGGAAAATACAATCTGTAAAACAAGACATGAAACAAGTATTTCCATTGGTGGCGTAAGTGTTTTTTTTTTGTATTTTTAATTAAAGCCTGGTTTTGACGGTCTTCTTAGTACGCTCGGACCGTGTACCTACGTACAGTTTTAGTTGATTATGACGACGGTCAGTGCGCTCGGACCAAGTGCGTCGTCATAATCAACTAAAACTGTGCGCACACTTTTCGAGCGTACTAAGACCGTCAAAAGACCATATAAGAGAGTTTGACACTGACTACAGTCACGCCTGATGGTAAACAAAGACGGCGTCTAAGATGTTACGATGTTATTGCCGACATTTGAATGCCTGTATTTGTGTGATTTCCCGTGAGGTGGCGTTGTTTTCGACTTAAAAGCAACACCGCAACGTGAGGTAAACTAGCTCGTGGGTAACTGCGCCTAATATAAACAAGCGCTATCAGGCCGAGGAAAATTGATAAAAAATCAAAAGTATGTCACACGCAGTACCGAAACAATAGCCAAGTGATAAGGGGCGCTCGCTGATAACCGAGTCACTGAGTCACTGATCTATGCTTGCGTGTCAGTGAACTTAATGAACTTGCCTGTGCTAGATAATAATTGGGCGTGTGATGAAGCAAATGTATCCGATTTGGACTCAGAATGGAAGAAAACAAGTTTTTTTATAGTTATTCAATCAAGAATTTTCACAAAGTACATACTTAATACAGCAGCAAGTGGTTCTATATATCAATACGGAAGAAACGTTTTTCAAGCTTTCAATAACACGCTGTACAGTCAAGAGCAGGACAACCTTTACATTTTATTTGAAAAGTCGCCCATAACATAACTGAATAAAGTCCACACGTAATGTAAAGGTTATATAATATACTATCTGACCCGGCAAACGTTGTTATGTCATATTAATTAGCTTACGACCTTTTCTCAGACCTACCAAAAATTTTATAAAAATCGGTGAAGCCGCTTTGGAGGAGTTCGATAACAAACACTGTGACACATGATATTTGTATATTAGATTATACTACTACAATCCAGAATTTGCTTACTCTGTTTCATCTCACTCTTCGACAGACGCTTGCTGGGTATTTCTGGAAGCCACCGGGAGTGTGCTGATTCATAACATGAGATGTGTCATTCGGGGAACAAACTGTTTACTTTATCCTCCTGCCACAGAGGTCCATACTTACTGGAAGTGGTCACTAGGTATGAAGTACCCTGCTTCCTATAAGCGATCCATTGATAGGCCTATGTTTTATTTCATTGAGCTTTTGTCTAAGTGTAAGTAGATGGCGGAAAAGTAATGTCATAATTTGAATTAGCTGGCATTTTGTTATAAATGAAAAGAAGAGCTCTGTTTTTATTAAAAGTTTCTTTCAAAGTATATAATTGGTTCGGTACATTACTTGAAAAATTATATCGCTTAAAACCACAACGTCCGACCATCGGGATGTTGGTCTCCCCACTGGCCGAGTGGTGACGGGCTAAGCTAAGCGAGCTAAGCTCGGTAACTACAAAACTACAATTCGTAGTTTATTATGATAATTGCGTAGCAGTTTTTGTACTTGTCAATCTGTGGGTTAATCGACTTTGCCATGTACATCGAATTGTCATAGTAAAGCATGAATTGTAGTTCTGTGAAACTGGCCCCAGGCGAGGCGGAGAGACAGCAGGGCAGTAACGGAGTGGCAGCAGGGCAGTAACGGAGTGGCAGCCGAGAACCGGACAGCTTTATTCTACGGCTTTTGAGTATGTTTTTGTAAAAATTTACGTTTTTTAATTCATTTTTGTTTTTCCTGCTTTGTAACAGGAAATGCTTAAATCCACATTTGTTAAATATAATTGACAATCTCCTATAACGTTTTACCGGGGCTGCGATATCAGTACAGCGTAAAGAGTATGAATATGTAACTCCATATTTAGATATCTGAGAAAAAACGCTCACAGAACAAAAGTTATTAAGTTATAAAACACAAACTAATTCACGTGTTTCGAGAAGTGCGCATTTTACTGACAGCCCTATACCTACATAGTTTGCCAAGGTTCTTGAACTCTGGCTTTTGAGGCCTTGTATTTATTAACACACAATTAGATTTCCTCATTTTAAGGTTCCTGTAACATTTTAAAGACCTTATTCAAGTTAAAATGACCACCGTTTGTGGTTTAAGCATCATCTATAATAATATCATCATAATCTTAGTTTAATCTGAGTTAAATCGTTACGAAAGGCTCGTTGAGGCTAAGGTAGCCAAACATATAATTACTATCAGTAGATAAAAATACCGTTAAGTTAGGTACTATTCTATTTTTAGGGTTCCGTGCCTCAAAAGGAAAACGGAACCCATATAGGATCACTTTGTTGTCCGTCCATCTGTCCGTCCGTCCGTCCGTCTGTCTGTCAAGACCCTTTGTCTCGAGAACGCGTGGAGGTATCGAGTTAAATTTAAAACGATACACTCAAGTGCCTTGAGTTTGTAAAAAAAAGTGCTAATTTAACGTAAAAAAAAATTACGGCCGTTTATGCCGCAAAAAACGTATATTTCGACACTCATTGATAGGGTACTTTCCGTTGAACCCTCGGTGGGCGCGTCCGACTCGCACTTGTCCGGTTTTTTTGTAGAGTAAACAACTTCGTTTCACACTCCAAGTGAACACAAAAAAGACGAATTTTGGGAAATGGGAAAACTGTGTTTTGTGTTCACATCAAATGAAAAACAAAGGTTTCAAAAACTAAATGACCCGATCGGAGCACCCTAACAATGGTTTTAATTGTTCCTTTCAAGGTCATCTAATAGGTTAATAGTATAATTATTATGGATTCTAATATAATTATTAGGGAGTGATTCATGGCCCTCAATGTAAATCCGTACTTTATTCAAGAGTTGCATACTATACTTTATTATACCATGACTACGAAAAAATCAGTTTGTATGTCGAGTATTCTTTGCGCAAGGAGTTGGCATCGAGTATTTTTTGCGCAAGGAGGTTGTAAGCATTGAGATGGAGGTCGAATATATTGGTGTGTTCTAAATTCAAACACTAAAATAGTGATTAAAAGGCCTTTTTGTTCACTGTTTTCAGTGAATAAAATATGATTTTTAGAGTGGGAATGGTATAAACATTTTTAATGTGATGTGCTCTGCTGTACAATAATAGTTATTCGTTCAGCGAGGAAATGATTAAATCTAAAAAAAATACAAAGTTGGTTCCGAGTTTGAGTTCTTAACAAATTAAAAAAAGTTGTATGATAAATTCGGTGCCATGGAGGTAGAAGTATACTTCTGAAGTGAATTCACAAACTTAGAGCACACGATGTTCTAAATTCAATTTACTTTATCCTCTAGCGGATAAAAACGGCTTTTGCACTCAGATATCGGAGAGCTAAAATATTAGGGGTTAAAGTATGAAATTGCCGTTTTATTGCAATAGGTTCTTTGAATTGACATAGAATCTTCATGGTTTGAGGTTTTCGAATGAAACTTTTTTCAAATGGTTTCTATGATGTTCTTTTTTTAAAAAATGTGAAACATTTGAATATCGACTCTCATTTGTTTTTGTTATTCAATTTAGACAAGAAAGATGGATACTGCGAAAATTCGGGTGATTATGAGGCACCCATTTTTCGTATTTTTTTATTTTATTGATTTGACGCAAGTGAGTCAATATTGTGGGTAAGGTAACGTTAAACCATGCCGCTAATTCCTGGGTAGTTTGACTTGGGTCGGCTTCCACTATCTCTCTTAATTCATCGTTATTCACCTGTGTGGGCGGTCTTCCTCGTGGCTCGTTCTTTAAGTCGAAATTTCCATCACGAAAGCGTTTAAACCAAAATCGCACGGTGCGTTCATTACTAGACCCCTCTCCAAACGCAGCATTGATATTGCGGGCTGTTTCTGCCGCGTTAGTTCCGCGTCGGAACTCGTATTAAAAAATCACTCGAATTTTCGCAGTATCCATCTTTCTTGTCTAAATTGAATAACAAAAACAATTGAAAGTCGATATTCAAATGTTTCACATTTTTTAAAAAAAAGAACATCATAGAAACCATTTGAAAAAAGTTTCATTCGAAAACCTCAAACCATGAAGATTCTATGTCAATTCAAAGAACCTATTGCAATAAAACGGCAATTTCATACTTTAACCCCTATTATTTCTAGTACCTGTTGGCAATGAACATCTTAGTTATTTACTGACTTAAGTGTCTTAAGAGTGTATTTACATACACAAAGTGTGATATCTCACGCTAAGGACTGACTTGTTCGTACTTTTGTTAAATAATGAGACCGCAATAAAAAACAGTGGACGATTTTCTTCAATAGCTATTACAGCTGTTACCGAGTTTTTCTTGCAATGAAGGATCTGGTGGTCTATAAGTAACCCCTGGCTCTATAAAACTAGAGATCACTTTGTGTAAGCCAAATCGTTTAGCTCGGATAAAACAGACGCGTCTTCCAGATGGTTACGAGCGTGTTTTCTGGCGTGTTTTTTGCACGTTTACAAAACTGGTTCAATGGTTTTGTAAATGCATCATGCAACGAAAAATGTGCAACAGTTGATTTCACAAGACTTTTATTTTGATCCACTAAGTTATCATTCTGCGTATATTTCTGCGTTATATTAGTTATTAATGTGGTCTGAGGGTTTGATGGATAATTAAATTACGGCTATTCAAGGCATATTTTTCTTATCCTGCACTAAGTTTTTGACTGACAAAATTTGATTTCAAAATTACTAATTTCGCATTTTTTGTTACGTCAAAAAGCTCAAAAAAATATTTTTTATAGATAGTTTTGTAAAAAAAAAAATTGAGTTCCTTTGTCTTTAGTGGCATAAGAGTAATGCCGCTTCAATCTAAGTTCTCCTAAGTTAACGCAAGTTCCCCGTTCTAGCGGTTTTTCTGCCGAAAGTGTAAGTAAAACTGTCGAAGCAAATGTTGTATATAGAAACAATAATTTAACGAGTTGCAGAAAGGTTTGGTGAAACCTAAGGGGGTGCAAAGGGTTTTCTAACGGCATCAGTCATAAAAAAACATAACATAAATTCACGCCTGTATCCCGGAGGGGTAGGGAGAGGTCAGGTTTTGCCACTTGCCACGATCCTGACAGCACTTTTTCTTTCTCAGCATCCATTAGTCGTCGCATGCACGCACGCCGATTTTGGGTACTTTTTATCTTGCCCTTTGCTAATACGGGATGTATCTATTTGGTCGATTTTTCAAGGGTTAGAATGGAAAATAGGCGTTAGTGTTAACCTTTAAAAAATTAGAAGTTTTACGAGTGTCCGAGTAAAGCACGTTTGTTAAGTTTATCAAAACCCAATAAAAACTGAAATAAAAAATAACCAAAAACCCGACTGCTGAGCATTTACTACTTAGCAGACGGTACCAACCTAGGTTCCTCGCAATGAGTTATAACATTATTGAAATTGGGTTCTGCTTATTTTGAATCGCTCGTAGCCCCGGCTGCCTGAGTGATCTTAAACGATCACGAAGGTTAAGCAACACAGGGCGCGTTCAGCGCATGGATGGGTCGCCGTCTATGCCTAACGCTAGTGGCATTTTTCCGAGCGGTTCCGTGCTTCGCAAGGCACGTTAAGCTGTTGGTGCCGGCTGCCGTCGATAGATGGCAGTCGTTAAGCCAAGTCAGAGGCCTTAGGGCGGCTTGACAACTTCTGACAGTAGACGAGCTACTAGTCTACAAGCCTCCACCAATCCGGACTTGGCCCCCGTGGTGGAGTATGGCCTATACCTTCCTCAGGGAAGAGACCCGTGCCCCTCGGTGGGGACATAATGGGTTGATGATGATGATGATGATGAATAGGGTTGTTGGTTATTTTTTTCTTTTCAGTAATTTTTTTTTGTAGGGTCTATGCTGAATTCATATAGCCTACGACACTCGCACAAACACGACAAATCGATTGAGATATTATTTGTCAAAATCTGTCCATTGGTTAAGTAGTTATGAGGGAATATGTATGTCCGACATACTCACATACATATATACGTACGAGCCTACGATACGATACCTTCTGTTTGGGCTTCGCCGCAGTCGGGTAAAAAAGCACTAACACAATAAAACTAAACAAGATGTCGTCGGAGACAGCAGCCATGTGTGTGCAGGATGGGGTTGTCTGTGTAATTAGCTGTATCCTGCAACCGGCTGGCAGGTGGCGGGTTGTGGGTTTAAATATAGGGCTTTAATAGTTGCTTATGGCAGTTAAAGTTTGAGACACTGCAATATCTGAAATGAAGCATATTGTACAGTCCACAGCAGATCAACCTTTACATTTTTATTGCAAAGTCATCCATAACGACTGCCTCGTTGGTCAAGCCGTTAAGGTGTTTAGCTACCAAAACGGAGGTCGTGGGTTCGATTGCCACTGGGGGCCGCCTTACATTTGCACAAATGGCCTCAGTCTGGGTGTATTTTCATGTTTGTAACGTCCTCGCCTGGTTACCATAACACAGGGTATCCTAGTTTGGGACCAGGTCAAGTGATTGTATTGTACGTAATAGTAACGTAGCGCAGTAGAGTGCACGTATGTAAGGGCGATGTGCTATACTTTATGCCCTGTCTACTTAATTTCACTCAAGAAGTAACGCTTAAAAGTACCCGAGCATGTATGATTTTCAAAGATACTCGTACGTAGGTAGACAAAGTTTATTAGTCTTTGCATACACGCACGCCGGTTTCGGGTACTTTTTACTTTGCCCTTTGCTAATACTTTAAATTTAAAATATCAAACGAGACCGGTTCTCTTTAGCATCGGATTTTTTTCTTGTTAAAAACATTTATTATATTATTTTCGAGTAGTTTTACCGGAGATAGTGGACAGCATATGAAATATAACATGCATGTAGTCTAGCTTTTATATATAAAGTTATATGAAACCTAGGAGCACACAAAGCTATTTTCAAAGACACATAGGTAGAGAACATTTATTAGTATTTGCATACACGCACGCCGGTTTCGGGTGCTTTTTACCTTGCCCTTTGCTAATACATCCCCTATTTGGTCGTAGTATGTCCGCCTGGGCCGTCCCTTACCGGCCCTTTCAACCACATTCGCTCGATATATTAAGTAATGACGTCTTCTTTTTCTTCTTCTTCTCCTTATACGATAACTTTAGGTGCAATCAAAGTGTTAATAAATGAATATCAATTTTCTCAATGACAAAAAAGGCAATGTCAATAAAGCAAAGGCTTAAAATATGCTTTTTGCAAGGATATTTTATTGACATGTAGGTGATATAAAGAGGTTTTGTAACGCAATTTGGCATGTTAAGTTTTAAAACATGTTACGTATGACCTTACGCGTGACCCTCTATTGTTTTTGCTGTGACTCTGATGGCATGTAATCTTTTTAACATTCCGAGCACGATTTTTTTTATTTTTTACACGTTGATCGTCCGATGTTCTTAAAAATGTACAAAAAATGCAATGTAAAATCATCGTTCATATTGCAAACTATAACATGTCAAAAAAATACGAATTTTGTTTTTTATCGAAATAGTATGAAAATTTGTAAATTAGAAGAAAATTGAGTCGTAATAGCATACACAGCTAATCAAACCGAGGTTCACGATATCTTGCACGTGTGACAGAATCAATTTTTTATACAATTTCGATGAAAAAACAAAAATCGTATTTTTTTGACGTGACATTTTGCAATATGAACGACGAAATGTAGTCTTATTTAAGAAAAGATTATTCCTTAAAATACAGTTTAAATAGTCTGTCGTAAACGGAAAGACGTAACCTGAGAATGCCTCAGTTTATTTAAACTGCTTCTGAGGAGTGGTTTAAAGATAGGACAAAGATAAAGATAAAAACAGTATTTATTGTTCAGAGGAATCGTGTTTTTGTAAATAAGAAAGGTAGAGTTAAAGAAGTAAAAAACTATCAATAAACACGATGCCTCTAAAATACTCATAAAATGCAGTTGTGTTAGCCCTAAATCTTGAGTAAAGGGTAAGACCATTGCAACTACATTTACAAACAAAACTGTTGAACGTTCCGTGAATAAAACGTTAGGTAGATGTCACATTTTCTAAAATGACTAGCTGACCTGGCCAACGTTGTTTTGCCATATTAATTAGCCTACGACCTATTCCCAGATCTACCAAATATACGCAAAAAATTTCATAAAAATCGGCGAAGCCGAACAAACACTATTTCTTATGTAATGTCCTGTTCAATATTTCGTGTGCAATAAAGTATAATAATGTACACTGTGACACGACATTTTTGTATATTAGACTGGCTGACAGGGCAAACGTGGTTTTGCCATATTGATTAGCCTACGACCTAGTCTCACACCTACCAAATATACACAAAAAAATTCATAACGATCGGTGAAGCCGTTTCGGAGGAGTTCGATTTAACACACAAGATTTTTATATAAAAGATGTTTGCCGGGTCAGCTGTGATATATATTCTCGGCGCCGGACTAAGAGTACCGTCACTCCATTTCCTTCCGTGGATGTCGTAGAAGGCGAGTAAGGAAATAAATTACCAGGAGACGGGCAGCAGCGTCTTCCTGAGACCAACCGCATACTGCGAGCGCCAACCCGCCTGCAAAGCGTGGCGATTATGGCGAACCCCTTCATGGTTAGAAAACCATGAGGGAGGCCTATGTCCTGCAGTGGGCGTCAAATGGCTGATGATGATGATATTCTCAGACCTACCAAAAATGGTGAAGCCGTTTCGGAGGAGTTCGATTTAATAACAAACATTGTGACAGGAGTTTTTTTTTTAATCAGATCGAAAGTAGTTTTCCAAATCTGGCTCACTTATTTTCACACCTGTTTCCACTTACCTACTCTACATTTGTACAATAAGTGCAAAGTACCTTTGCCATGTTATTTGAGTTAGTTATCGCTAACCTAGCTAGGTTACCGAAAGTACATTGAAATGAGGGCAAACAAAAGTGGCCGTGATAAACTTGTAACTGTCGTGTTCCAAAAGTATTTGTTACATTGTAGAATATTTTTTTAAACTCGTGACCTAGCGTGTCAAATACCATCCAGTCTAGACTAACACATAGTGGCCTTTTAACGTAAACTTGAACTAGATAAAGCTACGATAAATAGATAGAGTGTTACAAAACCGTAAAAAATAATTACATGTTTTGTCTTATATCTAAGTAATGGTATATAATTGGCGCCTTAGAGTCAATCACTGTGCCCAAGTTTTATTAGATATACACGGTTTTTGAAATTTCCGAAAATTAACCGATTAAATCGGTTGAGATTAAAATCTAGTCGATATAAATACGAGTAAATACAATTTATTGAGACAAATGATACCTTTACAAGATCACTTTGAAATACTAATTAGTAACACGCACGTTTGCAGGTAAGTGAATAATGTAAGAGGGCGCTCGAATCAATTCCCAATGGCTTTCTTGCTGCTCGCAAGATATCGACTCCATAAATCTCGATTAGGGCGGCGGATAGAGATGACCGCACTACCCTTGAGACTTCGCCTCTATAAGAAGGTATCGAAAGAGGCTGCTGATTACATTTTCATCGTAATTCTGGGAATGTTATTGACTGTCTTATTTATATTAAAAAACTCCTATCCTTTTCGAAGTCTTAAGCTCTGTTAGAATACTGTTAGACATAACAATATCCTTACTAATATTATAAACGCGAAAGTTTGTATGTATGGATGTATGTTTGTTACTCTTTTACGCAAAAACGGCTGAACGGATCCGGATGAAATTTTGCACAAAGATAGATTATAGTCTGGATTAGCACATAGCCTATTTTTTATCCCGGAAAAATACATATCAAAATTACCACGCGAACGAAGTCGCGGGCAACAGCTAGTTGTTAATAATAGTCTTGGAAAAAGAAAGACCATTGTAATGCATTAACAACCAAAATTGTTCAGAATTTGATTCTCTACAACTTTGTTTCTCTTCACTCACGTGGAACATAGGAGATAATGATAATATTTTGTATTTGTCGCGTTTTTCAGGTTTAATTTCCAAAATATCGATTCTAGAAGAAAAATTGTGAGAACAAAACTTGTAGAGAATCAAATTTCCTACCATTTTTGTCTTCACGGTTTTACTTTAAAATAAAAAATGGCCGAGTTTTTCAAGAAAAACCGTTTTTTTGAAAAAAAAAAAAAAACATTTTTCGAATGTACACAGGAGCCTGATTCTGTCTACTTTTGAACTTACACTCCCAGTGACCCCCCGAGGAATCTACGAAAAAAAATTCCAAGAACTGATTATTCACGGGTCAAAATCTATAATGACTGAACTAGATCCCCATCCCCAAGTTGTACCGTTACCAAGGTTACCGATTGACTACGAGTATACCTTATTGTTTTCGCATTAGGTAGCTGTCGGTTCTATGAATTATAAGTTAGTTTTTTGCTTAAACTGGTTTAGATGACATGGTAGAGGTTACAGACAAAATTAACATATGTGCATAATAATAATTAGTGGTTTTATAAAAATACAATCTTATAGTTTACGAGCCGACCTGGCAAGCGTTGTTTTGCCATGTTAATTAGCCTACGACCTATCAAATATACACTAAAAAAACCATAAAAGTCGGTGAAGCCGCTTCGGAGGAGTTCGATAACAAACACTGTGACACGAGATTTTTATAATATATTACATGTTCTTACCAATTACAAATTAGTTCTTACAAATTAGACAAAACATTAGTTTTTCCTCTGCCAAACATTTTCGCCACTAGGAGAAGCATAAGAAAAGACATGTTGACGTTGACGCATTGAAAACAGATTGACTCTTAGACCAGGGACCTATTTCATCGAACTATAAGTCGTGGTTTACTGTGACAATTCGACGTGCACTGCAAAGCCGATTAATCCACAGATTAACAAGTAGGAAGACTCAGCTACGCAATAGTAATAATAACTTCCACGCAACACAATCACTTACCTGGTCCCAAACTAGGATACCAGGCGAGGACATCACAAACATGAAGATACACTCAGAATGAGGCCATTTGTACAAATATACAGCAGCCTCCAGTCGGTATCGAACCTACGCCCTCTATCTTGGTAGTAAGCGCCTTAACGGCCAGTCAAACGAGGCAGGCGTGCATCGAATTGTTGTAATAAACTATGAATTGTAGTTTTATGAAACGCGACCCAGCTATTGTTACAACACTCTACCTATGTAACGTAATATAACATAGCTTCACGCCTGTATTCCAGAGGGGTAGGCAGAGACCAGGGACTGCCACTTGGCACGATCCTGATATCTGACTTTCGCTTCATCAACATTCATTACTCAATATATCGAGCAAATGTGGGTGGAAGGGCCGGTAAGGGACGGCCCAGGTGGGCATAGTTCGACCAAATAGGGGATGTATTAGCAAAGGGCAAGGTAAAAAGTACCCGAAACCGGCGTGCGTGTAATAAATGTTGTCTACCTATGTATCTTCGAAAATAGCTTCGTGTGTATATAACTTTATATAAAACCTAGACTACATGCATGTTATAATTCATGTGCTGTCCACTATATCCGGTAAAACTACTCGAAAATAATATAATAAATGTTTTACAAGGAAAAAATGCACTGTTTTTGCATGATAAAAAATATGTCCACATATGGACTGTCATCACTGGATAGCCAATCAGCAATTATCTCGTTTTTAATATTGTTGTTTTCTTGATGTAGAGGCATGATATCGCAGTGCAACGATTTAGCTATGTTACCCGACCGGTAAGAGACGCCGGCGCCGGGTCTAACGCGCATAATTATTTCGTTATGTAAGCTGGCCAATGTCACCGCAGCAGCTGCAATAGTTGCATGGTATCGGAACAGTGATGGATGACATGACAGTGCAGAATAGATTTAAATAGTAATAAAATGTCGGAAAAATACTTAATTTTTTGGCCATGAGAAAAGCGTGGCGTAACTTGCATAAAATATTAATGTAAAATGCACAAGTAACGTTCAATAAAATCTGTGCAAGAAAATATATAATATAGCTGTGATTGTTGCATCTTACATTGAAAAGACACCCGTTGCGCAACGGAATTGAGTGCACGTATGCAAAAGTTGATGTGCTGTCACCTAAACGACGTTTTAAGCACTTTTGGCTTTGAAATTGTTCTTTAAATCTTGAGTGCCCATTCCAACGTATTGTTTGAAAGAAAAAATAACTTTATAGCGCACTCAAGAACATTCTCAGAGGTAGAAATTGAGTATTTCATTAATACGGACCTAAGATACCTATTACCTGCAAGAGTGTTCTTTCCTTTTATCTATTCCATTGTGTATAACAGTAAAGTCGTTAAGTCTTTTAACGGGGAATGTAAATAAATATATAAGCAGCCTATATACGTCCCACTGTAGGGCACAGGCCTTCTCTCAGAGAGAGAGAGAGAGTATCTCTCATCTTACTCGCCACGCGTGCCCACCGCGGATTGGCGATTTCAAGCGCTGAGGTATGTGAATAGCTCAGACACCCAGCTACTATAACTTCGCAAATGTACATAACTTAGAAAGAAAAGTCACAGGTACATGCCCGCACTGGGAATCGAACCTGGGTCTCCCGCTTCCGAGTCCAATGTTCTACCCACTAGGTAAATTAATGTTTTGATTAAATTTTTGTTCCGTTTGTTTCATCACATACAATATTGCCACTGCCTACATTGCCGCAAAAAGTATGTATTCTAAAATCGATTGCACCGAACACGTGTAATTAAAAACGAATAAATAAACAAGCGTATATTATTAAGACTTATGAAATCAATCAAACTACGTTAACTAACTCATCAAGTTGAAAAATATTCACGCAAAGGAACCTAATTATGTCTCTATCACTCAACTGAAGGTTAGCATGGGGACCTATGTAATTGTTGTAATAGTAATAACTTGTAGGTTACTATTAGAGAATGACTGATGGTTATATTCTGATGAATCTTAGTCATCCTAACCAACGTTTGTTAGGGAGTTATTATCAGAATCTTACATCCTATAATAACCAAAACTAATTCCCATAGTATTATCTAGGTCACCCCAGGTATTTGTGCAGAGCACGCACGTTAAATATTTGCAGGGAAATCGCGAAATGTAATGACAACATAATTATAGCGATCTTGCGTGACTGTTTTACTTATTTTGCAGATTTGCTTATTAAGACTTTTTGTTCGATAATGTATTGCGTTTCAAGAGGATTTTTCGCTCTCACGTTTGTTTCATGTCGGCCAATTATAGGGCAGATAACATAGACTTATATTAACTACGCTGATTATGCTATGGTTTATCACATTCTAATGTACAACACGGTCACATTAACTAGAGACTTGACGTTGATACAATAAGTATCTTTGTAACCAATACGTGTGTCGATAATTTGCTTAGTTTTCTATGATTTTGGTATTTGTTTTGGACATTATTGTATCAACGTGAAGTCTCTAGTTAATGTGACCGTGTTGTACTGCAAGCTCTTCTTAAATACCTGCCATCGAAGCTAACTATCATGTCTAAAATTCATTGAAAAAATCCCCATATTTATATAAAAAAGAGGAATCCTAACAATAATAAAATAAACTTACCAATCCTTGTATCCTAGGAAACATTTTCGTTATGATCTTGAACGAAAACAAATCACAATACACTTCAATAGTTACAAACAAATAAAAAATCCGTTTATCAATCAACGCCTAAACCAACACCGATATTTCATCAAACAATCACACACCCACTTCACAGAAACACATTATAATTAGTCTTGCTTGAGAATCCAAAACCGGTCCCGTACAGGGCAACTTATTGGGGCCGATACTTCTCGTAAACTATACGTGCACGTTCGAACTATACGTCAATAAAGTCGTCGCAACAGACGTGCGCCCGCGTCGGCATTGCAGTCGCGTGTGGTAGAAGTGGCGTGAACACAGACGCGTCTCATGTGGAAATGAGTCAAAGGGGCTATGATTCACACAAGGCTGCGGAAAAGGGGCGCCTGTCCTCTTTTCGAAAGCTTTGTGATGATAATAGCAAATATTTGGTTAACACTCGCTGTTTTTTTTAGTAATCCGCGGGAACTGGCGTTTTCTTCGATGACAAAGAACGCCCTAAAACAATTTACTTAAAATTACCTGGCAATAAGAAATACTAGGGGAGTCTGATAATCTTAAGTAAATTGTTAAGTAATCTTAAGTAAAGTATTCCGTGTAGCGCCGGATTAAGAATAGCGTCACTCCATTTCCTGCCGTGGATGTCGTAGAAGGCGACTAAGGAAATACATTATCAGGAGACGGGCAGCAGCGTCTTCCTGAGATTCCAACCGCATACTGCGATCGCGATTATGGCAAAACCCTTCATGGTCAGGAAAACCATGAGGGGGGCCTATGTCCTGAAGTGGGCGTCGAATGGCTGATGATGATGATGACCTTATATAATATTAAATAAAAAAGAGCCATAATAATGAAATAGCTTTTTATACTTCTTGGTTTGAAAGTGATTTATTTCTTTATAAATCTAGTGGAAATACTAAGAAATATGTATGCTTTAAAATCTAGTTGTCATCTCCTTGTTCGAGCGTAGGAATTGGAACTCTAAGAACTCAAAATACTCAAATAGGTGCTCAAAATTAGGTACATGTGCTGATGTGGTATGGACGTGCTTTTGACTACAATTGTACAATTGTAGTCAAGTAGTTGAGTATTTTGAGTTCTTAGAGTTCCAATTCTTTAATTCTTATATTATAGTCTTTCTTATATATTATGTAATAGTTGTGATCCGTGTTTTTCCACAATTAAATTAGTAAACTCTTCTTCCGCTATTTCTTACTCATACTAAGACTAGGTTATTATCGGTTATGCAACATTTCTAGAACATTAACAACTTGGCCAGATAACTTATAACTAACCGGACCGTGACAACAAAGCAATGCAAAAACTATGCAGTTTTTCCACATTCTGTCAAAACGAGATCTAAGTACCTACGTATGCGCTGTAGGAACACGAAATAACATAACCTTGCATTGGTCTTTGCTTACCCTTCTGGAAAATAAGCAGTCTTTTTTTATACACATATGAAGTTCCATATTTCTCTTACGCTCCCAAAAAAGCTGGTTCTTTTCATGAATACAAAGTAACCAAAATTTTTTTTAACCCTTTACCAGACTGTGGTACAAGTGGTAGTTCCCACCATAAATCGAACCTTATCACTTTGAAATGGAGCCCAAACCCAGTGAAAAATTTATACTGGCTATTCCCGTTAAAGGATACATAATAACTGACTTAAATTCACCAAAGCACAGATATTGCAGTCAGTGACCAAAATCGGGCATACACTTTTCCTAAATTCATGCAGCTCAGTACGGACTCCAAAATATTAATAAAAAGTTTGGGGTACCTACGTCACTTATGCAAATTTCCTCTTCCGCCTTGCTAATGCAACAAAACCTAACTGCAAGTAGGAAGAATCGACAGTTTACATAACACACGTGGAGGTGCATTAAAATATTTAAGTTCCCAGTACCCATGTTCACTGTGCCGCACACAATGTTATCGCTGCATTATCTCTATACTTGCTTATCTAATTCGTTCTAATCATCTAATAAGCACGTAATGCTTGATTAGATGGGTACTAATGGGGTTAAACGATCAATTGGAAATGCATAGCGGGGGCGTGTCCGAGCTGCGAACTAGCGGCATCCGTATATCTACACGAACCGCCTAGCGTACAGAGAGCGCACCAAGCCATGTTCTCGTCAGGGTCGCACTGCACAATATTAACACGAACCGTCTACTAAGAGCACAGAATTCCGCCGCCACATTTTCGCTGGAGCCGCCTGAGCGCACAATGTGCACCAGCCAAGTTATCGCGAGGCCCGTACTGCGCAATATTTGCTCACACAAACCATGAGGGCGCACAGTTATTGCCACACCCGCACTGTGCAACAGTTACACGCCACACAGAATTTGCTAAATTTTCGTCGGGCCCGCACTGTGCAGTATTGAGATCTAGGCCTATAGAAAAGTTTTGTCAATTAAACTCACTAACCCCCGGTTTCTTGTACACTAACAAGCTGTTAATCTACTGTTAACAGCTGTCAGTGGTTTTTTTTGTATGCACTTTGGTCAATTGACAGCCGTTAACAGTAGATTAACCGCGTGTTAGTGTAACAGGAACTGGGGGTAAGTGTGGCCTGTAATTTTCGGGCGAGAAGTTGGCCTGTTTTTTATATATATGCTTTGGTGGGGATAGCTCCACATTGTAGGGTATAATATGGCTATATTATATTGCTCTGTATTATAGCGCACTTACTTAGCATGATTGTAGCTAATTACCGAGAGTTTATGTGTGTGTGACAGACGTAAAATACATTTACTCTGCGGAATTAATAATAATCCTACGTCAGTACGGGACGTTAAAAAATTACATAATAATATTGTTGAATGTGCTAAATTACAGTACGTAACATTTTGTATCTTACGGAAAATTTCATTGTCTTAAGGGGGCAATCTGCAAAACCATCCTTGGCAAGGAGAGAGGGGTACCTCTACATTTCACGATGGCTTACATTCCACCATAAATGCAATATGTATTTAGCCCCCCCCCCCCTACCCCTCCTACACCTATATTTAATGAAAACCGCTGAATGCTTATGCTGAATGCGACCAAACCTTTAAAATGAAGTTCGGATGTTCCAGCCACCTTAGAGCGACCGTCATGCTTCCTGGTCGCTGTCGTCGGACACGACGAGGAGGCCATCATCATCATTGTATTCATAAAAAACCGGCCAAGTGCGTGTCGGGCCACGCGCAATTTAGGGTTCCGTAGAAAGAGAGGTTTTTTATCTGCTTTACAGAACTAACAACTTCATCGAAATCATTTTCAACGGATTTTGTACGACATTTTACTTTTATTAGTTGGTTGCCTATTACTCGTTAACTAGTAAAGGCTTCTTAGCCGAGATAATTTTAATTTTAAGTTCGATATTAACCGTTTGGCCAGGAGAGGAGGGGGACGCCTTACTTGGACAAAAATTTGCGCTTTAAAGCTTAATATTTCGCAAACAGAACCCTAAATCAAAAAATGGTCTTCTTACACCCACAATATTTTTCAACGCTCAATCCAACGATGCTCCACATGATTGGCTAGACGAGAAAAAAAATCACCCCCACTTTTCATGCTAGAGGAGGTACAGTAAAAAAAAAAAAATCCAACATTTTATTCTTTAACTTTGTCGGCGTGATAAATATGTATACACATATCAAATTACAGCTTTCTAGTACCACCGATATTTGTGCTAGGCCGCGGACGGACAGACAGACAGACAGACGGACATGGCGAAACTATAAGGGTTCCTTGTCCGACTACGGAACCCTAACATGTGTTCTCTTCCATTTATTTGGTAGTATAGTCACAGACCTTGCTCTGCGGTCGCTCTTCATCTGTGACTCTATACATCTTACCGCGCTCACACTCCACGTCCCATCTGTGTGTCTCGCGCCTTAAAAACTCTATGAATATGTAAAGGTCTTAAGAATTCTATAGCACAGTTTATAAAAGCACACTTTATTTTTCAAGATAGATATATACCTAACATCCATGCACCACTATAACTTCTCTCGGTTCTGAAGTTGCTTACCCAGTGATACTCGTATAATCATTAACCAGACAAAGACATCACAAATATGGAAAAAATCCAGGCTAAACCCATTCGTAAAAATTTAAGTACGTCGGCCCCTGCGGGAATCGAACCCACAACCTCTGGCATGGCAGTCAAACGTGTCACCGCTAGATTAACGAGACAGTCTTTATATTCATGTACTGATAGGTGGATAAACCAAAGGACTGGTACATCATTCAATAAAAAATAGAATCATGTTCACATCACACGATTTCCTTTGTTGTAAGCTGAAACACCGGAAAAACCTTGCTCTGGAATATAAGAACCATCTGTCGAATGCAATGTTCACCTCAGCTGTAAAACATAATGCAACAATGTAAGGGTCACCAATAAAAAAGTTGTAGTACCTTTTTATCACGCACACGCCACTCTTAGTTACCTACTTATTATTTAGTGGATGCACTATCAATAAAACGTGTGATATACGTAAATTACACACTTTTGGTATATATTATATGTATATACTAATACCATATATTAATGCGATCGACACCAATGCTTTAAAAAGCGTGTGTTGTATCGCTCGGCAATCACGAGCAGGAGGCTGCAAACAAACATAAATAGTGCAAACTGTATATTATTTTCCAAGAAAATAATGAGTTATAGCGGAAAAAACGTAGTATAAAAGAAGTATCTTCTGAATTATAAGAATTCTGTTAAACGTATTATGAGTTTTCGTAAACCCTGATATTTCGAAGGATAAAAATTTAGACAAATCTTTTAGAACAAAACTTGTACTAAAACACAAACTTAAATTGGGTGCAAACTATTTTATTTTACAAGAAAATAATGAGTTATTGCGGAAAAAACCTACGATAAAAGAATTATCTTCTAAATTATAAGAATTCTGGTTAACGTATTGTGAATTTACGTAAAACCTGATATTTCGAAGGATAAAAATTTATAATTATTTTTGTTGCACTAACCCGTGCTGAGGACAATTTAAAAACCTATTTAGAGGTTAAAAATTCCACCCATGCAGGGACTTGAACCCGCGGTGGGACGGCACGGTGAGCCAGAGGTCGCTGGCAGACAAATCTTTTAAAACAAAAGTGGTGATAAAACACAAACTCAAATTGGGATTTTTTGGGATAGCCTAGGACCCTTATTATGAAAAATGCGACATTACCGGAAGTCACTTGTCAGTGGTAAATCCGTATCGCAAGATATGATATGTCGTCATTGGGCTAACAAAGAGCCATGCATTTTTAGCGTTCATTACTCAGTGGCAGGAAATTTCTAAACTATTCAAAAACAGAACCGTATTTGTCGCTAGTTTCGAGTGAATTGTCGGGCTCAAGCGCGACGTTGACGACGACGCTGCCGAACATATCGCTGCTTCATAATAAGGGCCTGACGATAATGAATAACTCCATTTAGTGCCGACGAGTAATTGAATGGAGAGATAGGTATGTGGTGACGCGACTCCAGTCACGTAGTAGGTACCTGAGAGTTGAAAATGCAAGGTATTGAGAAATATTATTGTCTTCAGCATTCTTAGCGTGAAGTTACTACGTGAGATCGGTACAGTCGACAGCGTTCCATTTTATTTTAAGAGTCACCCATGGCATAACTCAGTAGAGTGCAGGTGGGAAAAAAGTAATATGTTTTGTTGACTGTACCTGTAAAATTAAATTCACTGGCGCAAAATATCATATTGTTCCCCTGAAGCCATCTCGATCATTTGCGAAGCCACATATTACATAAAAACCTTCAACACATTTTAAACATGTTGCATAGTCCGTACAGTAATAAAAACAAAGTTGCATCCGTACAGTAATAAAGTTTTTGTAAATCAAGCTTAGCCCACAGAACACTTAGCCCCAATTTAACTGGATGAAAATAACCTACTTTATATGAAAGCAAAGAGGCAGGGTTGTGTTTTATGGGTCTTGTTTCCACGGCAGGCGTTTATAAGACGACGGAGTTGAAGGAGGCAGTTGTTTTTGTTAATTAACTCACCTACTTAATAAATAATTGATTGGTATTGAACTCACTTCAGTTAACGATTTTTGAAATGCCTACTTCTTTACGACAGTACCTAACCAAAGTAAGTACTCTAAAGCTCGTACCTACCTAAGAACGGTGTGGGTTAGCGTCTGAGTATCAATTAATTCTACTAAAGAATTTATAGAGTGGCTTGTCGAAGCAGCCTGTAACTCAACAATGAAATATATTAGTTACGTTTATTCTCGAGGACCCGTGACCACGGCAACTGCAATGTTGCCGTAATTAAGTTATTACATTGTACCTAATAGTTATATATAAGCTAATCTAATAAATAATTGCGACTAGACCCATTTAATGATGTGCATGCAACGAATGATGAATTTTGATGAAACGAAAGTACCTGGCAAGATCGTGGCAACACGCCGTCCCTGATCTCTGCCTACGCCTCTGGGGTACAGGCGTGACTTTGTGTTAGTGTTATGTTTAACTATGAAACTATGTACGAGTATTGCAAGTCATTAAAAATCTTCTCTTTTGCTCCCAGGTGAAGCGTTCCATAATGCTCAAAATGGCGGACGCCTGCGCCGATAGCTCCAAGCAAACCCGCTTCCACGAGATGCACGTGCAGCGTCACAATAACGTCAGCATACTGTACGCGGACATCGTCAACTTCACGCCCCTGTCAGAGCGCCTCAGCGCGCCAGACTTGGTCAAGACGCTGAACGAACTGTTTGGTCGATTTGATCAGATTGCGCAGGTGAGAAATAAAGTAGAGACGTACTAATATCTGTCCTATGAGGGAGCAGATATTGGAGCTAGGCAGTCACGCTTGAATAAAATGAACGTTAAGCGTCACAATAACGTCAGCATAGTATGCGGACATCGTTAACTTCACGCCCCTGTCGGAGCGCCTCAGCGCGCCAGACTTTGTTAAGACGCTGGAAGAACTGTTCGACCGATTTGATCAGATTGCGCAGGTGAGAAATGAAGGAGAGATATACTCTTATCTGTCCTATGAGGGAGCAGGTATTGGAGCTAGGCAGTCACGCTTCCATAAAATGAACGTTCAGCGTCACAATAACGTCAGCATACTGTACGCGGACATCGCTGTCAGAGCGCCTCAGTGCGCCAGACTTGGTCAAGACGCTGAACATCTGTTTGGGCAATTTGATCAGGTTGCGGAGGCGAAAAATGAAGTACTAATATCTCTCGTACGAGGGTACGGTACCAGTAATCAAATTCAAACTAAAAGTTTAAAAAGCTGTATTGGGAGAAGCCCGCTCTTTCTACAGATTTACATACGGACGTCCGTGCGTCCTTCCGTCCGTCTTTCTGTCACTTAATCTCAGGAACGCGTGGAGGTATGGAATTAAAATTAAAACCACATACTCAGGTCTATAGTTTCTTAAAGATGTGAAAAAAGCAAACTTCTAAGTTAATGTAAAAAAAACGATACGTCCGTTTATGACGCAAAAAAACATATATCTCGACACTCAAGGGAATCAAAATTTATCGGGTATTTTCCGTTGACCTACAACTATGTTTGGCAAGCAAGTTTGTCTTGAACTACAAATACAGGGAAATAACTGAAAACTGTACATTTTTAAATCATAAAAAAATGGTCCTTGAAGTTCGGGAAAAGCTCGAAAAAAACTGCGAGACTCGATTCCTGAACTATTTATAATATGTAAGTACCTACCAAAAAAATTGTGACAATGTAGTTGGGTGCTATTTTACGTTTATTTCTTTTTCAACATTATTTATAACATGGTTCTTTGCACCCAGTCGACTAACATAAAATTTGTTTTAAAAATACCTCCCCAGATAGTTATACAATACTAGCTGACCTAGCAAACGTTGTTTTGCCATATTAATTGTTTTCTGGTGTGTACAATGAAGTGTTCTAATCTAATCTAATCTAATCTAAGACTTATTCTCAGACCGAACAAATATACACAAAATAATTTATGAAAATCGGTGAAGCCGTTTCACAGGAGTTCGTTAACAAACACAGTGACACGAGATTGTTTATATATTAGATAACAAAACAGAAGGCCTCAAAGAGGTCCTTGGGGATAGCTACTTATTTGCGCCGTTTGGGGTCGAGACGATGGCTCCGCGGGGCCCTGAGGCGCGTAAACTTTACAAACAAACATCTATGGGCCTCATCGACTCGTCAGCCGACCCCAGAGCTGGTAGCTACCTCGGTCAGCGCATCAGCCTGGCCATCCAGAGGGGTAATGCTGCCGGTATCTTGGGAACTCTCCCCAACGGCAGCGGTCTAGAGACAATCTTCTATACATAGATAATATCTATTGTAAATATGAATTTTGTTATTTTGTATTAAGATGTATTATTTAATCGTTAAGTTGCGTAGATATTTCAAAACCGAATATTTTTACTCTTTTTACTTTTTTCTCGCCACAGCAGCTTCTACTTAGGGGTACCAGGACAGGTATGTCGATAACTATTCCAAGGTATTTAGTTTAGTCTACACGGTCCAATTCGAAATCTCCAATCGAACTTTGGCGATAGAACTATAACTTGCACGCGTTGCTGTAATATAAGTTTAAGATTTCAGCTGAACGTTGCCCCGGTGTTAATGTCTACAGTAAGCAACCCCAATGTATACCTACCCATTTTGTTTGATATTCAACCTTATGCCTCAAGCGATGAGATAGTCTGAGGAACTCGGCTTAAGCTGACTGTGCGGACCCGTTTTACTGCAGAACTTTGGGTGAGTTTGACCGTGCGAGGCGGTAATATGAAATGTTCAGGGAGAGAATAAAAGAGAGATAATACATGCAATCGTTATTTCAAATTCCTTTACTTAAATCGTAAATATTGGGGCAACTAACATAACACAGTCAACGTTAATTTTTCCTTAATTTTAGACATTTCGCCAGTATTTAAAACTATGTGGAAATTTTTGACACGTAGAATAATGCTATTCATTAGACACTATTCATAGGTACTTACACTAACATAAACCATACATAGTATGCGGGATTAGAAAAGATGCATTTGTTTTACTTCGCATTCCGAGTTTTAACATTACTTACCAGTAATGCTTATGGGATTAAGTCCGGCATTGTACATCAGGCTAAGTGCAATAAAAGTATTAAATAAAACCGTAATAATACCATATGTATCATCATCATCATCATCATCAGCCATTTGACGCCCACTGCAGGACATAGGCCTCTTTCGTGGTTTTCATAACCACGAGGGGTTTTGCCATAATCGCCACGCCTGGCAGGCGGGTTGGCGATCGCAGTATGCGGTTGGAATCTCAGGGAGACGCTGCTGCCCATCCCCTGGTAACTGATTTCCTTAGTCGCCTTCTACGACATCCACGGAAGGAAATGGAGTGACACTATTCTTAATCCGGCGCCACGCGGATACCTTATGTATTTATGAGTTATATTACTCGTACAATGTGGGTGGAGTATAAACAATTTCGTATTCGTTTAAACGGCTGCTGCGTCGTCGTGGTAGTCTAAAGGTGCAAGTTGGTAGCGGACGACATGAAGCTGCAGCAAACGACGTATCGCAGCCACACTACTGGTTTCTATGTATTTCTATGCAATAGCAGTCTGCCGCTCGACGACGACGCGTCGCTAGCTTTATGTCGCTGACTACAGAGGGAATTTCATAGAAATACATAGAAACCAGTAGTGTCGCTGCGACACGTCGTTTGCTGCAGCTTCATGTCGTCCGCTATCAACTTGTACCTAATGCGTAGTGATGGGGCAACCGGTATTTGTTGTAACTGTCGATAAACTTTACGTCTGGTTTTTCCTATGCTAGATATTTACTGTGTTGTTGTTGTGCGGATTTCTGTGAATTTAATTCCTTAACTGTCTTATTTCTAAAAGTTGAGTCCATTAAGGCACTCTCAGGACGGAGTTAAAACCGGTTCATAATGGGAATTCCTGACATACACCCTTCATAAACCAGCTTTAACACGTCTTAAGAGTGTTTTAGTGTAATCGACTTTTTATAAACAAGAACGTAAAGTAAATGTATTAAATCTAGAAAAGTATGTTGATTCTATTTTTCTCGATTTCTGTTAAATAATTACGTCTTCGTTGTTTCACTAGTCATCGAAGGGCCCGTGGATGTGAATGGCGAGAGACCGCAAAAGATGACGTCATGGGGAAAAGGCCTATGCCCAGCGGTGGGCAGAGGTGGGCTTATTATTATGACTTACGTAACAATTCTATGTACTATATATCAATCAATCAATCAATATATTTATTTGTCAATATCTTATTTAAACTTGTTTACAATCAATATATATATATTTATTTATATTCCAATTTTTGTTTTTTTTTTGTGTTCGTAATTTTAATGTTTTTTTATCGCTGTACCTTTTGTTATTGTCGTACTGTTAAATAAGTGTTTCCCTTTCTATCAACGTAAAGCGATGTACACACCTACCTGAAATAACGACCAATGCGTATTTTACTAGAAAATCTTACATCAAATAATCTTAAATCTTACAGCCTACATCACGTCAACATTTACACGTAAGCACTATATTCGAGTCAGTTACGTTACATATGAGTTTGTATTGTTTTTCCTCTTTTGTATATTAAATAAAAACAGCCATGTTAACTAACAAACGAAAAAAGTAAACGTGTAGATATTAAATGTTATTTTCTTTTAATTGCAAACAGGGTTGGCATTTTTTTACGCGTTTTCTTGCCAGACCGGAGTCTTCCGACAAAATTACAAGTAAATGAACCCCAACTTCAATTAATGCAATGACTAAAATACGTGAAGTGTTAACTCACTATGCTTCAAAATCCTAGAGTTGTCTCTTGAAATTACAAAACTTCTTTGCTCTGGCAGTCAGGTATTAAAACTGAATCTTGAGCAACAACTTTATTCTTGAAAACTGCATTTAAGTATCTGACTAAATCCAGTTTCACTAACATTGAACTTTCCGTCTACGTTTACAAAACTCTCAATTCCATCGCCCCGTCCACTACGCGATAGGAAATTTAAATCCAATAGTTATTTGGACTGCACTTGAAAAGCAAAATGCAACTCGTATACAAACTGTTTTCAGTTGACTTTGCACAGATTGAATTCGCAGGACGACTCTTTCAAAGGAGTGCTTTCAGCTGTATTTTACCAAAACACAATTATGAGCCCGAAATTAACTAAATAATGTGTTTAGTTCAGCGCAAAGTTTTAGTTTGAAAATTAATTTCGACTTCGATAAGTCCTCTGGATAGTAGATATGTATACAGAAACGAAGATCTGTGAAGATGTAATGAACTTGTCAGAAATGCGGTTCAAAAAATGTGTAAAGCACACTTTGTCCCCAAAGCCTTTATAACCTTAAAGACTATTTAGATGACAAAGATGTCTGGAACTTAAAGCCAGTTCAATGCATGAGTTCTAGGTTTTAGAATAATAAGTAGTTAATCAAGAACCATACTTGAAAAAACTAAATTTGGAGATTTTTTGTCCATTGTTTCTTCAAAATGATTTAGAATTTATGTAAGTATATTTACAGGTCCAGTTTGTACATAAAATAAATAATTTAATAAAATAAATAATTGAAGTACCTGGCGCATACCTCGGCCAGAGAATAAGTCTGGCCATCCAAAGAGGCGGAATATTGCTAGCATCCTGGGCTCCCTGCCGCGGGACACGAGGCAAGTTTTTTAGGATTTAATTATGTAATTTTATAAACCGTTAAATATACTGTATAACAGAAATTGAATAAACATAGCTGTGGCGAGCACATGTCAACCGACCTGGGAAAAGTTTTTTACCTGTAAATATGTAAATTACTTAATTATAAATTATGTTTATTAGTATTAGTTTTAATTATTAGTTGTATAGCGATCTAGGGAAGAGCGGGTGATCGTGCTACTATAAAGGGAAATTTCCCGCCAGGCAGATCGTATGCCTGGGGACGGCCGGTCCAACTAATGTTCGTCGGACGTTATATTTATGGTATGTCATGTGAAAGATTTTGCTTGCGCGATGTTTGGTGCGTGCGTGTGTGCGTGCATGCGTGCGTGCGTGCAGGATGGGATCACCATCAGTACCAGTAGTCGGTGCGTTGACTGTAGTGGAACTGATGAGGTGAGAGGGAAGAGGATGCTGGCCTTGCTGTGAGACTGATTGTATGTGGGGTGCTGCGAGAGCGAAGGAAGGTTGACAATGGTCTGTCGAGGGTGACCACTGTAGGGAAGAGCGGGTGATCGTTCTCTTCCACTATAAAGGGAAATTTCCCGCCAGGCAGATCGTATGCCTGGGGACGGCCGGTCCGGTGCGTGCGTGCGTGCGTGCGTGCGGGCGGGCGGGCGTGGGAGGGGTCGTGTGCGTGCAGAGTTGACATGTGCTCGCCACAGCTATTATTAATCAATTTCTATTATAAATGTATATTTAACGGTTTATAAAATTACATAATTAAATCCTAAGTAGTAGTACTGAATTGAAGTACCTGACTTAAGATTAGTAAAAACCTCTCAACACTTCTGGTACCCTTTTTACCGATTAGTCTTTCTTATTTTTATTCTTCCTATTTTATTATTGTTTGTTTTCGGGTGGTACCTATTTTTACTGCTACTTACATTTTTGCGTTTTCTATCAAATATTTTGATTTTTATGTTATGATGATTTTATGTGTTTAGAGCATTTTGTCGTCAAATATATGAATTTATTTTCTTTCTTTCTTTTTTCTTTCTTTTTTTCTTTCTCTCTCTCTCTCTCTCTCTCTCTATCTCTCTCGTTCTCTCTCTTTATTTCTTTCTTTCCTCCTTTTTTCTTACTTTCTAAAAAAATTCAAATGTGTGTAGTAAGTACTCTAACTACCACAGACACGTTTTGATTGAAAGTAAAATCCTTGTATCTGTACACAAAATCGTAATTTGTGGTTGGTGAAGCTACAACAGCATCCCAACTTAGTCCATCTAACTTCAGGCAGCGGATTAAAATAAAAACTAGCTGAGCCCTATACACGTGGGAAATAACGAGCTTCTCTTGAAATCGATAGGTACCGTCAGCAATCCACACAACCCTTTATTTATAAGAGTCAACACTAAGTTTTTTCTTTTATTAAAACTTCAATAACAAAGTTTTATTTATAAAACAAGTTTCCTTAAATTTTTTTTTAGCATTTGAGGAGTATTTTAGGGAAATCATGTTTTATAAATAATACTATATGGCGGACTTATGCCACTTCATAAATGTCACTTAAGCCGCCATATAAATCGACTTTTGTATGAATAATTTTCGTTAATTGCTGTTTAAGCCACATTTACGAAAGTGGTGCAAGTCGGCCTAAGACTACTAATATGGGGACCCTTTTTTCGTTACTCACGTGAAAAAGAAAGACCAGCCAAGTGCGAGGAGGACTCTCGCCCCAAAGGTTCCATCCAACACTTTTTACTTTTGACTGTATTATGTTTTTTTTTTTTCAAATAGGACATAGTATCACATATTATGTAAAAAAACAACTGGATTTTTGTTGCGGTTCGAGAGATACAGTCCGTTAAACATAAGGGCCCTCGCCCACGGCGACTTTTTGTAGCGATGCAGTAGCGATGCTGTCGCGCGTTCGCATCGATACAGTCGCGATCGCTACAGTTGCAAGATGGACTCCGTTGGACCGATGGACAACAGCACTCTCGATCTCTCGATCACCCTTCCTCCGTTCTCGTCCCGATGTCTTCCGATACGCTCGCGCGCTTGTATCGATACAGTCGCGATGCTGTAGCGCGTTAGTAGCGCGTTGGCATCGCTTCTGCAGCGCGTTGCAAATGCGACTAAAGCGCGTTCGTAGCGATGCTGTTGCGCGTTTACGAAACTACAAAAAGTCGCTGTGGGCGAGGGGCCTAAGACAGACATACTGGCTGTAGGATATTCTGCCTACTACAGCTACAATGTTACCTCACCCCTCCCCCTCTCCCTCTTTGGTTCCGGCATGTTCTATTGTGTAAGTGGTGTAAGACAGATCGTGAAAGATAAAAATAAATAAGAGTATCAATTAATTACTCCCCAATAACAAATCCCCAATAATTGTGGGTTGCGACACTGACCAAGTTACCGACCGACCGTCTGAGGCAGATTGCTGGCAGCGGCTGGATGATTATGGCCGAGTACAGAAGAAAGTGGCGTGCCTTGCGTGTGGCCTATGTCCAGCAGTGGACAGGTACGGGCTGATTAACTTAATGCTATTTAGCATTAAATGCGCGCATTAAATTTCCGTGTGGCGCCGGATTAAGAAGCGTCACTCCATTTCCTTCCGTGGATTTCGTAGAAGGCGCCTAAGGAAAACAATTACGAGAAGACGGGCAGCAGCGTCTTCCTGAGATTCTAACTGCATACTGCGATCGCCAACCCGCCTGCCAAGCGTGGCGATTATGGCAAAACCCCTCATGGTCATGAAAACCACGAAGGAGGCCTTTGTCCTGCAGTGGGCGTCAAATGGCCGATGATGATGTAGTGTTAAGTGTTGCTGATCAAATGTAAACGGTTGTGTGGTATGTTCAATGAAAGAACAGTAGTTTCCGATAATGTTTGACATAGGACATAGGCGTCCTGCAGTGGGCGTCAAATGGCTGATGATGATGATGATTAAATACGCTTTGTAACAAACATTTCGGCTGTCCCAAAAATAAACACAGTAAGGGGTATTTTTTAAAGCTAAGAAATACCCCTATTGGTTACTAGTTGGTTCCAGTAACCAATAGTGGAAATATCTCGGTTTTGAAAAAATGGCCCTTACTGTGTTTATTTTTAGGACACCCGACATGTTTGGTACTAAGCGTACCAGACACGTCGGCTGTCCTAAAGTGTTTTGTACAATAACGAATTTGAATAACAGTAAATTATTAATTGATGGATTGTCTGAGTGTCTGAGCTGTTCACATACCCCAGCGCTTGAAATCGCCCATCCGCGGTGGGCACGCGTGGTGATTAAGACCATACTCTCTCTCTGAGAGAAGGCTTGTGCCCTACAGTGGGACGTGTATGCTGCTTATGATGAATTGATTTATTACATTCTGCTTGCTGTCCTTACAGACGATGGTACTGTCCTATTAGACAGTGGGAGTTGATTGGGATGCATCGATGTGGAAACCCTCAGCCAGTAGGCTGCCGGTTATGAATATGAATAAATGCATTTACAATGATGCCGATAGATGTGGGATGTATCGAAATCACTTAGCAATCAAGTCGCAGTTCAAAGGGGTTGAATATGACCTCAATTTTATAAATTAACACTAACATTGATATAACTGCTTGCTAACAAAGGCTTGTCAATGGTTTTTAGGGTTCCGTTCCGTACCTCAAAGGGAAAAACGGAACCTTTATAGGATCACTTTGTTGTCCGTCCATCCGTCCGCCCGTCCATCCGTCCGTCCGTCTATCTGTCAAGACCTTTTATCTGGGGAACGCGAAATTACGTATATTTCGACACTCAACGAAATAAAAATTCATAGGGTGCTTTGCGTTGACCTAGAACTATGAAATTTGGCAAGTAATATTGTCTTAAGCTAAAAGTACAGGAAAAATTTAGAAAACTATACATTTGTAATTAAATCATAAAATATATAGTCTGATGTTGCGGAAAAGCTCGGAAATAGTTGCGAGACTCGATTCCTAATGTATTTATAATATCTAAGTACCTACAAATTTGTACGGAACCCTCGGTGGGCGAGTCCGACTGGAACTTGCCCGGGTTTTTTCAATCTTAGCACGGTCGCCATGTAAGGAGACTATCGGTTAGTTGGTATTTAATGAGACGCGTGCGTACATTTTGATGTATATTAGACTATGATATGTGAAGAGACAGAACGATAGCGTTCTGTCTCTTCACATATCTATAAAACCGACCAATTGCAAATTGGACTCTGTATTGGATTATCTATACAACATTACACACAAAGATCGAGAAAAAACGGCAAAAATCCCGTTTGTTGTATGGGAGCCCCACTTAAAGGAGATGCATCGTGGCCTACGTACAACGACTGCTATGAAATTTATGTCATTCGAAAGCTTATTTAATATGTAACTTCATACAATAATTTATAATTTTTAGAATACTGCCCAAAAATTCTAAATAAAATGATTTTTTTCTTTTTTTTTCTTACTGTTACCACCCAGAGGAATAAGAACTTCAAATGTCAATGTCATGTCATAAATGAAACATAACCTTCAAAATACTGATTGAAGGACTAATTGTGTGATTATAATAATAATATCTGTGAAAATAAGTCTTAGTGAAACGTTTTTGAATGTGGAATGATTTATACAGCCAGTGATCTCTTGGCTGGCTTACATACGCATTGTCTGAGCTTACTGGACTCCCGGTTTCTTGTACAGTAGGTAACAAGATGTTTTTGGTTTTCTGCGTATACTTTGGCCAACTAAGAGCGGTTAGCAGTAGACAGACATGTTCACGAGAAACAGGGGGTTACCCTCCATTAAACGGGACTTAATACCAAAGTAGAATCAATAAATGAGCCCTTTATTCGTCCACTGCTGGACCTAGACCTCTCCTAAAGCTGACAAGTTCTATTTGTCCTCGGCTATCTTCATCCAGTCGCTGCCAGCAATCTGCTTCAGATTCTCGGTCCTGTCCCGGGAGTCCTGTGCTGCGTTCGCCAACCTTATATTGGAGTGACATTGCTTTTGTACCATTATTAATTAATCGATTATGAAAACAATCGATTTTTACGTGCAATATCACATCCCTAGAGCTAACTAGCGCAAATGATGGATTAAATCTTAACTGAGTATTTTGTTATACGTTCTTGCAAAAAGTGAACATCATTAGAAGAAGAAGAAGAAGAAGAAGAAAGACATTTATTATACCAACAATCACAATAATGGTTATAGCTATTTTTGTTGGGTTAATAATATGAGAATTTTATCGTTTTTAACTAAAAACGGATGTACAAGATGTAATAAGAGAATATTATACAAGATATAGAGGTCTCGTATTAGAAAAAATCTAATCACAGACTAAGGAGAAATATCTGAGTGGCATACCTATCGTACGTTGGGCAACCCTATATTATTTTTAAAGTGACAGCTCGTAATGCGGGTTGCAAGCTCAATTATTTATTTTCCACTTTATTATATTTTATAAATTATAGGGCCATAGTTAAAAATCTGATTATACATCTCATAATTGAGCAAGATTATCGTCTCTACGGTGGTGAAAACTTGGTTCGAGTCGTACTCCTACAACCAGCTCTCATACATTTTTTGATCTCCTTTTACTTTTATTTTAATTTAAGTATTCATTTGAAACTTTTGAATTTTGAAGCGAATAGGACTAAATATTTTGTGAATATTTCGAGCGTCTACCTGTTGTCGTTATTTATATCGAGCAAAAAACGGCAAAAAAATTACACTCGTTGTATTGGAGACCCCCTTGAATATTTATTTTATTCTATTTTTAGTATTTTTTGTTATAGCGGCAACAGCAATACATCATCTGTGAAATTTTCAACTGCCTAGCTATCACGGTCACAGCCTGGTGACAGACAGACAGACAGACGGACAGTAAAGTCTTAGTAATAGGGTCCCGTTTGGCGACCTTTGGGTATGGAACCCTAACGATAAATACATACACTCACGCCTGTATCCCATAGAGGTAGGCAGAGATCAGGTTTTGCCACTTGCCACTTGCCACGATACTTACACATATCTTTCGCTTCATCAACATTCATTAGCCACGGCATGCACGTACAATCGACAGCACATCAACCTTTACCTACGTGCACTCTAATCAGTGACATAAAGGGGGATTTTGCAACGAAACCGTAATGTATGTTCTACGGTTTTTATTAAAAACGTAAAGGTTGACCTGCTGTCGACGGTACGGTGCCTAGGTATTATAATTTAATAAAACTCTCTATTCTGTAACCGCGAGTTCGTGGTTAGAGCACGTACGCTATGCGAGAGGAATGCACGCTAAAATCCCTGTTTAGATTTGAATATCGCTTGAGATCGATTAACATTTCGCACCTTGATTTCCTTAACGTCACTAAACAAAAATCATCAAAATGGAGGTAAGTACCGCATACCTACCATCTAACCTACAATCTCGGGCCTATGTTTGCTGAAGACACTGGTTTGAATAGTTCACTAAAAAGCCCCTAGATGGCATTGTGTCGTTAGGTACTTTCTCGCGGAACGCATGAGTTTTAACTGAAGAATGACACCTTCGCTGAAAATGTGTGTATTTCATTTAGTGACGTTAAGGAAATTAAGGTGCGTTTCATGGCAATCTGTTTCCGTAATAGTTCTTGCGAAACAGATCCGCCTAGTGCGAAGAACACCAGTAAGAAACTAGGAGTATTTAATGGCAATCATTTTCAAACCTACCTTCCTACATTAACTTAAGTCTATTCATGTCACTAGGACTTAAGCTTTTTTGTAAATAAATGATTTGATTTGATTTGAATAGTCCCTATGGAGGTCAAACGTCAAATATTAGAAATAATTTTAATTCCCTGAGGAATTATTTCATTCAACATCCGCTTCCTGTAATATATTTTACTAACAAAGGTTACCTACTGAACTTTCCCTGTCTCTTGTGCCACCATATTGTCCTGTATAAACGCTTGTACGGTGCATCCGCTTTTGACTTTGACCGACGGAGAACTTGCAAAAAACAATATTCTGATCTTATTAGAGAGGCCACTTTTAAAGATAAATAATCGTGACTATGTTCTTTATAGTCATAAATTATAAGAACTATTTTATTGGAGTTATCTATTGAATAAATAGGTGGCTTGGGCTCCGTACACAAAACTGCGAATCGGCGCGATGTGAATTCGCAACGCAGAAAACTGCGACACGAAATGCTGCGATGTGATTTCGTGCGGCAAGGCAGTCCTTCCACGATTCGTGTGACCACTCCTTCGACGACCGTCAACCAGACTGAACGTATTTTGTAAACTAGGTCATGAAATGGATCGTAAAAAAGTGCTCACTTCTGTTATTGCTAAGAAGATAGAGGAAAAAGAAACAAAGAAGATTTTGGGTTCATCTATTTATTACTATTATGCACCCGACGCGAATCAATTCGCAAGTTCTTGCGAATCTTGCGATGCGTCGCGCGAGCTCGCAGATTTGTACGATGCGACGTCACATTGCAGTTTTGTATACGGGACGGGCCCTTAGCGACCCGCGCAGGATGTGGTATAGCGTAGGGTATGTAGAGTAGCAGGCTTTATTCCTTCTAGTTATTTGAAGGATGCAAAGTACATGAACTGCGATGCGGTGGCTAGTTATGAAAGTTGCGTGTTTGTGTTTTGTATGTTTGTTTGTCTATACAGAACGCATTCGGGCAAGTTCAGCGGGTTCCAGCTGGGAGTGTAATTGTTTTATTTGTTCGTCGGTGGCCAAGGGTGTTGGGAAACTTTTTGCGTTGTACTTAGTTTGGAGGGTTAATTAACTGGGATTGGATTTTGATCCTTAAACTTTGGATGACAGACTAAACAGATAAGATCTGGAGTACTTGAACTTTCGGAGAGATACCGATGGTACTGTTGAAGAAAAAAAAAAAAGGTCTGGTTAGATCCTTATGTAGCTCTTATTAGGTTCGGTTCGGTTTTTTCGGCCTCGGTTATGTCCCCGACCAAAGACAACTAAGATTTTTTGTTGGTAGCCATGACCACAAGGAGAGAGGTTTTGAAAAAAAAAGACAAAAAGAAAGAATGTGAATGTGATATGCCTTGTTGTTATACATTTATTATAATAACAAGGCACATCACAAAAACTAAGTAGGCGGGACCAACCTAACGAGTTACATTGTTGAATTTGGGTCCTGCCTGCTAAGTAGTTAAATTGCTCAGCAGGTCGGGTTGTTACTTATTTATATTTTCAGTTTGTAATTTTTTTCTTTTTCAGTGTTTTTTTTTTTGGGGAGCATAGAATCAGACGTACTTCCATACATACCTACGAGCCAACACATTAACCTCCTTTTGGGCTCCACCGCAGTCGGGTAATAGACAGATAAGTGGTATAGTAATTACAACAACAGGAAAAGAAAATCAAATACTTAGCAGACAAATAAAAAAAAAATAGATTTTAAAAACATAGGTACAAAAGTAACAGTTGAGGCTCTTTGGCATGGAAGTATTCAGCCTACACCGATTAACTCACATTATACTCAGGACTCTTTTACGACCCACTCTCGATGTTCACTAATACCAAGTACGGGTC
The DNA here is from genome assembly GCA_947310995.1 of Yponomeuta cagnagella. Taxonomy (NCBI): domain Eukaryota; kingdom Metazoa; phylum Arthropoda; class Insecta; order Lepidoptera; family Yponomeutidae; genus Yponomeuta; species Yponomeuta cagnagella. The sequence continues at coordinate 17,649,863 of OX371277.1, forward strand.
CATAGACCATAGGTTGCGGACCACTGATCTGAAGATATAAAAAGAAACTGAAACCAGAGTAAACTTTTGTGTATGATAGGTAAATATGCAGTACTTGTACGTGTTACGAAGTAAAATTTTACAGTAATGTTAAGTATAGCTAAAGTAGGAGTAAAAAGCTGAAACACCGGCCGGCGGCTTACTCACCCTCATTCGAATAAGGAGACGGAGGAGTTATTGTTTCTTATTGTTTTGTAGCTCAAAAAAAAAAAAAACGGAACCACAAAAAACATCACTTTGTTGTCCGTCTGTCCGTTTGTCCGTCTGTCTGTCAAGACTCTTAATCTCGGGAACGCGTGGAGGTATCAAGTTGAAATTAAAACCATATACTTTACAATCCCTTGAAGCAGTGAAAATTAAAACTTCTAAGTTAACATAAAAAAAATGGTTCGGCCGTTTATGCCGCATAAAACGTATATTTCGACATTCTCAAGGCAATCAAAATTGATAGGGTACTTTCCATTGACCTGTAATTATGAAATTTGGCAAGTGATATCGTTTTAAAATTGGAAAAAATCTAAAACCTTTGTAATTAAATCATAAAAAGATTTGTCTATGAAGTTCGGGAAAAGCTCGGTACCTAAAAATCTGTACGGAGCCCTCGGTGGGCGAGCCCGACTCGCACTTGTCCGGATTTTTAAGTAGCCTATGTAATTATGTTCCACTGCAGGGCACAGGCCTTATCTCAGAGAGAGATTAAGAGCTTAATCACCACGCGTGCTCACAGCGGATAGGCAATTTCAAGTGCTGAGGCACGCTAAGGCATGTGAATACCACAGACATTCACGTTTCCTCACGATGTTTTCCTTCACAGCTGCTTCAGAGTTGGCGAGTGGCATTGTTTCTACGCCAACCCGCCTGCCAAGTGTGGCGATTATGGCACAACCCTTCATGGTTATGAAAACCACGAAGGAGGCCTATGTCCTGCAGTGGGCGTCAAATGGCTGATGATGATGATGATGATTGTTTCTACATACGGCATTGCTTATCCGTGTGGCGCCGGATTAAGAATGGCGTCACTCCATTTCCTTCCGTGGATGTCGTAGAAGGCGACTAAGGAAATCAATTACCAGGAGACGGGCAGCAGCGTCTTCCTGAGATTCCAACCACATACTGCGATCGCCAACCCGCCTGCCAAGCGTGGCGATTATGGCAAAACCCTTCATGGTTATGAAAACCACGAAGGAGGCCTATGTCCTGCAGTGGGCGTCAAATGGCTGATGATGATTGCTTCTACACACTCAAAAATGTAATTGGTGCATGCCGGGATTCAAACCCAGGGCGTCCTAAATGTGAGGCCGGCGTTGTACCGCTGCGCTATCACCGCTCCTATTAACTTAGCCGTTATTGTTTTAGTCAACATAAAGGTAAATATGAGAACCGATGCAAGATGCATTCTGTTTTATTGCCACAGTTACAAATCGAATTGTGTTTGCTAAATAAAAGCGCCGTGATATTGCCTGACAGGCTGCTCTACTGGAGCGCTTGAGGCTGCTAGTAGTGCTCTTGCAGGCTTACACAAACATAGTGTCTATCTACCTACTTATGAATCGACACTTACCGCTGGTAGTAAACGGTTAAGTATTAGGCTGTCTGGAAGAGATCATTTTTAAGGATAAGGTAGTCAGCACCTACATTACGTGCACCAAATCCCGAGCGATTCCAATCGTCTAACTGTCAAATTAGTATGAAATTTGACAGTTGGACGATTGGAATTGCTCAGGATTTAGTGCGCATATTTAGGCCCCTTACTTTATTGCACACATAAAAGACACATAAAACACAAAATTCACAAAATCAAAAAGTGTATGTACATGGAGGGCTGGCGCATACCTCGGCCAGGGAATAAGTCTGGCCATCCAAAGGGGGAATGTTGCCAGCATCCTGGGCTCCCTGCCGCGGGACACCGACCTGGGGCAAGCTTTTTACCTGTAAATATGTAAATTATTTTTATTAGTATTCGTTTTAATTATTTGTTGTATAATTATTATTAAGTAATTCCTAAGTTAAACTGTATTTAAATTTTATTTATTTAACAGAAATCCACGGCAATAAAACTACAGTACATGGCGAGCTTATTTCGGCAGAAATCTATTATTATTATTATTATTATTATTACACTTTATTGCACACAAGAAACTTAACAGGACATTACATAAGAAATTACATGTACAAAGGCGAGCTTATCTCTGTAAATCTATTGTAATTTGTACAAAAATCTGGAGAGACTGATGGACATAACACTTTGTTTTATGTCTACTAGTTACTCTAGATTTTTTTACTTAAGTATTTGCTCAATGAAATTTCTATAACAAAAACCCCTGAATAAAAATTTTAAAAAATCTACAAGAGTTAGTTCAATTTTAGAAAACCGATTTAAGTCTGTAAAGTAAATAGTTCAAAGAAAAATGTCCGACTGATTTGATTGAATTATTGGTCTAGCGATAGCACGCGTTATTGACAACACAGGGAGATGGAAATAAAAAGGTATCTAAATGATTTGCACGTTATAATTTATTTAAATCAACGCACCTCACATCCTTTATGAGATGTTAAACAAAAAAGAACCAGAAGATTTTTACAACAAAATGTTTTCAATAGTAAGAAAACTAAAAATGTATTTTTGTAAATTGAAATTTTATTGTGGTTTCGATTACTGCTGCGGGCTGTACTTTAATTCATATAAATGGTATCAGTACGGGTATTCCCTTAATTGCAAAATTTTTGTCTGGTTCCCTAGCATCCTAGGTAAGGATTGTCACGTGTTGTGTGTAGGAGTTATAATTTTTTTATACAATTTTGTTCTGTCCTGTTCCGTTTTTTACAATTATTAAAAAGATATAAAGCGTCATATTAATATGCGTAATATTGCCTTTATCTTGGAAGGAAGCACCTTTTTCATTGGTCCTCTCTACAGTCTTTTGTTTTATTTTCACCGACAACGTCTATTATTCTCTCCGTGGCGCTAGCGTACTTTTAACGCTTTTCTATCGATAACGATACACTTTTGTGAATGCTTCAGCACCAATCTCTACACCCTTACATTCTATTCAGTTAGAGAATATTTATAGTTTAAACTCTTGACTTGCATTCAAAATAATTATGCTTCACTTTTTCATCAGATAGATGGAAATCCTGCTAATCTAAATACACTGGTGGATATGTTTTTCTCACCATAACCTGTATGCTGCAAGGGTATGCACTGACCAAGGTCTACCACTTTTATTCTGACACATCCACCTCTTTTGATTCAGTTCTCTTTGGCTCAGCCTACATGCGTCCGGAAACCTTTCTAAAATTCTCCAAAATTGCACCCACAATCTTTCCAATCAGATAAAAACCTCATGTAAACCCGGTGATACAATCTGCTGATCAAAAAAGCATTAAGAGTACTTATTAAACCGAGTTTTAAGCTTAGAACCGTTTGTTTCAGGAGAACCAATGCATGCGAATCAAGATTCTCGGCGACTGCTACTACTGCGTGTCTGGACTGCCGGTATCCCGACCTAACCACGCCTACAACTGCGTCAATATGGGCTTGCAGATGATTGACGCAATACGGTCAGTATAACGTACCGGAACTGCAGTCAATATTGGTCAGTAACCAGACGCGGCAGCATTCAAGTCAAATCAAAGCACAGAAACTGCGACTTGATGAACGTTACAAGTAAATGATCGCGATTCTGAATTATTCTGTCAATTTTATTAATCACTCGTCTGCCACGACACAAACTGTCTCCAACTTAGTATCTATGGGCCACCTATACGTTCCATTCCGCGAGGGCAGTTCAGGGGTTAATCATGGACTGCAATTTTATCACGATTGACGTATACAAACACATTGCACATTATGTGTTTCGTATGTCACCGATAATATAATCGTTGAAACTCTTAAATGCAATCCGTGGTTAGGGAGAAATATTTTCTTCTACCTCTGACAGAACGCTGAAAAGAGTCAGACCATAAACAAAATATTGTAAAACTTGAAATATTTATTATCTGTGCGTGTATTTTCTCCAAATAAATAAATTAGGATTAAGTTAAAATTATTCCTGGCGCGTACTAAGAGAGACTATTACAGTGTTTCCTGTGTCTCTATTATGAGCTTAGAAAGCTTATAAATCAGGGTAAAGTTCACATAGTTTCAGGCTTTTATAAAACGTCCTTGTATTGTATTTTGTATTTTAATATAAAAGGATATGTCATATTCTCTTTGTATGAATGCGAGGCAACGGAAAACTCCACCTTTTTTTTAATTTCTGAAAGAAAGTCGAATAAAATGCAGTTATTATCCCTGAAATTCATTTTCTGGCCGCTGGTTTCTGAATGAGACATCTCTCGTAAGTATTGGTCGATTTGGAGACAACCGATGAGTTTATCATATAGTTTCAAGGCGTTGAGACGTTTTACGTCTTCCTTGTTCATGCTAAGGTCGTGCTAACTAGCCTCACGTTTCTAGGTTCGTCCGCGAGGCGACGGGCTTCAACGTGGACATGCGCATCGGCATCCACACGGGAAACGTGCTCTGCGGCGTGCTCGGCCTGCGCAAGTGGCAGTTCGACGTCTGGAGCGATGACGTCACGCTTGCCAACCACATGGAGTCCGGAGGGATCGCTGGGTCAGTCCTAGTTGTAATCTGTGGTCCTCGTAACATAGCTTGTGTGGACTAATACCGTAGAATAAACATTAATAAAACTTTTACATACAGGCACATACATTGCTTCTGGCCCCACACTAGGATACCCTGTGTCGTGGGAACCAGAAACAACGACATCACAAACATGTAAACATCCAAGACCTGGGGTTTTTTTTTTGTCCCCAGCCAGGATTCGAACCCAGGAACTCTCGCATGGTATGCAGATGCTACCGCTGCGCCACGGGGTCGTAGTCGAGAATAGTTTTGGGTACCGAATAAAAAAAATACCGAGCAAAGCTCTTTAATCCAGGTACTGTTACATTATATTTTACGTCCACCGGAGAGTGTCGTACGTCAAGGATGGAAGAGTTATGTGTGTAAAATGAATAAATCATCGCTTTTGCCCTCCGTCTCGGTTGGTCATTGAGCTTTTGTTTGTCAATACACTATTTACTTACTTAGCCTCTTTTGTCTCCTACTGCCGGGCAAAGGCCTCCCCTCCTGCTTTCCATCTCTCCCTGATTCTCTCAGTACAGTAACCTTATTTCCTTAGAAAATCGCAGAAAGATTCTTGATTTCCAAATACTTTACAAATCCTACATTCTAAGATAGATTCTCCCTTCTTGGTTAGTCTCCTCAACATCAATTGTTTTTTTAGCACCCGTGAATACAGACCGTCTCACCTGCGCGTGTACAGGAGGAAACCTCGTATTATTTATTTATTTATTTTATTTACATACATTATTGCAACATAACAGTAGTTTCCTATCAAACATAACCCTATTTCTAGAATTTGTCGTCTAAATAATAACCTGTATGCCGAGTTTTCTAGTATTGACATATTTGAACAAAGGCCTTCAAAATCATCATAATGATCAGTTTTACAATATCTAACCCGTCTTCGTCCAACGCTTTAACCATTAAGTAAATAATTAATTACTGCTCCTTTAGTTCTAAATTACCTAATTTATGTTTTAGAGTAAGTACTGCATATCCCACTTCCACTGTGGCAAACCTCTATGTTTACATACCTTGGACTACAGTCCAAAACACAAACATTTTATGTCTAAATTTATTTTGTAATACAATGGACTGTATTCCGTTTTGTAGACGAAATAAAATAAATAGTTATTTATTATTCGGCAAGCGCAGCGTAGGACGACCAGCCACAAGATGGACAGATGACCTCATCCAAGTGGCAGGAAGATGCTGGAAGCAGGCCGCTTCCAACCGGTCTTTTTGGAAATCCATGGAGGAGGCCTATGTCCAGCAGTGGACCTCTTGTTGCTGAATGATGATGATGATGAGTTATTTATGCCACACCTGGCCAAAACGCGTACGGGAAAACCCACTTTGAGGCCAAGTGACGACATAAAATTGTGTACACAATAGTTGTGTAAAATAATATAAAAGTACAAACTGCCCAAAATCCTAAGTATCAGATGTTACCAGTTGTTCTATGTATGACGCGATGAGCCAAACAAAGTAAGTACCCACCTTCGCTATTAGAGCTTAAAGGTTTTTTTAATTGAGTTGCCAATAGAATGAACGCTTTTAATCTAACAGGCAGGGCAGGCTGGAAAACTAATAAAACCAAATGTCCGGCCTCGTCGATAAAAGCTTTCAGGTGAAACTGTTGCAGGATGCATTTTTGTATAATTAAATAAAGTCACAGTGCTTTTGTCTAAAGAGGTTTATTTTTTATACAAGCTATGTTTATATTGACTTATATCAATGAATTTTAAAATTCAATGCTTATATTTATAAATAGGTAGGTACAAACAAATCAATTGCTCTTAAATATTTTGCGCGCGCTCTTTAAACGTGGCATCTGTTGAAGCTAGCCGAAAAGTCGGAACGGCTGATTTTGTTGAAATATAGACGGACATTTACTCTACAAAATATAAAATAATAATAATAACTTTCACACAATACAATGTCCTACCAATACCAGGCAAGAACGTGACGAACATGAAAATACACCCAGACTGAGGCTAAGTTGTAAAACAGTAAAGAGTATTGTAAAAAGAAAGAAAGAAGACATTTTTCAAATTGTCCCAAAAACACAGAGTAGACAAGTAAACAAACAATATACACAAAACACAACAAAACAAAACAATCGTGAAGTAGCATATAGAACCGAAGGCAGCCCGATACCATACTATAATGTATGGCACCCAGCAACCTCCGTAGTTTATGAGCACGAATTACGTGTCCGAAGCTGCACGGCTTACGACACGTAATTCGTGTTTATATCCTGAAATTTATCACAAAATTTAAAACAGTATTAAATTACGCATTACATTGTATACAATTCTCACAAATAGTTAAATTCTATTATAGTGTAAAGGACTTCTTAAATGGTCCATCGATATTAGGTTAGGTTAGTTAATTAGTTTTAAGCAAAATTTTTCTTTTATTGTTATCACTGTGCAAAGATTTATGTACTTAATATTATTGCTAATTAGTATTTGCTAATAAGTAGGCTTTTGCTTTTTTAAACAAAAAATATATTTGCGCACCCTGACGGGTACATCATCCCTGTGCCACAATTTTATTTTAAGTTAATACCTACATAATTTGTAATTACCATGCTTTAACAAATAAATACTCGTATTCTTACATTCTATAAATGTCCTTGTTAGCATCTGGTAAATTATTCCAAAGTAGATAGCCTCCTCATGCTTATGTTAAACGGCTTATTAAATTTATTTTACCGTACTGTACTCAGATCTAAACAAGTCATCATCAACCCATTATGTCCCCACCGAGGGGCACGGGTCTCTTCCCTGAGGAAGGTATAGGCCATACTCCACCACGGGGGCCAAGTCCGGATTGGTGGAGGCTTGTAGACTAGTGGCTCGTCTACTGTCAGAAGTTGTCAAGCCGCCCTAAGCCCTCTGACTTGGCTTAACGACTGCCATCTATCGACGGCAGCCGGCACCAACAGCTTAACGTGCCTTGCGAAGCACGGAACCGCTCGGAAAAATGCCACTAGCGTTAGGCATAGACGGCGACCCATCCATGCACTGAACGCGCCCTGTGTTGCTTAACCTTCGTGATCGTTTAAGATCACTCAGGCAGCCGGGGCTACGAGCGATCTAAACAAGTAAATTAATCCAATTAATTTATTAATTAACTTTATTGATATGAGTTATGTTTGACTACAAACTCCTATAGGAGGCGGCACATAAAGAAGAAAAAGATGATGATGACGACTTATGATTGGAATACGTACTTAATTAATAGATTGTATTGACAATAAGTTAATCTAACTTTAAGTAATTGGCTCGCAGTGCATTATCGTACATATTAATGAAGTCCTCATTTTCAGTTATATGTCTCATACAGAATGCATTATTTTTCTTAATCGTACAAACTGGCACCTTGCCATTAAATTTATAAGAATTGTATTGTATTCCAAAAGATCTTAGCTCATTTAGTAATTCTTTCAAACAAGCACATTGCCAAGGGTTATCATTGAAATAGAACTTCGTCAATTTTGCTCCAGAATTCCGCAATTCTAAAGCAAAATTATTCTCCAAGAACGTGAGTTTGTTATGAGAAACATTTAATATCTTCACGACCGTACCCCTGAAAGCATTAACGGGGATGTATTCAAGTTTGTTGAAAGACAAATCGATAAGAAGTAACTTAGGTATATTCTGAAAAATATTATCTGGCATTGTTTGTAAGTTGTTTTGACGCAAAAGTAGTTTCTTAAGCTTTTTCAGTGGCTTAAATATATTTGCGTTGATACTGTCTATAGAATTCAGTGTTAAATCTAATATTTCTAAGCTATCCAAGTTTACAAATGTTGTCGCATCATTTAAATTGGTTATTTGGTTTGTAGACAATGTAATTTGCTTCAGAGTACGTAAATTGTATCCTCTCACAAAAGTGGGAATATTATCTTTGATGAAACATCTGTCTAAATTTAACATCTCTAAAGATTCAATTGCATGAAGTAAATTATCTTTAGTGTCTGACATTATATTTCTAGAAAAATCAAGAAAAATTATTCCTTTATTATTATCAAAAATATAAGGATTCAAATCACTACCCTTAATCAAATTATTAGCTAAGTCTAGATGTCGTAATTTTGTAAGAGGATCAAAAACTCCCAATTCGAATGTTGTGAACCTATTATTTCTTAGATCGAGCACTTCTAAGTTTGGGGTTTGGTCAAAAATGCCCAACTCAAAATCGGTAATCAGATTTGACGACAGATTTAAATACGTCAATTGTTGTAAACCGTCTAACACACCCAATAACAATTTCTGAACCTTATTGATAGAGAGGTCGATGTATTGCAGAGATTTTAAGTTTTCGAATGACTCTTGTCTGATTTCTTTTATTCTGCATTCTCTTAGAGTTATGCCGGTGGTGCTGTCACTGTCTGACACTAGGCCTCTTTCTAACGCATAGTCTTCAGATCCAGCTGCACAGACGACGTCCTTTTTCTGGTAACCCAGCGTTCTGCAGTTCGGTTTTGTATACACTTGAGCGAATAGTCCACAAAGTACGCCAAACGATATTATTTTTGAAGAAATCATGTTAAAATTATTGTTTGAATTTTATTAATTATGAGCTTGCTAAACAATTCTCTGTATTTCTTGTAGTCAAGTATGAGTATCGTCACTCCTACAAAGATAAATGGTACAGTAGAGATGAATTTAACGTCACTGAAGGTTATTTAGGTGTATGATGAACGAACTTTATGTCCCTAAAACCATTTTATAATACGATAGTTTCAGTGCATTTGTTAATGCGAACCGAACCAAACTCACAACACTTTTTGGCACTTCATCGTTTTGCTTTACGATAAAAGTTGAACTCTCGATCCCAGCCGCACACACAAGCAACTCGACCGGCTAACTACGGCTGTATGTGTCACCAACAAAGATAGGTACTTTGTCTGTGGTCACCGAGCTCACTGCAACCAGTTTTGCGGGGTTTTGCCATGTTTATTCAACAGTTACAATGAACTAGGAGTCGGGTTTTTATTAGCGGCTATAATAATAATGGGATTTAATAATAATGACTACAATTTTTGTTGCTAACATAGAATGTATTATGTTATTAGCTTAAAATTTTGTGGTTTTATATTAATTTCATATGATTAACCCTTCCACAGATGATACTGATGAAAGTATTCATTAATTAAATCCTGAAAATGGTGAAACTGGGAACCAAATCTCATTTAGAGGGTAACAAAGAACAAAACTAGTAGGTATTCGTCTGTCTATGCCTAACGCTAGTGGCATTTTTCCGAGCGGTTCCGTGCTTCGCAAAGCACGTTAAGCTGTTGGTGCCGGCTGCCGTCGATAGATGGCAGTCGTTAAGCCAAGTCAGAGGCCTTAGGGCGGCTTGACAACTTCTGACAGTAGACGAGCCACTAGTCTACAAGCCTCCACCAATCCGGACTTGGCCCCCGTGGTGGAGTATGGCCTATACCTTCCTCAGGGAAGAGACCCGTGCCCCTCGGTGGGGACATAATGGGTCGATGATGATGATTCGTCTGTTACACAAACATCGGCAGCGAAGGATTTAAGGTTCTATAGACATAAAACTTCCAGTATTACCACCTGTTGCATTAAAATGTATGAATTCCCGATTTCAAAGTTTGAATTTTATAGTGAAAGTTGTTCGTATTAACTCTCTCTCACTCTCGGAGAAGGTCTGTGCTCTGCTTTGAGACATGTGTCAGTCTATGTAGGCTACTCATACTTAACCTGAATCTTTACCTTCCAGTCGGGTGCACATAACCAAGGCGACGCTGCTGCAGTTGGGTGACAGATTCGAAGTAGAGCCTGGCGATGGTACTGCTAGAGAGGGGTACTTGGCCGACCACAAAGTGGAAACTTACCTGATTATACCACCTAAGGTAAGAATGCACCTATGCTTGATCACTCCTGATTAAACGAATAAACGAATCCATTTATTCAGTACAGATCTTACAACATAGCACGCAGTACTCATTTAACGATGACAAAGTTGTGCGTGACCTCCAGCCCTTCTATCACGTAACTGTCTACTCTATTGGGTTAACCTATTTGACGATTCCAAAGTGTCAAAATATGTATGTATTTGACAGTTCAGAGTGGTCGGACAACTCAGTCTACAGAACTACAGTGCAGGACTTACTAGTCCCAGTCAAAATAGATAGGTATTGAGTTTGTACAATTGCACATAATACACCTACGTTATGGATGATTTTTTTTCGCCTGAATCCCATAGTGTGGGGTGTCGTTGATTTGGTCGTTTAATAATATTGTTTTACGTGCAGGAAAACTATTTTTTAATACAGTTGCTCAAAAAGTGGCGTATTGCAGGGACGTATAGCGTTCGGGATGTGGGCTATTACATACTTGTGCTTTTTTTTTACCTTTCCCGAACTCGTGCGTTCTCTTTCCCACCTGTGAAAATAATGTCTATTAAAAAGAAAAACCAACCATGAAGTTTTTACTAAAAAAATTCAAAGAAGTTTTTATGATTCATGCAAATACGTATATTTCTAAAAAGAAGCTACTAATTTGTTTCAATATCTGATTTAATGATTTGATTGAATGAGTTTGGTTAGGTTTCATTTCATTTCATCTCATTAAATTTCATTTTAATTTCATATCAATAAAAAACTTCTACTTAAGACTTGGCTGTATGGGCATAGTTCCCTTTGCCTACCAGAATGGGTGAAGAAAAAAAAACTCTGCTTATATTCTACGGTTGGCGCCATTTTTCAGAAATTTTCTTTGCGAGTTTAGTTGTTTGTTGCACAAAATGAGTAATTTCGACCCTAGTTTTTTTTTAATTAACACCACCGGAACTCAGTATAATTGCACAAAATGCTTCGAAGAACATTTTACCGGAAAAGTCAAAAAGTCGCTACATATCTACATACGACGAATTTATTGCGTGGAGAGAAGAGAAAAAAGCAAATAGTTTTTCATTTTTTCGCAACTGTATTAAAAATAGTCGTTCAGTACACCAAAGAGTATGTAATCACTACAGTACACGTGCGGAACCGTCATTGCAACTTGTTCCGACTGTCAACCCTCGCCTTCAGCTGCGCCTCGGCTCGGGTAGACATTTGTCGGAACTCTTTGCAATGACAGCCTTTCCACACTTGTAATGAAATATACTATTTTGATTCAGTTATCTGTTTGCGAAATATAAAGCTTCAAAGTACAATTTTTGTTATAATAGAAATCACAATCAAGAACGGTGCCTCACAGGGAAAAAACTATTGATACCTTTTTTGTAGAAAATTTTACGATGTACAAACTTGGTCCATCCATTTTTCCGGTATCTCTCACCATTTCAGAGATATACGCAAAAAACGAAAAGTTGTGACCTTTGAAGCCGGATAAGAAACAACGAACAGGCGGGATCGATGGACACTTTTGACATAGCATTTGTATTGACGTATTTAAGACCTATACAAAAATCCAGCTTTTTGGGAATTAATGCACTCAACGCCTTTTTCGTCTGTTCTGATTGGACTATACGAAGAAGCGCCCCAGTTTCACATATTCAGCAGATTGCCTTCAACCGGAGCCAGCACTATAGGTACTCACAGCGCGATAGGCTGAGCTATCAATATGGTTCGTTGACAGTCGATTCGATTACCGATCTCGGATTTCCCAGTTCAATCATGTGACACGATATCTAACACGACAGGACACTATGTACTGCCAATTTCCGTTGTACAGGCGGCTCTCGGTTCATTTCCGCACCCTAATTGACAATGGAGAACTTGACTTGAAAGTGAAAGTCAAAATGAAAGTGAACTACATTTATTGCCAAAAACACCCTTATACATAAATATAGACGTAAGCTTAAATATTTTTTAAATATTTTATAAAAAAATACAACATAACGGTGCTGTTTTCTGGTGTTTACAACAAAAAATATTCTTAGGCTATCTTCTTATCTTAACCCTTAGCCACCTGACGTGTTTTTCAGTTACACTACGACCTGACGTCGGTCATTGAGACCGCTTGCGTATTTACTATGTTTAAGTATTTTATTGTTATATATTATTTTAAATGACAGTCGGATATGTATATTTATTATATTTTTTATTAATTTTAAGTTTTTAAACAATGAAAAAATCTTTATTTACTTTTCCTTAATCAACACTTAACATAAACATATGAAATTATAGAACAAAAATTAGGAACTTTGGAAATTAGAGATCTGAGTAGGAATTTTAAGTGCGACATAATATTATTTACTTATTTACTATCAGTTCAACATATTTTCTTAAATTCTAAATCACTTTTGGCTCAATCAAGGCATAATTTTTATAAAATCACAACTTACAAAGTTTTAAAAGTTGCGGCGACAATCAAGGCACAGTTTTTGACAGCATTCAATGCAAATCGGATTTTTACATACAAAACACATATAAGCTGTTTTACGCTTCTTTTTAGGGTCACATGTTGAACAAGTCTTCCATTTTTCAAGCTTTTCAGAATTGTTAGATGATGATGTGCTGGGCGTTTGTTCTATTTTTAGGATTCGACGAATGGTGAACTGAAGATCCCTTTGCAAACCAAAACTATGCATGCGGCGTTCCAGATGAGGCTTTATAAGATCTTCTGCCATTTTTTTTATAAAGACCACTCTCGAAATCATTAATTGAGCTTGGTTCATTTTGTTGATGATGTATGCGTTTGCTGCAGATATGTCAAGCATTCTACAAAATATTGCCATCGGCCAACGTTGTGTTCTTCGAAATGTGGAGTAAATAGAACATTTTTGATCTAGCATGTCAACATGATCATCTCCGGTTTTTGCGTATTTGAATCAATAGTTAGTGTGTGGTGCATGCTGGACAGCAGAATTACTGATTTATTTCATTACGTAACAATGTGGTCTACTGGAATATCTTTTACGTCGCTGCAATCTTCATTTGGAAGTTCTGGTACAGTGTGATGATTTTCGCAGTCTGAATCAGATTCCTCAAGCCATCGTAATAAATTTGCTTCAGACATTATGAACCTACAAAAAAATTAATACTATGTAGTAAAAATAACGTAACTACGAAATATAATTACCTATAATTCACAACTGCGCGCATGTCTGGAGTTGCCTAGCGCGTGGCGCGTACAGACGGTGGATTAGAAAAAGTACATGAACGGACGGTTGCGCCGCGCGCATAGCATCAGAATTATTTTAAAAATAATATCGCCAGAGTCTCTGAGACCGACGTCAGGTGGCTAAGGGTTAAAGTTTTTGGCAATTGTATGGGTCCAGCATATTGCTCAGCAATATGCCGTCCGGAGGTGCATGCAACACCGGTCGGCGCTGGTTTTCAGCATGAGCTATTAAGAAATAAAATAGGTTGACAAAAACTAAATCACAAACGGCGCGTCGTAATGCTGGAGTGTTACAAAAACTTGCACATCTAATCCAATCTAAGTTAGACGCAAGTTCCCCATTATTTTGTGAGCGAATTGTGTTAAACACTTCCTTACCTACCTACCTAGTTAATTGTCCAATGCTTGACAGCCTCGTTGGATTAACGGATAATTTGATTGACCAAAAAAGAAGACGGTGGGTTCGATTCCCACTGGAGGCCGCCATAATTGATTGTAAAAATGGGTCAGTCTGTGTGTATTTCCATGTTTGTGATATCCTTGCCTAGCTAGCATAGGGTATCCTAGTTTGGGAGCTGGACAAGTGAATGTGATGTGTGGAAGTAATTTATTTATGATATCTAATTACTTATTAGTTAGTGTCATTATCTATATATCTACAACTTTATAAAGTTTTTTTGTATTTGTATTGTATTTGTATGAAAAGGTAAATACTAAATAACATTGGCAGGAACATAAATTCATTCAAGTTGTGTCTGTGGCCGTATAGTCGACAGCAGGTCAACCTTTACAATTTTGTCTGCAAAGTCGCCCTTAACGTAACTGATTAAAGTGCACAATGTAAATAAAATGTCGACTGACCGACAGTCTTCAGATTCACTATCCGTTATTGGATCAGTCCAGTAAAAAACTGGCCAAGTGTGACGGGCCTCGCGCAGTGTAAGGTTTCGTAGTTGACAGCCAAAATATGCTCACTTAGAAGGAGGGGTGACTTTGGTATTATCAATGCTATCTAGTCCTAGGTTTATTGTATTTGGTTCTCGATATTGGGAGCTAAAAATCGCTATTCACGTGATTGAGAGAATAAAAGACCATTTTGCTAATAAATATCGTGATAAAAGAACATATGACTTTTTTTCCATTGGCGGCGCCAGAACCTCACTGCCTTACACTTACATTTCAGAGTATTTTTAGCGTTCCGTACCTCAAAAGAAAAAAAAAGGAACCCTTATAGGATCACTTTGTTATCCGTCCGTCCGTTTGTCTGTCAAGACTTTTTACCTCAGAAACGCGAGGAGGTATCGAGTTGAAATTAAAACCATATAGGTACCCTGAGTATACTGCAGTCCTTTGAAGCTGTGAATTTGCACGGATATTTACTTGTTTATTTTTTCATTTTATAGATCTGCAGTCAGTGCACATACACTCAGCGGTACCAACCACTTCATTCATTTTGATAAAGTTCAAGTTCAACGGTCCGAGAGGACCGTTTCTAACCTAGAATGATACGCGAGGCATTAGAGATCTGCCGGCATCCAAATTTTAATAGAGATCGTGGTTGGAACATAGCCACAGCATGGGAACCAGTGCTTAAGTGCATGAGACCCCCTTGCTAGAAGAGTTAGTTCAATAACTAGGTAGTAATCAATATTTTTGAGTTTATATAAAATAATTGTTTTGTAGATTGAATATTAATTTCAATAACTGATAATCAATATATTTGAGTTTATATAAAATAATTGTTTTGGCAATTTAAATTTAAAAATTTGCCAAAATATTTTTGGAACGTAGGTAAATTAATATTTTTCGTAATTTTTGCCGATCGTAGTAATCTAACAATTAATACTTTCAACAAGACGCCTGTCACCTCAGTCTACCGAGACCACGGGACTTGCAAAAGTACCGAAACGTCGGAAAATTGTAAAATGAAAAAATGAACGAGTAAATTGAGGCGCTTTTTACAAGAACAGCCAATGTCCAATTTTAAAGAAATTCTTTTTCGGTTTTCGCAAACACTGTTCAACAAGCTTTATTAGGCTCACTAATCAGTTTTTACAAAACCTTCCTATGTCCACAGTTATTCCATGGAAAAGTTTAGGCAATTTCACAAAAAACCACTAAGGTTTGCTTGTAGGAAAATTGTTTTGGCCAAGAAGCACCAAATTTACTCTTGGGACTGTTCTTGTAAAAGGTGCCTCAATTATCCGTGCAAATTCAGTTTTTATTATGTTTACTGTTCGTGAGAAACTTAGAAAATACTATTCTAAGTTGACGTAAAAAAATATGGCATGCATTGCGCATTACATAAACTCATGCCTGTATCCCAGAGGGGTAGACAGAGATCAGGGTTTGTCACTTGTCATGATTTTGACACACCACTTTTGCTTAATAAGTAAGCTCCGCAGCTTTAATTTCCCATTCTTTGTGAAACCCATCCGCTTGAACTTACGAAGCTGAAACGACCCTCTAAACATTCCTAACGAACCAGTGCAATCAAGCCAAGTTGCTCCTAAAAGCGGCTTTGATCTCGATATTATTGTAGGTATTACCCATTACGTATTACGATAATCTCGGATTATATTATGTTAAGCCATATATTTAATAACCCGAGATTATCCGTTATATACCGTTAAGGCGCTTAGCTACCAAAACAGAGGTCATGGGTTCGATTCCCACTGGGGGCCGACATACATTTGTACAAATGACCTTAGACTGGGTGTATTTTCATGTTTATGACGTCCTTGCCTGGTTACCATAGCACAGGGTATCCTAGTTTCGGACCAGGTCAAATGATTGTGTGAAAGTTAGTAGTCCAAATATTGTTATTAAAGGGCAAGATAAAATGGACCAGAAACTGGCGCGTGCGTGAATTCATGAACTATAAATATTGGTAAAGCAAAAGAGGTTTGTCCGGATCATGGCAAATGGCAAACCCCAGTGCCTTAACCCTACTGCTCGGGGCGTGAGTTTATGTGTGTAATTTAGTATGTGTTATTGACTTTAATCGAATGTATAGTAGGTACATAGTTTACGATATGACGAAATTTCCGCGATCGTATCTTCAGTAATGAAAAGGCCGAATAATTATCTTCTACAAAGCTATCAGCTATTGAAGGTCATGGGCTAATGCGCTTACTGTGCACCCAATAGTTAATATCAATGGGCGCACATTGGCGATTTTCTTTGGGAGCTCGTTTTGCGGAATGGACTTTAGGGCGTCACAATACCCACAATATCTTTACACGAGCGGTGGTGTTAGAACTTTAGCTTTACGAACGAGATTTCTTGAGTTCGAACCCCGACACCAATGGGGGCCACTTGTCATTGTCTTGCACAGCAGAACTGTCAGTGAGATCCTAAATGAAGCTCGCACAGGTTCTGGCAAAGGTCAATAAGCGATACCTGGGACGGCCACCCGGTCTTTGGCCCCTTCACTATTCGAACATCATCATCATCATCATCAACCCATTATGTCCCCACCGAGGGGCACGGGTCTCTTCCCTGAGGAAGGTATAGGCCATACTCCACCACGGGGGCCAAGTCCGGATTGGTGGAGGTTTGTAGACTAGTGGCTCGTCTACTGTCAGAAGTTGTCAAGCCGCCCTAAGGCCTCTGACTTGGCTTAACGACTGCCATCTATAAATTCGAACATAAATCCATCTTAACTCCCGAAAATCCTCTTTATTACAAGTCTCAATTTAGCTCCATCTCCACAGAGACCACCGGGCATCTCAGAAAACGGCCGCCTATCCGTTTGCACGGTGGACCGCAAGGCCAGCATTGTCAGCTCCATCTACACCGACGTTTCTCCCACGAAGCACAAAGACAGCATTTCACCCGCTCCCTCTCAACACAGCTTCGGCACGTCAGAGCAGGATAGCGTGAATAACATGAATACAAACACCAAAGTCTTGAGAACCGAATCGGTCAGGACTACGGGTGGAGGTGAACGATCCAAGGGTAGCATCTCTCCCGCCCATTCGCAGCATATCTTTGGAGCATCAGAGCAGGAGGGCATGAATAATATGAATGCCAATACGAAGGTGCTGAGGACCGAATCCATTCGGACCAATGCCGGAGGTGAGTGAGGTGAAAATTAGGTCAATGTTTTCAGTCTCTTTATTAACATATTAGCGACAGTATCCACACTAAGCGAGAAACTTGGAACAATACAATTGACATTATTTCTCTTTTCCTGACCTTAGGTAGGACTTTGTTGTGAAATTGACAACATTTCTTACTGCTCTGTTTGGCGTATTGACTCGTGGACGTAACTATGTAGGTACCTACCTTAATTTGTGGTACCACTCTCAGCGATTCCGTCCACCCAGTATTCCCATACCTACTACACCAAACGACTGACCGACTGACCAATTAATCATATCGAAAGTAATGGACTCAACAACAAAAATTTAAAGATCGATGTACTCAACCTTACGTAGTATCAAATCAATTCCAGAGCTAAGTCGCCGAGCGTCCGTCCGAGCGGACGGCGCTAAGATGGTCGCCTTCGAGATCGGGGGGGAGGCCATGCTGAATGGGTCGACCGGCGGAGGCAAGCCGAAGAGCCGCAGCGGGTCCATCATCGGCGCTATCAGCCCCATTATGGGTACAGGTGATCATTAGGCTGACCTAGAGCTAGTGTGAACCATTATAAAGAAAATACTGGTTGTAGCGGACCTAGAACTTGGCAATAAGCATTTACCGGAAATGGAACTTCACTAATTGTTTTACCGAAAATTCAGATCGTTTAGGATCATCAAACTTTTTTTTATGGAGTGGTTTATAGATTTTTATTGTAATTTTTATGAAATGGTTATAGATTTCCCTTTGTAGTTTAGGAAAAGTTTGGGATCTTGCAATAGAGTGATTGGTTTTTTATTCGTAGGGTTATACTCAATCATCCTAGGTAACGATGTACTTTGTTACAGCTATTCCAGGAGTCCCTTCGAGATCCCGTCCATCAAGTAAGATGACCAAGTACGTGGAATGCTGGGGAGCAGATAAACCTTTTGCTAACATCACCGACTCAACACTGGCTAAAAATATTGGAATTTCTGTAAGTTTTTTTTTGCCAACGAATACGAATTAAAATTTTGTTTCTGAACGCACCCTTCAATTCAAATGTCATTCGTTTTGTTTACAAACAAAACGAAACATTTTTCTCTTAGATGTAGCGTTCGGAATAGCTAGTGTTTTCATTGTAAATGTGAAATAAAATTATGAATATTTTACCTTCAGAGTTTGGTGATGATCGAGCAAAATCTTCTGCCACAACGGACGACATGTTGCGATTGCAGGTTAGAAAAAGTTTGTGATCCTATTTTGTTTTAAATTTTGTTCCATTTTCAAACCGAGAAGACGCGCTTTGTCGCAATCTTCGCTTGTTTTCTTTATGTCCTTTACAAATAGCACCGTTTTGTTTTCACCATCTTATCATCACACACTATCAGATATATTGGTTCTTGTTTCACCTAGAAAACCAAGTGTATTTATTACCTTGACAAAATTCTTTCCTTTCTCCATGCAGCAGCAACAACACAGAGGGCATGAACCGAGTCACCCTCTGGTTCAAGAATCCAACACAGGAACACCAGTATCGCAGTCAGCCCGATTACCAGTTCAAGTACAATGTGGGGTGTGTCGCTGGACTTTTTACTCTCATGGGGTTTATGCAGCTGCTAATTATACCAAAGTAAGTACCTTGCGGTGCGGTGGCAGCGGAGCGGTAGAACGCCGGCTTCTCATTCGGTAGGTCGTGAGTTCAAATCCCGGTATAAAATAAATAAATAAATAAAAATTTAATAAATTTGTTTTCTAAGTTACACACATTTGTGAAGTTAAAGTAGCAATACTGTAATACAAGCAATACAAATAGCAAGCAAGTAGCTAGCCGTGAAGGAAAACATCGCAAATGCAAAATTACCTGTAAAAAATCTATGAACACGATCATTTCATCCCTCAATAATAAGTTTTGTGGTTGTTATTACTGGGGTGGGTTCAGGATGGTATGATTAATCAGAAACAGTTTCTAATGAACTAATTTTCTTCTTGTTTTCATTTCAAACACCCTTGCTTCAGAATCACCTGTTATGTATATCTAAAATTTAAGTTCTACGTAACACTTTACATTCTTGTTGTAATCGTTGTAAAATTTTGATAATTTTGTGCAATAACTTAATTAAGTGATGTAAAAATTTCGTCAAAATTAAACTATGTATTATGTCTTACTACTGGCTTGTACAAGTAGGCCAGTAGTAAAACAAACTTGAGTTCCTAGTCCCTATTAACAAACACAACTTACAATTTTCAGAAGCATAGTGCTCTATGCATCATTCGGGCCAACATTTCTAACACTGCTGGTGTTTGTCTACCTGTCTTGGTGTGACGGACACCTAAGCCGGGGCCTACATCCTCTATCTGATGTTCCCGTGCTGAACAGCATGCATGACAACTGCACTCATCCTGGGCAGGTGAGAGAGTTTGATTTTAAATATTTTTGTTGCTGGGGAAAAAGATTGCTTTCTGATTCTTGGTTTCTGGTACACTAACAATCTGTCTACTGTTAACACCAGCTGGCACCTGCTTTTTTTTGTATGCACTTTGGCCAACCGACAACTTTTAATAGTAGATTAATAAATTTTTGAAAGTGGAGATGTATTTTGACATATAAGATAGCAATAGAGCATGCATAATCTAATATGTAAAAAAACGGTCAAGTGCGTATCGGGCTACGCGCGATGTAGGGTTCCGTAGAAAGAGGGTTTTTAGGGTTCCATACCCAAAGGGTAGGGACCCTATTACTAAGACTCCACTATCCGTCTATCTGTCTGTCTGTCACCAGGCTGTATCTCATGAAAACAGAGTAAAATAAACGCCCTACTGGGCAAAAATTTGCGCTTTAAAGCTTAATATTTCGCAAACGGAACACTAAATCGAAAAAGGGTCTTCCTACACCCTACAATATTTTTCACCGACCACTCCAACGATACCCTATGGCCTACACTATGGTGTAGGCGAGAAAAAAAAAATGCATTCCTAATTTAGGCGTAGGGGAGGTTAGAACTACCGTTTTGTCGGCTTAATAAATATGTATATCTATGCCAAACTTTAGCTCTCTAGTACTTATCGTCTCTGTGCTAAGCCGCGGACAGACAGACAGACACAGACAGATGGACATGGCGAAACTATAAGGGTTCCTTGTCGACTACGGAACCCTAAAAATATCGCGTCACGGTGTTTGTTATCGAACTCCTAAGAAGTATTTTTTTTGTCTTAGGCTAATAAATATGGCAAAACAATGTAAATCTATAGTATTCATAAACATCCTGCATCTCTTGTGAGGAGTTAAAGGCGAAGTTAAGTTTCTTTTCTTAATACTCCTACTCCTCCGCCATCTTCTGGACAGTGGCCTCAGAGACGATGGGGACATTGATAGGGAACGTAGAGCCCTGTCGATCAGGGCGAATATGCTGGCTCGCAGATTTGCGTGATGTGGCAGTGCAGTCAAGATGAAGAAGAAGAAGAAGAAAGACATTTATTATACCAACAAGACACATCACAGAAACAAAATAAGCAGATAAGAAACATAATATGCACAACAACAGAAAGAAAACTAAATATACAACAGACAAAACAAATAAATAAAACAGGACCATAGATGTAGCCTGTGGTGTATCTAAGTTGCCACTAAAGGCAGCTGACTCAGCGTTGGTAACTTGATAAAAGATAACGCTTTTCAAAGCATGCACCTCGCTTTACACGGGTACTCTATGTGCCAGCCAAAAATCGTACAGTGCTCTACGGGTTCAATATAATATAACGCATTTAGGCCGATATTCAGAAACACAGCGTTGAGCTACACTTAACGTGCACTAAGCTGAGCATCGGTTGAGCAATCTCAACAATGACTCAAGAATTTTGTATTCACAGTCAATAATATCTCGACTCGAACTCAGCTAAGCCACAGCTCAAGCTAAACTTACTCGAGCGTGTAATCTGTGGTACAGTTTTTGACTTTACCGGTTTATATTATCTGTTAACGCTACATGAAAGGCATACAATAATCCACAGGAGTGAATGAGATGGCAACAAATGTCGAAACTTTTTACGCGCGGTTATACTTTATTTTGACTTCTTATTACTCTAAAAACACAATTTAACTTTTTGAAGGAAAATGAGCATGCAAAATGTCAAATTGTGAATAAAAAAGTTTACTTCGCCACAGGTTAGTTAGATTTCTCGAATTGCCTACTTACAGGTGTCGCTACTTTCTTCGTCATTGCCACCTTGAGTCTGAGCTAAGTCGCCGAAATCCACTACTCAGTCTCAGCTTAGCTTGCGCTCAATTTTTGTTATCTCCAACTCAACTGTGAATACAAAATATCCCTGAGACTTTCATTTTGACAGTTGGAAGACCCGGACTCACATTGAGGCCTTAGAGCATTGTTGCGGCTCCTTCCTTTCTGCAGCGCTTCGGCAATGTTTGTTGAGGCTCACACTGACGCGTTTAGTACAATGATACGCAAAAAAACGGCCTCTTTGCTGCAGAGAGTGCGGGGCAGCGGCAATAGACTTATGACGTCTATCGCAAATGGGTTGTAACTTATTGATTAAAAACGATAGTTTACATTATTTTAAGTTAGGTACATATGGTAAATTAATTATGTTTTCTTTTGTCTTTTATTGTTACTATTATTATTGGATCTGTGTTATCTGAGTAAAGACGTTAAATTAAATTTAATAAAATACACACATAACCTCACGCCTGTATCCCAGAATGGTAGGCAGATACCAGGGACTGCCACTTGCCACGGTCCAGACAGATCACTTTCGCTTCCTCAACATTCATTAGTCGTTGCATGCACGCACGCCGGTTAAGGATAATTTTTATCTTGACCTTTGCTAATACATACCCTATTTTCTTAATAAATGTTACGATATTTAACACAGGTGCCAAGAGGTGCATATTTCAAGCGATCTCTAGATCTAGTAAAAAGTTATGTTACGCTACTTTGGCAGTGGTATTAGATAACTTAATACACCCTTATTTATAGAAACACGATTCCTTAAAATGCTTCTGAGAGGCAGCTTAAATAAGATAAGATAAGAATATTCTCTATTGCACACGAGAAACCAGACACATATAAAAATTACAAGTCTGTGGTAAGGGGAAAAACGTAATCACAGATCATTTAACCTTCCTCTGAGGAGTGTTTTAGAGGAATCTGGGTTTTTATAAATAAGACGTGATTCTGTGTGTTGAATGTAACCCTTTGTCTTAGTGCTAATTTTCATCTATTAACCAAACAATTAATTGACACGTCACGCGTATTTGTGCGTCAGTTTGCTATTTCAGCAACACAAGTGTTATAAATTTAAAGGTTTCATTAATGCAAACTCCGGTCTCTGTCCAACCCTCCGGGATATGGGTGTGAGTTTATTTATGTATTTATTTAAGATTTCATTTTTTGAAGTTGTTTTATCCCATGTGTGAGAATGTACGGTGCGTATTGTATATCCATCATTTTAAAACACAACGTTCGCTCGCACAACGCCATTTATTTTAAACTTAAAATAAATATTATCCCACGGGAACGCATTACCGGGATATGAAGTATGCTATATTTCATTTTAGGTCTTTGTCTATCTGTACGCCAAGTTTCATGTAAATCCGTTCAGACGTTATTGCGTGATTGAGTAACAAACATCCATATATTACTGTATGGTACCTGGCTGCCTTTGACGTTCTCTTCACTGTTGTTTTGTTTTATTTCTGTTTTATTGACGTTCGTGTCTTTTATTTCTGTTTTATGTTAACTTTTTGTTTCTGTGACAATTTAAATAAATATCGTTTTCTTCTTCTTCTTCTTCAAACATCTTCACAAACTTTCACATTAGGATAGGATATACATACGTACACAAACTGACGCCTGTATCCACTTATATTATTTTCTTGTAATGTTTCAGGTGGTAGCCAACGGACGCTACATCAGATTGACAATGTTCTTGGTATCAGTTTTACTTATTGCGGCCTGTGCTGTCATAACTTTGGTAAGCTATTAAGTTATAGGGAGACGTAACATTATCTCATGCCGTTAAAAAAACCTTTAGATTGGGATATAGCAAGGTGTAATTACGGTCAAGGTGTAATTACATTCCGTGTGGCGCCGGATTAAGAATAGCGTCACTCCATTTCCTTCCGTGGATGTCGTAGAAGGCGACTAAGGAAATACATTACCAGGAGACGGGCACCAGCGTTTTCCTGAGATTCCAACCGCATACTGCGATCGCCAACCCGCCTGTTAAGCGTGGTGATTATGGCAAAACCCATCATGGTTAGGAAGACCATGAGGGAGGCCTATGTCCTGCAGTGGGCGTCAAATGGCTGATGATGATGATGAAGGTGTAATTAAGAAAAAACCTCAAGCACTACTGTCGAACAATAGACTTCATGCACGGAAGTACGTTATCAACTAAGATCCTACGAGCTGTCAGTGTCTAGTGACACCGTGACTCGATACAAGAACTCTTTAAATTAATTATATTTACTGACCTTATACATTTAAAATGAAGTATCATTGTAACTATTGTCAATTTGTACAAATCGCCTTAGTCTAGATGTATTTCCATGTTTGTGATGTCCTTGCCTGGTTACTATAGCACAGGGTACCCTAGTTTGGAACCAGGTCAAGTGATTGTATTGTGTGGAGGTTATTGTTATGTTATGTCTAGGACAATGCCAAGTGTAGAGCCAAACATCGCTACGAATATTTTCACGATCGCTCTAGCGAACGCAGCTATTCTTTATCTTACTTTATTGCAGTTCCAGCCCGACTTGATTGCCAATGATGAGGTATTTCCGATAGCCACTTACTCGCTCACCAACAACACAACAACTTACCGCTTTTTTCCTGACATGGAAGCTGCGCCTGTAAGTATTAAAAACATGCTGAATTCTGCGTCGTAGCTCTGGCTACCCAGACAGAGATCGTGGGTTCGATTCCCGCTGGAGGTCGCCGAATACAATGGCCTCAGTCTATAGGTTTTTCCGGTTTATCCTTGCCTGGTCAACATAGCACAGGGTAAACCATTTCGGGGTCTGGGCGAGTGACTGTGTTTTGCGGAAGTTATTATTCCATGGGAGCAGAGCCTGATTTAGAAGCCTTTTTTCTCCAAAGAACATGGAGAGGACACCAAGGATGTTGGTTCTTGCTTGGAACTAAGGCCTCAGATAATAGCTCACTATTGCTTATAAAAAACGTATATTTCAGATACGTAGTTTTTAATAAAGAAAAGTTGTTTCCGAAATTAGAAATTTTGTAATCAAATTTTCTCAATGAAAAACTTAGTGCAGGATAAGAAAAATATGCCTTGAATATCCGTAATGTCATCAGATGTTTACTCACATTATTAAAGGTGCCCCGGTTTCTCGTAAACTAACAAGCGGTTAATCTACTGTTAACAGCTGTCAGTGATTTTTTTTAATGTACTTTGGTCAACTGACAGCTGTTAACAGTAGATTAACAGCGTGTTAGTGTACGAGAAACTGGGGGTTTGAGAATATTAAAAAAATGTTAAATTGTGTGAGCGAGACAGCACGCCCCACGTAATAGCGGCCTTAACAAGTCATCTCGTTTCCAGATCTACCTCTACAGCTCGGTTCTGACCCTCGCTTCCATCTCAGTGTTCCTCCGCGCTGATTTCATTCTCAAGCTGCTGCTGATGACGTCAGGACTCATCTTCCACATAGCTCTGTTCAGCACGGCCAGCCTCTTCCATCACTACCAGCTCAGCTATAGCTTGGAGCAGTAAGTTAAATATACCTATTTATTTACACCATTCATTTCCATTTATACACACGCACACACTAACACACGCCCATCTATTTGAGCTCATAGGACGATTGGGACCTGCCCAGTTCCACTTGAGTTTGATAAGGTATTAATAATTTTAAATTGATGCTTAAATCCATTCTGATTGATAGATGATATTATTCTATTGTTAAATATTTAAATAACAAAAAATTCTGTAAATAACTTTTGAGCCACTTTTAACTATGTATGACAGACTTTGATTGTGACTTTTAATTTCTTTAGAGACACAAATTTTATTTATTTTATTCATGAAACAAACGGTAAACGTGTTAATCTTATGTAGAATATTATTATATACATAAATCAGTGAAGTTTCCACTAATACAATACAGCACATACATAGCAAAGACAGACAGATGAATTAATTATAAAAGGATTAATTAAATCGCATTTAACTGAATTAAATTAAATCAAATAAAACTATTTCAAACTTAATCAAACCAAACCAAATCAAATATAAATTAAGAGTAAAATTGAACCAAATTAAATGAAATCGAATTAAATCAATTCAAATTAGATCAAGTTGAATTATGTTTAGTGTGGCAAGCAGTAAGTAACAAGTAACATTTCACATCATTGAAAGCATTTCGGACGCGCCAGAACGGTACAGTAGGTACTTAGAAGAAATACCGTGGCTGTGGCAAATGCAAATCGGCTTTGACTCGTAAGTGCTGGAAATAAAGAAATAAACAATCCAGCCCTGGTATTATGCCATTACTTGCCATCAATACACAGACGTCGAACAACCTGATATCGGCCTAGACTCTGCGGAGGAGTAAAATGAATGAAGAAGATACGAAGACAAGACACAGCTTCATTCTGAGCTGACTCACCGCAAGAAAATTTTATGTGAATTGGTCAATTTCATTATTTCATGCCTATAATTAGTTCTGAGGACATCAGATACAGTTAGCGTCGCCAAAATATCTCGTGGTGTATACTTAAATTAACTTTAAAAAGAGGTTCTTGACTTTCCTACCTCGTTTATGTTCGAATGACCGCATCAAGGGATGGCTGGAAGAGATTTCTACTGAAATAAACTCGCCGTGTACACTTTTTTTTATTTTGTAAATTTGTGTTTTCTGTGCAAAAAAGTAGGTATAAGTATAGTTTATATAATCTTTAAAATAAATGGTTTGCTCTGTAAACTTACGGACAGTAACCGCAAGTGATCTTTAAAAATGCTACAAAGTACCAGTACATTTGATTTGAAAAGTTATTTTAATAACTTTGAAATTAATACATAGATAGATAGAGATAGAGAACACTTTATTGCACAACCACGTGAAAGATATTACAAAAAGTTTCTTATATCTAAGTAGTGGTATACAATTGGCGGTCTTATCGCTTAGAGCGATCTCTTCCAGACAACCTTTGGATGGAGAGGATTGCAGCAAGAATATAGTCTGTAGATGGATGTACAAAAAAAAAAGAATCTGAAATATAATGCTATGTGAAGTAACAAATATGTATAGCGAGAGATTACAAGAATAAAAGTACTTATATAGGACCTGATGAGATTTCGGTGAAATTAAAAAATCCATTTTGAGGCCACATTCTCTTGTTAAAATTTACAAAGCGGGATTAGACATCAAAGCTTTATTTTATAGTGGAAACAATCTATTTTTTTTAATGTTAGCGACAGAAATTGTTTTGTAGTCGGGTGTATTTTTATTACAGGGAGTTTCTTTTAATGTCATACTGTGACAATTTCTTAACAGTTCATAAGAACATTCTTGATCAATTGTAAATTCAGTCGTCATAAGATTGCTTGTAGTGATTTCCACTAGTTTTAAAGAACCTTTCTATGGGTCCTGTATATCTTTAGGACGAAGGTTGAAGCTTATCCTGAGCTACTAGCAAGGTCAGCGGTGTAAAACCTTTCAGATTCTCCATGCTCCCGTACGCAGCCAAAGCGGGCCTAGCGCTGGCATTCCTGGCGCTTCTGCTGCACATCTTGGACCGGCAGATCGAGTTTACATCGCGCACCGACTTCTTGTGGAAGGACAAGCTCAAGTTTGAACAGGAGGAGGTGGAGACTATGCGAGGGATCAATAAGGTAGGTATATATAAACATAACGTATGGATGTGAGACCTGGTCGCTGACTATGGACCTCATAAGAAGGCTCAAGGTCGCCCAACGAGCAATGGAGAGAGCTATGTTAGGAGTTTTACTGCGTGGTCGAATCAGGAATGAGGAGATCCGCAGAAGAACCCGAGTTACTGATATAGCTCGAGTTGAAGTGGCAGTGGGCGGGGCACATAGCTCGGAGGACTGATGGACGTTGGGGCGAAAAATTTCTGACCTGGCGACCGCGGACCGGACGACGCAGCGTGGACAGGTCCCGCACCGGATGGTCTGACGACCTGGTTACGGTGGGGGGGAGTCGCTGGATGCGGGCGGCACAAGGCCGGGAAGCTTGGAAAATCATGAGGGAGGCCTATGTCCTGCAGTGGGCGTCAAATAGCTGATGATGATGATTATGAAACATAACATAACAAAAACTCACGCGTGTATCCCGGAGGGGTAGTCAGAGACCAGGGTCTGCCACGATAACGACAGATGTAAATATTTGCATGCTTTTTAGCAAAATGTAGAGAACATAAATGTGTCTACATAATATAAACATTTCATTGAATTAAATATTTGCTAACACAACCGATCGCATAATCCACCTACACTCCACAGATAAACAATTTTGTGTATTTTGGTATAACTATGGGTTATAAAATTAAGGCAAAAACTGAAAACCATTTCTCGAGTATCGATAAATCAAACCACTTCCTGTGGACAAAAGTTTACACTTGACATGATCAATTTGTGCAAAAAATAAAATTGATAATTTTCAAGATAGATAGATAATAGTATATTTCATTACAAGTGTGGAAAGGCTGTCATTGCAAAGAGTTCCGACAAAATGGCAAGGGTTGACAGTCGGAACAAGTTGCAATGACGGTTCCGCACGTGTACTGAACGACAATTTTTAATACAGTTGCAAAAAAATTAAAAACTATTTGGTTTTTTTCTCTTCTCTCCACGCAATAAATTCGTCGTAGATATGTAGCGACTTTTTGACTTTTCCGGTAAAATGTTCTCCGAAGCATTTTGTGCAATTATACTGCGTTCCGGTGGTGTTAATTCAAAAAAACTAAGGTCGAAATTACTCATTTTGTGCAACAAACAACTAAACTCGCAAAGAAAATTTCTGAAAAATGGCGCCAACCGTAGAATATAAGCAGTTTTTTTTTTCTTCACCCAATTTGGTAGGCAAAGGGAACTATGCCCATACAGCCAAGTCTTCAGTAGAAGTTTTTTATTGATATGAAATGAAAATGAAATTTAATGAGATGAATAAATGAAATGAAACCTAACCAAATTCATTCAATCAAATCATTAAATCTGATATTGAAACAAATTAGTAGCTTCTTTTTAGAAATAAACGTAGGTATTTGCATGAATCATAAAAACTTCTATGAATTTTTTTTAGTAAAAACTTCATGGTTGGTTTTTCTTTTTAATATGCATTATTTTGACAGTTGGGAAAGAGAACGCACGAGTTCGGGAAAGGTAAAAAAAAAGCACGAGTATGTAATAGCCCACATCACGAACGCTATACGTCCCTGCAATACGCCACTTTTTGAGCAACTGTATTAAAAAACCATTTGTTTGCATTTCCACACACACATAGATACAAAACATATAAAGAAAATTACAAAGCAAAATCGTACAGCAAGTAAGCGCACAAAAAGAGTAACAGAAATAAGCAAACACAAATCGAGAGGCCTATGGCTAACAGTGAGCCTTATTTATGGGCTGGATTTGATAAATATTTCGCGAGGACGTGTCAAGTCTGCGCGCGCACTATGATCTACGACATTCCTGCATCGCGCAAGCAAAGTGTTTCACATGACATACAATAAATACCTATAACGTCCGACGAACATCAGTCGGACCGGCCGGCCGTCCCCGGGCATACGATCTGCCTGGCGGGAAATTTCCTTTCATAGTTCCTATAAATATGCTGAGACTGATTTCCCAAGTTCCTGTAGTACATACATACCTACTCGAAAATGAGTTTGTTAATTTTTACAGATTCTTCTAGAAAACATCCTACCTGCTCACGTGGCTCAGCATTTCCTGACTTCAGTGGCCTCAGAGGTAAGGATCCTACTTCTATAACACATAGTTTTTAGATTTCTGCATACCATGTATTGACAGATTAACGTTGATAAGCGTGCATTGATTCCTTGAGTCGATTTCTATGTTTTTGATGTCCTTGCCTGGTTGCCATATCACAGAGTATCCTAGTTTGGGACTAGGACATGTGACTGTCTTGTGTGGAAGTTATTTATTAATATTCGGTATCAACGTAAATTACATACATAAAGTACATACATAAAGTCACCAGCGGTATCCCAGAGGGGTAGGCAGAGACTAGGGACTGCCACTTTCCACGATCCTGGCAGATCACTGTCTTCCTTCCCAACATTCATTAGTCGTTGCATGCACTGTATGACTTTTCATGTATTAACATCCCCTATTTGGTCGATATATCCGCCTGGGACGTCCCTTACCATCCCATATTTCTTTCGTCAATCTTTCTTCCTTCATCCTCTCCACATGTCCAAATCAACGCAACATTCCTTTCTCAATTCTAGTCACTACATCCTCTTTCGGTCCACAACGTTCTGTAATCAAACTATTGCGTATCCTGTCATTGAAAGTAACACCAGACATACTTCTCAAGGACCTCATTTCTACTGCATTAATCCTACTTTCTTGCTTCGTTGCCATACCCAAGTCTCCTCTCAGAGAGAGAGTATGGGCTTAATCACCACGCGTGCCCACCGCGGATTGGCGATTTCAAGCGCCGAGGTATGTGAATAGCTCAGACACCCAGGTTTCCTCACGATGTTTTCCTTCACCGCTAGCGAATGGCATTGCTACTATAACTTCACAATTGTACATAACTTAGAAAGAAAAGTCATAGGTACATGCCCGCACTGGGAATCGAACCTGGGTCTCCCGCTTCCGAGTCCGATGTTCTACCCACTAGGCTACCACCGCTTATTATTATTGTAATGATTTTTAAATAAACGCACACGCGCAACCCGTGTGGCGCCGGATGAAGAATAGCGTCACTCCATTTTCTTCCGTGGATGTCGTAGAAGGCGACTAAGGAAATCAATTACCAGGAGACGGGCAGCAGCGTCTTCCTGAGATTCCAACCGCATACTGCGATCGCCAACCCGCCTGCCAGGCGTGGCGATTATGGCAAAACCCCTCATGGTTATGAAAACCAAGAAGGAGGCCTATGTCCTGCAGTGGGCGTCAAATGGCTGATGATGAATGATTTTTCTACCGCTCTTTCAGGAGGACCTCTATCACGAGCGGTACTCATGCATAGCGGTGATGTTCGCTTCGATACCCAACTACAAGGAGTTCTACGACGAGACAGACGTCAACAAACAAGGCCTGGAGTGTCTCCGGCTACTGAACGAGATTATATGCGATTTCGACAAGGTAACACCCAACATTTTATAGTAATAGGGGTTAAAGTATGAAATTGCCGTTTTATTGCAATAGGTTCTTTGAATTGACTTCACGAATTTCCATCACGAAAGCGTTTAAACCAAAATCGCACGGTGCGTTCATTAGTAGACCCCTCTCCAAACGCAGCATTGATATTGCGGGCTGTTTCTGCCGCGTTAGTTCCGCGTCGGAACTCGTATTAAAAAATCACTCGAATTTTCGCAGTATCCATC
Organism: Yponomeuta cagnagella; assembly: GCA_947310995.1. Classification (NCBI taxonomy): domain Eukaryota; kingdom Metazoa; phylum Arthropoda; class Insecta; order Lepidoptera; family Yponomeutidae; genus Yponomeuta; species Yponomeuta cagnagella. Next base: position 17,681,284 of record OX371277.1, read on the forward strand.
TTTCTTGTCTAAATTGAATAACAAAAACAATTGAAAGTCGATATTCAAATGTTTCACATTTTTTAAAAAAAGAACATCATAGAAACCATTTGAAAAAAGTTTCATTCGAAAACCTCAAACCATGAAGATTCTATGTCAATTCAAAGAACCTATTGCAATAAAACGGCAATTTCATACTTTAACCCCTAATATTATCCGGTTCAAATGCTGTTAGGATACTACCTTTTGAAATGGAGCGGCATATGACGTCAAGTGACGCCTGTCAGTACGGTTAGCAACGCTGTCGGGAAAGCCTTATATGTAAGTGACGAATAGAACTTCATCGGTCCTTGAGAAGTATTTCTTCTTAAATTATATTTGTTACGGACGGCGAGAGTGTATTCGAACTTGCACAGAAATCTAGATGCTATGTGCAGATAGATTACGTGATAGGTACTTATGTATTTAGAGACAAGAGAGCCCTCCAGAATAATCTATGTGCTAGAAAGAGAAGGGCATTCTGGAATGTTCGATAGTCTTCAAGAACCTATTTCTAGTATCTTCAATGTGATTCTGGGTACTTCCAGAAGATATTCTAGAATGTTCTATGGTTTCCTAGTACCTTCGACGTCTTTCTAGGTACTTTCTGTCAGTGGAGTGGCTATGAGTGGAGTAGAAGACTTAGAAGATTAGATTTATTTTAATTCTCATTTTGTGCCTTAGTTACTATCTTTATTGAATATTTTAGTCGCCTTGATACTTGCAAAAAAAAAAAAAAATTTACTGATTAATATGAACCATCGGACTGTTTTTCGGACCCTACAAGTCATCACTGTCGCGTAACGCAACTCCAAAAGGTCGCATACTAACAGCATTTGAGCCGGATAATAAACATAGTTATTCTTATTCTTAAAGCAGCGCTAGTCGCCTTCGATTAGCATTTTGCTGAGCTGCAGTCTTTTTATGTTAAAGCACCTGTGTTCGGCATCATTGTATTGGGTACTGGTATTTTTGTGTTCTCGTTTCTCGCGGTGGTAGCCTAGTGGGTAGAACATCGGACTCGGAAGCGAGAGACCCAGGTTCGATCCCCAGTGCGGGCATATACCTATGACTTGGTTTTCTAAGTTATGTACATTTGTGAAGTTATAGTAGCAATACCACTCGCTAACCGTGAAGGAAAACATCGTGAGGAAACCTGAGTGCCTGAGCTATTCACATACCTCAGCGCTTGAAATCGCCAATCCGCAGTGGACACGCGTGGTGATAAGCCCATACTATCTCCCTAAGAGAAGGCCTGTGCCCTATAGTGGGACGTATATAGGCTGCTTATGTATGCTTAGCGGTATCACGTCTGATTACCATGCCGGAGGCCGCGGGTTCGATTTCCACTGGGGGCCGCGCCGTACTTGATCTGTACAAATGGCCCTAATCTGGGTGTATTTCCATGTTTGTGATGCTCGTGTTTGGATACCTGCCCCTTTCTGTCCTCTGCCATCCTTTCCCAGATCCAATGAGTGTCCCTCGCCGCATCCCACCGATCATTCACATAATAATAACTTCCTTATAACACATAGACTTTTCCTTTTCGCAAACTAGGATACCATGTGCTATGGTAACCAGACAAGGACATTACAAACATGGAAATACACCCAGACCGAGGCCATTCTTACAAATTTACCGCGGCCACCAGTGGGAATCGAACGCACAACCTCTGTTTTTATTTTTATTTATCACTTGTACTTTTTTTCTATGAACGCGCGATTTGTAAACGGAAAAGCGGTTCGTGACCTTGACTCGCCGTTGCTAGGCAACGATTTCCCGTGGTTTTTTTAAGATACTAAAAAATACGCGTGATTTTGGGTAGGGGGGGAGGGGTAGTCTAAACCTCATCACGTATCACCATGGGGGAGGGGAGCCGTCCATCGGCCTAAACTGTTCATTTTAATACAACAATTATTAGCTAGTAGGTACTTACTTAATTTTGTACGCTACTTCTATGATACTATCTGATAATAAATATATTTTAATTTCATTTCATAATTCCTATGTTTTAGCTTCTACTGAAGCCCAAGTTCAGTTCCATTGAGAAGATCAAGACAATCGGGAGCACTTACATGATCGCTTCAGGACTGAGGCCCGGGAAGGAGGAACAAATTGTAAGCAGACATTTGTTTTCAAAGATAATGTACAAACTGGTTGAATTCAGAACGTCCCTCTTTTTAGGATTCCGTACCAGAAGGGTGCCAAACGTCACCCTACTACTAAGACCGCACTGTCCGTCTGTGTGCCACCAGGTTGTATCTCATGAACCGTGGTAGCTAGATGTGATAGAAATTTTCACAGGAGATGTATTTCTGTTGCCGCTATAACAACAAATACTAAAATACAGAATAAAGTAAGTATTTAAGGGGGGCTCCCATACAAGAAACGTGATTTTTTTTGCCATTCTTTGCTCGATATTAATAACGGCAAGAGGTAGACATTTGAAATATTGACAGAATATTTACTTCAAAAATAAATAATTAAAGATAAGATAAGAATATTCTTTACTATACCAGGAAAAACACAAACATGAAAATAAATAAATTAATAAAAATAAAAGAACTTAAGGGGGGCTCCCATACACAAACGTGATGTTTTTGGAATTTTTCTCGATCTTAGTGTCTAATGTTGTATAGATAATGGTACGGAACCCTTCGTACACGAGTCCGACTCGCACTTGGCCCTTGGCCGGGTTGCAGTGTTTTTAAGACCTTTGAAATATAAGGTTCCGTAGAAGGAGAGTTTCTTTATCTGCTTCGAAGTCATTTTCAATGGATTTTGTACGAAATTTTACTTTTATAAGTTGGTTGCGTATTACTCGTTAACTACTTATTAAAGCCTACTTAGCCGTAATACTTTTACTTTTACGTTCATTATATGTGCTACTACCCTTCGTTTAGTCAGGAGAAGGGGTACTCGGATAAAAATTTGCGCTTTAAAGCTTAATATTTTGCAAACGGTTTACTGTACCTCTCATGTTAGGGGAGGTACAGTAAAAAAAAAAATTCCCACAGTTTATTCTTTATCTTTGTTGGCGTGATAAAGTGTTTTATTCAAAGTGACACAGAAATTGTGACATAACGAACATTACAAGTTAAACTTCATTTCAAAATATAAATAATTTTAGAAGAAAAATGGAGAAAAAAACTTCAAAAAATTCCGTGAAAGGACGCGATGGTATAAGGTAGAGCAACTCTGATCTGCAGTCACCACAGATTGTAAAAAATCTTACCCATAAAATTGTTTGCCTTAATCTGTGAATGTTTTTGTGTCTTACCAATAAATTGTCTAACTTACAGGATGCAAACAGAAAAGAAGAGCACACAGTAGCGATACTGGTCGAATTCGCGACAGCACTGATGTCGATACTCGATCAGATCAACAGGGAGTCCTTCCAGAGGTTTAAACTGAGGATAGGTTAGTGGTATTTAATTTAATTCCTTCGACTTAGTTAGACCTTTTAAATCTATGTTACTAGGTGACTTATAGATTGTCTAGTAGCAACGCCTACCTTCACTAGCACTTCCTACCACTTCTTAGAGACTTTTTTAGAATTTGGATTCATAGTTTGGAGACAAAGGTCGGAAATGTACAAATATGTTATACCCACAGTTGTACCATTACTGATAAACAATTAATAATACTGTTTTTCGCAACGAAAAGAATATTCCCTCAAAATACGGTGAACGAATTAAAGTCACCCTGTAGATAGGTAAAGAGACCAGTCAAACGATATAGTGTCTGGGACATACTTTATTGGGTGAACATATATAAACCAATTTCACGCCTGTACCACGGAGGGGTAGGCAGATTTATCGCTGAAATAAAACCACATTATTGAAGTTTTACATATAAAAAGACAATTCACAACTAATTTTGTCAGCAGTGGTGTTTTGTCAAAAGGTAAAGTAGGAATGAAAATCCGGAAGAAATCCATCTATGGGGATTTTCAATGGGGATTAGTGACATAACCCAAATCTACAATGGGTGACGTAATTTTAAATTTTGAGTTTAAGACTATAGACAGAATGAAAGAAAATAACAGAAATGGTGTAAGAAGGTTTACACTGTTACAAGGTACCAAAAGAACCGTGTATTCCAGGCCTGAACCACGGCCCGGTGATAGCCGGAGTGGTCGGCGCGCAGAAGCCCCAGTACGACATTTGGGGGAACACCGTCAACGTCGCGTCCCGGATGGACTCCACCGGGGTCATGGGCCGGATGCAGGTCACCGAGGACACTGCCAAGTGAGTGGGACTGTTCACTTGCCATTAAGTCCGCATGGACTTCACGGGGTCATGGGCCGGATGCAGGTCACCGAGGACACTGCCAAGTAAGTGGGACTGTTCATTTGCCATTAAGTCCGCATGGACTTCACGGGGTCATGGGCCGGATGCAGGTCACTGAGGACACTGCCAAGGAAGTGGGACTGTTCATTTGCCATTAAGTCCGCATGGACTTCACGGGGTCATGGGCCGGATGCAGGTCACTGAGGACACTGCCAAGGAAGTGGGACTGTTCATTTGCCATTAAGTCCGCATGGACTCCACGCGGTCATGGGCCGGATGCAGGTCACTGAGGACACTGCCAAGTGAGTTAATTACATAACAACTAGCTGACTCGACAAACGTTGTTTTGCCACATTAATTAGCCTACGACCTTTTCTCAGACCGCTTTCTGATCAAGCTGTCCAGAAGTCAAAACGTCTAAGCCAAATATTACCTAAGCCTTATATTGCTAGGAAGCAAATTACCTAGCTTAAATACGGCTATGCAGCATTCGGATTAAACCTTATATCGACTAGAAACCAAAATGCCCACCTTGCAATGTGACTACGCAGCATAAAGCAAAATGCCTACATTGTAATATGACTTAACAGTAGTCAATCTGGACCTTATATTAATCGGAAAATTAAGTCTTGCATCAAGCCTCCATTTCCCGAGAAAAATCGAGAGAATCTTTTGAGCGGGCCAAAATGTCCGCAGGTCAAAACTGCGAACAAAACTTTCTTGATATTTTTAAATTTTATTCATAAGATACACAAAACAGTTTAATTGACATAAAACGCTTAAATCAATTATTTTCAACTGCAAAGTTAAATTTATAATGGGTTATTCGGATTTCGGCTCAAGTCCTACTCACACTGTCCGGTTTTTCCCACGTAAAATGTTTGTCTGATTTTTGTTTCCACGCTATTGTTTCAGAGTTCTGATGAGCGCCGGCTACACGTGCGAATGCCGCGGCCCCACCTATGTCAAGGGAAAAGGTACCCTCACCACATACTTCGTGAAGACACCCGGCAATTAGGCTAGTTAGACCTGAGGTGGAATGATTTAAGGGCATTACGGTAAAAAAAACCGTCTCGCATAACAAAATGCATGGGAGAAAGAATGTCTTCTTTGAAAAATGTAGCAGAGTAACATTGAATTACATCTTAGGACGGCTCGTGTCAAGTCACTGGATAAGTATAGTACATTGTTCACCGAGAGGAGAAAGTGACCGATTACCGTCGAGGGTGTCGTTTGAAGCCCGAGCCGTAGGCGAGGGCTTTAAAACACCCGAGATCGGGAATCGCAGTTTCTCTCGAGTGATACATAGTGCTTTATACTACACCTGCTTGATAGTTTTATTTTACTTTCTACGAAAACTGAATCCTCAAACAACACACAAATTGGAAATGGCGCCAATGGCGTCTGCAATTTTGACATGTTCTTTTTTCAAATTGTTTATCCTGCCGCCGCAGGGTCGCACTGCCAGCCCGACACCATCCAACACACAGCTAGTGGCCAGTGTCATTTTGCGAACTTGGAGATAAAAACTCACTGTAAAAACTTTTTGGCTTTTGATATTTAGGTTACCGGCGCATAGTCTTACCCAAAATTAAAAAAGAAAAACCACGTAAGAAATGGATTTTCATACACTTTTCTCTCCCGCTCAGATGCGTTTTCTCCCCGCATATTTGTTCGATATGCAATGACGTACTTTCTACCGTAAATTTGATAAAGTATCAAGGTACTTTCCAAGCAGGTGTAGTATAAAGTAAATAGATAAATAATTACCAGGCATAAACTAACAATGGAAGGAAAGAAATTACACATCACAGGACAGAAAAGGCATACTTAGAGTATAAAGTACTACGCATAGAGAGGACATCCTGACCAACCTTTGCGGTGCAAGCTGTGCGGTCATTGTGACAGCACCCCAATTAGTCGTGATTTAGTCCATATAAACGTTACGAAAATGCCTTCATGTGTTCTTAGATATTGTAACAATTACTCACTAAAAGCGAAAAAAAACCTGATGGAATCACTTTTCATCGGAAAGTTCTACAAAACTCTTGATAAAACTATGTTTACAAAATAATTTTACATTTTTTATGCCCGGTCATCGCCGGCTATTATGGCGGTAATTTCATAGATTAAAAGACACACAAGTTACAAGCTCACTAACCCACATCATACCAGTGACGACAAAATATTATTTAGACTGTTCACAATAATATTTTTTGTAGGCAATGACAGAAGGGAGTCATAGATCAAATATCTCCAAGACAACCGAAAAGAAGAAACATGGCTACCTTCAAATCATACATACATATATTATTTTAATAAAAAGGACAAATACAGGAGCAAAACAGGAAGAATTTTGACTGACAAAAAAATCTTAACAAGGCTTACAGAAAACTTTCCTACTCGTTTGATTACATTTCTTGACATGAGATCCCATCTGCGGAGGTTTCAATTCAATGCACTCGTTTAGGTTCTGTTTAAGACTTATTAACATTCGAGTTTTTGTATTGTTTTTTTCTATAGCCTCGTCATCTTATAAAAACTTTAAGAAGTTATATTAAAAAAAAAATGATATTCACTTTATCGGCAAGATTTGTCAAAGCTTGTCAACGTGTATAAACAATTGAAGAGAGTGAGGCTTCTGTAACACTGACTTATATAGTCTAAAAACTGCTATCCGTTGACAGTGATGTTGACGTTGTTCAGTGTTACCATATAGAGTTTAGTTGACCGGTACACATATCAGTGAAAATAAAAAATCTAACGATTTCTGTCGAGTCCAATTACTTAATTTGAAAGACAACTTTGGCGTGGATACATAGATACTGTGGAAACATGTTTTGAATCCACGAAAGCGATATAAAATCTGTTGAAGCGTTATTACGGGATACACTGTTTATTGTAATGTGCAACACAAATTTAGTTCGGCATATCCTCTTTATACGTAGTACTTATTACCATTTGTAGTTACAAATTACTAAGGAAAAAAAATACTTATAGAAATTCAAGATAGAATAGGACAAAGTACATCCTGCTGTGTGTCAAAGTAAGGCACACTACTAAGAGCATCTGTATGAAAGTGTTATAACTCATAATTATGTTTTATCCATGGATAGTTCTGCAGATCATGGTACAACACGTTTGTTTGTACATATTCACTAAATGGAGCTCACCACTGAATAAACACGGAGATAGTACTGTCAGAAAGCGTTAGCTCAAGCTAGCCTGACACATATTTTTGTCATTCTGTACCTAGTTTTTGGCAAAGCAAATTGTCAAGAAGAACCACGGAACATCTTTTGCCACATTTCTTCTTATGTCAGTTTATATTTAAGTGCCGCGGGGGTTTGTCACTGACGAATTCAGAACAGTCTTTTAGATTAGATTGTTGGTAGATTGAGTTGAGTTGATCTAAGTAATGCTGTTCGATAGTATAATTTTGGGACTATGGTATGTTGCGGATATACAGAGCGTCCCACGGCTATGCGACACGAAGGGTAAGAACCCCATTAAGCCTTTCGATTTGAATAACAAAAACACAGGTGTTTTTTTTTCATGGTGAAGCAGCAGTTAAAAAACCCCGAAGTCTTCATAAAGCAAAATATCCTGTCTACAATAATTAAGGTACTTTCCCTTCGTGACGCATAGCCTTGGGACGTTCTTTAAATTAAAGCATGCCTAGCACCCCGCTCGACCTAAAGTTAAGTAATTTAAAGCAACCTTCGGAAAAACATTGAATTGTCATGTAGTACGTCTTATCAATTGCCACATTTTAACGGATCATCAATTAAGAACGTTTCTACAGATTTGGTGGTTTTTAAGGGTTACATACCTCTATTTTAGATCTTTGTCTATCTGTATGCCGTTACTGTGTGATGGAATAAAAAACATCCAAACATCCAAACATTTTCACGAACTTTCACAGTCATTAATATTAGTAGGATTATAGTTTCCCTCCTGTCCACTGCCCATTTAAGCTGGTGGGTACGTTAAATGCACTGTAGGGGTGCCCATCCCCAAATTAACTTTTCCCCAGTTCCTGGTGCATTTACAAATAAACCAACAAATAAAAGTTACTATTTTATTTAACGATACTATTTTTATCGCCTGCATTCTTTAAATGTGCGTATCCTAGCAGCACTTTCATGCCAGACAAATGACTCTTTACTGTTTCTTCAAAAAAAAAAAATCTAATACGCTCTGAATTATTGAGCCGTGCTAGGCATGCTAAAGTGAGATGACTCTCCAAATCTATAGTTAGAAGTAATTTAAGTAGAATAAGTAGTTAGAAGTTGAATAAATAGGTGGTTGGTGGACAATATTTGTACCTATTTATTGAATGAAATTGTAGAAGGGATACTCTTCATTATTTATTACTTAGACCGTAATCGATGAAAAAATTTACAAACTTATATTTTTCCGAGTCCTTTACCACAAAGCAATATGATTATATTTTTATGTGAATTTACTAAACAAATAATTAGACAGTTTACCTTTCTAAAACAACATCCTATGAATGGTTTTATTAAAGTATCAAAATTTTCTAATACACTTTCGAAAGTACTGTCGTAAAGAAACTTATTGGGTGTAGGTGTAACATTTCAATATTTAGGTTAAAAAGTAAAAGACAAACAATATGTTCTAAAATGGATATTCTTGTATTATATTTTAATAGTAATTGTATGATTAAGTAACTATGAATGTCTGTGATTGTTGGGGGAATTATCTTTACAAAATAGAGTAATATTATTTATTAGTCATTTGGCCAAAGATTTCACCGTCAATCAACAACAGGAAATTTAAAAAATCTTGTGAGTATACGCCCTAATGCGGGTTTTAAACGGGTGCCTAGAACCACATGATTCATCGCCGCACGGCGAAAATTAAAGCCGCGTTTTCACGATGTTAGTACGTTCGAACATAGTAACCTATTATGCCTATATCCCAGCTCACTGCTGGGAAACTACCCGTATCGTGCACACAGGCAATCTTAGTACAAAAATTGACACTTTTCATCATAGCGTACTAAGATCGACGGTGTACACGACACGAGTTACTTCCGAGTGGCCAAAATTTGTCACTTGGTCCAAGTGCACTATGATCGTGAAAAGCCGGCTTGACCGTCTAAATGTCGCAGCTGGCTTCAGCCGCAGGTGACTAAAATCGCAAGCCCCGAAGAGCATGCGGCTGATGACCAAAATCGACCGTGCCAGTGCTGTGATTAACAGCGCTCAACTGCGAGCGCAATTGGGCGCAGACCAACTGCGAAAGGGGGTGGTAATTGGGGTGGCGATTCGGCTTTAACAGGTGATGTGACTATAGTCAAAACCATTATTAGACAGAATTTTCTGAAATAATGTTGCTAGATTTACTTTACTAGTGACGGCAGAAATCCGGCAGATGGCTGGGTTCAGTAAATTCATTCGTCAAATTCGTTCCATATTAAACAAAGAATAATTTAATCTGACGAAAAAAAAAACTTTAACATATTACAGATAGTGACTTGCCTCACGGTTAAAATCGCCACCTGTAATTTTCCCTTAGCATCTCTCATGCTCGATACTTGAATAACCATTTTCTATTCAGATTTATCAATTTGGTAAGATTTGTTCATTTATGATGCATTTTGAAATAAATGCAGACAAGAGTATTGGAATAATACAAATTAAAAATAAAAAACATTTTATCGCGTAAGGTACATAAACCTTTGCCAAATTCATCGATAGCCTATAAAAGTATGTGAGCTTGATAAAACAATAATTTGCATTTAAATAGGAAAAATGTATGTTTGTGATGTATGAAAACGGCGTAGAATCGTAAGTACCTACTAAATGTTGTTGTTGGCGTTTTCACTCTCATCGTCCTCTTTATATAAGATACTTAAGCCTGGGACAGACTTAGGTTTCATGTTTCTAGCTTGTTCTTGTTAAAATACTCGTTAGTATTATGGTGCTAAAGTTAATACGTATTTTTTTTTTGACGCATATCCCACCTTTATGTCGAGCCTAATTTTAAGATCAACATTAAAATAATTAAATTAATTATCATAGCTTTACCTGAATATCTGCCTACATACAGTTTTTTTTACATAATTTGGCCTAAGTGTACATGCGACACGTTTCGATGTCATGTTTAAGACAAAAGTTTCTATTCTATGGGAGATTATTTTGATAATTTTGAGATTTTTAATAAATTATTGTTTGTTAAGCCGACTTTGATTACTAAAACCTACCTACCTACTACTAAGAAAACCAATACAAAATGAACATTGTTCATTAATGATACGGTCGATACCGCACTGTATTTTCAAACACTCTGCACTAAGTTACTTAATTATGAGCGAGTTTAGTGGAAAAGTTTGCTTTAGTTTGCACTGAGCGCATTTATCTCAGGTCGGTCTGAGAACAAGAAGGAATGACGCCACGAATGGGGTCGTAAAAACAGAGATAAAAGCAAATTTTAAAACGCAATATCAATATCAAAAGAAAACAGAAATGAAAACAAAGAAAAAAATTACAGATTCCGTGGCAATAAATAAGATGCAATTAACTTTTAGCAAATGTTATTTTATTTTTCAACATAGTACCCGGACCTGTATGCTAAATGTAATGTGTACAGGTGTACATTTAGCATATCTTTTTTCTAAACTTAAAATTCCTTTCATAAAAAATCTTCATCTTGATTCTCTAAAAAACCTTATACATACTACGGCAATCACTGCATTATTATCGTCGAATTTCTGGCCTCTTAGATATTATTTCAACCTCGGAAATTGATAAAAGTCACTAGGAGCAAGGTCTGGAGAATATGGATGATCTAGCAATTCCAAGCCAGCATCATTGATGGCAGCCATCGCAACTTTGGACTTGTGCGCTGGGGTGTTATCTTGATGAAACAACTTTAGCGGGTTTGCCACGCAGTTTTTCGCGTATTTCGGCACGCAAATATTTGATTTGTTCTGCGTACATATTCCCCGTCATAGTGGCTCCATGACTGAGGTACCTATTAAATCATCACCACCCCTTGGCTGTCCCAAAAAAGAGAACCCATGATCTTGCCGGCAGATGGAACGGCCTTGAATTTTTTACGGGTCGGTGATGATGGTCTCTTCTAAGTCATGGATAGTTTATTTGGTTTCAGGGTCGTAATGGTGAATCCATATTTCATCCGTAGTTAGAAATAGAGCCAAAAACCGGTCAGGATTTTGTTGTAACAGTTCCAAACAGCTTTGTGAAATTCTCAACCTGGTTCGTTTTTGTTCGGCCGTTAGTATTCTAGGCACCCAACGCGCTGAGACTTTTTTTATCCAAATGGTCATGTATTTATCCCTTTAGTTCTTCAGCAATAAAACGATTCGCCAAAACAAATTTTTCAACATTTTTTATCATTTCTCCAGTTACTGCAGTCGTAGGGCGCCCTGAGCGCGAGTCGTCATTAGTGGAGGTTCGTCCCCCCCCTCTTAAACTCAGCACACCAACGCGCACCCGTAGAATAAGGAGGAGCATGAACCCCTAACGTATCTTGCAAGTCTTGATTTACTTGTCCCGTATTAAAATTTTTCAAACACAGATATTCAATTACCGCGTGAACTTAAATTTAATTGTAGTATCTTCATCACTTGCTGATAGTTTCGGATGCTACATAATTGCTGGTTCCATTTATTATACGCTCTCCTCTAGCTTATGCTGAGTCAGAGCCCTTTTGCATTTGCCACACCCACAGAACTCACACTGGATGATGTGCATGGCTGTGTGTCAAAATTGTTAATGTTTTTTTTTGTAATATTCTTTCATTGTGTTTTGTATGTGTTGTTTGATTTTCTTACTACTGTAAAGTCTGCTTAATATTGTTTTAATTGGGTGTATGTGTGCGTGCGTGCGTGCGTGCGTGCGTGCGTACGTGCGTGTGTGTAAATGCAAATAAATAATTTTTAATACAGTTGCTCAAAAAGTGGCGTATTGCAGGGACATATAGCGTTCGGGATCTGGGCTATTACACACTCGTGCTTTTTTTTTTACCTTTCCCGCACTCGTGCGTTCTCTTTCCCAACTGTCAAAATAATGTCTATTAAAAAGAATAACCAACCATGAAGTTTTTACTAAAAAAAATCATAGAAGTTTTTATGATTCATGCAAATAAGTATATTTCTAAAAAGAAGCTACTAATTTGTTTCAATATCAGATTTAATGATTTGATTGAATGAATTTGGTTAGGTTTCATTTCATTTATTCATCTCATTAAATTTCATTTTCATTTCATATCAATAAAAAACTTCTACTGAAGACTTGGCTGTATGGGCATAGTTCCCTTTGCCTACCAGAATGGGTGAAGAAAAAAAAAACTGCTTATATTCTACGGTTGGCGCCATTTTTCAGAAATTTTCTTTGCGAGTTTAGTTGTTTGTTGCACAAAATGAGTAATTTCGACCCTAGTTTTTTTGAATTAACACCACCGGAACTCAGTATAATTGCACAAAATGCTTCGGAGAACATTTTACCGGAAAAGTCAAAAAGTCGCTACATATCTACATACGACGAATTTATTGCGTGGAGAGAAGAGAAAAAAGCAAATAGTTTTTCATGTTTTCGCAACTGTATTAAAAATAGTCGTTCAGTACACGTGCGGAACCGTCATTGCAACTTGTTCCGACTGTCAACCCTCGCCTTCGGCTGCGCCTCGGCTCGGGTAGACATTTGTCGGAACTCTTTGCAATGACAGCCTTTCCACACTTGTACTATTATCTATCTATCTAGCAATTCAGGCCAGCTAGAGCCCATCTACCCATCTACACCTGGGCTTCGGATCTTTTCCAGGGAATCCAGGATTTCTAGATGGACAGGTCCCAGGTCTGCCTATAATATTTAGCTGGTCCTAATTATATACCACTACTTAGATATAAGAAACTATTTGTAATATCTTTCACCTGGTTGTGCAATAAAGTGTTTTTTTATTTATTAAAAAAAAATAAAACCTTAATATAATACACAATTTCGCCAACTCATCATCATTAGCCATTTGAAGCCCACTGCAGGACATAGGCCTCCTTCGTGGTTTTCATAACCATGAGGGGTTTTGCCATAATCGCCACGCTTGGCAGGCGGGTTGGCGATCGCAGTATGCGGTTGGAATCTCAGGAAGACGCTGCTGCCCGTCTCCTGATAATGGATTTCCTTAATCGCCTTCTACGACATCCACGGAAGGAAATGGAGTGACGCTATTCTTAATCCGGCGCCACGCGGAACGTCTTCTCTATCTATCTATATTCACTGACCAAACGCCTTTACCATATTAATTTGACAACAACCTAGTGTACCTAACTATTTACGACAATGTCAATTGCCTGCAAAAGTCACAGATACTCGTAAACTTTTACTACTGCTATAGACATCAGGAGCAAGGGCCATCGTACACCCACAGTAAACCTTTTCGGGTTTGGACCTGAAAAAAATCAAGTTCTCTGAATTAATTACACTTTTAAATGTAGTCGACGCATTTTATTACAAATAGCGATTGCAATTTCACGCCGCTCCATTTCAGGTCGCAAAATAATTGTGACGCATCGCGCAGACACAAAAAAGGAACAGTTACAACGACGTCTCACTCCAAAATAATTTAACGAAATGTGTCCGAATCAGGTTCACTTACTTATAGTGTGTCATCAAAATAGCACAAAACTTAAAATTACTTAATTCTTCTGCATCGATATTTACCAAGAAGAAGATAAAATTAGAAATTTAATTTTGGACACAAAATGATCGTATCGGGTCTTAAGATTTAATCTGACAAACTAATTAATAATGAAATAGAAGCACATCAAACTCTACACGCATGCACTCTACTCACGTTATGGGTAACTTTGTAACTAAAATGTAAGGGTTGTTGTGTTATCGGCTGTAGGAGCCGCGCAAACGAAGCCGCAAGCAAAAGCTATTATGTAAGAAGTTCTACCAATTTGTGAAGTCACTGTCTGGGCCTGATTGTTGTAAAGCGTTTCGACATGTTATGTTATGTATGTCACATAAGAAGAGGAGGCTTTCGTTATTAACCGACTTCAAAAAAGGAGGAGGTTATCAATTCGACGCGTATATTTTTTTTTGTAGAGGCAAATCTTTGTCGTGATTTTTAATCTAGAGCTTCTCCAATGTGATATTTTTTTCTCATGTTGTCCGTATGTAATGCGTGTTTCTGTTCTTCTGTGTGGGTGCACATAGTAGGTACGTGCAGTTGTTGGGGTGAACACCGAACACGGATCAGCGCGGGATTAATTGGTAATTGCGGGTTGGGCGGCGCGCACTCGGGCCACCTACGCATGGTGTGTGCTTTGATTTATTTTGTTTGGTCCGCCTCAGTATTTTATGGAGTAGGTATTGTTGCTGTAGAACTGGTGGCTCGCTGAAATTGGGTGCGTGTGAATTGTGTTCCATAAAAAATCCTCATATTCTGTGTAAATTCGTCTTTACCTTTGCGCCAGACTATTTAAACTGCATTTGAGGGGTGTATTTAGAGGGATGGTGTTTGTGGTAACACAGATTATACATAAACTTGCGTCCCTCCCTCTGTGTTGTTGTTGCCTAGATACTAAGTGCATCTGTTAATTTCATCAGATCTAATAAATAGTTTTCAGTGTGATTTAATGGTGTTGTGTTAATTAATCGCATCCCTGGCACACTCTAGGGTCCAGTGAAGTTGGAGTTACAACAAATTGGCGACGAGGACTTTGAATTAGTACCAACGCTAACCCGGCCGACTATTTATCGCGACATCCACAAAACGACAATAGTACTTTTGCGCATCCACTTTTGGAAAAAGAAGATTACGGATACATACATTTTATTTCTCTGTCCCAATTTGAGACAGTTAACTGGAAAGACATTCAAAAAGAAACAAAGAAAGACATCATATTGGCTACAGTAATGCGTTATTGTTTGGATGGTTGGCCAAATGAAACAAACATAAAAGAGGAATTCAAACCTTACTATCATCGTAGGAATGAGTTGACAGTGGACAAGGGGTGCCTTTTATGGGGCTACAGGGTAGTGATTCCTAAATCAATAGAAAACACTGTTTTAAATGACCTGCATATTAGTCACTTCGGCACCAACAGAATGAAACAGACTGCACGCTCATTCTTTTGGTGGCCATCGGTAGACAAAGATATAGATGAAGTGACAAATGCATGTCTAATCTGCTTACAAAATAGACATGCACCGGAGAAAATCAACTTGACTCCTTGGCCTTCTGCACAAAGAGTCTGGCAACGGTTACATGCCGATTTTCTTGGACCATTAAATGAGAAGATGTTCTTAATTATCATAGATAGTTTTTCCAAGTGGCCGGAAGCGTTTCTGATGCCTAACATAACTGCTTCAAAAACTATTACAGTTTTCAAAGATCTTTATATAAGATTTGGTTTTCCCTTGCACCTGGTAACGGACAATGGTACTACGTTTACTAGCCAAGAGTTTAGAGAGTTTTGCAAACTGACTGGGGTTAAACAGAGTTTCACGCCGCCTTACCACCCAGCGACGAACGGAGCCGCAGAAAGATTTGTCCAATCTTTCAAAAGTCACGTGACAAAGATTGTAGAAAGTGGTCATACTATTCAGTATGCTGTAAATCTTTTTCTATTTGACTATCGTAACAGTGTTCACAGGGCAACAGGTGAGACCCCAGCAAAATTGATTTTTGGCAGGGAACTCAGAACTAGGTTTTCTTTATTAAGACCAGAACCAGATTTTTGTAAACTAGTTATTGGTGGAGGGAATAGAAACATACTGTTTGTGGAAGGGGAGAAAGCTATGACTAGAGACTATAGGAAAAACCAAAAGAAATGGATATTCGGAAAGATTTCTAAAGTTATAACCCCTGGTGTGACATACGAAGTCGAGGTTGAAGGTAGAAAGCTCAAGAGGCATGCTAATCAGTTGATTAAGTGCTCTCAAGATTTGTAAGATAATTTCTTTGTATATTAATTAATATAACATGTGTTAGCTTTAGATAATGTGTAAAACTTTAACGGTTTACTTAGTACGGTAATTAATATAGGCAGATAAATAAGTCAATACATTCTGTATTTCCATTATAATCGTGGGGAGAGTGTGGTAACACAGATTATACATAAACTTGCGTCCCTCCCTCTGTGTTGTTGTTGCCTAGATACTAAGTGCATCTGTTAATTTCATCAGATCTAATAAATAGTTTTCAGTGTGATTTAATGGTGTTGTGTTAATTAATCGCATCCCTGGCACACTCTAGGGTCCAGTGAAGTTGGAGATACAACAGTGTTTTTAGGGTTCCGTACCTCAAAAGGAAAAAACGGAACCCTTATAGGATCACTTTGTTGTCCGTCTGTCCGTCCGTCCGTCCGTCTGTCAAGACCCTTTTTCTCAGGAACGCGTGGAGGTATGAAGCTGAAATTTATATCAATTACTCAGGTCTACTGTCCCTTGAAGCTGTGAAAAAATCAAACTTCTAAGCCAACGCAATCAAAAGATACAGCCGTTTATGCCGCAAATTTTCGACACTTGCAAGGGAATCAAAACCTACAGGGTGCTTCCCGTGAACTCAGAATCTTGAAATTTGGTACGAAGCAACGTCTTATAGCATAGATAAAGGAAAAATTACGAAAACCATAAATTTTTAGTTACATCACATAATATATTTTTTTTTAATAATTTTAAACTTACTACCCATTTCCTCATAAACGCGTAGAGGTATTAAATTGAAATTCATACCAAATACTCAGGTCTAACTTCTATGTCAACGCAATCAAAAGAAACAGCAATTTAAGCTGCATATTTTGAAACTCGCAAGTACTCGCAAGGGAATCAAAACCTAAAGGGTACTTCCAGTCGACCTAGAATCTTGAAATTTGGCATGAAGCAACGTTTTATAGCACACATAAAGGAAAAATCCCGAAAACCTTAAATTTTTAGTTACATTACAAAATATATATTTTTTAATAAATATAAACTTATTACTTTTTTCCTCATGAACGCGTAGAGCTATCAAGTTGAAATTCATATCAAATACTTAGATCTAATTGCCTTTAACCCGTGAAAAAATGTTGTTGACATTGCAGGTTTGTACGGAACCCTCGGTGCGCGAGTCCGACTCGCACTTGGCCGGTTTTTTTATAAATAACAGCGCAAGTCGTTACATGTCTGATTCATGATGATGATGACGATTTACATGTCTGATAGTAACCAGATGCAGTAGCCCGACAAATACTTTGACCAAATGACTTTGACTTCGCATGGTCGTAGGGATTTCAGTTCTCGCTGGCGGGGGACGGACTTGGAATTCTTCGGACTTTCAATCAATCAATCAGCCCGTAGGTACTCGTCCACTGTTGTACATAGGCTTCCCCCAAGCACGCCAATTCCTTATATCCCCGGCCATCGTCATCCAGCCACTGCCTGCAATCTGCCTCAGTTCGTCGGTCCAGTGAGCTGGATACGGACTTCGGACTTTAGTTGAGTCAAATTAACAAATTGTCGGTCCATATTCAAGCTATCTGCCGGGCGTTATAAACATGTAAAACTGAAGTTTTCTCTGTCTAGGAGCAATAAACCTAGTATGATACGATTTAGGACATCGTCTGAGGATCCGTGGACTACCGCTTTGGGGATCCCCTTTGCAATGCAACGCGGTAATGTTGCCAGCATTACGAAAAGCCTGCGACCAGTTATATTTCGGGGTGGTTTGATTGACGGATTTGATATTGGGTGTGTGTATTTTTCTTTTCTTGCCTTTTTTCTGCTGGATATGTCATAGTTTTAACTTTTGTAGAAAACATTTGTCGATGTACCTAATATTACTTGACTTTTTTGTAAAATGCGTGCTATAAAACCATAAAATCAAACTCAAAATTTTTGTAGTACCTACATAATTAGTGATCAAAGGCTAGAAAGATTCAAAGGAAACATACATAGGTACCTATAATTTTATTTAAAAGTGTTTAAAAAGGGAGCGTGGTTGTCAAATGTAGGTAAGTATAACCTTAATCTTCTACAATATAGGTCAAATTTTCAAGTTAAGTAAACTAATTCTTAGCATCTTTGTGTTTTTAAGAATAACGTCTTTGTACAATAAAGAATTAATAATAATAATGATACGCACTTAAGTAAAGGTTACTGCCACAGCGGTGGTAGCCAGTGGGTAGAACATTGGACTCGGAAGCGTAAGACCCAGGTTTGATATCCAGTGCGGGCATGTACCTATGACTTTGTTTTCTAAGTTATGTACATTTGTGAAGTTATAGTAGCAGTACCACTCTCTAACGATGAAGGAAAAACATCGTGAGGAAACGAGAGTATATGTTATGTAAACGTTACTAGGTAGTGTATTTAAGTAGCATAGCTAAGTTGCTTAAAAACGTTGTTGCTTGTATGCTGAACTTAGGCGTTGTTAAAATATAACTTTTTGTAAGACAACTTATCGAATTAACGAAAAGAACCGATCGAACGAATTAATTCACCAGTTACGTTATTATGAAATTTGAAGCCTTAAAGTAATTGTGTCGTATCAAGTTAGTTTTTTGTATAACTTACAATGAGTGAAACTTTCTAGTTGCTGGTCGACTGGAGGAAGCGCTTACTTACCTACATATGAATAACACGAGCGCGGCATGGTACCCGACTGCCTTCGACTCTATATGCTTCACCTAAAACAAAAATAAAAACAAATCAATCGTAAATTCGTCGATTGTTTTTTGTTTGTGAACCTTCGTGTTTACCTACTTTGTGTTTCTGTGACAATTTAAATAAATGTCTTCTATCTTTCTTTCGATTTCTTTCTTTCTTTAAGCAAACAATTGGCATAAACGCTACCTATCTAGTCTTAGGTCCGTCATCCTAGGTTCTCAGTCGTGGGTCATAAAAATAACTAACTACTAACATGACTGAGAAGTTGGTCTGATACTTTTTGGAAAAAAATATATGATTTTTAGGGTCTTATTAAAACTCGACGTGCATTTGCTTTCTAAACCGTGATAGCTAGACAGTTGAAATTTTCACAGGTTATGTATTTCTGTTGCCGCTATAACAACAAATATAAAAAAATTGAATAAAATAAATATTTAAGGGGGCCCCCATACAACAAACGTGATTTTTTTGCCGTTTCTTGCTCGATATCAATAACGGCGACAGGTAGACGCTTGAAATATTCAAATGTTGTATACATAATGGTACGGAACCCTTTTGGCGTTTAGCCGGTGTTTTTCCCATTCGTGGCGAACGTGTTACTGCATGGATCCCCGTAAGGGGTCGAAGGTACTTGTGACCTAAAGAAGGTTTTAGGTTTACTCTCGTTACCTTACATTTGACCCTCGGGTAGTGCCAAACGAGTAAATTCGCTGACATGCCCACTACCGTAATATACTTGTGACGTCAAATTTTCACGGTATGCTGAAATCGATAGGGTGATGATATTATAAACAATTTATACCTTCAGGGATGTTCATTTACTAGTGTATGTTAGGTTAGCTGGTAGATAATGCTAAGTAGCATTAAGCTCGCCCATGTGCAAAACTGCCTGTTTTAAATGCAATAAAGGATTTAATAATACTTAGAGCTATAGGACGAAATTTTGTTCAGGGTGTCATATATTTTGTGAACATTTTTACACTGCCGATTTTTGTGTGGCTGTGACCATAAACTGTATTTTAACGGGCTGGATCCGCGCCTGTGGTAGGTTTAAGACGCGGCTAGTAATCAGACAAGGACACTGCGCCAAGCGATTCGCTGTATTCCGGCGTGTTCTCTGGCGACGCCATACGTAACATCTTAGGCCTCATCTTCGCTTACCATCACATGTGACAGAGAGTAAGTGTGACCTTGTTATTCTCATCGAAGTAGTGGGTAAGTACGTAAAAAATACTTAAAAAACATAACATAAACTCACGTCTCCATACCGAAGAGGTAGGCAGAGACCAGGTTAACCTTCTGCCCCTAGCCACGATCCTGAAAGATCTCTTTCGCTTCATCAACATTCATTAGTCGTTGCATGCATGCACACGGTTTCGAGTACTTTATATCTTGTTCTTTGCTGATACATCCCCTATTCGGTCGAAGTAAATCCGCCTGGGATTGCCCTTACCAGCCCTTTCACCCACATTCGCTCGTTATATTTCTATCGTCAATGTTTCTTCGGTCATCATCTCCATATGTTCAAACCAACGCTACAATGCCTTTCTCAATTCTAGTCACTACATTCTCTTTCAGTCCAGAACGTCTCTAATCAAACTATTGCGTATCCTGTCATTCAAAGTAGCTCCATACAAACTTCTCAATGACCTCACTTCTACTTCATTAATCCTACTTTCTTGAAAAAAAAATACTCTAGGCACTAAAACGCACCGTATTCACTCGAATGCACTCTCGCATGGAAACTACGCCATAGCCTGCTCTGACACGTCGAAATATAAAATATAGATTAATTACAAGCCAGTCTGCTTTACTTGGGAACGTCTGGATTGATTTTAATTATACACTCTGCTATTATTAATTAGTGCGGGGTGACGCTAATTATTGGTTCTAAAACTTTCAACCGAGGACTTGCGGAGAAAGGCAGTTACAAATGTTTCACCTATGAGTGCTAACGACTGCCCTAGTGATTTTTTTATAGATCCTATTCCGGTACGTATTAAGTACTTGCAAGTATTTTACACTCGCTGTGGTAGCCTAGTGGGTAGAACATTGGACTCTGAAGCGAGAGACCCAGGTTCGATTCCCAGTGCGGGCATGTATCTATGACTTTGTTTTCTAAGTTATGTACATTTGTGAAGTTATAGTAGCAATACCACTCGCTAACGGTGGTATTCATATACCTCAGCGCTTGAAATCGCCAATCCGCGGTGGGCACGCGTGGTGATTAAGCCCATACTCTCTCCATGAGAGAAGGCCTGTGCCCTATAGTGGGACGTTTATAGGCTGCTTATGAAGTATTTTACACTGAATTTACACAGCACGCACCAAGGGACCGGACCAGAGACACTACGGTAGATTATGTTGTTAAAATGCGTTCTTTCCTCATTCTGTGATAGTGCTCCTGTTACAATAGAAATTACTGACGTTATGTAGGGTAGTTTATATGCTCTCATAAAGCAGAGTAAAATTTCTATCAGTCAGATGTCCATTTCATATATATTTTTGCCTAAAACAACATTACAATTACCTATAGTAGTTGGATTACTTTAAACTAATCTATTCTTAGCTCACAACCACATCTAAATGATCTCTCCATTTCTAAGCCTATAACGTCTTAATAGATTCCAGTTGCAATATTTCATCCATGACGGTCAAAAGATGAAATATTTAACACAGCTATTGGGTTTGGTCCTCTAGGTACCTACGTATGGTCTGAGTTCTCTCTGATCTTCTGTCATAGGTATCTCTGGCTACTTATTTTCACATCGATACAACTAAAACTGATTTTAATGCAAATTTGCCCGAAAATTAGGTTATGGGTTCAATTCAATTATAAATTCAATCCCAATGACATACCGTAGACTGTGCCTTTATTGTTCCCTAGCCACAGTCGACTTGAGGGTGACTTTGCTACGAAAATGTAGAGATGGATGAGTTATCCACTGTACATAATATTGAAGCTTATTCAAAATGTTTAAGTTGTAAAAAATAAAGCCATATGTACGAAAAATGGTAAAGCTTCACAAATTTTTTTAAAAAAAAGGAGGAAGAAGGAGATTCCCAATTCGTCGGAATCTTCTTTTTTATGTTTGTTCCCCGATTAGTCGAAGACGCGTGGACCGATTTGGACAATTCTTCTTTTTGTTTGAAAGGGTAGACTTCACAGGTGGTCCCATAGTCATCAAGTCAGGATCTGATGATGGGATCCTGGAGAAATTGAGGAAACTTCAAATTTTCAAGGCACAATTATAGCGATTTGTTTGTTTTTTATAGTGGCTCGTGAGGGAGGCCTATGTCCTGCAGTGGGCATCGTGATGATGATGATGATAGTGACTCGTGCATTTGCTTTCTGTGGCCTAATTACGCTCACCAAATCCTGAGCAATTCCAATCGTCTAACTGTCAAACTCCATACTAATTTGACAGTTAAACGATTGGAATCGCTCAGGATTTGGTGAGCGTAATATAGGGGCTGAAAACACAATTTGACGGAGTTGTAGTGATAGTCACAAAAAAATCATGTTTTTTTTTTAGTATTAAATAAAAACCGATTTCAAAACTCTGTTTCTGTGTTTTAGTGCTGTAGTGTTATGAGGTCGGTTTTTATTTTTTTATTTAATTTCAATCTAAAGCAGAAATGAGGGCTTATAAAACGAGTGCCAATAGGAATAATCCCGTTTAGGCAAGTCTACGGCGACTGGCCGGAAATCGTTATTATAACAATGCCCAGTAAAATATTATACTGCACTTATTCGGTTAAGATGAATCGTCTCATATTAGTTAGCATAATGTTGGCAAAGAGTAATCATGTCAAGAATGGCTCAGGCTGTTATTTTAGCAAGTACCTACATGCTTTCTTAAATCTACTAGAATAGAATAATTGTCTAGTGCATTTGATGCGCAGTAACATGTGCTGGTACAATCGACAGCAGATTGACCTTTGCATACTTGTTTCAAAAACGCCCGTAACTTAACTGACTAGAATGCAGGCATGTAAATTTGATTTTGAGGATACTACTGCATTACATTTGCATAAAATTTAATGGTGTGAACTATTTCTTATTACAAGTAAAGTTAGAACGCTCCTGCGCAAGTATTCACACCAGTACGTGCGCAAACTTCCACGAACTTAACTTAGCATCGAATGCGAGTTGCATAAAATTTAAGATCATCACTTGCGGGAAGCAAGTATCATGCAATTCATATTTATTACCTTGGGCTTAATTTGGACCTTAAAATTGAATTTTATTGACACCTCCATGTCCATTGTCCATGCAACCACTAATGAATGTTGAGGTAGCGAAGATGATCTGTCAGGATCGTGGCAGTCCCTGGTCTCTGCTTACCCATCTGGAATACGGGGGTGAATTTATATACGTATGTATGTATGTATGTGGAGGTCTCATAGTCGTGGTCATGTATCATACATAGTCTGTGGTGGAGATTTAATAATGAGAAGACGTAAATAACATTCTATTAAATAAACTGCCTCCGAGGAGCGCCTTAGAAGAATCGTGTTTTTATAAAAACACTGTTGAATCTTATTAACATTCCCATGTCTCCTGAATGTCATTGCATAGTCTTATCTAGAACTTGCCTACTCTACTTCAGCACACAAGTAGTCCTGCACAATAGATGGCCGACACAGTACCGCCGGCTGGGATAATCCAAGATTAATGTTGCCACCCCCGGGCCACGCTACCAGTGTTACAACAGATGCTTTATGACTTAATAACCGCTTTATTATTATAAGCTAGCTTATGTGGACCTAGTTCAGCTTGTGTTTGATTGACTCTATGTGTCTGCTTTGCTGTTGAGGTGTTTTTAATAATGTTACTGTTTTACGCTTAGTCGTCTTCGATGGTCGTTTTATATGACTCTTAGAATCATAAACTGTCAAAGGCTATAGGAATAAAAACACGTTTTGGGCCTAAACTTAGCTTTATTCTCACGACGTTAATAATAAGATAAGTTAAGTATATTCTTTATTGTACACCGGAAAAAAAAACAAACGCAAATTATTTACAGAGGTACATAGGTAATAGTAACATTCGTTAGTGCAACGGCGGTGGTAGCCTAGTGGGTAGAACCTCGGACTCGGAAGTGGGAGACCCAGGTTCGATCCCCGGTGCGGGCATGTACCTATGACTTGGTTTTCTAAGTTATGTACATTTTTGAAGTTATAGTAGCAATACCACACACGAAGGAAAACATCGTGAGGATACCTGAGTGTCTGAGCTATTCACATACCTTAGCGCTTGAAATCGCCAATCCGCGGTGGGCACGCGTGGTGATTAAACCCATACTCTCTCCCTGAGAGAAGGCCTGTGCTCTACAGTGGGACGTATATAGGCTGCTTATGTTAGTGCAATGTTAAAAGGCCTATTTCTTTTTTATTTGATATCCTATTTATTAAATTCAGTTGCTTGCCAGTTAAGGTTTCATCGTAAATATAGCATCAAGTTAAAGTTGGTACGCTGTCAAATTTAAACATTTACTGTCTGTAAAAGGAATGGCGAGAGAATTAAGGCGCATTCCTTATTTCCGTTTACATAGTTATACCGAGATATTCATCGTAAATACTTCAAATACGCGCAATAATCACGCTGATACGTACTTGAGCAAATATGCCAACGTGAAAGCACATAACGTGGCCCGCTATTTAAAATACCTGTTGGGTAAATCGAAAACGCATTTCTGAAAACTCTCATTATGACACTGAATTCGACGCAGCCAATAAATTCAATTGCAAATCGATTACGCGGAAAAGACGTGATCTTATGGTAACAATAAAATTATAGGTGCTGAGACCACAACAGCGTCGAATTAATGCAAAGAGGTGTCATAATCGGTTGGCAGTCTGTGAGGTCTTCATGGGCCTAATTACGCGCACCAAATCCTGTTGGAATCCTGACGTTTGCGAGAGCAATTTGTATGGAATTTGACAGTTAGACGATTGGAGTCGCTCAGGATTTGATGCGCGTAATATAGGGGCAGGTCAGGTTTGTCAAATAAATAAATGCATTTAAGTTTTGTGGCGCTAAAAGGTCAGAATTTGACCTAATTAAAAAGGGGGCCTAAGATTATGTTACACGATGCTTGTTACTTGTGGCCTCACCAGAAACCATGCCAAAACACTATGTGAACCGTGAGTGCATTTGTTTGCGCGCAGCAGCAACTACCTCTAATTGGCACAAACGCCAGCCTTTTGTTCTTTAATTTAAGTAAACCCATAATGTGTTTGTGCTGTTGGTGTGTCTTAATATATAAAATAAAATTAAATACGACGTATTATATAGGCACCATTTTTAGCTCTGGTTACTAGTCGCAGCCCAGGCTGACCACCAGTAAGGCATGATTAATTATTGAAATACATGGTTTCTTTGTAACAGTTTCTTATAAATAATTTTTTTTTCTTCTTTACTTTGGCTGTTTTGATTCAAATTTGGCTAAAGATTGATTCAACCAACTAGTTTAAGAAGCTGCTTTTTCTCCCTCAACCATTAAATCGCTCTTTTGCCGATCTCGGAAGACATTGTAAATCCAACAATATTATATTCATGGAAAACCCAAAATAGTCGGGCAGTTAATGCATCGCTATCAACGCGTTACTTGTCGAAGTAACAACAAAAAAAAAAAAAGCGAAAAATCATCGTTAACTGGTTTTACATAAAACTGTTAATAGTGGCATCGACTAAACACACAAATCAAAACCCGTTCGGCGATGCGAAAATTGTTAAAACGCTAAGAAATGTGACATAGACTTAACGTCAATGACTGTACCGATGCGTAAACAGTTACAACGTTAGCTGGTTTTATAATTGATTAGTTAACGTTAAAACAAGCCGTCTCATTTTGTTAACCGTAAAATCGTCTACAACCCATCTCTAGAGGAGACGGCGTGAAATCTGGAAAACTCTGTCTCTCTTCAAGGACAGTCTGGTGCATTATGCCACGGAACTTTTCAGGTGCATGACTTCAACTAATATTTAATTTAGAATACAATTTATGTATAAATGATTTAGCTATCAAATCTTCTCTATCTTCTTGATCGGTAGGCTCTGGAAAGTGATCCTCATGAAGAGGCTTTATTGTGGGCTGATGTGGCGTGCCTCGCGATGTCTCGCCATTTCTCTCGGTTTGATGCTGCTCCGGTACATTCACGCAGCGGCCTGCCCACAGTGGACTTGACTTGGTCGGCATATCGCGCTATCTCCTGCTCCATACAAGCTTGATAAAAATATAAATTGGATAAAATCACATGTCCAGTGACCTTGAGCTTTCTTATGAGGCCCATAGTGAGAGACCACGTTTCAGTGCCATAAGTCATCACTGGTAACACACACTGGTTGTATAATTTTGTCTTGAGCGATTGAGGTATATTACGCGAAAAGACTATTCTAATATCGGCAAGCGCAGCGTAAGACGACCAGCCACAAGATGGACAGATGACCTCATCCAAGTGGCAGGAAGACTCTGGATGCAAGCCGCTTCCAAACGGTCTTTTTGGAAATCCATGGCGGAGGCCTATGTTCAGCAGTGGATTTCTTGTGGCTGAATGATGATGATGACATGTCCAGTACATAACACACTGACAAATAATTATATGGTCGTATATTCGACCGCACATCAACCTTTATACGCATGTAAAGGTTGATCTGCTGTTGACTGTATATCCACATCATTATTTGCCATTGCACCCTATTCGTTTACCATTATTAGTAGATGACTGTACAAAGTATCCAGCTACGCTTACTCTTCCTACATTATAGCGGTTGCTCCATTTCAACCATAAAAGGTGCCTACATTACGCGAAGAAAGTACATTAATTGAACTGTTACATACAATTAATACGTCGTTAATCATATAAAGACAAGCAATCCGATGATTAACAGCCCATTTAAGTGTCAAATTGATCTGATTTAAACGATTCAGTGAAACAATTTCTTTGTGCGAACGTACGCG
This sequence comes from Yponomeuta cagnagella, assembly GCA_947310995.1. Classification (NCBI taxonomy): domain Eukaryota; kingdom Metazoa; phylum Arthropoda; class Insecta; order Lepidoptera; family Yponomeutidae; genus Yponomeuta; species Yponomeuta cagnagella. The sequence goes on from OX371277.1 coordinate 17,708,206, forward strand.
CTGTTCATAAAGTGGTTTTCAAGGAATCCTGCGCCTTATTCTATTAAGTAAGTTGAAGCTGATTAAGATCAATCTTGCTCTTAGTATATAATATATTTTTAATCACATAGACGTTATAGGTTCGGTACGGTGAGTTAAACATCATGAGGAAACGTGAGTGTCTGAGTTATTCAAATTATTCTGTTATTCTGATAAACCCAATACTTTTTTTTCTTCTCTCTCTCTCTCTCTCTCTCTCTCTCTCTGAGAGAAGGGCTGTGCCCTGCAGTGGGACGTATATATGTTTTTTATGTTTTACATCGGTAAATCAGAATTCGTATTCCCGTAAATTATTAGTATCTTGAGGTTCGCGACTTGATTAATTCCGTAGTTTTTATCTGATAGAGCTTGTGCTCTGCAGTGGGATGTAGGTGTTTTATCAAATCATATCAATTCAAAAACTTTTTATTCAAAGTAGCACAGAAACTGTGACTTAATGAACGTTAAAAGTAAAACAAGGTGTCCATTTCAAAATTTAGATCATTTTGGAGAAAAAAAAAAAAACAAAACACCAAACTTAAATAAAACCTGGCACTAATGCATTGAACTGGCATTAATTCCAGACATCATTATCATCTAAATAATCTTTTACATAGGATGCTTATGATGACGATGATTTATTTTTAACAAATTCCCAAAATTTTTACTGCGTTAAATTGTATCTATGTACGATACACCTACAGGCTACCGTGCGATACAAAAGCAATTAATGTTACTCAGATTGTAACAATATTAACAATATTAAATGACATATCAAATTCTTTGTATTCTGCACCTGCCTGTGGATCGTATGTAGGCTGCATAATAAATAGTTAGAACAATATTTAAAAGAATACATTTTTTTTTTCATAAATCACAAAATTATAAGGTGGCGGACAGAAAAAAAAAATTCTCAAAATCGGTATATAGGTGTGGTTTAAGTCCGCTGATGACGTGACGGCTCTAATAATTTTTGGGGTAATATAATATTTGCATATTACCCGGACGGGTTTTAGCGAAGCCAAGGGCTGAGCTCGTCTAAAATTTTCATTTATAAAAAAAAATGTTTTCTTTCAAATATTATTCTAAGTATTTATTATGCCGCCTATATCAGACCATCAAGTAGAATCAAAATTAGACAGTTCTTCCTCCAGATTATATTTCAAATGAATAGCCGGTAGATTACGATCATTAGACCAGCTGCACGTCATCTGGGCCCACAAGACTAGGACATCAATTCATCAGGGCAAAATGATGGTCCTAGTTATTACTATGAGGTAACAAACAAATCACAACATGTTTCCATAAGGAACCCTCCTTAATTGACTAAAAGTAAACAGGCCCCAGATGTAATAAGGCAGAGTCGTTTCGCGCCCGCAAAGGCGTCAATTTGCCAATGATAAATGTTTATATTGTCGGAACAATATATTTGGGAGCGGCGGTACGCCCCTTTCGGGTTATTCAAGCTTTTGACATTCATATTTTGTGATAGTGGGACTGAAAATGCTACAGGAGTCCGTACACAGAGCGTTCCCCAGAAGAGGTATAGAGTAATGGAAAAGAAGGATTACCATTATAAATATTTCAGTAAGAAGTAACGTCACCAACTCGCGGGACCGTCGATGGTCTGAGGGAGATTACGGGGGGAGGCCTATGTCCAGCAATGAACGAATATGGGCATCAGCCCAATCAATCATGATTAAAGAAGTTATGAAGCATCCTGTGAGATAATTTGTTTCAACACGCTCTATCATATGGTTCGTCTGACCCTGTATATCCACTCATAATAACTTCTGTAAGTAACTTCTGACCCTGTATCATCATCATAATCAGCCATTTGACGCCCACTGCAGGACATAAGCCTCCCTCATGGTTAAAGCAACGAATTAAGTAGGGTAAATTATGGTTATAATTATAAAGGACTTGTTTTTTTTTTTCTCGCTCCCCCACTAAAATTGAAAAATAAAAAAAAATTAAATAACAAATAAAAACAGACTTCAAAACACAGTTTCATGACCAGGACATATATTTTAGGCACCGGCTACAAATTATACTTCTACAATACCTATACGTATCGTTATCATCAGCAATTTGACGCCCACTACAGGACATAGGCCTCCTTCGTCGTTTTCATAACCATGAGGGGGTTTGCCATAATCGCCACGCTTGGCAGGCGGGTTGGCGATCGCAGTATGCGGTTGGAATCTCAGGAAGACGCTGCTGCCCGTCTCCTGGTAATTTATTTTCGAAGTCGCCTTCTACGACATCCACGGAAGGAAATGGAGTGACGCTATTCTTAATCCGTCGCCACACGGAACTTACAGAAGTTATTAGAGTGGATATACAGGGTCAGACAAACCATGTGATAGAGCGTGTTGAAACAAATTATCTCACACGATATACATATACATAAGGATAAACTAACCTAAGGTTTTGAAAAGCAATTCTATTTATTAAATGATAAAATAATAACAGCGTTTGATAGGTACGGTCGACAGCATGCTGACATGTGATATGTGCGCACTTTAATCAGTTACATTACGTTATGTGCGAGTTCACAAAGCGTCATGTTCGATCTGGGCCTAGCGTCTAATGCACACATAGTTGTTCAATAGAATGATTATCGACATCACCACGACAATAGGCTCTAGTTTGTAGTCTACTAAGCAATATTCAATTCAAATATTTTTATTCTTTATAAAAACAAAAGATACTTAATGAACGTCAAAGTTATTAATTTCACAATTAATAGATTACGTGGAGAAGAAGCTAACGAAGAAACTCCACACTTATATTTTTCTCAATACATTTTAACTTAATCAACGGAGTTCTCAAATTAAAAATGATTACTCAAGAACACTAGACACAATCGTCCTATAAATACCCTTTAATATTCATTTACTGTATACTAAATATCTTTGTCTTCCAAATAAACATTGATGTTTTAGTCTTGATGGCGTAGTAAGCTTTTAATAACAGTAGGTACAATGTCATTCTAATAGTGTAACCCGCTCAAAATAGAATCGCGCGAGGCGCCAAGTTAAATTACATTGCATTGAAATCCGATTGGTTTATAGACTACCAATAGTGTCAATCACTCTGTGGTGTCAATGAAACCGCCATTGCCGTACTATTATCACTCTCTATTCAACAACTATGCATTTAAGAGACTCGTCCTCCTGTTGCGACTCAACTCAGTAATCGAACAAAAAACGAAAATATAGAACAGTTTTATTCCTCAGATAAGCTAACTAAAAAACAGGATTCCTTACAATAATGCGGATTGTAAACATTGGACATAATATTCGATAGCAGCCAATTAGCTTGACAATAACTAATTGTAAGCAAAAGACATCATTAAACAAGGGCAACTACAATATAAAACAGAAAAAAGCGGCACAAATTGTTGTTACAGAGTTATAACCACTGTGACTTTCTTGCCCTTAAAATGAGATCGGTTATTATGTAAAGGCGGCTCCGCCTTAACTGAATTTATTTGCTTATTCAGTCATAAAGTAAGCTGTCCCTTTTCTTATTTCGTTGTCTAAAATATTGCGTACAGATTTGGAAGTGTAGCGTCACAGAATCAAAACTGACTGGACGAGCGAAGGCAGTGGGTGAATTATTTCTTTAAGCACAATAGGGAACTTGCAAAAACGAATATTATATTGATATATTGATTGATTCCGTAACGGATACTCCCATCGTTTATTTATGACTAAACGATGTAGGACTAACGCTAGTCGAGACTAACGAGTGAAGGCGAGCTCGCACCTATTCACAGGTTTAATGCACACATAAAATATGATGAATCCGTGTGGCGCCGGATTAAGAATAGCGTCACTCCATTTCCTTCCGTGGATGTCGTAGAAGGCGACTAAGGAAATCAATTACGAGGAGACGGGCAGCAGCGTCTTCCTGAGATTCCAACCGCATACTGCGATCGCCAACCCGCCTGCCAAGCGTGGAGATTATGGCAAAACCCCTCATGGTTATGAAAACCATGAAGGAGGCCTATGTCCTGCAATGGGCGTCAAATGGCTGATGATGATGATGATTATGAATATCTACACCATATTGATTTATTTTTACTCTCTCCCGGATTTAGAAAGTCCGTTATCAGTTCTATTTCTAACATGGTTTAAATTTGATGTGGGTATTTTTTTTATTTTTATTTTCATTTTGTTGTTTTTTTCTTCTGTTTCTGTAGCGATTGGGCTTTGGTATGTTGGTTGATGGGCACATTGTGTATTGTTAAAGCCTTGAAGTTCTTTTTTTCCACTATTATATAAGAATACCGTAACCATACCATAATTGTAGATTTAATCATATATCTCTGAATAAGGTTTATATCGTAATAATAACGTTAACGTTAGAATAACGTTATTCTTGTCAGTCTTGCTAGAGTAAAACAATATTTAACTAATTTATACAAGCACAAATAGATCAAAAATAAGTCAGAAGACAGTAGGTCAGCCCTTACGTTTCTGTTGCAAAATCACTGCTTACGTAACGGAGTAGATTGCACTGATTTCCTCTTTGACTGTTGTTATTAGAATAACTGTAAGTTTTTCTATTACATATATATCCATGTAAGATTGTTTTGTCTTGTAACAAATTGTTTGTTTTCTTTCAAAAAAAAAACTTAATAATTCCTTATCCAGTGGTCAGCGATCCGTGCACACTGGTCCTGATCTTGTTTCGAGCGCGTTGCCTGTTACCTGGCTCGGGTAAATGCGGCAGATCGCGATCATACGTATATTTACGACCTGCAGCCGCCGCGCCCGTTTAAATGTGTGTGTGTGTGTGTGTGTGTCTGTGTGTGCGCGTGTGTGTGTGTGTGTGTGTGCGTGTGTGTGTGTGTGTGTGTGTGTATCTGTGGTTGTGTGCGTGTGTGTGTGTGTGTGTGTGTGTGTGTGTGTGTGTGTGTGTGTGTGTGTGTGTATGTGTGTGTATAAGGGTCATTAAGAATTTCGGGAATTTGAGGAAAAATATAATGTATATACCTATATATGCTGTACGTCAGTCCCGCAAAAACTCTAAAATGGCTCGACCGATTTGAATATATATAAACATTGAATATATATAGACCTCCAAAACATTTCCATAATTAATTGAATACATTCATAGTTAACTGCATCATGCTAGTCAAGTTGACAGCAAATCCACCCTTACACGAGTGCACTCTACTCAATTGTCATTGGTGATTTTGCAATAAAAGTTGAAAGGTTCACCTGCTGTCGTCTGTACCACAATACCCTCCACTGCTCTACGCTCTCTTGTGAATGTCCTGAAATTAAATTAACAAAAAACCGTATCCGCCAATAAAGTAACAGCGGTCACTTACAAAAGCCATGTCGTGAGCTCGCACCGAAATGATCCGAGAACAGTGATAATAAAGTATGGGATGAACAGTTTACGAGGTCCGCTTGTCACACGGTCGAATTTTTGTTACGTTGGCGCTGGAAATTAATGCCGGTACGGGGATCGCGTTACGACTGCGAAGATATAACTCGTATTGTGTTCGAATATTCGACAAAATCCTTAGTATTCTTATGGAGCCTATTGTGCCGCACTGCTGTGGAGAGGGCTCTTCTTTAGCTCTCCAATCCTCCCTGTTCGTGACCATCTCCTGCCACCTGCCAACCAGGTAACCCAAGGGTCGTGAGGTCGTCCCGTTTGGGTCGGCCACGTCGCGCGGAACCCAGCCAGTGACCATTTTGGCCACCTGTCTCGGCCCGCCCAATTTCACTTCAGCAGATGTGTTCAATCGCACGCATCGAATCGTATAGTTGAACATTACAAAATTTATAACGTAAGACAATTTTAGGTACTGTTGGAGCCCCTCTGTCTCATGATGTAAGATAAAATAAGCCTTATTTCAATCCCATTTATGAAAAGCGGTTCGGAACCCATTCCGCCGTATCGTCTTACGTAATAAATGCCTCTAAATGTCAATATGCTATCGACAGTGTAATAGATATCTACACTCTAAGCCAATATTATAAAGAAGAAAAGTTTGTAACTTTATCTGTTTGTAAGTTTGTATGTAGGGGGTAATCACCGAAAGTACTTGACCGATTTCAAAAATACTTTCACTAGTATTTAAAATGGACCTCCAGGGTGGACGTAGGCTATAGACTAATACGTTTACCACGCGAAAGTAGTCAGGGGCTCTGCTGGTACTAGAAAAACTAAAGTGTTATGTTGTGCACATTACTTGGTAGGCCATTGTTAAATTTTATTAAAAATTATTATAAAATTTTATGGCGGTAATTTTTCCAACAGTTCTAGGTTTTCTTCTAAGGTTCAATGCTTCAGTTAACTCTTCTCACTGCTCCATCTCAAATTACCACCCTGTCTAATTAACTAACCCGACTGCTTGGACCATATTTTAGATGGACTTGGTTCAGATGGACTTATACCATTCTACCCTGAAGGCTGATTAAAATAATGTTTAGTTAAATAACTGCAGTTAAATGCCTGCGCGTGCTCAGAACCCTTGCGTACAATATAATAGTCATGCGTGCGCGCACCTGACAAACGATCCATTGATGCATAGCGGAGTGCGGAGATGCGCTGTGTCGCGATCAGATTTATTACTGGACGGATGAATTAGGTAAATTACTGTCATAAACGGATTTAATGAATAGAAAATTGACCGTTTACGTTATAGTAGGGGCGTGCCATGTGATAAGCCAGTGGGGCTACTGAGTGAGACGTTAGTTCGACGTACGTGTGTCTTCGATATATGTAACTTTACGAGACTAATAACGCCTAATTAACAAAAAACGGGCCAAGTGCGAGTGGGACTTGCGCATCGAGGATTTTATTCCACCATAAGGCTGACTTGCACCACTTTCTTAAATGTGACTTAAACAACATTTAACTAAAATTTTTCATACAAAAGTCGATTTAAATGGCGACTTAAGTGAAATTTAAGAAGTGGTGCAAGTCGGCCTTAGGCCGGTTGAAATGTAATAACTAAAGGAAAGTCCCTTTAGTGCACTTTCATAACTAAGTTTTCTTAACTGGTTAAGAAAAACTCAAAGTCAACATGTTTTAATTCAAAGTATAGTTCAACTGTTGGTATCCATTTCAACAGCTAAATAAACTTTTAATATTACGTATTTACCACGAACGTGTTCAACTTAATCTGAAAATAATATGTAATTTAATTTATCCCGCAATAACCGACATTTTAATCGGACGGTGATAATTCGGTCCGCAGTGTCACGCACGCACAAACAAGGAGAATTAAACGAACCTGCTACTCGGAAAAGTAATCCGGTACAATTAACTTCTGTAATACGATAAACGAAATTAAAATCCAATAAAAAATCGTAACACCCGCACTTAGCGGCCAACAAAACGCGTCGATTTAACGATCTGTTGAAGCAATTAGTGCGCTATAAAAACCACGTGTACTTTAAAATCGCACGAAAGTGTCGCCGATAAAAACCCCTGACATAAAAGTCACTGGCCGTTTCAAACATGGATTTACGGGTTCAGTGAAGCTTTCCTTTTTTCCAAAAGCGGCCTTAATCGCAGACTTTTTTCACCGTTTTGTTCCATTTTTGTTGATAAAAATATTCCATTTTGAATCGTTTATAGGGTCGTTCTGATTTCTCTCGCAAGATAGAAGCCTCGAATTGCTGTTTTAATATGAGCTCATCAATTTTAATGAGATGGGCCTGATCTCTGTGTTCAGTTAAAACGCTTTACTCGTCTCAGGATGTTAAGTGCAATGAAAGTTCCTGTTAAATATACCCATACATATATATATTTCTACTCTTCTCAACAAAAAAGTGTGTTGAAGACTCCTTGGAAACATATTTTATGATGTTTTTATATTTTTCCTTTAATTGAATTTTCTCTCTCATGTCACTCATCTTTGTAATATTCTTGCTGTCACCATCTCATTGCCCATTTATTCTGATATTTTCCTATTATACTTCGTTTTGCCCGTTTTCATCAGTTTTCTTTCATTATACAGTACATTCCTCAACAAAGTGCCTCAGTCTTAGTACCGACTTCACTAAAATGTACGGAGTAGCTGAATATTTTTCGACATTATCCTGCAGTAAAACTTGTTTCTGACTAGAACTTCCAACTTTCTGTGAGTATGGCACTTGCAAGATTTTCACTAAAGTGAAAATTACCGCAATGTGTTTAACAGGGCTAAAAGAACTAAGGACAATGTGGCGCGTAAAAAGAATTGACAAAATCTAGAACACGACGCCCACCAAACTCAAAATAACTGACGTTGGAGCTGTGACCACAGACGTATGGACCCGGAAAGGTAGGTAAACCATATCTTAAATCCTGACTTAAAATAACCTTCAATTTATTTTAATTTTAGTTCCAAGTTAAAGTTGTTGCTTTGTGATTTGAGAATGTGAGGCTAAGTGATATTTAAGCAAGTATAATATATGTTTTTATATATATATATATATATATATATATATATAGCGGTAGTAGCGTAGCGGTAGAATGCCGGCTTCTCATTTGAACCCACGACGGGTTCAAATCCCGGCATGTACCAATGTCTTTGTTTTGTAAGTCACGTACATTTGTGGAGTTATACTAGCAAAACCGCTCGCCAATTGTAAAGATTGCCAATCCGCGGCGGACAGGCGTGGTGATTAAGCCCGTACTCTCTCTCTATGAGAGAAGCCCTGTGCCCTGCAGTGGGATGTATATATATATATATATATATATATATATATATATATATATATATATATATATATATATATATATATATATATATATATATATAAGTGATGATGAACCCTGATCATAATACTTGTATGTCTAAGGCTTCATGGAAACGAGTATTCTTATATATATATATATATATATATATATGAATATATACATATATTTAATTCGCAAAAAAGTACAGTATTGAGAGTATCATGACTACATGTAACACTGTGTTGGCAGTAACAGGCTTTTGCTAAATAAACATACGACAGATTATATTCTTTTTGTTGCACTAACCCGTGCTGAGGACCTTAGCCTCTAAATAGGTTTTTAAAACACGACAGATTGTCATCTTCACAAAGAAGAAAACAACATGAATCCAACTCGAAATAAGTTTGTCCATTTGCGTGCCATAGGTGTGCAGTGTATTAGCACTCAGAGTATGTATTATGTCCAAGTGCATCCAAGCACCAGAATCACATGGGCCACTTTATATTCTAATTCATGTGGGATCAGTGCAGGAGCGATGGTCATCTGAACTGCGATCGCTATCCCTTGATCGATGCGATTGCGCAAGGCACCTGCCCCGTACGTCATCCTGTCATTTGTCTGTTCAGTCGAAACGTCCGTCCGCATGTTGAGAATACGTTACATTCTGTAATATAGTCCCTAGCTCTCGAGAATTTGATTATAATATTGAATTTTCTATGAATAAAGACATTTACATTTGGGCACATTGTCACGGCGTCTGAAGTCTGTGTCCATCCATTCATCCAAGGTCATTTTTTATTCTTGTTGCTCTCACTTTATGACTTGAGAATGTGAGGCTAAGTGATACTTAAGCAAATATATATTATTTAGGAAACCTATACAGAAAGAACCGCAGTAAAGTATTGTATTTCGGAAATTCTTCAAATTCTCGTGTCTTCGAACTATTTTACTATGATTTTAATGTGTACACTATTAAGTATATTATAATAATGTAGTAATGTTTATGAAAACCATGAGGGAGGCCTATGTCCTGCAGTGGGCGTCATGTGGCTGATGATGATGATGAATAATTGAAGTAAATAATTATTGACTTAATTTAAAAAAGCTTGTTTCTATGAAATCTTAGACATTCAATTATCGTAATCTAGGTTTATAGTCACTCATTTAACTCTCAAAAAGACATTGCAATAAAACCTAAAGGTTGAGAGCATTATGAATACCTACATCCTACTAATATTATAAATGTGAAAGTTTGTGAAGATGTTTGGATTATTATTAGGTACTCAATCACGCAATAACGGCCGAACGGATTTGAATGAAATTTAGTATGGAGATAGTTTTAGTTCCAGGAAAGGACATAGGACACTTTTCATTCCGGAAATTACTCATTCTATGCAGAGAAGTCGCGAGCAAAAGCTAGTGTTACATGTTCAGAATTACGTATTTTATGTACAACTACGACCTTTAAACATACCTATAAGCCTAGCTCAGTTACGGATGCTAAATGTTTTGTGCTATTATTTTAACTTGTATCAGTGCTCTATAACTAAATCATATCTTGCTCATCTTTGTCAATAAATTATCTTATCTTATAATACTATCTGAATTGCGCAAAAAATCTGAAAGATTTTGTTTACTTTTGGAGTAATTTCATTTCAAAAATCTATTGAATAGTCTTGTGCCTCCTTCTGGCCAATTAAATTCAACTAAAAATATTCTCGTACTGGGCTGATGTTGATATCGTTTGCTCAATAATTGCCTTGAGTCCATAGCTACACGTGATGCTCTAAATATTATAATTTTAGTCGCTTTCATCCCATAAAAGACTTGTTCAATTAATCATAAGACAGGCGTGGTCCCTTAAATTGCAATTTAAAAAAAATCCACAAACAATGTTAATGCCTTTATAAACGTGAGGCGTAGGCAATTTCGGCTTTCGCGAAAGCCAATGTTTATTTTTTAATCGAAGACTAATATCTTGATTGCTCTTAAAAGTGTGACATGCCAGACTAAAAAGGGAACCAATTTTACAGCACATCGATACTCACACGCGTGCACTCTTCACGCGCGTTACTTGTGACTTGGCAACAGAACTGTTAAGACCATCATAATGTTACTCGCAATTTTGTTATATGCAAGTCGCAAATATGCAACGTACGTAATCTTACGTGTTGTGGTGGCGTGGTTGGTAGAACTCTTGCCTCACATTACAAAGGTCGAGAATTCGAACCTCGGCATGACTTTGTTTCTTAAATTACCTATATTTGTGAATTTTTCGTAGCACCTCGCTAGGAATGTAAAGAAATTGAAGGATCTCCGTTAGGAAACCTGAGTGCCTATGTGTTCATTTACCTTAGCGCTTGAACATGCTAGTCCGCTGTGGGCACGCACGCTGATTAAGCCCGTAATCTCTCTCTGAGAGAAGGTCTGGGCCGTACAGGTAGTAAGTAGGTAGGTTCGGTAGGTACGTTAACTTTAATAAAACCACACTGCCCTTTGGTCACTCTTGCTCAAGAGGCTATCAAGTTTTATCTTATCATTATAATTTAAGACTATTTAAATAAACTGCATTACTTTAAATATTAACAACGTCGTAAATCCAATTATGAGGTATAATTGTTAATAATCCTACGTTACAATTTATATTTTTCAGATGATGGTTGTGTGCCTACCTACCAGTAGTAATTTTAAAAGCGGATTTTTGGTGATGCTACTTTGAAATTTTGTTTACCATGACAGAGGTCGAAGGTTTTATTCGCAGTGGAGTCCCGCCCAATAATTAGCATTAGTCAGGCTGTTTTTTCATGTTTCTGGTGTCTTGGTCGGGTATCGTATCAGGCAGGGCATCCAAGTATTTGTCTTCTACAGATATTATTTTCCTATCAGCAAAATGGACTAGATAATAATCCCCGCCATGTCCTTCTTTGGCAACTAGATAGCGGTGCAAAAGAAGACGCCTTAAACTGTTCTATCCAACTATTCCACTAATATTATAAATGTGAATGTTTGTTACTCAGTCACGCAATGTTAGTCAGTCATGAAATTTGGTATGGAGATAGTTTGAGTCCCGAGGAAGGATATAGGATACTGTTTATCCCGAAAATTACTCTTCCATGCGGATGAAGTCGCGGGCAAAAGCTAGGTCTTATATATATAAAAAAAAAAGATTTTCATCATTTCATTAATTTAAAAAAAATCATGCAATGTTAAGTTTTCAGTCATAGTTAACATACCAATTATCTACCTATAAACTGCGACCTCTCGCATGTTATTTGTCATATCTTATGACATAACGGTCGCCTGCTCCCGAAAACTTAACGAGCGCAGAACATATTGGTCTCACAATGTTGTATATGCACCGGGGTCGATGATAAATGACCCTACATTTTAGGGGTCCACTGCAAAAATGCGTGCTGATTTCTCCTCGCGAAATGCAGGTATATTTATCAGAGCGAAGGAGATCATTTTGATAATGATGGTATCGCTTAAAAGATTAAGTTGTATTTTACAATGGCATTTCTGCTCAGGGAAACATTTCTTTTGATAAATAAGCTGGACTTATGTCTGGTGATTATGTATTACGCGTATTCTCTCAATAACCTCCAAAGTTTTTATCTTTGATACTTCATTGTTTTTTTATTAATATTTTATTTATAATAGAGGCTATACAGCAGTAGTAGCACATCTAATAAAAATAATAAAATAATAAACATTTTACATACAGGCACATACATTGCTTCTGGCCCCACACTAGGATACCCTGTGTCGTGGGAACCAGAAACAACGACATCACAAACATGTAAACATCCAAGACCTGGGGTTTTTTTTTGTCCCCAGCCGGGATTCGAACCCGGGACCTCTCGCATGGTATGCAGATCTATCTATCTACTTGTACAAACAGAAAATAAAACAGAAACAACAGAAATTATTTAATGTTTACTAAGTTCAGCCAGAACTTTACATACAACATTGTGTACGAAGTTCAAGCAAAACTTCTGTAACATTTGGGAATTTTGCTTATACAGAATTTAGTGGAAACTTAAATATGTAAGCCATGTAATGTATTTTGCTTTCTGGTGTGTACAATAAAGAGTTTCATGAGTCTAGTGTACTCACTAGACTCATGAAACTCGTCAGGTGATATAAACATTAAGACGTTCTGATGCATCGTGTACCTATGTTTAATAGCATAGATGTCTGCCATAATGATTAGATAGATAGAGAACACTTTATTGTACAAAAGAGAGGAAATTACACAGATATTACTTAACCTAAGAGTAAAGAGAACATCCTAATCACTATTCAGCCGTCCACAAGCTAAAACGCCATTATCTCCAAAAATTTACTTTCGAGTTATGCGCAAAAAAACCAGGAAAATAATAAAAATATTTGCTACTTGACAAACATAAACATAAACATTTACATACAGGCACATACATTGCTTTTGGCCCCACACTAGGATACCCTGTGTCGTGGGAACCAGAAACAACGACATCACAAACATGTAAACATCCAAGACCTGGGGTTTTTTCTTTTTGTCCCCAGCCGGGATTCGAACCCGGGACCTCTCGCATGGTATGCAGATGCACAACCGCTGCGCCACGAAGTCGTCGTGGCGCAGCGGTAGTGATAACTATGATAACTATACACAATTTTACTACACTTGAGGTATCAAAAGATACATCTTTTTGAGTACTTTTAATTAGCTTTACCTTTAATTAGCAACGATGAATTCAGCTAAACGAGCTTAATTTTTGGCGTTATTAAACACATCTTAAACAGCCTATATACGTCCCACTGTAGGGCACAGGCCTTCTCTCAGAGGGAGAGTATGGGCTTAATCACCACGCGTGCCCACCGCTTGTAAATAGCTCAGACACCCAGGTTTCCTCACGATGTTTTCCTTCACAGTTAGCGAGTGGTATTGCTACTATAACTTCACAAATGTACATAACTTAAAAAGAAAAGTCATTGATACATGCCCGCACTGGGAATCGAACCTGGGTCTCCTGCTTCCGAGTCCAATTTTCTACCCATTAGGCTACCACCACTGCTATTAAACACAATTATTATTTAATTATTAGACTAACATAATGGAATTTTTCAGTTTTTTATCTCTGGAAGTAGAAAAGCTAGGAAAAATTTAGTTGGAGGCAACGCTAAAGATTTTTTTCTGATTAAGATATCATCAAAAAGGAAAAAATGACTGGTTAGTCGATAACGGCATTTGAGCTTGTGGACGGCAGCAGCATCGGTTTTTATTCATTATTTTTTATACGGGATAAAGTCATTTTCAGCGTCTATCATATGTCATATTAAATGAAGACAAGGCCTAAGTTGTTCCGTGCTTGCTTGTGAAGTGTGGCGTCACCAGACACGACGATCGCTCAGCGTCGTATCTTTGCCTAGGTGTTTATTAACTACAGGCCCCAATCTTGGCCCAAGAGTAAAAGTAAGAGGTAAATAAAGTTTTCTTCATGTAGAGAACCTCTTATTTAAGATTCTCAATGCATAGGCGATAATTTTCCTCTTTCCAAGCGCCATTTTATTCAGAAGCAGCTCTTGCTCAGTTCCCCGAGAAAATCAATTTGCCTGTTGCAAAAACAGCGCAAATTGAATCAAGTGAAGCGAGCATCATCACGCGTGATGACCGATACAGTTCGAGGGCGAGCAGCGAGCGAAATCCATCTTGCGATGTCTTTGGGGCAATCAATCATGTCGCTCGTAGAGTTCAGAAGATTTAGATGGGAAATGCGAAGTTCTACATTTAATGGGACTGGATAGCCAGGCAACTATTTGTCTTCGTAGATCCTGTTTTTGATAACCATTGGAGCGAGATTCGAGCCGATCTCAGTAAAAAAAAAGAGTTATTTGTTGCCTTGTGTTCAAGTATACATTATTATGTACTACGGGTTGATCTCAGTAGGCCACTAATTTTTAAAATCAAAGAACTTTCTTTTATATCACCTGTTATTTTTATGCCAAATATTTAAAAAAAAAAAAGACTTTTATGCAAAGTTACGTACATTTGTGCAATTTTCACAATTCACATACCCCACCACGTGAAATCGTCAATCCGCTGCGGGCTCGTGTGTTGATTAAGAGGATCCAGTGTTAGCCCACTGGATCCCCTTAATATCCTTATTTTACAGATCATATTTGCAAAAAGTCTCTATACAATCTCTCAATCACGTTAACAGTAATTTTTAGAACCCACGACACAGAACCAAGGATCACGTACCTGGGATTAGATAGCATTTACCCTAAAAACAGCTGTTTCTGGCGTTAATGCTATTAAGTCCTGGGTGTTTTGCCTATGGTTCACGGCCACGGATCCTAAAAATCACTATTACCATGATTAAGAGATTGTACAGACACTTTTTGCAAATTCGATCTGTTAAAAAATATATGATTTTTTCCTTGAGTGGCGCTAGTGGGGAGCCCCTTAGGGCCATACTACTATTTTTATCTCTCTATGAGACAAGAGCCTGTGCACTAAAGCCGGACGTGTATAGACCGATTATGTATGTATGCCAGCAACAGCCAATAAAGCTTATGAAAAATATTCTGGACAATTTAATTTAATCTGTTAAGCTAGGCCTATGTTAAAACTCATCGCTGAAACAATGAAGCAATAGACGATATTGGGAAGAAAATTGAAGGCACTGAGGGAATTGGCGTGACAGGGCTTGTGCTCAGTATTGAGCTCTACAGATGAGCTGGATAGATAGACAGATATACCTAAACGAAGAAAAAAAAGTAACTCTACGTATACTATCTTCCTTAATTATAAGAGCGTACCATAAAGTGATTGCAAGACAGACAACATACGGCCTAAATTAGAGGACCTAGAGCTTCCTACATTGGTCAAGTACTCTAGGGGTGCATTAAGCGATTTTTTGAAATTCTACCCCTAAAAGGGCGAAAAAGGGTAATAAATTCTATATGAAGAGATCATCATCTACGGGTACGATGTGTGGACAAAATCTATTTTCCTATTAAGGCTGTTCGTACGTGGAGCATTAATTTTGGAATCAAAATTAAAATTAAAATTATTAATTTTGGAATCAAATTATCTCAATCAATACCTAGGTTCAGGATAAAAAAAAATATATCTTGAATGTCCGTAATTTTATTATCTATCAAACCCTCAGATCACTTTTATCAAATGTATACTCTTTTTATTAAAGTCATTAAAAAGCGAGACAGCATGCTCGATGTAACAGCAGCCTTTAATGGAACTTATTGGGCTTGTAACAATAAGTTAACAATAATAAAAAAATATAGAAAGTTATGCTTATTTCTATCTTCCGAACTCTATGGAAGATAATATCACCTTGCTCATTGAAGGTCATACGGAGGACGGATGTAATAAACCGTTACACAAAATTCGAGGTAAAATAATTTATGAGAAAAATTCAACGTTGCGTATTATTCAATTGATAGATGCTATTTACCTCATTAACCATTGTCCTCTAGGAAACATATACGAGTACATTCACTTGAATGACTATGACTATGCCTTGACTAGATGGGTACTTACCGATTACTGCGCATGAGCAGTTTTGTAAAGATCCTTCATCTCCGCCTCAAGCTGGGCCTAACAGAGAAAATAACGGTGCTTCTGATTTATATTTGCCGGACAAAGGGACGTTGATATGTGATTGAATCCTAACCTATCAATATTACTATTTTTCAGCAGGTTGTATATTACAGCGTGATTTGTTAATTGACTTTGAGGGAATGTTCTTTTAATTAACAGGAAACGATAAATATTCAAATCAAATCAAATCGTTTATTGCCACGTAAAATGTTCACACTGTTACACTATTACTTACATCCTAATTACCAATAATTATATTTAGTTTTTAAACATACTAAACATTGTTGTTTCGTTGTTAAGGTAGGTGTTTATAAATTTAGAGAATGCAGCAAACGGTAACAGCCTAAAACAACAACTACCCTCCGCGCTAGTCAAAAGACTGTGTTGCGGCAGAGTAGGAATCATCATCAGAAGCAACCAGATATTCTGACCCATACCTTGTAGCAATTACGCGAGTAACATAGTTCAACCAAGTTTGGTTGGTGTTAACTTAAGTGTGTACACGTGTGGCTTTGCGATAAAACAATATTTGATTAAGTTTTAATTACTAGGTAGTACTTAGGGATAATTGTGTCAGATGTATTAATAACAAATACTGTATCTTTTAGCGAATAGGGGAAATATTAAATAAATTGTGAGATTTAATACTAATAATATAGTAATATATTACCCATATTAGAATTAGTGATAATGCATGGATAAATAAGTAAATATGTTTATGTGTATACATTGTAATAAGTATATTTAAGTAATAGATTAGGTGATAAAATTATGATAAAAATATTATTTACGTT
Source organism: Yponomeuta cagnagella (assembly GCA_947310995.1). Lineage (NCBI taxonomy): Eukaryota > Metazoa > Arthropoda > Insecta > Lepidoptera > Yponomeutidae > Yponomeuta > Yponomeuta cagnagella. Next base: position 17,725,321 of record OX371277.1, read on the forward strand.
GCTCGATTTACCAAATTTTCAGTTGAGACATAGTCCAGTTGCATCAAAAGTTTACGTAATGTTTGTTTTGTGCTGTATTTTGACTGCTCACGTAGATTTGTCGTGGTTGGAAAATTATTATCAATGAACTACACATATTTGTAAATGTTCGTTTGTTCAACCTTTGGCTGTGAATCCAAATTATCAGAAGTAACGTAACGTTTAAAAATAGTAACGTTTATGGTAAATGTTTAGGACTCTGTCGTCCGATATGCGTAGGCAAGTGAAAAAACAATTTAGTTGTCCGGCGCCGACCATACAACGCTCAAACCATGTTTTTTTTTTCGATTTTTATTACTGTTTGTTCTGCCATTGTTTGTTTATGCTTACGTAAAGTATTATAGGTGATAATAATTTGTTACGCGTTACGCGCTATTTTATTTAGATAAACTATTCTTGAAAAAACGATGTACGAATTTAAAGTACCCTATATTAAGAACTTCATAAGATAAGAATATTCTTTATTGCACACAAGAAACAAGAGACATAAATTAAACTTTATATTATGCGCAGGAAAGCATGGTGAGGAAACCTCAGTGTATCAGCGAAATCGCCAAGCCACGGTGGGCACGCGTGGTGATTAAGCTCATACTCTCTCTCTGAGAGAAGGCCTGTGCCCTAGAGTGGGACGTGTATTATTAGGCTGATTATGATTAGGTGCATACATACATAAACTCACACCTGTATCCCGGAGGGGTAGGCCAGGGTTTGCCACATGCCGCCATCGTGACGAACCTCTTTCGCTAGGCATTTTTTTTGTTAATCTTGTTTTCTGAAAATTATAATTAGATACGATGAAAACAAAGGGGACAAAAAGAAAAACAATAAAAAAATAAACCGGAGACAGGTTCGAACCGGTGTCTTCTGGTTTCTGGACCGCCCGATTTGTATTACTTGTAAATGGTGGCGAAATTCACCTTCATTTTCTAATGACATTTTAGCAGTTTTTTTGAATGCCCGAACGGTTAAAGAACACGGATAAAACGACGTTTCTAAAAATCAAACTTAGCTAGATCAATTTATCGCCCCCGAAACCCTTTGCATACTAAATTTCATGAAAATCGTTAGAGCCGTTTCCGAGATTCAGATATATATATATATATATATATATATATCGAAAGTAGCGATTGTTCATAACATCGTTAAAAGCCCCGTAGATTTGGAAGCTGTTCGCTGTATATTTAAAAGATACGCTGTATATTTGCTAGTTAATGATAACATAAATAAGCTACCTCAAAAAATATAGGCCCATTCTGAGTCATAGCGCATTCCGTCACATTTCATCTACGCCTCCCGCTCAGATAATGGTCAATTAAATGATACTTTTTAATTTGTGGGAAATAACTTAGACTGCCGCTAGGTTTTTGTTCTGCATTTTCTTCCATAGATCCATGTTTATTCTAAGCGCTCGCTTGGATGTGGCAAGAATGTATGCTGAGTAAAAATTCAAACGAGACTGTTAAATTGGCCGGCTGTTTCCGAATTGAGAATCTGACCAAACAAACACTTAAGTCTCGCTATCAGTTGTCTCTTGAGATTTTCTAGAAAAGAATGAGACACAATAGTGAAATTCTCAATTCAGGTTCCGGCCGGTAAGTTTGTTTGACTAACCACTGGTTTCTAAGCAGAGAATTTTAGAAGGTAATAGTAAGTATGTCCCTTTAGATTTCTTAAAAAAGGATAAGACAGAAATTCATATTACTATAACACTTAACTATTTAATTGTATATGCATACATAAACTAATTTCTGTATCCTGGAAAAAAGGAAAAGACCACTACTATAGTGTAGGTCTCAATTCAGAAACCCGTGGTTAGTAACTTTCAATATTCGCGAAGATCTTAGCTCTTTTCTAATCGCAATTCGACTCATCAAATCTAGAACTACATTAAATTTGATTCTTAACTCTTGTTTTCGTCATATACTTCTCGTGGAGGCTTTTAGTATTTTTTGCGGCAGCATTCTTCAGTAAAATGTCGGTTCCAAGGTGTGCACAGTAAGAAATTTCCTTAAGACTAATAAGTGGGGATTTATCATCGTAATTATGTTGCCTTAAACAGGTAGAGGTGTTAAAAATGGGGCAGCCGTAACGGCTTTTATTAAGGGCTAGCCTATTCGGGGACATACTTGTTTCAGAAAATATATTACTTGGACTAAAGTTTAACAATAAGTAAGTAAACCCAAAGTAACCGAAAGCGGTTTGTCTGGACGTGGCAGGTGGCAAGCGCCGGTCACTGCTTACCCCTTCGGGATGCAGGCGTGAGTTCATGTATATAAGTAAACACATCCTATGAAGGAAAGGAAGGCGAAAAAAAATGTGAAAGAAACTAAACTGTGACCAATCAATATGACCATGACCCATCCCATTTTCATTTACAAAGATTAGATCGATTGCTTGAAAACATTTTAATATAAATATAGCTTGCTGGGATTTGAGACCCGTTGAGTTGGTTGAAATCTGGAAACCTGTTGTGGGAAATGATAATACCCGCTGTTACTTAGGTATAAAATGAATAGAGATCATAGGATTGAGGATCTTCCGCTGTCCGCAGCTACGGACAGTTCACTGGGTAGCTTTTCAGGTGGTTGTCTTCACTGGAAGTCACGGGTAGCTCGACGGTATTTATTTGCTTGCATTCATTCATACGAAAGCAACTAGTCAAACATTTGAAATAAAATAATGCCGTAAATATTTTCTTGCAGTTGATAAGAGACTTCACGGGGGGCAGACGTATGCGATGGTGTTCAATAAAGCTATATAAAAAATAAGCATTAAAAAAGGATTATCATCATCAGCCATTTGACGCCCACTGCAGGGTATAGGCCTCTCTCATGGTTTTCCTAACCATGAAGGGTTTTGCCATAATCGCCACGCTTGGCAGGCGGGTTGGCAATCGCAGTATGCGGTTACATTCTCAGGAAGACGCTGCTGCCCGTCTCCTCTTAATGTTTTTCCTTAATCGCCTTTTACGACATCCATTATTTTTTAATGAAGCATAAAACCGAATTTTTTATATAAAAACTCATATTAATATCATATTTGGCAGTTGGTACCTCTCCAAAATTCCTAGGGGTGCTGATTCCTTTTCTGATTATTATTAGTAGCTAGATGACCGAGCTTTGCTCGGTTTGCTTTTGTTAATCGTATTGCGATGAAAAAAAAAGGGTGAAAAATATAATCGGGCAGCTGAAATCGAACCTGGGTCTTCTGATTTCCGGACCGTCTTTATCCCACCTGAGCTATTACAACTTTGAAGATGGTGGCAACATATACCTTCGTATTCTAATGAGGACAGTATTGTGGCCGTTTTTTATTGCCTAAAAACACGGATAAAACGACGGTATCTAAAAATTAGACCTAGCAAAATCGATTTATCGCCCCGGAAACCCTCTGCATACTAAAATTCATAAAAATCGTTGGAGCCGTTTCTGAGATTCCGATTATTTATGTATCATCATCATCATTATTCAGCCACAAGAAGACCACTGCTGGACATAGGCCTCCTCCATGGATTTCCAAAAAGACCGGTTGGAAGCGGCTTGCATCCAGCGTCTTCCTGGCACTTTTATAAGGTCATCTGTCCATCTTGTAGCTGGTCGTCCTACGCTGCGCTTGCCGATATGGGGTCTCCATTCGAGAACTTTTCGACCCCATCGGCCATCAGTTCTGCGTGCTATGTGCCCCGCCCACTGCCACTTCAACTTAGTAATCCGCTGGGCTATGTCGACGACTTTCGTTCGTCTACGGATCTCATCATTTCTGATTCAATCTCACAGAGAAATTCCGAGTATAGCCCTTTCCATAGCTCGTTGCGTGACCTTGAGCCTTCCTATGAGGCCCCTTAGTGAGAGACCACGTCTCAGTGCCATAAGTCATCACTGGTAACACACAGTGTATATATATATATATATATATATATATATATATATATATATATATATACACACAAGATATAAGATTAAGCTAGCCCTTAAATAAACAATCATCTATAAAGTCCCTATTCTGTTAACTGGAATTTCCCTTCTCAGTGCGTAAGGTATTTCATTCGATTTATACGTGATACTGGACTAATTAGTTTGTTCTTCGTATTTTGCAAAATTCTTAGCCTGGAAACCAATCAGCGCCAATTTATTATTTTATATTCCTACTAGCTGACCGGGAAAACGTTGTTCTGCCATCATATATCTACTAGCTTACTGGGCAAACGTTTTTTTGCCATATTAATTAGCCTACGACCTATTCTCAGTCCTACCAAATATACACAATTTTTTTTTATAAAAATTGGTGAAGTCGTTTCGGAGAAGTTCGAAATAAACACTGTGACATGAAATTTTTATATATTAGATGCCTTTCAAGCTGTGTTCTGTATTACGCGCATACATTATGCTTTAGAGAAAAAAAAGCTACCAATTTATTAAACGACAATATCAGGGTAGGTTAAGATCTAAACAGTCTTCTTTATGAAGACACGATTTCTTAAAGCACTCCTCAAATTCAGTTTACTCTATGGTCTGTGGTAAGGAAATATTACAGACTATCTAAACTGCATTTCAGCAGTGTAGAAATCGTATTTTTATAAATAGCACCGTTGATGATCCGTATTTTAAACAAATTCCGTGTGGCACCGGATTAAGAATAGCGTCACTCCATTACCTTTCGTGAATGTCGTAGAAGGCGACTAAGGACATCAATTACCAGGAGACGGGCAGCAGCTTCTTCCTGAGATTCTTTCAGGTTCGCTTGCCAAGCGTGGCGATTATGGCAAAACCTCTCATGGTTATAAAAACTTTGAAGGAGGCCTATGTCCTGCAGTGGGCGTCAAATGGCTGATGATAATTTTAAACAAATTAAGTTGCACTGCGCCATGAAGACCGCTCCGACAGTAAAGCCGAAAATGAAGTCACAACATTTTTCCTTCGTTTTCTATGGCATTGCATGTGAGTGCAAACGTTTAACGTTGATTTGTTAATTTAATTATTTAGGGCTCATCATCAGCCACCCGACGCCCACTGCAGGACACAAGCCTCCCTCATGGTTTTCCTGACCTTGAAGTGTTTTGCCATAATCGCCACGCTTGGCAGGCGAGTTGGCGATCGCAGCATGCTGTTGGAATCGCAGGAAGACGTTGCTACCCGTCTCCTGGTAATGTACTTCCTTAGTCGCCTTCTACGATATCCACGGAAGGAAATGGAGTGACGCTATTCTTAATCCGGTGCCACATGGTAATCACCGCCATTTAGGGCTTACCGAGAGGTAAATACAAATATTACACAATAGCATAGTTTAACAGGGTCCGCTCTAGTATGTTGGCCAATTACAGGTGGGCATAACGTTATTTTAGATTTTTTTTAATACTGTTGGTAATTCCGGATTTAGTCTCCTATTGGCATGGCCATCAGGTTTTCGAGTTCCGATGGCTGCAAAAAGAGCATATCAAGGGTTTCCAGTTGGACGTCGGCCGGTCGGACGCCCCAAGTATCACTTTAAAGACGCGGTGGAAAGAGGCGTGCGTAGGCTCCAGGTGGATAATTCGAGGGAGGCAGCGCAGGATAGGGAAAGATGGCGTCTATTTGTTGCGGATATCAAGATCCTTTTTGGGTCCCTGAGCCACAGAGCACGCAGAACTGATGGCCGATGGGGCCGAAAAGTTCTCGAATGGAGACCACATATCGGCAAGCGCAGCGTAGGACGACCAGCCACAAGATGGACAGATGACCTCATCCAAGTCGCAGGAAGACGCTGGATGCAGGCCGCTTCCAACCGGTCTTTTTGGAAATCCATGGAGGAGGCCTATGTCCAGCAGTGGTCTTCTTGTGGCTGAATGATGATGAGCCAGAATCAATAAATGTTGGTAATTGTCAGGTCTTGACACTATGCTATCAGACGGTATTGGGTATATTATTAACTTTACTGCAATTGTAACTATAACTTAAATTTAAACTACTAAAGTACTTCTTGCTGCCGACTGTACGATAATAAACTCATCTAGAGCAGTCTCATTATCTCCGGACTCTTATTGAAAGAAGATCATATTATAAGGAGATCAGACAGATCACTCTTATTAAATCAGTTAAAAACAGTGATCGTGCGGTTTTTATTTAACAATAGCTTTTATTTTTATTGTTACGCAAACTATACTGCCTCTAAATCTACGTGTTTGTCTGTGGGTTTATTATATTTTATATTGGTTTGATATTTCACGTCGGTTTTGGGTACATTTTATCTTGCCCTTGCTTGGTCATTGACATAGTTATAACAAAAATAGGTAACGATATTTTATAGGGTTAAATAGTACGTAATAAGGTTCTCTTTCAAACCAAAAATACTTATAACTTGATACTTTATAACAGATCCTTCACATACTATTACCAGAAAGTATCGTCTTTTATAACTGAAAAAACCTTTTTTCGTGATGACCTTTGTAGTTGGGTTTTATGGGAGAACATTATGTTTGACTTCAAAGTGTAGATTTTTGCTGTTTTCAATATGTATAATCCGCACAGATCTTCTTGGTGGTAACGTGAACATAGTCGGAGATCGTTTGCAAACCGCTCACTGCCTTTACAGTGTGTGTGTGAGTAATTGAGGTAGTGTGATGCGTAGTAAATTACTATTAGTCAATTACTAAAGTAGTCAATTACTCGCACATACATCGTAAAGACGGTAAGCGATGTGCAAACAATCTGTGACTATGTTCACGTTACCACCAAAAAGATTTGTGCGGACTATACCTACCAATGCATCTGCAACTTACATGTATATTTCATAATACTGTGGTTAGCAAAAAAAAAATTAATTTGACTCCACCGAGTTCCCAAATTGATGAGTACTGGAGGAGCAAACAAAACCGGGCACTAAAGTCAGTATGTCTAAAGTAAATAAGAACCATAATTAAATTGTCGTAAGTAGCGGTTACTAGCCAATAATAGACGGCAAGTGATGAAAAGAAACCATTCAAAGAAACAATTCAATTTCTACACGCATATGGTACAGTCGACACCAAGTCGACCTTCACATACGTGCACTCCAAAAAATTACGTTAAGGACGACTATGCAAGAAAAATGTAGCGGCTGACCTACGGTCGACTGTAAGCAAGTTTAGTTTCATAGGTATAGTGATCTGATCTTTTTGATTTATGTAGAATACTACCCAAAGGGTAAGGTACTACTAAGACTCCGCTGTCTGTCCGTCTGTCACCAGGCTGTACCTCATGAACCGTGATAATTAGACAGTTGAAATTTTCACAGATGACGTATTTTTGTTGCCGCTATAACCATTAACTCCTGAACTGCCCTCGCGGAACGCAACGTATAGGTGGCCCATACTAAGTTAGACGGCAGACGAGTGGTTAATACTTAAAACTGAATAAAATAAATATTTTGCTCGATATTAATAACGGCAACAGGTAGACGGTGGAAATATCCAAATGTAGATAATGGTACGTAAATGTAGTAATTGCCCGTTTTGTGTTCTAAACAAATAAAATTTCATTCACAACGTGGCTACGGGTGAATACCCGCAAGTGCATTCAGTTCTTTACACGCCTACAAGTCTCCTCAACGTCTTATTCTCGGATACGACACTTGGACCATTTCGTTTATCAAAACCTACATCGGCACTCGGTAAGTGCCTATTCATCGCATTGCACCTATAATTCCCACGTTAAGCGTACGCGCCGATACGTTAATATTTATAGCACTTAATTTGGGCAAGTTATACACGATTCAGTGGTAGCATGATGGTAATAAAGGTGTAAAGGAACATCCTTTGAGCGTTTAGCACTGGTTCAATTAGTAGGAGTTTAGCGTAAATACTTATTTCACTCGATATAATTCAGTTTTTTTCATAATTAACTAGTCAGCATCCTATTTCTGACCGGTATCGCGACTGTAGTTCAGAAAGTAGTATCTTTGCAAACAGTTTGACGTAGGTGCAATTTGACAATTAGAATTACCATTACAAAGTGCGGTAATTGTAATTGTCAAATCGTAAACTAACAGTATTATAGTTGCATCCGCTATCGCTCGTCACCGGGATCGTGTGCACCAAATAGGGTATAAAATTTTATGTGCACCAGTGAAAACCAATTGGTGAGGTACCACCGAAACTGTTATTGCTTAATTTTGACATTATCATATCGTTTTATGCAGTGCCGCGTAATCGTGCTTGTTCCACGTATTTTGTCGAATGTGGATCAAGTATGCTTCAGTTAATTTAATGATATTACGGTAACTGTCTCGTGTCAAGTCCTAGTGATACAAGTGTTTTGTTTTTAGTGATGGCTGATTTGATTTAATATTAATCATTGCTGGTATTTCGACGTTTATCTTTCAATAGATCTGTTATTTATTTTCCTACTAGCAATGTAAGCTTCCTGGAGAAATAGAATTTTCTTTTATTTCATTTCAGTTCTTACTCGAAAAACATCCCACTTGTATGAATGTACCATAGATATTATATTAATTTTATTTAATTAAAATGTAGGTTATGTAATCTGGACTATATTAACGAATCGATTGACAGCACATTAATTAAAATCGAATAAGTAGTTTAAGCAATATGGTGAAACATCCGTACAAGCGAATGTGTAATATACATACATACGCAGATTAACACAATATACTGCTAAAATCATTACCTTTAAAAACAGCTTACCAACCTTAAAGTTCTTACTGCCTTGTTATTGGTCTAACGGTATCATTGGTTACCGTGCCGGAGATCGTGTGTTCGATTCCCACTGGGGGCCACCGTACATTTGTACAAATGGCCTCAGCTTGGGTGTATTTCCATGTTTGTGATGTCCTTGCCTGGTAACGGCACAGGGTATCCTAGCTTGGGTCCAGGATTGTGTTGCGTGGAAGTTAGGGGAATGGAAGGCAAAACGGACCCTGTAGGCAAGACTGTAGGTAGGAAGGACCTGTAGGTCCACCTTGATAAATTTCAAACGTGTAACGCCATCTATGAATTTGTTACGTCAACATATTGGCCGTCATGTTCCCGGTTTCGGTCAGTGTACTCGATTCCACCGACCGCACGTGCACTGATTTAGGAAGGTAAGTTATTTTTTTTAGATTTTGATGTAACATTTGTGCTTTTCGATATGCCTGCAGTTTGGTTTGGTTTGTGATAGTGTGTTCTAAAGATAGCTGTGTGTACACTTGCATATGATTAAGCTAATAACCAAGTTTGCCGCCTGTAGCTCAACTTATAACCTCAATTTTTTTAATGTTTGTTGTTTTATAACAAAAAGGCAAAACGGACCCAGGTAAAATGGACTGGGGTGCCGTGAATACGAAAGTGGGTTCGTTTGAATGTTACGTTTTCACGCGGAAACTACTGAACCGATTATGATGAATTTTGGTATCGCAATAGATTAGACATTGGGAAAGGACAAATGCTATCTTTTGTCCCTCCTTCCCTACAACTCCACCTTTTTGATTTTAGATGGTGAATAATTATAAAAGAAAATCCAATCGGAACTCTTGGGACGAATCTAGCATGAAAAATGCAATTGAGAAAGTGGTTTCTGGAGAAATGGGGCTCAATAAGGCTTCTATGCAGTTCCTGGTACCAAAGACTACTTTAAAGAGGAAACTGCAGAAATATAAGTCTACTCAAGATATTGATCAAGCCACAGAAAAGAAAGTGGGTAGATTTGAAAAAGTTTTTACCAAGCTTCGGGAGACTGAATTAGCTTCATATGTTAAACAGATGGAAAGTCGCTTATTTGTACTAACCACTAAAAATATTCAAAAGTTGGCATATGATCTAGCTGAGAAAAATAATATAAATCACACTTTTGATACTACCAAAAAAATGGCAGGTAGAATATGGTTAGAAAATTTCCTAAAGCGTAATCCAGACCTTAGCTTACGTAAGCCTGAACCAACACCCGCAGCCCGAGCAGCCGGCTTCAATCAAGTTGCAGTTAATAGTTTTTTTGATTTGCTGACTCATGCTATTGATACATATCATCTGACTCCAGATAAAATCTTTAACGTAGATGAGACTGGAATAACAACAGTGCCGAAGTGTATACCAAAGATTATTGGAACAAAAGGCAAAAAACAAGTCGGCTTGGACAACCGTTGGACGTGAGTTTTATGAAACCTTTGTCGACCTATTATTCGGAAGCAGCACAAAATTGGTTGAAAATAAACTCCGGACGAGTTATTACTCAATACCAGGTTGCAGAATTGGTTGATAAAGCTTTTCAGAAAGCGGCTACGATGACAGTAGCTTTTAATGGCTTTCGTGCCACAGGAATTTGGCCTTTAAATCGTTATATATTCACAGAGGCTGACTTTTTAGCAGCAGCAGCCACTGATATTGCGCTTCCGTGTCCAAGTTCTTCGAAAAATTTAGTTTCAATCGTCCAAGATCCTCAGCCCTCAACATCAAGAGAAAATCAGCCTTCAACACCAAGGGCTAACGAAGGACCGAACAAGAACATTTCAACCTCCTCTACACCTACGATCATGGATATTGACGAGCTTCATTCTACGGTATCATCACCGTCTGTGTTAAATGCTAGCCAAGTTGATAACATACCTGCCATGTCTTCATCAACGGATAATGCTGGTGAGCCTACAGCTCCACAGCCATTCTTTTTTAATAAAAGTGAAACTGAACCTTCAAGATCCACCCCAATTACGATTGCTGATAAATCTTGCAGTGTATTTAATTTTGGACCTGAACATATAATGCCTTTCCCGAAAACAACAAAGACTTCAAGAGCTAACGTCAAGCGAGGAAAGACAGCAATTATTACGTCATCACCCTATCGTCTTGAACTACAAACTTCTCAAAATAAACAGGCTGAAAAGATTAAAAAGTCACTTAGTTTTGACAAAGACGCAAAAGCTTCAAAAAAGGGGAAAGCACAAAAGAAGTCAGAAAAAAATAAAATCAGGACGGAGGAAGGTGATAATAGACTAAAAATTTCAAAAAAAGGAAAGGCAGCCAAGAAGTCTGATATAAAAAGATCAAAAATGAGGAAAAATTATAGTTCATCTGATGAAGATGATGCTGAGTGTCTTTACTGTTTTGATTTGTTCTCAGAATCAAGCGGAGGTTGGGTGCAATGTCCAAAATGTCGTTTATGGGCACACTGCGCCTGCGCAGGAGTAGACAATGAGGATGATGAGACAGTATTCTTATGTGAAAAATGTGCTGACTGATTAATTTTATGTAAGGCCGTTTTGCCTTCACGAGCGGTCCATTTTGCCTCGCCGTGAAGGCAAAACGGACATATTGAAGGTATTAGAAATCATCTAATATATTCATTGTTATTGTGATTTTATAAAAGTCTGATTCTACGTAATATAGAGTTAAATACGTTAATAATTATTTACTTTGAAGAAGTTTAATAAAAGTAACAGTTTCTTTTCTATGCTTATTTTTTGTTAAGTGGTCCGTTTTGCCTTCCATTCTCTCGTATTTATTAAGTTAACTGCGAAGTAATAGAGTGCGGGCACGTAAAATTGTGCTATTGACTGTACGTGGCGCCACGCCCTAGTACCTACCATAGTTTAAATACTGTGGTAGTACCGTCTCGTTTGTAACATTATGAACCCAACTTATTCTAAACATCTTACGGCAGCACCACATTTCTAAACCTCATCTCTAAGAGGTAATAAAGGCTTTGTTATTTTATTTTGTAACTTTGCGTAAGTAGCATGACGGACGACGCGAGTCGCTCACTTAAATGTTAAAAGTCGCGACTTTCCAGTCGCAACTAATCGATCTCTCGGTCTAATCTGACATTTCAGCGCCACAAAACGCGCGCCTTGTCTAGAGGTTACCTATGCAGGGATTTTCTCCCGACGACAGTGTGGGCTTAAGCATCATGCGTGCCTACCGCGGACTTCAAGTGCAAAGGTGTCTCTTTATTTTAATCTCTTTTTAGGGTTCCGTAGTCAAGAAGGAACCTTCATAGTTTCGCCATGACCGTCCGTCCTGTCTGTCTTCAGCTTAACTCACAGCCGATTACTACTTGAAAGCTGAAATTTTGCATAGATATTCATATCAATGACGCCGACAGAACGAAAGATTAAAAGCTTGAAAAAATTGTTTAAAGGTACCTCTGCTACGCCTAAATTAGGTATATATTTTTTTATCTCTATTTCAATGTGAGCGTATGAATATAATTTTTTGATTCAGAGATCCGTTAGTTATGCATTAAAACGCAAATTTTTGTTACGGCAGACCGTCTCCCTCACCACCTTTCCCGGCTAAACTGCTGTCCATAAAAAAAATATATATATTCAGGGCAGTAACGTATATAATGAAGTTAAAATGAAAACAATCACAGCTAAGTAGGCTTTACAAGTCTACGAGTAATAGTCGGCCTATTTATGAAAGGAAAACTTCGTACAAATTACATTGAAAAATACTGTGAATCCGATGTTATTTATATAGATGTGTAGTTAATAATATAATTAAAATAAAGTCCTAGCCTAATCAATAAAAAAACCCTCCATCTACAGAACCCCACATGGGGCGTAGCTGGATACGCACTTGGCCGTTTTTTTCTTTTAAGTAAGCTTTATCGTAAGTCTTGATTTTAACCGCACCCGCTCGTATCGAGTGCGTAATAAATCGATTCGCACGGAAAGGACCTCCAATTTTATGAAGCCGTCACTCGTGCTAAATCAACATCGAGCTATAATCGTAAACATTACATCTGCTGCCTCCGAGGTGGTTGTAAATATGAAAATTCGTACAATAAGTTGCAATAAGTTGGTTCAACTTACTTATTTGTCATTGTTTTTATAATTATCGTTTTGCAGTTACCGTTTTATGTTATAAGAGTAGGTTTTTTGAACCTTTTCGCTGGGGATGTAACCATAATTGAAGAAAGTCGATTAGAGAAAGACAGTAAGGCTGACTTGCACTACTTCTTAAAAGTCACTTAATTCGCCATTAAATCGACTTTTGTACGAAGAATTTTAGTGAAACGCTGATTAAGCTACAGAACGAAAGTGTTGCAAGTCGGCCTTAGATCACATGTCAGTTTCTTCATTGCCTGCTGCGTCACCAGAGCGCACCTATGACTGCACCATCTGAGTTTTACTTGTCAAAATGATGATCAGATTTAGGACGATGAAATGATAGAAATAGATAGGTCATAAACGGTATGTGCTTTATTATGCCTCGCGTCTGTTTCTAACGTAAAAAACCGTCTAGAGATCATCTAGAATAATTGTGTGTGCATTTGGTGCACTGTATCGAACTAATTACAACAAAGCGCGTATGCTCTTGTCCATTTTTTGTAGGTATATTTACTTGCGCAAATAGGTTTATATTTTTTTCATAAGAAATTAATATATTTGCGTACCTGCATTGTAGTTTAAAAAAGTCTTTGATTTATCTCGAAAGCAGTTTATCAATCGATTTTGTCCCATAAATCGATCCGGATCGAATCGGACCGCCAAAATCGAATCGAATTGAGTCGACCGGGCGCCTTGATTGTGAAATGTTATTGTCCATACAAAATAATTTCCACCACTCACTTTCCCTTCGTATTTTAATCGAAACACATAAATATGTAATGATGTAATTGAATTCCTTCTTTATGTTGCTATTTATTTTGAATTATTTTCAACTGATGAATTGAGACAACGGCACTATGTCATTTTAAATATTGTTATAAATATAGGTTGTTGGTACCTATAAAAAAATAATAGCCTTATTAAATTAATACTAATAATTCGGCTAATGTATACTTTTTTACAAAAGTAGGTAACATTGGCATTAAAAATTTCGTTCCCAAAATTATGCTGGCAAAAGTTAATACATCCTTTATGGGGCATTGTATACGTTTCTACAATAAGATCCCTGAAGATATGATAAGCTTGCCAAAAACGCGGTTAAAAAAATGTGTAAAGCACAATTTGTGCAAAAAAAGCTACTATAACATTAAAGATTATTTAGAAGACAATGATGTCTGGAATTAAAGCCAGTTCAATGCATGAGTTCGAGGTTTTAGAATATTTATATAAATTCTGTAAATTAAGGACTTGAAAAGACTAAGTTTGGAGTTTTATTTGTCCATTTTTTCCCCAAAATTATCTAGATTTTGAAATGGACACCGAGTTTAACTTGTAACTTTGAATAAAAAAAAAACCCGTAATGTTTGTGAATTAATAATTCTGAAACATGTCAATTACTGTTTGTGTTTTAGAAAGACTTTTGTTCTGTGAGTTTCTTAAAGAATTTTTTGATATATGATAATTTTTTGATATATGATAATTTTTTGATACATTGATATATTTATCATTTCATAAGTAAAATAAAATAAAATAATAAAACGTGTTTACTAAACCACTTTAAAAAATATCTGTATTACTAACAATATGGACTTTTTCCAAAATAAAAACATTGAATTGAATTGAATTGAATATCGGGGTTAACATAATTCGGTAGTTCACACATTGTCCTAGGTGTTTTCATACGAGTACCTCAGCGCTTGAAATCGTCAGATCGCGGTGGGTGTGATGACCAAGCTCTCTCTGAGAGAAAGCCTGTGGCCTTGCAGTGGGACGTATATAGGCCGTTTATGATCCAATAATATAACCCATAGATCGTGGCAAGTGGCAGTGGGATTCAGGCGTGAGTTTATGAATGTATGTAATACAACTTAAAGCAAAGCAAAGAGCAAGATAAAATGTACCCGACACCGGCATGCGTGCATGCAACAACTAATGAATGTTGAGGAAGCGAAAGAGGCCTGTCAGGATCATGGACAGAAAGAACCCTGGTCTTTGCCTACCCCTCCGTGATACAGGCGTGAGTTTACGTAATCTAATGTGAACATAACCCAGAAGGCGTGGTCTAGTTGTTACATTTTTCGTGAGGTCTGTTTTCTTTCTGTCACTCAAGGCTATTGTCATGGCAACACCTTTAGACATAATCATCGGAGCTCTGTCGTGACGTCACGCCGCCTGGTCGATCGTGGGACAAGCGATGGTCAACGATGACGACGTGTATCTATCTATTGTGGATAAGACAGTTAGATATTTAAATAGATATTTAGATAGTTATAAAAAAAGAATATAATCATGTAGGTACAGCGATATCATTCCAATGTTTGGGTTACTCGGGGCTGCAAGTGATGTAAATTGCTCCGGCCAGGTGTCACTGCCTGTACATAATACAGAGAAGTTTGTAAAGAGGCTCGAAATTTCGCTAATGACTGCACTTGCCCATTAGCTCAGTTGGGAGAGCGCTGGCACGGTTAGCCAGAGGTCGCGGGTTCAAGTCCCGGCATGGGTAGAATTTTTAGCCTCTAAATAGATTTAAAAAAAAAAAGTTAGATTTTAATAGGGAACCTCCAAACACCTACTACTTTAAGTAGATGGGTGCTCTTAGATAGGTGCTCTTACTCAGAAAAGCGGTGGTGGCCTAGTGGGAAGAACATTGGACTCTTAAGCGAGAGACCCAGGTTCGATTCCCAGTGCGGGCATGTACCTGTGACTTTGATTTCTAAGCTATGTACATTTGTGAAGTTATATTAGTAATAGCACTCGCTAACTGTGAGGAAAAACATCGTGAGGAAGCCTGAGTGTCTGAGCTATTCACATACCTCCGCGCTTGAAATCGCCAATCCGTGGTGGGCCTGTGCCCTACAGTGGGACGTATATAGGCTGCTTGTGTATGTATACTTAGAAAATATTTTTTTTAATTCGTCTTTTCGGCCGTTTCCAATCATTTAACGAGCCAAGATAATAATATGTCATTCTTGCGGGTAACTAGATGATACAAGGAAGTCGCATTTGGTTCACGCCATCTATTGCGGGTTGTATAGTTCTGTTCTGGCTCCTCTTGAGTACTGCTACCCGTACCCGTAGAGTATGCCGTATAATATAATTTACAAAATTAGTTTTTGTCTTTTATTCACAGTTATTTCTCATCCGGAGCATTGGACACATCGACACCAAATAAATATTGGAAAACGACATTTTTACTAATTTTTTTAATTTTTTTTTTGTTTTTGGTTACGCACAATGTCCACCAACTCTAGTCGGTACCTTTTTTTACGTTATTTTAATATCCTTACAAAATTTAATAATTTATACACTACATTAACTACAATATAATATGATTACACATGTCCATCAGATTATAAAATTAAAACAATATCAAAATAGAATTCAATGCAATTTTTTTTTCGTTTTTTGTTTCTACTTTTCTTTCTATTTTCACGATGACGAAAATGTTTTGTGCATGGGAAATGGATTCTTTTGTGTAATGCTTTCTTTTTCCTTTTTTTTTCAGTTACGTATTAAAAAAAAAATACCGCAACTTTAATCCTTTGCTCACTATATTCTTTAAGAGTCAATGGTCAAACGTCAACTTTTGAAACTCAATATTTACTTCGAATTTTCTTGTACAAGCGAGCGATATCTTTCGATTCCGCTGATGTTTCCTAAACTGGTGCAATCGCTCACGAGTATCCTACTTCTCACGGGAGTAACGCCATCGAGCAAACCTAAGAGAAATTTAGGATACGGCATGAGAGCAGACATAAATCTCTTCGCTCATTAGACGGTGATTTTTTATTTATTTTGAAGTATCACGAGCACTGACGAGACTGAAAATACAGTAAACAGCACATCAACCTTTACACATTAGTTGCAGAGTAGCCCGTTACGTAACTGGATAGAGTTAATATGCTGACAGGTAGGTAACACTATTTTTCTTTAGTTTCATTTCGGTTGAACTGAACAGTAAGTAAAGAAAAATAGGGCGAAACGAAAATACCACAGATATTTTGCTCTGAGGAAAATACGCATAGCCTTATTTAAAAAAATACGATTCATTAAGAGGCAGTTTATTTAATCTGTGGTTACGACGTTTCCTTGTCAAACCATTTAATCGGCGTTTTTGAAGTGTTTTAAGCAATCTAGTTATTATAAATAAGACCATTAGCCCTTGCATAATCAGTACACGAACTTTAGTTTAAGCTTGCGAGTCATCTTGGAAGTAATCCTACGAAACCAAAATATGAAAAAAGTTAGGAGAACAAAAGTTTTATCAGAATGAAGAATTTGCTAGGGAAATATTGTATTATAGTGACCTACCATTGTGTTTTATTATTTTTGGTAAGGTTAGTAATAAAAAGTTCTAACCTAATTTGACAGTAATAGGTGAGTAATATGACCTTCTTGTAATGTTCTGACATCCACGTTTTGCCCTGGCAGATCTGTTTTAAATTGCACAAAGGTTAAAGTCTAGAGCGTGATCGAACCTGTTCACCTTATCTATGGTCGCCTTGAATAAGCAATGAAAAACTGTTTAGTTTGTTAAACTTTTCCAAATAGCTGGAGATTCGTTGTTTAATAAAAGGCATAATTTCATAACCTCAACCTAGTCTCTGCCTACCCCCCTGGGTAGAGGCATGTTAGTCTGTATACTTTCATGAGGCGATCTTGTAATGCATTTCCAACAAACAGGGTTGGCATTTACGGTGTCAATAAACTAACTGTGAAGAAAACAGAAATTGATCTGTATTCATTACTACAAGACTAATGACATTACCTATTGAGGAAAGGATCTCTGAATTGCAATTAGATAAAGAAAAAACTAGACCAACCTTAGTTGGAGATGTAATGACCTAACATTTGCCAAAGTAACCTGTACGGTCACCTTAGACTCTATCATCTTGAATTACAAGGCATGTTTTGGCTTGCTTGGAAGAAGTCTGGCTTGTGTGACACAGAGCAGCGGGAGACTACTTTGAAATATAAATATTTATAACAGTTGCCATAATTAAATGGTAGTAAATCAATTGGTAGATATGGTTGTACTCGTAATATCAACTATTTTACGTGGGTTAAACAAAAGTTTCGAATATTATTACAAATTGCATTACCTTTTAGGATAGTCACCATCATCATGAGAATAAAATTTGCTTATTTTTTTATGACCGACCGACCTCGTCACACTCCGATGAGGAGGTAGAAGCGATATATGAGGACATTAGTAGAGCTACACATACCTCGGAGACCTATTTTAATGTGGTTATGGGGGACTTCAGTGCGAATCTGGGCACAAGAAGCGAAGGTGAGATGAGAGTGGGGCAATTTGGTCATGGGCAACGGTACCCTAGAGGACAGAGGTTAGCAGACTTCCTGGAAAAAGATGATGAATTAATCTCTTTATGATGAATTCTTTCTTTCAGAAGCCACCGCACAGGAAACGGACCTGGTTGAGTCCCGATGGTTCCACAAGAAACGAGATAAACTTCCAACAAAAAAATATTCAATGATGTCTCTGTGATCAACGTGGTGAAAACCTGTCTCAGCCTAAGGCAATACCTAAATTAAGTAATTAAAAATAATAAGTAGCGATTCAGTAGCGATTTTGACATAAATTGGGGAATTCCAGGAAGGCCGAAAGCTCAGGTAAGAAATAATACAACTTCAACAGAATTAACGATGTATTTTGTATGATTTACTAATAATGTGTTGCTTTCTTGAATGGCTGATGCGATGTTCAGTCCAGATGCTTTGTCAGATCGATGGTTACAACTGATTTGTCAGGTGGAATGTATAAATCTGAAAAAAAAAGAAATATTGTTGTCAAGGCGCAACATAATCTCAAATAAAATGTTTGGGTTAACTTTTCCTGTTTTCAGGGCGGTCGCATAAAAGAGAAGTACCTAACCCCAGAAGAGAAAGGAATTTTAATATTCCCATTACTCTTCACCAATGTTTAATCTAATATAAAAAATATTCTAAAATTATCAAAAATTAAAATGAAATGAGAAAGATGGGTTCTTCAAAAATAATACCGAAGCGTAAAAATTGTTCTTGATGCATATAACACTGCAATACCCATTACTGTCATACTGAGTAAAATTTAACGGTGTAACTTAACAGTTAGACAGGTACCAGCGGTTCACGAGCACGTGTTTACATAGAAAGTGAATGTATCTAAGTAAATTTTACCCAAATATGAAACACACCATGTATATATAGAATCAATGTCAATAATTTAAATAGGTACCTGTAATAGGACTGGATTATCGGACACTGCAATTGATTTTCTTTTGATTTTCTGTAAAATAGGCTGTATCTTATGAACCGTGATAGCTAGACAGTTGAAATTTTCACAGATGACGTAGGTATTTCTGTTGCCGCTATAACAACAAATACTAAAAACAGAATAAAATAAATATGGCAGTGGGGCTCTCCTACAACAAACGTGATATTAATAACGGCAACGGGTAGACGCTTAAAATATTCACAGAATATTTAGCTGAATATTCACTTTAAACATAAGTAATTAAATTAAAATAAGATGACTATTTAAGGGGGGCTCCCATAAAACAAACGTGATTATTTTGCCGTTTTTTGCTTGATATTAATAACGGCAAAAAGTATGTAGACGCTTGAAATATTTAAATATTGTATAGATGGTACGGAGCCCTTCGTGCGCGACTCCGTCTAGCCGGTTTTTTTGCCTTTTTGGTAAAAGTTAAAGTTATAGAATTATCATAAAGCCGTCGAAAAATTGCTCTAGGCTATTAAGGAAAACTTAATCAAATCAAATCAAAGTATTTTTATACAAAATAACACAGAAACTGTGACTTAATGAACGTTATAAGTTAAACTAACGACAATAAAACCTCCAAACTTAGTCTTTTCAGAGTCTTTTGATACTTATAATATGTATTATATAAAATCTTATAACACATATAATTTTAATAATCAAACAGTGCCAAAAAGACGGACGCAAAAATTAATGAACAAACAAATCACGTTAAAATTGAGGATAAACATAGGACGCCAATCCGTCTGCCAAGCGTGGCGATTATGGCAAAGCCCCTCATGGTTAGGAAAACCTGCAGTGGGCGTCAATAATGGCTGATGATGATGATAGGACGAGGAATACTCTTATGTTATCGTAAAATTCTAATAAGTTCGATTATTCCATTTTGTCTCCTGTAGTATTAATTATTACGTGATGTGGTCGATAGCGAGTAAAAATGCTTTTCAGATACATAATCGCACAATTTTTTTGTTTGTATTTTATTGTACTCACAGGACTAATTGCTGCTTTGGCTCTCTGCTTGGCTTTGATTTTGGCTATTGCTCTCTGCTTGGCTTTGATTTTGGCTATTGCTGTTTGAATTGTTGCTGCTGGTTTGGCTCTCTGCTTGGCTTTGATTTTGGCTATTGCTGTTTGAATTGTTGCTGCTGGTTTGGCTCTCTGCTTGGCTTTGATTTTGGCTATTGCTGTTTGAATTGTTGCTGCTGCTTTGGCTCTCTGCTTGGCTTTGATTTTGGCTGCTATTGGTTGCATTGTTGCTGCTGCTTTGGCTCTCTGCTTGGCTTTGATTTTGGCTGTTATTGGTTGCATTGTTGCTGCTGGCAGTATTCCTACATGATGTAGTGGTTACGCAGGTGGTGGTTTGTGAGCCATCCGAGTTTGTCACTGAAACAGAATGACAATTTTACTTTTTTTTACATTCACATACAGGCACATACGTTGCTTCTGGCCCCACACTAGAATATCCTGTGTCGTGGGAACCAGAAACAACGACATCAAAAACATGTAAACATCCAAGACCTGGGGTTTTTTTTTGTCCTCAGCCGGGATTCGAACCCGGGACCTCTCGCATGGCATGCAGATGAACTACCGCTGCGCTACGAGGTCGTCTTTGGTCACTTAAATGTGATTTTGGGGTTCGGCGCCCGAAAGTTGCCTTTGGGATCTGTATAGGGCTTTTTCTCTTAGGAGCAAACTGTCAAAGAATTTTTTAGTCGTTTGACCTTGGTTAGCATGGTCATAAAGAAACATCATGCGTAAAAAATACCCTCCGTTGCTTTCGGAGTCTGGTAGAAAGCTGGGTGTCGGTGTGCCAAGTAGTTTAATATTTTGGACGATGTCTTCTCATACATAAAAGGCTAGCCATGTTATAATATTCCGCCACCTATCAAACTTTCTAGACGATAAATTGGACAGTTAGCAGCGACGCATAAAAATCAATAACTTTTTCGTTTGCAACAATATTTGTGATTCAGAGATTGATTTTCTATAAAATTTAGTGGACTGAAAGAGGATGTAGTAACTAGAATTGAGAAAGGAATGTTGCGTTGGTTTGGACATGTGGAGAGGATGAAGGAAGAAAGATTGACAAAACAAATATATCGAGGGAATGTGGGTGGAAGGGCCGGTAAGGTCCCTTATGTCCAGACGGACATACTTCGACCAAATAGGGGATGTATAAAAAGGGCAAGATAAAAAGTACCCGAAACCGGCGTGCGTGCATGCAACGACTAATGAATGTTGAGGAAGCAAAAGTGATCTGTCATCGTAACAAGTGGCAGTCCCTGGTCTCTGCCTACCTCTCTGGGATACAGGCGTGAGTTTATGTTATGTTAAGTTTACTTAAAATTGGTTGAATAAGATGAGAGATAAGGGGTCATCCATAAAGTACGTCACGATTTTTGACCCCTCCCCCGTCCTTGTCACAGTTGGTCACATTTGTGAGACCCCCCAAGTGTGACGTCACATTTTGCGATTTTCCGTATCTAGAAATTATTAAATTAATACAGCAGTTCCAAAATCAACTTTATTTTCATTAAAATATTTTTTAAATATTATCCATATCATAATAATAGGTATCATACATTTGAAAAAGTTTACAAACCAATAAACTATTACATATATATATGTATATAAATTAATATGACGTCACGAAACTTAAGACCCCTCCCACACTTTGTCACATAATGACACACTTTATGGACCCCCTTCCCCCCTACCCTGAAACGTACTTTATTGATGGTCCCTAAGGTACAATTGGATGAATACAAATTAAATAAAATTCTCGTTGGTAATAACTTGACGAAAGCTGGATCAATTTGGCAATTCTTTTAATTTTCGTCCAAATAAGGACCAAGGCGTCAGAAAAAATGCGCTTTATGAAAAGAAAAATATTAAGTCTCTTCGTAAATTTGAGAGAAACTAAATAATTATTGTTTATGAATTCATAATGCGAACGATAAATATGCATTCTTTTTTTGTTTAAATAGGACAACTTCTATCTGTTCCGCTAGTTAAAAATAAAAACTAAAACAGATATAGACCGGTATATTAAGATAATACACAACTACAGACGTTATCTCTCCGAAACTGTTCACGAAACGACTGGAAGATGCCTTCAAGCTTCTGGAGTGGCAGCGACCCGGCATCAGTATCAATGGCGAGTACATCATTCATCTTCGATTTGCCGACGATATAGTAGTCATGGCAGAAATTATGGAAGACCTCAGCATAATGCTCGAAGACCTTAGTCGAGTTTCCCAACGGGTGGGCCTTAAGATGAACATAGACAAAACGAAGGTTATGTCGAAGGCCCGTGATGTGCCCACCCTAATAACATTGGGGAACTCGACTCTCGAAGACGAATACGTCTACTTAGGACAAACAGTCCAACTAGGCCGGTCCAACTTCGTGAAAGAGGTCAATCGTCGAAACCAACTCGGCTGGTAAGCATTCGGGAAACTTAAAAAAGTATTTTCGTCTAATATACCTGAATCGCTCAAGACAAAGTTATACAACCAGTGTCTGTTAGCAGTGATGACTTATGGCACTGAAACGTGGTCTCTCATTATGGGCCTCATAAGAAAGCTCAAGATCACACAACGAGCTATGGAAAGGGCTTTGCTCGGGATTTCTTTACGAGATCCAATCAGAAATGATGAGATTCGTAGACGAACGAAAGTGGAACTGATAGCCGAAAAGTTCTCGAATGGAGACTACATATCGGTAAGCGCAGCGTAGGACGACCAGCCACAAGATGGACAGATGACCTCATCCAAGTGGCAGAAAGACGCTGGATGCAAGCCGCTTCCAACCGGTCTTTTTAGAAATCCATGGAGGAGGCCTATGTTCAGCAGTGGACTTCTTGTGGCTGAATGATGATGATGATGATGACAACTACAGACGAAAAAATCAATTTATCTTAGCTTTTCTACCTTGTAGAAGTACTAAGTTAAAAGTTGCAAGCTAATTATGTAACGTCGTGTAAAGATTTGGTTTCCCCTTTGGTTATTCATTAGCATATCATTAATGAAGCTGTAAAGACAGAGAATGTATAACATTACAAGTACCTGTGGTGCATTTTTTAGATGTACTGCAATTGGATCCATCGTTACTTTGACTTCGGTTGTTGTTTCCATTGTTGTTGGTATTACTTTGGCCTTGAGCTTGGTTTTGTTTGTTGTTTCCATTGTTGTCAGTATTACTTTGGCTTTGAGCTTGGTTTTGGTCGTTGCTTCCATTGTTGTTGTTATTACTTTGGCTTTGAGCTTGCTTTTGGTTGTTATTTCCATTGCTGTTGGTATTATTTTGGCTTTCAGTTTGGCTTTCTTTGTTGTTTCCGTTGTTGGTGGTATTACTTTGACTTTCAACTTGGCTCTGAGTTTGGCTTTGGTTGTTGTTTCCGTTGTTGTTGGTACCACTTTGGCCTTGAGATTGGCTCTGAGTTTGGCTTTTGCTAGCTACGTAGAAGTAATAAAAATATGTTATACGATAATACTTTTTTTCACAATCAGAAACAATAATTACAAGTGATTACAGAGATATAATAGTAATAAAGCTTATATTCAATTTAAAGACTGCTAAACGCTACCGACGGGTGTCAACCGTTGATTGTTTTTTTATACCTAATTTTAGTGGAAAAACTCACCTGATTGTGCATTGGCTGGTACTTGAGAAGCTGGCATCTCTGCAAAAAAATGAAATATGAATTTGTTGTTTGTTAATTGTAATCCGGATTGTGGCAGACATCAGATTTAACTAATAATTGGTATGATTCTACTTTATAAGTTCACAAAAGAAAAAGATTATTCGGAAATAAGCTCTGGCTTATGCCTCCTTATTAACTACTGAGTTACTGCAGCATTTAGATATTATCTTAAGATAAGATAAGATAAGATAAGATTGTACCAGGGAAACAAACGTAAAATACGTACCTTCAACGACGCAAGTTGTCTTCTGTTTGCCCGATTTGTAAGTAGCTGACAATGGTAAATACCTCATTAGTGCTGTGCAGTTTTAGTTATTTAATAAATAGATTAACTCAGGGCTTTCCAAACTTATTTAGACTCTGACGTCCTTGGGAATTTCCCATTTCTTTGCAACGCTCCCTAAACGTTCAACGTTAAACTCTTTGGGGATCGTTAAAAACATACATATGAACATATGTGGTTACATTTTTACCTTTACAGATAATTTAAATTGGAATGGTGTTTTTAAATAATATGAAACTGTATGCCTAGTAATAGGATAACACTTTTCATACAGGCGGACTAAGCACAAAAAAAAACCTTACAGATAAGTAAAAATTAATGAGATTACTTTATTTGAGAATTTACTTTATTAGCTTGAGAAGGATACAGTACTTGCTTTTCTGAGCATAGCTTTTAAAACAGGTCAGGAAATTGCCGCTGTCATCTCTTTTTCTACATTTATTTGCGATTTATCCTTGTTCTTTATTACTACAACCTGGCAATCTGTGTGGATTGCTTCGCGATGCCCCAGGGATAGTGACGCGACGCCCCAGGGCGTCGTGACGCACAGATTGGGAAGCCCTGGATTTATTAATATTTTATTGAAACTTACCAGTAGTACATTTCTTTACCCAAACTGTGTTATTGTCATTGTTGCTTGTGCCCTCAGATTGAGTTTGACTTTGGTTGCTATTCACATTGCTGCCGTTATTTTCGTTATTGGTTTGGCCCTGAGCTTGGCTTTGATTTTGGTTGTTGTTACTTTGACTCTCAGCTTGGCTTTGACTTTGGTTGTCATTTCCATTGTTGTTACCTTGGCTCTGACCTTGGCTTTGACTTTGGTTGTTGTTTCCATTGTTGTTACTTTGGCTCTGAGCTTGGTTTTGATTTTGTTTGTTGTTTCCATTGCTGTTACTTTGGCTCTGAGCTTGGTTTTGATTTTGGTTGTTGTTTCCATTGTTGTTACTTTGGGTTTCAGCTTGGTTTTGATTTTGGTTGGTGTTTTCATTGTTGTTACTTTGACTCTCAGCTTGGCTTTGACTTTGGCTGTCGTTATTTCCGTTGTTGTCTTGGCTCTGAGCTTGGTTTTGATTTTGGTTGTTGTTTCCATTGTTGTTACTTTGGGTTTCAGCTTGGTTTTGATTTTGGTTATTGTTTCCATTGTTGTTACTTTGGGTTTCAGCTTGGTTTTGATTTTGGTTGCTGTTTTCATTGTTGTTACTTTGGGTTTCAGCTTGGTTTTGATTTTGGTTGTTTTTTCCATTGTTGTTACTTTGACTCTCAGCTTGGCTTTGACTTTGGCTGTCGTTATTTCCGTTGTTGTCTTGGCTCTGAGCTTGGTTTTGATTTTGGTTGTTGTTTCCATTGTTGTTACTTTGGGTTTCAGCTTGGTTTTGATTTTGGTTGTTGTTTCCATTGTTGTTACTTTGATTCTCAGCTTGGCTTTGACTTTGGCTGTCGTTATTTACGTTGTTGTCTTGGCTCTGAGCTTGGTTTTGATTTTGATTATTGTTTCCATTGTTGTTACTTTGACTCTCAGCTTGGCTTTGACTTTGGCTGTTATTATTTCCGTTGTTGTCTTGGCTCTGAGCTTGGTTTTGATTTTGGTTGTTGTTTCCATTGTTGTTACTTTGGGTTTCAGCTTGGTTTTGATTTTGGTTGTTGTTTCCATTCTTGTTACTTTGACTCTCAGCTTGGTTTTGACTTTGGCTGTTATTATTTCCGTTGTTGTCTTGGCTCTGAGCTTGGTTTTGATTTTGGTTGTTGTTTCCATTGTTGTTACTTTGGGTTTCAGCTTGGTTTTGATTTTGGTTGTTGTTTCCATTCTTGTTACTTTGACTCTCAGCTTGGCTTTGACTTTGGCTGTCGTTATTTCCGTTGTTGTCTTGGCTCTGAGTTTGGCTTTGACTTTGGTTATTTTTTCCTGAATTTGGTGAACTCTCTGTGGACATTTAAATTCGCTGATGTATTCCTTAGGTTCAAATCGCGGCATTTTCTATGTCATGTTTGTTTCTAATTTTCAAGTAACAATATTATTCGCTAACGATCAAGGAAAATAACAGTTGTCTCCCTGCTTGTATCTGGCTACGCTATTGAGTTCAAGCTTTGAACGGGGTTCCTCAGACAATCGAGTTTGTAATTTTTAGTTTACTGTAGTAGCTATATATCACGTGGTATTGTTACAACAAATTTACAACTGTTTTACGAAGATTCCCGGCATCGCTATCTGATATGAGGATAAATAATGCTAAAGCTAATCCTAAATATTAAGATTAGAAGTTAAGTTCATGCCATGTAATGTATATAATTATTTTTTTTTAAATAAACAGCTTAAATTTTTTATTTTTTTATTTTTAAATTTCTAAGAAAACCGGCTTCGTTAGGTAATTTTCAAACCAGAAACGGTGGGTTAGAATCATATAAATAATTATTAATTATGAAGGTCACATAAAGTTATTAAGACGTGAAGTTATCCATTATGTTGGACTTTCGTCACCTATTTAACACATTTAAGATTTCAACCATCTCAGTAGTAACAGTTTTATCTCAGCCTTAGACACTTACCCGCTACGGTGCATTTCGTAGTTTGGGTGCCATCAGCATATGTAGCTAAAATAAAATTATGAAATTATTGCTTTTGTCACTAAAATGTAATAATACAATAATATGTCAAATTTTCGATACGATAATTTGATAAGACAAGTTGAAACTTTAGTTAAATACTTAAATCATGAGTAATTTACCTGTGACGCATGTTTTTGTGTAGGTGACAACTGAAAAATAGGAATAATTTTATGAAAGGGACAAGCTATTACATGTAATTTCTTATGTAATGTCCTGTTAAATGTTATTAGTGTGCAATAAAGTATCTACAAATAATTTATTAAAGAGATGTAAACCTCAAGTTTCAGCCTCCCTAGAAAAGTTGTGTGGTAAACCGTTTGCCAAATTGAATTAACTGAAAGGTCTTTTGCTGTCTAGAGCCACAAAAAAAAAACTTGAGCCGTCCGTTTTTAGGGTTCCATACCCATAAGGCAAGGAACTCTATTACTAAGCTGTGACAAAAATTACTAAAAGTATAATAAAATAAATATTTAAGGGGGCTTCTTACAATAAACGTGACTTTTTGCCGTTTTTTGCTCGATATTAATAACGGCAACAGATAGACGCTTGAAGTCTGCAGGAAGTCTGACTCGCACTTGGCCGGTTTTTTTACATCTTTTGTGCAACATCTCAAATTGTACTGATAAAGATTTAGTTTTTTAAAAAAAAAATGCACGGATGTGAAAGATGGTCTATAATGCACTAAATTCCATTTAAAACCATCGCTAATGTGTAGTGGGTGCGTGTGTAACTGCTGTCAGAAGAAAACTTTCAAAATGTGTGTGTGGAAGATAGCACCTAAGTAATCATTAGCGATTCATGGTAAAAAATCCATTACCTGGCGTGATTCCTGATGCTGATGATGTAGACGTTGTAGTGGTGCTGCTACCAGTTTGAGTGGAACCTAATCGGAGAAAAAAAAATGTATGCCATCACATAACATAAAAAATGAGGCTTATTAAAACTGGCAGTTGTTTTAGTTTATTTCTGAGATACATAATTAACAAACCACTTGAAGGGTCATTCTACTCATTGTACTGAATATTTATTTATTTAAAAGGTGAACTTACAGGTAACCACCACGAAGGCATTAAAAAATTATAATCAGCCTTGAAATTGGCTGCAACCCGAAAGCAGTTTACGCAGCATTATAATTATAGTTATAATTAAATTATTATGCCGTGCGCTAATAATAATAGAAGGCGCTGTGCGAGCGAATGTTGTATTTAAAAAATAGATGGCGTTGTGCAAGAATCGTATAAATGGATTCTGTGGCGGTACGAAGTTTGCCGGGACAGCTAGTACCTACATCACCGATAAATCTAAGCAAAATGTTCTTTTCATTAGGAACAATTTTATTAAATGTGTTTAGCATGATGAGTACAATTACCCCTCTAGCGGTTTAAAATTTACAAATCACCACCGCTTATAGGTGATTGTAGAGATATAAACAATACAAAATGTTGTATTCTGATTATGAAATATATAATTTTTTTAGGATAAGCCTGTGATGCCATTTGGTATTCCACTCGCTCGTAAATTTAAACATTTTCAATTAAGCTAATAGATGGAGTATATTTTTAGCAACTAATATAGTCTTTTAATTCAATATTTATATAGGTACAGAATAATAAATATTTATTGTCCTCAAACAAAAATTACAGATTGTTGTTGGTATTCCTCGCATTCCCAAATTTAAACATTTTTATTCTGCTAATAGAATGAGTATAAGTTTGACAATTAATGTAGTCTTTTAATACTTATATAAGAACAGAATACCAAACTTTTAGCATCCTGTACTAATCCAGTCATTTTAATACCTTTTGAAACGGCAGCGGTCTAGAGACAATCTTTTATATATAGATAATTTATTGTAAATATGTAAATATGAATTTTGTTATTTTACTAGTATATTTTGACATATTATCTAGTCCTAAATTATGAAGAGCATTTTTTCGATGTCTGTTAAAGACAAGGACATGAAAAATAATTTTTGCAACGACAACGGGAATAATGCCAAGTTATTGTATCATAAGTAATTACCATTGTTTCCATTGCTGTTTTGAGTCTCAGCTTCACTTTGGCTTTGTGTTTGACTTTGGTTCTGTGCTGCATTTTGGCTCTCTGCTTGACTTTGGCTTTGTGCTTCACTTTTGTTTTGTGTTTGACTTAGGATCTGTGCTTCACTTTTGCTCTCAGCTTGACTTTGGCTCTCTGCTTGACTTTGGCTCTGTGCTGCAATTTGGCTATTGTTGTTTGCGTTGTTCGTAGTGGTGTCGCTTTGGCTTTTTGATTGATTTTGATTTTTGGTGCTCGCTAAATAATTGCTGTTGTTCGTTTGAGTCTGTGCTTGGGCTTGACTTTGGCTGCCACTTACGTTGTTGGTTTGGCTTTGAGATTGGGCTGCACGTTGACTTACACCGTTCGCGTTATTAGTTTGAGATTCCACTTGAACACCACTGTTGTAAGTATTTCCTGAAAATAAAATGTTACCGATTATAAAACCGGGTAAATAGGTAAGTTAAAACTTTAAGACCCATTTCCTGTAAACAATCTGGCAATAGATAAGTCTACTGAGATTAGATAATATTTGACATAGGATTGAATGGAAGAATTGTCAAATTTTTACTATTAATTATAATAATATCCTCCACAAATGATCCCCGATCATTTGTCTTGGACACCAACTAGAATGGCCTGTGATATGGTCACCAAGTATGGTATTGGTAGTATCTATTACTATCGATAGCAAAATACTATGATATTCTTCCATTTATCTTTTTTTCTAGATAAAAACGAAAAACTGCTTGAGCGTAATAGTGTACTTTGCTTCGTTAACAAAACAAAATAAAAAAAAAATATGGAAATAATAAAAAAAAATAATCTATTTCTATGATATTGTTTGATTGACATCTTTATCACACACTATTAGACCCCAGAAAAAAGATAGATAGATTGAGAACACTTTATTTAATATAAAAGAAATCGTTAAAGCTGAAAGCAAGTAAATGTTGCATTACCAAATAATTAGTATTTTTAAATACAAATGGACCATCTTGACTTAAAATATGTCTTACCCGCACTTCCGTAATTGAAAGGATGCGTATTAATGATGTGAAGAACTTCAGGAGGGAGAACTGGCGACTCTAGTTTAAAAAAATAATTATTTGGTGATATCTTAATCGCTCGTAGCCCCGGCTGCCTGAGTGATCTTAAACGATCACGAAGGTTAAGCAACACAGGGCGCGTTCAGTGCATGGATGGGTCGCCGTCTATGCCTAACGCTAGTGGCATTTTTCCGAGCGGTTCCGTGCTTCGCAAGGCACGTTAAGCTGTTGGTGCCGGCTGCCGTCGATAGATGGCAGTCGTTAAGCCAAGTCAGAGGCCTTAGGGCGGCTTGACAACTTCTGACAGTAGACGAGCCACTAGTCTACAAGCCTCCACCAATCCGGACTTGGCCCCCGTGGTGGAGTATGGCCTATACCTTCCTCAGGGAAGAGACCCGTGCCCCTCGGTGGGGACATAATGGGTTGATGATGATCTTAATATTTTATCTGGTATAGGGTTACTTCATCATATTTAAAACTTAATTATCGTCAAATAGAATTAGAATTCCGAAAAATAAAGAAAAATTTCCTTCACCGGGTGTAAAAAAGTCGTGCTGTCATTTGGACGTCTTTAGACATAAATAGCAGGTGTAGAAAAACCATATCTGAGTGTAAGTTAAGTCGATAATATTGTAACTTACGTGATCTTGACTGGCTTTGTGTTAACACCGAGGGATTTCCACTCGAGCTGCCTGTAAAACGATTACTTTATTGAATAAAAAGTATACAATATACTCACAGTGAGTATTTACATACTAATATTGTGTCTGCATACTGCCGAGTGATTGGAATTATATGCAAAACTTTATTTATACATGTAAGACCTACAGAAGCGGTGCGACATTACATGGAGTTATTAAATGCGCCATAATTTACACACCAAATTCTGATGGAATCATAACGATTTAACGATAAATATCTTGATATTTAAGATAAGAAACTACAGGAATTCGTCCGCATTTGCCTCCTTCCACCTACCATACAAAGCAAGATTCCAGGTGTAAGGAGGCCTGAGAAACACAAAATATCATGGCTGCACAGCTTACGACAGTGGTTCGAACGGTTCCTTGTTTGCATATGAAGACTAGAAAAGCAAGATAGCCAAATTGGTTGCCAACCCCAGATAATGGGTTTGTTATGGTCAACAGTAAAGACGATCACAGCGTCGACATTAAATACAGAATCGAAAAAGTCCAAAATGCATTCGGGACTACGCAGTGTAGACATGCGGGTGAAATTGTGTCGTTTGTGCTGTCCAAACTAAACTACTGCGACGTTGTCAATGGGAGTTGTTTGCTACGCAGGTCTGAAAGGTTGATACAGCGTGTGCAGAATGCGTGTGCTCGGTTCTGTTTCAAGACTCTCCCCGATCCCATGTCACACCTTATTTGAACGATGCGAATTTGTTGAAAATGGCAGCATGACGGATGCCTATGACGGATGATAGCCTTGCCGGCTTCTTGTTCGGTGTCGTCAAATCCGAGACACCTGAATACTTGTTCAACAAGATTGAGTGGTGTCGTAACAAGAGCTTTACATTCGCGGCGTCTAAATGCTGGAATGACATTCCCCCCTCTCAGAGCGCTTACAAGCAGATATGCCTTTAAGGTAAAACTTACAGTTTATTTGATGTGTATCCAGGAAACCTAAACCTTTCTTTCTTTTCCAGCATAAGATGCTATTCCTGTTGTGTTACCTTTCCCTTGCATAATTCGAAATTGCTTTACGTATTGTACTGTACTGTACTGTACTGTACTGCACTGCACTGCACTGCACTGCACTGCACTGCACTGCACTGCACTGCACTGCACTGCACTGTACTGTACTGTACTGTACAGCGCGCAGGACGCAGGACGCCCAGCCACAATATGGACAGATGACCTCATCCAAGTGGCAGGAAGACGCTGGATGCAAGCCGCTTCCAACCGGTCTTTTTGGAAATCCATGGAGGAGGCCTATGTCCAACAGTGGACTTCTTGTGGCTGAATGATGATGATTCTTATACCTACTATGGGTGTGTTAAAAATAATCGAAATTTAGCATTTACTCTTCCTTACCGTGATGAATATTGTTTATTATAATCTCCCTAGGTCTGCTGTTGCCTGTGCCAACATAATGTTCTGAAATAAACACAAGAGACATTAACTGTAAATAAGACGACAATGGACTGTATTGATTCTATTTGTGTAGTCAGCAGCTGTATGTCTGCAATTTTCGTAAACGCTGCACATTTTTATCTTTTATAAAGGTTAATAGTAACTTTCTATTACGTAGCAGAGCTAAATCACTAGAACAATGATTTCGAGAAAAAACGTAAACCCTTATAAAACATAAATACTGTGTCGATTAGTCGGCTAAAAATTGTTACAGATATATCAGTACGTATACATACGTATACTTTTTTCCGGTATACAATAAATAATATTCTTATCTTATCTTATACTCTTATAAACAACGCGTCACAAAATTCAACGATGAGCGTTTCAACGATTCAACGAAAAACAAGAGAGAGAAATAGATAGATGATTTTGGTTGTTGAATAACAACCTGCTTTTTTTCTTCCTTTTTTCTAGAGTAGTCATGAGTAGCTGAACCATCTGGTGCCCGTTTATCGTTGAATTTTGGAACACGTTATAACGATACTGAGTTCAAATATTAGATTTTTTGGTTACTCATTCATTCAATTGGTTATTTAAATTAACTTACGTTGGTTTTGGTGTTGGGTTTGCTGATTGTGTTGGTAGACCTGGCTAAAACCTGTCGATTTAAAGTGATGAGTTTAGATTAGTAACCTAAAATAAATTAATAATCAAACAAACATTTCAAATCAAATCAATTTTTTTTTATTCAAAGTAGCACAGAAACTGCGACTTAATGAACGTTAGAAGTCAAACTAGGTGTCCATTTCAAAATCTAGATCATTTTGGAGAAAAAATGGACAAAAAAACTCCAAACTTAGTCTTTTCAAGTCTTAATTTACAGGATTTATATAAATGTTCTAAAACTCATGCATTGAACTGGCTTTAATTCCAGACATCATTGTCATCTAAATAATCTTTAATGTTATAGTAGCTTTTTTGGCACAAAGTGTGCTTTACACATTTTTTGACAACTCTTTGAACTTGAAGTCTATTATGGATTCGATTATGCAAAATCAACTTTGTCGTTGATTAAATGTACAATAGTAGAACTGAAAGAACAGTATTTTATTTAAATTTAATTAAATAAATAAAATGTGTGTTTTTTAATTATAATGTTTTAGATCTATACTTATTTTTTACATAAATTAAATATACAAGTCTATTAAAAAGTCATGTTCACTCTAATAAGTAGACAAACATGCACAAGAAAAGAAAATATATTTATAAATCAATGTTACCTCCATGGTTTTGCCTTACAGCATTTTCGCGTTCAATTTCAACTTCACGTTCGCGTTCAACTTCTGAAATTTTAATGGATTGGAACGTTTTAGTATTATAATACAAATTACTAGCTGATTTCTGCAGATTTACTTGTTTTTGACTTTCGACCAATACAGTTACAAGTACAATTAATTAGGGTGAACCTATGCTGTAGCATAAAGCGGTGGTAGCCTAGTGGGTAGAAAGTTGGACTAGGAAGCGGGAGACCCAGGTTCGAGCGGGTATGTACCTATTACTTTGTTTTCTAAGTTATGTACATTTGTGAAGTTCTAGTAGCAATACCACTCGCTGACTGTGAAGGAAAACATCCTGAGGAAACCTGGGTATCTGAGCTACTCACATACCTCAGCGCTTGAAATCCCCAATCCGCGGTGGGCACGCGTGGTGATCAAGGCCATACTATCTCGCTGAAAGAAGGCCTGTGCCCTACAGTGGGACGTATATAGGCTGCTTATGATGCTGTAGCAACCAGACAAGGACATCAGAAACATGGAAATACACCCAGACTAAGGGCATTTGTACACATTTATGGCGGCCCCAGTGGGAGACGCACCCACAACCTCCAGCATAGACTGATTACGTCTAGAACAACGAGGCAGTGAAAAATTAAAACTAATAATTCTATAATCAAACTGTTTCTCTATTTGAGGGGCCTTCTATTATTTTCTTCGTTCTACGATATTGCACTAGGCTGCCCTAATTGGTTGGTTTGAAAGACATAAAACAATTAATGTGCCTGACAATAACTATCAAATACGCTAGTTCATTTTTTTTTAAATGAATTTTTCAAAAGTATCTCGACACAAAATCAAATCTAAGAAACGTAAGTAGCCATCCAGAGCGATGCGTGCGTGCCGCGGGTCCGCGGGTCATTGTTCTGTTAGACGGAGAAGTACTAATTGTTCGCGTATTTTTTTAAACAAGATTTCTCAATTCGAAACAATATTTTTCCACATTTTTTTTATTTACGTCTATGCTTAAAATTAATAGTCTAAATAGATGCCATTTGGCGCGCGTTTTGTGGCGAATGTCACAATTTGAACTGAAAAGTTTCTACTTTTGACGTTACAATACGAGATTCGCCTCATCGTGCTACCCCTGCTGGACTTGATTGTGATTGTGATTGTGTTAAGTGCCAGTAATTATAATTATGTTGTTGCAAATAAATTTCGGTTAGATTAGAACAATACAAGATAAAAACAAACTTACATTATGTTATTTTCATTTTCAAACAATACAAGATAAAAACAAACTTACATTATGTTATTTTCATTTTCAATAGGTACTCGTTTAAAGAATATTTTTTCCCTTAATCAATAAATGAAATCATTTTGTGTATATATGTATGAAAATAAATAAATGAAATAAATAATTTTTATCTTTTGGTTACATATTGCAAGTGGTTTAATTTTATCAATGGCGATAATTAAACAGTTCTTAGGGTTTGTCGTTTTTCAGTAACACATTGTATAGGGTTTTACAAAATCTTGGGTTCTACTCGTCAATACGAACAAATTGTACCATGGAAATAACTCTGAAATTGCAACCAAAATATCAGAAAAAAAAGTTTACCCCGTAGTAAACGTTTAACTAGAAGAAAAGTTTAAGTAGAACTCCCCATTTTTTACGTTTATCTGATTTTGTTACACCCCGTATATAAGTTTAAAAATAAAAAAAGGGAAAGTGAAAGTCAACTATATATTTATTGCCGAAAACAAAAGCCAAAAGTTACATCTTACCGTACTCGTTGACATTGTTTACATGGTTCACATACTGCACTCGATTTACGTTGTTATTACTGCGCACTGAAAAGAAAACAATGTCTGTAAAAACAGTAAAAACAAATTTGTGAGGTTACATTCAAACGTACTGTCGACAGCACATCAACCTTTACATCCATGCACTCTATTCAGTTATGTTATTGGCTACTTTGCAATTTAAATGTTGCTGTCGACTGTACGAAAACTTTTGAAGTGAAAATGTTAAAAAAATCTAAAGTCCTATAACATTGCAAAATAATAACAGTGCAAAAATCAAATACTATTTCGAGATTTGGGTTAAGCATTATGATTTTTTTCTACATTTTTTTAACTTTCAAAATGTATATATGACTTTCAGTATAAACATAATACACATTAGTGATAATCTGAAACGTTGTGGATTTAAAATATGAAAGAAATTACCGGAAGTTGCCGGTTTCAGTTTTTTATTGATGAAAGCCAAGTTCTCATTTACTCGGAAAATGACTAAGAACAACTTTGAAATGTCACAACCTTCTCAGTCCCTACCTTGAACATAACAATGGTTTTCAATTGGTATTTTTAAAGAACTTTAGCAAAATGTTGCTTAATTCCTATTTAAGTAATTGGGGCTAGTACACCTTCCCTACTTAGGCAGGGAAGTATTCCCTACTTGGTTATCCAAAGTATTTCTTACCTGCATTATTTTGTCTAACTGCATTCTCACGTTCAATCTCAACTTCACGTTCTACTTCTGAAATATAACATACAGGGTATAACAAAATCCATATATACATCTGAAACCAGGCAGTTCTATCTCGTCAATTCGAACGACTTTCACTATGTGAAAACTTAGAAATCGTGGAAAAAATATCAGCAGATTTCGCAACTTGGTTTTTTTTTAAATATAAATTATAAATAAATGTAACATAAACTCATACCTGTATCCCGAAGGGAAAGGCAGAGATTACGCTTCATCAACATTCATTAGTCGTTGCATCATCATCATCATCACCCATTTGAAGCCCACTGCAGGACATAGGCCTCCCTCATGGTTTTTATAACCACGCGGGGTTTTGCCATAATCGCCACACTTGGCAGGCAATCGCGTTGCATGCACGCATGTATTAGCAAAGGGTAAGATAAAAATACCTCTATTAAAATAAATTAGATAATGATGGCTAATAAAACACTTAGGTAGGTTTTCTGTTTGTCAAGATTCGTAAAAAAATTGGTCAAAAACTACCTTAAGTAGCACTTGACCTCGCATTTGTAAAACGGAAACCGGAGATACTCGTACTACGTGATTTTACAGTTTCATGTTACTCTATGCCTATCCCTCCCCAGGATTCAAGCATTCACTTATGTACCTAAGTTTGACCATACCTGATTGTAAGAAAAGTGGCAGTTTATTTAGAACTCACCGAACTGGTTAAAGTTTCCGTGGTTAAAATTCTGGCCTTGATTGTGGAAATTATTGGTGTGCACTGAAATAAAAGTAAATAAACTATTAACATTCATAACGATCAACGCATTACAACAGTGAATAAATAAAAAATCATATTTCTGACCGCGGGTTTCTGAATGAATAATTTCACTAAGTGAATGCATAAGTGTCTATCTGTATTGCCTATTTTTGATATTTTATGAAGATGCATACCGACATGTTGACCGTTTTGGAAGTTAGTTTGCTGGAACTGATTCTGATGCTGTTGTTGCTGTTGACCTTTTCGAAATTATGAAAAAAATATTTTATATTTATTATTTTATTTACTTTGCTAAATTGTCGATAATTTTTAAATATACATACCGTTTTGATGAACGATTTGGAACTGATTACGATTCAGTTGGTGTTGACCTGTTGGAAATTATAAAATAAATATGTATTATATTTTTAATTTATGATTTTTTCCTTATAAAAATATTCTAGTTGGACATGGGGAGAGGATGAAGGAAGAAAAATTGACGAAACAAATATATCAAATAAATGTGTGTGGAAGGGCCGGTAATGGATGTCCCGTTCGTACTTCGAACAAATAGGGGATGTATTAGCAAAGGGCAAGATAAAAAGTACCAGAAATCGGCATGCAACGACTAATAAATGTTGAGGAAGCGAAAGTGATCCGTCAGTATCGTGGCAAGTGGCAATCCCTGGTCTCTGCCTACTCCTCTGGGATACAGGCGTGAGTTTATGAATGGGTGTAAAATTTTTTGTTATGTATTTTATATGACATTTGTACATAAAGGAACTTTGCAAGTTAGGGGGAAATAACATTCTTTAAAAACATTTATTTAACTTTTATTCACTTGGCTACAGTGGCCCACATATAAAACCCATCTTAAAAACTAAGAATAAAAAACAAAGAAAATATCATTTTATACCGCACCGGATAAAAAATAATTAATTTTGTCATCCAGTGCTGCAGAATTAATTTAATCTTTACTTAATTTACTGTTATTCAATAGAACTAGGTACCTACTCCTATATGTAATGATTTGATTTTAATTGGAATAAAAAATATTTCTGCCCCTTTCAGTCATATTATTAAATCAATCTATCTAGTATTTTTTAGCACAGGTTCATGGAATGTGAGAGAAAATGTAATTGAATTGAATGAGGTTAGAGACGCGAGTTAAAATTTCGGTTTGTTAATTGAAATAAATTCATCAGAAAATTAGTTAATTCATTTATTACCTTCGTTTTGCCTGACTGCATTTTCGCGTTCAATCTCAACCTCACGTTCGCGTTCTATTTTAACCTCACGTTCGCGTTCCACTTCTGAAAAGTAAACGATGTTGTGAAAAGTTAAGAGTAAGGAAATAATTCTTTGACGTTTCAAGTTTTCCTGCAGGAAACACCTCTTACACCACTGCAGATGAAGCGTAACTTGCGCCAGTACCCGTAGTTTGGTTTTAATTTGCAAACCTAGACTTACTCAATGAGTAGTAAATATTACCAAAGGGACTTACCGAACAGATTGTTGTTGAAGTTAGGTCCTGCAACAAAAAATACAGCAGTAACGTTATAGATGTTTTAGTATTATAACATTGTGTTAACGTAAAGCTTTAAAGCACAAATGGGTCAATAAAAACCATTATAAGAGAAGGCTAACTTGTTGATAAAGTCAAGAAGATACGTACCGTTTTGGAAGCTATGTTGCTGGAACTGATTTTGATTCTGTTGGTGCTGTTGACCTGGTAAAAATTATGAAAAACGTACTGTCAAATCTTTGATCGGTAGTGCTTACTTATAATATTGTAACGCTTTCGTTTTAATTTTACTGTTATATTGCAATATTCATGTAAATAAAATAAAGTAAAATCCTGGTTTGTTAATTGAGATAAATTTATCAGAAAATTATATAAATAATTTCTTACCTCCATTATGTTGCCTGGCTGCGTTTTCATGTTCTATCTCAATCTCACGTTCGCGTTCCACTTCTGAAAAGTAAACAATATTGTGAATAAGGTAAAATTCCGACAGTGTTTTTAATTTTAATAATTAAGTTATATTTTGTAACTATTAATTACAAAACCAAATTTTATTTAATCGTTGTGAATAAAATTTACTCTTATTTATGCTAATTAAATCTAGTGTGATACAAAATTAATTTTATTTTTAATCTTCTCTTGGTTTCGATATTCAATGCTACTCAAAATTTCCTGTGTTCTAAGAGGGTATCATGTAGGGACAAACCTCAAAAGAAACATCTGAACAACTTTATAGATAATAACTTCCACACAACACAATCACTTGACCTGGTCCCAACCTAGGATACCCTGTGCTATGGTAACCAGGCAAGGACATCACAAACAGGGAAATACACCCAGACTTAGGCCATTTTTACAAATGAATGGCGGCCCCCAGTGGGAATCGAACCCACGATTACAGGTCTTGGTAGTTAAGCGCCTTAGGGACTAGTCCAACGAAACAGTCTAATGATTGAAATAAGGTTATTAATTATTTTACTTTACCGGTTTACGACGTAAATTCACGTTTTCTCTCGTTTTTTCTCAGAAAACGTGAATTTAAACGTTTTCTGGGAGGAAACGAGTTTTACACTACTACAAACGAAGCGTAGCTTGCGCCAGTACACCTAGTTTGTTTTAAACTGCTGCAAACGAAGCGCAGCTTACGCCAGTACCCTTAGGTAGTTTTACACTGCTGCAAACGAAGCGTAGCTAGCGCCAATACCCTTAGTTTGTTTTTCATTTGTAAATACAGACTTACCGAACTGATTGTTGTTGACGTTATGTTCTGCAACAACAAGAGATAAATAATAACATTATAGATATTTTAGTGTAATAGCTTGTCCGCTTGAAGCGGTGGTAGCCTAGTGGGTAGAACATTAGACTCGGAAGTGGGAGACCCAGGTACGATTCCCAGTGCGGGCATGTACCTATGACTTCGTTTTCTAAGTTATGTACATTTGTCAAGATATAGTAGCAATACCACTCGCCAACCGTGAAGGAAAACATCGTGAGGAAACCTGGGTGTCTGAGCTATTCACATACGTCAGCGCATAAATCGCCAATCCGCGGTGGGCACGCGTGGTGATTAAGCCCATGCTCTCTCTCTGAGAGAAGGGACTTATATAGGTTGCTTGAAATGAACGCTTGTTCATGTATATTTTTAACACAGAAAACCGGCCAAATGCGTGTCGGGCCACTGTAGAGTTTCGTAGAAAGAGGGTTTTATCTGCTTTACAGAACTAACAACTTCATCAACGTAATTTTCAATGGATTTTGTACGAAGTTTTCCTTTTATAGGTTGGTCGCCTGTTACTCGTTAACTTGTGAAGCCGTGATAGTTATCCTTCGAAGTTCATTATATTTGCTACAACTCTGAATTTTTTCACGTTTCTACAATAAACCGTATAGCCAGGAGAGGGTACGCGCTACTCGGACATAAATTTGCGCTTTAAAGCTTAATATTTCTCAAACGGAGCCTTAAATCAAAAATGATCTTCCTACACCCACAATATTTTTAAACGAACAATCCAACGATATCCCACTATGGTGTATAGGCGAGAAAAAAAATCTCAATCAATCCCTCGCTATGGTGTAGGCGAGAAAAAAATGCATCCGTAATTTAGGTATACAGGTGGTACCTCGTACACTTAAACAAAAATTTTATTTAAGGATTTTATCAAGTGGCTCCCCATCCGTCTCCGTAGGAATGCTCACATCCTTTCACTTCTTTACTCAGTGCTGTTCAATCCTGCCACACCCCGTTATCTCAAAGAGCGCTTTATATTCTTAAGTGACTCCCACAGTCGGGCACTACGGTCTGATCAGAGCTTGACGCTGAAGACACCAAGTCATACGACAAGGTTCTTCAGCAACTCATTCACTGTAAGGGCCGTCCGGCTGTGGAATGATCTGCCGATCTCAATTAGGCGTTCTCCATCTCCAGCAATCTTCAAAAATAGGGTAAAAGAGCTGTATCTTTCTCTGTAAATTAAGTTTTTAATAAGTACATGATTGCTTTTTCTTTCTATGTAGGTATATTATATTCATTATATCCTACTCTTACATATAGGTATGGTAACTTATTTATGTAGTAGTATATAACAATTATTTAAGTAAGATTTATGTAAGTTTATTATTAAGTTTAAGTATGTACTATTCATATTTTCACCAACTACCCGTCTCCCTTTCTCCTTCGGAAACCTTTCCGTCACAAGGTTGTCTGGAAGAAATTGCTGTTAGCAATAAGGCCGCCCATTGTACTTTTTCATTGTAACTTTCATATTTTATGTCTCGTTTCTTGTGTGCAATAAAGAATATTCTTATTCTTCTCATTCTTATTCTTTATTTCTCTGTTTTGCCGGCGTGGTAAGCATGTACCTATACCTATGCCAAATTTCAGCTTTCTCGTACTAATCGTCTCTGAGCTAAGCCGCGGACAAACAGACGCACGGACATCTCGAATCTATAAGGGTTCCTTCTCAACTACGGAACCCTAAAAATGAGTCAATAGAGGCTATTTTTAAATTTAAGACAAAATTAACGATAAATTAAAGAAGATACATACCATTTTGGTGATTATTTTGGAAGCTGTTTTGCTGGAACTCATGGTGCTGTTGGCCTGTTGAAAATTCATATCGATATCAACCAGTTAGTAATATATAATTATAAGTAAGTTAGTAATCAGTGCTGAGGGATTACTTCATCAGCAGAAAACGCTGAGTCAGCTGCCTTTTGTGGCCACTTAGATACACCACAGGCTACATCTATGGTCCTGTTTTATTTATTCGTTTTGTCTGTTGTGTGTTTAGTTTTCTTTCTGTTGTTTTGCATATTATGTTACTTATCTGCTTATTTTGTTTCTGTGATGTGTCTTCTTGGGATAATAAATGTCTTTCTTTTTCTTCTTCTGTGTATATGTTTTTATATATGAATTTTCCCTTACAAGAGTGTCATAGTTGAAAAGTGCCCAGAAAATAATATTTGAAATTACCTGACAGTTAAAACAAAAGAAATCGTTTTATTTATTTAATATAGCAATCTTTCAAATCTGAATACAGTATTAAGTGTTTTATTCCATGTTATTAGTTTAATAAACCACGTAGAGACTCTAATTACGGAAGATTTAACAAGGGATTTTTTTTTATGTAGCCTTTATGCGTCCCACTACGGGGTACAGGCCTTCTCTCAGAGATAGAGAGAGGGACAGAGTATTGGCTTATTTACCACGCGTGCCCACCGTGGATTAGCAATTTAGAGGGCTGAGGGATTTATCAAGGGACTTCACTAGATTACATGCGAGGGTTAATTGAGAGTTAATCAAGAGGTTATCTGTCCTTCATACAAAACTATTGCTTTTCGTGGGAGATTTCGATACGCAGCTACCAAATGCTGGAACAATATCCCGCCGCCATTTAGAATTTTAAAATCAATTTACACATTTAAGTTAAAATTAAAAGAATACTTGTTGTCAATACAAAAACAATCAATTTAACGAGAAGAAACTGACTTTTACTCAAACACGTAAGTAATGTCTCAATTTATTTATTTATTTATCCACTGCGCATTTAAATCACAATGCTCAATTTTCGTGAAATGCATGAAATGTTTATTATTTATTAAGTACTTGAATTAATTTAAGTCTTATTGGCCTACTTGTCATTTTATATACATTATACCCCATCTATTTGGATCTCATAAATTCAATTGTTTTCATTTGAATTTATGAGATCTTGCGTTGATTGTTCGTCCGTCACTTATGTAGGTTCTGACAGAATACCAGCGTCACGGGTTGTCAACCGGGAACCTGTGACATATGCTGCGTCAAGAACCTTTTCTTGTACCATGGCACATAGCGTCTCCACCATGTCACTTCATTACTACTGTGTGATTGTTTAGAATAAGATTATTGATTATTACTTTTTACTTCAAGCTTTTTTACTGTTTTTGCGTTTTATTACTTGTAAGATTTTATGTGTGTTTGTGGTATCGGAATAAACGTTTTTCAATTTCAATTTAATTCCTGGTTTGTTAATAGAAATGAATTTATCGGAAAATTTGGTAAGTAATTAATTTATTACCTCCATTTTGCCTTGCTGCGTTTTCGCGTTCTATCTCAAACTCGCGTTCGCGTTCCACTTCTGAAAAGTAAACGGGGTTGTAAGTAAGGTTAGAATGTGGACAGAATCCATAACAGTTTCATGATGCGCAGGCACATTAAATTACTTAAACTCATGCCTGTTGTCCTGGAAGGGTAGGCAGAGACCGGGATTTATCACTTGCCACGACCCTGACAAATCTCTTTCGCTTCATCAACATAGATTAGTCGTTGCATGCACGCTCGCCGACTTGGTTTGGTTTTAATTTGAAAATTGCGGTGTACGGAAAAGATAAATTCTGACTAAGACTTACCGAACTGGTTGTTCGGTAAGTACATACATACACTCACACCTATATCCCCGAGGGGTAGGCAGAGACCAGGGATTGCCACTTGTCACGATCCTGACAGAACACTTTCGCTTCCTCAACATTCATTAGTCGCTCCATGCACGCACGCCGGTTTCGGGTACTTTTTATCTTGCCCTTTGCTAAGACTTACCAAACTGATTGTTGTTGAAGTTACGTCCTTCTACAACAAACAATAACAATTAATTACATAAATGTTTGATTGAATGCTATTTAATCTTTAGCCTAAATTGTCTACAGTCGAAGAAAATATGGGTGAAGGGTTGTGTCTATCTTCCTGAAAGATGACACTTGGAGTTTGTCATTGACAACGATTTTAGTTTGATTCTTAACTTAATACCGGATAAACTTAGTTGTTTTTTTGTCGTAAGAGTCCAACCAGATTCGCAGAGCTTAATCTTGGTGAGTAGAGACAGAGCTCGCGTCGTCGGTTGCTCGTCACTGAGACGAACCTGCTCGGACTCTTCCGATAAAAACCAATTAAGTTTATCAGGTAGGTATTGTGTTAATAATGTGTAGTGCTTCGAAAATTTTTGTTTGATTTTATTTGTACCATTTTTTATATTTTTTCTGGTTTTAATAAGGTTTAAGATTTAAGGTTAAACCAAGATAAATATTGGTTTAAACAATATGAATGCATAAAATGGACATTCTTTTAAGTAGGACATAAATTTGTGCGATATTTGTAAAGCGCGTAAAGCACGATTTAATTATTGTTTATTTCTTGTGATATCGGGGTTTACATAATTTATATATAACCCGATATGTTGCAAAGAATATAAATACAAGAAAAAACTGCTGGAACAGAACTTGTTCTACAAAACTCTGTTTCAGAAATTGAAATAACCCTGTATTAAATTTTAGTGGAACTGAAATATTTGAAATTGTTAAAAAAATATCGTCAATAAACCAGTTAAATTTAGGCCTATACCCAGCAGTGGGTTGATGGTGATGATGATGATGAAACCAGTTAAATTATAAATATTTTAATCTAAAAACTGGAAACATACCGTTTTGATGACCATTCTGGAAGCTATTCTGCTGGGACTGGTATTGATTCTGTTGGGACTGATATTGATTCTGTTGTTGCTGTTGACCTGTTTAAAATTATCATAAATTATCATGTTCCTCTTACAGAATAGATATAAGCTCGCCTTAGTACATGTTATTTCTTATGTAATTATGAACTGGAGACATACCGTTTTGATGACCATTCTGGAAGCCATTCTGCTGGAATTGATTTTGATTCTGTTGTTGCTGTTGACCTGTTTAAAATTATTATAAATTACTTAAATTATTATGTTTCTCTTACTGCGATAAGCTTACCTTGTACATACACCACAGGCTACATCTATGGTCCTGTTTTATATGTTATTTTTTTTGTCTGTTGTGTATTTAGTTTTCTTTCTGTTGTTGTGCATATAATTTTACTTATCTGCTTATTTTGTTTCTGTGATGTTATCTTGTTGGTATAATAAATGTCATTCTTCTTCTTCTTCTTCTTGTTTATACATGTTATTTGTTATGTAATGTCCTGTTCAATGTTTCGCGTGCAA
This sequence comes from Yponomeuta cagnagella, assembly GCA_947310995.1. Taxonomy (NCBI): domain Eukaryota; kingdom Metazoa; phylum Arthropoda; class Insecta; order Lepidoptera; family Yponomeutidae; genus Yponomeuta; species Yponomeuta cagnagella. Next base: position 17,769,750 of record OX371277.1, read on the forward strand.
TATAGAAATTTAGTGAAATCAACCAGTTTTATTTTATGTTCAATCGGTGAATATTTTAAATCCAAGTAATTGTGATAGCAAATTTTTGTTACTACTGCCTAGGACCTAGATCAATAATCCAGGACTGTAATCGATTTCGGCAAAAAACGACCGTTTTATGGCACAAATACCTTGAGTTCCTTCGTCTTTCGTTCCAGGTTTTTGAAATAACCATCACAGGGGCTTATTGTGTTATTAAAGAAGGCTTGTTATTATTTTTTCACGAAAATAGGTGGGTTCGAATGTTTCGATTTGGGTTGTTTTAATTGTCTTTTATTATTTTATTGCAATACCTGCTAATGTTCTCTTAAAACTTAGGTTAGCTGGTAGATAATGCTAAGTGGTATTAAGCTCGCCTATGTGCAAAACTGCCTGTTTTAAATGCAATAAAGGATTTAATAATAATAATAATAATTGTAAATTCAACAAATTTACAACTTTCAGAGACAATGACTTTTAAATCCCTATCGGAGACGGAAACCTACTAGTACCTTGGTATATCACAGTCTTTGGGTTTTGTGGATATTTAATATCAAACAGGCGATGAAGGAGCGCTTCTTTAGTCGCCTGACAAAAGTACTTAACAGTCTTTTTCGGGAGGCAACAAGGTGCGCGCTTTCAACGCTTGGGTGATGCCCCTACTCATATACTCCTTTAGGTATACTAAGGTGGACTCAAACTGAACTGGACGCCCTGGACAGGAGGGTCCGTCTCATGCTTACAGCACACCGTATGCTACACCCACGCTCATCTGTTATGAGACTATACATCCCGCATCGGGATGTTGTGTCAGTGGACAGGAGTCTCACGCCGCTCTCCTTGGCAAACGAGAACTGGCGCAAGCCAACGGTGCTCAGCATCGAGGATCGCAAGAACGTGTGGAAGAGCAAGGAGCTTCACGGGCGGTTCTATCGGGCCTTGACAGGGCCCGATGTGGACCTGCTCGCATCGGTGAACTGGATACGTTTCGGTGACCTTTTTGGGGAAACCGAAGGTTTTGTCTGTACAATTGCTGACGAAGTCATGATGACGAACAACTATCGGAAATATATCCTGAAGGATGGTACGTCGACATCTGTCGAGCATGCCGCCGTCCCGGGGAGTCACTCAGGCATATTATTTCCGGTTGTTCTCATCTGGCTAACGGTGAGTACTTGCACAGGCATAATCTAGTAGCCAAAATCATTCATCAGCAACTTGCTCTCCGATACGGTCTTGTAAGTCGTAATCCGAGGTGCCGTACTATAAGTACACACCGGCGACGGTTCTCGAAAATGGTCATGCTACGCTCTATTGGGATCGGTCTGTCATCACGGACAGCGGAATAAGCCTGACATCGTGCTGACAGATCGATTGATGCGCCAGACAGTGCTCGTCGACATCACCATCCCGCATGACGAGAACCTCGTGAAGGCCGAGAAGGACAAGCTTAGCAAGTACCTTGATTTGACCCACGAGGTTACCGCCTTATGGGATGTGGATTCGACAACCATTGTCCCGATAGTCGTATCGGCGAACGGTCTCATAGTGAAGAGTCTTGACCAACATCTTAAGGCTCTCTCGCTAGATGGCTGGATCAAGGGGCAGATACAGAAGGCGGTGCTCTTGGACACGGCGCGCATCGTCCGGAGATTTCTCTCTCTGCGGCCCTAACTACCGGTAGCTTGAGCCTAGCTCCGTTACCGGTGGCCAACTAGGATAGGTTTATAAAATATATTTTGTATTTTTTTACTTTTATAAACCTATTCTAAGTCATGAAAATAAATAAAGAGAATAATAATAATACTTAGGTACAAGAAAGAATCAAATAAAAACTAAAGTATACTCTTTTCAAGTCATCTTTGCGCGCGGCTCTATGTGTGCGTGCACTTGTAATTGTACAGGGCCTCGGACGCGGCCTTGCAGGGACGCCGCACGCTTGCGCATTATGGCAACCAAAACTCAGTTATATTTTTTTCAGATTTTAAATACTACTTATCCCGAGCTGTGGTAGCGGAGCGGTAGAACGCCGTCTTCTCATTCGGGAGGTCGTGGGTTCGAATCCCGGCATGTACCAATGACTTTGTTTTCTAAGTTACGTACATTTGTGAAGTTATAGTAGCAATACCACTCGCTAACGGTGAAGGAAAACATCGTGAGGAAACCATAGTGTCTGAGGTATTTACATACCTCAGCACTTGCTACGTACAATGGCCCGACTATGAGGCTAAGTGCGGAAATCTCTAGTCGAACTAGAACTACTACTTATCCCTTAGAGAGTAAAATGTATTTTAAAACACCTGATTTAGCGTTAATGTCAGAGAACCCAGTACACAGTTTAGAATATGTGCTGTCGCCGTATCCTACGTAATGAATAAACTTTACTTATTAACAGTGAAAACCTCGCACGCTAGGGTTTACTCATGTCGGTTACCTTCCCCGTTAGCGAGTAGTATTGGTAGTTTAAATTCTTAACTGTAGATATAATATAGAAAACACTTTATTGCACGCAAAAAAAATATTAGACAGATATTTCCAATATTATTGTACGTAACTTAGAAGATATCGGGATTCAAACCCACCAGCTCTGGAATGTGAGGCCAGCGTTCCACCGTTACCTAACCACCGCCCTAACTTAATAACTTACCGTTCTGCTGCTGGAATTGCTTCTGCCCCTGTTGTTGGAACCCGCCATTTCCAAAATTTGGGGCTGATTCTGAAAGACAAACGTTACGACTGTTAAAACGTAGATAAACTATGTAGTTTATGCACTAATTTATGTGTGTCTGATAGGTACATGAGTTGCAGTAGCACTTAAATAATATTTAAAGTAGGAATTGATAGACTATGTAAACGAGGTAAAAGACAAAAGGCAATAAAATATGATAGTCATCATCAGCCATTTGATGCCCACTGCAGGACAGAGGCCTCCCTCATGGTTTTCATAACCATGAGGGGGTTTCGCCATAATCGCCACGCTTAGCGGGTGGGTTGGCGATCGCAGGACGCTGCTGCCCGTCTCCTGGTAATTTATTTCCTTAGTCGCCTTCTACGACATCCACGGAAGGAGATGGAGTGACGCTATTCTTAATCCGGAGCCACACGGAAGAATATAATAGTAATATGATAGTAACGGGAATAAAATACAATACATATAAATTCTAATCTCTGTATACCTATGTAACTTTTTATCCCACGAGCAGTCGCTACTACACGTTTAACCCTAGACACCTAACACTCGTTGTTTCGACGAATATGCGACAGAAAAATTGTTGCATGTTTTTGGTGCGTATGCGCCATAAAATTCTTTTTCATCACGCCTTGGCGAGAGGCAACGAATTCCGGCTTTTTTTCGAAATTTTACAAAGACACGTACAACATCCCAATTTGTGGTGAACATAAAATTAAATTGTTCTACTGAATGAGCGTAATTTTTTTCTTCTATTGTCCACAGCTTAAGTTTTCCGCTAAAATGAACAAATACTTCTTAAAATTTCTGTTTTAATTAGTTTTTTCATAAGAATATCGGTTTTTATCTGTAGAAACGAGTGCTATTTTAAATAGAAAGATATTAAATATCAGTATGTAATAAATGACAACAAATTATTTTATAAAAAATGTACCTAACATATGCCTTAATTTTCAGTGCAATAAAGGTGCCAAAAACAAAAAAAATATATTTAAAACATAACACTTCAAAAAATGGTCCTCGAATCGACGAATGCTTATGTACTATGGGGTATGTGAGAAGGTTAGGTGTCCCGGGTTAAGTAATTCCAGGGAACTCTTGTAATTGGTGTTTTATCTTATGTTACTCTGTAATATTTTGCTGTTAGTCGTCTTTGAAATTAAACAAATAAATAAATTTATGAGTTTTGAAAGGATTCGTTGACAATTAACTGAGAAAGTAGAGATCAACTGCACTGAGAAAGTAGAAATCAACTGGGTATAAAAAAAATATTCTACGTCATCTTCTTCCAATCTTAAAGTGTAGACAATAAATTACTTGGCAATAAACTACAATTCAAAAATTTGCGTTTTATTCAAATATTCATCCTGACTGCGAGGATTTTTGCTCAAGTTATCCGCTTTGTACCTCAAATATTAACGCTGTGACGATCACTATACTACTTAGAAGCTACTAACTTTACTTTATCTATTCCATTCGTGAGCAGAGAGGCTAATTAATATAAATAGACTTACGGATACATTGGATCAGGGCAAACGCCACGAAAAGGGCGCACGATTGTTTCAGAAAACTCATCTTGAAACCCAAGTCACCAACTTGACGCTCAAAATGGCTATGAAACCTTGCCGAAATTTCGGTGATACTTATAAAATTTTCACCTGAACACCTGAGCTGACTCACACGTAATATTTATATGAAATCCGCCGAAGAGACAATACGATGTGACGTACTGTAGAGTAAATAATTCGTCAACGGGAAAAAATATTTCACACTTGTGAATAATTCGTATAATTTACGAATACATAGTAATATTGCAATACATAATATTGCAGCCTATATGCGTCTCCACTGTTATGTAGAGCCCAGGGAAGAGAGAAAGAGACTATGAGGGCTTAATCACTACGCGTGCCCACCGCGAATAGGAAAGTACAAGCGTTGAGGTATGCAAACACTTCAAGCATTCAGGCTTGCTCATCATGTCTTACTTTTTTTCAAAGGTTACCCAAAAGTTCTCAAAACATTGTCACGGTAGATCCTGTTCATCTCAGTTTCGTAGGTAGCATAAAATATGATATATAGAGATACATACATACATACGTCAACACACGCCTGTATCCCAGAGGGGTAGGCAGAGACCAGGGACTGTCACTTGCCACGATCCACGATAGAGAAACAATCGTATGAAAATCAAGCGTATTATGTAACACTTACTTTAAAATAAGGGGGTAGGCAGAGACCAGGGACTGCCATCTTGCCACGATCCTGGCAGATCATTTTCGCTTCTTCAACATTCATTAGTTTCGGGTACTTTTTATCAGTGATCTGTCAGGATCGTGGCAAGCAGCAGTCCCTGGTCTCTGCCTACCTCTCTGGGATACAGGCGTGAGTTTATGTATGTGTTTATGTATGTACTATGAAATGAGATGAAATGAAATTTATTTCACTTGTTCAGCATTTACATGGTACAGTAAGTAGGATTAACTGTAAGTAATGGTACCATGTGAGAATAGGTTCACCACCCTCCGTACTAATATAAACTGTATTACGGCAGGGTAGTACCACATCCCTAAGAAAAAATTATTTACAGGCGAAAGTTGTTGAAACCTTTGCCTGATAAACTATGCAACGGTGGAAAATGGATTACATGTATGATAGGATTATAGTAATCTAAGTAATCGCCGTGTCGCACCGAATTAAGAATAGCGTCACTCCATTTCCTCCCGTGGATGTCGTAGTAGGCGACTAAGGAAATAAATTACCAGGAGACGGGCAGCAGCGTCTTCCTGAGATTCCAACCGCATACTGCGATCGCCAACCCACCTGCCAAGCGTGGCGATTATGGCAAAACCCCTCATGGTTATGAAAACCATGAGGGAGGCCTATGTCCTGCAGTGGGTGTCAAGGGGCTGATGATGATGATGAATCAAACAAAAGAGAAATTAATATTTAATGCGGTTGACATTTGCAAAACAGCAAAAAACAGCATTATAGTTTTCAAGAAACATTAGATACCTTGCAAACATAATAGTACTTATAATTGGCATATATATGGCATAATATATAATCATATATACGTATATATACATATTTATTTATTATATAAGATACTTTGAAACTATTAACACCTATACGTATAACTATATTTTTTACTACAATATATTTATATTTGGTATATAAATAAACTACGTAACATTTGAAATATTTTCCGTAGTTTGATAGTTTATGTTGAAATACAGTATAAGTGTTATTAACGTAATTCCGGAATCACTTACTTGAATTTTTGTCGGAATAGTCCGACCAGGTTTCTCTCTTTCTAAGAGAAAGCCTGTTCTTTGCAGTAGGATATAATAAGTTGGCTGCTTTTGCTGTGCAAAATTCACTACCATTTCAATAAGTTTTTTTGTGATCTAGGAATGGATTATTCAGATGTTTTACTACGTTAAGGCAGGCCTATGGTAACTTATAAATAAACTGAGGCGTAGTCTGTAGGACATTTTTCTACGTATTAAGCATTTGTGTAATTAATGTTCGTTTGTATTATTGGTAATTAAACATCATCTACATACGATACGAAAAGAAGTGGAACTTGTAAATGTTCTGTAAATATATATTTTTAAATAAAACTAATTTTAACTTATGTACAGGTGCGTATTATTATGTAGCGCTGGCAAGTACAAAAGTTTATACTTATGGAGTACCTATATTCAAACAATATTTAATGTTATTATGGCGAAATTGTTCATCGAAACCATTCGTAAATAAAGTGAATCTGAATATTGCATATTTCACATTTCATCATCATCATCAGCCATTTGACGCCCACTGCGGGACATAGGCCTCCTTCGTGGTTTTCATAACCATATGGGTTTTTGCCACAATCGTTTCGCCACGCTGGGCAGGCCGGATAGCGATCGCAGTATGCTGGCGGAGTCTCAGGAAGACGCTGCTGCCCGTCTCCTGGTAATTGATTTCCTTAGTCGCCTTGCTGTGTGGCACCGGATTAAGCGTCACTTCATTTTACATTTAGAAATATATATTTTTTATATTACGCTGATAGCTAACTCAAATAAGCTTGAAATGACCCAGACTGTAATTTTAGCACGTCCTTTATACAGGCATTTGTAGGATTTCCATGAAAATCGGTTACCTGTGACACTCTATTCAACCTTTGCCTATATCCGTTGTGATCCATTAAGATATCTAGGGATTGAAATATTGTCAAATGTAAAACTTTTAACAATAAAATCCAATAATCCAATAATACAATAAGAACTAACCTCCACACATCACAATCACTTGTCCTGGTCCCAAACTAGGATACCCTGTGCTATAGTAACCAGGCAAGGATATCACAAACGTGGAAATACTCCCAGACAAACATAAACATACATAAATTCACATCTGCATTCCGGAGGGGCGGACAGCGACCAACGTACGCCATCTTCCACGATTTTGACAAACTTCGTTTGAGGTAGTATTTTCTAAGGTTAAAACGAGCACTATACATAATAAAAACTAAATTTGAACGGATATTCACTCGTGAAGTTTTTCATGTTACATTTTTCCAAAGTTTTGGTACTTTTGCAAGTGCCGTGGTCTCGGTAGACTGAGTAGACAGGCGTCTTTTTGAAAGCATTAACTGTTAGTTTACTAACCTCGGCAAAAATTATTAAGTTACGTGTCAAAAATATTTTGGCAAATTTTGTAGTCCAATTTAAATTAAAATAATTGCCGTTCAAATTCTAAAAAATGTTTAGAAAAATACACATGTATGTTTCCACTCTAATCAGAAATACTTATTAAAAAAAAACTGGAGTCGCAATTGAATTAGTAAATACATGCACAACTAATATAAGGCACACTCAAAGACTGATCTAATATTACACTTCGCAGTTTGAATCAGTAGAATATTTAAGTGTGATAACTCGTTCTAATTTCACATTTACATCGAACCTTTTACGCAAACTGTGTGATGAAAGATGACAAATGTTTGTATTGGAGCGTGCGTGTGCCGGTGAAGAACATATAACATTTGAATCTAGTGAGTGTAAATTGACAGTACGCTTTTCAAGACACGGCCGCAAGGTGTTCCAATTTTTGTAGGAGTGTGACACAAATTATTTGTGCAAAGCACGACCTTCCTAAAACCAAATTAGAGTTCTAAATTCGTGTGTACTCAAGGGACTATGGTTTTGTTTTGAAACAAATGGGATCGTCCACAATAATTATATTCGTTACATTATTTATTTTGTATTGTTCTTGTTACTTTTTAGGGTTCTGTATCCAAAAGATGCCAAACGGTACCTTTTTATTATGCCTGTGACGTCCATCTATCTGTCAGTCTGGCCTTATCTCTTGAATCGTTATAGCTAGGTAGTTGAAAATTTCAAATAATCCTTACTATATATTATATTATAAACGCGAAAGTTTGTATGTATTGATAGATATTTGTTACTCTTTCACGCAAAAACGGCTTAACGGATCCGGATGAAATTTTGCACAGAGATAGATTATAGTCTGGATTAGCACATTGGCTATTTTTTATCCCGGAAAAATACACATCATTATTGCCACGCGAACGAAGTCGCGGGAAACAGCTAGGTATGTACATAGTTATACTCCAGTATTGTCGGGTTTTGCGATCATCTGGTTCAGAACCGTATATAAAATCAAATCAAACCAAATTTTTTATATTCAAAATAACACAGAAACTATGACTTATTGAACGTTACAAGTAAAACATGAAAACGTAGATGGAATAAAGGTGCAAGTAAACGAGATTGTGGTGCTAAATACGAGTAATATTGTGAGCAATAAAAATTCTAGAAACTATAATTACATGTAATAATACAATTAACTTAATAGGGCCATAAGCGGTGAGCAATTTGTCAACATTGAATGAAGAGCTTCACTAGAAAAATTGCCGAGAAATGATCGACTTGGACCGTAATTATATTACGGCCTGCAATTGTAAATGATTAGTGTCAGAAATAATGTCCACCTATGTTTATGTGGCGTTGTAATTATAGTAAGAGCACTATTAAAACTACAAGAAATGTTAAAATGCAATATTTCCAAGGGTAAAATGTGGAACGAGAAACCTTCTGCTAATACTCATACTTAACGTTCGTCGGAATGAATTAGGTTCTTACTAAACTGTTATTAGTTAGATTATGTGGCACAAATTTTACTTGTTCCAGAAAGTTCTACTCCTGATTTGTTTCTGGTGTCACGATTTGAGGATAACCAGATAGAAAATATTTATTTCAATCTCAAACCAATTTCTTGATAAACCAGCACTGAAACATATATTTAGTAAAATTCTGAAATCGAAAACTGAACGTTAGTGATTTTATCGTCTGGTTTTAAGTGTTTTCAGAATTTATGAATAAAAGATAAAATGTTTTAGGGTAACCATGAAATTGCATATGGGATTAATTAGTATTACATGTTTCGAAAAAAATCAAATAAGAATCAGAAATAACCGTTGTCCTTCATTGACATCGTCAGAGTATATTTCTAAACATGGCGTAGCGTTTTTAAATCAGGTTTCTGAGAAGTTAAATTCACTGAAACTTATATTCTTTTGGAAACTTATTCTAAGACTGTATTATATTATTACGCACGTTTATTGTCAAGAACAACTGCCCAAATATTCTTAAGATTTATTAAGGCATTGTTCTCTTATAGAATACTACGAATTGTCGTTACTAATTTTATTTAATTTTCCTACAGCACAATACATGACAACTGTGTAAATAGGAGATTGTAAAATGAAGCAATTTTTTTAATGCGCGCAAAGACAATTAATTTGACAAACCGAGACTAATTTATGAATTGAATTCTGCAGTAAAGAAAACATTGTCTATAGAATAAGCATTATGGCTTATATTGCAAGCATCATCTTGATCATGCCATGTGTGAACTCCTTATTTTAGATATCTACCTAGATAGCGAACACTTTGTTGTACATTATAAAAACCGGCCAAGTCCGGGTCCAACTCGCGCACTAAGGTTCCGTACCTTTATCTATTCAACATTTGAATATTTCAAGCGTCTACCTGCTGTCCTTATTAATATCGAGCAAAAATATTCGATATTCAATTATTCAAAAAATTTAAATTCTATAATAAACAAAGGCATTCCGTGTGGTGTCGGATTATTCCGTGTGGCGTCGGATTAAGAATACCGGCACTCCATTTCCTTCCGTGGATGTCGTAGAAGGCGACTAAGGAAATAATTACCAGGAGACGGGCAGCAGCGTGTTCCTGAGATTCCAGACGCATACTGCGATCGTCAACCCGCCTGCCAAGCGTGGCGATTATGGCAAAAGCCCTCATGGTTATGAAAACCACGAAGGAGGCCTATGTCCTGCAGTGGGCGTCGAGTGGCTGATGATGATGATGATGAAACAAAGGCATAGGTACATGCGTACCATTTCAAAGTTACGTGCATCTGCGAATTTGTAGTAGCAATACCACATGTTAATGGTGAAGAAAAACATCGTGAGGAAACCCGAGGCTTGGTTGGCTCCGCACGTATTGACTTGTCTTTCCTGTGGGCTAGGCCGGCTAAGCTGTCAGGATGGTATAGGTGCTGGGCAAGCCTACTCCATCTAAAAAATAATGTCCCAGGCAATGCAGCGTCCGAGTGGTCCCTTCACCTATCTAGTGTGAGTGTGGTGCTACGGGACGCTGTATAAATCATCATTACGTAGATGCAAAGGCCAAAGTTTTTTTTTTCACTTCTAATATCAAAATCAATTTAATCTTCTAGGGAAAGGGAAATCATGTGGGGAAAGCTCTCCGTGATGTGGGACGCATGCATTTTAAATCTCAGCGCAAAGGCAAGAGATCCAAACTATCAAGCGACACTCTGGAACTCATAAGACTGAGACGTGAAACTTCAGATGCGTAAGAACCTTTAGAACGATCGACCCTTTCGATGTACGCTCCATAGAATGAATCATCATCATCATCATCAGCCATTTGACGCCCACTGCAGGACATAGGCGTCCCTCGTGGTTTTCATAACCATGAGGGGTTTTGCCATAATCGCCACGCTTGGCAGGCGGGTTGGCGATCGGAGTATACGGTTGGAATCTCAGGAAAACGCTGCTGCCCGTCTCCTGGTTTGATTTTTAATTTCAATAACTCATCGTCATCATCATCAGCCTATGCTTGTCCACTGCTGGACAAAGGCCTCTCCTATTGCACGCCACTGAACACGGTCCTCGGCTACTCTCATCTAGCTCTTGTCAGCCGCCCTGCGAAGATCATCGCTCCACCGAGTCTGAGGACGTCCTACACTACGTTTACCGATCCGCGGTCTCCACTCTAAAACTCGTCTACCCCATCGGTTATCAGTTCTTCGGATGATATGGCCGGCCCACTGCCACTTTAGCATGCTAATTTGGTGGGCTATGTCGGTGACTTTCAATAACTAATAATCAATATTTTTTATTTTATATAAAACTAGCTGTGCCCGCGACTCCGTTCGCGTACATTTCGATTTTTACGAAGCAGCATTTGTATGGGGGCCACGTCTTACCATAACTGGAGCTAGAATTTAAATAGCCTATCCTGTGTCCCAGATGTCTATATGTTTTTATACCAAATTTCATCAAATTCGGATAATTGGTTTAAGAGTTATGGAGGAACATACATACATACATACACACATACAGAAAAAAATTCTAAAAATCGTGAAATTAGTTTCAGTATCATATATTGAGCCTATAAACACAATATCTCTGAAAACAAACTAACTTACTCCATGACCGACCCTTACAGATTTATTATTAGTATAGATAATTGTTTTGCCAATTTAAATTTAAAAATTTTTGGAACGTAACTTAATAGCTTTTATGTAATTTTTGCCGAGGTTAGTAAAATAAAAAGATCATGTCTAGCGCTCGTGTTAACCTTAGAAAATACTATGATATGCAATGCTCGCTAACAAACCTTGAGACTAAAGTTCTATTTTTCGGTGAGTTTTCTCGACTGGGGGCAATTTTGAAGCAAGCAATTTTAAAGAAGACGAAGATACGACAGCCCGCTGTCAGCAACAATTTGACAGTGCTACTAGCTGACTCTGCAAGCATTATATAGGTATTATTTTTGTTGCACTAACCCGTGCTGAGGACAATGTCGCTGCCTGTACGTAATACAGAGAAGTTTGTAAAGAGGCTCGAAATTTCATCGATGCTTGCACTTGCCCATTAGCTCAGTTGGAAGAGCGCTGGCACGGTGAGCCAGAGGTCACGGGTTCAAGTCCCGGCATGGGTGGAATTTTTAGCCTCTAAATAGGTTTCTGCAAACATTGTTTTGCTATAATAAGTAGCCTTCAACCTATTCTCAGACTTACCAAATAAACAGAAAAAAATGATAAGAATCGGTGAAGGCGTTTCGGAGGAGTTCAGTAACAAACGTTGTGACCGAGACACGAAATTTTTATGTATTAGATTATATTTTAGACAATTTACGACCAGTCAGCTTTGTTCTTGTATCGGACTTAAAATACTGGCAGCGTTGCCGCGTGGGGACATGTCTTGCTGTGCAGCAATATAAGGTAAAAAGGAGCTGACCTAAAATCGACCCTTTGGAACTCCTCTCTCAAGCCACTGTAACTCTGATGCGACCCTGATCTCTGATGATGTCTGGAATTAAAGCCAGTTCGTTGAATTGATGCATGAGTTGTAGGTTTTAGAATAATTATGTTAATTAAGGACTTTGAAAAGACTAAGTTTTTTGCCCATTTTTTCTTCAAAATTATCTAGATTTTGAATGGACAAAAAACAATTTTTTCTCCAAATGGACACTTAGTTTAACTTCTAATGTTCATTAAGTCGCAGTTTCTGTGCTACTTTGAACAAAACATTTTTGAATTTTAATTTAGAATTTGAGTAAATATTTTATTTCTGCGTTATTTTGAATGAAAAATACTTTGATAGACCATAAACACATTTGGGCGGTCATGAGCTTAAATCTTGGCGTATACCAATGACTTTGTTTTCCAATTTACGTACATTTATGAAGTTGTAATAACAATAGTTACCATTCGCTAACTGTGAAGGAAAATATTGTAAAGAAATTTAAGTGTCTGAGTTATTTACATACCTCAGCACTTGCTACGTACAATGGCCCAACTATGAGGCTAAGTGCAAAACATATCAGATCTAACTAGAACATAATATTATGTAGAAACAAAAAATATTCTTATTATTTTCTATTGAAATTTTCCTTTATAGGTTTGTAAAATGACAAAATAAATTAAAAACATATGTAATTTCTTATCTAACTCTTTTATTTAATGGGATACATAATTTCTCTGCGATCGCGAATACTTTTAAAGGATTAAATAAATTCCATATTAAAAAACAAAAATAACGGACAGCAGTGCAGTAAATAAACTAAAAATACAAAAACAAGATATTTTTTAATTACAACTTCAACTCAGAACAGATGGTCCTGCTTCACTCGAGTGAGTAGATAATATAAGTTTATAATCATTACGTATTTCTTTAACAAACAGCTAGAAAAATCTGTATCATGGGAGCCAGTGATCCTCTGTACACCAGTGGATGGCCATTAAGCACTATACATATGAACAAAGTACGGTCGTCCTTTATAACTGAAACGGTGGAACAAGAAAGTAAAAAAAAGTTAGATCTCTTGTTGTTCATTCTAGTTCTTTTGTTAGATCGATGGTCAAAACTGTCTCTCCGTCTGGAAGGAATTCGACTGAAAAGAAAAACAAAATTTTTGTTCATTATTTTTGCACTGACATGAGTTTGCAGTCTTGTAGAATTTAAGATGCATGATCTTGTGGAATTTAATGAGGTATGTACTAATAAAAAATATTTTTTATGAGGACACAAACATCTTAGATCGCAAAATAAATTAATTACCTGATGCAAAGGGCGGTGGCGTATCTGGAAATAGCAAAAAAGTTAATGAGTATTTTTAATTACTCGTTATGATCATATACAGTTACATTTAAGGGTGTAATTGCAATTGTTTACTAATCTTAATTAAACAAGAGTTTAATGATTTACACATTATATTACATAAATACATTTAACGGGTTTAATCGCTATTAGATTGCGATTGCGATTCAGTCTACCCGTGACCATGGCCGCCACGACGTTGCCGATATGTCAAGAATTGAGGTAACTAAGTTTAACTAATTAATAATCGCGATCGTTAAATGCATAACTGTACAATGTATGAGCATCGTATACTTTATACTTTATTGCACACATAAAATTACACGAATAACACAAAACATTTACAGGCACAAATGTATCTATTTATTAATTTTTAATTAGTGGTTTTAAGTTTTTTGTTTTTAGCGGTAAGCCCTACCTGCATGACACGTTTCCTTCATTTGGCGTGGAGGTGCTATTTGAAAACCAGCGCTGTTTCAAATAGAAACACCAAACGCTGAAATAGTATCATTATCACATGCACACTCCTTTATTTTTTTATTATTGTATGTAAGCATGTTTGTTTGTGGCAATAAATCATTCATTCATTCATTCAAATCATAAAAAATACTAGTGCTACACAGAGGCGGATACATTCTGACCAAATTCTGATGCGGCTCTGACGTAGACTACTTTGACCTTAGCTAAACAACATAGCTAGATGGTAAGATAAGAATATTCTTTATTGCACACAAGAAGTGAGACATAAAATATGAAAGTTACAATGAAAAAGTACAATGGGCGGCCTTATTGCTAACAGCAATTTCTTCCAGACAACCTTGTGACGGAAAGGTTTCCGAGATGATCAGCCGTAGCACTGTGGAGCAGAAGGCAAGGAACACCACTGCTCTGCATTACTTACCAAATTTAGAAGAATGGAAATGTTAAATCATTCGAATAACGTTCTGACGAATGACTGAATTAAAGGTATGAGAATCAACACTCAGTTTTCTTCACGATATTTTTCTTCACGGCAAGACAATGTAATCTAAAATTCACGTAACTTAGAAAACTAGGTAATTGGTACGCTACAGGATTCGCACCTAGATCTTTACGAATGGGAACTGACTCCTGTCAACTGCGCTACCACCGCTCTACAATGATATACCACTGTGAATGATATTCCGTTAACGTTTCCATTATTGAATACATACTTAACATATACGTACTTTTATTTAAAACTTACCGGGCTGGTCGCTATTGCCTTCGTTATCAGTATTACTCTGGAATTGGGCTTGAGTTTGATTGTCGACGTCATTGTTTCTATTTTTTCCGTGGTTTCCTTGACTCTGGAATTGGTTTTGTTTTTGGTTTAACCCACCATTACTGTTGTTGTTGTTTTGGCTCTGATGTTGGTCTTGGCTTTGGTTGGTGTTTCCATTGCTGCCGTTATTTCTTTTGCCGTTTGGATTCCTCAATTGGGGTTGGTTTTGGTGGTTGACGCTATTATTTCCATTATTTGCTTGGCCCTGGTGTTGTCCTTGACTTTGGTTGTTGATTCCATTTTTTCCATTCTCGGTTAGGCTCTGATATTGTTCTTGATTTTGGCTATCGATATCGTCGTTGCTGTTGTTGGTTTGGCTCTGAAATTGTTCTTGGTTTTGGCTGTTGCTATAAGTGTTCCAGTTGTTGACTTGACTCTGCAATTGGGCTTGATTTTGGCTACCGATGCCATTATTTCCGATATTAGCAGAGCTCTGATTTTGTGTCTGAAACTGATTGCTTTTGCCTTTGCTCCCGATGTTAGCTTGCTTCTGGTATTGGGTCTGAGTCTGGATGCCGATACTATTACTGCTGGTATTAATTTGGCTCTGAGATTGGGCTTGATTCTGGTTGTTTTTGCCACTGCTGACTTGGTTCTGCAATTGGTTTTGACGTTGGTTATTGCTGCCAAAACTGCCGTTGTTGGTTTGACTCTGAAACTGTTCTTGGTTTTTGTTGTTGCTATAATTGTTCCAGTTGTTGATTTGACTTTGCGATTGGGCTTGATTTTGGATACCGATGCCAATGTTTTTATTAGCAGAGCTCTGATATTGGGTCTGACCCTGATTGTTTTTGCCATTGCTCCCAGTGCTATCTTGGTTCTGGTATTGGGTCTGAGTCTGGCTGTCGATACCATTAATGCTGGTATTCATTTGGTTCTGAGATTGGGCTTGAATCTGGTTGTTGTTGATTTGGTTCTGGAATTGGTGTTGACGTTGGTTGCTGTTGCCGAAACTGCCATTGTTGGCTTGGCTCTGAAATTGTTCTTGGTTTTGGTTGTTGCTATAATTGTTCCAGTTGTTGGTTTGACTTTGCGATTGGGCTTGATTTTGGCTACCGATGCCATTGTTTCCGATATTAGAAGAGGTTTGATATTGGGTCTGACCCTGATTGCCTTTGCCATTGCTCCCGATATTAACTTGGTTCTGGTATTGGGTCTGAGTTTGGATGCCGATACCATTACTGTCGGTATTAATTTGGCTTTGGGATTGCGCTTGATTCGGGTTGTCTCTACCACTACTGATTTGGTTCTGCAATTGCTTTTGACGTTCTTTGCTGCTGCCAAAATTGTGGGCTTGGCTCTGAAATTGGGGTTGACTTTTTTTGTTTCTGCCATTAGTTTCGTTATTGGTTTGGGATTGTGCTTGGTAACCACTGCTAATTGCTGAAATATGTGATGGTTGTTGTTAATATCCATTGATTTTTGAACAAACATGCAAAAGGGCACATATTAGGCGGGTACCTTTTCGCAATGGTACATGATGCAATAAGCTGCTCCATAGAGTTTGAAGGCATTGTTATGCTGATTTTGAATTTTTCAATGGAACAACGTAACGCTACAATAGTATTGACGATAAGTGAAACCCTCAGATTAGTAGGAGAGTTTGGGGAATTCCTTGCATGAGTTTCTAATTGGTAGTTGAGAGATAAACAGAAAAGTCCTGATTAATTTTTCAGTTACGATACGCTTTGTTTGAGTGTTAAAATAAAATCTTTCATCGTGCCCTGCGTGCCCTAATACCTGCACTCAGCAGGGCTTAATGATTGCAGCTGATAAGGCAGTCAGCGTTGCAAATTTCTGGGCCGTAACTGTTTAATGAAGACTTTAATAAAAATTGTTTTGCAATCGATACGCTACAAAGAAGACGTGAAAAGGTCCAAGTGAGTATTTTAAATCCAATACTTTTTAGCGGCAAACCCTTATCTCTGCCTACCAATCTGGAATACAGGTTTCTCTTTACGTATTTTAAATCTAATACTCAAAGTATATTAGATAAAAACATTTGCTCATATATTGGCTGCCATACAACATAGACAAAGTTTCAAGGGTTTTAGTACGTTTCATTTATACCCAGAAAATACGCCTCATGATATGCATTTTTATTTTCACATGTAATTATAATGACAGTAAGTAGCGTTTAACTATATTTAGAACAAAGTCTGGGGTAAAAAAAATTGCAGACGTTTTATTTACGTAACTATTTTGCAAAAACAATGAAACCGAATTGATGAAAACTTTAGAATGATTGATCCAAGCCCAAATGAATGATAACTTTATATGAATCAATGATCGATCCTAAAATGAACCAGACTATTAAAAAACCTTAATGCGATTTGCACTAGCTTGGATTATAAGTATGGTACAGGGTATAATGTAATTTCCTTATCTTCCCGAAAACAAAGTGTTCCACCCATCAAAAGAAACAACTTCTATTATCGATACTTTTGAGAAATGAAAAAAATATTAGCTGTTCAATAATATTTTGGGGAGGCCTTTTTCCAGCAGTGAGACACAAATACAGGCTACGTAAAAATACATACTGGTGTTGTAGGTTGAACCTTCAGATATATTTTTTGGGTATCCATTTAGATGAACAGAATAACTGTTTTTCGCAAAGAAAGTAATGAATAATTATCCATACAATTTTCATGAAGATAAGTAAATAACAATAATTATCTATACAATATAATCATTTGTTGTGGTTTCAAACTAGGGTGCCCCGTACCAGACATGCAAACATGCAAACACTCTCAAAATTTAATTGTGTTACACTACACACCATGAATTTTGGGTGGGTTGAAAGCCTTAGCAAACTGAACGTGCTACAATGACAATAAACAATAGCTCTCAAATAAGCTAGATTTTTTTTTTTAAAAAGCACATTCCAAATATATTTCGACTTAAACTCGATCTGTGGTAGCCAGCTAGAGCGGTGCGCATGCGCCGCGGGACTGCAGGTCATTATTCTGATAGATGGATAGACGGTACTAATCTGTCGCGAATCTTTAGAAACAACATTTCTCAACTCGAAAGATTTGTCAACTGAGTTATTTTTGTTTCTGAATTCTATTATTTTACATCTATACTTAAAAGTAATAATCTAAATAGGTTACATTTTCAGTTACTAATTACATAACCGCGGCTTTCAAACCACCCACATTTCACCGTGTATATATTTTTTAATGTGCTGTCTGTTCGGTTAGAAATTTCGTAGTGAATACCTAGTTACGTATTGTTACGTTCTTATCCACCGTCGTAACAGTATTTTGAATGAAAATTTACATTATACCATGTCATTGCTTTGCACTGATACAAAGTGGCAGAAAAAATAAGCAGAATATTTTCAGTAGGTAATTCCATTTAAGGGTTG
This sequence comes from Yponomeuta cagnagella, assembly GCA_947310995.1. Classification (NCBI taxonomy): domain Eukaryota; kingdom Metazoa; phylum Arthropoda; class Insecta; order Lepidoptera; family Yponomeutidae; genus Yponomeuta; species Yponomeuta cagnagella. The sequence goes on from OX371277.1 coordinate 17,788,078, forward strand.
GCCACTTCAAAGGCCTTACAAGTTTGGGATAACACTGTTTTGGAAATAAGAACACAATTACCGTTGTTTAAAATGTTGGACAAAAGATTAGCCAGATTTTCACGTTCCACGACAACCTCCAGTGCCAGTTCAACATCTGAAATGTGAAAAATTTCGAAAAACACATTTAGTTCGAAAAAGAAATCATTATTATTAGTAATACTTACTTTTAGAAAAGCATTTTAAAAATAGTAGGTAGGTACAACTATTAAGTAAGGTGAGAAAGAATAGATGGGAGAGCAGCTGTATTGATTGAAATTACAAGCGTGCTTAATGCCAGAAGCATTCTCTTTCAGTTAACCTAGCAATAGAAACAGCAATTTTTTACTAAGTGACATTGGCAGAACGAAGGTTGGCGCTAGCAAGTAATAATGAAAAACCAGCCAAGTGCGAGTTGGACTCGCGCACGAAGGGTTCCTTATCATTATCTATGCAACATTAGACCAAGACCGTATTTGAGAAAAGCGCCATCTATAGAAACCAACAAGAAGCGTTTAACATTTCCCTCTTTTCAGAAGCAGAGGCTCTACATCTAATCGTGTATTATTTTTACTGAATTAAAGCTAAATAGATTATTTATTATTGTTTATTTATTATTATTATTTATTTGGGAAACTTGCAGCTTACATAATAAATGGACAGAGACTTAGAATAACTACACATGAGCTAAGAATAAGTTTCCGCACATAGTAACTAAGTGGCAAACATGTGCAAGTGAATGAAAAATTTACAGTAAGTTTAACCACACTACACACTACAACACCGAGGGCGCGTCGTTGAATGTTCGCAAATTGGAAAAAGAATAAAAAGTTCACCACTACTCTATTAGACAAAATTAAATAACTAGGTACCTATCTCCAGGGAGAATACTTCTTGTTCACGTGTGTTATCGTAGTGTTATCGTATCATCTTTATGAATAAAATTACTTACTACTTATTTAAAGGCATGACATCGGTGCTGTAAAGGTTACATAGATGGCCGCTAGATGGCGAACGCTGTCTTTACACAACGTTTGTTGTATGGGGGGGCCCAATTAAATATTTATTTAATTCTGTTTTTAGTGTTTGTTGTTATAGCGGCAACAGAAATACATCATCTGTTATAATCCCTCAAATACTTTGTTACCTAGCTATCACGGTTCATGAGATACAGCCTGGTGATGGACAGACAGATAGATAGATAGACAGTCGGACACTAAAATCTTAGTACTTAATAGGTTCCCGTTTGGCACCCTTTGGGTACGGATCCCTAAAAATCATAATTGATATAAAATTCATAAAATTATAGAGCAAACTATTCATTTCATAGATAAAAACAAAATTTTCTAAGTGTGTTTGTGATAGCGCAATTCTGAACATCCAAAATTTCGTGTGGTTTTGTTAATGTTTCCAACCACTCGTCTCTCTTTCTCCATCGGCACCCTTTCCATCACACGGTTATCTGGAAGAAATTGCTCTTAGCAATAGGGCCGCCCATTATACTGTATTAATTGTACCTTTTATTTGTGTGTTATGTTTCTTGCCTGCAAAAATTAATATTCTTATCTTATCTTGGCGCTTCAATTGGCAATACAAATTCGCGTATTTGCAGGCGATTTATAATACACTGCAGGTTTTACAAACACAGTTCTAAGGATTCGTCAGTAAACTCGGCAGTGTGTGGATAATATTTTCCAAACGGGTAATTTGCATTTTAAAAAACGAAAAGTCACAACCGTGGAGGACATTTTGAACTCCAATAATTTTCCACCTTAGGTGTTTGCACGCTCACTGAATAGTAATCATGAAATAATCATTAAATTAAGTAATCTGTCATTATTTATCTCAAGGGGAATCATAAAATGTGAGTGGCCAACTAAGGCGCCCTAACCCTAACGGCCGTCCTAACGCCTGTCCCCGGCGACTAACGCCGCGGCTAGGGACAACACTAGCCGCGGCGTTAGTTGTATGACGTTAGTTGTACCTGCAAGTGCTGGGCATACGTAGTTCAACCAAAAACATGTAACTAAGCGCTAAACAACCGGATTATCCAGTTGTATTGTATAATTCATGTGTCTATTATTAAGGTGTTGTGTGGTCTGTATCAAAATTTTCTGCTCAATTTCGAATGCATAGATAATAAAACCTACCATAGTCATCGCCACCTCCGTTCACACCTTCACCCGAATTGTTGTTGCCCGCTGAAACAAATTTAGAAAATAGAAGCTGAGGGTGAGCGCTGGTAGCCTAGTGGGTAGAACATTGGACTCGGAAGCAAGAGACCCAGGTTCGTTACCAGTGCGGACATCTACCTATGACTTTGTTTTCAGAGTTATCTACATTCCAACCTAGCTACCTTGCAATGAGTCATAATGTGGACTTTGGATCCCACCTGCTAAGTAGGTAGTTAATATTCGACAATCAGTTTGTTGGTTATTAATAGTTTCCGTGTTGTTTTGGACTTATGAGAATTTTTTTAGTAATAGCAGCGCCATCTAGTGATGAGTAACAAGATTAAACAGTCTTGTTCTTTCTGGTCGTGTCCTCATGACTAAGGGATGTGACTATGGGGCAGCTTCGGCCACCAACGCTCTTCATTCGGACCGATTAAGCGCCAGTTATATGGCTGGCGCATAATCGGGTTGTAGGGTCCCTCCCGTAGCTTGAAACGATTAAACAGCAGCAAAAATTTTAAAAAAACGTTTTAAAATTTTTCGATGTTGTGTTTTTTGTTGGAATTATACTGATTTCATATAATTAGCCTGTGACGCCCGCGCAAATAAGACGTATTGAATCAGGGAACATAGAATCAGACATACTTACGAGCCAAATACATTATCCATTTCTACCTTATTCCTTTTAGGCTCCGCCGCAGTTGGGTAAAACACAAACATTAATTGCGTTTTTGGACTGTGTAACTATAACCGTCTGTTTACGCTATGTTTGTTTTTGTTTTTCAGGAACTGCGCATTTTAAAGCCATGTATAATCAAGGCACGGCCTCGATGGAAAAACCGTTAAAAGTGGACATTTTCTTTATAATTTCTGTAATTTTTTTAAGGTGATATAAATAGAGGTTTTGATGTTTAAAATTGCGACGAAAATTCCGCTTATCATCGCCGTTCTTTTCTTTTGAGCTGTTGTCAAACGCGGATTCTACGAGAAAGCCTCTAGATATATTTGACATGTCATTCATGTCATCAGTCTACTCATACTAGTATTCTTAGAAGCTGTGTCAAACTGTTCCTTTTTTCTTAAACTATTTGACATAGCTTTTAGAAAATATAATATTGTCTTTATCAGTCAGTCAATTCTTATTGTTACCTATTGGCCATTGCAAGTTGTTTTTTGTCGGTTATCATAATTTCTGCATTAAAAACTGAATAGAAAATTTATTCCACTATTCTATTAATACTATCGATTAAAAAAATATATATTTTTACGTCTTACGTAGGAAAACATCCTGAATAATATAATTATTTATAACATTTACAATTTATCTATATGAATTCCTACACAATTTTGTCGTGTGGTGTACAAAATGGATAATCTGAAAACAGTATCTTTAAAATTAAACCACTCTTAAGCAGCAAAATCTATAAAAGAAACATTATTTTTATAAAATGTTTCATACTATCTTATCTTGAAACTTGACGCGGTAAATTCATATGATAAATAGAAAAAAATATGTATTTTATTTCCAACATTTGCTTATTAGAATTTATCAAATTATCGATCTACATCTTACACCACACCCTGTAGTTTCAATAATTACTTAACATAGAAACAAAGTCATCTCATTAAGTAAGCCATGTTCATAATATTTTTTTGATAAAAGGGCGTCTAAGAGGGTCTGAAAGTAATAGGATGATTTATGTATGTATGAATTTATTTCAAGAAAATGGATTGACATAAAATTGTATGTTAAAAACAAAAAGTTATGTTAACTGATATTAATGAATGCGTTATCCACTACTCAATGAAGAAATTAGTGTAAAATTTTATTCAAGTGAAATTTTGAAGCAAACTTAAGAAAAGCGTAATTCAGAACAATTAGTCAAGAACAGTACACAGAAATGAACAACTAGTGGAACTGTATCAAGAAATAGAAAGGGAATAGTAGAGCGCATTCATTAATTCTAAAACGGAAGCTACAATTTGCGATGCTATTAAGAAATATAGGTTTTATGTCAGTTATTTGATGTGTGAATTAGTCTACGCGGAGTCGCGCGCCCATATCGGTACAGTTGATAAGCCGGTAGCAAAGGGACGGCGCGTCTGACCCGTAGTACTCTGTGTTGGACGGGTACTTCGAGGCTCAGGTTATAAACTACCTGAGGACAATCGAAATAATTAGAAAATGGCTTGTAGTAGAGCATCAGCAATAATAGTCTAGACTTTATAAGAAGTAAAAGAATACTGTCTAGTAGCAACAAATAGGAGAATAAGCCTTTGTAAAGCATGTAACGCCACTGGCAGTTTAAGTTCTTCAATCAAGGTTTCTTGGTTCTCGTGATGTTTTAAACGCGGTTTTGAATGCAATTCCGAAATATTTTGTTTGTCCTGGTTTAATTTCTGGCACCTAATTGTGACTTTGTTTCTAAGTTAATCAGGTGGTATGTGTGAATTTTTTGTTAGCAACACTATTCGCTAATGGTGAGGGAAAAAACTTCGTGAGGAATCGCTAATCTCACTGAATCATAAGTTTGAAATCAGGTAATAATATACTGAAGTGTCGAAATTTTGGGTGACAGAGAAAGAACGGACAAGTGCGAGTTGAACTCGCGCCCTTAGGGTTCCGAACAAAGTACAAAGTTACAAATTTAACTTTGTTGTTGAAAAATACAATTGCTTGCAATTCAATTCAGTTGCTTGCTGACACTTCGTTAGCGTGGGATTGAAAGAAAAAATTAAACTCAATAATGATTTCATTGTTACTGGCCGTGAATTTTTAGTTTTTTTTCTTCACTTGTCTTGTGAGACGTTGCTTCTTGCCAGATTTCTTTATTCTAGATTTTAGATTTTGACAGTATTATATAGCTATGAAAATGTACCACAAGTAGTCACACTAGTATCATTTGATTCGTTGACGCAGCAGGTGGAATTCTTTACAATTTTATTAAGAGACTGTACGATTTAGTATTAAGAAAAATCCTGAGAAAAATTTCTTGACAGATGAACGGGAACAAAAGCGTTTTTCCAATTTTAATTTTGAGGTATGGAACCCAGAGTAAAACAGAATCCATTCTAATTTTGATAATTTTGATAATTAATAGTATTGAGGGTTTAAAACCTTTATAGGCTGACGTTTTTGTCTGTCAGATCCCTTTTTTTGTTGAAATTAAATTTAAATAAAGGTTGACAATCCTTTGAAATTGTAAAAATTCAAGCTTTCAGTCAATGTAATAAAAAACCATTTATGATTAATCTCAAAACTAAAGGGCGCTTCCTGTTGTGCCAGGATCATAAAATGTGTCAAGAAGCAAAGACGGGCAGTTTCTGTTATTGCGTTCTGTTATTTCACGTAAAATATGCGTTCTCGATTATAAATTTGCCTTTACAAGCATGCATTTGCCTGCATGAGAAAATGTTTGTTTTGATTGCACAATTAAGTTTGTAACGGTTTGTCCGGAATCTTGGGCGTAAGTTCTACTTGCACTTGTGCGATTTTTTTACTATTTAGTACTTAATCTGAATGTTTCTCACAAAGGCTTGTCTTTTTCTGTATTATCAAAGGAATTTATGAAGATTGTCTGACTAAAAATTAATATTAATTGATTTTACCTGCATTTAAAAAGGCAGACACCACTTTGGCTGCATTTTCTCGTTCAATCTCAAGCTCGAGGGCGCGTTCAATATCTGAAAAGATAAAAAAATGTTTTAAAAATGACTTAAAAATATTGAAAATTAAACGGTCTACGTAAGGAACCTACCAAACTCATTAATGTTGCCACGATCCAGTCGTCCTGAAAAATAAAACAGAGATTCTTAAAAAAGAACACAGATATTTTTTACAAATGAGAACCCAAGCTTGGTACTGGAATCAATAAAGAAGGCATATATGTAACTGAAAAGCAATTTCGATATAATGAAATATTTTTTACGGCGAATTATTTAAAAAAACTGGGTGAAAAAATTTAAAGACAATAACCAATAAATTGATATAGTACTTTACATATTCTTAAAGTAACGCTTTGTTTTATTTTAATCACTAGATTTATGATGTCATGATTTTCATGACTTTACCTACTTTAACTCTATTGATAATATTGTAGTAAATTGTTTTCCAATAACACTCGCTAACTGTGAAGGAAAACATCGTGAGGAAACCTGAGTGTCTGAGATATCCACATACATCGGCGCGTGAAATTGCTAATCCACGGCGGGCACGCGTGGTGAATAAGCCGGATTTTGCCTTTACTTTCTCACACTGGGTGAAATCTCATAATTTTTGTTGTAGTTACCTGCATTATTTTGTCTGACTGCGTTTTCTCTTTCAATCTCGATCTCGAGTGCACGTTCAATATCTAGGATAAAAAAGTTTCGTTAGTAAATTATTTCACTGTAATTATTCAATGTGAAAAACATTTTCATAACATAACACCCAACTGCTAAAAATCTTAGTCATGGCCTAGAGAACTACCGACACTACTGGGAATATACCTCTCCCAATTTTTTACACATAATAATATACTTGTTATTTGTGACTTTTATTACATTATGACAGCCGACGTCCGCCATCTGGTTCAAGTCCCGGCATGGGTGGAGATAAATAGGTTTTAATGTTCACATGTTTACATGCACATATACATGGTAGCAAAAATATAACCCTCCTTCGGTTTTGCAGTAGTGTAAAAACTGATAGAATTTTGCCATTAAACCTACCTGACTCGCCGATGTTTCCTCTGTTTATGCTCTGGCCCTGATTGCCGAAGTTGGTGCGGGCTGAAACAAAAATACACGGTTCATCATCATCATCAGCCATTTGACGCCCACTGCAGGACATAGGCCTCCCTCATGGTTTTCAAGGGTTTTGCCATAATCGCGAGGCTTGGAATGCGGGTTGGCGATCGCAGTATGCGGTTGGAATCTCAGGAAGACGCTGCTGCCCGACTCCTGGTAATTGATTTCCTTAGTCGCCTTCTACGACATCCACGGAAGGAAATGGAGTGACGCTATTCTTAATCCGGCGCCACACACGGCAATACACGGTTACTTGGTCGTTATTGATAATTAATATGTAATGGCCCCCCAACTATATAGTCGGCTTATTGCAAGAACTCATTAACCGACATATTCACTATTGGGAGAAAAAGGACTTTTTAGTTCGTGTTATTAAATGGTTGTATTTCCTCCTCCTTATTCCCTATAACATCGTGAAAATAATGCCTGATACCTATTGTATCATTGTTCAATACATCTATATGTCCATACCTTTAAAAAAAAGTGTTTAGTGAGTTTTTGCAGTAAATTACTTCTTGCAATAAGCCGACGAATGGTCTGATGAACTGGTTACGGCGGCGGGGAGTCGCTGGATGCGGGCGGCACAACACCGGGAAGCTTGGAAACCCATGAGGGAGGCCTATCAAATGGCGTCAAATGGCTGTTATTGATAATGATGATGTGATTGTTTGTATGATTCTATTTATTCATTAGAATTTATAGCAGCAATGCCACTAGCTAACAGTAAGGAAAACATCGTGAGGAAAACTGGAAGTCAGACTTCGAGAGTGTTCACATACCTCAGCGCTTGAAATTGCCAATCCAAGGTGTGCATAATCTCTCTCTGAGTGAAGGCCTATGCTCTACAGTGGGACATATATAGACTACATTATATGTTATGTATAAAAATCTCGTGTTACAGTGTTTGTTATCGAACTCCTCTGAAACGGCGTCACCGATTTTTATGATTTTTTTGTGTATATTGGGTAGGCCTGATTAATATGGCAAAACAGCGTTTGCCGAGTCAGCAAGTATAATTCCTTGGATGATTGGACAAATCGATTTGGCATGAGGTCAACAATAAAATTACCTTTAGTTAAAACGGCGGACAAAATTCTGTCTGCATTATCGCGTTCAACATCAACCGCAATATCTGAAACAAACAGCTCAGCTTCAGTTTTAAGATATTTGCAGACTGGAGTTGGTAACATTCCCATGACGTTAGACCTCATTATTGTATTGAAAACGCCATAAAATGCTTTTCACTAAAAAGGGAAGCTCCAGCCCATATCAAAACTGAAAAATAGTGCCCTGCATACCGCGAAAGGAACACAGACTGTAATACAAAGGCAACCTCGAAAATACCCTTCAAACACCCGTTGCAGAAACAATCGCACACCCCCGACTAAACACCTCTTCACTGGCCGATTCATTGATTATAAAGTGTAAGATACAATTTAATTTACTTCGGGATTCACAATCCTATCTCCTACTATAATATATATTTGTATTGTAGAATTTCTGTAAATTTACCATACTGGTTAATACCTTGGTTCAAATTCTGGCCTTGATTTCCGAAGTTGTTGCGAGCTGAAACAAAATTAGATGGTCACTTAGTCGTAATTCGGTCATATGTGACGGTTTGCATCATCATCGTCTTCATCAGCCATTTGACGCCCACTGCAGGATATAGGCCTCCCTCATGGTTTTCATAACCATGAGGGGTTTTGCCATAATCACCACTCTTGGCAGGCGGGTTGGCAATCGCAGTATATGGTTGGAATCTCAGGAAGACGCTGCTGCCCGTCTCCTGGTAATTGATTTCCTTAGTCGCCTTCTTCGACATCCACGGAAGGAAATGGAGTGACGGTATTCTTAATCCGGCGCCGTTCCGCAACCGTTCCGTTGCATGATTATATTATATTCCTTGGAATTTATAGTAGTAATACGACTCGCTTACAGTAAGCAAAACATCGTGATGAACCCTGAGTAAGGTGTTCACTTACCTCAGCGCTTGAAATTGCCAATCCAAACGCGAAATGCGTGGTGATTAAGCCCATACTCTTTCTTTCTGCGCAAAAGCCTGTGCCCCTCAATGGGACGTATATAAGCTGCATTGTAAGTATAATATATATTTTCCGGGTAATAATCGTAATGACGAATCGATTTAGCATGCGGACCACGGTAAAATTACCTCTAGTTAAAACGGTAGACAAAATTCTGTCTGCATTATCACGTTCAACATCAACCGCAATATCTGAAACAAACAGCTCAACTTCAGCTTTACGTTATTTGCAACGTGGAGATGGGAACATTCCCATAACGTTACATCTCATAATTGTATTGCAGAATTTCCATAAAATTACCATACTGATTAATACCTCGGTTCAAATTCTGGCCCAGACTACCGTAGTTGTTGCGTGCTGAAACAAAAATACATGGTTACTTTGTCGTAATTAATATCGGATGGCTGATTCTATTGCCTTTCTAGAATGCTAAAACTGATCACGAATCGATGTGGCATGAGATCTCTGTGTTACAGAATCAGCAAAAAATTACCTCTATTCAAAATGGTAGATAAAATTCTGTCTGCGTTTACACGTTCAACATCTACCCCAACATCTGAAATAAAAATAAACGCCAACTTCAAAACTAATGTCACGGAGCGAAACAAATTTTACAGTGTAACGCGAGCTTAGGCTTTGATTCTGACTCAGACATAATCCCAGCAATGCTGTGAATTTAACGGTACTGTAATGAATATAACATAACATTTACATACAGTCACATACATTGCTACTGGCCCCACACTAGGATACCCTGTGTCGTGGGAACCAGTAACAACGACATCACAAACATGTAAACATCCAAGACCTGTTTTTTTTCCAGCCGGGATTCGAACCCGGGACCTCTCGCATGATATGCAGATGCACTACCGCTGCGCCACGAGGTGCGAAAGAGATCTGGCAGGATCGTGGCAAGTGGCAGACCCTGGTCTCTGCCTCCTCTTCCGATGCAGGCGTGAGTTTGTGTTATATTATTATAATTAAAAAATTGTTTGCATATTTAAAAAAACAGATTCGTGATGCATCGTTATAATATGAGACAAAAATGTAAATTTGTATTTAAGTTGTTTGCGGTTGTGGGCAGATTCCCATAACCTTACGCCTGTAGAGCTTCTATAAAGTTATTTTACTGGTTAATACCTCGGTTCACATTCAGGCCCAGACTACCGTAGTTGTTGCGTGCTGAAATAAAGTAATATATTATGTTTTATTTATTTTTTTCATGACAAATAGTTTATTGTAAGTTATTTACCCTTCTAATCCAGCAAAAAAGAATTTATTGTATTTCTTCTTTGTTTAAGTTTAATCTTTATAGCACGCTTTTGAATATGTAAAAATATATGCGCTGCATAGGTTGAAGAATCTATCTATCTGTATAGCCCTTGAAAGTTGCCCATGAACTATTTTACTGCACCATCATAGCAATTATCAATAGCAAAAAATTAAAAGGGTAAAGGGAAATTCTTAATTGTGTTTCATACTTAAGTGAGGATTAAAAATACTTAACTTGTTTTGAAATTTTAAAGACAATAATATAAATATACGGTACCTCGAGTGGACAAAACGTTGTCGCCATTTTCACGTTCAATCTCAGTCTCAAGTGCACGTTCAATATCTGAAATAACAACAAAAAAAACATTTATGATGTTAACAAACAATAAATATATTAAGTAACCTACACTCTAAATGAATGAACTCACAGATTAACAAGTAGGTAGAGTCGTACAACGACATGCATAGATTTGTCATAATAAACCGTGAATTGAAGTTTTATGAAACGCGACCCCGGTCACCTTCACTCAACAGCAGCTCACTAAAAGTAGCTCAACTGGACCTTCGTGAGACTTATTAGCGGTAAATTTAATAGGTGTGGAGATAGTTTTACTTCTAAATCTTACGGGAATTGTTGTAGGACCTACCGAACTCGTTGATGCTTCCTCGGTTCAAAAATCGGCCTTGATTACCGAAGTTATTGCGTGCTGAAACAAAAATAAAGTGAAATTGCAGTTATTTCTGTAAGTGACCATGTATTTTTTTATGTGTGAGTACTGGGCCCTTATTATGAAAAAATTCGACGTTATCGAAAGAAGCGAGATAATTGCAAATCCGTATCTCACGATAATATGACATGACGTCGTTGGGCTAACAAAGAACCATTCATTTCTAGCGTCTATTACTCACTGGCAGGAAATTTCGAAACTATTAAAAAAAACCGTATTTGTCGCTAGATTCGAGTAAATTTCGGGCTCAAGCGCAGCGTTGAAGACCCCGTCGAACATATCGCTGCTTCATAATAAGGGCCCTGAATTCTTACTACAAACATCAGGTACTTCTAACAAAAATGCAATTTTATTGGGAAATTAAATTTCTTACCTCTGTTAGAAATGGTAGACGAAAGTTTGTCGGCGTTTTCACGTTCGATCTCAATCTCAAGTGCACGTTCAATATCTGAAATGGAAAAGGTCAAAATTTTGGTTGGTTCAGACCGCATCTTTGCGCACAGCGTAGGTTTGAGTGTAGTGACTAAAGTCACACCTTTATCTTAACTTATTAACACGCTTTTATCAGTTCATTGCCTGTAACTGAGGAACAAAGTCATTTAAAAAATGCAGGAATTAAATTTAAAACACACTTTGGCCTTAGACTTCTTCAACTTAAATTTGTTTCAGGTGGCACGGTTAAATTTGGTCTCTGTCTCACCTGCGTAAGTGAAGATAAGACCTGAGATCTTAGCGATTGACACCAGTCATACATAGCTCCAGAACACGAGGAAATGCTTGGCAGCGTGTCTTTTTCTGGTCGGTGGTAGATACAACTTGGCAAAAGGGTAACTTAAGTTCTACAAGAACTTTTTAGATTATTCCATGTCAATTACGTGGGACAAAATATTATCCACTCCCATGAAACTTACCGAACTCGTTAACGTTGCCTTGGTTTACAGGCAGAGGTTGATTCTCAAGGTTTTGGTTGCGTGCTGAAATAAAGAGAAACGAAACTATTTGAATAAGTTTACTAAGGTGCCAGTTTCCCGATAGACGCCACGTCGTCTGCGTGGAATTGAGATAGAATTAATAGAATGATATCTACATAATTATATTCTGCGGACGGCAAAGGACAGTAAGACATGGTTTCTGGGGGAACGGCCGAATATTGGGCACCGGTAGGCTGATGATGATGACTCTGTAATTGTATCACAGTGGTTGTAGCGCGTTCGGTAGAAGGGTTACATTTAAGAGGTTGTGGGATTTTTACGGAGAGTTCGTACAGCCTGTATAAGATAAGATAAACATTATTTATTTATTCACGACAGCAAATGGTGTACAGCTACAAATGAAAATAAAATTGGTGTACTTTTTGCATATTATTATTTAGAATTAATATCTAAACCTCACTTGCAGCCAGACCTTAAATCTCTTAAAAGTCTTCTTTCTTTCTTTGTGGCAATGTAGATACACCACAGGCTACATCTATAGTCCTGTTTTATTTATTCGTTTTGTCTGTTGTGTATTTAGTTTTCCTTCTGTGTTGTGCATATTATGTTACTTATGTGCTTATTTTGTTTCTGTGATGTATCTTGTTGGTATAATAAATGTCTTTCTTCTTCTTCTTCTTCTTTCTTTTTTTTTTCACTTACCTCTTTTTATGATGGATACTACTTTGGCTGCATTTTCACGATCCACGTCAAATTCAAGTGAACGGTCAGCAGCTAAAACGGGAGAAGTTGTCGTATTATAATATTACTAGCTGACTCTGCAAACGTTGTTTTGCCATATCAATTAGCCTACGACCTATTCTCAAACCTAGCAAATATGCACAGAAAAAATCGTGAAATCGGTGAAGCCCTTTCGTAAAAGTTCGATAACAAACACTGTGACACGAGATTTTATATATAAGATGCATCTATTTGTCTATGAGGAGGCCACAAATATTTTTAAAGAACTGTCAATATTCATTCACATTACCTGCATTCAAAATCTGGCCCCGATTGCCGAAGTTGTTGCGTGCTGAAACAAAAGGAGTACTGTTTATATCCTCACTTATACTATAAACGCGAAAGTTTGTACATATGGATGGATGTTTGTTACTCTTTCACGCAAAAACGGCTGAACGGATCCGGATGAAATTTTGCACAGAGATAGATTATAGTCTGGATTGGCACACAGGCTATTTTTATTCCGGAAAAATACCGCATACACATCAAAATTACCGCGCGAACGAAGTCGCGGGCAACAGCTAGTTTAAAATAGAGAAATGAATTGCAAAGTTCTATATCGCACAATATAAATTATTTGTACAAGGACGAGTTTAACACTAATTAGTATTTTTTTCCAGCTAACCTAGGGATATGTGGATAATGGAAGAAGATTGTTGTGAAAGAGTTATTGCAGTAATACAAGATAATTGATCAAGTAATACAAGGTGAAAGATGTTACCTACGAATGGCGCGCAGATGGCCATATCCATCTCTCTCGCTCATTGTAAAATTGTATACCTATATATATATATTAAATAAAATAGTATAAAACTTTTCGAACACTTTACACCTTCTTATTGAAGTTTTAAAAGATTTTAAGTACTTTTTTTAAGAATTGTAAGAATTGCACGCTTTTTCACGGTAATTTTCTTTATGATAAGCAATTATATGAAAAATTTAAATACGTCCACTCGCTGTCGGAAGTAATTTGTTTTAGGAAATACAAACCTCTTTCTAAAACAGTCGACAAAACTCTGTCAGCACTATCACGTTCAACGTCGACTCCGTACCCAAGTCCCCGACCAAAACCTGAAATCAAATATATTTTTTGAATACTCAAATCGTTATTCTATTGATAATAGCAGTAAATAGTAGCAATACCACTTGCTAACCGTGAACAAAATCATCGTGAGGAAACCCGAGTGTCTTAGGTGTTTATCTCAGCGGTGGGCACGCGTGGTAATTAAGCCCAGACTGTCTCTCTGAGAGCAGGCCTGTGCCTTGCAGTTGGACGTGTATAGGGCACATAAAAAATATTATATTCTTTTTGTTGTACTAACCAGTGCTTAGGACAATTTTAAAAACCTATTTAGAGGCTGAAAACTTCTCTGTACGTAATACAGAGAGGGATACGTGGATAGCCAGAGGTCGTGGGTTCAAGTACCGGCATGAGTGGAATTTTTAGCCATTAAATAGGATTATAGAAAAATATGTTGATATCCGCACCGTAACGTAGCTGTAATGAACTACTAGCTAATAATTGTAGCCCTAGAAGGAGATTTTTAAAACTGCTGCCTATTTATGAAATTAACTCAAGATCTGATCAAATAGTGAATTTTATTCTTCTTCTTGTGGTGCCTCTCTGACTAGCAAAGGTTGGTAGTCAGCTCCGCATAGTTATCTCTGTTTCTCGCAAGGCGGAAGAGCTTGACAGCACTTGCGATTTCAGTACACTCCTTTAGGTTTTTCAGCCAGGATTTCTTTCTCCGGCCTACGCGTCTCTAGCCAGCAATTTTACCTATTAAAGTTTGTCTGGAAGAGACCACTTTTAGTGATAAGGGCGCTGTCTTAGGTTAAGAATTATCTGTTTAATTTTCCTTTTTCATGTAAAATAAAGTGTTTTCTATCTATATACCTGAATCACTGAAATTTATAATAATTACGTTTTTATTTAATCATAATATTACGTAAAACATGGGTGGATGGGCTGGCAAGGGACGTCCCGTATGTCCAAGCGGACATACTTAGCCTAAATAGCAAAGGGCTAGATAAATAGTACCCGAAACCGGCGTGTGTGCATTCGACGACCAATGAATTTTGAGGAAGCGACAGTGATCTGTCAGGATCGTGGCAAAAGGTAGACCCTGGCCTCTGCCTACCCGTCTCGGATACAGGCGTGAGTTTATGTATGTATGTAAAATATTTACTGTTAAGAACTGAAACTTACCATTTTGCTGTTGGTATTGCTGTTGTATCTGACTTTGGAATCCTCCGACTCCGTAATATGGGGCCGAGCCTGTGAAATAAATGTGCAGAAATAAAAAATCAGAAATTTATTTAACGCAATGTTATGATGTTATCGCTGTCTTTGGGTCAAGTTGTAGTGGAGAAAAGGACAGCGGGAAAAAACTCCATTCTGACCATCTTCGCTCAAATCATCTTAAATCTAATACATAAGTTGGTACTGGTACTAAAAATGCAATATTACGATAACTTAATAAAATTGCAAAATCATTTACTAAAAATAAATATTTTACTATATATAATTTACAAAAACATTTTACTATTTATATTTATTAAAAAAATTGTTGTTATTTGAGTAACTTTGAAATAAATATTTCCAATTCAATTCAATTATAATAATGATAATAACTTCCACACAATACAATCACTTGTCCTGATCCCAAAGTAGGAGACCCTATGCTGTGGTAACCAGGCAAGAACATCACAATAATGGAAATACGCCCAGACTAAGGCTATTTTTACAAATGTACCGCGGCACACAGTGGAAATCGAACCCACAACCTCCGGAAAGGAGTCACGATACCGCTAGGCCGACAAGGCAGTCTTTTAAAAACATTAATGTTTTTAAATAGTTGAGTTAGCCACAAATTTTAAGTTTTTCAGTGTTCTTTAGAAAGAATAACTTAATAACATAATCCTTATAAGGATAATTAAGCCTCCTTGTTCTTATTACGAGCTATTGATTTGCAAAACTCACGGGTGACTTGAAGCAGGGCAAACGCCACAAAAATGCCACAAATGTATTTCTGGAAACCCATCTTAGAACCCAAATTACCAACTTGACTCTCAGAATGGTTTAGTGATTGAACTAGAAATTCTCGTACTTATATATGCTGCCTGCAACACCTGAGCTGACTGAAAGATGATTTACATGGTTCCAGTCGATGGGTCCAGTAGCTATTTATTTGCTTGTAAAACACGGCTTAGTAGCAATCTGCGCTGGTTAATTCATTAATTTACTGAGACTGGAGAATCATCAGCTTCATCATTAACCCATTATGTCCCTACCGAGGGGCACGGGTCCCTTCCCTGAGGAAGGCATAGGCCATATCATCAGCTTAGAGATCTTAAAAAAAATATTTTAGCTGGCTAGCATGCGTTTTGTGTGCCTAACACAAAAAAATAATAAAATGTCTAAAAAATATAATCAATCTGTCTCGTGGCCGTTAACGACGATTAATTTGACAGTATTTTTGTATGTCTTTTTTACAGGTGGGCAGCGTGAAAATGTATATTATATCTTTGTAGAGCTAAGAGTGCCAGATTAAGAGATAATACAATAATACCTCGGTTCAAAATCGTTGACAAAAGGCTGTCAGCATTCGTTCCACGTCCACGACCAATGCCTGAAATATGACATAAAACTATAAAAAACAGCATGTATTCATAGGATCCTTACAAATTTGAACTTTTTTGTTTTGAAAATTTTGAATCGATTGGTAAAGAATATTTTTAATCATTGATATTTTATTTTTATTGGAAGCGTTGGTAGCCTAGTGGGTTGGACATTGGACTCAGAAACGGGAGACCCAGGTTCGATTCCCAGTGCGGGCATGTACCTATGACTTTGTTTTCTAAGTTATGTACTTTGTGAAATTATAGTAGCAATACCACTCGCTAACGGTGAAGGAAAACACCGTGACAAAACCTGGATGTCTGAGCTGTTCACATACCTCAGTGCTTGAAATCGCCAATCCACGGTGGGCACGCGTGTTGATGAAGCCCATACTTTCTCTCTGAGAGAAGGCCTGTGCTTACCCATACTTTCTCTCTGACAGTGGGACGTATATCGGCTGCTTATTATATTTTTATTGATTGCGTTTGATAAATGTAGTCTGAATCTTTGCTGGTTAATCAAAATTCTTTCTTCTTCTTCTTCCCGGCCTTCTTCAACCGGCGAAGGTTAGCAATCACCTTGGCATATTTGACTCTGCCTCTCGCAAGGCTAGTGTTCTGCAGCACTAGTGATTCCAGTCGTTCCTCAACCAGATTTTTTCCTTCGGCCTCCAAATCTCTTGTAATTGGTTCCTCAACTTCTCAGTTTATATTCACCTAATTCTGATTAAATGATCAGAATTAGGTGAATATATAAATTCTGATCATGGACCTGTGTCCAACTGCAGACGGGTGTGAGCTGATAGGTTGGATCATATAAGAAAAATGTTATAAATGTTAAATGTTACATACCAATTGGGAAGCCATTTCGGGAATTGCTCTGCTGATACTGTTGTTGATATTGTTGTTGCTGCCCGTAAGCTGTTAAAAATAGTTATATTCCGTCTTCACATGAAATTTCCTTTAAAAGGCGCAATTCTTCGAACACTGACTACAAACATTATTAGATTAAAACTATATTAAATAAAAATAAAAAGATTAAATTGAAAATATCATTGCATACGTACATACACGTACATCTTATCTTATACATAAACTCTTATCTGCATCGCGGAGGTGCAGGCAGAGGACCAGACCAATCATTAAAGATTGGATGGTATAAGATGTTTTTTTAGTTTGTGTTCTAATGTTTTTAATTTTAAGTACCTACTCTCAACAGTGTTGTTATAAGTCGAATAATGTGTACATTCTTTTGTTTTGAAACTTTGACTTAGTTTATTTTATCCGTGTCGCCCTGCTTATGTATCTGAATAAATAAAATAAAATACGAAAGTCGTAATGTGTCATTCCGTGTGGCGCCGGATTAAGAATAGCGTCACACCGTTTCCTTCCGTGGATGTCGTAGAAGGCGACTCAGGAAATCAATTGCCAGGAGACGGGCAGCAGCGTCTTCCTGAGATTCCAACCGCATACTGCGATCGCCAACCCGCCTACCAAGCGTGGCGATTATGGCAAAACCCTTCATGGTTATGAAAACCACGAAGGAGGCCTATGTCCTGCAGTGGGCGTCAAATGGCTGATTATGATGATGAATGTGACATACCATTTGGGTAGCCATTTCGGGAGATGCTCTGCTGGTGCTGTTCTTGATATTGCTGTTGCTGTCCATAACCTATAGAAAATAGTTATAGTTCGATTTTATTTCGGGTTACCTCTTAAATACTCAATTACTGAAATATGTCGATTAGAGCATAATTACATTAAAAAAAAAAAATTGAAAATAATAATTTACTTGGACATCCTTTAACAAATTTTTTTATTGGCAAAAAGTTATTGACTTGTTTCAGGATTTACGTTGAGAAGTACCTAAGTCTACCGACACCAGTGTCTCAAATTTTAGGTTTATTAAACGCAGTTATCTTTGGGTGCCAGCAGAGTAACTCCAGAAATGGTTACCCAAGTGGTATGTCACATTACGATTTGGATATTAGCCATTTCTGGAGTTGCTCTGCTGTTATTGTTTTTAATATTATTGTTGCTGCCCATAACCTGTTAAAAATAGTTACATTCCGCTTTCATATAAAATTACACACGTACATAAATAATTATCATTCTTATCTGTATCGCGGAGATTATACCAGAGAACAGACTAATTGTTACAGATTGAATTGTACAATTTTTTTTAGATTGTGTCCTTTAGTTATTAATGTTAAGTACCTACTCTTAGAATCGCTCGTAGCCCCGGCTGCCTGAGTGATCTTAAACGATCACGAAGGTTAAGCAACACAGGGCGCGTTCAGTGCATGGATGGGTCGCCGTCTATGCCTAACGCTAGTGGCATTTTTCCGAGCGGTTCCGTGCTTCGCAAGGCACGTTAAGCTGTTGGTGCCGGCTGCCGTCGATGGATGGCAGTCGTTAAGCCAAGTCAGAGGGCTTAGGGCGGCTTGACAACTTCTGACAGTAGACGAGCCACTAGTCTACAAGCCTCCACCAATCCGGACTTGGCCCCCGTGGTGGAGTATGGCCTATACCTTCCTCAGGGAAGAGACCCGTGCCCCTCGGTGGGGACATAATGGGTTGATGATGAAACCTACTCTTAACAGTATTGCTGTAAGTCAAATGATGTGTACAATCTTTGAGCGCACTGCACTGCACACTTGTTTCCAAACTTTAACTTAGTGTACTTTATCTGTGTAGCCATGCCCATGTATCTAAGAAATAAAATAAAATACGAAAGTTTTAATGTGACATACCACTTGGGTAGCCATTTCGGGAGTTGCTCTGCTGGTACTGTTCTTGATACTGCTGTGGCTGTCCATAACCTATAGAAATTAGTTATGTTTTAATTTCATTTAGGGTTAACTCTAAAATACGCAATTACTCAAATATGTCAATTAGAGCATAACTATACAGGGTGGAATTTTGTAATATCACCTGAAGGGAAAGTACTCTTAATACTGTAGATAGAACATAGTACTGAAAAAAAGGTTCCTTTATTTTTGAGAAGAAACAAAATTTAATGGATAAATGACGTCATTTTTAATTATTATTTACTAGCACAAGTAAACAGATGGATCTTTGAGTAAAAGTGCTTTAACTTGACCCATTGAATTTGTAAGTCTGGATTTCATGGTTTTCCTTTCGTTTAAATAACCAAGTTTGTTAGAGAGATTTAATCCTTATAATTGGCCCTAACGATCTAGGCAATAAAAGTACAGGGTGTAATTTTTACAGATTTTAGTGGGTTCAATTCCCGGGTGTGGCAAGTGAATTTTCGAAAATTTTGGAATGCAGTTTTCTTTCTTCTCAAAAATAAAGGAACATTTTCTTTGAGTACTATGTTCTATCTACAGTATTAAGAGTGCTTTCCCTTCCGTGGCTTTACAAAATTCCACCCTGTATACAACTCGAAAAAAAGATACATATTTTAAAAATAACAATTTATTTCAAAGTTTCCAACAGAATTTATGAATGGCAAGATGTTATTGACTTGTTTCAGGATTTACGTTGAGAAGTAACTCAATCTACCGACACCATTGTCTTAAATTAAGGTTGAATTTTATGTTTTTTAATCGCAGTTATCTTTGGGTGCCAGCAGAGCAACTCCAGAAATGGCTACCCAAATGATATGTCACGTTACCATTTGGGTGTTAGCCATTTCTGGAGCTGCTCTGCTGTTACTGTTCTTAATATTGTTCTAGCTGCCCATAACCTGTTAAAAATAGTTACTTTCCGTTTTCATATAAAGTTACCTCTACAATGAAGTTTGTAAAGAGGGTCGAAATTTCATCGATGCTTGCACTTGCCCATTAGCTCAGTTGGGAGAGCGCTGGGACGGTGAGCCAGAGGTGGCGGGTTCAAGTCCCGGCATGGGTGGAATATTTAGCCTCTAAATAGTTTTTTAAAATGGTCCTCAGCACGGGTTAGTGCAACAAAAAGAATATATAATGCGTAATTGCTCAAAAACTGAGTACAAACAGCATTATATTAAAACTGTATAAAAAAAAATAAAAGATTAAATTAAAAATATCATTACACATGTACATATATATTATCTTATTTTATACATAAACTCTTATCTGTATCGTGAAGGTGTAGAAGGACCAGACCAATTGGATTGTAGGTAGGTATAAGATTTTTTTTTAGTTTGTGTTATTGGGTTTTTAATTTTAAGTACCTACTCCAGTGTTGCTATACGTCAAATAATGTGTTCATTCTTTGAGCGCACAGGACACTTGTTTCTAAACTTTAACTTAGTGTACTTATCTATGTAGCCCTGCCTACTGATCTAAATAAGTAAAATAAGATACGAAGGTGACATACCACTTGGGTTACGATTTCGGGAGTTACTCTGCTGGTACTGTTCTTGATATTGCTGGTTCTGCCCAAAACCTACTGACATTTAAAAAATAATAATTTACTTGAAAGTCCTGCATCAAAATTTTTAAATCGCAAAATTTTATTGACTTTTTTCATGATTTACATTGAGAAGTGACCCAGTCTACAGACACCACTGTCTGTCTAAGTCAAAGTTTTAGGTTTATGAAATGCAGTTTCCCTTGAGTGCACAGCAGACGTTTTTAAACTTTAATTTAGTGTACTTTGTCTGCGTAGCTCTACTTATGTATCTAAATAAATAAAATAATATACGAGAGTCGTAGTTCGACATACCATTTGGGTAGCCATTTCTGGAGTAGCTCTGCTGGTACTGTTCTTGATGCTGCTGTTCTTGCCCATAACCTGTAAAAATAATAACATTTATTCTGTTTTCAAGGACACCTCTAAAAAGCGCAATTCCTCAAACTGTGATTATAAACAGTATTAGAATAAAACGATAATTGTTTTTCTTAAATTACACTTTTACATACATAAACTCTTATTTTTAATTCTAGATTTAATAATTACCAGTTTGGGTTATTGTAGATCTCATAAACTGCGAAGAAACATATCATTATTAAATCCGCAAGGCTTAAAAGATAAAAAAGGATAATATTTCTTGATAGCATCATTAATTATCATATCAGCATCGTATCTAAGGAAAAAACTATCACAAGAAATATTATCTTACGCTTTGTAACGAAATGTTTGCTGATATTTGGCCCTACAGGCAGATTGTAACAGTCTTCACCTAATGCTATATATAAGAGCTCGAGTTTTATCTAATAACTGTTCATTGATTGACTTAAGATAATGCTTTCAAATCAGGAGCTTAACCACTAGTCTGCCGCGGCACAGATCTGTATCCAACTTGGTATGGGCCACCTATACGTTCCATTCCGCGAGGGCAGTTAAGGGGATAATTTAATAGCTTACCATTTTGCTGCTGGTATTGCTGTTGTGCCTGACTTAGGAACCCTCCATTTCCAAAATAACGGGCCGATTCTGTGAAATAAACATCAGTAAATAAGTGCAACTCACGCAGAAAATTCTGCCACACATTAGCGCAGTTACTGGCCTCTGAAAATTTCAGCCAATGTTTTATATTTTACCCCAACCTGCCGGCTAGTGTGTGGCACGCTGAACGGCTTGTACCGAATTTAAAAGAAAAATGAAATTAAATAGGTCAAATAATAAAAATAATATTTTTAAAAATAAAATATAATGTTTGCGCTTTGTTACTATATATTATAGTAATTAAAACTATTAATTAGTTTTTCATATTGTGCGTTTAGTACTTTTTTCTAATTAAAACATTTAACTATAATTTGAGGCAAAGTATAGTCTTCTTCATAAGTATTTATTAATTTAAAAACTCACGGGTATATTGAAATGAGACAAACACCAATAAGAGGCAACTAAGGTGTTTTGGAAAAATCATCTTAAAGCCCAAGTTACCGACTTGACTAGCAAAATGGTTATGAGATCAAACTGAAAACGCTGATATTTATACTGCGCTGGCTGCAACACCTGGACTGACTGAAATATGATTTACACGATCATAAAAACGTGGCGTAGATTCGGCTTTTGTCTTCGTTTTTGTGTATCTTTCATGCCTATATAACTTTAACTTTGCACATTTTTGTACGATGTTTTCCATCGCTCGGGCAACTGTCCTGCCTCACTACTGGGTCCGTGTAAATTTGCATCGGAAAAAACAAACAGACATTGATTAAAAATCTGCCAAAAGACAATGTAGTAGGCATGACGTAAGTTAGAGCAAACAGATTTAATGAGAACGATAAAATAATGTCAGTATATATAAATTACAGCTATGAAGATAATAGGCGGTTAATTATGTACTTTTCCTTAAAATTACTTTACTTTTGCTACTTATTTTGAGGACCAGCCGGTACTTTGAAAAAGCGCCACTTATGGAAAAAAATCATATCATCTATTACGATACGTTTTTGCAAAAAGTGATCGACATCACAATATAAATTTGATTTGATTCCAGTATTAAGTGGCAGATGAAAATTTTAAGTTTTTACGCGAAAATCTAGCGTGAGAGGTGACCCGTACAAATGTCGTTTAGTTTAATTTTATTTACAACGACCTCTTGTGACAAAACTTTGTCAATATGTTTATGTGAGACAGGTTTCATCGTATTTAGAATATATACATATAGTAAATCTGTAAATTTTGTCTCTCTCTGATATATGTCTGTCACACTCTGATTTCTTGTGCGCGCATCACGCAAAAATCACTGAAGGGAATTGAATAAAATCTACCATGATTATAGCTTAAATAACTATAAGAAATATGTAAAAGAAGAAACTGACTGACTGATTGGTGACTGACTGACATCAACGCATAGTTGCATGCACTAAGAAAGGATTTTTCAAAACTCATCTCCTAAGGGGGTGAAACGGGAGTCCAAATTTTGTATGGAGAAACAAGATTAGTTAGACCATTTTATTCGAAACTTCGCAGGAGAACTTCCAGCGGTAAATAAGTAAGTACGTGTTTCAGGCGTTTTCAAAATTCAACCCCTAAGAGGGGAAAAAGGGACGCCAAAGTTTGTATGGGGCGTAAAATATTTGTGGTCAGATTTTATTGAAACTTAGTACAAATGTTCCCATAGTGGATGAGCTAGCAACACAGATTCGAACGCAAGCGTATAATGAGCTATTCAAAGATTGTGCTGTGGCCATGCTTATTAAAATAAATGAAAACCAGTCACATTTGTTCACAGATTTCGCAAAACTTGCTGTGATACTGAAATATATATATTATGTTTCCCAAGAAGGAATTGAAGTACCACTTATGATTTTTAAAAGTTATTATGAAAGCCATTATTGAAATATCCCACAATCATCATTGCCACCAGCTGACGAACATAGACGAATCAGAAGTCAATCCTCCGAAAACCTTGTTTTCTGCCTTAGACAAGCAAAAGAATACCGCTGAACAAGATGAAATTGACAAGTATTTGGCCTTACCTCTTGAGACGGAATATTGTAGATGTTTTGTCTTGGTGGTCAAATCAAAAATATGGATTACCACGTCTGATGCAAATGGCTTTTGATTTTCATCTAGTGTCGATTAGGGAATAAAACTATACGGGCGTCCATGTGCCTGTCATCATGGCTTACTGTACCTACATAATAATTCATTGTATTTTGCGCTTTCATTTTTTATATTGATTTTTACAAGGTTGAATGGTTCAGATAGGTCCTGTAGAACTCTCCCCCCCAATGGGTTCCCGCCTTGTCGTGGCGGGGGGGCTTAGTAGCCAGGTCTCGCCAACCTGGTGAACCAAGAGGAACCCCCCGGTGGGGCCGCCTCTCCGGACTTCCGGGCACAAGTTCGGTCGGAGGTGGCCAGTAGGTCGGCTTGCCGACTGAGGTGGACCGTGGTGTCGCGCTCGTCGCGATGCCGCGGCCGGGCCCATCGTGGCGGGGGCGGCGGCGGGATGGACGGGCGGCAGCCTATCCATCCTGCCAGCGGCCCTAACGGGTGCCGCCAACGTGTTGGCGGAGGCGGTGGGGCTGCAGGGGAGGAGGCGTGTCGGTATTGCGTCGGCCGCTCGCCCTATCCTCTGCAGCCGTAGTGGTAGGCGCGGCTGCGGGGGAAGAGGAGTGTCGGTATTGCGTTGGCCGCTCTCCCTGTCCTCCGCAGCCGTCGTGGCAGGCGCGGGGCCACGTTAATCGACCCGTCGCATTGGGACCAGGGCTGTCGGATACGGGTGCTATCCGACGCCCAGTGCTGGATGGTCTCGGGTGGTGGATGACGACGTGTCTGGTGTTCGGCACGTCGTCAATCTGGAGGAAGCGAAAGCTCAGAGGTGGGGTCCTGTTTGGACCAGCGCTGTCGGGGCCGCGGAGGAGTGCGAAAGCGTGCCCGTGGCCCCGACACCAAGCGCAGCGGAGGAACACCCCAGGGGTTTTAGTGGGTATACCGACCAGTGGCGGGAGTCCCACATAACCACCCGCCTGCCCACGAGGTGTGGTGGTATCCATAAAGGATTTCCCCTGGTAAAAAAAAAAAAAAAAAAAAGGTCCTGTAGAACTCTAGGTAGAAGGTTGTTCATCCCACCAATTTGAACAACTTTCGCTATGGGACCAAACATGAAAGCTCAAAAATAAAATCGCTGTTCCATACCAAAGTTCAAAAACCTACGACATAAAATGTGGATATTTTTTTTGAGCTTTCTTGTGTGGTTGTTCAAATTGGTAGGTAGGCTAATCCCTTAAAGGTCCACAGGAACTTTCTGAAAATTCCATATTTTTTTATTTGAATTATTTCCATAATTCTTTTATTTCTTTGTCATGTCGATAAAAACTATCTTATAGTGAAATTGTCACTGAATTTTATTATTAGAATTATTAATTAGTTATTACTCTGTTTTATTTATTTGAACAAAAAACTCAAAACACTAGTACAAAAAATGATACAGTGACAAAAAAAGTATAGTAGTACACACTTAAAATAGGCAGAGCCTGTACAACATAAATTCAGAAGCAGTCTCGGATATCTATTCCCTAAACTAGGAAAAGCCTGTATCTTAGGGAATAGTATTTCTTATAAGTTAGAGGTCATTATGCCTGCCAAGCGTGGCGATTATGGCAAAACCCCTCATGGTTATGAAAACCAAGAAGGAGGCCTATGTCCTGCAGTGGGCGTCAAATGGCTGATGATGATGATGACACATAGTGGTACAAATACGGTAGCGTACACATACATTAAATCATATACAAGACTTTAAACAGTGAAGAGAATACACACAAATTACTAAGAGAGAAATAAACATAATGAAGAAGCTGCTTTGCACATTACAGTAGAATATTTTCAATTATGGGTTATCGAGGCCTAAGGCAATCTTGTTCAGTAGGTTCTCAGTGTCTTCGTAGCTCAAAACAAGAAGCCATTCGGTAAGCCTAGATTTGAGCTCCCATAGAGTCAAAGTATACATGGAGAGATGGTTTTGTCTATTTTATAGATAAACGAGCTTAAGGCAGCAAAAGAGGTACGGCATTTTGACAGTAGGACATTTGGCAGTTATGACACGTTTAAGAAGTAAGGCGTAAGGGTCGAAGTTGAAGTGTTATCAGGGCATACATATGATATAACTGTAGGTACCTACGTTATTGCTACAGCTAGTATATAGAAATAAATCCGCAGGCTCCGCTAACTGCCGGTGGGGTTTAATTAATTATTTTATTTGTGCCTTTTTAAGCTATTTTCGCAATCCCCTTATTTTATTAAATCGGCTAATCGCCTTTAATTTAATAATATAACAATGCTGAATTTCCATGCGTCGGTGCTGTTAAAAGTATGTTCAGTACCTAGAGAAAAAGTATCTTAAAGGGCTCTATCTTTGGGACCGTAATAGGTAGCCAGTTGACACTGAATACCTGTATGTTATTACGGGGGGTCTCCATACAAAAAACGTGCTTTATTATGCTCTATCGTAAGAACGGTAATACATACAGGCATCAAACTTGGCGTGATTATAGGACTTATCATACATTTTAACAAAAAGTAATAAAAAAACCGGCCAAGTGCGAGTCGGACTTGCGCACGAAGGGTTCAGTACCATTATCTATACAATATTAGACACAAAGATCGAGAAAAAACCGCAAAAAATCAGTTTCGTTGTATGGGAGAATTAACGGGTTAAGTATGTATTTTATTTGAATTTTAGTATTTATATTTGAAGCTGATTTAGAACTAAATATTCTGTGAATATTTCAAGCGTCTATCTGTTGCTATTATTAATATCGAGCAAAAAACGGAAGAAAGTTACTTTTCTTGCCCCCCTTAAATATTTATTTGATTCTGTTCTTAGTATTTACTGTTATAGCGGCAACAGATTCATCATCTGTAAAAATTTCAACTGTCTAGCTATCACGGTTCATAAGATGCAGCCTGGTAACAGACGGACAGACAGACAGACAGACGGACAGTGAAGTCTTAGTAATAAGGTCCCATTTGGCACCCTTCGGGTACGGAACCTTACGGCCAAGCTTGAGTAAGGAACCCTCAGTGCGCAAGTCCGACTCGTACTTGGCCGGTTTTTCTGGTTGCCGCAATACTTGTTATGAGGACAGTGAACTTATTCTTTGCTTGCTGGGAGAAGATCATAAATTTTATTGTTAGGTACAGCTGTTTACATATTATTCTCTTATTTTTCGAATATTCCCTTGCTTCCTTTGAATGCAATAAATTATTATCGGTACTATTATAATACATAATTTATTTTTCCAGGGGCACAATACTTAACAATGCAACTGTTGAAACAAAAACTAATATACAATGCCGATCACTGAGCACATACAAACTTTCTACAGTAGTTATTCTGAAACTGACTAATTTATCATTTTGTTTTCAGTAAAAAAAGAAAAAATTTATTATCCTCCAAATCTGTACAATATTTACCAGCGACTAATGAATGTTGATGAAGCGAAAGAGGTCTGTCAGGATCGTGGCAAGTGGCAAACCCTCTGGGATGGAGGCGTAATGTATGTAAAACAAAATACGTGTGCGGTGCAGGGTAGTGTGAGGACAAGGAGTGAGGAACTGGGCGGTGGCGATGCAAGACGTAACGAACTGGGCCTCGATTCTGTTAGTGCATTGTAGTATAATGACAGGTACACTGTCGGGTCACGTGACGTGTTTTTTCGTACCATTGACGCCTAGAAGGTTTGATGGGTGTCCCCGCGTAGACTTAAAGCAGCCATGAAATGAAAACCGCCATGTTCATGCAGTGTTATTACAATTCATTAACAGAATCTAGGCCCTGATGTGCTGTTCGCGGGAACGTTCCCAAGTGATGGGAACAGCGGGAGCGGCATAAATTTTGTTACCATTGAAAGCTCTTGAAATCCTAAATAATATTAATAACTTCCACACAACACAAGCACCTATCCTGGTCTCAAACAAGGATATTCTGTCCTATGGTAACCAGGCAAGGACATCACAAACATGGAAATGCACCCAGACTGACGTTATTTGTACAAATCGAGTACGTCGGCCTTCAGTGGGAATCGCAACCACGAACTTTCTTTTGGTAGTCAAGCGTGTTAACCGCTAGACCATCGCGACAGCTTACGACTGATACAATCTAGGCTATATTATTGTTATAATATTATTATAAAACAAAAAAAAAATATAGTAATAGGGGGTATTTTTGTATATCAAGGTGGTGGAACTTGTTAGTGGAACTAAAAATCACTGGAATTCCTCAATAAAAGAAGTTGAATTTGATAAGTACGTTTGAAACATTAAATTTTTTTATTTTTTTTTATTTTGAACAATAAGTAATTAAATTTTTTTCTTTTAGCTATATAGTTACTCTTGGACACATATTTGGTTAATGTGAAAGCGGCCATCAATGCATGGGTTCTAGGTTTTAGAATAATTTGTAAACTCTTTTAATTAAAGATCGATTTTGAAAAGTCTTTTTCAATAGTTTTTTTGTCGACTTTTTGTCCAAATTGATCTAAATTTTGGCATGGTCACCGAGTTTAACGTCTAATAAAGTCGCAGTTTTTGTGTTACTTTGAATAAAATATTATGATTTGATGTGAAATTTTTCAATAAAAAAAATTAAAAAGCGGTGGTAGCCTAGTGGGTAGAACATTGGACTCGGAAGCGAGAGACCCAGAGTCTTTGTTTTCTAAGTAACGTACATTTGTGAAGTTATAGTAGCAATACCACTCGCTAACGGTGAAGGAAAACATCGCGAGGAAATCTGAGTGTCTGAACTATTCACATACCTCAGCGCTTGCTAATCGCGGTGGGCACGCGTGGTGATTAAGCCCACTCTCTTTCTCTGAGAGAAGGCCTATGCCCTACAGTGGGACGTATATAGGCTGCTTGTGATTTGAAATTTGAAAACCAAGGATTGGTAATGGATCTGAAAGGTGAACAAGGGATCTCTTCAACGGACACAGCATATTCCTCGAGTTTGAGGGTATTTCATCAATATTAATGAGGTATTTTGTAAAACTTGGTGACGAGGGTCTGATGATGGCACTGGTGGATACTATATCGAGGGGTGAAAGGCTAATTGCTTTAAGCGACACCATGGGCGATATTGAGTTATATATATATTCGGAATCAGCAAATTTTTCTACGTCTTTTGAGCCGGGTTTCATGCCGATTTGAGCACTTTTTTGGCGCTTGAGGCAATTAGATTTGACGCTGATTTTTACACCGCTACTGACTCAAGTGACACAAAAAGTGCCTTTTTTTAAAACATGGTTGACTTGAGCTATGTTAAGATACTGTACGTAGTTGGTTAACTCATTTTGCCTTTCTCGTATTTAAACTCAAATGGTTGTTAACGCTTTTTTGCTGTTTCTATACTAAAAGAAGATAGTAGGTTGAATCATTTAGCTTGCCCCAGAATACACAAACCCTTGTTATTTAAAGCAATTAGCCCGCCACAAAAAAAATATAAGCTTGTCGCTTGAGGCAATTAGCTCTCCACAAAAACATATGGGAAATGTCGTTTGAATCAAATAGCCCTCCCCAAAAATAAATAAAGTATGGCCTTTGAATCAATTAGATTTGCTCTATTTTATGTTAAGAGCAGTCATTTAAAGTATTTACCCTCTTCGAAAATTCAAGAGAGCAGGTCGTTTGAGATAATTATGGCCTACATTTTTTACAATAAACAGTCGCTTAATTCAAAAATTATTAATAGTGTTTGTACTTGAATCAATTATCCTGTTTTACAATTAGTAACGAACGTCTGTTCAGCAAATTCATTTTTCTATGACACTAGTTGAACGATGTCCTTTAAGACGTAGGTATAATCTTTGCGTTGCGCTTAGAACTTCTCGGGAATAAAGGGGCGCACGCGCGGGGGGCGCTTCAGTCATCGCCGAACCGTGACGGAGACGCGCGCGTTGTTTTTGAGTCACGCGCAAGAAGATTATTGGTAAGTAAGCTTTTAAACCTGTGTAACTCATGTATTATCATTATCATTTATTTTTTACTTTGTAACTTGAATAGGTATAAAGGATAGGTAAGGTACAACTTCCCACAAACTGATTGATAAGGGTTTCTTTGTCAACGAAACTGAACAAGTTTCATTAAAGTTTTCTGTAAGAATATCTTCATGAAAGTTGTTAAGTTTCGTTGACAGAGCAACCCCTATCACTTAGTGGAAAGCTGTCCCTTACACCCTATAATAAATAAAAAGATAATTATTAGACTCTGTTGAGATGAGACTGATTTTGTAAAACCGCTAAGTAAAAAAAACTATGTTGAATGTTACTTATCTTAGCTTTGTTTAATTAAGTATCCTCAATTAAGATGTTAAATTTTTGAGGCTGACTTTATGAACATTAAGCATAATTTATTGTTAAACGATATTTGTGCAAAGCATTTATCGACCTGATAGTTTTCTGTGATTTCTTATTAAGAACATAACTGACTGATTGTTACAGTATTAGTAGGTTATAATTATTAAAAATAATAGTAGTGAGTGATAACTCCAATTAGAAATGGTTAAGAACTTTCTTTAACTTCAATGTTTATCTAATTTTGATGATTTAATAAATAAACACTTTGTTCCTTTAACTTTTTGTTTTATTCTCGCCAAACATCAACGAAAACTCATAAATCTCATAATCCAATTTTGATGCGGTTACATTTTGGTTATGGATTCAACCGCCAAATTCAACCAAATTTCAAAATTATGATGATTTAAGTCAACGAGATTAGAATAGTGATCATTGCTTAAGTCATTTTTCCTGTTTCTAAATAAGAATGGAACTGGTATTTCAACTAATTAGATGTAATCTATTTCACCTATAGCTAGGTAGTTCAATCAATTAGCTCTACTCGAAAACCACGACTACGAGCTCCTTGACTTATTTAGTCCTCCACTAATCATGATAGTTGTTGTATCTTAAAGCATTTGGTCTTACTCCAAAAACAAGGGCAACCGTCGCTTAAGTCTTTTTGTCTTACCCTAAAAAAAAAAGCATACGAGCATTTTGGACTTAAGCGACATTTATTTCTGTAACCCGTTGATCTATTTGATTGAAAACTACAATATCTGATGAAAAATTTAATTTCCAAAAGAACTGTATACTTAGAATCTAAATTAAACAAAAACCTGATTTACTACGATTTTTTTTTCTTTTTTCAAAACTTTAAAACGCTCTCCTCTAAAGTTCACAAAATGTCGCTTAAAGCAATTAGCCTTTCACCCCTCGATATCTTCTTAACGGAAAATTGATCCTAGTATTAATCTTGCCTATTTCATCATCATCATCAGCCATTTGACATCCACTGCAGGACATAGGCCACCCTCATGGTTTTTACAACCATGAGGGGTTTTGCCATAATCGCCACGCTTGGCAGGCGGGTTGGCGATCGCAGTATACTGTTGAAATCTCAGAAAGACGCTGCTGCCCGTCTCCTGGTAATTGATTTCCTTAGTCGCCTTCTACGACGTCCACGGAAGGAAATGGAGTGACGCTGTTCTTAATCCGGCGCCACACGGAACTCGCCTATTTACAAATGTTTTATATTGCAATAATTTTTTTTTTGTGTTGGTAGCTCAGCGGTAGAATGCCGGCCTCTTGTTTGGAAGGTCGTGATTTCTAATCCTGGCATGTACCGATGATTTTGTTTCCTAAGTTACGAACATTTATGAAGTTATAGTAGCAATACCACTCGCTAACTGTGAAGGAAAATATCGTGAGGAAACTGAGAAGAGGCACTCGTGCCTGAGATGTTCACATACCGGAGCTCTTGAAATTGCCGATCCGCGGTAGGCACGCATGGTAATAAAGGCAATACTCTCTCTCTCTGAGAGAAGGCCTATGCCCTGCAGAGGGACGTATTTGTATACAAAAAAAAAACATTACATAAACATGCCACTTATTCTAGACTTATGTGATAAAAATAGGTACTAAGCATGCGTCCAATATTCTTGATTACGGAGTCGATATTGAGCAAAATTCTTAAGGAAAGTTCTTGAACTTAAAGACCACAATCGATGCTTCCATCGATACATTTAAATCGATTTTCGCACAAAACTTCATATTAACCTTAATGTGCCTTGATAACCGACCATTTTTATTATGTTCCACCTTTAACCAGATATAGGGGGACAAAGGGCTATTTAAAGCCTATTTAAAAAAAAGCAATTCCTTAAACACTCCTCAGAGGCAGTCTAAATAGTCAGTGGTAAAGGGAAAGACGCAACTAAAAAATATTTACACTGTTTCTGAGGAGTGTTTTAAAGGAAACGTGCTTTTGTAAATAACATCGCTTAAGTTTTAACATCGTTTGTTTGTTTGTTACGCTATATTGCACAAAAATAAAAAAATTAAAGCTTAAATAACAGGTAAGTAAGTGTAGATGTACAAAGTAAGAAAGTGGCACACGCTCTCAAGAAAGCCACTTGGAACGTTCGTGGTCTCTGCAAAATACAGCTGGGGAATAGCTGAAGTGGTGGAGAAGGAAATGGACAGGTATAATTGGAACATACTGACTCTAAGTGAAACCCATATAAAAGATTCGGCACACTTCATCTGGAAAAATGGTCATAATGTCCAGAAATCCGGAGAATCGCTTCAGTGGTGTGGCCGTCCTCGTCTTCAAAACACAAAAAGACAAGGTACTGGGATATGATTGCATCAATGACAGGATAGTGAAAATCTAATTGGGGGCACATCCATATCTAATCAGCCTAATCGCTATCTATGCACCAATATCTGCATCCAGTGAAGAAGAGATCTCCGTGTTTTACGGCCAACTAAACAAAACAGTCCAAGATATTAATATGAAGAAGAAGAAGAAAGACATTTATTATACCAACAAGATACATCACAGAAACAAAATAAGCACATAAGTAACACAATATGCACAACAACAGAAAGAAAACTAAATACACAACAGACAAAACGAATAAATAAAACAGGACCATATATGTAGCCTGTGGTGTATCTACGTTATCAAAGAGTGTCAAAGATATTAAGAAAGAAAGACAGATCCAGGCGATTTCAATGCTAAAATAGGAAAAAACTGAGAAATATTGTCGGCAGGTTTGGTCTGGAAGTCAACAATGACCGGCGCAACATGCTTTTGGACTTTTGTGCGCAAAATAACCTTCCGATAATGAGCCCCTGGTTTCAACAACACTCGAGATTACTGTACACCTGGACGTCATCCAATGGTCTTCCAAATCGACTTCGTTCTGAAAAACCAAAGATGGAGGTTATCGATATCTGCCGCAAAAACAAGGCTAGGTGTAGACTGCGGCAGTGACTACTAGTTTCTGACTGATAAATTTAAAATCCGTCTGAAGAAGTAAAAAAGAGGTACCCTCAACAAACCAGTGAAGCTAAATGTACCTGCGTGTCTTTAATACTGTAAAGGAATCCAGAAGTAACTACCAAAGCTCGAAAACGACCCATTTGAATCATCTGGGTCATTCTTAAGAATAAAATCCAAGTTGTAGCAAAACAGGCTGCAACGAATAAAACCTCAGCGTTAAGAGCAGAATGGATGAGTGAAGACGCATGGGCGATGGTTAAGCAGAGGAAATTATTAAAAGAACAGGGTTTGAACTCCTCCGAAGAACGACGCCACTATGCGGAGTTACACAACATTCTCCAAAAACTCTGCAAGAAAGACCGAGAGGCATACTTTGACAGTAAATGCTCAAATCGAGGAAACGAGGAAACACAAATCAAAACTCAGAATCGAGGACGCCGTGTCACATACCTTCAAATGTTTTGAGATGGTTGGGAGAGATGCATTCGGATAGGAGGACCTGCTAAACAACTTGCGCCGATTCTGATGACGCCACCATTATAGGCGTCTCGGAAACTGAGCTGTCTGAGCTACTAGCGAGAGTGGATAGTATTTGTAAAGAATACGGACTTCAAATCAACAGAAGTTAGACCAAACTGATGTTCCTTGATAGAACTGACACCTTGCAAAGAATCAACGAGCTGAGAGATCTTGATGTTGTATACAAATTTATGTACTTAGGTTAGCAAATCAGGAATGACGGGGACTGCGAGCAAAAAGTGGTCAGAAGATCCCAGATGGCTAAGTCTGCACTGAAAAGGCTTGAGAAGATTTGGAAAAACAGAAGTATATCAACCACAAGACGAAGATGAAAATAATGCGGTCCCTTATTTTCTCCATATTTCTATATGCCTCTGAAACCTGGACATCGAAGGCCCGTATTCTGAAATGGATAGATGCGTTCGAAATGTAGTGCTGCTGGCGGAGAATGATTCGTATATCGTGGACCGAACGCCGCACAAACGAGTCTATTCTAGAAGAACTTCAAATAAAGACGAGGTCTTCTACAATTTGTACCCAACGCATCCTAAAGTTCTTCAGTCATACCGTCCAACGCGGGCCAGATAGTCTAGAGTATGTTATTATCACCAGTCACACGAACGGCAAACAAAGCAGAGAACGGGCACCAATGCGATGGACGGACATCTACATCTGGCGCATGATCGGTCCAAATTAAGAGCGTTGGTGACGGAAACTGCCCCATAGTCACGTTCCTCAGTCATGAGTATACGACCAGAAAGGAGAAGTAGATATACAAAGGCGGACTGTTCCTTGTATCAAAACATGATCTTTCCATGCTTAAATTTTAAATATCCTATTGTATATTACAAGCTGACTAAGCTATAGTTGTTTTGCCATATTAATTAGCCTACGATCTATTTATTCTCAAACCTACGGAATATACACCAAAAAAAAAATCATAAGAATCGGTGAACCCGTTTCGGAGGTGTTCGGTACCAAACACTGTAACACAAGATTTTTATGTCTTAGATTTCTGTGCGCTTCAAGGGTTATTGAGTTTTAATTATTAGTTTTCGTCAATAACACTCTCTAGGTAAGTAAGTCATGATTAGTATAAAATGGGTTTTGTATCAAAGGATGGGACACAAAGAGAACACATAAAATTTAAGAAAAAGAAATCAATCCGTACCCCACTTCAGCTGTCGAAATCTGTATCGTACATGTAATTTATACATTATTACTGCACGTTATTTAACAACGTTATTGGACGTGGTATTAAAGCTCATTATAATATTGCCCGGTAACAGTGTACCCCTTTTTAATTTCAATTAGGTAGTTCAGCGACGATTCCATCGTTTACAGGGTGATCGTTAGAAGGTAGATACAATTTTAAATATGTACAGGAACAATTTTTACTTACTTATATCTATAACTTTATATGTAATAACTAGACTTGTATGTTAATGATCATGAATACGAATAAATTGTCTTTTGGAAAATAATTGTTTGTACAATTTTCTTTCCACTTAACCTTAATTTTCGGTTTATCGATCTCGTATGAAAAAGAAAATTCCGGCCAAGTGCGAGTCGGACTAAATATATTTTATATTACATTACATTACATAATACATAACCCCAGGCATGCATCACGGAGCGGGAGGCAGTGACCCGGGTTTGCCACTTCCCAAACGCTTCATATTTATCATTATTTCGCTTCATCAACATTTATTAGTCGTTGCATGCAGGCACGCAGGTTACTGATACTTGAAAAAAAATTACTATATTTTTTTTTATTTGTGTGCGATCATCCTGTAGCTGCACTTCCCAAATGCCTGCCCAGACACGTACAGCCGTGGCGTTGGACTCACGTTCCCGAATCGCGTTAAAATTATAAAGAAGTTAAGTGAAATTCGGTGCGTTTGCGCAGTAATGACGGGCCCACTAATGACAGCTGTCATCAGCCAAACTGCCGGTGAATTTACGACCGAGTACAGACCGAGCAATGCGTAGAAACGACCCCATTGAGCCAAGTACATGACATTTTTCAATCATACATCAGGAATGATGATGTTTATTCAGTTGTACTTTATTGTGTACCAAACACGTAAAAGAAAATCATTCCATCAAATGATGGCAAAATATGGAAATGGCGAAAGGTGAAATGGTCAAAAAAACATGAAGAGGAGACCCGCGATATTGTTGAATGCGAAAACTTCGCTCTTGTTGACACTATGTAAGTTTTTACTAATAAGTATTTTCCACACAATATTTGTGAATAAAAAAGCCTAAAGAAGATTATTAAATTTTGTCAGTTATTCCGTCAAATAATATACAATTCCAACTTATGTCAAGTAATAATGGCTGTAGGATTATCTATCTATAATTTAATTTCGAATTTGGTCTTATGATAAAAGTTGATATTTATTTTATTAATTTGAAAAAAGTCCGGACCGACGACGTTGTCAAAGTGGCTGGGAAACATTGGACAAAACATTAGATGAGACTAGCGCAAAACCGGATGGTTTGGCGTGAAAGAAAATAACGCCTTCAAAAACTATAATTTTCTGAAAACCCCTATTTAATAGGCACATCAACGGGTAAGTGATCATTCCATCTATCTAGTGCAGGTAGCACAGAAAAATGGTGTTCAGTGGTACCATACCATACCGTACCGTACCGTATCGTAACATACCGTACCGTAACGTACCGTATCGTACATTACCGTACCGTACATTACTGTACTGTACTGTACCGTACTGTACCGTACCGTACCGTACCATACCGTACCGTATTGTACCGTACCGTACCTTACCGTACCGTACCGTACCGTACCATATCATTTGTAAAAACCCCTCTGTTGGATTCATAGGTCTATGGTATCAACGCCTCTTTACGGAATGGTATCGAGATATTCCGTCATTAAATGATACGGTTATTTTAGATTGTTTCATAATTCGGGCGAAAAGAAATTCCGAAGAGGGTGTAATTTAGGTGATTTTACAATTGACAGCAGGTCAACTTTTACATCCGTGCACTCTACTCATTTGAGAAGAGTGCACTTCTCTTGGCCTCTACCCTGTCACGCTTAGATAGAAAAATGTGTCTAAATGTTGCCGGGCTGGTTAGTTCACTTTTTGCTGACCAGGCTTAGGAATGGCAACCCCTCATATTTACATACATATTTTGAAGGTATTCAAACCTAAACCGACCTTCTATCATATAACTGTCTATTCTATCGGGTTAACCATTGTAACAACTCCTAAGTATCAAAATATGTATTTACCTGACAGTTCAGAGTAGATTAAGAGCCGATTCGACCAAACTATTTATGCTTGGTATAAGTGGTAATCTTGGAATAAGTCCAGAAATACTCTGGAGTTAATCTATACTACGTTCTACCAACTACTAATCCCGGAATAATTCGCAATGTAATCTGAGATTAAAATTGAGGGAGTATATTTGTTATGAAATTAGTTACTCCTGGTATAAAGCTTAGTTGGTCGAATCGGCCCTAAATCGGACAATTCCATACAGTAGGAGACTTACGTAGTCCTCCTGATCTCATCTTGGTAACGCATGACGTAGAGTTAGGTACCGAAGATTGGCCTATGGACTAAACGATTTACATAAAATGTATCTAAATAAATGTAATTCAAGACTACCTGTGTGGCCGTTTTTAACAAGTTTATGCGTATTCATCATCAGCTATTTGACGCCCACTGCAGGACATAAGTCTCCTTCGTGGTTTTCATAACCATGACGGGTTTTGCCATAATGGCCACGCTTATGCATACATTGTTGGAATCTCAGGAAGACGCTGCTGCCCGTCTCTTGGTAATTGATTTCCTTAGTCGCGTTCTACGACATCCACGGACGGAAATTGAGTGACGCTATTCTTAATCCGGCGCCACACGGAGCATTAACACATATAAGATTTTTGTCCTTATTTATACGGATACTTTTATCGGATAACAGGTCACGGATTCTTATCTCATCTTATCCGAATTCCACTCGAATTAAATTACAGGCAGAATAGCTAGTCCGAAATAAAAAATATTTCCAAGTCTTAAAAGCAATTAATTATGTTTTAAGTCAATGCAATAAAATCTCATGTCCAATATCCAAAAGTGACCAACAATGTAATTAAACCTGACAACAGATTAACGCTTAATTACAAATTGCTTAAGAAAATAAAATGGTCAAGTTATCTTGTTGTTTTTTTTTTTAAATAATATCGGTCGGGTTATGCATACATTGCTGTCACCACATATGTCCAGTTAAGGTAGACTTCCGTGCATCGCGGCCGATCGCAGCCGCGCGCGATAGATCGCGTGCGACTGACGCGCGCGGCTGATGCGACAATAGTTATTGTATGAAAATGTATAGCGCCGGTTTTGTCGTCTGCCGCACGCGTCCGTCGCAGACTTTGGAAACAGCGCCATACATTTTCATACAATGACTATTGCCGCATCAGCCGCACGTACGATCAGACGCGCGCGGCTGCGATCGGCCGCGATGCACGGAAGTCTACATTAAGGAGCGATATGCGATACGTTGGGCCACGAAATCATCTTCATATAAATTAAAGCATAACACACGGCCCGAAGACAGCGGCTGACATAATACTCGTACATTGACGTTCAGCAAACAGAATGTAAATTCTCTACGTTGAAATAAATTATTGATTTCGGATTTCAGATTTCATGTTAAACTGTTGATCAAGCACCCTCAAGAGAATGCAGTGAGCTAACTAGCGCCACCAATGGTTGAGAGATTGTACTGACATGTTTTGCAAATTTGATCTGAAAAAAAAAATTTCGCTCAGTGGTGCTAGTGTTACTTCCTGGAGCCCCTTAAGAAGCAAGCAAGTTCCGCAGCGAAAGTAAGGGTGTGATTGTTAAAACAGCAAGTTTTTTTATAAAGTAGGAAAAACGGAATAGACAAAAATTACTTCAACAGAGTGAATGAGCTCAACATATTTTTTCAAAAGTTAACACGAGCACTAGACATAATAAAACTGATTTTTAAAGGATATTAACTCGTTTACTTTACCATTTTACAATTTTCCGACGTTAAAGCAAACGAGTTAATATCCTTAAAAATCAGTTTTATTATACTTTTCAACTTCTAAACTCACCGTTAGCTAAAAGCATGTTAGTTATATGCAACAACGTGCATGCAACGACTAGTGAATGTCAGGATCGTGGCAAGTGGCAGTCCCTGATCGCTGCCTACCCCTCTAGCATTCAGGCGTGAGTTTATGTATGTGTGTAGTTACATGTCAAAGGTAAAATACATGACATCTATGAAAATATACAACGATACTTAAAAAATTGACTTAAATATAATTATGAACATTAATTAATTATTATATTTTATTGCACAAGGAACATCAAACAGGATATTACTTAAAAAAAACATGTACAAAGGTGTGATTATTTCTATAAGATATTTCTTCCAGAAAACTTCGGAGAGTCGAAGAAGCGGAAAAACATTTTTAAAAAATGGTGTCTAAAGTGACTTGTTAAGTCTTATGATCAGCGTGTCTTTCTGTGAATAATGCTGCAAAAATTTTTGAAGTATGATTTTTGTGTCAAATGAAGACAGATTGCATGTCTACGTTATTAGTGTAAAAAATATTCGTTAACAATAAACCGAAAATTTTGCAAAATCGTAAAAAGTGAACTAAAAAAAATTAGGTACTTAGGTCTAAAAGTTTTTAATATTACGCTTTGCATTGTTGGTAAATCCTTTGTAAATCAATAACCCACATAATGCCTAAAAAAATATATTGTCCAATTTTTTTTGCAGTTTCGTAAAAACAACCGATCCTATCGGGCTATGAAAAAAAGGAAGACGTTTTCAGTTTTGGTTCCAAACGTCGGAAAACTGTCAAAAAATTTAAAATCTTTAGATAATTGACTTGAGTAACCGACGACACGAGCTTCGTCTCCATCTCTATTCACCATGATTCATCATCAGCCATTTGACGCCCACTGCAGGGCATAGGCCTCCTTCGTGGTTTTCATAACCACGAAGGGTTTTGCCATAATCGCCACGCTTGGCAGGCGGATTGGCGATCGCAGTATGCGGTTGGAATCTTAGGAAGACGCTGCTGCCCGTCTCCTAGTAACTTATTTCCTTAGTCGCCTTCTACCAAAAAATCCTTCCAACAAAAAAATCAAGCAAGTGAATCCGGAATTAAGCTTATAGCAAGACTAGAGTCAACCGGTATCTAACACTTAAACACGTAACATCTTAGACCCTGTCTTGGTTTGGCGTGACTGAAGACAAGTGTCAAGCTGTCCGAATAAAAAAAAAAATCTGATATTTTCATGGCCACATCTTTATTGTTCGACAAATTGGTCGATTTCGTTACCAAATTGGAAGTGAATTAAGTATAAATATTATTTTGTATCCAAAGTCACAAAATTTGACACCCAATCGAATATTTGATTGGATGCAAAATTTAAGATGACATAAGAATGCTAACCCAGCAAGCTAGAAGCGGGTTCGAATTACGCTTCATCTTGATAAATTTCTTTCGCTTCCAGATGAAAAACGTGATGAGACTCCTGCTTTTTAGCCGATATAAAAAGGAGGTGGTTATCAATTCGACACGTATATTATATATATATATATATTTATATATTTACATCCTTACACTGATACTGCGTCCGTCCGAAAAACCGACTTATGGCGTCCACCACTTCCCGTGGGTTTAGGAGCAATATCTCGATGTATATTGGCTTATCTATCTCATCTAATGATCGTTGTCAACTTATTTTTTCGATAAGAGAACAACTGTGGATATTCAAAATCCAGTCATAACGCTATACTTATTGCGTCATTTACATTTCTGCGTCCGGGTGTATATTTTTTGTATATTATGAACCATAATGATAATCTTATTACGTCTATAGAAATAACGATTAAGTGCGCGTCCTCTAATATACAACTGTTTAATAAAATTTAATCTGGTATACTTCATGCATCCATTTTGAATTTGGTGCCAATTCAATTCAAATATTTTTATTCATTGTAAAAACAGAATGTTTACTTAATGAGCGTCAAAGTTGTTAGTTTCACAATTAATGGATTATGTGGAGAAGAAGCTAACAAAGAAACTCCACATTTATTGTTTTCAAAACACGTTTTAACTTAATTAACAGAGTTTTCAACTTAAAATATTAGTCATGAATGTGGTGAACACTAGTCACAATCGTCCTTTAAATAATATTAATCTACTGTTTAATGCCAAACATCTTTGTCTTCTAACTAAATAATCCTTGATGTTATAGTAAGCCTTTTTGCACAAAATGTGCTTAACACATTTTTTAAATCGCGTTGGAGGTAACTCTAATATATTTTGAGGAATTTTGTTGTAGAACCTTATACAGTGCCCCATAAAGGATGTGTTAACTTTTGCAAGTCTAAATAGTGGAAATGACAATTTATGTTTATTTCTAGTATTAAAATTATGGTGGCCACCAACATTTTCGAAGTCTTTGATATTTTTTCTAACGTACATAATATTTTCATAAATGTATTGACATGCAACTGTTAAGATGTTGGTTTCTTTGAAGAAATCTCTTAGCGAAACCCTACTACCTAACTTGTAAATAAATCGGATGGCTCTCTTCTGCAAGATGAAGATAGTCTCAATATCTGCTGCCCGGCCCCATAGTAGTATACCGTAGGACATAATACTATGGAAGTAACTAAAATAAACAAGCCTAGCAGTTGCAACGTCAGTGAGGTCCCTAATTCTTTTCACTGCATATGCTGCAGAGCTAAGTCTGTGTGCTAATTTTACAATATGTGGATCCCATTGTAGTTTTGCATCGATTGTGATGCACAGAAATACAGTATCATCTCAAATTCTAATTTTTCATGTCCAATTACTATGTTGTTCTCAACTACTCGTACGTAGGAAAACTTTATACATTTTGTCTTTTTAGAATTTAGCAGCAGATTATTTGCTGTGAACCAATCTAGTACTTGCGAGAGAGCATTATTTGCATCGTCAAGATTATTTTCTTGTCTCCTTATTTTAAAAATAAGTGACGTGTCATCAGAAAATAACACTATCTCAGACATTTTTTGTACCATAAACGGTAAATCATTTATATAGACTAGGAAAAGGAGCGGCCCTAAGATAATAAATAAATAGGGACTCCTATTTTTACAAGTGAACCCGAGGATTTAATACGATTTACGTCTGCTTTTTGGACCCTTCCTTCTAAATACGATCTTAAAAGATCTAAACCTGCACCCTTTATTCCGTAGTGTTTTATCTTTAGGAGTAGCGTTTCGTGGTCTACACAATCAAATGCTTTTGATAAATCACAAAATCCTTGCGATCCTCCCACGCGCTGAAAATATGTTTAAGTAACATAACTCCGGCGTCTGTTGTATTCCGCCCTTTAGTAAAACCAAATTGCTGGCTATGAAAGAGTTGGTAATTATTGAAATACGTAAGTAATTGATCTAAGATGATCTTCTCAAATATTTTACTTAATACTGGTAGTACTGAGACGGGCCTAAAATTGGTTGGATCGTGTTTATCACCGCTTTTAAATAAGGGTACTAGTCTACTATATTTCATGAGGTTCGGAAATACTCCCTCATCTACACATTTATTGAAAATTTTTGCTAACGGTAAAGCTAGGACATGGATCACTGAACTAACAATTTTTACTGACATACCCCACAAGTCCTCGGTTTTTTTAAGATTCAATAATTTAATTTTTTTAAGAACGTTATTGGGCTCAATGTAACTTAATGAGAAATCGTGTTCGCACGAGGAGACATGGTCTTTTAGTAAGGTTGTTGCACGATCAGGTGACGAGTCTAACGGAGCTGTAGTCACGATTGGAACATTGATGATGATTGTTCCGACCGGTTTCGGCCATGGCGACCACTTTGACCCCTAATCAGTGATGAGGCGCTGGTGCGCTCGAAGATGGCTTATGTAGCCTATCTTCACGGCGAAACTCCGTGCACACTGAGGGCACGTGAGAATGCCGTTCTCGTAATTATATATTATGGCAGCAGGTGGGCGAGCCTTTAACTGGTCGCGTTTGGTATCCAGGTCAGCTTTACGCTGAACCTCGAACTCGCGTACTTGACTGTTCACCATCCTGCGCCATTCTGGCCGCTGTGCTGCCAAACGTTCCCAGCATTGGAACATTAGTGAAGAACTGTTCAAATGCTGCAGCGATACCTTCATTTGTCGTTATTATTTTGTCATCAATCTTAAGCGAAATATCTCGGTCTCCTAATTTTGTTTTATCCGTTTCTCTATTTATTATTGTCCAAATTGTTTTAATTTTATTCGGTGACTGTAAGATGTTATTCTTTATATGATCGCATTTAGTCTTATGGCAGACGGCCTTAAAAAATTTGGAATATTTTTTGACGTGCTGTATGAATTTGGTGTCATATGTATAAGTCTTTTTGTCATACAGTTCATAAAGTGTGTCTCTACTTTTCCGGATACCCGAGGTTGCCCATTCACTAAATCCTACTTTATTCTCATTATTTGTTAGCTGCCGCAATTTAAAAACTTTTTCAAAACTACCCAACAATTCTCATTATTTGTTAGCTGCCGCAATTTAAAAACTTTTTCAAAACTACCCG
Source organism: Yponomeuta cagnagella (assembly GCA_947310995.1). Lineage (NCBI taxonomy): Eukaryota > Metazoa > Arthropoda > Insecta > Lepidoptera > Yponomeutidae > Yponomeuta > Yponomeuta cagnagella. The sequence continues at coordinate 17,831,262 of OX371277.1, forward strand.
ACACGACTTTAATGAGCATTAGCATTTTGGTAATTTTATTGAGTTTTTATGCTACTTTCAAGGTCTACTTCAGATGACTCTAATTTTTTACTTGTTACGGGCCGGCAGAGGATAACCTGTTCTGCGTTTTTTCTATCTATTTCAAAATGAACAATTTGACCACTGTTGTCTGACTTCAAACAATTTACTGTAGAATTATCTGAAAAGTCGCAATCGCAGTAAACATTATCTATGCAGGTGGCAGTAGTTTCGGTTATTCTAGAAGGCTCCAAGAAAATATTTACTAAATTAAACGACTTGAAAATTATTGTCAATTTGGTATTTAAAGCCGAGTCTACCAATAAGTCGATATTGAAGTCACCACAGACTATGACTTTCTTATTACTGCTAGAGGCTACCTTCAAAACATCCTCTAATATTGATTCAAATGAACTGTAATCGCTGGTAGGGGGCCTGTATATGGCTATTACATGTGTCTAGACAGTTCAACACATGCTTCATTATAGAAATATGTATTTTAAACACATGCATTAAAAAATAAACCCGACGCAAATAGGTAGGGACAAATAGGTGCATTTATTAATAAGTAAACTTTGAACAAGCAAAATCAATAAGTGTGTTGAGGCGTAATCAAAAGTATTTCTGTGGCTAATTTTGGTCACCGCTTGCAGCACATTATTGCTTTGGCTTGTTTCATCGACTCGATAAGAAGAAGAAGAATTTATGTCTTTAGGAGAAGCAAATTTTCTTCGCAAGTGGCGCTGTTGTTCAAGCTATAGGCACCTTAAGAGGGTAAAAACGGTAAACGCTCACTCCATACAAACGAAGTCCTGTTTTCTTTCTGGATAATACCTCTGGCTAAAAGCTATCATTATTCTTTTTCATGAAATCTAGGATTACTGACAGGACATGCACAATTGCAGTCCTAGATTTTATGAAAAGAAAACGATAGCTCTAGAGGGACAAAACATTTGTATAGAGAAAACGTTGACGGTCACGTGATCCCCTAGCCTCTTAATATAGTTTGTTTTTATTTTTAACCGACTTAAGGAGGTTCTCAATTCTTCGTGAAGTTTTATGATTTTTTATATGTGTACACTAATCAGTTTTATGATGTTTTATGTATACAGGTTGTTCGGTAGAGGAAGCGACAAAACAAATTGGGGGATTGGGGTACATGTTTTTTTTTCTTAATGCCTTAATTACTGAGGTAACAAACAAAAACTGTTTTTTAAATAAATTCCATTGCATTAAAGTGCATTGTAACTTTTTTGTTTGTGGTTGTAATTGTACAAAATAAGTTTTGACCAGATCCCTGATGCATACAGTTGTCTAAAATAATTTAATTGGCACAAATTGAATGAAGTCACTCTTTATTTTCGACAACTGAATCTGGTCAAAACTTATTTTGTACAATTACAACCAAAAACAAAAAAGTTACAAGCTGTCTCTACCGAACAACCTGTATAGGTACTCTAAAAAAACCTAAGCTAAGACCGGTCTCAGAAATGTCAAAATGTACGTGATGTTGACATTTCTAAGACCAGTCTTTGCTTAATTTTCGTCTCTGAATGTCAGCCTAAGTCAACCTGGATACACCAACTCCCTTGCTAATAAAAAAATTAATCCATGAACTAAGTTAAACCACACTGTTGTCACTATCGCGTGACAGTGATGTTTCATATGACAGTAAGAGACAGCAATGTGGCTTAACCTAATCCATAGATTCTGTTTTATAAGTAACCCCCAAATTACCAAATCAAAGTGATTTGAACCCGCGTTACATATAGAAAAATTATCATTGATAGAATAAACAACATTGTAGTCACTTTCACAAGGCCGGATTTTTCCATATATGATAGTAAGATATAAGACATCAATGTTGTTTGGTTTATCAAAGTAAAGTTTTAAACTAACAAGTAGTTTCTTTTCGATAATCACAGCGGTAATTATGCGTCCGCAAAGTCCACGCGCAAAGTGAAAAGAAACATAAATAAACAAACGGTGTCGCGTCGCAGTACTCGCAGTACTAACCGCACACGAGCGGCAACGTCGCGATTCCACTGCCGCGCGAAGTGGCAACGTTGCCCACAAATTAGGCACGGACGTGGGAGAGGCGGTAAAATGTACAAAAATATTCGCCAAAAAAATATACGGCAGATCAGCGCCTCTAGCGGCAAATCGGTGAACCTCAATATACTCTTCCAGACACTTTCCAAAAAAAACTGCGTCCGGCCAACTTTTTGCCTATAGATAGCTAGAAATAATAGCTATGTTCTGGCAAATTTTGAAGGAAAACAATCTTGCGTCCGTATATCGGACGCAGTAAGTCGGTGGACGCAGTATTACTATGGGATTTTTTGGGGGTGGACGCAGTATTTCTACCAGGATGTAAATATATATATATATATATATATATATATATATATATATCGTTTAAGATATCTTATATCGAATAATAACATTTATCAATTAATAGCTTATTCAGCTTAAATTTAAACAATGGAAAGATCGTTTCAGTAATGTGGATTGGGAGTTATTGTATATGAGCGGACCCAGACACAGAAATCTCATTTAACAGCATTTTCATAATGTATTATGACAATTCAATGTACATATCCGAGTCCTTCTACTTGTTAGTCTGTGGATTAATCGGCTTTGCTATGCACATAGAATTGTCATAGTAAACCATGCATGAAATAGGCCCTGATGATCAGATGATGTGTTGAAGTCATGGATGATGATGAACCATCAGGTGGATGCTGATGGTGAGGGACCGCGAATAACGACGATGATGAAACAATAACATTATTTACTAATAAATAATACATGTATTTGCTTTTCATGCTTATTGTTTAATGCTTATTATTGCACAGTAGTCTTTACAAACATTACGTAAATACATAATTTATGAAAGGTCGTGGAACACATATACAGTAAGGTGATAATGAGGTGACATTGCGGTGACGTTTGCTAATTATTAAATACGCGCCTAATTACGCTCACCAAATCCTGTCGGAATCCTGACATTTGCGATATAAATTTGCAGGGGATTTGGTAGTTACACGATTGGAATCGTTTGGGATTTGGTGCGCGTTACAAAGGAACAGATTGTTATCATAAAAAGAATACATTGTAGTTTTCACTAGATTTGCTGTATTTCTTTGGAAATTAATTTTACTTGACTTAACGATATCCGAAAAGGGGCGTTGGAACCCATAGTACAGGAGATCCTGTACAGTAGATACCTAGTTTGGTTTCTAACGTGATAAATAAATTACGTATACTTAACATCTAAGTCAACTTGTTCATTAGTCATAACTTTACATGTGACGTACGACGCAATGTACGTGCCTGTATTTAAATGTTTATGTTTATGTTTGTTTCTCAATAAATATCTTTATCTTTATCTTGTCTATTACAACCAATACTACTTAAGCTCCCACACAATACAATCACTAGTACGTCCCAAATTAGGATACCCTGTGCTGTAACCAGGCAAAGACGTCACAAACAAGGGATTTTTTTTATTATTATTAAATAATTTTTAATAATTTAATAATAATAATAATAAAAAATTAATTTTAATACTGTCCTTTACATTTTTTGTTTACAAATTTCGCCAAACTGCGGTGCAGTTTGTTGGCGCTGCGCTCCTATAACAATCATTCTTTTACAACTATTACTATTTTAACTATTTTAATTTAGCGGCCCTAACCGCACCACCCAGACGTCACTCAATAAGTGTAGTTATCGTATTTGCAGATGTAGTAGGTAAGACTGTTTTGTATAGGCTGTTTCGAGTGGCAGTGGCGCTCTAATTCTCACACCGCCAGGAAACATGGCTTGACACTCAAAGCTTGCACATCGGACATGACATTGTTTCGCTTATAACCTTTGGAGTTAGGTCACTTGATGCTACAGTTAGTTGCCCTGCGCCAGTCTCGTCCAATGTTCCCCAGCCGCTTTCACAATGTCGTCGGCCCACCGGGCTGGTGGTCTGCCCACCGACCGTCGACCCGTTCTTGCCCACCACTCAGTGGCCACCTAGCTCACCGGCCGACTTCCCGCCTACATAAGCACAGGCCTTCTCTCAGGGAGAGGGTATGGGCTTAATCACCACTCGTGCCCACCGTGGATTGGCGATTTCAAGCGCTGAGGTATGCCAATAGCTCAGACACTCAGGTTTCCTCACGATGTTTTCCTTCACCGTTAGCGAGTGGTATTGCTGCTATAACTTCACAAATGTACATAACTTAGAAAACAAAGTTATAGGTACATGCCCGAACTGGGGATCGAACCTGGGTCTCTCGCTCCCGAGTCCTATGTTCACCCACAAGGCTACCACCGCTTCCTGCCTAACACAATATATTTTATTTTGTTCTTGTACATTTGTGCATGGTCTGAAATTCTAAACTATTCGTCCAAACAACGTTGTGTAAAGGGAAAATTTTATTTTATTTTGACGATAAGCGAATATATTTTAAATTATATTATATATAAGGATCTTATATTAAATACTTCAATTGAAAGATGGAGATTAATTTTTCGTAACTTTTGGAGTCTTTTTTATCCATTTGTGAATTAACCTTAGGAGATAAACCTTAGGAGACCCCTTGCACTATCCACATAACCCAAGGTTAGCTGGAAGAAAATACTTACTAGTATTAAGCTCGCCTTTGTACAAACACCTCTTGTGCAATAAAGTATTTTTGAAATTGAAAATTGAAGTAAACTTACTAACTTTTCCTATTTATAATATTAGTGTGGGCGTAGATGCAGATTTAGATTTTGTATTGGTATTATTTCGTCCAGACTAAAGTAAAAAAAAAAATACCTGTGACTGTACATGTAGGTAATCTCATTATTCGGCGGTTAAAAATATGTAGATAGGCAACTCCTATTAAGGAGAGCTACATATTTATCGACCTCGATGCTCAAACAGAGACATTGTTAAAAATACCCAAATGTCCGAGAAAGAAAGAAATCACTGCACCCCTCAATAATGTAGTTAACAAGACAGATTTACCGATTCGCCCGCGAAATACGTCGCTTCAATGGATCGAGTGCAGCCAATAACAGATCGTAATTCGATCACTGGCTATCAAGATATCTGGCTGTGATTATCGGGACGCTTTTAAGTTGCGCGGATTTTCGACGGTTTCCATCGGATATTTTGTTTCATGCTGTATTGTTTCCTTCATCTTTTCTTTTAGTTGATTATCAGCGATTATCGGGACGCCTTTAAGCTGCATAGATTTTCGACTGTTCCCATAGGATTTTTTTCAACAAGCCTCTTATTACCACAATTTACCCTTCTTAATTAGTTGCTTCTCTCAATTTCCATCTCCGAAAGTCTTCACCAGAACATCACCAAATTAACTTGGGACTCCTTTTACGCTATTTTATGAAACATACGGATATTACTCCATCCATTGAAGAGTTCCGTTCTCCATATCTGAAAGATTTCATCAGATCTTTACCAAATTAAAGTGGGACCAATTTTACGTTATATCTATTCGAACAAAAAAGAATTGTCGAAATCGGTAAAGATTTTATGTGAAAACACACATATATATATATATATATATATATATATATATATATATATATATATATATATATATATATATATATAAACATAAACATTTACATACAGGCACATACATTGCTTCTGGTCCCACACTAGGATACCCTGTGTTGTGGGAACCAGAAACAACATATATATATATCGTTTAAGATTGTCACACAAGACATACACACAATACAAATCCATTTAAAAGTCACAATACGAAGAAAGAATAAAACAAAACAATAACATACAAAAAAGAAGCAAAATCTTGAAATTAGCCATACACGGTACGGCAGGAGTACAAAAGTGACCAACGTAAGTGTGGCAAATGTGAAAGGGCTCAACTCAGCATGTGCTGAAAGTTCAAGAAGAACTTCAGCGCTGATATTCTGCCGGTACCCGGTGGGAGCGGCATGCAGCGCCAGGAGAGCTGAGGCGAGGTGGTCAAATTGTTATCAGACCGGATTAAATAATGAAATGTCACGTAGGAAATATAAGAATAAATTTGAATTTTTATGTAAGTATGTTACGACTTCACTATTTAAATGCATAATTTTAATTATTACTAATTTCATTGTAGGTATGTTTGACATTTTTTAATCTCTTTATTGGTAAGTATATTCACTATTACATTTATTTAACTTTGCTTGACAAATCTTTTTAAACATTTTGACTATTCAATTGCATAATTTTTAATTACAAATTTTATTGCATTTTTTTATACTTTCATTGGTAAATTGACATTACGATTTATATTATTTAATTTTCTTTCAAAGATTTTAAATGCAATTTTGACATATTAAGAATTGATATTAATTATATAAATGCAATGCATGCCAGATATGTTTTGGCCCTAAAGTATTTGTATGCCTTGTGGGTAAAACGTAGAGATACAATTCATACTCATAAGCAGCCTATATACGTCCCACTGTAGGGCACAGGCCTTCTCTCAGAGAGAGAGTGGGCTTAATCACCACGCGTGCCCACCGCGGATTGGCGATTTCAAGCGCTGAGTTATGTGAATAGCTCAGACACCCAGGTTTCCTCACGATGTTTTCCTTCGCCGTTAGCGAGTGGTATTGCTACTATAACTTCACAAATATACATAACTTAGAAAGAAAAGTCATAGGTACATGCCCGCACTGGGAATCGAACCTGGGTATCCCGCTTCCGAGTCCAATGTTCTACCTACTAGGCTACCACCGCTTTTCATACTCAAGACCTGTAATAAACACCTATGTTTATGACAAATAAATGATTTGATTTGATTTCAATGCTTCATACTGACCAACGGTGATGCATTAGTGTATATGTTACAGCCAAAGTAATAAATCAGTTTAGATAAAGTGATAATTAACACAAAATTAATCACATTTACTAGCAAGTTTTCATTTCGCATTTTATTCATTTGGTCAAATTATCATTTCGCATAATTTTACTGCGTCAAGTTTTATTAAGACAAACGTTTATTATGCTAACGTTTTATTTTGGCAAGTGTTATATAGCAAATAATTGTTTGATTAAATTTATATTTCGCATTTTGTTTGTTAGGTCAGTACACATAAGCAAAAATAGGTTCGAAGTTCCAGGATGGAGCGGAGCACAGCGACGCTCCATCCTGAAACTTCGGGTGTTAGTTCTTTTTTTTTATATAAAAGCGAAAAAAATATTTCACTAAAAAACTTTTAACTGAATAATTAATTTATTACTTTGTCTAGTGAATTTGGCTTTTATATATAATGACCAGGCATTATGTATAATAGCTATTTAATCACTATGACTGTAACATATATATGTTTAGGTATTGAGTGTCTATGTATTAAAGTGAGCGAAATATTGTTCGTTATCTTTTACTCTTAGGCATTTTCAATGTTATTAACACTAGTAATAACTTGTTATGGGCTCAAATTTATAAAAATCAGGTGTCACAGTGTTTGTTATCGGTATTCCTCCGAAACGGCTTCACCGGTTTTGTGAATTTTTTTGTGTATATATCGCACCTTTAATAATAAAACGGATTACTTCGAAATGTTGTGTTTTTGTCATAAAGTGCATTTACTTTGCAAGAAGAATACGTGCACTCCAACAGCCGCTTCGATAATATGAACAGTGGAAGTTGAAAGATTATTACGATCGATCGTAATAAATATTTTTCTCTACGACTGAAGCCTATCACAATATAATCAGTCGAAAAGTCAGTCAAGTCATGAGGTCATGCCAGTACAACAAAAATGCTCCATACATATCGGACTTTAGCTGTGACACCAGTGTGACATCACAGACACTCAGGTTTCCCCACCATATTTTCCTAAATAAAACTATAAAACAACAAAATCGTCCACGCTTTATATGCAACGCAAAATCCCGCATAAAATCCCCGCAGGTTTTGTCCCCATTCTTTAGTTAAATACAAGACCGGCCTTACGTTTTAACACCACTTCGCCGGACCCTCATCAATCTGACTCCAAATCTAGCCAAGTGCCCGGGTTCACCCACTCTCGTGTCAATCTTAGCCCTACAGAGTGCGCCCTATCTGACATCGTCTGAATCTAGGCCCGATCCTATCGGTGTTTCAATAGAATTCCTTGGCCTCAAGTTCTGGATTAAGGGGACGTCGCCCCGTTGGTGTGAACGTTTTCGAACAGGGTTTTTTTTTTTACGAAACCGCGTGCGTGCGTGCAGCCAGCGACGAGTGAATGTTGATGAAGCGGAAAAAGTTTAGGATTTATGATCGTGGCAAGTGGCAAGCTCTGATCTCTTCCAACCCCATCGGGATACAGGCGTGAGTTTGTGTAACGTAATGCAATGAATTATTTTTGCTGCGTCTTAAGATTGTTTACTTTACTTATTATTATTATTATTATTTATTTGGGAAACTTGCAGCTGACATAATAAATGGACAGAGACTTAGAATAACTACACATAAGCTAAGAATAAGTTTCCGCATATAGTAACTAAGTGGCAAACATGTGCAAGTGAATAAAAAATTTAAAGTAAGTCTACACCACACTTACACTCTACAACACCGAGGGCGCGTCGTTGAATGTTCGAAAATTAGAAAAAGAAAGTTCACCACTGCCATTAGACCAAATTAAATAACTAGTTTCCTATCTCCAGAGGGAATACTTCTTGTTCACGCATCATAAAGGGAACCGAAATGATGTTTGACGATCTCTTGCCTTACTGTGACTACATTCATCTACAGTAAAATAAAGATTTATGTGTGTGTGTGTGTGTGTGTGTGTGTGTGTGTGTGTGTGTGTGTAACATAAGCAGCCTGTATACGTCCCACTGTAGGGCACGGGCCTTCTCTCAGGGAGAGAGTATGGGCTTAATCAATACGCATGCCCACCGCAGATTGAAAAAAAAAGAAAATGTATTTATTACCGGTTCAGGATTACAGAAACCATAAGTTTATTGAACTAATTAATTAATTAATAGGCGATTTCAAGCGCTGAGGTATGTGAATAGCTCAGACACTCAGGTGTCCTCACGATTTTTTCCTTCACAGTTAGCGAGTGGTATTGCTACTATAACTTCACAAATGTACATAACTTAGAAACCAAAGTCATAGGTACATGCCGGCACTGGGAATCGAACCTGGGTCTCTCGCTTCCGAGTCCAATGTTCTACCCAGTAGGCTACCACCGGTCACCACTGCTATGTGTGTATGTGTGTGTGTATTATAAATAAATACATACGTAACTAAATGTATGTATTTATTTACGCATGAAAGTATGTATATAATTTTCGCCCTAACAACTCACTGTATACTGGCAGGACAGAGTTTAATATTATTTCACGATTATGCCTACATAATAATGTAGACTTAAAACTGGTCCTGTTAAGCAACTGTAGCAAAGATATCCTTTTTGAAGCACGTCTCCTTAACGTCCACATTTTCGCCTCGCTTTTAGCATGTCACCGGGTGGACGTGTGAGGTACTCGCGCGGCCAGCTAATTGTTCCTGAGGCAATAATTGCCTTTTCTGTTGCTAATGGGGTGCTATTAAGGGCCCTTTACGCGGTTGCTAGTTAGCTGGACTGTTTGGTATTTCACTATTGTGGCTGCCGGGATTGGACGGATTTTTTCCCTTTGGTTTTCCGGCGTGTGTACGGAAGAACGGCTCGGTGGTACTAAGTGGTTGAGGCTTCTGTGCTATGGGTTTTGTGTGATAACAGTTTGGCTGTCCCAAAAGTAAACACAGTAAGGGTAATTAATTTTTCAAAACCGAGATATTTCAACTAATGGTAACTAATTGGTTCCAGTAAACAATAGTGGAAATATCTCAGTTTTGAAAAAAAATATCCCTTAACGTGTTTATTTTTGGGACAGCCAAGTTACCTATGAAATTGTGTAATTTGTTTGTTTATTTTAATAATTAAGGAGCACGTGTATGTGTAGTTTGCCTATCTTAACCTACGGTGGAGGTGCTGGGCAAGCCTACTCCATATAAAGAAAACAATGTCCCAGGCACTGCAGCGCTCGAGTGGTCGATTCACCCATCTAGTGTGAGTGAAGGTGCCGCTGGACGCTGCATAAATTATCTCATTACGTAGATAGATAACCTATGGTACGGTCTTTGACTGAACATCAGAAAACCACACTCGAGGTTTGCCAAGGCGAGGAGCGCAGCATCCTGGGTGTAAAGAGGATTGGTCGAATAAAAAAAAAACACCAACAAAAACGCACCAATACCATGGAACACCATGCATTTTGTATTTTGGAAGAAGCCTGGCTACCCATAGCACAGGGAATCCTAGTTTGGGAGCCAGTAACCACTCTTTTAACCCTTTTCTAAATAACGTTTTTTTAATTTTTTTTTTCATGCTCGGCTCCAGAACTAAAATCGCTGATGTTGGAGCTGTGACCGCAAAGTCGAAGTCAAAGTCTTTTGGCCCATACGAATGACGTGAACTGGCAGTTCACGTCATTCGTATGGGCCGAATGATGGGCGAAAGTTGTTACAGATTGGATTTCACGCGATGGATATCGCAGACGTGGAGATGGCGGGACGATCTCTCGACCTTTGTCCGGATGGGAGATGGGAGAGGATTGCTCAAGACAGAGAGGAGCAGAAGAACATAGAGGAGGCAGTGGCTCAGCAGTGGGACACAAACCTGGCTTACTAAAAAAAAAGCACGTTACAGAAGTTGCAAAAACTGAAAAACTTTGAAGTAAAAACTTAAACCTTTAGGCGCCCTTATTCCGAACATTGATGGAAACGGAACCGTCACGCTGAAAGTAATGGGTAATTTGGCTCCAGTCGATCGGTTCAGCTGAATCACATGCTCGTATACTCGTCTTCAGTCGTCATCCAACTATGAAAATCGAATAAGTTTTCACTTCTATTACGTGGTCGTAAGTACTCATCCTCTTTTTATTTCAGTATTGATAATAAAAGCCACTTTTGGTAAGTAACACCAATTTTAAAACAACAATTTTTTTTTTAATTTTTTTTAAATTTTTGGGTATGAATATGCTTTCGAAAAAAAAATGTAAGGAACATGAGTACTAGAAATTTGGATTACAAACATTTGGACCTAATACTTTATGTTTGAAATATCTGCAATTTCATTGTAATAAGTAAAGACGTTATAAAATGCGCGTGCTAGGAAAAGGCCCCTCTATAAGCGCTCTTAACCCAGTTTTGTTGCCAAGGCCTTTATTATGAAGCAGCGATATGTTAAAAAGGGTCGTCAATGCTGCGCTTGAGCCCGATAATTCACTCGAATATAGCGACAAATAAGGTTCTTTTTTTGAATAGGAAACTATTCGTTGAATAGTAATAGGTATTCAAAACAGAACCGCATTTGTTGCTAGATCCGAGTGAATTGTCGGGCTCAAGCGTGCCGTTGACGATACTGTCGCATTTTGCATAACAAGGGCCCTGATGTTCATTACCGCTTCATGTTCGCGCGCATTAATGCATAAACTGAGATGGCGATGCATTAAAAATATTTATCAATGTCAGTGCTTTTATACTGGTTTGTATACTTTTTATCATAAGCACTTATCCAGTTTTACGGGATATTGAAGAAAGATCTAGTAGAACTGGAGTTATTTATTATACTCACCAATACAAATAACTTCTGATAAGGGACAAACTCAGAAACCGCGAAAAAAAATCAGCTGTTTTATTTGAACTCGTAAATATATGAATCATAGCTGTTGCCTGCGACTTTGTTCGCGTGGTAATTTTGATGTGTATTTTTCCGGGATAAAAAATAACTTATGTGCTAATCCAGACTATAATCTATCTCTGTGCAAAATTTTATCCGAATCCGTTCATCCGTTTTTGCGTGAAAGAGTAACAAACATCCATCCATACATACGAACTTTCGCGTTTATAATATTAGTAAGGATCTGGCTGATATTTTTTTGCGTTTTCATATTAAGTAGTAAATGTTTTTTGTATTGCTGAAACCCATATAGGTCATCCGGACCTTTCTGCAATACTGACAACAACAGACATAGTAACTTTACTAATATTGCGAAAAAATACTTAGTTAATAAAACTAAAGTTTTATTATATGTATTTTAACTCAGGGAAGAGATTTATTTAATCCTCATGTTTTTTCTTATTACTGAAATTGAACATTTTGACCGTTTTTAGGGTTCCGTACCTCAAAAGGAAAAAACGGAACCCTTATAGGATCACTTTGTTGTCCGTCTGTCCGTCCGTCCGTCCGTCCGTCTGTCAATACCCTTTTTCTCAGGAACGCGTGGAGGTATGAAGCTGAAATTTATATCAATTACTCAGGTCTACTGTCCCTTGAAGCTGTGAAAAAATCAAACTTCTAAGCCAACGCAATCAAAAGATACAGCCGTTTATGCCGCAAATTTTCGACACTTGCAAGGGAATCAAAACCTACAGGGTGCTTCCCGTGAACTCAGAATCTTGAAATTTGGTACGAAGCAACGTCTTATAGCATAGATAAAGGAAAAATTACGAAAACCATAAATTTTTAGTTACATCACATAATATATATTTTTTTAATAATTTTAAACTTACTACCCATTTCCTCATAAACGCGTAGAGGTATTAAATTGAAATTCATACCAAATACTCAGGTCTATAATACCTTTAAGCTGTAACAAAATCTAACTTCTATGTCAACGCAATCAAAAGAAACAGCAATTTAAGCTGCATATTTTGAAACTCGCAAGTACTCGCAAGGTAATCAAAACCTAAAGGGTACTTCCAGTCGACCTAGAATCTTGAAATTTGGCATGAAGCAACGTTTTATAGCACACATAAAGGAAAAATTCCGAAAACCTTAAATTTTTAGTTACATTACAAAATATATATTTTTTAATAAATATAAACTTATTACTTTTTTCCTCATGTTTTGCAATAAAAATACCATAGTTATGACTCGATTGTCGTAATGAACGAACTTTGTAAACCTTGCAGGTTTGTACGGAACCCTCGGTGCGCGAGTCCGACTCGCACTTGGCCGGTTTTTTTATACGAGAAAGGCAATATGACGCATAATTTTACCAACTTTAACAATGAATTGTAAAAGAATCTGGATTGATTGCGTTGAAAAGACCATTAAATTCACTTAAAAAGTGCCGAAACCTACTTACTGTTGACGTCAAATTTAACGATTCGGAACGGCGATATTATACTGAATTGACCTCTAAGATAACCTTATCGGCGTTGGCATCAAACATAACTACAAAGGAATGCTCAATGTGTATTTCGCGTTGTAAGTTACAACAGAAGTTCTAGAAAAAGAGACAAAAAGGTCGTCGAAAAAGAAGCTTTTTTTATTATTTATTTGTTTAAAATTCTTTTATTTAAATAGAAATTGATTAATAATAACTATACAACTAATAATTAAAACTAATACTAATATATAATAACGTAATATATAATAAAATTAAAAAATATATATAATAAAATTAAAAAAAAACATTCTTTTGATATTACATGATATTTTTGAATTTTTGGTAATCAATTTGACTTTCCAAGCTTCCCGGTCTTGTGCCGCCCGCATCCAGCGACTCCCCGCCACCGTAACCAGGTCGTCAGACCATCTGGTGGGGGCCTTAGCTTGGAAAACCATGAGGGAGGCCTATGTCCTGCAGTGGGCGTCAAATGGCTGATGATGATGAATTTGACTGTGATTAAACCTGCGGGTGTATTTTGTATTGCATATATTTTTATTTTGTAGGATAGTGTTTTGTTTTTACTTTTGTACTATTTGTAAATATTTTTCGGCAACTACCGACATGTCGTGGTCGTAGGTAATAGGAGTCGCTGGATGCGGGCGGCATAACCGGGAAACTTGGAAAACCATGAGGAGGCCTGTGTCCTGCAGTGGGCGTCAAATGGCTAATGATGAAGATGATGATGACATCAATAGACTTAACTTAAAGTGGTTAGGTAGGTTCGAAAGGGATTGTCATTAAATACACGTAGTAAGTTAGTGGTATTCTTTGCACTGGGAGGACCTGCTTTGCGGGAATTATTACATAAAAAGATTGGCATGATGTGTGAATCGATCTGGAGCGTTGGCAGATAGGTGGAAATTTAAAAATATTACATACATATATAAACTCACGCCTGTATCCCAGAGGGGTAGGCAAAGACCAAGGACTGCCACTTGCCACGTTCCTGACAGATCACTTTCGCTTCCTCAAGATTCATTAGTCGTTGCATGCACGCACACCGCCTTATTATTAGTACGTGATTAATAAGTTGGCTGCAACAATTAAAATCGTTAACACGTTCAATGCGATGATTTTATTTGAAATTGCTCCCCTTGACTCAATTAAGGGATAATCCACATTGCAACGGACTAGCAACGTGCTGGCGCACCGTTACAAACGATTTTTTATTTATATTTTTGTTGCCTCTATACGTCCCACTGCAGGGCACAGGCCTTCTCTCAGAGAGAGAGTATGGGTTTAATTACCACGTATGCCCGCCGTGGATTGGCAATTTTAAGGGCTGAGGTATGTGAACACCTCAGATATTCCTCACGATGTTTTCCTTCACAGTTAGCAAGTGGTATTGCTACTATAACTTCACAAATGTACATAACTTAGAAAACCAAGTCAAATGCTTATGAAAAACTCAACAAGTTATTAACTTAATCCCGGTCCGTAGTCCGCCTCTACTCACAGTTATTAAGCTCTGTAAATCAGAGCGAAACCTGGTTGAACTCTTCCGACAAAAAAAACAGGTAGGTTAAACCAGGATTAAGTTAATAATGATAGAAACTAAAATAAACATTATATTCTTAGGTTAGTGATACGAAGTTCACGGGGTCATCTAGCAAAAAAAAATAAAAATTGAGTTGAGAAATGTTGCTTAGAAGTGAGAAATCTTGTTTCCAACAATGACCCGCGGACCCGGGCACCGCTCTGCCTGGCTACTAATAATTAATTCTCAAAGATTCGAGATATTTTTGGAAAGTGCATTTTTTTAAAAACAAACAAGCGTATTCGATAAGGTACGTTAATTTTGCTATGGCTCTGAAATCACCCAAAATTCGTGCTGTTTATAGAGTTTCATCGGAATGTACAACATTTTTACAGAATCTCATCCCGTATAGAGTAAATTCAGTGAGCTCTTTGCGCTGTTCATTAGCAAATAATTTCACTACGTCGTCGGCAGCCTCGTTTACCATCGACAAGCCAAGACGAGGTGACACAAAACGAAATGATCCACTGTCCATCTGCGGCATTTTTTTTGGTTAAGTCTCACTACAAACACCTTTTAACAAGGTAAGTACATTTTGCTCCATGCGTCTTGGCTGCTTTAAAAAAACTAGACGCCATAAATTTTTACGCGCATCGAAAGTTCCGTCAAGATTCAAGATGGATGTGTCATGACTCGAACAGTGGGTGGTAGTCGCAGCTTGTTAAACCTTAAAGGATTCTGTCATTGCCTTGGTATAGGCACCGAGGTTGTACTCTTACGGAATCGACACTTCTCTACGTCAGCGGAAGCCTTGTCTTCTAAGGGACAGAGTCAACTGTAGCCGTCAACATATCGAATATCAGCGTCGGCGCGTTGACGGCTGCTGTCGACGCTTCGTTGCCTGCCGTCGACGAGGGTCGACGGCCGCAGTTGGCAATGTCGTTCGCAACGTGCCCCGCGTGTATAAGTGCCCTTAGAATAACGATGGCAAGCGAGGTTTACCATTTTAGTGAAAAGATATGCCAATCAGTGTCAGGAGCTAATTGTTGCCCAGACAACGCTAGACGTACAGAGCCTAGCGTCTAATAAACGCATGGTTGTTCAATAGAATAATATTAGCGCGACAATAGCTGTTATTTGCCTCAATTTCGGAGTCTACTAAGCAATAGCAGTACAATGTAATACCAATGGTATAACCCACGCAAATTGAATGGGCATTTCTCACGTAGAAGATAGGATCACGTGAGGCGCCAAGATAAGTGGCACGGGTTACACCATTGGAATGCGATTGGTTAGTAGACTAGCAATAGTGTCAAAGAAACAACCATTGCCGCACTCAAATCACTCTATTAAACCACCATGCATTCAAGAGGCTCGCTCTACGGGACTTAATATGTACTTTGTAAGCCTTTTTTATCCACCCTGCTCTATGATAACGCCTCACAGTCCACGAAAATTTTACAAGTGACAAATCCTCTCCTATCTGGAGAAAGTGTCCAGTGAGAGAATACCTTTTGTCTTAATGCTTGATCGCTGCTATCGGCGAAAAAAGTTGCTGATTCACCTTGTCGGATCTGGTGAGCTACGCCCAATAGGTCATTCTTTGTAGTCAGAGGTCGCTAGTGCGGTAAAGAGCAAATCAGTCGTATAGATTGGTAATAGTTGGGTGTAAAATTTAAGGGCTTTTTATTTGATAAATAAGTGAAAAGTATGGTCGCACGTTTGGTTGCAAAATGCCGCACATTGCCGCACATTGCCGCACAACATGCATTTCTGCCTAAACGGTCCGTTGCCACCAATCTGATGACGCTCGTAAATTTTGTGTCACAAGAACTTGATAGTAGGAATCAGGTAGATGTTATTTATCTGGACTTCCAAAAAGCATTTGATAGAGTAGACAACGATATACTACTCCTAAAACTGGGACTAATAGGGTTTTCCCCAAGGCTCCTGAATTTGTTTTCTAGCTACCTTGGCAACAGAACACAGTTTGTCAAGTATGGTCAATTTCAGTCTGAAGCCTACCAAACTTGCTCGGGTATAAGTCAGGGGTCAAATTTGGGGCCGTTATTATTTAATATATTAATTAATAGTCTACCTAACGTAGTTCAGAACTGTCAAGTGCTTCTTTTTGCAGATGACGTTAAACTATTCAAAAAAATAAACGACGAAACCGATTGTGAAGCTTTACAAATGGATCTGAATGCAGTCTACGGCTGGAGTTTAGAGAACAAGTTATGTTTTAATATCAAAAAGTGTGAGATGATGAGCTTTACTCGTTCTCCCAACTTAGTGCAGCGCAAAACGGGGGTGGGTGAACGGCGGGCATACCTGCTGGGCGGGCAGCCCGTGCCGCGCGTGTTCCAGGTACGGGACCTCGGCGTCATATTTGATCCACGACTGACGTTTCGTGACCACGCCAAAGAACTCGCGAAAAGTGCCTTTCAGAAACTAGGATTTGTTCTGAGGAACTCCCAATTCTTCACACCTATAGCACTGCGAGCTCTATACGCAGCTCTAGTTCGGAGTATACTGGAAACTAACTCGATAGTTTGGAGCCCGCACGAAAAGAAATATATATTGTTAATTGAAAAAATACAAAAAAAGTTCTTAAGAAACCTCTACAAGAAACAATATGGGTATTACCCTTTTTTGTACCCTACGCGTTTCTTGCAGGGGCAACTAGAATACGACTCTCTTGAAATAAGAAGATCTTTAAGCCTAATAAAGTTTGTGTTGGGCATAGTACACAATAGAATTGACTGTGTTAGTCTAGTGGGCGAGGTAGTGCAACTGTGGGTGCCGGAGGCGCGCGGACGGTTGCGCGCGCCGCGCCTGCTGCACGTGCCGGCGGCGCGCACAACGGGCCAGCAGCAGGCGCCCGTGCCGCGCGCTCTCGCACTTCTCAACTCCCTGCTCAGTGCGGCGCCGCAGTGTGATATGTTTACCACAGGAATTGGGAGAATGATTGAAGTATGCAAGGGAATGCTTGAAGAAGGATGATTCTGTTTTTGTTTTTAGTAGTTTAGTATAAGAATTAATGCAATGTTATTTTTATTGTTTCTTGCGATGTAAAACTTTTATTTACTACTAAGTTTGTAGCGATTTGGCATTAGCTGTAAGTTACAAATCTAAATAAATAAATAAATAAATAAATAAAAATCACTGACCATTTTAAGGTATTTTTCTCGACTTGTATGATGAAATACTTTATCCAGTGACAAATCTCATTTATGAGCCACGTCTCTTGTGGAGGTTTAAAAGAGTCTCGAAGAAAAGTCTTAAGTATTAAACGCGTTACGTATGTGGTTGCCCATGTTGTGCAGTCGATGAAATTATTGATCAACTGTCCATTGTATTCTTAATTATGTTTTACGAATTATGATTTTATAACTAATCGCGAGTTTGTACACGTGAAATTTGGAGAAAATTATCCTGCGTCGTGATCGAAATCGTTGACTATGTTGTGCGAAATTTATTTCACACAAATCTGCTGAGCTGCTTAAATGCTTAGGTGACCGGTAACTTCCTACAGAGATATATACTTTTCATTCATAATACTTGTGTATTATAAGGCAGGGTATCAAAAAAAAACCTTTACTACCTTGATAAGAAAATAAGTGGGGAGAGGGTTTGTAGATTTTTCTAAAAAGAAAAATACCCAACTAGTAAACAGGAAATCTTTCGTAAACCAGGAAATTACATTAACTCTTATAAACATAAACGAAATACAATTGGCGGCCTTACTACTAAAAAGTGATTTATCCCAGACAACTGTCGGTGGAGAAAAGATAGGACAAATTAGAGGAGATGGTTCCATACATCAGAGCAGGGGAGCCGGAAGTAGGTTTCGCTTGGAGTACAAAAAGGGCCTTCCAAAAGGCCTGCAAACAATCTGTCTAAGCTCCCTTTTTATAGATTTATATAGACAGAGATGTAGGCTTTTGAGGGTGGGGTATGCAATGATGAAGAAGTCTGAGACAAGACTTTGTAGTTTGTCATATTGCATAAAAAATAACAGTAACTTTTAATTTTATTGAATAACACACAAAATTAATTAGAATTATCATTAATTAGAATTAGAAGATATTCAGGGGCATTATCCAAAACAAAAATAAAATTGTGGCCGCCCAGTTCGCGGGCCCAAGAGGCCCGCACCACAGAGGCCCGCACCTACGTCCTCAGAAATTGGGGGAGCCGAAGAGACCTGCACCCCATATCAGAGTTATAAATAACCTCCACACAACACAATATCCTTTCCCGAACCCAAAGTATTATACCCCGTGCTCTGACAAGCTAAAGACGCCAAAAACATGAAAATATACTGAGACTGAGGCATTTGGTACAATCAAGTACGGTGACCTTCAGTGGCGATCGAGCCCAAGACCTCTGTTTTGATAGTCAAAACCTATCTACGTACAAATGCGCCTACAATTGTGAAGCAAAAACAACTTGTAACTTAATATCAGTGGAATCGTGTCTTTAGAACAGTACCATCGATTGAATTTATAAGTTGCGCCGGCGCGGCAATGTCACGTTGTTACCGCAAACACAGACAAAACGTGAATCCAAGAAGGGCATTCCCCGATATAATCTGTGCCGGTGCAGCGCCCGATGATGGACGATCTCTTTTTACTGCCGATTTATTCATAAATGCGGTGAGAATTCGAGTTCTCGATCCGTCACGATTCGAGAGAATCGTTCGCCAAATTGAATAGTTTTCATACAATTATCTCGTAGTAAAATCTGCGAGTTGCGCATTTTTTTCCGTCGGCTATTTATTGGTTTTTACATTACCGATTTATTCAAGTTTGTAGCAATCTGAATAGAGATGATGGTGTTAGTTAATTTAATGCAAATTACTGTTAAATTAAAATATATAAAAAACCCATAACGTAAGATCATTAAACACTTCGCAATCTTTGATATTTTTCAAGGAAAGTATTTTTTATAGTTGGACCGTTCCAAATACGTGCGATCTTTGTAAATATAACTGACTAGAATTAAATAATTTACATCGAGTTCCATGTATCATAAATCTTGCGATTTTGATTTATTAGACAACTGATGTTAGACAAACATCTCGACAACATTAGAAGAGATGTAAATTACACATGAAATGTTAAGTTTGTATGGCATATAAATAAATATGTTATTAGGATTAAAAATCAGTGTGGAAACAGGTCATCTTTCATCACCTACGTACAAAACGGATCTCTGCCATCACCTCCGGGATACAGGCGTGAGTTTTTTTTATGTATTCCACTGCAGGGCACAGGTCTTCTCTCAAAGAGACAGTATGGACTTAATCACCACGCGTGCCCACCGCGAATTGGAAATGTTAAGCCCTGAGGTATGTGAACACCTCCGACTTAATGAGTTTATATATGTATATAAATATGTTCGTAATAAAAGAACCAAGGCTTCCTTAATAATCTGACATATTGTAACCAGATATCGGAATAGGTAGAGTATACATACTTTCAGTTGGTGAGGAGACAACATAGCGTGGTTATTCCACGAAATGTTCCCGGTCACCTGTTTTATGCGTTAATCAATCGCGCATTGTTCCGGTGGTTGTAAGAACTCCACGCTATGTCTCGTCGCCAACTGTAGGTTTTCATGCTCTATCTTTTTCGATCTCCCATTATAATTAAGTTATTTAAAGAGAGAGATTGGATACAGTGGTGCTCCCGTTCCCATAGCCCAGCGCACATAATACCCGCGGAGTGTGAAGCAAATAGCTGCAGCCCAACGCCTTGCTTAATCCCTGTTTTTAATTAATTGAATTTTACCTACAATGATGTAGATATTGTGGAGAGGATGAAGGAAGAAAGATTGGCGAAATAAATATATCGAGCGAATGTGGGTTGAAGGGCCGGTAAGGGACATCTCAGGCGGACATACTTCGCCGATTAAGGGATGTATTAGCAGAGGGCAAGATAAAAAGTACCCGAACCCGGCGTGCGTGCATGTAACGACTAATGAATGTTGAGAAAGCGAAAGTGATCTGCCAGAATCGTGGCAAGTGGCAGTCCTTGGTCTCTGTCTATCCCTCTGGGATACAGGCGTGAGTTTATATATGTATTATGTAAATAAGGAACACTGTATTGTATATAAAAAAGGAAATTACACAGATATAAAAGAAACCTAGAAAGGCAGATAATTGGTAAGAAAATATTATATGGACGAATCCATCAATGCCTTGACTATACATAAAGACCTCTATCCTTTCTTCGAAATTCCATTGAAACTATCCCATCACTTACGAACAATGGGAGTGAGACGTTTTTCTAATACAGTAAATTATAATCCACAATACTAATTAGCGCACACAATCCAGGGCAGAGTTTAAAGGCACGCATGCCGGAATGCCGCCCATCCTGCAGCAATGTACGCACGACGGCATAACGACCTTTCCACTGACGCTCTGAATTCTACTGTATGCCACTGAGATAAGAACGGCCTAGAGTCCGTAATGTAAAAGTTGACCAGCCGTCGCGTGTACCATTGGTAACGAGGCGCTATCAGTCTAAATCTGCCGCCGACCGGCCCCTAAACACACAATGCGTAATTGTCTATTAAAGTGCTTAATCAGATGATGCATGAAGGTTGCGGGCTGGATGCGGCATTTTAAGACTGCACATAATACAGTCACTTGTCTTGGTTCTGAACTAGGATACTCTGTGGTACGGTAATCACGCAAGGACGTCACAAACATTGAAATACACCCAGACTGGGGTTATTTGTACAAATCAGAAGGTCTCCAGCGGAAATCGAACCTATGTAGCTTCGGTGCCTAATCAAATTCTTGCTTGTAGATACATAGGGTCTGACAAACGAAAGCGTAAGCTAACAATTTGGCGCGAAATTAAAAAAAAATATTCATAATATGAATACCATATTATGGTGTCTTCAGCTACACTAGAATAAAAGGATTTGAAACTTGTTTACAATAATTTTTATTCTAGAATGCGTCTTCAAAAAAAAATTGTTGCTACTTAAATTGTTTAGCTAAGAACATAAACAATACCTCATATTAATAAACCGACGGTATTATACGGTATTATTTAGTTGGTTTCTGCACAAATCTGAAATCAACTAAAAAATCTATGCATAATTTTTACAACAATATCTCATTTTATCGTTTTTTACAATCTTTAAACAGGACAATATTATCTACACTATAAATATGACAATTCAGCCAACAAGTATCAATATTATAAAGTCAGAATGGTTACAGTTGTACGACAACACCGACAGTCATTTAGTGGTGCCATGTAGAAACTTTAAAGAAAATTCCAGGTCACGCTGTCGTTTGCCACACTCTAGGTAAGTAGGTGACGATTAATCCTAGAAAACTGTGTGACGTCACTGTGATAGTAAAAAAAAAATACCACATCCGCCTCCTTTCTCAGCTCTAGCGCGTCGTCT
The DNA here is from genome assembly GCA_947310995.1 of Yponomeuta cagnagella. Classification (NCBI taxonomy): domain Eukaryota; kingdom Metazoa; phylum Arthropoda; class Insecta; order Lepidoptera; family Yponomeutidae; genus Yponomeuta; species Yponomeuta cagnagella. Next base: position 17,853,425 of record OX371277.1, read on the forward strand.
GCCAATTGTACCAGTAAGGATTACGATTTTATGCACCGTTCTCAGCTTCTTAATAGCATTATTGTTCTTCGCAATAATTGATGGGCCACGTCATAACGTACTATGGGAGTTATTGGATCTATCGATTGTGATTTGTGTCGGTATTTTTTAATGAGAGTACGCGAAATGGAGTTCTGGAAGGTTCCTTTCGCTCCGGAATTTGAGTTGAGGCTTGGAAGAGCTTCTTTATTAATCAAGCTGTAGCGACGAGTCTATTGAAGTGGAATGACAGTAGAAAGTATAAGCCATTAAAAACAACTTGTAAAAAAACCAAGTCTCGCTACTCAGTTCTTCTACCGTGAAAACTTGTGAGATCCATATAATACCAAGTCGGTTTATTTATGAAGTCCCTACTTAAGGGTCCTTCTGTCTTAAGTTATTACGTAAGTAGCTACAACATCTTGACGAACTCGTGGCGCAGCGGTAGTGCATCTGCATACCATGCGAGAGGTCCCGGGTTCAAATCCCGGCTGGGGACAAAAAAAACCCCAGGTCTTGGATGTTTACATGTTTGTTATGTCGTTGTTTCTGGTTCCCACGACACAGGGTATCCTAGTGTGGGGCCAGAAGCAATGTATGTGCCTGTGTGTAAATGTTTATGTTTATGTTTTTATAGTGACCATATCAATATAAAAAATCTTTTATATTTTAAATACCTAAATGGATTAACTTGGACATTGCATGAAAATACAATGTATCTCACAATATCTCAAGTAATACATGGTAGGTATTACTTGTGAGAGATTTTTGTGCATCCATTACTATAGGTCGGGTCAATTCTGTTACTGCACGACGGAATGACAACAAAGTCTAGTGTAATTAAAATCAGATGAAATCTCGAATATTAAAACCTAAGGTGATCCTCCCAATAAATGGGTACCTCGATACAGGTACCCATTTATTGGGAGGTGTACCTTAATTCGACCCATTACAAATGGGCGCAATTTTTAACACCGACCAGACCTCGACAGGTCGATTTTTTAAGAACCGCCGATCTTTAAAGGTCCCACTTAATGGATGACCTAATCGTGGTATTTGGTAGAGGATAAAGAATATAAATATTTTAACACTTAAGACTAATTTGTCAATATTAGTAAATTATCTGTTACCTTTGGTGCGGAATATTTTTGTCATTTTGCGGAGTGAAAAATCTGTTCACATTTTAATTTTGTTTTTTTAAGAAGAGCCAGTCATTTTAGAATTATTCGGCAGATTATCTTGTGCTACAACATCTACAGCAGGTTTTCAGTAGCTTCAAGGTAATTAAAAAAAAAAAGAGACTTGCTTTCGAAACCATGACCGACGTGCGGCGTATTTTACGACAACACAAATAAAACGCGACCTATAGTATCAGGTTTCCTCACGAGGTTTTTCTTTCACTGTTAGCGAGTGGTATCCCGAATGAGAAGCCGGCGTTCTACCGCTCCTCTACCGTCGTTCTCAGTAAATTATAAAATACCTTTTGAAACTCAAAATGTAGTCTGTAATAATATCATAACTTCACAAAACGACAAGCGCCGGTGATAAGGCTGAAAGTTTTTTTTCCTTACTATGTTTCGTTAATGTAAATCCATCGAATAGAACCTCTGGGCAATTTAGGACAAGTCGCTTTTGTTCGTGTACCGGGCCTATTAAATTTTGCCTTCTCTTTTTTTAGGGTTCCGTACCCAAGGTACCCGTACCCAAAAGGTAAGGGACCCTATTACTAAGATTCCGCTGTCCGTCCGTCCGCCCGTCTGTCACCAGGATGTATCTCATGAACCGTGGTAGTTAGACAGTTAAAATTTTCACAGATGATGCATTTCTGTTGCCGCTATAACAGCAAATACTAAAAATAAATATGTGAGGGGGTTCCGACACAACAAACGTGATTTTTTTGCCATTGTTTGTAGATAATGGTACGGAACTCATCGTGCGCGAATCCTACTCGCTTTTGGCCGGTTTTTTACTGATCAACAGGAAATGACTGCATGCAGTAGATTTGTCTTATTTTTTAATTAGAGTACTTTATTTTGTATAAGTCTCGGCATGTGCGGGTCGTTCCCATCGACTAGTGAAAATGGCCCCTTAAGCTACACCTACTCGTGCAAGCGATTAATCTATAAATTTGACTCCGCGGCGTGCACCGCGAAATTGCATCGGACATGTTGGTATCGATCGTGGAACACGCCCAATATTCGCGCGTGGACCACCGTCGACGACTGCTTGTAAATTCAAATTCCGAATGAATGATTACTGGCCAGTTTTTATGCTGGATGCCTTTTTATTGTTGGCCAGCCAGTAGCAATTTTAGATTTCTGCCTTTTTCTTTTTAAAATTTTATGTGGTTTTTATGAACAGTGTCAACGTGTGATGAAAGCTTGGAATTGAAACAGCACGATATTTTTATATCCGTCAAGAAATAAACAGAAAACAAATTATAACCTGCCTTCCAAATTGGTCTGTCCAAACTAGATCATGTAGACTGTTGAACAATTATTTTGAAAGTGACTTAAATTATCCTGCTTCGCTATGTTGGTTGGAAATGCAACGAGTCAAAGGTAGCAAACAATGTTAATTATTCGAAATTCGATACAAAGTGACTGGCGAATAACTGGCTTGTACACTCACAACATGCTTTTATTTCGTACTCCAATAGTAATCGCCTGTCACATTTCCGTGGAAGTGATCATATTCAATTATGATTTGTGCGGCGTGGTTGCGGCGAGCGAGTGCTTTTTATCGATAAATGTTTCCGTGAAACATACGAAGCTCGGTGTCCGTAAGTTATTCTTTCAAAATCAATTTTCTTGTTTACTCTGCCCACTAAAAGCTGGTATTCGCTTCTTATTACTTAGACGGTATGCTTTCTTGAAGGGTCATGCCAAGGACTTGTAGAGAATTAATTATTAAATACTGACATCGCAAATCAGATAGGCTACGGAGATGGTGATAGGGTAATGTCGACCGATATCAGAATGGTCTGAAGTGACTCAGGGTAAAAATATTTTTGGTCTAAGTTGGGATCTCTCCTAGCTGGGACCAAAATCCATTCCATTCGCACCGTCTCATGCAGGCTCAACGGAAATTTCTCCTGCGGCTGCTGCGAAGGCGGCTTCTAGTCACAAATGTCTGAAGTATACGTCGTTAATGAGTAGTTACTTCTTGGTGCCTCTAGCCATAGAGACTACTGGGTTTTTGGGAGTTCAGGGAAAAAGGGCGTCGCCTGAGGAACCGTGGCATGGACTACTTGATGCAGAGGATCTCCCTCGCTGTACAGCAGGGTGATGCTGCCAGCGTTATGGGAACCTTTGGCTCGAGCATATCTAGGGGTAGTTTGCTTGACACTTAATTATTGTTTGTTTTCTAGTGTGTGTGTGTATATACATCTTTTCCCGTGCTGGACATCTTGCGCCTTATGTAAATTTTACCAATTGTTTTTCTTATCTCTAGCAAAACAGGGAACGTACAATAAATAAAATTGTAATAGATATAAATATGTGTATAGTTTTATGTCACTGATCTTTCTTGGAGTATCGAGCCCTGCTTGAGCTCTTTGAAGTATAACATTTCAAAACACTGAATATTTGAGATATTCTACTTTTACTCTACCAAAAGATGTTTAGGAGAAGAATTTTTTGCAAAGGATTCGGTTAGTTTGCCCATATTGATGTTAATGTTATTGAAGCCCGCTAGAAGTATAAAATATTTTACCCAAACTTTTGCTCACGGCCCTGATACGGCTCTCGCGACTCTTCTACGAAAGTACTTAAAACAAGATCCCGATAACCGAATTTTTCAATTAAGTGTCATAATTGTGCCACCGTGGGTTTTCGGAAATTTATTATTGCGACCGACAATTTCGTACGTGCACTCATTTATTATATTAATGTATGCCCAGAACAAAATTACCAATGCCCGGACCCTTTTCTCGGGAATCTATAATCAGGTGCTCAGAAATGGAGCGGAGAGAGCCTGTGAGATTCGTACAGTTGATGCCACGTCGACCTTTGTACAGCCTTCATAAGCAACCTATACACGTTCCACTATAGGACACAGGCCTTCTCTCAGAGAGAGAGTATGGGCTAAATCACCACGCGTGCCTACCGCGGATTGGCGATTTCAAGCGCTGCGGTATGTGAATAGCTCAGACACCCAGGTTTCCTCACGATGTTTTCCTTCACCGTTAGCGAGTGGTATTGCTACTATAACTTTACAAATGTACATAACTTAGAAAGCAAAGTCATAGGTACATGCCCGCACTGGGATCAAACCTGGGTCTCCCGTTTCCGAGTCCAATGTTCTACCCACTGGGCTGCCACCGCTTCCTAAAGTACAGCCTTACGTACAGCCAACAGTGTACTCTGTTCAACTATATTACGGGTGACTTTGCAACGAACTCAACGAAGGTTGGCCTGCTGTCATCTGTATAGTGGGCACACTACCTGATCTATTGCAATATAAAAACAGTATCGACCAAACAGAGTTAGTAGGTATTAAAACTCACTTTATCTTGTAGAGTCGGTGGTGGTGCATCGGTAGAACCCTGGCGTTGCATTCGGGAGGATGTGAGAGAGGTTTGAATCCTGTCATGAACTATGTTCCGTTCCTTGTTCACTGTTCCGTGTGGCGCCGGATTCAGAATAGCATCACTCCATTTCCTTCCGTGGATGTCGTAGAAGGCGACTAAGGAAATCAATTACCAGGAGACGGGCAGCAGCGTCTTCCTGAGATTCCAAGCGCATACTGCGATCGCCAACCCGCCTGCCAAGCATGGCGATTATGGCACAACCTCTCATGGTTATGAAAACCACGAAGGAGGCCTATGTCTTGCAGTGGGCTTCAAATGGCTGATGATGATGATGATGATGAACTATGACTTTGTTTTCTAAGTTACGTTTCAATACCACTCGCTAACACTAAAGAAAAAAAACTCTGAAGAAATCTCAGTGTCCGAAGTACTTTTTTACACCTGTTTGGTGGGTACATTCTTACTATCTCGAGAGAAGGGCTGTTGCCCTGCAGTGGGATAAGTATAGGCTGCTTATTTAATTTTTATATTATTGATATCATTACACTAAGTTTATAATAATAACAACTTCCACTGAACACAATCACTTGCCCTGGTCTTAAACTGGGATACCCTGTGCTATGTTTACCAGGCAAGCATTTATACTTAAATATAATCTAAAGAAAGATAGTTTTTTTTGGGATTTTCATATTTCTCTCTCTATCGCACTTAAACTGAACCGATTTGAACGGAATTAGGCAAATGGATAAACATAAAAACATAGAGTACTTTTAATCAGATCTTACGTAAGCTAAGTCTTTGGAACAGCTAGTACAAAGTATTGTATTAGGTACTCAAGATTGATTTGTAAATTTCGGGAATTATTTTTATGATTTCATTAACCACTGTGCAGGAAAACTCCGTGAGGAAACCTGAGTATCTGAGGTGTTCACACACCTCAGCGCTGGAAATTGCCAATCCGCGGTGAGTCTCTCTCTCTCTCTCTCTCTCTCTCTTTCTCTCTCTCTTTCTCTCTCTCTCTCTTTCTCTCTCTCTCTCTCTCTCTCTCTCTTTCTCTCGCTCTCTTTCTCTCTCTCTCTCTCTCTCTCTGAGAGAAAGCCTGTGTGCATACGTATATAGGCTACATAAAAAATAACCACAAATTCTGGTTGAAACGCTGAGCAAAAACGATTTCCTTTGGTGCAAAATTTTTATAAAATAATGATCACAATTAACTTAAGCGTTTCGGAGACAACAAGATTCCGCGCAACATGTTTTACATATTTTTTAACACCTACCTTTAGGTCAGAGTTCACTATTTTGAATTTCGGTTGCAGAGAGGTAGGAACGATAAAAATGCGGAATTATTTATTAACTAGTAGGCAAAAGAAGCAAGAAAGTAGGATTAACCTCCTCAATCCTGACCTTGAAAATAACAATGGTTTTCAATTGTTATTTTCAAGGTCAGGACTGAGGAGGTTAATGCAGTAGAAATGAGGTCCTTGAGAAGTATGTCTGGCGTTACTTTGAATGACAGGATACGCAATAGTGTGATTAGAGAACGTTGTGGACTGAAAGAGGATGTAGTGACAAGAATTGAGAAAGGAATGTTGCGTTGGTTTGGACATGTGGAGAGGATGAAGGAAGGAAAGGAGGTTATCCTCGACCAAATAGAGGATGTACTAACAAAGGTCAAGATAAAAAGTGCCCGAAACCGGCGTGCGTGCATGCAACGACTAATGAATGTTGAGGAAGCGAAAGTGATCTGTCAGGATCGTAGCAAGTGGCAGTCCCTGGTCTCTGCCTACCCCTCTGGGATACAGGCGTGAGTTTATGTTATGTTATGTTAGTAGGGAAAAAAAGTACCTCGCACACTTGACAAGTCAATTATAGTGACTTCGATTACTTAAACTACTGTTGCATCATAAGCTTATGCAAGCATCATATTTTATGTGACAACGCTACAAATAAAACCAATGTTTATCAAACATTGTACAGCCGAGAAATAAAAATCCTTTTTCGTTGACACATTTTCATGCTGAAGGTCAAAAATCAATCAATCAGCCTTATTTGTCTACTGCTGGATACAGGCCTCCCTCAATGTACGCCACTTCCTTCTATCGTCGGCCATCCTCATCCAACCACTGCCAGCAATCTGCCTCAGATCGTGGGCGAGCTGGTGGGCGCCCTTCGCTGCGTTTGCTAGTTCATGGTCTCCACTCGAAGTAACAAATAAATCATCATCATCATCAGCCATTTAACGCCCACTGCTGGACACAGCCCTCCTTCGTGGTTTTCATAACCATCAGGGGTTTTGCCATACTCGCCACGCTTGGCAGGCGGGTTGGTGATCGCAGTATGCGGTTGGAATCTCAGGAAGATGCTGCTGCCCGTCTCCTGGTAATTGATTTCCTTAGTCGCCTTCTACGACATCCACGGAAGGAAATGGAGTGACGCTATTCTTAATCCGGCGCTACACGGATTAAACGAATAAATTAAAAATACAATTTAGTAAATATTTTCTAATAGGAAGTATTTTTAGCCGGGAAATGTGACTACAGGGGGAAAAATAAACGGTTTCTATAGATATAGACTAGTTTTTAGTTTATCTGAGACAAGGATTCTACGAATATAGATGAAATTTTCATATCCCTCAGCGCTATATATCGCCAATGTGCTATGGGCATACGTGATTATTAATCTGCAGAATTCTAAAGGACCCAATCGGGTATTTTTTTACTAGAACACTTAGAATAAAACGGTAAATACTTGTCTTCGTACCTCTTTGCACCTTACATAAATAAGCAACTTCTTCAAGACACCTCGTTATAGCGTCTTCATAGCAGTTTGCTCATAATTATCTACAACACAAAATAAAACTGTGAATATTTGCTTTCCTACCTCTTTGCACATTACATAAATATGCGACCTCCTCAAGACACCTCGTTAAAGCGTCTTCACAGCAATTTGCCTATCGTGTTATTCTACAACACTTAGAATAAAACGGCGAATATTTGTCTTCCTACCTCTTTGCAGCTTACATAAATATGCGACCTCTTCAAGACACCTCGTTATAGCGTCTTCATAGCAATTTGCTTATAATTATCCCCATATGGCCTCATCGCGGGTGCTCGATCAGTTGCGATAGCTTCTCAAAAGCACCGACTGTGCCGTCGTCATCTTCAGTTTCTGCTTTAAATGCCTATAAGGCAACTTATTGAAGGCTGGGCTTGTTAAATTTGATGCGTTTTTTTGGAAGTAGGCTAATAACTGATAACGTCACATCTTTGTATAATATGGTGTTAAACAGTCCTATAGCGTAAGAAACGTGAACAAGTCACAAAGGCCTACGGGGTGATTTGCAAGAACACGATTCTTCTAAAACGCTCCTGAAATGCAGTTTAAATTGTGTAAAGGCTTTTCCTCAGACACACACTATTTTTAAGGAATTTTGTTTAGTTTTATGAGTCTACCAAAGGAATTGTTATTCAATAGACGAATATTAGCACGTCCTGGGCGAACATACTTAAAAAAAAATACCCCATGCATTAGCAAAGGGCACGATAAAAAGTACCCGAAACAGGCGTGGGTGCGTGCAACGACCAACAAATGTTGATGAAGTGAAAGAGATCTGTCAGGATCGTGGCTAGTGGCAGACCCTGGTCTCTGCCTACCCCTACGGGATGAAGGCATGAGTTTATGTTATGTTATGAATATTAGCAAGAAAATAGCTGTTAGCCCAATGCCGGCGCCACATTTCGCCGTATTTGTGTATTTGACAAATATAAACTATCAATTGCCGGGTTTTCTGACGAATCTTTAGCACAGAATTTGAGAAACCTGCAATGTGAATAATATATTGTCGGCCGATACGCGATAGCTAAAAGAAGCTCCAGCACAAAGATAATGTATTTGGCTTGTATGTATGAGTTTGTATCGTCATTTGTCAGATTTTGACGTTTAAGATGGCAATGGATTCTAATTGTCTACGTGAAGCTATTTGAAATCGACATTGCACACGCTCCTAATTTTGCACAATAAACATTCCCATTAGCGGTGGTAGCCTAATGGGTAGAACATAGGACTCGGAAGCGAGAGAACAAGGTTCAATTCCTATTTTGTAAGTTTTGTACATTTGTGAAGTTATAGTAGCAGTACTACTCGCAGGTACTGAAGGAAAACATCGTGAGGAAACCTAAGTGTCTGAGCTATTCACATACCTCAGCGCTTGAAATCGCCAATCCGCGGTGGGCACGCGTGATGATTAAGACCATACAGTCTCCCTGAGAGTAGGCCTGTTCCCTGCAGTGGGACGTATATAGGCTGCTTATTTGTAAACATTCCCAAACTGATACTATATCCCGGATAGGTAGGCAGAAAACAAAGCTTACCACCTGTCAGCTGGCATGCACGCTCGCCGGGCACAGATTATTTTCTTTTCGTGTCTAGACATACACAGCCTTTTTATAAGGCCATGAATCTGTCTGAGTCCACGAAAAGCGTGTAGTCGCTTGTTCGACGGAACGCGTGTCAGGTAACTCCGCCAACCCGTTAGAAGTTGCCGTGCTAAGCAAACATTCACATTTGTCACAAGAGGTTAACAATGACCGACCGGTTCACCGTTCCAAAGCACACGCCGTGTGCCATCATCAAATAGCTTGGCTCGATTCACACGCCGCTATTTCTGGGATGCCGTGCTGAAAGAAGACGTCATAGCGGCTTTTAATTTTGTAACAGAGTCGGCGACTTTGTTGATTCCTCTGTTATAGGGCTCCATGCAGTAACATAGAGCGCCACAAATGGGAAAAAATCTTTTTTACGGATCGTTTTTGCGAAAAGTATCAGTAAAATCTCTCAATCAGGTTAATAGTTATCTTTAGGACCCATGGCCGTGAACCTGAGGTCAAAAACCTAGGACTACATAGCGTTAAGGCCAAAAACAGCCGTTTTCGGCAGAAAGGCTGTCTAGTCCCAGGTTCGTGATCCTAGATTCTCGGTCGTGGGTCCTAAAAATCACTATGAGCATGATTGAGAGATTGATCTGACACTTTTTGCAAGAATGGTCTGCAACAAAAGATATTGAAAGATATAAGAACCGCTGTCTGTGAGTATCTTTCTGAGAATAAGTATATGTTTTTGTACTTTACTTTTTGTGTACAAAAAGTCGTGTTTTCTACTCCAGTTATAAACAAACTTGCATATTGTATGATATTAGTAAGGGGGATTCATTTCCCTCGTCATCTCGAGTTTCAATATCTATTAAGATTAAATTAGATTAAAACTCTTTATTGTACCCTCCGGAAAAAAAAAGTCATTAAAAGCCTGGTCAAGGTCAAGCCTAGCTCAGTCTATTTAGCCAAGTTAAAATAGCAGAGCAGATTGCAATGAAATTTAGCACATAGATCATGACTAGCACATTTTTCATTTGAATGTTCGGCGAACGAAATCGCTGAGGCACAAATCAAGCAAGTTTAAAAAAAATATTAGTCGTCTATTTACGAGTTACGACACACCATTTTTCTTAGCAATTCAAATGAAGAATACTGAATTATAACGTAAGAAAAAAAGCATAAACTAGACACGTCCCGTCTGCTTCAATTACATGAATCACCTAATACAGGTGCGTTGGCATATCTGAGCTGAAATCTGAACATAAATTCGCACGTATTTACATAATGCACTAGGAGCGGATAGTGATCGGTGAGCTTGTGTGGACCAGTGGGCTATTCCTTACTGACCCTTCAGGCTCGTGCACTACGCCTTTTTAGTACATGCTTACGTTTTTTTTTACAAAATTCAATATGATGTATTGTAGATATCAGGAAAAGACGTCGAAATGTTAGTTCAGAAATGTAAGGTGGCTTAAGTCGGCCATAAATATATCCCACTTTACCAATAAAAAATGCTTTGTGAAGCTATAGTAGCAATACCACTCGCTAACCGTGTAAATTTTCCGTGTGGCGCCGGATTAAGAATAGCGTCACTAGATTTCCTTCCGTGGATATCGTAGAAGGCGACTAAGGAAATCAATTAGCAGGAGACGGGCAGCAGCGTCTTCCTGAGATTCCAACCGCATACTGCGATCGCCAATCCGCCTGCCAAGCGTGGTGATTATGACCATGAGGGAGGCCTATGTCCTGCAGTGGGCGTCAAATGGCTGATGATGATGATGATGAACCGTGTAAAAAAATATCGTAAAGAAACCTGAGTGCCTGAGGTATTCACATGCCTCAGCGCTTGAAATTGCCAATCCGCGGTGGGCACACGTTGTGATTAAGCCCATACTCTCTCTCTCTCTCTCTGAGAGAAGACCTCAGACAAATATAGGCTAGCAAAAGAAAAAAAAACTCCTACAAAGAGTGTATAACAATCCTTAAATATATCTGAAAATGGGGGGTTTTACGCATCAATATGAAAGACTTTCACTATAGAGAAAACTTAAATACAAGTATCACGAATAAATGTTGACCTGTTTGATACATTTTAATACCGTATTGACGAGTAGTATCTCCAGTTTTAGGGTTTCGTACCCGAAGGGTGCCAGACGAGACCCTATTACTCTGCCTCCGCTGTCTGTCCGTTCGTCTGACTGTTAAAGGGCTTTTCGTAACTGTATTAAGTAGCCAGTTGAAATTTGTACGGAATATGTGTTACAAATTATTATTTGGAACTTTTATTATAAATCAAGGAGAAAAAATATAAAAAATAAAGGGGGTCTCCATACAACAAACGTGTTTGTTTTGTTTGTGCATTTGTTATCGTAAAAATGGTAATAAATAAAGACATCAAACTTGGCGTGATTGCAGAACTTGTTATAATATTCTAACGAAAAACAATAAAAAACGACCAAGCGCGGCTACAGAACCCTCGCGTATCGCGTAAAAATGGTAATACATGAAGGCATGAAACTTGGCGTGATGCATGATTATTATATTTTCTAACGATAAATAATAAAAAGGCGAGTGCAGAACCCTCGGTCCGCGAGTCCGACTCGCACTTGGCTGGTTTTTTTATTAGATGCTTATCTAAATTCGGATGTTGAGGGCTACCTCAGAAAGGCGCAATTGTTCCATTGCAAGAAACAAATTCATAGAACAAACGTTTTTGTAAATGACAAACATCATCATCATCAGCCCCTTGATGCCCACTGCAGGACATAGGCCTCCCTCATGGTTTTCATAACCATGAGGGGTTTTGCCATAATCGCCACGCTTAGCAGGCGGGTTGGCGATCGCAGTATGCGGTTGGAATGTCAGGTAGACGCTGCTGCGCGTCTCCTGGTAATTTATTTCCTCAGTCGCCTTCTACGACATCCACGGGAGGAAATGGAGTGACGCTATTCTTAATCCGGCGCCACACGCCACACGCCACACAAATGACAAACGCTGATTCACAAACGCAAACTGCACATTTTCGATGTAGCCCTGTACATGGAGTTTATATTTGATGTTATGATTTCTCATATTTGTGGCGCAACAGCCAAGGGCCTGTTACATTGGTTTACTATGACAATTCGATGAACATTGCAAAGTCGATGAACCCACAGATTAACCAGCGGTGGATTTGACTACGCAATTTACATCGAATTGTCACAATAAACTATGAATTGTAATTTTGTAAAACGCGGTGTAGTCCACATTGCCACAGGACTCAAGAGGAGCATCCCGATTATGGTATATCGGGCGACATCGCATGTCGTCACGTATCCCCTTGCGCATATTTACAACGTGATCGGATTTCAATTTATTAGCCCCTGCGCGTGAGCATGGTAGCTCCACGCCGCAACGTATGGGCCTAGGCGTTTTTTTGCTTTCTTTTCATATCAATCTGATGTTATGATAAGTGAAAGGGATCTTGAGAAAATGACGGTGAAGTTTGTGGTGGAGTTTGGTGGAGGTCTGTCAAGATCGTGGTAAGTGGCAAACCCTGGTCTCTGCCTACCCCTCCGGGACACAGGCGTGGGTTTTTAAAATGTAATGTAAGTTTCTGGCTCCGCTGTCAATCTTCAAAAGCTTCACATGCCACTAGGTAAGTACTTTCTTAAAGTTTGGCGTGAGGGTGAAGAGGCCTATGTCTAACGTTAGGCGTATTTCATGGGCTGTTTAGATATGTACATAGAGCAGATAGATAGTACAACAAAGTGCTTCACCACCAGAAAATATCTCTCACGCCACAGACATACCACGCAAAGACAGAGTGTGTTGTACATATATGCTGAAAAGCGTGGCAACACGCACACATCAACGAAACATGTGTGCGCCTGAGCAAATTGTAGTGACATTCGCATTTATAGATAGATAGAGTTAGAGAACACTTTATTGTACATAAAAAAGGAAATTGCACAGATATTTCTTAACCTAAGAGTACAGACGGCGGCCTTATAACCAAAAGTGATCTCTTCCAGACAACCTTTATTAGTGCAACATGCCAATATGGCTACAAATTGGTTGTCTCACTTTGGAAGCTCGCACTGCGGTTGCATACCTTATAATAATTCTATGTCCCACGCAGCAAAATATATTATTTGGATAATCAACACACGCCACGTAGTTACAAATTCCGGTCCCCACAATGAGAGAAGCGATTGCCTCTGCGATAAATTATCGTTCGGTAGCGAGTCCGCCGTGTGTTCCCAGGCACGCATGCGCAGGTTGTTGGCTTCACAGACTAGGTGAGCTCGCAGATGCTCTTATGCTAATATTTAGTTTTTTTTATTTATTTATTTTATTTGCGGTAAGCATACAAAATCCAGCATGACTTCTTATACTAATTACTGATACAAATTAAACACTCTAATCTGTTATACTCGTTATTTACTACGTTACTAAAGTCGTCAAAATATAAGACGCCCGTTTTGACAGCTACAAAAACCATAGAATCTAACCTAGTTTGAGATCAAAAACATTAAAAATCTAAACTACGAGTAACTTTCCGGGCCACAACATCTGTTTTTTTCTTTCGAGCGTTAAATAATATGCCAGAGTACGTGTCTTTTTATGTATTTGTTCGAGTAAATCCAAAGTAAAATGCATTTCTGTGTCAGCTGTCAAAACGGGCTTCTTACATTTCGACAACTATAAGCTTGGGATGAAGCGGTGGTAGCCCAGTGGGCAGAACAATGGGCTCGGAAGCGAGAGACCCAGGTTCGATTCCCAGTGGGGGCATGTGCCTATGACTTAGTTTATTTTCAAAGTTACGCACATCTGCGAATTTGTAGTAGCAATACCAAACGCTTACTGCGAAGGAAAACATCGTGAGGATACCCGCGGCTCGGTTGGTTCAGCACGTATTGACTTTCCTACGGGTCAGGCCGACTAAGCTGTCAAGATGGTATAGGTGCCGGGCAAGCCTATTCCATCTAAAACAATGTCACTGCAGCTTCCGAGTGGTCCGTTCACCTATCAAGTGTGAGTGAAGGTGCCACTAGACGCTGCATTAATCATCTTATTACGTAGATGCAAAGGCCAAAGTTAGGAAATCAGAAATCACAAATCTTGGGATGAGGACGAGAAATCCTGTGTTGTTGTCAACATCGCTGAGTTTTTGTATTCTTCATTTTGTTATATACCGTTGTTAAATATCTGTCAGAAGAGCAAAATGCACTTACTCCAAAAAAACAAAGGCAAGAAAATGTAGAAAATGTAAAATGACTAAGTACCGTTAGTAAGTGAATGACAGTGAATCTTAGTACGTTATGAGCGTGAATCGTGAACTTTGATTTGAAAATCGTACTGACTTAGTGCTATTTGGAAGATTAATCTTGTAAGGGTCGAACCGTCTCGTGCTATAGACAAAAATTAACAACTTTTCTATGGGAGTAAAAAAAACAGACTTATTACGTTTTGGAATAGAGCTCTTCAATTACTTAGTTTTATATACTTACTAGCTGTTGCCCGCGACTTCGTTCGCGTGGTAATTTTGATGTGTATTTTTCCGGGATAAAAAATAGCCTATGTGCTAATCCAGACTATAATCTATCTCTGTGCAAATTTTCGTCCGTTCAGCCGTTTTTGCGTGAAAGAGTAACAAACATCCATCCATGCATACAAACTTTCGTGTTTATAATATTACTAATATATTAGGACTGTTATTTACGTTGAAGCAAACATGCAATTGGTACGTAATAATAAAATAGTGATAAATTATTCAGCTGATATTTTGATTGCAATAAAATGCGATTAAAGCTTTTAGCCTTTATTGACAAGAAATAACGACATAAAATGTATATTTTATTCGCAACTGCGTCTTTAGTCTAATTGTTGACTACCTGAACAGAGCTCGTTGGTTTGATTCCCACTAGAGGCCTCTGTACTTGATTTGTGGAATAGCCTCAGTCGGGGTGTATTTCCATGTTTGTAATGTCCTTGCCTGGTTTCAATAGGTAGCTCAGTGTATCCGGATTGGGGGCAAGACAAGTAATTGTGTTTGTTTGGAAATTATATTTGTTATTTTGAAATACTGGACAAAATAATATTTTAAAATAATACTTAGAGGCTAAAAATTCCACCCATGCCGAGACTTGCACCCGCGACCTCTGGCTAACCGTGCCAGCGCTCTCCCAACTGAGCTAATGGGCAAGTGCAGGCATCAGTGAAATTTCGAGCCTCTTTACAAACTTCTCTGTATTACGTACAGGCTGCCTGCGGGCAATCTAGGAGGTTGATGGTGGTTGTAGACAATTAGGTGCAGATATTATCAGTGTCTATCGATAAATGAAAGCAGTTTTCTAATCAACCAGTGCACTGATAACTAACGGGAAACGAGAACAGTTTTCACAAGCTTTTTTTTTAACATTCACTGGTGTTACCAGCCTAAAATTATAACGATAATTATTAACATAATTTTCATTGACAAAAAAGCACTTCGGACCTGGAATTAAAACCCACAGCTACAACAGAAACACCGTTTCATTCATAATCTTTGCCTCAAACATAGCACATTCATAACACTAACAAATACTCCTATCTCCAATATTGTCACTTATTGATTTCCACATGGGAGGTGCCAATTTATTCGCTTATAATTGGATACAAAACACCAGCGGGAGCCGAGCCTTTAATTACCTACGCCCGTATGGCGAGGCCAAGCGTATGTATGTGGAATAATAGGCAAGTTTTTGTTAATACAGGGTTCTTTCCTAAATGCCCAATTCCCGAGATACGCCAGTTGTACTTTGTCACTTACGACTACTCTTATTCTATGGCTAATCATTAATTAGTATATGTAACTGGCTGGCTCGGCAACCGTTGTTTTGCCATATTAATTAGCCTACGACCTATTCTCGGAACTACCAAACACACACAAAAGTATTCATAAGAATCGGTGAAGCCGATTCGGAGGAGTTTGATAACAAACATTGTGACACGAGATTTTTATATATTAGACTAGCTGTTACTTCATTCGCGTGGTAATTTTGATGTGTATTTTTTCGGGATAAAAAATAGCCTATGTACTAATCCAGACTATAATCCATCTCTGTGCAAAATTTCACCCGAATCCGTTCAGCCGTTTTTGCGTGTAAGAGTAACAAACATCCATCCGTACATACAACCTTTCGCGTTTATAATATTAGTAAGGATTTTCGGTGGACGAAGGCAGTCACAGAGTGGTGGCCGACAACTGGCCATCGTTCGGTGGTTAACCGCCTACCCAATGGATTGATGACATTAAAAGGGCGGCAGGAGGACAATGGACGAGACTGGCAGGTGACCGGCGTCGTGTTGGTGTGACGGCGAAGAGACCTATGCCCAACAGTGAGCGTTTTTTGTGTGGGCTGTGTAAGTAGATAGATATATAATTTTCGTCTGACAATGCATTTAAAAACAAGAAAAACAAAAAACAGACAAGAAAAAGCAGACGATTCCAATGCGAAAAGAAGTCGCAGACGGCGAATTTCATTACGAAACGGCGAGTAAAGTTACACGTATATAAACCTGCCGCACTGGGTACGAATAAAAAACGCACTCGATAAAATCTCATGCCATTTAGCAAGACTCATAGAGGAAGCGGGGCAGACATGACAACTCCTAATTGACATTATTAGCTCACTCCGTCACGTGCCGAGATGAATGACAGGCGCTCGGGAATGCGTTTTTCTCACTTGTCTAGATATAAGGGTGTCGAAGAATGCGCTGGTCTGTTTGTGGGGCCAGATGTTTGCTCGTGCTGACATGACCTTATAGAAAGAAATAGATAGAGAACACTGTATTGCACACAAAGCTGATGCTGGGTGGCGTCACCCAACAAAATAGCAGTGGTGCGGTTTTGGGAGCGAGACGTCTGAGGAGGCGTCAACGCTTTCGACACAAAAGACGAAAATAATGCATGTAAAAACGATGTTACAGAGATATTTCTTAACCCAAGATTATAGAAGGCGGCCGAATTACTAAAAGTGTTCTCTTTCAGACAACCTGGAGATGGACTGGACTAATACATTAGAGATTTATTACATTAAGTATGTGAAAATGTCATGAGTAATGCGAATAACACACTGTTCTACGTTAAAATCCCTGAATATAAATGAAGCTTACCAAAGATGCGGTTAAATTAGATTAGATTAGATTAGAACACTTTATTGTACACACCAGAAAACAAAATACATTAAAAGGCTTACATGTCTAAGTTTTTCCGTACATAATTGGCGGTCTTATCTCTGAAAGCGATCTCTTCCAGACAACCTTAGGATGGATAGAACTGAAAGATGAAGAGAGTAGGTAGGTGTACATGAAATATATGGGAAGAAAATGTACATAAACTAAATATTTAAATTGTAATTTTCGTCAAGTCATTTTCTGTGCTGACTACACTAAATACATATTTATAATTGTAATGTAACCTGAACTAGAGAGCGGTGGAAGCGGAGCGTTAGAACGCCGGCTTCTCATTCGGGAGGTCGTGGGTACGAATCCTGGCATGCACCAATGACTTAGTTTCTTAAGTTACGTACATTTGTGAAGTTGTAGTAGCAATACCACTCGCTAAGCGTGAAGGAAAACATCATGAGAAAACCCTAGTATCTGAGGTATTTACACACCTTAGCGCTTGCTACGTTCAATGGATCAACTATGAGGCTGAGTTCGGAAATCTCAGGTCTAACTAGAACCTTTAAGAAAGAAAGAAAGGCAATTATTGGGACAAATTAACAACACAAGAAAAAAAGGCATAACAAGTAACATAAACAAGTACAAAAGAAAAACACATAAATAAAGACTAGTGAATGTTGAATCTTGCTTGGCGATCGCCAACCCGCCTGCCAAGCGTGGCGATTATGGCAAAACTCCTCATGGTTATGAAAACCATGAGGGAGGCCTATGTCCTGCAGTGGGCGTCAAATGGCTGATGATGATGAATGTTGAATGAGCGGTGGTAGCCTAGTGGGTAGAACATTGGACTCGGAAGCTAGAGACCCAGGTTCGATTCCCAGAGCGGGCATGACTTTGTTTTCTAAGTTATGTACATTTGTGAAGTTACAATAGCAATACCACTCGCTAACGGTGAAGGAAAACATCGTGAGGAAACCTGAGTGTCTGGGCTATTCACATACCTCATCGCTTGAAATCGCCAATCCGCGGTGGGCACGCTGGTGATCAAGCCCATACTTTCTCTATCTGAGGGAAGGCCTGTGCCCTACAGTGGGACGTATATAGGCTGCTTATGAATTTTGATGTAGCGGAAGAACTTTGTCTCCTGACAAAAGATCGCGGCAACTTTACTGGTAACCACTGATCACTGCCTACCTCCTTGGAATACAGGTCTAGTGAGGTTCGGTGCACATGAAGGATTCTCGATGTAAATAAGATAGTATAACGTACAACTTTAGTAACTGTGGTTATATTTCGTGAAACTGTAGATGAGAGGTGGTAAACAGAAAACTTCGATCAAAACAAAATAAAAATGGGAAAAAAAAAATAAAAAATAGTAATAATAATAATAATAAAATGTTTATTTCATCAACTTAAGGTACATTTGTCTTAACAGTATGTGGAGCTTCCATTTAAGCAAATAGATGCCTGTGTTAGGACACTCCGCTCTTCCATAGCCAGTATAAACTATTTTGTAGAAGTTACACTTAAAAATAACATTTTATTTTATAGGAAATACGAACGAATAAATAAGCAATTCACAAGTAGATAGTTGTCACAGTCACAATCTGTAGTCAAAGGGTGAAGCAGCAATGAAAATCCGAAAGAAATCTGGAATGGGTGACGTAATTGTAACTTTTGAGTTTAAGATGATAGACAGAATGACAGAAAACAACAGAAACGGTGTAAAAAGGTTTGCACCGTTACACAGGTCAGTGTTTTGTATGTATTTGTATCTACAATGCAGCTTCTTGACGACTCATTAAAATTAAACAATCAGTTTTCTGCATTAAAATATCTGTGTGAGAACTGAGTGAAGGAATAAATTAATCTGAACAGGTAAATCCACGGTGAATGGCTAGTCAACCTCTCGAAACATAAAAATGTGTCTGCCACCAACACACTGCGAAAGAAGTAGCCTAATTACAATGATGTAGTATCCCTCTAACGAGCTACTAGGCTTTGTCAGATCATTTGATTCATATCTCACGTACTAGCCTTCTTGCTATCTCTGTTCCTCTTTAGAGGTTCGCTTGTGAGTGCGAAAGAGAAACAAAATGGCAATGATAAAAATGTCTAGAATGCACGCGTGGTGCTTGTTAGTGATTTGTTACAGATAGGTTTTTTCTTTGCCTTTTTAATATTGCTGGTTGAGATAGCAGTTTATTTTAGAGGAAAAAACTAGGTGACTTCATAGTACATAAGAATATGGATAATAACATAAAAATACCGAAAAATAGCGGTGGTAGCGAAGCTTAAAACGTCGGCCTCACATTCGGGAGGTCGGGGGTTTGAATCCCGGCATGAAATGACTTTGTCTTCTAATTATATTCTATTTGTTGCACTAAGCCGTGCTGAGGTCAATTTTAAAAACCTACTTAGAGGCTAACAACTCCACCCATGCCGGGACTTGAACCCGCGACCTCTGACCAACCGTGCCAGCGCTCTCCCAACTGAGCTAATGGGCAAGGGGTGGAATTTTCAGCCTTTAAGTAGGTCTTTAAAATTTGTCTTCTAAGTTGTGTACATTTTTGAAGTTATACCAGCAATACCGCTCGCTGACTGTGAGGAAAACATCGTGAGGAAACCTGAGTGTGTATGGTGTTCACATACCTCGACGATTGAAATTGTCCCTCGGAAAGAAAAATTCCGGAGTACCGGAGGGCTGAAGTTTGTTTACTAAACTAACTTTACGAAAAATGTTCTTTTTTATATTTGGAATAAGTATACAAATTTCATAATTATGTTTATGCAAAAATCATATCTGTCACTACTAAGACAGTGTACTATCTAAGAAGAAAGAAAATCCAAAGCTTAAATTATTGACTGCCTCGTTGAAGTAGCCGTTAAGGCGCCAAGATAGAGGTCGTGGGTTCGATTCCCACTGGGGGCTGCCACACATTTGTACAAATGGCCTCAGTCTGGGTGTGTTTCCATGTTTGTAACGTCCTTGCCTGGTTACCATAGAACAGGGTATCCTAGTTTGGGACCGGGACAAGTCATTGTGTGGTGTGGAAATTATTATTATCTAGCCCTTTGCCAATCCCCTATTTGGTTAAAGTATGTCCGCTTGAGACGTCCCTTACCGGCCCTTCCACCCACATTTGCTCGAAATGTTTGTTTCGTCGATCTTTCGGCCTGCGTGCATGCAACGACTAATGAATGTCGAGGAAGCGAAAGTGATCTGTCAGGGTCGTGGCAAGTGGCAGTCCTTGGTCTCTGCCTACCCCTCTGGGATACAGGCGTGAGTTTATGTATGTATGTACATTAGAACTCTTTATTGTATACATAATAAAAGTACATATAATTTATAAGAGACCAAGAAAAACAAAAGAGATTTCCCTAGCCTAAGAGGCCAAGTCAATCTTCCTGAATTTAAAGCTGCCGCGAACCATCACAAGAAGTGGTAATCTGTGGTTGAGGCCATAATATGCTCCCCTAGGTGTTAAAAGACCGTGAAAGAAGGCCACAAGAAGAAAACAACAATATTAAACAGGGAAATCTTTCACCACATAAGACGACAACAAGAACTTATGGCAGAGAAATGAGTCTTTTTACCAAGAACTTACCGAAGAAATAGTTCGACCGCTTGCCATCGACCGCTGTCAGCCCCACAAACACGAAGATAGCAGCAAAATCGCTCGCAATTGAATCGCAACCAACATCACATTTGTCCGTAGATATATCACTCAATACTAGCGCATAAACTGCGCGGACAGCTAAATTGCTCCAGCTTCCGTATCAAACATGCTCCCTTGGTTATTTACTCTTTCGCTTCTCTCACTCCATTTTCTGCCTTAACGTCTACACCGTTGCGTTTATTTCGTGTCTTCGAAACTGTCGCATCAAAATTTACATCAGTCATTCCAAATTCAGTTTTATCTCCATCCCTACTGAGCTCAGTTCCATATTCAATACACGCAACTTCTGTTACCTCGTTTGCCATTCAAATATCCGCTTTAGCCCCAACGGTTAAGACTGCAATCAGTTGGGGGGGTGCAGGGAGTAATTTTGCTACAATTATTTAGTAGCAACGCAAGATAACTAACGAGGTATCACAGCAGTCCGCGGAGACCTTTGGAAATGTCCGGTCTTTTGACTCGAAGCGCCCTCTATAAAGGGCTGGCCGACAAATTGTTTCTCTATTCAAACGTTTTATGGTCTCCGAGTAAATGGCAAACGCAATTATTGGCCGGGCTAACTTTGGCATTCGTTTAATGAACATTGTTTGCTGTGGCGTCGCGCGGCCATTTCAATGGGTAGCGGGCATTCATGGGTGCTGGGCCCTCTTTTGTTTTTACGTTAACTGTTCGCATCACCTCTGGATACTTGGGAGCAAACGTCGTAGCTATTCAATCGAATTTAAAGTAACAATCTCTTGAAGCAGAACTGGAAGTTTTGACCAATTCTGCGGTGGAACTAAAAATTTGCTCGCGTTTCGCGTTGCCACAACATCATAATGCTACGAAACATAACCTGACATAACGCTTACAGTGGCATTAAGTCCGCCGCATTGCACAACTACTTTATATACAATAAAATAATGCAAAATGTATAAACATAATATTTTTTTATAATTCAATCATAGCATGTCTGAGCATGTCTCACCACTACGAATCGCCAATCCGCGGTAGGCACTCGTGGTGATTAAGCCCATATTCTCTCTCTTTCTCTCTCTGAGAGAAGGTTTGTGTCCTGCAGTAGAACGTATACAGGGCTACCTGAAAGAAAGAAAGAAAAAAAGACATTTATTGGGAAAAAATACCTCAAAATTCGCTATTACTGAAATTATGAGAGTTTGTGTTTTCCAACAACTTTTGTTCTTTTGATCGTCGATCAACTGCAACCGCTTTGGTTTATGAGTTCCTTAAAAAGTTTCAAAAGTCTAAGAAAACATATAATATAAAACATATTGATGATGAGAAACTCTAATAATCATGTTATTCAATGTCGCATTTTCATAATCAAAACAAAACAAACCGACCGTAGTGTGGCCTAAAATGTAAGCTTTTCTAAATCTCCCAGCTGATATTGCATGCCTGGCTTGCAGACTTGCAAGTTAAGTTACATCAATTCGCGATAACATCCGATGTACGGCTTTAAATACCCACCGACTGAGATCTTATAGAGGTAGAACTGTGTTACATCGTACAATTTTAATTTATTTTGGTTTTCTAAAAAGACGTAGGCATTATTAACATTTTTCCGGTATTCTCGTACCATTATATTAAGAGTATTCCGTGTGGCGCTGGATTGAGAATAGCATCACTCCATTTCCTTCCGTGGATTACCAGGAGACGGGCAGCAGCGTCATTAATAATAATGCTTCGACTTACAATTTTTTTAGTTAACCTTGTTCCCACTTGCTCCGTGTGGCGCCGGATTAAGAATAGCGTCACTCCATTTTCTTCCGTGGATGTCATAGAAGACGACTAAGGAAATCAATTACCAGGAGACGGGTAGCAGCGTCTTCCCGAGATTCCAACCGGATACTGCGATCGCCAACCTGCCTGCCAAGCGTGGCGATTATGGCAAAACCCCTCATGGTTATGGTTAAACCAGGAAGGAGGCCTATGTCCTGCAGTGGGCGTCAAATGGCTGATGATGATGATGATGATGATATTATGAGTAGGCATCTTTCGCAAATCCAAAGCCTGGTAAACACTGATCTCAGCCTACCCCTGCAGGATACACGCTTGACTTTATATAGATAAATACAATGTTGAAAATGAAACCAAATGAAATGAAAAAACTTCATTATAAAACGGTTACAAAAAAAAGGTTACTGGCTTCCAAAGTAGTATTTTCAAATTACATGGGTTTTACAGTAACAAATAATGACTAAAAGTGCTAAGTGATAACAGTTTTTACCTTAAGACTACAGGAGACACAACACAAATAGCAATACTAGCTCTATAAACGTTGAAACTCATGCCCCAATACATTTTTTGACATTACTATATATTTTTTGGATAATGTCAGATAGATAGAGAACTTATGATATTTAGCTAAAACATCAGTTTAGCTATATTTCACACAATAACCCTCGGTTTCTCATACACCAACAAGCTGCTAATCTATTGTTACAGCTGGGAGTCGTTACTTTCGCATGCAAGTGGCTGAAAGAGGCCAAGTGTCAGTTGCTAACAGTAAATTAACAGCTTGTTAGCGTCCGAGAAGGTTAGTGTTTTAGCTAGACTGAGCAACTTCAATGGTAAACATATCGTTAGAGTACGAGAAACAGGGGGTAAGACACGCATTAGGTACTGGTTATGAAGACCGACTTTGGTTTTCTTTTTTTTTTGAAAGTTTTTACTTGTTTTCCAAATAAACGCCAGCATTTTACGTAAGCTGCAGCTAAATTTACCGGAACGTATTTGTCATAAATTACTCAGTTTAACTGAATGTCACAAAATACGACAAAAGAGTAACTTCTTACCCGTTTTAAAACTGTGTAAGTTTTTATGTCTTACTGTAGTACGGAAAAACATTTTCTGTTCGTATAGAAAAATCACATCACGATGACGTACACAGTTACTCAAGCGTGTAACTTACGTACGAAAAGATCAACTTAAAAAAAAACCTCACAATAAGAACCTCTCTCCCCTATTAACTCCCAGCGGTCCCTAGGGCGCAAACATAAACATATCAGACCGGTCAACGGTGGTTGTCTTCCGCGCCGAATAGCGCGTGCATACCGATCTTTACCCAGCGCGCAATGGGACAGCACGGACCGCGCGACATAGCCCATTGAAGATAGCTATCGGCCGCTCCGCCGCGGGTAGCCGCGCATCCCGCGGACTTTGCCGGCTCTGCACGGGTTGTACGATGGCACGAGTCGTGCGTATTGTGCCGCTAAAATGTCAGAATTTCACAATTAACATGACACACACAACATAAACGCCAGGGGAAGGCAGAGACCAGGGTCTGCCGCTTGTCACGATCGTGACAAATCTCTTTCACTTCATCAACGTTCATTGGTCGTTGAGTGCAAGTACACCGGACAATTAATGACAATTAATATAGTGGAAAGTCGCGATTTTTGACGTTAAAACGCGCGACTCGCTTCGTCGTGCTACATATTTGCTGGATTTGCCGTGGACTATGGGCAAGGTTAGGTCTCACGTGGAACAGATTTTGCAGAAATGTTCATACAGTTATCCGTGAATATAGATTTATATAATACCTAGGTACCTCGTGAGATGGCGGCCTGACGGTGGCAGGTGCATATATATATATATTGCCAGGTAATTATAAACTCGCTCCGATTGGTATCACAATTGACAAGCCCCACCCACCATCCCAAAATTGAACGTGGGGTCGTTTTTAGCACTAGTTACACATCTATGTTTTTAACAATCACTAACCATGTGAGGGACATACAATGGCGATTTTTCTTTTGCCTCTCTATAAGAGGCCTCTCTATAAGAGGCCTCTCTATAAGAGGCCTCTCTCTAAGAGGCTTCTCTCTAAGAGGCCTCTCTCTCTCTAAGCTGTCTCTCTCTCTCAGCGCTGTAAGTAAAAGTAAGTTTTACTATGGTGCAGCTTTATCTAATATAAAATCTCGTGTTTGTTATCGAACTCCTCCGAAATGGCTTCACCGATTTTTATGAATTTTTATGTGTATATTTGGTAGATCAGAGAATAGGTTGAAGGAAAATTTATGTGGAAAATCAACGTTTACCGTGCTGATGTGCGAATAGATCGATTGCAGGAAACAAAATCCTCTGTCACGAAAAGTTCCTCTGACATGACAACAAGGTTTTGGTTTGACAGTCTAATTTGTGCTCTGATATAATTTTATCCGACCTTTGTACGTGATTTTAGGTCATAAATCATAATTTAGTTAGGAACTGCCCGCCATAACACCGCCATAAGTCACTGAGGAGTGTTTTAGAGGAAGTAGTTAAGGCGCTTAGCTACCAAAATAGAGGTCGTGGGTTCGATTTCTACTTTTGTACAAATGGCCTCAGTCTGGGTGTATTTTTATGTTTGTGACGTCCTTGCCCGGCTACCCTAGCACAGGGTATTCTAGTTTGGTACCAGGTCAAGTAATTGTATTGTGTGGAAGTTATAATAATAATATTAATAGTAATAGTATTGTTATAAATACTCGTAACACAGCACAGCATTAAAATATAGTAAAACTTCCCAGCGGATCGACGGTTATATCTGCAGCAGACACTATTGAGTGACGACTGAATGGTCACAGGTTCACATCTGACGTGGCTGGACCTTGACTATGGTCGACTGCGTACCCTCCAGTCTTTTCATACATGTGGTAGGCTTGATGTATGTGTGACTTCATTTGCATAGGATTGGGATAAACCCACTTATTTATTTTGTTTATTGATAAAGCCCATGTACATTTGTGAAGTTATAGTAGCAATACCACTCGCTAACGTGAAGGAAATCATCGCGAGGAAACCTGAGTGTCTGAGCTATTCACGTGCCTCAGCGCTTTACATCGCCAATCCGCGGTGGGCACGCGTGGTGATTAATCCCATACTCTCTTCCTGTGAGTAGGCCTATGCTCTACAGTGGGACGTATATAGAGGCTGCTTATGTTATTGGCAAAGCCCATAGTCCGACCGAGCTAAGTCTGCACCTCGCATCGATTACTATCTTTATTAGAAACTAAACAAGAACAGTCCAAAAATAAAAATAAAATCAATAAGTATAAAAATAATACTCTTAGGACGTTTATTGGTAACAAAGATGCTAACCGTACTGACGCGACAGGATGATCACGGGAATTCCCGGCATTCCAGCGAGGTGCAAACTTAGCTCGCTCAGGTTGTAAGCTTAACACAGAAAGTATAAGAACTCTGGGAAGAAATAATTGTTGCAGTTGCTCAAATGCCTATGGAACAAATAAGAAACAATCTCCACAAATTCGTCGACCCCGCGAAAAATGTGCCACTTCACCTGCGGCAATTATTATTTAATATAAACTTTAAACTATAATATAAATAAGATTCGATATCAGACCAGTAAAAGGCTTTTAATAAACTAAATTAACTATGATACCGGTTTTTTTTTAAAACGTTTGCTTTATTTTTAATGGGTTCCAAAATCTTTGCCACCAAATTTGGCTTTTCTTTACGGAAACGCATGGAACGAGTCTGTTTTGTCTCTGTTATTGTATGTTCTTCTATGTGTGTGTTGTTGTTTTATCTGTACGCCAAATTGAAAACGTATTTTTTAAATTAAAATTGTCATTTTTTCATTTCTAGCCAGGTGAAAAATTTTAATGTCCATTGATAAAGCCATAAAAACTTAGGTACTAACAACAGAAACATAAATTTATGAATAGGTAATTAGTAAGTGAATTATTTTTAAAATTAATGGAATAAAAGGCGTATGTCCTAATGGGAGAGGGAAATTTTCCCCTTCTTCGCATCTCAAGCCTAAATTCCTTTCAAAAGGGAAATTTCTCTTGGTACGGCAACACTGCTTGCTTCTTGTGTTTTAAAGTTTTATAGCAATGGCTCATGAGTTTTTCAGCTCACAAGTGGTTTTTACAAAAAAAAAATATTTAAAAATTAATATAAAATAAAAAATCAATATTTTGGTAAAGGGTTGGAAGCAAATCCCTTAGTTTTTTTCCTACTTTCAGCTAAGCTATTAAAATATCCGGGTTACTATTTTGAAATGTTGTCAATTAGCCAAACATACAAACTTATTTTGAATGTTTGGCTAATTTTGAGAGCGGTAGAACGCCGACTTCACATTGGGAAGGTCCTGGGTTCGAACCCCGGCATATAGCAATTACTTTGTTTTCTAAGTTACGTACGTATGTGAAGTTGTAGTAGCAATACCACTCGCCTACCGTGAAGGAAAACATCGTGAGGAAACCTGAGTGCCCGAGGTGTACACATACCTCAGCGGTCCAAATTGCTAATTCGCAATAGGCACGTGTGGTAATGAAGCCCATACTCTCTCTCTCTTTCTCTATAAGAGAAGGCCTGTACCCTGCAGTGGGACTTATATAGGCTATATAAAAATATCAGAAAAAAACACCTAGCAAAATAACAAGTTTGTCATAAGAAATTGCTTCATACTTTTTTCGAAGGAAAACTTTCGTAAGCACTACACACTATTTACCTACTCACACATTTTTTATGTTGCCTGTATAAGGTCCACTGCAGGACACAGGCCTTCTCTCAGAGAGAGAGAGAGAGAGAGAGTATGGGCTTATTTACCACGCGTGCCCACTGCAGATTGGAAGTTTCAAAGGTATGTGAACACCTCAAACACTCGGAAACCTGCGTCGTTTTCCTTCAGTGTTATTACTCACACATTAGTTATTTAACTTAATTCACGTTTATGTGCAAACCCTTTAATTGGTGCAAGCGACGATTTGCGCTTCTCTAAAAAATCGTGCCAAACAAATGTTCGTTGCTTCTGTTTTTCATTGTAAGTGTATTTTAAATGGAATGTCAGAAATGGCAATGGATTTGATTGTCTTAGCATCGGGGCCTTGTTTCATAGAACTGCAATTCACGGTTTACTATGATAATTGGATGTACATTGCCAAGTAGATTAACCTACGGAAACAACAAGTAGGAAGACTCTGCTACGCAATGTAACTCGAATTGTCTTAATCTTGACTGCCTCGTTGGAGTAGCCGTTAAGGCGCTTACTACCAAGATAGAGGTCGTGGGTTCGATTCCCACTGGGGGCCGCCGCACATTTGTGCAAAAGGCCTCAGTCTGAGTGTGTTTCCATGTTACCACAGCACAGGGTATCCTAGTTTGGGACCGGGACAAATGATTGTGTGGTGTGGAAATTATTATTATTATTATAAACTGCGAGTTGTAGTTTTATAAAACTCGGTCTAGATTGGCTGTGATCTACTATTTACTTCTAAGTATTTCATCATAATCATTCAGCCACAAGAAGTCTACTGCTGGACATAGACCTTAATCGATTTCCAAAAAGACCGGTTGGAAGCAGCTTGCACAAAGCGTCTTCCTGCCACTTGGATGAGGTCATCTGTCTATCTTATGGCTGGTCGTCCTACGCTGCACTTGCCGATATGCGGTCTCCATTCGAGAACTTTTCGGCCCCATCGGCCATCAGTTCTGCGTGCTATGTGTCCCGCCTACTGCCACTTCAACTTACTAATCCGATGGGCTATGTCGATGACTTTCGTTCGTCTACGGATCTCATCACTTCTAATTCGATCTCGTAGAGAAATTCCATGCATAGCCCTTTCCATAGCTCGTTGCGTGACGTTGAGCCTTCTTATGAGGCCCATAGTGAAAGATCACGTTTCAGTGCCATAAGTATAATACTCTAAGGGCTGGTTTCTGAGTTGAGAATTTCACTGAGTAAATACTTAAGTAACGTTCTGTCACGCTCTTTTCTGGGAAATTTGGGGAAACAGCGCTACAGTTAACTATTTACTTGGCAAAATTCTCAATTCAGAAACTGGCCCTATGTACTTATTTTGTGACTAACTCTTCGGAATACAGAACTTCGGAGTTCGGTTACAAAATACTGCACACTTAATTTATTCATATTTAACTGATATGCGTGCATTTGGTAAGCATTTTATAGATACGTTCAATTAACAAGCAATCAATACAGTAAACAAACCATAAAATTCTACATGTTATAAAAAATTTCATCACAAAATATTATTTTTTATCAATTAACAGAAACGGTGACTACAAAATTGATATTACCAATTAATAGCCCAAATATGTATCGGTTACAGAATAGAGGTAACGCAACCTTTTCCCACGATTTTGGTTTACATCTATGCAACATTCAATCGCTAATTGAATGAAACATAGTCTTTTAATCACAGGATTTTTTCGTTTTATCCAAATATGGAAAGGGTAGGCGCGAATAAATAAATATATTGAATAAGATACAGAACTCCTCTGATTTTGCAATCGCGCAAAACAAAATACTTTCAGTCAAGAGTTTACTAATCAGACAAATCGTACATTGTTATTTTCACTCCAGTAGAAGCCGACATCGGCAACAAATAAATTTGTCGCACACAGCGTTTGAAAGTCCAATGGGGAGCACACCAAATTAATCTTCCACACATCCGTTAAGGCTTCCGTCCCCTCCTGATAAATTTCAACTCACAATGAAATAAATCGCTCGCGTCCGCGTGTTGTCGTTTGAATTAAATAGTGCGAAGTGCCAATTCAATGTTAATGAGGAGAGGCGAAATTAAATTCTAGTGCTCATTATATTAAAACACTTGAAGCCTGGACCGGGTGGTGGAAATAAACAACTGCCCACAGGTATAACCCTTATATAGGGTACAAAGTGTGGTCATTACCGGTAAGAAGTACTAACTGGCTGACAGATTTAGAGTGCTAGGCTGCGATTGGATTTTTTCATTTGAGTATAAAATAAGTGTCGCGATTTCCCACATACAATAAACTGGAGGCTCCAATGAAACGGTGCGTTTCTTGGAAAATAAAATAGCCACCATGTGCAAATAGAATTTACTGATTCCTATTTCTGGAACTGGAAACGCGTTTGAAATAGAGAAATAGAAATAAATTAATCTTTGTAACATGGTCTTTGCACGGTGATAGCCTATCGGTAGAAGGCGTGCCTTATGCGTAAGAGGTCGTGGGTTCAAAACCCGGTATGTATTTGTAATTGGTCCTCTAAAGTTGCGTACATTGTAATAACATTCGGAGGAGTTCGATTACAAACACTGTGACATGAGATTTTTGTATATTAGATTTCCGTATTTATCAGCTGTTGTCCAGGGAGGTGGGTCTCTAAAATGGTTACATGTCCAATAGAGTCATATTAGTAGTCATAATGGTTATTATTTCATTGACACTATTCAATTGTAATTGTCAAGTAATTGAAATAAAATGAAATGAAATGAAAATGGAATGAAAATGAAATGAGAATGTATTTGCACAAAAATTTTTTACGTGTATGGAGTGACTATGGTGAACTGTTATTTCCAAAAATATATATTGTTATTAATTGCCTACACTAGGGCGACCCTGTATTTAATTTATTTTTAAATAATTTATTTAAGGCACACCAACAGGTAACCATAATAAGAAGGCTCAAGGTCGCCCAACGAGTAATGGAGAGAGCTATGTTAGGAGTTTCACTGCGTGGTCGAATCAGGAATGAGGAGATCCGCAGAAGAACCCGAGTTACTGATATAGCTCGAAGAATTGCTCAGTTGAAGTGGCAGTGAACGCCGTTGAGGCGAAAAAGTTCTGACCTGGTGACCGCGGACCGGACGACGCAGTGTGGGAAGGTACCCCACCAGATGGTCTGACCACCTGGTTACGGTGGCGGGGAGTCGCTGGATGCGGGCGGCACAAGACCGGGAAGTTTGGAAAAACGTGAGGGAGGCCTATGTCCTGCAGCGAGCGCCAAATGGCTGATGATGATGATGATGATGATAAATAGGTAACATACAAGTATTACACTATAGCTACAACAGAGTCTATTCTAGTATGTTAGCCAATTACAGGTGGGCACAACATTATCTTAGATATTTTTAATACTGTTGAGAATACTACTATGCTAAAGCATCAGACGGTATTGGGTTACTATTAACTACAATTTAAACTATAACTAGATATAAACTCTTACTTTTGCGAATACTATTGTAACTGTATTGTAGACAACCAAATTAATCACTTTCCGATGTTACAACCCATGATATCACGAAAGTTGTTGACATATGATAGCCTAGCTGATTTGTAAGTTGAAGCGGCAGTGGGCCGGGCACATAGCACGCAGAACTGATGGCCGATGGGGCCGAAAAGTTCTCGAATGGAGACCACATATCGGCAAGTGCAGCGTAAGACGACCAGCCACAAGATGGATTCATCCAAGTGGTAGGAAGAAGCTGGATGCAAGGATATCCATGGAAGAGGCCTATGTCCAGCATAGGACTTCTTGTGGCTGAATGATGATGATATAACGCGTGCTTAAATTAACTACTTAATTTGGTGCCTCGCGCGATTTCGTCTTCTTCACTATGCCTTTTTAACTTGCGCGCGTTGTACCATTGGAACGACATTGTACTGCTATTGCATTGTAGACTACCAAATATAGGCGAATAACAACTATTGCCGTGCTTATATAATTCTATTGCAAAACGATGCGACTCCAGAGTTCAGCGTTGTTGATGGCTTTTTATACTATTAATGATATATTAATTATAGTCTAGCTAAACGACTGAGCGAACTTTTCCCGTAGTTGTTAAAGTATGTTTGTTACAATTTTAATTACTTACTCCACTGGTCGGGGAAATGCTACACTAAACGCACTCAGATCATGGCATCGTAGCCGTTGACAACAAAATTGTGGCACACCTGCATTCTGAGGGTTGATTTATTACCCTATTTCTCATTACAGGACTTTGAAGCTTATGTATTCACGGTTAGAGGTGTTATTTAGAAGTACGCAATTTATAATGATAAATTTAGAAGTATAACTAAGATAGGTCTACGGGGTGGGGGGTTAACATCGCTTTAGTAAAGCGACACAGATTTGAACTGTTCTCGTCAACTCCCTTGTTGGCCGGCATTGCGTCTGATTAGCATGCCGAAGGTTGTTGGTTCGATTCCCACTGGGGGCTACCGTACGTTTGTGCAAATGGCCTCAGTCTGGGTGTATTTCCATGTTTGTGATGCCCTTGCCTAGTTACCATACGGGGTATCCTAGTTTGGGTACAGGACAAGTGATTGTGTTGTGTGGAAGTTATCATTACTGTTAAACTGGCTCACTTACATTGTTAAAATAATAAAATAAAATAACACTGGGCGCGTTCAGTGCATGGATGGGTCGCCGTTTATGCCTAACGCTAGTGGCATTTTTCCGAGCGGTTCCGCGCTTCGCAAGGCACGTTAAGCTGTTGGTGCCGGCTGCCGTCGAAAGATGGCAGTCGTTAAGCCAAGTCAGAGGCCTTAGGGCGGCTTGACAACTTCTGACAGTAGACGAGCCACTAGTCTACAAGCCTCCACCAATCCGGACTTGGCCCCCGTGGTGGAGTATGGCCTATACCTTCCTCAGGGAAGAGACCCGTGCCCCACGGTGGGTTTATAATGGGTTGATGATGATGATGATTTCAGCTTGTCTTACATGTCAGCCGCCTTAGTTCGTGGCGGCTTGTCTCATTTCCGATGTGATCCATCAAAGAGTTCTTCTGCATGTAAAGGTGTAAAGTTCCAAAATTATTTTCTCTTTTCGTGACACTTTTAAGTAACATTCTATAAGGTTATGGTGAAAAGCGTGCTTTACGACGCTTTATGCAAATAAGTCCAAACCGTGTCACCGCGTAAAGTTTCCCTAACCTTTATTGTACTTACCTTAAAGTTCAAATTGATGAGTGAGGAGATAAGGTGGCAAGGAGTGCTAGTGAAAGTGGGTGCATCTCTTGACCTAACTTGTGACCTTCATCTTCACCTGTCATTCTGTTAACGGCGACCAGTTTTCGTGTATGTCTCGGCTTTTGTATATTTTTCCGCTTTTATTACTTGATAGATGGAATATTCTAGAATATTCCAAATTGGAGATGGCCAGACGATCTCTCAATCTTCTTGCCCGGATGGGAGATGACAGCTCAAGACAAGGAGGAGTGGAAGATCATGGGGGAGGCTTTTGCCCAGCAGCGGGACACATCATCAGCCATTTGACGCCCTCTGCAGGACATAGGCCTTCTTCGTGGTTTTCATTACCATGAGGGGTTTTGCCATAATCGCTACGCTTGGCAGGCGATCGCGGTGTGCGGTTGGAATCTCAGGAAGACGCTGCTGCCCGTTTCCTGGTAATTGATTTCCTTAGTCGCCTTCTACGACGTCTACGGAAGTAAATGGAGTGACGCTATTCGTAATCTGGCGCCACACGGAGCAAGTGAGACGCAAACAAGATTAACTAAAAAAAAAATGTCAGTCGAAGCATTTTTTTCCCGAATCACTTGAAAGAGCGGATCTTGGTCGGGTCTCCCGAATAATGCCAAGTAAGTATTTCCGGATTTAAGTTAACAATTTTCTGTGCTTACGAAAGCTCGAAACGTAGTCCTACAATTAGCGACCTTATTACTAAAAGCAATTTCAACCAAGCAACCATAGACGGAGCAGATATAAATAATTACGTCAATAAACGCATGTCTGTACCCCGGACGAAGATCAGGGTTTGTACCTACCACAGGCGAAGATTAGGGTTTGCCACTTACTTTTATTATTTCGGTCGATTTTTCGTTTTTCTTTGTGAAACAGTATTCTGAAAAATATTGAAATCACTGAGAATTCAGCTAATTATGTCTACCTACCTAAACAAACACCGTCTTATCTCTAAAAAGTTGATTCTACTAAAACACCCTTAAGACGAACTTTAAGCCGGTTTATAAGAGGAAGCACTGCCATAACCGTGTTTAACTATGTCTTAAGAGTGTTTTACTGGAATCAACTTTTTATAAATAAGACCATCAAAGAGCAAAGCGAATCATTAAAAGCTACTAATATTATTACATACCAAAAGTCGCGTGTGTAACCCGGAAGGGTAGGCAGAGAGCAGGATTCATAGTAATTATAGTAACTTCCATAGAACACAATCACTTATCGTGGTTCCAAACTAGAATACCCTATGGTAACCAGGCAAAGGCATCGCAAACATGGAAACACACCCAGATTCAGCCATTTGTACCAATGTACGGCAGCCCCAAGTGGAAATCGAACCCACAACCTCCGGCATGGTAATCAGATGCGATACCGCTAGACCAACGAGGCAGTTTGCCACTTGCCACGATCTTGACAAACGTTTTTCGCTTCGTCAACATGCATTAATCGTTGAATGCACACACGCCGTTTTTGCACTACAACTGAACTACACCATACTACTGAATTGACTTCCAGAACAAAGGTAATAAATAATGTAGCGCTTACGATATAGACAAGACGAGAAGACAAGAAAGACATTTACTATACCAACAAGATACATCACAGAAACAAAATAAGCACATAAGTAACATAATATGCACAACAACAGAAAGAAAACTAAATACACAACAGACAAAACGAATAAATAAAACAGGACCATAGATGTAGCCTGTGGTGTTTCTACATTGCCACAAAAGGCAGCTGACTCAGCGTTGTGTTGAGGAAGTGATCCCTCAGCGCTGATTTTCAGTCAGTGCCTACGGTAACCCATAATTGTACTACGGAGTGCGTGCCGTGGTGCAGTTAAAGAATTAAGACAAATTCAATTGTATGTTGTTGTTGTTGTTGTATGGTTCGATTATAGATTTATATTTAACTTGTTAAACATTCGACGGCCGTATGTAAATGTATATTAGTACGTGATTAAATCTTCAGACACTTAGTGAAAATAATAAGTCAAAGGCCGCTTGGCAACAAATACCCACGACACCACTGCAGAGAATTTTGTCCAACATTTTACAAGCCGAATAAAATGTATCATTAAGAAGACGGACAAGTAAAAAAAGAGCACCGAAACCCCTTAACTCACCGGCCAAACTGTTAATTAACAAAATTCTCTTTGTACGGAACCCATAAAATTTTACGAGCATCGAGATCTCTACGCCGTGGAACAATCTTGTGGCGGACAAAAAAACTGGAGCAACTCCTTGGCATGGAAAAAGACCTATTAAATTTTATAGGTTTTCCGTCAAAAATGCTCGCCAGCCGACCGGTTTCGGGGCCCCGTTTTTCTCTTTATTATGTGGATAATGATTGACATGAGCCGCTGCACTGGTTTCCCGTTGAGGTTTGCCATAAAGGTGCTGATAGACTTGAGTGTTTGAGCATTCTAGCGAATGTTGATTACAGTTATAAGCACAGGTAAAAACTGACAACATAAACGGGAGTGTTTTATCTTGGAAAAAAAAACTGAATCGACAAACTTATAAGATAACAAGTATTAGAGTCAAATTAGTATGATTTGCAAATTCCTCAGCAAGTATATTAGGCAGTTATAAATAAATTATTATAAGAGGCGTCAGATGGGTGATGATGATGATGAAATAAGAGGTGCAATACACGTTGTAATTAAGATCTAAATGGAAATAGACAAGCAAGCAAAACAGCAACCGTTTTGGAAAGGGATACGTATTTAAATATGCACATATTACTTTTACAGTAGCGAGCATCCTAGCAAGCATTCTAGAGAGCATTCTACTGAAGTAAAGTTGTTTTTTTATTGACTTGCGTTTGTATCGCAGTTTTAAATTTTATAAACTATTCGCCAAACTGCGTGGCAGTTTGTGGGCGAATTAATCACACTCTTTTAATTTTCTTTTAAATTAGTAGGTACTAGATAACAATAAAATTAATATTAAAGTTTTAAAGTACAGTCGACAGCGGATACACCCCTACATACATAAGCAGCCTATATACGTCCCACTGTAGGGCACAGGCCTTCTTTCAGGGAGAGAGTATGGGCTTAAACCACGCGTGCCCACCGCGGATTGGCGATTTCAAGCGCTGAGGTATGTGAATAGCTCAGACACTCTGGTTTCCTCACGATGTTTTCCTTCACAGTTAGCGAGTGGTATTGCTACTATTACTTCACAAATGTACATGCTTACTCTGTATGCGGTCATATTACAAGTGACTATGCAACGCAATGCAAAGGCCAATTCGCTGTCCACTGCACCTCATTTAAAACTGTCATCTTAAACACATTAGCAGCCACACACCGCTTTGATGGTCATTAGATAAACGTTTTGTTTTTATAATTAATACTTTTTTTTATTTTTGTAAATTTTCCTCGAGCTTCTTGCCGAGCCGAACAAACTTTGTCATTGTTCCGCCATCTGACACCTAATACATTATAAGTATGATGAGCATTTACTAGAGCGTTCGTTAGAATGATCGTGAAAGTGTCCTTAGCGATGTTTGGGGCTACCCGTGGCTCTGTTAATTGTATAATTTGACAAATTTAGAAACGGAAAATGCTGGATGTTCTGTTACAGGTAAATTCTCAGGTCTATTACGAAATAAAATTAAGAAAAAATGGCGTTTAAAAAAAAAAAATTCACTACCCAAAATTACTCCACTTAAGAACAAAGAAAATATTATTAGAACGAAAAATAACAAAAAACTATGGTTTGAGCTTTTTATGGTCGGCGCTGGCCAATGCAATTATTCTTTCACTCGTTGACAAACATCGGAAGACAGACCTTAAACATGTAATACAATAGAAAACATTCTTTCACGCTACGGTAGTTCCTACTACAGTGAATTTGGATTTACAGTTACGAACAAAATATGTTATATCATTACTGTTAAATCATTGTAAATTCATCACGTTTCAATAAAAAAAACATTCATTCAATAAGTGCCAATGATTTCAATACCACGCTGTAGAAACAATGACAAAGGTTAATTGAAAGAAAATTCCAACCTCTTAAACTTATTTTTAACCGACTTCAAAAAAGGAGGAGGTTATCAATATCGCCGCGTATATTTTTTTTTTGGCTGTGTTCCTCCATAACTCCGTCAAATCGTAACCGATTTCGACAATTCTTTTTTTGTTCGAACAGGTATAACGTCCCATTGTTCCCATTTTAATTTGGTGAAGATCTGATGAAGACTTTCAGAGATGGAGAACGGAACTCTCCAATGGACAGCAGTAAATAAGCCCTAATGGAGCCCATCTTTTAGTAATATCCGTATGTTTCATAAAATAGCGTAAAAGTAGTCCCAAGTTAATTTGGTGATGTTCTGGTGAAGACTTTCGGCGATGGAAATTTAGAACATCAAATTTTAAAGTAACGAATTAAGTAGGGTAAATTATGGTTATAAGGGACTTATTTATTTTTCTTCCGCTCCCCCACTAAAAATTGAAAAATAAAAATTTTAAAGAAAAAAAAAACTACAGCACTAAAAAGTTAGAAATAATTTAAATAATTAGAAGTATTTATAGATGTAGGTATTGTAGAAGTATAATTTGTAGTCGGTGCTCCAGACCGGCTCCAAATTATACTTCTACAATACCTACATGTATAAATACTTCTAATTATTTAAATTATTTCTAACTTTTTAGTGCTGTAGTTTTGGAAAATTATGTCGAGACCCTGAAAAAGAAAATTATCCCCCACACAAAAAGTTCGCAAGTGCAAAATTATATCATCACGCCGAAAATCCGGCGCGTCCATTAGTCCGTCACGTTGACAAGTCATCAACCTCTCCGCCAAGACAGCGAGCGAAACGGCCACGGCTAAGTAACTATGGACAATATTGTGTGGGTTCCGTAGTTGCTTCTTTGACGTCGAAACTTCTGAGAAAAATACCATGAGGGATATAACGACTGATCAGTAGTCATCTACCTATCAATTTCCACATATTAAAAAAAAATATATGTTCTGAAAAATACGCTCCATGTGCCGTGGGGCTGGATTAAGAATAGCGTCACTCCATATCCTTCCGTGCATGTCGTAGAAGGCGACTAAGGAAATAAATTACCAGGAGACAGGCAGCAGCGTCTTCCCGAAATTCCAACCGCATACTGCGATCGCCAACCCGCCTGCCAAGCGTGGCGATTATGGAAAAATCCCTCATGGTTATGAAAACCAAGAAGGAGGCCTATGTCCTGCAGTGGGCGTCAAATGACTGATGATGATGATATGTTCAAAATTCGTCTGGAAATATGTTTTTTATATACAAACGCGTTCAACGTTAATTATTAACCACTGTTCTATTTCATTACAATTTTTTGTTAGAGAGGGGATACATACCTTAGGTACATGATGGACACAGCAGATGTCCGTGAAGTTTGAAAGGGGTTCGTAGCCAAATAGCAAATGCATTGAACTTTTGAACTTTTATTTTTATCTTACAGATAATCTTACAAGTTCACAACTCAACCACTAACCCGGGGAACCCTGAAAATAAACAATTTCCCCCAAAACGCAGCCACGCACCGGTTTGCGCGCGCGCTTCAATTAGTACTTTCGAACGCATACCGATAGCGGAGCGGGCCATCTTCCCGTGCCTTTTATGGTCATAGGTAGACGCACAGGATGCAACAATGTTGGGATGGACTGTCAGAATAGATTTAGAGAAATAATAGGTTATAAGCTCGTGAAGATGAGATGGAATTTGGGGAAAAGCCTAAACCCAGCAGTGGGATTATATTTAAAACTATATCCGGGTTATATTTATATTTAACAACAATCATACTGAGCCGGGTCAGTAGGCAGGTCAGCATCCCGACAGTCGGAAAATTGTGGTCAGGTCGGTAGGCCTGTTGATGCCAATGGCGAGAGATCTGTACCCAGAAATGGGCAGAGGTGGGCTGATGACGATGATGATCGTACTCGCTCTTCAATCCTAGCTTTTATCCTACGTGGAGGTAAAGATAGCTAACAATCTCACGTGGCACAATAATTTCGTCGACCTATGCTCATGTTCCATCCTAGACCCATGTTTAGAGGATTACATAATATCAGTGAACCTGCTACGTTTTACAGAAATGTTGGCTCAGAGACCCAGAAGTCTCTAAAGATATATGAACAAAAAAAGCATAGCATATCAAAACATTTACTAATTAATTTACTTTTACTATTCATAAAGCGTCACCCTGAAATTTTTAAGTTAATTAGTAATTACTACACAAAGTTCTGACGGTCGGTCTTCAGTCTTTGTCTTACTAAGGAAAGTAATAAGACAAAGGGAAAATTTAGACGCTCTTTCCTTCGTTTGAGTAAAGGTCTCAAGATATACCTCTCAACTTCATCGTCGCGTGCGCCGGGCAACGGGACGCGGACAATAAATCAATAGCGGTGGGAGCGGTTCCTTTGCCCGCGTTCATTGATGCTGTAACGTGAAAGAAAGCGGTGTCGCGCTTTTTGCGCGCCCGAGAGCGCGAAAGTGCGAGCGCATGTGCGCGCTTTTGTCTGCCGCTTGCCGAATTGTTGCTACGAATAAATTATATCATAATAAAGAGGGTTCATTATAGGTTAGGCGGACTAAAGCACATAAGTTTGAAACCCAAATATTTGAGGAAGTGAAAAAAAACTGACCTGAAAATAAAATGACCCAGACGGACATTCTTCGACCAAATAGGGGATGTGTAAGCAAAGGCAAAGGGAAGATAAAAAGTAACCGAAACAGGCGTGCGTGCATGCAACGACTAATGAATGTTGAGGAAGCGAAAGTGATCTATCAGGATCGTAGCAAGTGGCGGTGCCTCGTCTCTGCCTACCCCTCTGGGACACTGGCGTTAGTTTATATCTATATGTGTATAAAATTACTCGATAACATTTTTAGAGTTACGTACCCAAAGGGTAAGGGCCCCTATTACCAAGACCGCTGGCTGTCCGTTCGTCCGTCTGTCTGTCACCAGGCTGTATCTCATGAACCGTGATAGTTAGACAGGACATAGGCCTCCCTCATGGTTTTCCAAGCTTCCCGGTGTTGTTCCGCCCGCATCCAGCGACTCACCACCACCGTACCCAGGTCATCAGACCATCTGATGGGGGGGCCTTCCCACGCTGCGTCGTCCGGTCCGCGGATGCTCGATATTTATAACGGCAACAGGCTTTAAATATTCAAAAGTTGTATAGATAATGGTACGGAACCCTTCGTGCGCGCGTCCGACTCACATTTGGGCGATTTTTATTATCTTTCTTACATTAACAGAGAGCTCTCATGAAACAATGAATTGAATACGTGTTTTTTTTTACAAAAACTTGGAAAATTTCAATTTTTATTACTTTTGTTTTGTAGAAAGTACCTGAAACTGGCGTGCGTGTTTGCAACGACTGATGGATGGCGATGAAGCGAAATGGATTGCGAAGGCAGGTGGCAAAATCGCAAAATCCTGGTCTCTGCTTACCCCTTCGGGACGCCTTTATTATGTTTATGTAATACAATGTAATAAAGGGGATAATTCTTACACAGCGTATTACGGTAATAGCGAAACAAGTGCAAAACGTTTCTTCAGTATTTACAAAATTATTACTATGTGCATAAATAAAAACTAAAGTAGAAGTAAAAAGGAACGAAATAAAATATGTATTCATCTTGGATTATTTCACGTTAACAATATTACCGCGGTGGGCACGCGTGGTGATTAAGCCCATAATCTCTCTCCCAAGGAAGGCCTGTGCTCTGCAGTCGGACGCATAGAGGCTACATTAAAAAGAAGAGTTTACGGACTCTCCAAACTCTAAGTACTCTGAGGTAAAAATGCAGGTAACAGTACGCACGGTTTTCTGAATCACTAAATAAGTGTTATCTTTATATGCCCATGCAACTTTAAGCTCGTAAACTTTTTCAGCAATAAAAGTTTTAGTATGACATAATTTGAGACACTTGCCAGTTAAGAGGTAGACGTCTCTTGATATAAATTACATATATATATATTTAATTGGTGTATTTACTAAACAATTTACATTTCATAAGCTGCCAAATGTCAAAAAACTACGATTTTTGTTTTTTCGTCGAAATTGTATAAAAATTAATCCTCGGTCTAATTAGCTGTGTATACTATTACGACTTAATTTTCTTATAGTTTACTAATTTTCTACTATTTTGATATCATTATCTATAAGCAGTCTATATACGTCCCACTGTAGGGCACAGGCCTTCTCTCAGAGATAGAATATGGGCTTAATCACCACGCGTGCCCACCGCGGAGTGGTGATTTCAAGCGCCGAGGTATGTGAATAGCTCAGACACTCAGGTTTCCTCACGACGTTTTCCTTCACAGTTAGCGAGTAGTATTGTTAATATACATTCACAAATGTTAGGTACATGCCCACACTGGGGATCGAACCTAGGTATCTCGCTTCCGAGTCCAATGTTCTTCCCACTAGGCTACCACCGCTCATAGAAATTTACATTTAAATAATTTAAATTAATTCTACTTTTGTTGGTTCCTAATAGTAATATATTAGCAGTAGTATCGTAGTGGTAGGCCAGCCTCACATTCGGGAGGTCATAAGTTTGAATCCCGGGATATACAAATGATTTAGTTTTCTAAGTTATGTACATTTATATTTGTAGTAGCGCTTTAATAGCACTACACCCTAACCGTGAAGGAAAACAATGTGAGGAAACCTGAGTGTCTGATGTGTCCACGTACCTCAGCGCTAATTGCCAAAGTTCTTATTGGATAGGTTTGACTCAGAACTGTGAGCTCAAACTCAAAAAATTTATCATTGTAAAAACAAATGCTTCTTTAACGACCATTAAACCGATGGGTAGCTGCTAATGTGTTTCAGATAAATGTTTTAAGTGAGGTACAGTGGACGGCGAATCGGCCTTTGCATTGTGTTCCATAGTCACTGGTAATATGACCAAATACAGAGTAAGCATGTATGGGGGGATCCGCTGTCGACTTTAAAAGTTTATTGTTACCTAATACTATTTTTTTTGTTAAAAATGTTACAAGAGTGCGATTAATTCGCCAACAAACTGCCATGCAGTTTGGCGAATAATTTATTAAATTTAAAACTCTGCGATAACAAAGTAAGTCAATAAATTAAAAAAAAAAAAAAAAAAAAAAAAAAAAAAAAAAAACGGCGGTGGGCACGCGTGGTAATCGAGTCCATGCTCGCTCTCTGAGAGAAGGCCTCCGCCCATGAGTGGGACGTACGTATAGTCGTATATAGGTTACATAAAACAATATATACGAAAGTCAAACGCAGTCAAATTGTTCGTTTTTGGTGATTATTGAGAAGAGGGCAACTTCCTTTTAACAGAACATAAAGTCGGAAACGATCTCACATGATACGAAAGAAGTTTATGCGCGAATTAAACGCGCGCGATTATATTGATAACAGTGTGTTAAGACGTTGTTAAAATGTCATCGTAAATTATCTTTACAAGCTGAGAACGGAGTTTGAAAAGGTTTTTGTTCAACAATGTTTGTATGAAATTGTTGCAATCCGATTGTTATATCCGCAACAAATAAGTACAGTGATCTTTCGCCTCCCGTTGATGTCTTTTCCATTGGAATAGGTCCAACGATCGCGTTGCGTTTTATGAGATATTGCAAATTAAACTAAAATTAAATTGTCGTAGCTAAGTCAATGTGCTACTTTAAAAAGACTGCATAAATTATTTTTACGCTCGTTCATTCTAAATTAATTGAGAGTACAAAAAATTTAAACTTAACAGTTCCAAGCAGCCTATATACGTCGCAGTGTATGGCACAGGCATCCTCTCATAGAGAGAGAGCATGGGCTTAATAACCACGCGTGCCCACCGCGCATTGGCGATTTCAAGCGCTGAGGTATGTGAATAACTCAAAAACTCAGATTTCCTCACGATGTTTCCCTTCACAGTTAGCGAGTGGTATTGCTACTATAACTTCACAAATGTACATAACTTAGAAAACAAAGTCATAGATAGGTACATGCCAGTACTCGATGTCTCTCTTCACAGTTAGCGAGTGGTATTGCTACTATAACTTCACAAATGTACATAACTTAGAAAACAAAGTCATAGGTACATGCCAGTACTGGGAACCGAACCTGGGTCTTCCGAGTCATAAAGCGCAACAGATATAAGCCCAGTCATCTCTAGGCCTCATTGACCTAGAGCCTAGGCCTGACGTCCTTACAGATCTATGAGTTTTATCTATATACCTATCCATTAACTCCTGAACTGCCCTCGCGGAACGCAACGTATAGGTGGCCCATACTAAGTTGGACACAGATCTGTGTCGCGGCAGACGAGTGGTTAAATGACCAACGCCCATTGCTGGGCATAAGCTAAGATATATTATAATTTGCTTTATTGATCGATTGCTTTATATCTGTCGTTTCCCACAGAATAGTATTGTATGATACCTTTTGGAACAGCACTGGCTCCTGAGATACAGGTCCCCGCCTAGTTCAGGAGTCAGGGCACAATGATATTGTAAGCAAATTTAATTTATTTGTGTTCAAATAAAGATAGGATAAGACATGAATATTCTTTATTGCACACAACAAGCGAGACATAAAATATGAAAGTTACAATGAAAAAGTACAATGGGCGGTCTTATTGCTAACAGCAATTTCTTCCTGACAACCTTGTGACGGAAAAGTTTCCGAAGGAGAAAGAGAAACGGGTAGTTGGTGCAAATACGAATAGTACATACTTAAACTTAATAATAAACTTACATAAATGTTACTTAAACAATTGTTATAAACTACTACATAAATAAGTTACCATACCTATATGTAAGAGTAGGATATAATGAATATAATATACCTACATAGAAAGAAAAAATAATCATGTACTGATTAAAAACTTAATTTAGAGAGAAAGATACAATTCTTTTACCAATTACCAATAAACAATTATCTTATCTTATATTATCTTAAGGTGCTTATATTATCTTAAGGTGCGTCCCTGTTTCGCCAGGCTCCACATAAGAACGTCAGCTCTCACGCAATTCGCCAATAATTCCCACCGCGGTCACATAAAGCGCAACAATAGAGAACTTGCACAAAGAAATGGTTTAAAAGAATAATAGAAAACGTTTTTTATGTATTGATACTTTATATACAAAATCAATATACAAAATGTGCAGTACTTTCGAAAGTTTAAGGAGAAGATACGTTAAATGATAAATAAACGTGGTGTTTTTTTCTCTGCGATATATTATAATACTCTTTATAATATGACCAGTCGAAAAATCAATATAGTCGCGTGGTACTAAAACGCGTCGTACAAAACGACCTTAGGCTATGACGTCACTCCCTAACGTAACGCTTATAATGTATGAAGCGTGTATGATATGTATGATAAAATAAGATTTTTATACATGTAGACCGTTATAAGAAAATTTTCAGAATTCAATGACAAAACGAAATCTAATAAGTTTTATGTTATTAGAGTAACTTTATTTTTCGCATATTTTGTGACCCCGAAAACCCCGAAAAAAGTATTTTTATTGTTTTTTTTAAAAAAAAATTTGGTTTTTATATAATTTCTATGGTATGAAAGCAAAGTCACTCCAATCTAAGTCAGACGCAAGTCCCCCATTACAAGCGCAGTCATCTCTATTCCTCATTGTTGCCCCACGTCCTTATAGGAGGAGTCCAATTAATTCCGTACGTGTCCGGGCGGTGATCGCAGCGCGCACGCGATCGGCCGCGGGTGCGGCGGAGACGGGCGCGACTGTCGCGGGATCCTGCGACTATGCGACAGCTTAGTCGCGAAATCTTAAAAAAAAATCAGTGAAATGGAAAGTCAGTTAAAATTAAGTTTAGGTTATTGTAAACTTAATTTAAATTACGTTTTAAAGGCTTAAAATGATTGTCTTCAAAATTATTGACATTATTATGTATACGAGTGTAATAAATTGAACCGTGTTACCCAAAATCATTCCAATCCACAAAAAGTAACTTTTAAGAAAATATATTTTGATGTCTAACATTGTTTTTTTAATGTTTTAGTCCAGACGTTTTATATTTGTAATCACTATAATACTAAAACTGGCCAAGTGTGTGTTGGACCATTCACAGTGGAGGGTTC
This sequence comes from Yponomeuta cagnagella, assembly GCA_947310995.1. Lineage (NCBI taxonomy): Eukaryota > Metazoa > Arthropoda > Insecta > Lepidoptera > Yponomeutidae > Yponomeuta > Yponomeuta cagnagella. Next base: position 17,897,989 of record OX371277.1, read on the forward strand.
CTTAGAAAGAGGGAGTTTTATCCGCTTTACAGAACTAACAACTTCATCAACGTAGTATTGTAAATAAATATTAAACGGGTTTAACCGTGTCTGGAATCTACGGTAAAATTGAATTACCTTAGATTCCCGACGTTATATTACCTAATAAATAATCGAGGCTAGACCCGTTTAATATATTTTATAACTATGTATGAGCATCGCGAGTCATGAAAAAATAATAGGGGTTAAAGTATGAAATTGCCGTTTTATTGCAATAGGTTCTTTGAATTGACATAGAATCTTCATGGTTTGAGGTTTTCGAATGAAACTTTTTTCAAATGGTTTCTATGATGTTCTTTTTTTAAAAAATGTGAAACATTTGAATAACGACTTTCAATTGTTTTTGTTATTCAATTTAGACAAGAAAGATGGATACTGCGAAAATTCGAGTGATTTTTGAATACGAGTTCCGACGCGGAACTGACGCGGCAGAAACAGCCCGCAATATCAATGCTGCGTTTGGAGAGGGGTCTACTAATGAACGCACCGTGCGATTTTGGTTTAAACGCTTTCGTGATGGAAATTTCGACTTAAAGAACGAGCCACGAGGAAGACCGCCCACACAGGTGAATAACGATGAATTAAGAGAGATAGTGGAAGCCGACCCTAGTCAAACTACCCAGGAATTAGCGGCATGGTTTAACGTTACCTTACCCACAATATTGACTCACTTGCGTCAAATCAATAAAATAAAAAAATACGAAAAATGGGTGCCTCATAATCACTCGAATTTTCGCAGTATCCATCTTTCTTGTCTAAATTGAATAACAAAAACAATTGAAAGTCGATATTCAAGTGTTTCACATTTTTTAAAAAAAGAATATCATAGAAACCATTTGAAAAAAGTTTCATTCGAAAACCTCAAACCATGAAGATTCTATGTCAATTCAAAGAACCTATTGCAATAAAACGGCAATTTCATACTTTAACCCCTAATACTACTGCATTAACGTGTGGTGCCGGATTAAGAATAGCGTCACTCCATTTCCTTCCGTGGATGTCGTAGAAGGCGACTAAGGAATTAAATTACCAGGAGACGGGCAGCAGTGTCTTCCTTAGATTCCAACCGCATACTGCGATCGCCAACCCGCCTGCCAAGTGTGGCGATTATGGCAAAACCCTTTATGGTTAGGGAAAACCATGAGAGAGGCCTGTGTCCTGCAGTGGGCGTAAAAATGGCTGATGATGATGATGATGATGATGATGATGACTGCATCAACAAAATTTTCAGTGGATTTTGTAAGAAGTTTTCCTTTTATAAATGGGTCACCTATTACCTACTCATAAGCAGCCTAAGAGGCCCCACTGTAGGGTACAGGCACTCTCTCAAAGAGAGCTTTGACGTTCATTAAGTAAACATTTTGTTTTTATAGTGAATAAAAATTTTTGACTTTGACTTTGACTTTGACTTTAATCACCACGCGTGCTCACCGCGGATTGGCGATTGCAAGCGCTGAGGTATGTGAATAGCTCAGACACCCAGGTTTTCCTTCACCGTTAGCAAGTGGTATTGCTACTTTAACTTCACTAATGTACATAACTTAGAAAACCAAGTCATAAGTACATGCCCGCACTGGGGATCGAACCTGGGTCTCTCGTTTCCGAGTCCGATGTTCTACCCACTAGGCTACCACCGCTCTACCTACCTACGCTCACCTATCTACCTACCTACTCGTTAACTTGTAAAGCCTATTTAGCCGTGTTTTCACGTTTCTAGAAGCAACCAGGAGCCTCGGACGAATATTTGCGCTTTAAAGCTTACGAATTTTGTGTTATTTCTTTATAGCGTTGTACATAGGTATCGGTTTAGTTCAGAAGTCGCAAAATGCAAGTCGCCGCACACTGAACCATTCCCAGCTAGAACTGTAGCCCCAGTTAGGCTATCATCTTAATCTAAGCCTAGAACGGGGCACTTAACCGCACCCCATTAATTACGTGATGTTCAATGAGCAGGCTGGAAGTTGCACCTTTGTCCTGAAATTCTTAGTGGAAGGCTTTTTATGAAATCTACGTACATCCCCTGCAAGGCACAGGCCTTCTCTCAGAGAGAGAGCATGGGCTTAATTAGCAGGCGTGCCCATCGCGGATTGATAATTACGAACGCTGAGATATGTGAGTACCAGGTTTCCAGTTTCTTCACGTTTCAGGTTTCCTTGCTATGTTTCCTTCAAGTGCAAGCTTTACTATGTACTGAAGACGCTATTGCCATTTTTTAAGTAAGTCTTAATTTGTTAATGTCTGTTCTGTTTGACCGTAAAAAAATATGAATTGTTTTGAGGTGTAGAAGGCTAAAAAACTGCAACTTTAATTATATTCTCTTTGTTGCACTAACCCGTGCTGAGGACAATTTTTAATAAATTTTAAATTTTAAAGATAGGTTTTTAAAATTGCCCTCAGTATGGGATAGTGCAACAAAAAGAATATAATTAAAATTGCCATGATGTCACATTATATAATGTGACGTCATGGCAAAGGTAATCTTGGAACAGAAAGGCTCACAGAGTTTTCATTAGTACATGAAAAGTTTTATTTAAATTTGCAGAAACCTATTTAGAGGCTAAAAATTCCACCCATGCCGGCACTCGAACACGCGACCTCTGGCTAACCGTGCCAGCGCTCTCCCAACTGAGCTAATGGGCAAGTGCAGGCATCAGTGAAATTTCGAGCCTCTTTACAAACTTTTCTACCGAAGCAATTTACATCACTTGCAGCCCCGAGTAACCCACTTTGCAGTTAAATTTTTACGTCGGAATGATATCGCTGTACCTCTCTCTCTCTCTCTCTCTCTCTCTCTCTCTCTCTCTCTCTCTCTCTCTCTCTATATATTTTTAATAAATTGGGGTAATTTTCTACTTCAAGATATATATATCTTGAAGTATAAGATATATATATGTGGGATAATTTTAATCACAGGCTTGATTTTGTGGCAAATTAGGATTAGCCTACTGGCAGCATTTTGTTTTTTCAATGAGTAGAGTTTTTTTTGTTTAACCGAGGTGTAGCAACACTGTGTTTTCTTTTTTTTTCGCTAATGAGCCGGCATTTGGGCAAGACGTATTGTTATAAAATTAAAGATGAATAGTGGATTTCTCAAATAAAAGAAGATTACGAAGATTGTGGGTGTTCTCATTTTCAACTCTACAACTTTTGGGGGCTCGTCCGGGATTGGAAAACGAGAAGACGGTCATAAGAAGACGAAGACGCCGAGAAAAAACTCCTTCAAGAAGACGCCATTTTCGACGCTGTAAGACGAACACGACGAAAATTGCAAGAAAGAAGATAAAACTAATAAGAAGAAAAGAATACGAAGACCGAAGGCGAAGTCCGAAGACGAATATTGAAGCTAAAGACGAAGATCGAAGCCGAAGATTGAAAAAAGTGCCTACGTGTGGAGAAAGACGATCAAACCAAGTGAAGAAAAAACCTAAAACGAAGCTCGAAGAACACCTAAACCGACGTAATAGTCTCCGCTATTCAAGAAAGAAGAGACCTTATCAAGAATCTGCAAGAAAGAAGCTGAAAAACATCAAAAAAGAAACGAAGACGCTGATTGTCAGTCGCAACAAGTTGCAAACGGAGGTCGCAGTAAGTCAAGAGTTCAAGACGCCATTATCAAGACGTGCCAACACAAGAAAACGAACGGGACACCGGATCCGGAAACGGGCGCAAGCGGAAGTTGGAGCAAGGCAACACCACCGGACACACAGAGTAGTAGTATAAAACTGACAGGTGACGTTTTTAGTTCATTCAATTCGTTCAATCAAGTGATCTATCTAGTCTATGCGGAACTGTCAAGACGTCAAAGTTGTGTTTTTGAGGTTATATTATTGTTTTTATAAGTTTTTGCTTCATTTAAGACGAAAAGCCGATTGGCAATTAATTTTCAAGTTAAAGTAAAGAAGTGCCGAGCTCTAAGCGTATTTTTCCGTAAGTTGTTTCAATTATTTTATTCAGATCTAGTAAAATTAGAGTCAACATTTGTAATGCCACAAAAAGTCAAGTCTAACGTTCCTTCTGATGATAAAGATCTAGTAGAGTTTAAGGGGGAGGCCCGTCCCAGAATCTCATTCCATGATGTTGAGAGAGCCACTGTCCCCTTCACTGGAGATGACACTTACCCACTGCAAACCTGGTTAGATGAATTTGAAGAGATGATTGTAATCATGGAGTGGACTGAGGCAGAACAGTTGATTTATGCGAAAAGGCTACTTCAGGGAACTGCACGCCTTTTCCTCAGAGCTTTAGGTCCTGTAAGAAGTTATCAAGAGCTCAGGAATGCACTTATTGATGAGTTCGGTCCGAGAATTAATAGTGCAACTATTCACCAACAGCTGGCGTCGAAGAAGATGACAGGAGATCTCTCTATACAGCAATACTTCTTGCAAATGAAGGAGTTAGCTTTGAATGGCAAGGTGGAGGATGCATCACTGATGGAGTATGTCATAAACGGCCTAAGGGGTGAACCGGCAAGTAAGGCTGTGCTGTATGGTGCAAAGGACATAGCTGAATTCCGCAAAAAGCTAGAAATCTTTCAAAAGATCACTTCGAGTCAACCAAGAGGCGGAAATAGTCACCCAAAAGCCGAGTCAGGCCAAGACAGAAATGGACCAAGCTATCAGAGAGCCATCCCAAGTAGGGCGGTGAACAATTCAAGAGGAGGACCAAGCGGCTACAGACGTCCAATGAGAAGGTGCTTTGCCTGTGGAGAAGATGACCATGATGCTGTCAACTGCCGTCATAAGCAGAAAGGTGCTAAGTGCTTCAAGTGCAATGAGTTTGGGCATATCGCTCCTCAATGCCCTGGAAATAAAAAGACACTCAACATACACAAAGATGAGAAGACCAAAATCCCACAAAAGGATGTCTTTATTGACAATGTTCAGATGACTGCTCATATAGACACGGGAAGTGACATCAACCTAATGACAGAGAGTAACTTTAAGAGACTTGGTATACAGTTTGAACCGACAATAACACAGCTGACAGGGATTGGACAGCATCAAGTCTACACCAAAGGACTGTTCCTTGCTGAACTGAACATAGACTCGTGCAACCTGAAGATGAACATACACATAATCAACGACGATGCAATGCCCTATGGCATTTTGCTAGGAAACGGTTTGCTCCACTATGTAGACCTGACCATAACACAAGAAGGAGTTGTTGCCAAGGAGGCCTCACAGCTGTGCCTACTGGGATTATCAGATGAAAAGGTGACATCCATTGACATAGGTGATACGAAGTACAAAGAAGAAGTTACAAGGCTCATAGAAGAATACAACCCAGAAGAGACAAAGAAAAGTGCTGTGGTGCTTAAGATAGTACTTACTGATGAAAACCCAATATATCAGGCTCCCCGTCGGCTATCACCATTTGAGTTGGATGTTGTTGAGGAACAAATTAAGACATGGGAAAAAGAAGAAGTTATTCAACCCAGCAATTCAGATTTTGCCAGCCCAGTTGTGCTAGCTAAGAAGAAAAATGGAAGCTACCGATTGTGTATTGACTACAGAAGATTAAATAAGAAGATAATTAAAGAGAGGTTCCCACTACCATTAATTGAAGACCAGCTGGACAAACTGAGGGATGCAGAGCTGTACACAACTATTGACCTGAAGAATGGTTTCCACCATGTGCATGTAGATGAAGGCAGCCAGAAGTACACAGCCTTTGTCACACCAACAGGCCAGTACGAGTTCCAGAGGATGCCATTCGGACTCTCAACGGCACCATCAGTCTTTCAAAGATTCATTAACAGCGTTTTCAAGGATCTCTTACTGAATGGCACAGTGTTGTCATTTTTGGATGACCTCAACATACCGGCAGATAATGAAGAGGATGCCATGAAGAAGTTAGAAGTGGTTCTGCGAAGAGCCGAAGAGTATGGCCTGAATATCAACTGGGAAAAATGTCAATTCATGAAGAGGCAGATTGAGTACCTTGGGTACATCATAGCTGAGAACACAGTCCAACCATCTCCAGCCAAGATCCAGGCAGTTATGAAGTTCAAACTACCTACAAATGTCAAAGGAGTGCAGTCATTTCTTGGGCTGACAGGGTATTTTAGAAAGTTCATACCCAACTACTCCCTTACTGCCAGACCGTTGACCAACCTGCTGAAAAAAGATGAAGAGTTCAGGTTTGATGAAAGTTGCCAGGCAGCCTTTGAAGCCTTGAAGAAGAGCCTATGTAACTCACCAGTGCTGCAGATCTACAATCCTGCTGTTGAGACTGAGCTGCACACCGATGCCAGCATGGATGGATATGGAGCTGTACTGCTGCAGAAGAGCATGAAAGATGACAAGATGCACCCTGTGTACTACACAAGCAAGAAGACTACAGAAGCAGAAAGAAAATATCACAGTTACTATCTCGAAGTGTTAGCCATAGCAGAAGCAGTTAAGAAGTTCAGGGTGTACTTACTGGGAATCCCATTCAAGATTGTAACCGACTGTTCAGCGTTGACCATGACCCTGCAGAAGAAAGACTTACCTCCGAGAGTCGCGCGATGGGCGCTGTTGCTAGAAGAATACAACTACACAATCGAACACCGACCAGGAACAAAAATGAGACACGCAGACGCCCTAAGCAGATACCCTGTAAGTTTGATAATCACGGAAACGACAACACGAATAAAAAGAGCTCAAGATGAAGATGATAAGATTAAAATGATAAAGAAAATTTTAGAAAATGGACCATATGAAGACTTTGTAATAGAGAACGGAATACTTTTCAAAGAAAATCACGGAAATAGGCAGATTGTGGTGCCGAAGAAGATGCAATCTGAAATAATAAGAAAGAAACATGAGAATGGACACTTCGGAATAATCAAGACCGAAGAATTAATACACAGAGAATATTACATCGATAACCTGACAGAAAAGATAAAATCAGTTATTAACAATTGCGTAGAATGCATTTTAATTGCACATAAAAGGGGAAAGAAGGAAGGATACTTACATCCGCTGGATAAAGGCGATACTCCCTTGTCAACGTACCACATCGATCATCTTGGTCCCCTGACATCAACGAATAAGAATTATAAGTACATTTTGACAATTGTAGATGGCTTCACGAAGTTTACGTGGATCTACCCGACGAAGACTTTGGCAACTCAAGAAGTAATAGAAAAACTTAAGATACAACAACAAACTTTTGGCTCCCCTCAGAGAATAATCACAGATCGCAACGCCGCATTCACATCCAACGATTTCAAAGATTACTGCATTAAAGAAGGTATCACCCACCACACTATTACGACCGGTCAACCCAGAGGAAATGGACAAGTTGAGAGGGTCCATCAGATAATCATTGGTGTACTAAGCAAGTTGAGCTCAGATGACCCCACGAAGTGGTACCGACGTGTCAGCAATGTACAAAGATGCCTAAACAATATTTTCCAAAGAAGCATTGGTATGTCACCTTTTGAACTTCTGATGGGTGTCAAAATGAAAGACGGCGATCCTGAACTATCAAAATTAATCGATGAAGAGATTATTGAAAGATTTAACGAGGCAAGATCAGATCTAAGAGCTAGAGCTAGACAGTCCATACAGAAGATACAGGAAGAAAATAAAAAGGAATACAACAGAAAAAGGAAAGCAGCTACTCAATATGAAGAAGGTGACCTCGTAGCTATTCGAAGGACACAATTCGCCCAAGGTGCGAAACTTTACCCCAAATATCTTGGCCCATATCAGATAACGAAGAGAACGGGCAATGATAGGTACCAGCTTACCAAGATCGGGAACGGAGAGGGCCCTATCAATACCACGAGTTCGGCTGACCTTATGAAAACATGGATTGGAGTAGAGGATTCTGGCTCGTCCGGGGCGGACGAAGAGCAGGAGGGCCGTGTGGGATAATTTTAATCACAGGCTTGATTTTGTGGCAAATTAGGATTAGCCTACTGGCAGCATTTTGTTTTTTCAATGAGTAGAGTTTTTTTTGTTTAACCGAGGTGTAGCAACACTGTGTTTTCTTTTTTTTTCGCTAATGAGCCGGCATTTGGGCAAGACGTATTGTTATAAAATTAAAGATGAATAGTGGATTTCTCAAATAAAAGAAGATTACGAAGATTGTGGGTGTTCTCATTTTCAACTCTACATATATATATATATATATATCTTGAAGTAGAAAATTACCCCAATTTATTAAAAAAAATACCGAGGGGCTTAGCAGCGGCCATCTACGTCCGTTTATTTTAAGAACAATTTCACAAGCCCACTAGAGGTGGTTTCAAAGAATTGTTGTTCGGTTGTCGAGTAAATAAATCACAATCCAGAGCGAGCACCGCAAACATTATTTTAAGACTTTCTCTCAGTTTCAAAAGGCCCTGTATTTTGTTTTATTTCGCCTGTGTCATGTTCTCGGTCAGGCGAGGACTTTTATGATTATTATTCCTCCACCAAATAGTGTTTTCTGAGAGCAAATGCACGAATGGCTCTAAAAAAAACACCCAAATCGCTTTAAAATTATAAGATTTTCCGCGATTTCACCAGCATCCCATCATCAGATCGTGACTTGTTGACCATGGAACCAGCTGTGAAGTTTACCCTTTCAAACAAAAAAAATATCAATATAAATCGACGAAAAGGGTCGACTAAAGGCAAAATATTAGGAATAAACAAAAATCATTGAAGTCGTGCAGTGTTAAAAGTATCTCGAGGAGCGGAATCACAATTTAGGTTATGTAAACATCAGAAGACGATTGTATTGTACAGTCAAGAGCAGGTTGACCTTTAAATTTTTGGTGCTGTCGACTGTACTGTACTGTATGTACGCTGGCAAAATAATACTTTTGAAAAATATGGATTACAAAATAGCATAAGAGTGGTTTTTCAATACAATATTTTATGTAATAACTAGTACTTTTTGTCACACTACCAGACTAATGTAATAGCCCAGAGTTTTTGTGAACAAAATCACTTAGTTACTAAGTTGTTACTTGCATACAAATTTTTAATTTATATCTCTGCAAATATTGTGGATGCCCCTAAGTGGGGTGCATATCAGAAATTCAGAAATAGACTTTGTTACTGGTGTATTAGTTGATATGTAGCCAGTTGGCGTATTAGCGAAGGGACAGATAAAGTGTACCCGAAACCAGCGTGCGTGCATGCAGCTTCTGATGAATGTTTAAGATAGGTAAACTCCAAATAGGTTTTAAAAATTGTCCTCTATTTAAAGATTGTAATTTATAATTTTCAAATCGATTACATTCGAAATACTCAATTCGAAGTAGCCATTTTGAAGTTGATATCATAATAATGTGCATGTCCTTACTGGGAACCCATCCGAATAAATCATGGAGCATGATTGGAGATGACAAAAGATTCGACCTAAGCCACAATTCTGCAAATGTTGCAATAAGATAAGATAAGATAAGAATATTCTTTATGGTATACCGGATTTTTTTTTTCAGAAACGGCAATGACAAAAGAAAAGATACAATTAATTGCAGTAAATCTTATTAAGGTTGAAGTCTAACATTAAATTTAAAGCAAACATAAAAGGGAGTCTGGTACGAAAATTCAAAGCTTCTACCGCGCAGGCTTTTTTTTTCTAGTCCTAGTCTAAAAGTACTTCGTAACTTTTTCCCGTATTATTAATTTATAAATGTTTGCATGCAGATTGCAAAAGACTTTAAGCACTTTATTTGCAATACTGGCACGTCACAACCAACATTTATCAGAATTAGGATCACAAAAGCTTTAAAAGCACGTCTCAGTCGATTGGTTGTAGCAATTAATTTTAATCAGAGCATGTTCCTGTCGGCGCTTATTTTAAATTTAAAAAGGATTTTCCACTCAAAATATTGAAGATGAATGGTTATGACTAATTTGGGTCAGGGGAAAGTGGATCTTATAACGTACGCCGGAGGTTGGAAGTTAATTGAATTTTCGGGCTGCATATTTTTTGGTGCATCTTTCCAATTTTAGCGGTGACACCTTACGTTAGGGTTAATAAACTTAAGGCTGGGTTCTCATTTGTATCGGTCTTGCTGCGCTGCACGAGCGGATATTTGGGGAAAATCAGGCATTATTGAAATTACAGAAATACAAATCCCATTAATAGAATTTTGACGACCGACGTCACTAACACATCAGTGATAGTCACTGTGGTATAATATTTACAATCCAAAACTCAGTACAGCTCAAATAAAACCCTATCTAGTGACAATTTGGACTTATGTTCGCGATTTTTATTGATGCTATAAATTAAAAAAAAAAACATAAATATAACGACCGACGGCCCTAGATAGGACATTGAAAAGTAATATATATATTTTTGCAGATTTAAAACACTAACCATTACAGAGTAAAATGTATTAAAGCACCTAATTTAGGGGTCACGTCGGAGAAACCAGCCTTAAAAAATGTGTTCTTAGTAAAATTTACCTCTATACGACCAAAAAGTGCATAAAAAATTAAATTGGTTAGATATACCGAATGTTTTTTAGTGTTTAATTTAAATTCCTATACCAAAATTTCAAATTAATCTGCCTAATCTAAAATAAAAAACCGCCCAAGTGCGAGATGAACTCACTCACCGAGGCTTCTGAACTTGTAGGTATGAAAATATTTCTAATATTTTCCTTGTCGATACAAATTACTTTTACGACGGAGACGCTACGTTTTTTTTTATCCGTATTCGTCCCACAGTAGGGCACAGGCCTTCTCTCAGAGAGAGAGTGTTTGCTTAATTACCACGCGCGCCTACCGCAGATTGGCAATTTCAGCTGAGGTATGTGAATACATTAGGTATAAATAAACTGTTCCACTGCACGGCGCAGACCTTCTCTCTGAGAGAGAGCGTGAGACGGCGAAACAGAGTAATCAATGGCTTAATCACCACGCGTGCTTACTACAAATTGGCCACTTTATTCGTCGCTTTTTAAGGGGATATTGAAATTTTCACAGATGATGTATTTCTGTTGCCGCTATAACAACAAATATTAAAAACAGAATAAAATAAATATTTAAGTGGGGCTCCCATACAACGAATGTGTTTTTTACCGTTTTATGCTCGATTAATATCAACGGCAACAGGCAGGCGCTTGAAATATTCACAGAATATTAAGTTGTAATAATAAAATTAAAATAAAATAAATATTTTATGCAACAAACGTGATTTTTTGCCATTTTTTCTCGATCTTTATGTCTAATGTTGTATAGATAATGGTACGGAAGGCTTCGTGCGCGACTCCGACTCGCAATTGGCCGGTTTCTTAAATAATAAAGTTATTTGTCTACCTTCAGTCAAAAGACTAAATCACGTGTTTATTACTTAGTGACTACTGAACTTTACTCAAAAATTGCTATTTTAAGTGCCGTCTACTAAGCGCTGGACTATACGCTTCGAGCGATAGACAAATCACCAATGAAGCTCCTCGGTTCGCACTTCTCGTCGGGTACTAATTTATTAGATAATTAAGCTAAGCCAAGCCGGGGACACTTGGCTGTGTACAGTACATGAACTTTCGCACGGGTCCGGCTCCGCGGTTACTTAAATGCACCGTTAGATTGTGGCCACGTGAAGAGCGTAAAGTTAATAATATATAATAACATAAGAATACATATAACAAGAAAAAACATGCGGCGGTTGCGCTGCAGTACAATGCCGCGGACTCTCAAAAGGCCTTAAAATTGAACTACGAAAATTTTCGTAGTTTAACACACACAGCAAAAAAAAAACTGACATATAATATTTTTGAATTGAAACTTTATTATTATTACCTTTATGGATTACTTATTGATACTGATATAGTATTATAGGTCAGGTTTTCTCACGATGTTTTCACAGTCAGCAAGTGGTGACTGGTGATGGTAACGGTTTTTACAAACCTTAGCGCTTGAAATCGCAAGTCCGTGATGTATAAGCTTGTGCTTATTGGAACTATTTTAATTATTAATACTGAAAAAACTGTTTTTAAGCAGTAATTAAAGGCATACTCTATCACACTCTCTCTCTCTGAGAGAAGGCCTGTACCCTGCAGTGAACCATCAACTTATGACATGTTATAATTATGTTCTCGAAAAATCTGAATTCTGACTTTCTTTTCGTGGCCCCACTTGATAGTTCATTACACCGAAATAGAGCTAATTAAGAGCAGCTTATGGTGTGGTCTGTCTATAAAAAGGAGCGATGAGTGAACCGATTGAAATTGCAATATGTTTCGTGAGAGCGTTCATCAGCAGAATTGAGTTAATTTTTTAAAGATTTTTATTGCCGTGGTGGGCGGGTCACCTATCTCCCTCTAAAATGGTTGAGACTGGTGATGGCTGATCGCTGCGTTATGCTTGTGAACGGGTGCTGTTCGTGTGTCTGGCCGCAGCATTAATGTTAGAAGTGTTATTTTGGCCTTTAAAGTTATTGGTGGCTATCACGGAATTACATCATAAAGGCTTTGATGTATAAGTTTAAGATGATTTGAGAAAAGATGGTCAGAGTGGAGTTTTTTTTCCCGCTGCCTTTTTCTCCACTACAAATACGGCCCGAAGGCAGCGGCTAACATAGTAACATAGTACATTGACATTCAGCAAACAGAATGTAAATTCTTTACGTTGAAATAAATTATTGATTTCTGATTTCTGGTTCACTCATTGCTTCATTTAGGTATTCAATATTCATTGCTCTCGATTAAATATTGTGTAGCCATAATTCTAGACACATCACATATAGAGGTCATAGGTTGGAACCTCGGTATGTGCCAATGACTTTGTTTCCAGTTAACCGTGAAATTAAATGTCGCGAGGAAAACTGAGTCCCCGAGGTACTTCATACCTCAGCCCTTGAAATTGGCAATCTGCGGTGGGCGTGATGATTAAGACCAAACTCTCTCTGTGAGAAAAGGCCTGTGGCCTGTGGCCTACTGTGGACGTATATAAACTGCATTACTAATATATCTGAGAGAAAAACTACTCCAGATGATAAACAATATCTTCCAATGTTCCAGTAGGAAATAGTAAATACAGTTTTGTTCCAGCCCATTTCATTACCACGGTTCTCAGACATCCTTTACTTCCCCACTTGATTCGAGGAGAATCAGCAAATAGAATGTAAATTTTGTACGTTGAAATATATTATAGATTTCTGATTTCTATTACTACGAGTATAAAAGAAATTACATGCAGAAAGTTTAATTAATGCAGTAGAAATGAGGTCCTTGAGAAGTTTGTGCGGTGTTACTTTGAATGACAGCTTATGTATGTGTTATTTAAGAAGCTAATTACACATTAAATGTGTGCTATAAGTTAGAACAAAACGATTACTTGCCTATTGTCATTTTATAGTACGGTAGGAAATAAACAATTTTTGTAATGTTTTAAACTGTTTACGTTTGTATGTCTAAAACTTCGTCTAAAATATGCTTATGAAACGGTCACCGTAGTAGTTATGGTAATAAAACTAATAATCATTATCATTTAAAGTGACCATCGCTAAGGTTAAATTCTGATAGCAATGACAAATTATCGCAATTAAAAAAACGAGTATCAAGATTCAATTAATTTCCTTAAAAGTGTTAACGCCATGTTTCGTAGCGGATGAATAGATAAAGAGAAACGGTAGTAAATTACTATAGTTATTTTGCAAATAATTGTCAGTAATTAATTGCGATGCTCAAAAATGGTTAATTATAATACTTCGTGCAACACTTTTAACTCGTTGCAAAACGCCGCCGAATTGTTTAAACGTGAAGAGAGAACAATTTGCCTAAAATTTACATTAAAAGTAAGGACCTCAATAAAGTTCCGGAGTTAAAGGTCAAAAATAGTTTATAACTTACGGTATACAAATTACTGTTGTGACGTACAACGTACTGAAGTTCTTATTCTCTGGGAAATAAAATATTTAGTTCAGTTTGTGGAATAATATTGTTCTGTGGGCTAATTAAAAAGTTTTTTTTAGGATACGTTCTGCGTCTAAATTAGCGATGCAATTTTTTTTTTCTCGCCTACACCATAGGTATCGTTGGATTGGTTGCTTAAAAATATTTTGGGTGTAGAAAGACCATTTTTTAATTTAGGGTTCCGTTTGCGAAATATTAACCTTTAAAGCGCAAATTTTTGTCCGACTAGGGCGTACTCCCTGTCTCCTGGCTGAACGGTTGATTGTACGTGAAAACGGTGAAAACATTCAGGGTAGTAGCATATATAATGAAATTAAGAGGAAAACTATCACGGCAAAATAGGCCTTACAAGTTATTTAATGCACCTTAAAATACAAGGTGCATTAAAATTACATTAATGAAGTTGTTAGTTCTGTAAAGCAGATGAAACGCCCTCTTTTTACGGAACCTTATCCTGCGCGTGGCCCGACACGCATTTGGCCGGTTTTTATTAATCAAACGCAAATCATAAAAATTAAGAAGAACTTCAGACACTTTGGTTGCTCAATCTTACCCCAAAAGAGGAGCAGACATTGTGTTTTACACTTCGACTACTTTGGTCAAGCACTTATAATTACTCGTAATGTAAGTAATATTTTAAAAAACATGACTATTATGGTTCGTATTCGAGTCTGAACCTCATTAATCAATGATCAAGGCTGTTGATAATTGGTAATGCCACCGTCGCAGCCTTGCCCGATAAAATGCAGCGACGTGCGCGCACGATCCCGCTCATCTCCGGTGACGGCGATGATCCGTGGTGTCAAAATATCAAGGCTGCGTGCTGTATTGTTTGCTTAGAACTTCCGGCGTGAATGGGTTGGCTTGTGGTACAAGTGAGGCGATGGAGCTGTTGTGACCGTTTGGCTGTCAGATAGGAAATACTGTCGTAACAAAAAAATATATTTTTTAACACAGTTTTTTATGCACTGCGACCAAATAGGGGATGTATTAGCAAAGTGTGTAAAGAGCCTACCTACCTACCTACCAAGAAAGTACCTTATAATGACTTGCGTGCATGCAATGACTAATGAATGTTGATGAAGCGAAAGAGACCAATCAGGATCATGGCAAGCGGCAGGCCCTAGACTGGGGATTATCCCCCCAATTGTTAATGAGGATTATAAATGAGGATAAATTATGATTATCCCCCAATTTGTATAATTATGAACCATCAACTAGTGCAAATGACACTATTTATCGTTTGCACGATCATTGTTGCAAATAATACAAACTACTATGATTAAAATTATCTCTTGAGATATAACAAATGCTTCTTTAACGACCATTAAACCAGTGGGTAGCTGCTAATGTGTTTCAGATAAAAGTTTTTAGTGAGGTACAGTGGGCGGCGAATCGGCCTTTGCATTGTGTTGCTTAGTCACTGGTAATATGACCGAACACAGAGTAAGCATGTATGGGGGGATCCGCTGTTGACTTTACTTTAAAACTTTAAAATTTTGTTTATTGTTACCTAATACTATTTTTTTAAAAATGTTAAAAGAGTGCGATTAATTCGCCAACAAACTGCTACGCAGTTTGGCGAATAATTTATAAAATTTAAAACTCTGCGATACCAAGAAAAAAAAATGCTCGTGGCAAATGGCAGATCCTGGTCTCTGCCCACCCCTCCGGGGTACAGGCGTGAGTTTATAGTACGTTTTATCTGTTGAGACAGACGGCCAAAAGAAAGATTTTTGTTTTATTCATGGTTGGTTGATATCCAATATTGTACTGTACGAGTATGCCAATAGACCTTTGAGGTGATAGATTGGATAGGAATATGAATTAATAAACTCCTAGGTAAAAACCTTGTGTGATTGAATTATTATTTCTGTATTACTTTTCTACAATAATTCTATTATTTATTTATTGATATTTTTATTGCACTTAAAAAAATCGTACAATGCGGCGAACTTAATGCCATAAGCATGTTCTACCAGTAAATTATTATTATTATTCTGTGTGGCGCCGAATAGCGTCACTCCATTTCCTTCCGTTGATGTCGTAGAAGGCGACTAAGGAAATCAATTACCAAGAGACGGGCAGCAGCGTCTTCCTGAGATTCCAACCGCATACTGCGATCGCCAACCCGCCTGCCAAGCGTGGCGATTATGGCAAAACCCCTCATGGTTATGAAAACCACGAAGGAGGCCTAGGACTTACAGAGGGCGTAAAATAGCTGATGATGATGACGAATTATGTTTGTTACTCATTCTTTATTGCACAAAGACAGTGTACAGAAGGTGGCATTTTCCACCAGTCAACTTGCTCAAATACGCAGGTTTCTTACAAGATATTTTCCTTAACACATGAGTGGTATTGCAACTACAAATTCACAAATATACGTAACTTAGAAAACAAAGTCACTGGTACATGCCCGTGATTCGAACCCACGATCTCCTAAATGTGAGATAAGCAAGCTATCGATCGCGCTGCTACAGCTTAACGATTCATTTTATAATGTATACTAGCGGAACTGGCACACGTTATTTTGCCATATTAATTAGCCTACGACCTATTCTCAGACATACACAAAAAAAATCATAGAAATCCGCGAAGTCGTTTCGGAGGAGTTCGATAACAAACACTGTGAAACGAGATTTTTGTATGAGATTATTTTTTATTTGGGCCACACAATAGATTCGTCGAAGTTTATGCTATGATAAACGATACCCACCGTAATGAATGACCGAATATTTGTTTTAGCTCATAGAAATGCGTTTTTAAAGACGAGACTTGTAAATTAATACCGCTTTTCCTATTTAACATAATATAATTTTACAGCTAAGAAAAGTGATCGGGACAAACGTGCAAGTATCAGGTTTTCGGTTAAATAATGCGTTATAGAGATATAATACAATGTCACTTAAAATGTGTTAACTATTTCCATGTGATATTTTTCATAATTACTCTTAGATATTTTTATTTCAAATCTTGATCTCGAACAACAGCCCCTCTACTGTTAACGCAAATTTAGCCAACTTGCTTCACAATTGAGTGCATTTGTTCAATAATTTAGCCAAAACATGGTTTCAGTATCTTTTGTGCTCTGAAGTTCCAATAAGTTTAATGTTATTTCTTACAAGTAAAAAAAAAAATTTAAGCTGTTTATTTAAAAAAAAAATTATATATATTACATGGCATGAACTTAACTTCTAATCTTAATATTTAAAGATTTTTGAAAACGTTTACTAAGTCGTTATTTTTTACTTAATATTTCATTTTCTGTCCAGCCACAAGATGGACAGATGACCTCATCCAAGTGGCAGGAAGGCGCTGGATGCAGGCCGCTTCCAACCGGTCGTTTTGGAAATCCATGGAGGAGGCCTATGTCCAGCAGTGGACTTTGTACCAACCCAACCCGCTAATTTATAATATTAAACCCCGTCGAGACAAATAAAAGTTACTATGATGCAAAACACTCTAATGGCCAACTGTGATCGTCTAGTTTTAATCGGTAGAACCCTGCGTTGTGATCGTATAAGTAACCCTAGCCCTTTTAAGGTATCTGAGATTGAAAGCAAATGTTCGAGCGCAAAAGTATATAATTAACAAATAAAGATCTAGTTAATTTTCTTTAAATTGAAATTAAAGGTCGAGTTAACTCGGTTAGATATCAAAGTTAAGTAGAGAGATTGAGTTAATTCCGTCCTATATTTAAAAGGTTAAGTAAAGCCCTAACAAGAATGAAAATTAGAAATTTTAATGTTTAAGTGTTGAATAAGTTTGCTATTTATAGTAGAATATGAAACAGTTTAAACCGGTATGGAACATTGTGTAAGAACAGATAAAAGAAGTAGGTCATTACAACAATATTATTGTTAATAATATTATTATAATGTTCAACAGATTTTCGTCACTAAAGTCCGCTAGTAATTTGATTGAAGCGATGGCAAATAGAAATTATAAGCATGAAGCGCAGTTAATGCAGAATAAAGTTTAAATTTATGATATAATAGATAAAGTGAACGTTAACTAACACAAATCTAGTTAAAAGTACTTGACTCAGAGACGGGATCCGGACTAAAAGAAACTCAGTTCTCCAACCAAAGGCTGGGTCTTTCACACCGTATGCTCATCATTGTCCCACTGTACATAGTTTTATCTATAACTAGATTCATGGATATACATAACATTTCAATTGCGTTTGCCAAATGCAGGCAATTCAGTGAAAACTGACCGTAGGAAGATTTATAAAAGGTGCTTTCAACGTATGAACAGTCATCAGGTCGTAGAATAGTATAGGGTTGTGATATCAAAGGCATGGTACATCGGAGAAAATTCAATCCGGAAAGCCTGGATATAATGGATGACTGGTCAAACGAAGTTTTAGCAACTAGCGAATAACGCTCATTGTGTAGAAGTGGTCAGCCTCACTAAAGATTGCAAGCATTAATAGCAGCAATAGCACAAATGTTTAAAAGGAAACAATTCTAGATTGTTTGATCCAATGAAAGGAAATTATTCCTTGAAACTCTGAATAGGTAGATAACTTTCGTATGGTCCAGCCATTATACACAAAACTCAACGGTATCAAATACCTAGGAGATAACTCTACTAAAAGTATGTAACCCGGACGTGTATGTTGGAAAAAGTCTATTCAAGACGTCACAACAATGGACTGAACCAACGAAGTCTACTAGAGCTCCAAGCAGCAAGTATCTCAAATATCATTAGATCAAACAAGGCAGAGCACAAAATATTATTGAAGTAAAGAGATAAGCAAGTTTAAATATTATTCAAATTAAAAAGGTTTACGCCTTAAGATCTAACAACCACAACATTCCATAACGGTTTTTGTCATAATGTCAATAAAGACTATTTTATTTATCGGATCCTTCGCCCTATAGCATACTCATTTCCATTGCTCGATAGATTGTTAAACTCTCAATATAAAACGGCACTCAACCTCAACGCTATAAGGATAGATTCACGTAAGCGAGATGCGGCGCAAAATATTGAAGGTAGGTGCGTAAAAAGATAATCAGTAATACGTAGGTTGTTAATCAGGGTTTTAAAAGATAATGTCAATGTCGATTTGGTTTTATTACATCTAGGTTTTATATTAATAATAATTTGATGCCATTTTCAGACCTCCCAAATCAAAGTTTCGATAGGCGAGAAATCAAAGTTCAGTAGTTAATTTTAATGTAAGTAAACAAGGCACGAACTTACATCCTTACTTATTAGATCTTCGTTTACAAGTCAACGCTAACATGGTATAATAGTTTCTAACGTCCAACAGGACTCGAACCACTACGTTTTCATTAATAAGATGCCGTAGCAACCCAAGCAGCGGAAGAAATTAGAGCAAGTAACTAAACGTTTCATTGATTTATGTTTGAAGGGTTCCGTAAGCGAAAATAGTAAAATATTAGTTAAATTACGAGTCACTTTTAATAGTTGGAGTAAAAGGCTAGGATAGTAAGGTGTTAGATAGTTAAGAGTCACTTTAAGTATTTTGAGAATAAAAGCTAACTTACTGAAAATATTTCATTTATACACAGCAAATTTCACTGTTCATAATAAGAATGGAGGAATAAACATCTAACACACTTGGCACTTCTGAATAATTAAAATTTGGTTGTCTACTTTAGCTTTTACTTAATTAGTTTATAGAATTTTGTCAGAGCTTATTTATTTTAACGGAATTTAATGTTAGACCTTTGCACAGGACGTTACAAAATAATATTGCTGTCAATATTGAAAAATAAAGCTATTGGATTACTTACTTTTTGGTACGGAAATAAATCGCTATTTATTGTCCTACTTAATGACCGCATTGCTAAGGTGGGGAATCGCGGAAATACTTACGCTCTCATCATACAACTGGATACCCTGAAAGAAAAGGGGGAGCCTGCCTAATTCTTCCCAACCCCGTAAGCTAATTTAACCACCCATCAATTGTTTCAGCAAAGCAAACCCCATTTACATTTAATCGTGTATATGTGTGAGTGCCTATGGTGTCTCCCTAGTCACATCTATTTCCTACTTCTATCCTCCCTAACTCCGGAAACCCAGACTGTTTCAAATCACTCGGTAACTTGACACAGTTAGCTTTCAGACTTTCTGGCCGGCCAGAGTGTGTAGCCTAGGATGTGTATGCGCGGGTGGTTTTATGGGTTCGGTAACCACCCGCAAGGTAAGAATATACGAAATATAATACATAAATATGTTATGGGTGCAAAGTGCCAGAGGGCTAGAATCGTCTGTCACTCAGGGTAAGCAGGGGGAAAATTGCTACACCACGAATGCTAACGGAAGAAGATCTAACACCGTATTCACAAGAAGCGTTTTAACCCAATCTCCAAACAAGATAATTAATCTCTAATTATCTCAATTCAAAATTAATATTATAATAATTATTTTTTTTACTAAATTAAATTTGGAACGCCTCCGGTGAAGGGATTCTTTAAATCTTTCGACCCAAGCAGACTCAGATTCAGCCGTAGCATAGTAAGCAGAGCTAGATTTTGGGTTCCTTAGTCCATTAATTTAAACTTCTTAAGGCCCCCAAGTGAATTCGCTCTAAATTCACACGTTTGTATACTGAAACTCAATTACCACTAGCTAGTGGAATTAAGTTAAAGTAATAAGTAGAATTAAATTCGAACAAAACTCTGAAAGCTATGACGCAAGCATGATACGAATAACCTCGTGTGGCCTCACCGAGCCTTGGTTATTTGACAAAGGCTGGACACACGGACTATCCTTAGCATACCTTTGCCACCGAGAGTTTTCTTTTGTACAAATTTATTTCCCATAAACGTAGTACTGTGGAGAAAAAGGATTAGTTCACATTTTATTACGCGAAAGCTACCCTAATTACTAAGGCTGAAAACCCTATTTTACGCGGAAAACTTCTAGCTAAATGTACGAAAGATTCAGGAACCGAAAACCGTGTCTAACCTTAACACTTTTACTTTCAAATCAACTCCCTAGCTTCGAGAGCAACTCTAAACCTGAAACTTCACACCAGAGCTGATAGTCTGGGACGCAATGCCCACAGGTGATGTTAGGTAACAAATCCAAAGCCACTCTCCTATTTTCGAATTTAAATGCAAACGAAACTCCCTAATGCTAATAAATTCGCTGAAAATGGCGAATTTCCCTACGAGCGTAACGGATGTATTTACTGTTCAATTCTCTAGTCTGGAATCGTCCCGCGCGTTTGGCCCTCGGCCTTTTTATACGATTTCACTCAGATTTCACCAGTCGACCTGACACATGAAACAATAGTACGGGTTCATAAATAAGTATCATCCTTATTGGTTTTAGTCGGGTGGCGTGATGTTTTATTGGCGCCGCTCTGTCGGGGAAAAAAAGTAACTTCTGCGCGAATACCCGCATCTACGAGCGGGTAGATTAAGATTTTCGGTGCCGGCTCCGACCGCTTGTTATTCTTTGGATATAAGTTCAATTTATTTAACTAACTCGTTATTTCTCAAATATTCCCCTCCTTTCAGTCTTAATCATATGTTGTGAGTATGCTACACAGGCAGGTCCGTTACAACTTCTTGTGGCTGAATGATGATGATGATTTCATTTAATTGTGACGCAATTTGAATGCAATAACTTCAAGAGTAGACGGGCCGATGTTTGTTTATTTATCGTGTTAGGGATGTCCCAGGCGGACATACTTCAACATACTTCGCAAAGGGCAAGATAAAAAGTAATCAAAACCGGCGTGCCTACATGCAACGACTAATGAATGTTGAGGAAGCGAAAGTGACCTGTCAAAGTGACAGGTTCGTGGCAAGTGGCAGTCCCTGGTCTTTGCCTACCCCTCTGGGATTAATGAGTTTATGTATATATGTATATATGTAAATAAAGTGGCACTGTTTTGTTTGGTTTACTTTCAGGTCATCATCATCATAACCAGCCTATATACGTCCCACTGCAGGGCACAGGCCTTCTCTCAGAGAGAAAGTATGAGCTTAATCACCACGCGTGCCCACCGCGGATTGGCGATTTCAAGCGCTGAGGTATGTAATTAAATAGCTCAGATACTGGTTTCCTCACGATGTTTTCCTTCACCGTTAGCAAGTGGTATTGCTACTAAAACTTCACTTAGAAAACAAAGTCATAGGTACATGCCCGCACTGGGAATCGAACCTGGGTCTCCCGCTTCCGAGTCCAGGTATGTTTTCTTTATATTAGTAACTGATAAAATGTGTCAAGTAGAGTTTTAATTTTGCAATAACTTTTATCCTATAATTTTCTTGAGATTTTTTGAATACGTATTAAACTTTACCGGTGGTAGCGGAGTGGTAGAACGCCGACCTCACATTTGGGAGGTAGTGGGTTCAAACCCCGGCACCAAAGATTTTAGTCTCCAATTTACGTACATTTGCGAAAAACATCCTGAGGAAACCCAAGTGTCTGAGGTGTTCACGTACCTCAGCGCTTAAAATCGCAGTGGCATTATTAAGCCTTTACTAATTACCCTACCGTATTTATGTATCCTATAATATACGTCCCACTACAAAGTACAGGCATTCTCTCAGAGATGTACTATGGGCTTAATTACCACGCCAAGTGCGAGTCGGAATCGCGCATGAAGGGTTCTGTACCATCTATATCTATACAACATTAGACAAAGAATGAGACAAGATAGATTAGGTACATTGAAAACAGCGCCATCTATAAAAACCAGCAACAAGCGTTTAACATTGACATTTTACGACAGGACATCGGTGCTGTATGTTTGTTGTATGGGAGCCCCCCTTAAATATTTTATTCAATTTTAGTATTTGTTGTCATAGCGGCAACATAAATACATCATTTGTGAACATTTCAACTGTCTAGCTATCACAGTTCATGAGATACAGCCTGGTGACAGACAGCCAGACAGATAGACAGACAGACCGACGGGCAGTGGAGTCTTAGTAACAGGGTCCCTTACCTCGGTACGGAACCCTAAAAGGTAAGGTGACATTCTATATTTATTTTATATTTAATAGTTATTACTTACGAAACGTTAAGTTCACTGTAAGAGAAAGTGAAACGCTTGCAATACGTTTTGTCTTCGTTTACAAAAATGTAAATATGAATACACTCCGTCGGCTCCATAACTTCACTTTCAGATATAATTTCAACTATTTATTATCATTTCAAAGGAGTTCCGGCTGCGAACTTCTTCAGTATTAATTCGAATCATTACTTACGTATACTTGATTGTAACCCAATGGTAGTACGTGAATTCTTAAGTGAATACGCCTTGCATCTGAATTAAAATATAATTTATTAACAGGTAAGAATCAAAGATCAGGGGCCTGTTTCATAGAACTATAATTCATGGTATACTATGACAATTCGATGTACATAGCATAGTCGATTAACAAGTAGGAGGACTCTGCTAAGCAATGTACATCGAGTTGTCGTAGTAAACTATTTAAAACATTTTCACGTTTCGGAAGTGATCTAAAGTGGTAAATTTAAATGGCGACTTAAGAGACATTTAAGAAGTGGTACAAGTCGGCTTTAGTATTTTTACTTTTAATGATCGGCTATGCAACATACATACATAATATACATAAACTCGCGCATGTATCACAGAGCGGTAGGCAGAGACCAAGGACTGCCACTTGCCACGATCCTGACAGATCACTTTAGCTTCCTCAACTCGCAATTCGGCTACGTAATTTACATCAAATTAGCATAGTAAAACATTAATTTTACCTATTTGTATGAAATGGGGTCCTGGTAATTATTTTTGCCTTACAAGTTGAACTTATTTTATTTGTATTAAATTTTATTTCCAGTCCACAATAATGGTTTTTACACTGGAAAAAACATAAAATACAAAATATTTACAAAGGTACATAGTAAAATATTAATTAGCTTGAAATTAACATTTAAATTCATTAATTTTAGTAACAAAATCGCTTTGGTAGACGAGAAGGAAACAATTGTGGAAATAATTAAGACTTTTTAGTCTTGGCATTTTTTTAAATTTCATACTGCAGCGGCGACTTACCAATGGTTTAATATCTAGTAATAAAGTCACAAACTTAGGATTTACAGGCCTCAAAGAGGATTCAAAATCTCTAGTTCACCATTGCGGTTAAATGATTCTTCAGAAATATTTTTTTAAAACACCGGGAAGCCGAAGGCGTATTTAAAAAAATATTCTCTCCCAGTTACAAATTACCGACTGAGGCACATAAGTTAGCGTCGTATTGCGCAGGGCTGTCACGGGACGGACGGCATAAAGATCGCGTCGTGCGTTGAATGTTGCATCTATAACGGATTGGCACAACCCTTTTTACCTTGTCTCGTTTAATTTGTCTGCTATTTGCCGCCGCCGCCGCCCGGCCTCTGTTATACGCCGCGGGGGTTTGCATAGCCGGCGACCCCCCATGCTGAACTAAAAGGATAACAGGGTATTACATAAGAAATAACATGTAAATAGGCGAGCTTAACTTTGTAGGAGATTTCTTCCCGCAAACCTTAAAGAATAGGAAAAGCAGTGAAAAAACGGGTATATGTATGTGTACAAAATACATGAGGCCTAAATAACACGAATAATGACTTTGTGCTAGATTTAATCTAATCCTCATTTCTTTATGAATAACGTTTATTATGGACCAGGTAAGTGTTTATTGAGTTTCACTTAAACAACAATCTGATAATGAAACTCCATAATTATTCCTTAGAAATACAATATTTGTGTTGAAACTTTGGTATTGAACAACTAATATTTTTTATGTTGTTACTATAGTAAAAGTTGGTTGTGTTGACTTGTTGAAACATATATTTTTAATAGGTTTTGCAGTAATTAGTTACACCACGTTTTTCATTTATATAGTTAGCTATTTTAAGAAAAAAAAATAGGAAAATCCTTTTTACCTGAACTTTTTGGTGTACAAATAACAATATTCTATCTATCTTTTTTATTCTTACCTCAAACTTGATAAAACTTGAAAGTTTTTGTGGAGTATTTAGTTAATTTGAAAGTTTCTCAGTATTATCATCAGTGATCTTAGCATGACAAGACTTGGTATGGTGCTATTAAAACTGCAAAATACATTAAAATTATTTATGTTTAATTAGGAAATTCCAGAATACTAATACTAGAGTGGTATTACGGTGGTCATAATAGCTACATGTTCTCTGTGAATAAATTATAGAAGAATAAATTATTTCCCATCAACTGTAGGTTTTTATATGCACCTAATTCCGATCATTGATATCACATTGTCAAATGTCACTCCAGCAAAAATGACTCCGGTATGGATGCATCATTATATGTAATACAAAATAAATAAGTAGTCAAAAGTACTTGCATTCAAATAGTCACAATAGGTTTAAAGTTTAATTAGTGATTTTTTTTCTTCTAAGAGATCCTAAACAGAAGTCGAGTAGGAACAAGCATTGTATTTTCCCCAGTGTAATAACTAGAACCAACGCTGTCACTTCCTTGTGGATGGAGGCCTACCGACGATGTACTTATACAAGTTTTTGCCGCGTCGCGGGCGCATGCGATCGGTGCGCCGGCGTCGGCGGCGATATCATTAATTAGGGAAATGTCCTGACGTACGTCTGTCTGTGAACTTCTAGTCTAGACTACAGGCTTGTCGATCGAAGGAAAAAAAACATAAAAAGAGAGATTTTATAATTGAATAGTACATTCAAGGCTGCGCTTCCCTCTGGCGTCCCACTCGCTGGCACATTTCAACATATTTAATGAGGTGCACTCATTACAAAATAAAATTACAGACATATTAGACATGTTTTCACTGTCGTATGCTTCGATTTTCATACAAAAACTTGGCGAAAAGTGGCCAATTTTCTTTATCAAAAAGTTACCAAAGGTAACAATATACAAAAACAAAATATAGTGTGCAACAATCTCGATTTCTTTAAACATGTTCACATTCTCGCACATTCTAATACACGTATTTTTAAACTACCCTTGCCTACCCCTCACCACGGTAGCTGCAACGATGTCGAAACGTCGGAAATCAATGGTAATTAAATTTTACCTAATAAATAATCGCGGGTCTACCGTATAATATATTACTATGTAGGAACATAGCGAGTCATTAAAAAAATACTAAGGAGTAAACTACATGCATAAACTCATGCCTGCAACCCAGAGGGGTAGGCAGAGACCAGGGACTGCCACCTGCCACGATCCCGACAGATCACTTTCGCTTCCTCAACATTCATTAGTCATTGCAGGCACGCACGCCGGTTTTGGGAACTTTTTATCTCACCCCTTGCCAATTGTGTATTACACTAAGGTTTTTTATTTTTTTTGCATAAATAAAAAAAAATACCTCCCCAACTTGGTCGAAGGAGTAAACTGTTGACTGATATTGTATGAGGCGGTACTAAAAAGTAAAATTATGACATTCATTCAATGGCGGGCGCAGATCTTTTGCTACGGGGAAAACTTTGAGTTCGCGATAAAACTATTACATAGCTGTTCCTGGAAAATGTATGGATACAAACGCCGCAGTTAGTAACTTTATTATTTCTCAGCTTGTTTCAAACTTTTCCCGTAGTGGTTCATATTGTCGAGTAGAGCACTCCATCTTAAAAAAAATCCCAATTAATATCTTCTGGCACTACCATGCATCCACATCACCAAAGCTTAAAAGAAAATACTTACTAGTATTAAGCTCGCCTAATGTTTTACAAATATTTTACTGTGCAATAAAGAATTTTCAATCAATCCATCATTTTTAGATGTATACATAGATAGGGATTTCGTCACACCCTATGTATTTCAAATGACCTAATTATACTTATTAGTACTCAGACCAAAACCAATACTAAACTATGGTTGTATGCAATTTTGCTTTTAAATTACATGACGTTACATAAACTCATAAATTTACGGCGGCGGGGAGTCCCTGGATGCGGGCGGTGTAAGACCGGGAAGTTTGGAAAACCATGGCCTATGTCCTGCAGTGGGCGTCAAATGTTGATGATGATGACATAATTTCACGCCTGTATCTCGAAGGGGTAGGCACTTGCCACGATCCTTATAGACCTCTTTCGCTTCATCCACATCTATCAGTCGTTGCATGCGCGCTCGCTAGTTTGGGGTACTCTTTTTTATCTTTGTGATTTAGACCCTAAATTCGAGCAGTCTTGAAATGTGACATTGTTAACATGTTGCAATAAAAAGTATCAAAGATTGCGTTGGTTGTGGTGCTGAGAGCTTTTCAGCAAAAAAATTAGACAGAATTTTGTTTTTTACGTCAAAAAATCATAACTCGTGAAGATCAGAGTCAACCGACCTCAGATAAACACATAACATCTTAGACCCCGTCTTCGTTTACCGTCAGGCGTGACAAGTGTCAAGCTGTATTAATTAAAAAAGAAAATGTCGCTAATTTATTTTATGCATATTCTCACAATAAAAAAATATTTGCGAATCTCGATGTAACATACTGACAAAGCTCCATCCCAAACCGGCTCGCACTTTGAAAATTAAAATCAAACCACGTATATTTGGAATTCCAATGCAAGAACGCGCTCTTAATATGCAAATAAGGCAAAGTGAAATGGAACTGAATATTGAAACGCATCTCTCATACCCGTGTGAACTGCTACCACCAATGAAATTCCAATAATTTACTCCTCTACTAATTACCAACCGCCCATACCAGAGCAAACAGGAACTTATGACCGCTGACAGTAGTCGTTGCTGCAATGGATCACACGCTGGGCCCTTGGATGCCATTCTACGACTTTAAAAGCAACTGGACCAGAGGAATATCCGCCTGGCGAGACCAGGAGAACGAGTCTGCTAATTGCATAGTTGTTCAATAGAACGGTATTAGCGCGGCAATAGCTGTTTTAATGACACTGTTTGTGATCTTGTCTAATAACCAATCGCATTTCAATAGTATAACCGTGCAACTTAACTCGGCTACTCGCGCAAAGTTTAGATTTCATTCGCATGGTTTATGGCATTAAAGTGACATCGCAATGTGATTGCTGTTTTCTGTCTATCGGAAAAAAATGACTTAGAGACAACAGCTCCACTAAATGCAAGGTTGCACGACCCTTCTAGTCTTCTAACATGACATGTATTGAACTATAGTAGGACAATACAATTGATAAATTTTTTTTGTAATTTAACTTAAGTTAAGCACTGTAGGATAAAATAAGCTATAACTGTAAATGAACCCAATATTTGTGGAGTAAATAAATATTTTACTTTACTTCACATTGGGACACCACCGATTGGTCCAATAACAACGGCTAAAATCCAATTGGAACGTCACTCTATTCCACAACAATGCGTATAGTAGACTTGAGACTTCATAAGCTACTCAGAGCTACTTACAACCAACAAGTCCACTAAATTTTTAACCAAACATCTCGTGTCAACTGTGTCGGAATAGTTAATTTCGTCTTCGGTTTTGTGTGCTCCGCGTAAACACTGGGTGACTGTTTTTTGCCGGTACATAAATGGACCACACACGTCGCAGCTTGATTATGGACACTTGATGGATGTTAAGGTCTGCTTAGACCGGCGTCGTGTGGTGCCTGAATCTCTTTACACTCCTCTACAGCATAGTTGAAAGCGTTCTACTACGGATAATGGTATGGCTCGTCAAAGCTAATTGTCCGAAAACTCTCGCGGCCTTATTTGTGGAAGGAGAAGAAGAAGAAAAACATTTATTATATTAACAAGATACATGACAGAAACAAAATAAGCAGATAAGCAACACAATATGCACAACAACAGAAAGAAAACTAATAACAAATTACGTTTGTTGTATGGGAGCCCCCGTAATTATTTATTTTATTTTAATTTCATTGTTTAATTTTTAAAACTAAATATTCTGTGAATATTTCAAGCGTCTAACTGTTGCCATTAATAATATCGATCAAAAAACGGCAAAAAAATACATAATATGTTCTATCGGAGCCCCCTTTAAATATTTATTTTATTCTGTTTTTACTATTTGTTATTATAGCGGCAATGGAAATACATCATTTGTGAAAATTTCAACTACCTAGCTATCACAGTTCATGAGATACAACCTGGTGAGAGACAGACAGACAGACGTCCTAGTAATAGGGTCCCGTTTGCACCCTTCAGGTACGTAACCCTAAAAATAAACTTTTTCTAACGTCTGATATTATATCCTTATCTGATTTCGTGTTTATTTGCTTCTATCAGAGATCTAAACTTTCACACTAATAATATTAGTCACAAGATGATTCCTTCACTGCGTGGTCTGGAGAGAGCTTTACACTGCGCGTTGATGAAATCTCTAAGTTTTTGCTGTAATATTGTGAAAGAGTTGTCATTAGAGTTATGTTACTTGCCTACTCTTGCACTTCCATAAATCAGCCGCCTGCTGCGTTATGTGTTATAAATTATTTCTTTACTTGGGAAATATCTGTCGATATTAAATTATCTGTTTTAGGTTAGCACGTAATAGAAAGACAGATTATGTATTCACAATTATTTTATGGATTTTCACTTTAAATCACATTGTAATGTATGGTCGAACGGGTCCGACCAGCCCCTCTACTCTCGACGCTATTGTGTTCAAATTACGTCACAGTTAAATGCAATAAGTCAGAAATTACATCTTAGTAAAAGTGTTTGTTGCATGAAATAGCATTAAACTCATTGAAACATCAGAGTGCATCTGGAACTGAAAGCATATTTTGGCTAAATCAATAAATAAATGAACTCAATTGTTAACCAATTTGGCTAAATTAGCGTCCAGAATAGAGGGGCAGGTTCCACTCCATATGTCTACTCTCTAGCTTTGCCAATAAGGGCCAAATCCGTCCAACATTTTACAAGTAAGTAAATCAGCATTAGCATTTATTATTGATAAAGTTGGAAGAAAGCTCTTACAAAAAAGAAACAATTTGGACACTGTTTCAATCTAGACATAAAACTCTTAAAGTCTAATTTATATTACATGATTACTTAAAAAAAAAACTCCTCAAATGCAGTTTAAATGGTCTTTACGTTTACGCAAAACTATTTTAACTGCATTTGAGGTGTGTCTAAAGAATCTCGTTTTTATAAATAAGACTGATATGATCCAGTACACCCTGCCCCCTTCATATAAGTGTAAGTTCGGTTCAAATTCCGTACCAGAACCATTTCGCAAAGAAACAGCACCAAAAAATTGCCAAAATTTATGCCCCCACGTACGCCATGTTTTATTTCGGCTGCGCTCGCGCACCGCGCCCCGCGTTCCAAATACGTGCGCTTTAAAATAAGAACATCACCGGAAATGACGTGCAAGCACCGGGATAATTTATAGCGAGGTTATATTACGTTCGATGGAAAAGATTGCTCCATAGTTTAATGCAGTTCATGGTATATTCCTTGAATATCTATGTTGAGCAATAATAATTATATTTAGTCAAAATGTGCTTCTTTAATTCAGTTTAGGATCATTAACGGTTTTTATTAATTTTTATCAATTATTTAAAAATCTCGTGTCACAGTTTTTGTTACCGAACTCCTCCGAAACCTCACCGATGCTTATGACATATTTTGTGTGTGTTTGGTAGGTCTGACAATAGGTCGTAGGCTAATTAATAAAGCAAAACAGCGTTTGCCAATACTATATGTACTACAATATAATCACACCAAGTTTGACGCTTGTTTGTGTTACCGTTTATGTGATAGAGCTAAAACAAAAAAAAAAAGCGTTTCATATATTTCTTGTATTTATGGGTCCCCCCTTTTACGTTTAACATTTTTTTTACAAATTTTAAGCTATCCTTAGAAATAAAATATATTCTGCTTACTAGTTACTTGTTGCGGTTCAACATTCAAGACGAACGCACAGAGGGATGCGCAGACAGACGGGCGGATTGACAAACAGACAGACAGACAAAACGTTACTTGCTATTTTATAAATGTGATCAGTTGCATGCAATATGATTCCATTTTCAAACGAAAATTAAACAATCTTACCTAGTGGTGTTAGAAGCAAACATAATATAATTTTGGAACGTAGCCAATACTGTGCTGCCATCTGCAGGCTCGTAGTTTGACTCTCTCTCTCTCTCTCGCTTCGGCTGCGCCACGTTGCGTGAATCTTATTTGTAAAAACAGTAATTTCAGTGTTTTCTAACTCTTTAGTGCCAGCCACTCCACTAGACAGTCCACTTTCAATCACCGTTTGTGTCTACGCACATATGGAAGACATTTTTCTTGTTAAGACTGTCCATAGATTACCTTTTTCGTAGAACCGAACAATATAGAATTTCATAGCAAAACGCCAGGTAAAGTTTCTCTAGAACAGTTAGTAACCGAGAAATTTCTTTTACCGCAATATGTTTCTACTAAAAGGTGAGACCTAATGCAATGTAAGGAGACACGTTTGGGACCCTGAATACGTGGGGAATATCCTCTGTGAAAATATATTTGGGTGTGACCATAGTGCCTTCTAGGCTACTGAGCCGTTCAGACATTTAAAATGCTAGGAAATGGAAAATTGAATACCAATTATCAAGATTACTCATAATAAAGTACTTAGTGAGATATATTTTCGGATGCATGCCTAGTACATATTTTTACCACCTAAGTTTAGAATAAGTGGCATGTTTCTGTAATATCTCATACATGTAATATTTAATGATACATTACTTAAATTTAAAAGAAAGCTGTTTGATTATCTATAGCTCATGTTTATTTAAATAGTTTCGTTATTATTCTATACGTGTAATATCCTTACGTATATAACAGTTTTGTTAAGATTTAGATGCATGTTGAGACATCCTATAAGTGGGTGAGCAATTACCATGTTACGTGTTTTTTTTTTTTTTGTGAATGTGTTGTTGTATTGCCTGTTGGTTGTCCTAAATAAATAAATAAATAAATCTCCGTGTTAAATAAATAAATAAATGTGTGCACATTTTATTTAATTATATACTTTTTGTTGCACTAACCCGAGCTGAGCACATTTTTTACTCTATTTAAGTGTTAAAGTCGCTCGGCGTGCTATGGAAAGGGCTATGCTCGGGGTTTCTCTGAAAGATTGAATTCGAAACGAGGTGATCCGACAGAGAACCAAAGTCACCGACATAGCCCACCGAATTAGCATGCTGAAGTGGCAGTGGGCCGGCCATATTATCCGAAGAACTGATAACCGATGGGGTAGACGAGTTCTCGAGTGGAGACCGTGGATCGGTAAACGTAGTGTGGGACGTCTTCAGACTCGGTGGAGCAATGATCTTCGCAGGGCGGCTGGCAAGAGCTAGATGAGATTAGCCGAGGACCGTGCTCAGTGGCGTGCTATAGGAGAGGCCTATGTCCAGCAGTGGACAAGCATAGGCTGATGATGATGATGATGATGATGAAGTTTTAAAGCATATATTAACCCCCTAAGTCATGACCTTGATTGTTTATTGCATTGGCAGATTGCTGACGGTTGCTGGATGAGGATGGACGAGGACAGAGGGAAGTGGCGTGCCCTGGTAGAGGCCTATATCCAGCAGTCGACGAGTATGGACTGATTGATTGATTATAAATTTTACCGTGATATTGTCAAGCACGCGGAGGTGGCGGAGCGGTAGAACGCCGGCCTCACATTCGAAAGGTCGCAGGTTCGAACCCCGGCATGTACTAATGACTTTATTTTCTAAGTTAAGTACATTTGTGAAGTTATAGTAGCAATATCACTCGCTAATGGCGAAGGAAAACATCGTGAGGAAAGTGAGTGTCTGAGGTGTTCACATACATCAGCGCTTGAAATTGCCAATTCGCGGTGGGCACGCGTGGCAATTAAGCCTATATTGTTTCTTCAAAGGAAGGCTAGTGTGCTGCGGTGGGACGTACATAGGCTGTATTAAAAAAAATCAAGCGGTCACCTAACTTACCGAATTTTCCGCTTCTCGTTTCTCTTATCACTGTGCTCACTCTCAATCCACGTGGCCACGTCTTCACTGAACTCGGGAGCGTTACAAATCATCTTTAGACATGTTCGCGAGTCGAGCCGCGCTCGAGGTTACCCGCCTTTTGATGCATGTGTTGATTTTCTGGGCCGGTGTGTTTTTCTTAGTCGCAGTTAGAGTTTGGGGATTGCAAGTAAAGAATGGGAAAGTGTAAAACAACATGATAGTGTGCACATTTATCTTGCTTATACATGGCAAAGAAAAACCGTGAATTTATTAAAACAGAGATTTATGAAAACATAATGTGTGTTAGACAAAATATCAGCGGTTTCGATAATATTGGTAGCCATCATAATATTGATACTAGGAATAGACATAAATAGTAGAGTAGAGAGTAGTGCCCTCACAGGGTGTCATGTAGAGCATGAATTATTTTTGAAATTATTATTACCAACTGTTTTATAACCATGACATGCAATAAATAAATGAAATGAAATAAATGAAATAGTCATTTCCACGTTTTAGACTTGCAAAAGTTAATACGGTTCTAGAATAAAATTCCTCAAGATATATTAGAGCTACCACCGACGCGGTTTCAAAAATGTGTTGAGCATACTCTTGTAAAACCCCATCCCCCGTAATTTAATTAATTTAACCCCGTCGAGACAAATAAAAGTTACTATGATGCAAAACACTCTAATGGCCAACTGTGATCGTCTAGTTTTAATCGGTAGAACCCTGCGTTGTGATCGTATACGTAACCCTAGCCCTTTTAAGGTATCTGAGATTGAAAGCAAATGCTCGAGCGCAAAAGTATATAATTAACAAATAAAGATCTAGTTAATTTTCTTTAAATTGAAATTAAAGGTCGAGTTAACTCGGTTTGATATCAAAGTTAAGTAGAGAGATTGAGTTAATTCCGTCCTATATTGAAAAGGTTAAGTAAAGCCCTAACAAGAATGAAAATTAGAAATTTTAATGTTTAAGTGTTGAATAAGTTTGCTACTTAAAGTAGAATATGAAACAGGTTAAACCGGTATGGAACATTGTGTAAGAACAGATAAAAGAAGTAGATAATTACAACAATATTATTGTTAATAATATTATTATAATGTTCAACAGATTTTCGTCACTAAAGTCCGCTAGTAATTTGATTGAAGCGATGGCAAATAGAAATTATAAGCATGAAGCGCAGTTAATGCAGAATAAAGTTTAAATTTATGATATAATAGATAAAGTGAAAGTTAACTAACACAAATCTAGTTAAAAGTACTTGACTCAGAGACGGGATCCGGACTAAAAGAAACTCAGTTCTCCAACCAAAGGCTGGGTCTTTCACACCGTATGCTCATCATTGTCCCACTGTACATAGTTTTATCTATAACTAGATTCATGGATATACATAACATTTCAATTGCGTTTGCCAAATGTAGGCAATCCAGTGAAAACTGACCGTAGGAAGATTTATAAAAGGTGCTTTCAACGTATGAACAGTCATCAGGTCGTAGAATAGTATAGGGTTGTGATATCAAAGGCATGGTACATCGGAGAAAATTCAATCCGGAAAGCCTGGATATAATGGATGACTGGTCAAACGAAGTTTTAGCAACTAGCGAATAACGCTCATTGTGTAGAAGTGGTCAGCCTCACTAAAGATTGCAAGCATTAATAGCAGCAATAGCACAAATGTTTAAAAATAAACAATTCTAGATTGTTTGATCCAATGAAATTAAATTATTCCTTGAAACTCTGAATAGGTAGATAACTTTCGTATGGTCCAGCCATTATACACAAAACTCAACGGTATCAAATACCTAGGAGATAACTCTACTAAAAGTATGTAACCCGGACGTGTATGTTGGAAAAAGTCTATTCAAAACGTCACAACAATGGACTGAACCGACGAAGTCTATTAGAGCTCCAAGCAGCAAGTATCCCAAATACCATTAGATCAAACAAGGCGGAGCACAAAATATTATTGAAGTAAAGAGATAAGCAAGTTTAAATATTATTCAAATTAAAAGGGTTTACGCCTTAAAATCGGCTGGGCAGCATTCGGGAAACTTAGAAAAGTCTTTTCGTCTAACATACCTCAATCGCTCAAGACAAAATTATACAACCAGTGTGTGTTACCAGTGATGACTTATGGCACTGAAACGTGGTCTCTAACTATGGGCCTCATAAGAAAGCTCAAGGTCACGCAACGAGCTATGGAAAGGGCTATGCTCGGAATTTCTCTACGAGATCGAATCAGAAATGATGAGATTCGTAGACGAACGAAAGTCGTCGACATAGCCCAGCGGATTAGTGAGTTGAAGTGGCAGTGGGCGGGGCACATAGCACGTGCAACTGATGGCCGATGGGGCCGAAAAGTTCTCGAATGGAGACCACATATCGGCAAGCGCAGCGTAGGACGACCAGCCACAAGATGGACAGATGACCTCATCCAAGTGGCAGGAAGACGCTGGATGCAGGCCGCTTCCAACCGGTCTTTTTGGAAATCCATGGAGGAGGCCTATGTCCAGCAGTGGACTTCTTGTGGCTGAATGATGATGATGATGACGCCTTAAAATCTAACAACCACAACATTCCATAACGGTTTTTGTCATAATGTCAATAAAGACTATTTTATTTATCGGATCCTTCGCCCTATAGCATACTCATTTCCATTGCTCGATAGATTGTTAAACTCTCAATATAAAACGGCACTCAACCTCAACGCTATAAGGATAGATTCACGTAAGCGAGATGCGGCGCAAAATATTGAAGGTAGGTGCGTAAAAAGATAATCAGTAATACGTAGGTTGTTAATCAGGGTTTTAAAAGATAATGTCAATGTCGATTTGGTTTTATTACATCTAGGTTTTATATTAATAATAATTTGATACCATTTTCAGACCTACCAAATCAAAGTTTCGATAGGCGAGAAATCAAAGTTCAGTAGTTAATTTTAATGTAAGTAAACAAGGCACAAACTTACAGTCTTACTTATTAGACCTTCGTTTACGAGTCAACGCTAACATCGTATCATAGTTTCTAACGTCCAACAGGACTCGAACCTCTACGCTTTCATTAATAAGATGCCGTAGCAAACTAAGCAACGGAAGAAATTAGAGGAAGTAGCTAAACGTTTCATTGATTTATGTTTGAAGAGTTCCGTAAGCGAAAATAGTAAAGTTTTAGATAAATTACGAGTCACTTTTAATAATAGGAGTAAAAGGCTAGAATAGTAATGTGTTAGATAGTTAAGGGTCACTTTTAGTATTTTGAGAATAAAGCTAGCTTACTGAAAATATTTCATTTATACACAACAAATTTCACTGTTCATAATAAGAATGGAGGAATAAACATCTAACACATTTGGCACTTCTGATTAATTAAAATTTGGTTGTCTACTTTAGCTTTTACTTAATTAGTTTATAGAATTTTGTCAGAGCTTATTTATTTTAACGGAATTTAATGTTAGACCTTTGTACAGGACGTTACAAAATAATATTGCTGTCAATATTGAAAAATAAAGCTATTGGATTACTTATTTTTTGGTACGGAAATAAATCGCTATTTATTGTCCTACTTAATGACCGCATTGCTAAGGTGGGGAATCGGGGAAATACTTACGCTCATCATACAACTGGATACCCTGAAAGAAAAGGGGGAGCCTGCCTAATTCTTCCCAACCCCGTAAGCTAATTTAACCACCCATCAATTGTTTCAGCAAAGCAAACCCCATTTAAATTTAATCGTGTATATGTGTGAGTGCCTATGGTGTCTCCCTAGTCACAGCTATTTCCTACTTCTATCCTCCCTAACTCCGGAAACCCAGACTGTTTCAAATCACTCGGTAACTTGACACAGTTAGCTTTCAGACTTTCTGGCCGGCCAGAGTATGTAGCCTAGGATGTGTATGCGCGGGTGGTTTTATGGGTTCGGTAACCACCCGCAAGGTAAGAATATACGAAATATAATACATAAATATGTTATGGGTGCAAAGTGCCAGAGGGCTAGTATCGTCTGTCACTCAGGGTAAGCAGGGGGAAAATTGCTACACCACGAATGCTAACGGAAGAAGATCTAACACCGTATTCACAAGAAGCGTTTTAACCCAATCTCCATACAAGATAATTAATATCTAATTATCTCAATTCAAAATTAATATTATAATTATTATTATTATTATTTTTTACTAAATTAAATTGGGAACGCCTCCGGTGAAGGGATTCTTTAAACCTTTCGACCCAAGCAGACTCAGATTCAGCCGTAGCATAGTAAGCAGAGCTAGATTTTGGGTTCCTTAGTCCATTAATTTAAACTTCTTAAGGCTCCCAAGTGAATTCGCTCTAAATTCACACGTTTGTATACTGAAACTCAATTACCACTAGCTAGTGGAATTAAGTTAAAGTAATAAGTAGAATTAAATTCGAACAAAACTCTGAAAGCTGTGACGCAAGCATGACACGAATAACCTCGTGTGGCCTCACCGAGCCTTGGTTATTTGACAAAGGCTGGACACACGGACTATCCCTAGCATACCTTTGCCACCGAGAGTTTTCTTTTGTACAAATTTATTTCCCATAAACGTAGTACTGTGGAGAAAAAGGATTAGTTCACATTTTATTACGCGAAAGCTACCCTAATTACTAAGGCTGAAAACCCTATTTTACGCGGAAAACTTCTAGCTAAATGTACGAAAGATTCAGGAACCGAAAACCGTTTCTAACCTTAACACTTTTACTTTCAAATCAACTCCCTAGCTTCGAGAGCAACTCTAAACCTGAAACTTCACACCAGAGCTGATAGTCTGGGACGCAATGTCCACAGGTGATGTTAGGTAACAAATCCAAAGCCACTCTCCTATTTTCGAATTTAAATGCAAACGAAACTCCCTAATGCTAATAAATTCGCTGAAAATGGCGAATTTCCCTACGAGCGTAACGGATGTATTTACTGTTCAATTCTCTAGTCTGGAATCGTCCCGCGCGTTTGGTCCTCGGCCTTTTTATACGATTTCACTCAGATTTCACCAGTCGACCTGATACGTAAAACAATAGTACGGGTTCATAAATAAGTATCATCCTTATTGGTTTTAGTCGGGTGGCGTGATGTTTCATTGGCGCCGCTCTGTCGGGGAAAAAAGTAACTTCTGCGCGAATACCCGCATCTACGAGTGGGTAGAAAAAGATTTTCGGTGTCGGCTCCGACCGCTTGTTATTCTTTGGATATAAGTTCAATTTATTTAACTAACTCGTTATTTCTCAAATATTCCCCTCCTTTCAGTCTTATATGTTGTGAGTATGCTACACAGGCAGGTCCGTTACACTCTGTGCAAAAAAGCCTATTATAACATTAAGGGTTATTTGGAAGACAAACATGTCTGGTATTTAAATTATTATTATTACGAAGAAAAAAAAAACATTTATTATAAAAGCAGTACACCCGTCACAATAACAAAAACAAAATCCAAGAATGAAAATATTACTACATAAATTTTATAAAAAAGTCAGGAAAACGAATGAAAGGTCTTTTCAGTACATTAATTGTCAAATTATGACATTTCAGAGCCACAAAACGCGTGACCCGCGCCATCGTAGTACCCATGCATGACGCCTGCCAGCTTGCCAGACCGACGATCTGAGGCAGATAACTCGCAGCGTGCTGGATGAAGATGGCCAGGAATAAATAATTGGCCTGCGTTTGTGAAGGCATATGTCCAGCAGTAACCAAGTACGGGCCGACGCATCATCATCATCATCATTCAGCCATAAGAAGTCCACTGCCGGACATAGGCCTCCTCCATGGATTTCCAAAAAGACCGATTGGAAGCGGCCTCCATCCAGCGTCTTCCTGCCACTTGGATGAGGTCATCTGTCCATCTTGTGGCTGGTCGTCCTACGCTGCGCTTGCCGATATGTGGTCTCCATTCGAGAACTTTTCGGCCCGATTAATTGAAGCGGGCTGATTAATTGAAGTAAATGAGTTGTAAGATAACGGTACAGTATTTAAAAAAAATCTACTGTTATGTATTACTAATAGTCGCCGTCAATATGGATGTAATATTGCATGCATACGTGACATACATAAGCAGCCTATATACGTCCCACTGTAGGGCATACGCCTTCTCTCAGGGAGATAGTATGGGCTTAATCACCATGCGTGCCCTCTGCGAATTGGCGATTTCACGCGCTGACGTACGTGAACACCTCAGACACTCAGGAGTGGTACTGCTACTATAATGGACATAGCTTAGAAAACAAAGTTATAGGTACATGCCCGCACTGGAAATCGAACCTGGGTCTCTCGCTACCGAGTCTAACGTTCTACCCAATAGGCTACCACCGCTGTGTTGTAAAATTGCGTTTTCACTTAATTCGAGTAACGCCCCATACTTCTCAGCGTTGCTAAAAAGTATGAAATTTTGCCATTTGGCCTCTGAATTTTTACAAGGGAACATATTATATGCATCAATACGCACAACACCCAACCTTCCATTGCATTCGTAGTCGGGCTAAAAGAACAGTACTCTATATTTTATATCCATCGTAGTCTTAGGTGCATCACTTCTAATGAAATCGGTATGAGAATCATCCTCGCCTCTGCTGCTGACCGTCCAGGTTTTAAAGCTGACGGTACCTCGGGCGGCTATTGTTGCCCGCTCATTGCACTTGTAAACGAGCTGTTAGGTTCCTGTGTCTCGTACAGATAGCAGAGGAATATAGCCTGCTTTGTTTAGTGTATTGCACATTCTTTCTTTCTCGCAATTTTATCTGTAGGGAGTGAGATAGTGTACATATTGAGCCTATGTATAACCTCAGATTGTTCTGATGATTCATGAATTTGTCTCTTGTAATCTACAGTCAAATAGTACTTGTATTGTATAGTTATTTCTAAGGCTGGCTTGCGCGAACGATGTCTGACAGCTCTATCTGTTTATCCAGGGGTAAGCTCTAGCCAGTGAGTAAGTCCAAAAACATCTTGCTCCATGACGTTTACAGACTGACGACCCTACGACGGTGTATGACACCTGACAAATTTGTATAACCAATTAGTGCTGCCAGTATTGACTTATGGATGTGAGACCTGGTCGCTGACTATGGGTCTCTTAAGAAGGCTCAAGGCCTAAGGTCCAAGGAGCAATGAAGAGAGCTATGTTAGGAGTTTCACTGCGTGATCGAATCAGGAATGAGGAGATCCATAGAAGAACCCGAGTTACTGATATAGCTCCAAGAATTGCTCTGTTGAAGTGGCAGTGGGCGCGGCACGTAGCTCGGAGAACTGATGGCCGTTGGTGCGAAAAAAATCTGACCTGGTGACCGCGGACTGGACGACGCAGCGTGGGCAGGCCCCCATCAGATTGTCTGCCAACCTGGTTATGGTGGTGGGAGTCGCTGGATGCGGGCGGCACAAGACCGGGAAGCTCGAAAAACCACGAGTGAGGCCTATGTCCTGCAACGGGCGTCAAATGGCTGTTAATGGCTGATAATGAGATATTTATGTACTTACTTTCTTATCCAGTGTCTTGGCACAAGTCGGCCTAAGTAATTATAGCATACGGTTATGTCTTGAATATTATTAATATTATTATTACTTCTTTTGCACATAAGTAAAAATATACAATAGCAATGTGGCGGACTTAATGCTATAAGCATTTTCTACAATTATGGTTACGGCAATATTTTTTTCTTCACGCATTATACGTGGATACCGCAAAAATCCTTTTCTTCTGACCTTACATTCTTCGTACACAATAGAGTTGCATACCAATAAACTGACGGATATTACCAGATAAGAAATTGGTCTATTCGCGCGGCTTTACGTCACAACGTGTGGTCTGGAATAATCTTTAGTGTGGAGGCTCTTGCGTTCACAGGCTGATATTAAGGCTGTCTTTACACCTCGCATAACTTTGTCTCGCAAATTCAATAATTTTTTAGGGTTGTAAAATAATGAGGAAGCATTTGACAAATGATTAAGTAAAATCAGGAACCTATATTTAGTTCACAACAGTGAGAATTTGCCACAAAAAATTTCTACTTGTCACGTAATTTATTTCTATGGAAAACTAACTATCTTATTTATATAATGTTGATTCCGCTAGAACACTCACAAGTCAGAGTTAAAGCCGATTTAAAACAGGAATTCCTCTCATCCGTCTTAAGAGTGTTTTAGTGGAATGGACTTTTATGAATAAGACCGTACTTACTTACTTATTTATATCCTGTGATCCTTCATCAGGGACATATGGCCTTTATAAAAGATCTCCACTTGCTGACCGTAATTTAAGACCGTAATTTAATAAAAATTAAAACACTTGGTACTTTTCGACACCTTAG
The DNA here is from genome assembly GCA_947310995.1 of Yponomeuta cagnagella. Classification (NCBI taxonomy): domain Eukaryota; kingdom Metazoa; phylum Arthropoda; class Insecta; order Lepidoptera; family Yponomeutidae; genus Yponomeuta; species Yponomeuta cagnagella. The sequence goes on from OX371277.1 coordinate 17,939,095, forward strand.
CTATGTAAAATCGGAAAAATATTTTCCCTTTTATATTCAAATTATAGTATATACCGACTACCTCGTTGGTCTAGACGTTAAGGCGCTTAGCTACCACAACAGAGGTCGTGGGTTCGATTCCCTCTGGGGGCCGCCGTACATTTGTACAAATGGCCTCAGTCTGGGTGTATTTTCATGTTTGTGACGTCCCTGCCCGGTAACCATAGCACAGGGTATCCTACCTTGGGACCAGGTCAAGTGATTGTATTGTGTGGAAGTGATATCATATAATAGGGGTTAAAGTATGAAATTGCCGTTTTATTGCAATAGGTCCTTTGAATTGACATAGAATCTTCATGGTTTGAGGTTTTCGAATGAAACTTTTTTCAAATGGTTTCTATGATGTTCTTTTTTTAAAAAATGTGAAACATTTGAATATCGACTTTCAATTGTTTTTGTTATTCAATTTAGACAAGAAAGATGGATACTGCGAAAATTCGAGTGATTTTTGAATACGAGTTCCGACGCGGAACTAACGCGGCAGAAACAGCCTGCAATATCAATGCTGCGTTTAGAGAGGGGTCTACTAATGAAAGCACCGTGCGATTTTGGTTTAAACGCTTTCGTGATGGAAATTTCAACTTAAAGAACGAGCCACGAGGAAGACCGCCCACACAGGTGAATAACGATGAATTAAGAGAGATAGTGGAAGCCGACCCTAGTCAAACTACCCAGGAATTAGCGGCATGGTTTAACGTTACCTTACCCACAATATTGACTCACTTGCGTCAAATCAATAAAATAAAAAAATACGAAAAATGGATGCCTCATGATTTGACTGAATTTTCGCAGTATCCATCTTTCTTGTCTAAATTGAATAACAAAAACAATTGAAAGTCGATATTCAAATGTTTCACATTTTTTAAGAAAAGAACATCATAGAAACCATTTGAAAAAAGTTTCATTCGAAAACCTCAAACCATGAAGATTCTATGTCAATTCAAAGAACCTATTGCAATAAAACGGCAATTTCATACTTTAACCCCTAATATTATATCACGAAAAGTATTTTTTAGATCAGACGAAAAAACACTACAACACTCAAATTCCTTGCTCTTTCTTCGTGTTCACTTCTCAAACGGCTCTATTTGGGGATAAAAATAAAACAATAAAGTGCAGTGTAGGTATCATTTTGTAAAGTGACAAATTGTCAATACAGATAAAAGTTCATAAGCTCCTTCGCCGTATTTGTGCCAATGAATGGTATTGCTTGAATGTCCAATTTGAGGCGAAATGTCGGGTATTAATAACCATCCGTATTCGACGCAGCGACAAACCATTTAAATACACGTATAATCGTCCGCTTAAAACCGCTGTTTATACCTCCATTTGACAGATATGGGTTTGCCCCTAAAAGATACTTTTGCAGAACACGAAATTAAATTGCATTGATTGGGAATGAAATGAAAAAAAAACATGAGCATTTTTCTCCGGATAAATTATTTTGTTAAAATTAACCAAAACTGCGCTTAAGAGACGTGTTACAACTGTTTCGAGAGTTAATTAAGTTGTAAAAGAGAAAAATTCAATTTCCATTTGTCGTGAAGATGATGGAACTACAGTTTTGTTGTAGTCATATATTTACGAACAGAAATTTTCCGAAGTAATTGCTTAAGGAAGTAAGTAGGTAAATAGTAGGTTTATCGTGGACCTACTAGATCACCTTTTCAGTGTTCTTCATGATCATCATTATCAGCCATTTGACGCCCACTGCAGGACATGGAGGCCTATGTCCTGCAGCGGTTTTTATAACCATGAAGGGTTTTGCAATAATTGCCACGCTTGGCAGGCGGGTTGGCGATCGCAGTTGGAATCTCAGGAAGACGTTGCTCCCCGTCTACTGGTAATTGATTTCCTTAGTCGCCTTCTAGGACGTCCACGGAAGGAAATGGAGTGACGCTATTTTAATCCGGCGCTACACGGACACGCTTCCGTGTTTTTAATTTCAATTAATTAATAAGGCTATACTCATCTACTACTGGATATACGCCTCCACTAAGGCACACCACTTCTTTCTGTCCTCAGCCATCCTCATCCAGATGCTGCCCTAAATCTGCCTCGGACCGTTGGTCTAGCAAGCTGGCAAATTCTCTCAAAGCGTATCTTTACATCAATGGCACGCGACATAATAATTCGGACTAGCCAATTTGTCCACAAATTTAACCAATTTTTATATAAACTAGCATATGACTGCATCGTTGGTCCGGCAGTATCACGTCTGATTACCATGCCGGAGGTCACGGGCTCGCTTCCCACAGGGGCCGCCGTATTAGCCTACCAGATGTACACAAAAATTTTCATAAAAATCGGTGAAGCCGTTTCGGAGGAGTTCGATAACAAACAATGTGACACGAGATTTTTAAATATAAGACTAGCTGTGCGGGCAACAGCTTCGTTCGCGTGGAAATGTTGATGTATATTTTTCCGGAATAAAAAATAGCCTATGTTTTAATCCAGACTATAATATATCTTCGGATCCGTTCAGCCGTTTTTGCGTAAAAGAGTAACAAACATCCATATATACATACAAACTTTCGCGTGTATAATATTAGTAAGGATTTTAATTTTATGAAATCAATATTTTTTTTAAATAGGGAAAGGTAATGGGAAATATTCCGGCACTGCCAATAACTACATTAGGCAAACGTGGAATTTAATTCCAATTACCTTTAGGCATTTGAAGAAGCTGCTAATTCTGGCTATCATCTTCAAACAATGTTGGCACATCATGACCGTGACATCATCATGGTTTACGTAAGTTTATTATTGTATTTAATCTTCTTCTTGCACTAACCGTCGCCAGTCTCTTCAATACCAAAGGTTTGCTGGAAGAGAATGCTTCTTGCATTAAGCACGCCCTTGTACACTTACAATGTAATTAGTGCAATAAAGAATTAAAATAATAAATAAATGACCCCATATTAAGTTTTAACAAAAATTGCGTGCTCTACATAATGGTTTGCCATCTTAAAAGGTAAAGTAATTTTTATTTAGTCTACTTATATCATCATCACTATCAGTCAACAGTCCATGAATACATAGCATAACATAAGCAGCCTATATAGGTGAAGGCTATATAGTGGGACCTGCACTGTAGGGCACAGGCCCTCTCTCAGGGAGAGAGTATGGGCTTAATCGCCACGCGTGCCCACCGCGGATTGGCGATTTCAAGCGCTGAGGTATGTGAATATCTCAGATACTTAGGTTTTCTCACGATGTTTTCCTTCACCGTTAGCGAGTGGTATTGCTACTATAACTTCACAAATGTGCATAACTTAGAAAAAAAAGTCATAGGTACATGCCCTCACTGGGAATCGAACCTGGGTCTCTCGCTTCCGAGTCCAATGTTCTACCTACTAGGCTACCACCGTTCAATCCATGACTAACCTTTTCCCTATAAAGGCTCCTGTTTCACGTCGTAGTCTGAAATAGGACATAGTGCTGGTTATAGAAAAAAGGACGTTGCGTTGGTTTCGAGATTTTATAGATTGTAAAAAAAAATCCTATAACTTACATCCGAAAAAGAAAAAGTTGTTTATATTGACAGGTAAAACCTCCCATCCCAAAATCCCGTTTGAATAAGGGGATTTTGTTACACCTTCTTGAAGATATAGGACAAAACAGTGAAGAAATCATTATTATCATCATCAGCCTATGCTTGTCCACTGCTGGACATAGGCCTCTCTATTGCACGCACGGTCCTCGGCTATTCTCATCCAGCTCTTGCCAGCCGCCCTGCGAAGATCATCGCTCCACCGAGTCTGAGGACGTCCTACACTACGTTTACCGATCCGCGGTCTCCACTCAAGAACTCGTCTACCCCATCGGTTATCAGTGAAGAAATAAAATACGCTAAAAATGCGAAGAAACACGCGGGCGGGGAGTTGCTGGATGCTTGTGGCACAAGGTCGGGAAGCTAGGAAGACCATGAGGCAGGCCTAGGTCCTGTAGTGGGCGTCAAATGGCTGATGATCATGATAACGCGGGCATGCGCTGAAAAAATAGGCGATGTATTGGCGAAGAGAGAAATAAAAATTACCTATTGCCAACGAGGTGTTAACGAAGTGAAAGAGGTCTGTCAGGATTATGGCAAATAACAAATGTTCTTGCAACATTAACGTATCCCCAAAAACGTAATCCCTATGCTCAGCTCCACAACTAATTACCAAGCAATACTTCTATTCTGACAGAAGTTGTTCGAGGCGAATAGCGTCTAGTCCATAAGCAGGCTGGGCACATCAAACGTCAAAACGTCGAGTCGGACGCATAATATTCGGCGCGCGATCCAGCGCGTGCTGTATACGGAGCGCGCTGCGTCGCATTTGGAGCGGTCTGATTTATTGCCGACGAGTGCTCTGGATGCGTGGAATTGATACGATATCTGACTTATCGGGCGTGCTTTACGCGCACGGCTCGCGTTGCAACCGGGCTGGCGTTTCATCCCTTTTCTTTTTATAGCTTACTTCCACACAACACAATCACTTGTGCTGACCCCAAACTAGGTAACATGCAGTGGATACAAGGCACCTTTATAGCTAAGATGGGCTACATCAGTCACATGAGGGGTAAATGACCGGTGCTGCCCCCAGCCCAAACAGTTACCGTGACCAAACCCGGTCGGAAATAATTATCATCATCGCCCAGTGCTATCACACCAGCATTGCAGTGACCTGTAACGTCACAAACATGGCAATACACCCAGATTAAGGTAATTTCAAATCAGCAGCATTCCAGCAGGAATCCCAAACCACGACCCCACCACCATCTATTAGATACTACAAATGCCGGTAAATATCTACAAAACTGTGTCAGCCCAGCGATAGAACGCCGGCCTCACATTCGGGAGGTCGTGAGTTCAAGTCCCGGCATGTACCCAATGACTTTTGTCTATGTTGCGTGCATCTGTGACGTTGCAGTAGCAATACCACTCGCTTACTGTAAAGGAAAACGTCGTGAGGAAACCCCAGTATCTGAGCTATTTACATAGCTCAGCGCTACTACGTACAATCGCCCAACTATGAGGCTAAGTGCAGAAAGAAAAGGTATTTTTTTGGTACAACTTTTTTTGATAACTCTTGGTACAATTTGGTGGACTGAAGGTAACGCTTTGGGGGAGGGTTGTTTTGGCCACGCAAATGATTGATAAGTCGGTTTTCCGAGTTACTTTCAAGTCAGTCGGGAATTTCCTTCCCTTTGCGTAGCTTTTGCTCAAAATATTTGCCGACATAGAGATACCTTCATCATCAGCCCTTTGACGCCCACTGCAGGACATAGGCCTCCTTCGTGGTTTTCATAACCATGAGGGGTTTTGCCATAATCGCCACGCTTGGCAGGCGGGTTGGCGATCGCAGTCTGCGGTTGGAATCATAGGAAGACGCTGCTGCCCGTCTCCTGATAATTGATTTCCTTAGTCGCCTTCTACGACACCCACGGAAGGAAATGGAGCGACGCAATTCTTAATCCGGGCCACAGAGACACCTTGTTATAATGATGATAATAATATTATAAGGTAGGTACTAATAATAATACACCGGCAAATAACTTGAGCAAATTTGTAAATATCTGGCAAATATCTTGATGGATCTAGCCATAGGTACAGATCCAACATCATCACTCTGTGCAAAGGCACAAAGATTTGTATTTTTAATGCATCTTTATAATATATAAGCAGCCTATATACGTCCCATTGTAAGGCACAGGCCTTCTCTCAGGGAGAGAGTATGGGCTTAATCACCACGCGTGCCCACCGCGGATTGGCGATTTCAAGCGCTGAGGTATGTGAATAGCTCAGACACCCAGGTTTCCTCGCGATGTTTTCCTTCACCGTTAGCGAGTGGTATTGCTACTATAACTTCACAAATGTACAGAACTTACAAAGAAAAGTCATAGGTACATGGCCGGACTCGGAATCGAACCTGGGTCTCCCGCCAATATTCTACCCACTAGGCTACCACCGCTAAATGCGTCAGTTAAGAGTAAAGGTAATTTTGAATAAAACTTCGTCGTTTCTTTTTATATTTGTACGAACATCTGAGAAGCAAGTGGCATCCCTCGGCTGTCTCCAGTAGACCTACGTTTGGTGATCTCAGTTTTTCTGCTCGACTAATATGTTAGCCCGTTACGGTCGCGGCGATATGCACGGTTTGCATTTATATCGGCTAGGTCTCGTCCCATCTCAACAGGAATTGCTTCATCTACATTTAGGTAATGTTTCAATTTTATTTCTGCTACGTTTTGGGTTTCACTAAGGAATTTTCAATTAAATTTTCGCCCTCCCAATTAATCGTTATCCTTACTAATATCATAAACGCGAAAGTTTGTATGTATGGATGGATGTTTGTTACTCTTTCACGCAAAAACGGCTGAACGGATCCGGATGAAATTTTGCACAGAGATAGATTGTAGTCTGGATTAGCACATAGGTTATTTTCTATCCCGGAAAAATACACATCAAAATTGCCACGTGAACGAAGTCGCGGTTATTCAACAATATTGGCGTAATTTTTGAATTCGAAGTTGAGTAAGCATTTCCCCAGCATTATCTCAAGTTTGTTAAGCAATCAAATTACTCTATCAGCCTACATCGTTCCTGGTAGGATATTAGGCCCCAAGACACGCTACTCTTTTTACAGTCCCGTACCCAAAGGGTAAGAGTCCCTATTACTAAGACTCCGCTGTCCGTCCGTCCGTCCGTCCGTCCGTCCGTCCGTCTGTTACCAGGCTGAATCTCATGAACCGTGATAGATAGATAGTTGAAATTTTCACATATGATGTATTTCTGTTCCAAACGCATACTGCGATCGCCAACCTGCCTGCCAAGCGTGGTGATTATGGCAAAACGCTTCATGGTTCGGAAAACCATCAGGAAGACCTATGTCCTGCAGTGAGCATTAAATGGCTGATAATGATGTATTTCTGTTACCGCAATAACAAAAATTATTAAAACAGATTGCTCGATATTAATAACGGCAACAGGTAGACGCTTGAAATATTCAAATGTTGTATAGATAATGGTACGGAATCCTTCGTGCCCGAGTCCGACTCGCACTTGGCCGGTTTTTATATTCGGAATCCTCGTCCAACTGCATCAATCAAATCGCGTCAGATCATCAGCCCGACACGCCAGTGGACGTCCTATTTCGCGTTTTCTGATGCGCAGTCTCCGCTCGATGCAATGAAAAGATTAATCTATCAATGGTCATCGGCTGCAAAAATAATGTGGAGATAGGGCGGACCGGACTTAAAGGCATGCCCTACGTAGTAATTGAAACATGAATGTGATATGTTGGGTGTTCGTTAGGTGTGGTTGGTATTTTCGATCGCTCCACATTGCTGGCGCGTTGCGTGATTTGTAACTAACTGTGCTCTTTAGGTGGCGCGTTCATTTGTAGGCTAATGTGAATTGTATACCGCGATAGGATCTAATGTCTTTCGGGAATGTATTAAGTGAAAACGTTCACACCTGCCAAACGGCAGCTGGATTTGATTTTCTGTGCATTTTGCCTTTTTGGAATATCTTCGGAAAATCCAGTTGGCTTTTTCTGTTCAGTCTGTTTCTCTAGTAGACTGGATAGGGTTCTTTAAGGCGATTGGCTAATTAAACAGCACGATACAGTGCTAACGTTTTGTAATGTTCATCATCATCAGCCATTTGACGCCCACTGCAGGACACGGGCCTCCTTTGTGATTTTCATAACCATGAACGGTTTTGTCATAATCGCCACGCTTGGCAGGCAGGTTGGCGATCGCAGTACGCGGTTGAAATCTCAGGAAGACGCTGCTGCCCGTCTCCTGGTAATTGATTTCCTTAGTCGCCTTCTACGACATCCACGGAAGGAAGTGGAGTGACCCGTGAGTGGAGTTACATACAAATTTATTTTAGAACTTTTGCAGATATAAAATAGATTGAAATCAAAGACGAAAAAGAGCAGTAAGTTAATTGGCGTTAGGGATGTTCGAGCACTGAATATATGTAGTTATCTACGCGAGTAAAATTTAAATGAGAAGTTTTTTGAATGAGTTATTTTTAAAACCCTTTTAGAAGCTTAAAAGTTCACCCATGCCGGGACATGAACCAAAAATACAGACGCCAAGTAAAAAAAAATCAAGTAGTGAATGGCAGCAATTACAAAGCCAATAAAACATAATGAACGTTAGATAAAAAGGGAAACCCGAGGAGTCTTCAAAATATACAGCGGAAACTCAGGAGCAACTCTGGTTTATTGTGGCGTTTAAAGTCAATAACAGGCGAATGTGGGTGGAGGGGCCGGCAGGGATTGCCCAGGTGCACATACTTCGACCAAATAGGGGATGTATTATTAAAGGGCACGGTACAAAGTACCGAAACCGGCGTGCGTGCATACAACGACTTATGAACGAAATGAAAAAAAACTTTATTGTAAAACGATTACAAAAAAAAATGGTAACTGGCACCCGAATTAGGATTCCCTGTGCTATGGGTAGCCAGGCTACTTCCAAAATACACAATAGTACATATATGTTTTTCAATAGTAACTAATAGCTAAACGTGCTCATACCGTAACCTAAGTTACCTTAACTAGCAACTACAGGAAACAACACAAATAACAATACCAGCTTATTAACGTTGGAAGACGAGTCCCACTAATTTTACAATATGAAAGCGAAACAGGTCTGTCAGGATCGTGGCAGACCCTGGTCTCTGAGTACCCCTCCGGGATACAGGTGTGAGTTTATGTTATGTGTATTGCCGTTCGTGTGTCTGACCGCAGCATTATTATGTTTTCCTCCGTTTGTAACAAAAGTAACAACAGTTTTGGCACTTTAAGTTGATGGCACCCTTGGAGTCTCATTGTTTGGGTGGCAACCCATGCACTATGCTTATGGTGATCTGACAAAAAATGGTCAGAGTGTAGTATTTTCACGGACTCTTACTCCGTTACAAATTAGACCCAAGCCTACATTTTCTGAAATCTTCCTTCTGGGCGTTTAAACGTTATTTATGTATCACTGTTATTTATGTTTTAATTTTGTTAATGTTTTCTATTGTGCAATAAAGCGTAAGAAACTTCCCTCAGGGAAGGCCTTCTCTCAGGGAGCGAGTATGGGCTTAATCACCACGCGTGCCCACCGCGGATTGGCGATTTCAAGCGCTGAGGTATGTGAATAGCTCAGATCCCCAGGTTTCCTCACGATGTTTTCCTTCACGGTTAGAGAGTGGTATTGCTACTATAACTTCACAAATGTACATGACTTAGAAAACAAAGTCACAGGTACATGCCCGCATTGGGAATCGAACCTGGGTCTCCCGCTTCCGAGTCTAATGTTCTACCCACTAGGCTACCATCGCTTCTTTCTTATGTTTTTTTGGGTAGTTTCAGGGATTATCTGGGTTAAATTGTGTGTTGATATGTAATGAGATGATACATACAGCGTCCAGAGGCACCTTCACTCACACTAGATGGGTTATGGGTTACGTGCATGCAAAGGCAAAAGTTTTTTTGTTCAATGACGATATACAATACCCAGATATCCCTAAAACTCTACAAAAAAAATAAAAAAAAAAACTGAGAAAGAGCTGGAAATTTACAGTTTGTTCGTTTGTTTGTTACACTTTATTGCACAATAGAAAACGTTAACAAAAATAAAACTTCAATGCTTGGACGCTACAGTGCCTGGAACATTTAGATGGAGTAGGCTTGCCCAGCACCTATACCATCCTGACAGTTTTAGTCGGCCTAGCCCACAGGAAAGACAAGTCAATACGTGCGGAGCCAACCAAGCCGCGGCTTTCCTCACGATGGTTTCCTTCATGTGGCTACTACAAATTCGCAGATGTGCGCAACTTTAAAAATAAACAAAGTCATAATAGGTACATGACCACACTAGGAATCGAACCTGGGTCTCTCGCCTCCGTATCCATTGTTCTACCGACTGGGCTACCACCGCTTACATTCAACAAACAGAATGTAAATTCTTTGACATAAATTTCCGATTTCTGATATGTGCCGCCAAAATATACATCATCATAAACCCATTATGTCCCCACCGAGGGGCACGGGTCTCTTCCCTGAGGAAGGTATAGGCCATACTCCACCACGGGGGCCCGGATTGGTGGAGGATTGTAGACTAGTGGCTCGTCTACTGTCAGAAGTTGTCAAGCCGCCCTAAAGCCTCTGACTTGGCTTAACGATTGCCATCTATCGACGGCAGCCGGCACCAACAGCTTAACGTGCCTTGCGAAGCACGGAACCGCTCGGAAATATGCCACTAGCGTTAGGCATAGATGGCGACCCATCCATGCACTGAACGCGCCCTGTGTTGCTTAACCTTCGTGATCGTTTAAGATCACTCAGGCAGCCGGGGCTACGAGCGATTCCATAATATTGAATATACATCAAAAACCCCTAATCTAACCGTTCTGTAGAATGTTGACTGAACGTTAATACTGAGAAGCGTAATGCATATTTTATTCACGTAAGATAACATCGGTGGTTGCAAATAAAGCAATATAAAGATTTACAAGCTTAATTTGAGCTTTACGCAGTTTTAAGCACTAATAAAGTTCATAAGAACGATAAGACAATATTGCAGTCGTATAATGCAAAAAAGGACAGTTTATATCCCGATTATATCGCTTTAACTATGCCGGTCAGCTAACCGGCGGTACTTTTATTGTTAAATTGGAGATCACCAGATACGATTCAAGTTTATTATTGTCAGTAACTGCTGCTCAAAGAGTGTCTTTTATGAACAACTTTTGTTTTTACGAGAAGCGTAAAGTTAACAAGGTTATGCTTTATGCGTGAATTTATTCAGTGTGTGTATGGTTGTTTTAAAATTGTTATTATGACGTTTTATGATGCCGACTTGATAATAAATGTTGAGTTGCACGCCAGTTTTGTGTTTTGCTCGGAAGCTAAACTTAAACAAAGGACATTGAAATACGATCCAGGTAAACATGAATCGTAGAGTCAATGAAAATGTGTTTTGCTCAATTTGCACGCAGCATGGTTGCTTATGGGCCTCATGAGAAGGCTCAAGGTCGCCCAACAAGCAATGGTAGGAGTTTTACTGCGTGATCGTTTCAGGAATGAAGAGATCCGCAGAAGAACCCGAGCTACTGATATAGCTCGGAGAATTGCTCTGTTGAAGTTGCAGTGGGTGGGGCACATAGGAGAACTGATGGCCGTTGGGGTGGAAAAGTTCTGACCTGGCGACCGTGGACCGGACAGCGCAGCGTGGGCAGGTCCCCCACCAGATGGTCCGATGACCTGGTTAAGGTGGCGGGGAGTCGTCGGATGCGGGCGGCACAACACCGGGAAGCTTGGAAAAACATGAGGGAGGCCTATGTCCTGCAGTGGGCGTCAAATGGCTGATGATGCTGGTTGAGTGGCATGTGGCGATCGTCCTAACATCAGAGAACGTCGGGCTCACATTCGGTAGGTCGTGGGTTCGAATCCCGGCATGTACCAATGACATTGTTTCCTAAGTTGGGTATATTTTTGAAATTGTAGTAGCAATACCACTCGCTAACAGTGAAGGAAAAAATCGTGAGGAAACCTTAGGATCTGAGGCATTTACATACCCGAATGGGAAGCCAACGTTTTACCGCTCCGCTACCACCGATTTTTGTCCACCCTAGCCCATACTCTCTCTCCCTGAGAGAAGGCCTGTGCCTTGCAGTGGGACGAACCTAGGCTACATAAAAAATCAAAATTGTAAATAATTTATACATACAATAATAGTAGTTTATGCAACTGTCATATAATGAAGGGTATTAAAACACGAGTGTGAGTTTATGAAACGAGCGCAGCGAGTTTCATAATAGTAACGAGTGTTTTAATACCCGTGTTATATGCAGTTGCATACACTACTTTATCTTCACTAATGCAATTAATCAAACAAGAGTAAATTCACGCGTACGTGTATAATCACAGTGATTTTGCCGCCATTAAAATTTAACCAATGAGAGCGCAGCTGCGCGCTTCAATAAAACGCGACCGACCAACTTGATTGGCCCTGCAATCAAGTTGGTCGCGTTTTATTGATGTTATAATGAGATTTTACGATATCGATGTGAATATTATACCATCATGTGAAATTGCTTAAATTGAGTGTTTTGTTGTCTGCGCTATAACAGTAGTAATTATAAGTCAAGTATTGAAAACATAAGTAGAATGTTACAACATTAGTGTAGATAAACAAAATTACCTACTTATTGTTTACGGTGAAGCTACTCGCGCCCGTTGGTTTCTGCTGCCTCGTTGGCCTATCGGTAGCACGCTTCATTGCGAAAACTTGGGGGTTGATACTTGTTTGTTTGTTACACTTTATTGCACAAAATACAAAATTTAGCACTTAGAATAACGTGATTTTCTTAGACTATGAGCAAGGTCGGACTTATGTCGTAGCAAATAATATATTTTTTTAATATATCTCTTCAACTTCCTATGTGTTTCCCAGCTGTTCATCGATTGACACCTCAAACAAATTGTAACGATTCCCTTTCAATTTAAACTGCGCCAGCAGCTACTATAAAGAGATACATGGCCTAAGTCTGGGTGTATTTCCATGTCTGTGATATCTTTGCCTGCTTGGTTACCATAGAACCGGGTATCCTAGTTTGGGAGTGATTGTCCCAAAGTAGGATAACAATAATAATAGTAACTTCCACACTATACCATGGAAATTAAAAATTAAAAAGAAAACGTATTTATTATCTGTATTATCAAATGTATTTTACAATCACTTGACCTGGTCCTAAACTAGGATAACCTGTGCTATGGTAATCAGGCCTGTGACGTCCTTCACAAACAATGAAAATACGCCCAAACTGAGGCCATTTGTACAAATGTAAGGTAGCCCCCGGTGGGAATCGAACCCCCGCCTCTGTTTGGGTAGCTTAACCCTTTATAGGACGACCCATACAAAGTGGCCAGTAAACTTGCCAGTCACTTTAAGGTCGATAATTCGAAGACATTTATACTGAAGTTGAATCTTATGTTCATGCCCAACTCCCATTAAAGCACGCTGGCCTTTTAACTAGCCAGCACTCAAAAAGATCGCAAGCATTTAAAAATTTGCGCCTTTTTTTACGGTGGCCTGTAAACTGGCCACTGCGCGCACACGCACAGATATTTGCAGTGATTGCTGGCAGAGGTCACATGTTTTCGAATGCAGTGTAATAAAAAATCATGTATTCGCGCAAAAAGTGAGTAAAATGAGTGTATTATATTATATACTTTAGTATTGTGTACTTTAGGATCGAGTAACGTAAAATAATACATGTTATTTTAGCAATCAAGACCAGGCCGGTGTGTACAAAAAACTTAACCTAAAAATTTATACGTGACTTTGAAATGGTCTCATTATTGTATATTTTAATGAATGCATATAAACTATCATTATTTTCATAAAGTAAATAGTCTTTTTTTAGGGTGTCATTAATTAATATGAATAAGTATGCAGGTTCAGTAGTTATAACCTAGTATCGTGCTGGTTTTGGATTTTTTCTACTGTATAATAAGATAGAATTGTAGGTACGTAATATTAGGCCGCAGGTTTTTTATTTTAATTTTTTTTTTTCGTTTTTTTAGGAACATATTGAGTGATCAAGATCTGGAGACGATGAATGAACATGAATGGGCAGAACTCATGGGTATTACTGATGACCAGGCCATCCTCTCTGACATTGGTGGCGGTTCCGATGCTGATGACTGTTTCGACGATGGTGTTTCTAATACAAGCAGCCTTAGCATACGTAGTCATCAAGCACCACTTTCTTCGGAACCCTCAATGAGCAATCTGCCAATTCCTCCAACAGCACCTCCATCACCGCTTTCAACGTCACCCCCAATAGCACCGTTGCATCAATCGCCACCTATAGTCGAGGATCAGCACTTGGCTTCATATAATATTTCATGGAAGTCACGGCGGTGGTGGATGAAGATCTGGTTTTATTTGATAGAAGCTGCTATCGTGAACTCCTACATAATTTATAAGGACACATGGAGAAAGGTTCACCCTAGTGGAACAAAACCAATGACACATCTACTTTTTCGGAGTAAATTAGCTAATGAGCTTATAGGAGAAACCAAAAGCTCATATGCTGTACAAGAAGACGTAAATGGTGATCATAGACTGATCAAATCTGCAAAGAAAAATTTGCGTAGATGTACCCAGGTATTGCAGTACAGCATCAAAACCAAAACGCAGTGTTTATGAATGCGTTTCGTGTAATGTCGCCTTATGCGTTGAATGTTTTGTTCCTTTTCACACTTCAAGACAAAAAAGAAAGTTTAATAATAATTTTATAATATGTATTTGATTCAACTGCATTACAATGATTATTTAGAAAAGTTGATTGTTTCTTTTGGTTTGTTAATTTATTTTTGAAAAGTAAAGAAATCACAATGTTTTGTTTGAAAGGACGCGCTAATTATATTAATTTTTTGAGAGCAATATGAAATATACGACAGTTTTATTTTATGATGTCATTTACAGCAAAAATCCAGCTTTTTAGAAGTGGCCACTTTACAGGCCAGTGATTACATAAAGATAGTTACTAATGTGAAACGGTCGGTGGTCAGTATACTGACCACTAGTTTTTCTCAATTTTCTCTACTAATAACAGGTTTTTGATAAAAATTTCAGTACATGTTGTTAAAAATAGTAACTTTCAATACACAAGCACTTGAAAATATCCTGAATTTGAAAAAAAGTTAGGGTGTGCGTTAAAGGGTTAAGTGCCTTAACGGATAGACCAACGAGGCAGTCAGGAGTCAGAGTCTGTCCTGGTAACCCTGTGCTAGGGTTACCAGGGAAGACTCAGGGCCGGTTTCTGAATTGAGAATTTCACTAAGTAAATACTTAAGTAACGTTCTGTCACGCTCTTTTCTGAGAAATTTGAAGAGACAGCACTGCAGTTAATCATTTACTTAGCGAAATTCTCAATTCAGAAACTGGCCAGACTTAGGCCATGTATAAAAATATACGGCGGCCCCTAGCGGGAATCGAACCCCCGGTTGTATAACGCTGTAGGTACTTTCGTAACAAGGTTCTCATCGCTTATCATAATTCCGTCCACAATCATTATAAGTAAATACTTCAGACTATTATTGTTAGTGAGCCTTCGCTACCGAATGCAAAGGAGTCACGCAAGCACATGGACAACTACAGCTCAGCCCATGTGATATCCTACTAATATTATTTCTTTATTTATTTATTTCTCACAAAAATCATGTACAGTAGTCTTAAAAATTAACGGACCTACAACTTTTTATATAAATCCTTAAAAATTATAACATATGCCTGCAATGTTCACCCAATTAACCGACTTAAGCAACAATAAAAATTACAGGGAAAAAGTTACTAGAAACAAATGAGTCTGTAGCTTAACTTCAGCCTAATAACTGAAGAATATTATTTTTAAATAGGTAGGTACTAAAAAAAATATCAATTTCACTCAGCTTATCATTAAGTTTACAAGTGCGTCTAATAAAACGATTCTGTCCACTACGTGTGCTATCACAAGATTGTGAAAAAAGAACTCTCTTGCGTGAACCCCTACGGGGAACTTTAAAACTTATTTTTTTCCAAAGAGATGAGGAGTCAATAATATTATTTAGAATTGAAAAAAAAAACGAGATCTATAAGGATTCTTTGCCGTTGGAGTGACGTAACTTTGTGGTGCTCACCTGCAGCAGCGTACTTTAGAAAGTAAGTATTGGTACGATAATCTAGACTTTTTAAAACCTTATTTTGTATTGCTTCGATCCTATCTATTATCCTACTAATTATAGCTGTCCCGGCGAACTTCGTACCGCCACAGAATCCGTTTATAGGATTCTTGCAGAACGCGATCTTTTTTTAAATCACAACGTTCGCTCGCACAACGCCATCTACTTTAAAATTAAAATTAATGTTATCTCCGTGAACGCATTACCGGGATATCAAAAAGTGTGCTATGTCTCAATTCAGGTCTTTGTCTATCTGTACGCCAAGTTTCATATTAATCCGTTAGGCCGTTATTGCGTGATTGAGTAACAAACATCCAAACATCTTCACAAACTTTCACATTTTGAATATTAGTAGGATGTGAAAGTTTCGATGTTTATTACTCTATCACGCAATATCGGATGAACGGATTTAGATAAAATATGGTATGGAGATAGTTGGAGTCCCGAGGAAGGACATAGGATACGTTTCATCCCGGAAATGACACATTCCGAAGTCGCGGGCAAAAGCTAGTTTATTAAAAAATGAGTCTTATTTGTAACATGCGGGAGAGGATGAAAGAAGAAAGATTGGCCAATGAAATAGTATATCAAGCGAATATAGCCGAAAGGGCCGGTTAGGGACATTTTTGTGCAGTCGTCATTGTGAAGTTGCCTTGAAGAAATTTCTATTAGCAATGACGCCGCCAATTGTACCTTTTCTTTTGTAACTGTTGTTTCTGTAATATCTTTTCCGGTATACAATAAGGAATATTCTTATCTGATCATATGCATAAACAGAATCTAGACTTTAATGCCTTATTGGTCTAGCAGTTAACAAGCTTACTACCAATACGGAGGTTGTGGGTTCGATTCCCACCGGGGGCGTCGTACTAGATTTTAACAAATGACCTCAGTCTGGGTGTAAATAAATGTTTAAATATTAGGGGTTAAAGTATGAAATTGCCGTTTTATTGCAATAGGTTCTTTGAATTGACATAGAATCTTCATGGTTTGAGGTTTTCGAATGAAACTTTTTTCAAATGGTTTCTATGATGTTCTTTTTTTAAAAAATGTGAAACATTTGAATATCGACTTTCAATTGTTTTTGTTATTCAATTTAGACAAGAAAGATGGATACTGCGAAAATTCAGTCAAATCATGAGGCATCCATTTTTCGTATTTTTTTATTTTATTGATTTGACGCAAGTGAGTCAATATTGTGGGTAAGGTAACGTTAAACCATGCCGCTAATTCCTGGGTAGTTTGACTAGGGTCGGCTTCCACTATCTCTCTTAATTCATCGTTATTCACCTGTGTGGGCGGTCTTCCTCGTGGCTCGTTCTTTAAGTCGAAATTTCCATCACGAAAGCGTTTAAACCAAAATCGCACTGTGCGTTCATTAGTAGACCCCTCTCCAAACGCAGCATTGATATTGCGGGCTGTTTCTGCCGCGTTAGTTCCGCGTCGGAACTCGTATTCAAAAATCACTCGAATTTTCGCAGTATCCATCTTTCTTGTCTAAATTGAATAACAAAAACAATTGAAAGTCGATATTCAAGTGTTTCACATTTTTAAAAAAAAGAATATCATAGAAACCATTTGAAAAAAGTTTCATTCGAAAACCTCAAACCATGAAGGTTCTATGTCAATTCAAAGAACCTTTTGCAATAAAACGGCAATTTCATACTTTGACCCCTATTACAAGTTTGTGACGTCCTGTGCCATAGTACAGGGTTACCTAGGTTAGGACAAAGACGATTAAAAGAGATTGTGTCGTGTGGAAGTATTTTTTTATAACTTGGAACTGATTTTAGGCGCAAAGCTTACCAAAAAATATCGTCTCGGAGTGCAAAAGCTGTTGTCACGCAAGCTGCGCAGAGTCACGGCCGGATCGTCACGGCAGCGCGCGAGTCATAAATCGTGTGATGCGCACACGATGTCGCCACAGTTCGCACCTCGGACACTGCATGTGCATACTACGAGGCGTTAGGCCGAGAGCCGAGACTGAAAACGGAAAAATGTTGTAACAAATGAAGAACAGGGTGTCGTGCAGTATTTTACCGTTACAATAAATTCAACAGTTTGCCATGTAACAATATTTTTTTCCTAAATTGCAATCGAAGTTTAATACATGTAGATTTTTCTGGAAAAACTTCGAGATTCTGTTCCAAATTATCTGTTAGTTAGACCTCCTATGCTGGAGGTCGTGAGTTCGATTCTCACTGGGGACCCCGTACATTTGTACACATAGCTCAGTCTGGGTGCATTCCCATGTTTGTGAATTTTTGTGATGTATGTCTATGTCTATGTCTATGTCTATGCCTATGGCTATGTCTATGTCTATGTCTATGAATATGTCTATGAATATGTCTATGTATATGTCTATGTATATATATGTATATGTCTATGTCTATGTCCGTTTATGTCTATGTCTATGTCAATGTCTGACTCATGTTTTCTTTCTTTCTTCTTTAATTATAGCTGGTTTTCCATTTTCCCACATAAGGCCCTATTTGCCGGGTATCCCAATATGCACAGGCAGAGGACAGTCGTGCAAATATTAAAATATTCAAACAGTAGTCACGAGCGGCCGCGCGCCGCCGGCTAGATTTATACGTTTAATTGATACCGCCGCAGATTGAGATGTGGGACGGTGAGAAATTGAGATATAGGAATGTAGAGGCTGCCACTAAATATTACAATACATAACATAAACACACGCCTGTCTCCCGGATTTAAAAACCGGACAAGTGCGTGTCGGACTGACGCACCGAGGGTTCCGTACAAATTTGTAGGTAACTACTTACATATTATAAATAGTTCAGAACCCGAGTCTCGCAGTTTTTCCGAGCTTTTCCCGAACTTCAAAAATTATTTTCTAATGATAATTAGATAATAATTAGAAATGTATAGTTTTCACATTTTACTCTGTGTTTTTAGTATAAGATAATTTTACTTGCCAAATTTCATAGTTCCAGGTCAAAGGAAAGTACCCTATACATTTTGATTCCCTTGAGTGTCGAAATATACGTTTTCTCGCGGCATAAACGGCAGTACCCTTTTTTACCTTATATAAGTTTGACTTTTTCAAAACTTTAAGGGTCTGTAAACATGAGTAAATGGTCGTAATTTCAACTCGATATTTCCACGCGTTCCCGAGATAGATGGTCTTGACAGACAGACAGACGGATGGACGAACGGACGGACGGACGCAGGGACGGACAACAAAGTGATCCTATAAGGGTTCTGTTTTTTCCTTTTGAGGTAAAGAACCCTAAAACATTTCGTAGGTAACTACGTCCTCCAAGACTTCTTTGGATACGATCCCGTCGCTTGTAAAGAATAGGAAACTCAATTCATTTGAGAACGGGCTGATTAATTAGAGACCAGGCTGATTAATTAGAGACCAATAAATATTACATTCATCATCATCATCAGCCACTTGACGCCCACTGCAGGACATAGGCCTCTTAGGAGAGATCGGGTCGCCTTGTCTTGTACCTCTAGTTATGTTGATTTTTTCCCCTACCTACTCTATCTAGTTTGACTCTACTGTACTATTGGCATAACTTTTCTTAAGAAGTATATTTATATATTATATTCTTTTTATTGCACTAATCCGTGCTGAGGATAATTTTAAAAACCTATTTAGAGACTAAAAATTCCAGCCATGCCGGGACATGAACCCGCGACCTCTGGCTAAATGTGCCAGCACTCTCCCAACTGAGCGAATGGGCAAGTGCAGGCATCAGCTTTTTATAGTCTACTAAAGCTATCTACAAGGGTCTGCGGAGTTCCAAATATATTTCAATCCCCTGTTCGACTACTTTAATATGATCCGCTGTACTGAAACCGCTTCTGAATTTCGCCTGTTCTTTTGGCTGTTGCGCGTCGATGTCTGGGGATATTCTTTCCAGTATGCAGGAGGCAAATAATTTGGAAATAAAAGGCATAAGGCTTCATCATCAGCCATTTGAAGCCCACTACAGGACATAGGCCCCCCTTATGGTTTTCCTAACCATGAGGGGTTTTTCCATAATCGCCACGCTTGGCAGGCGGGTTAGCGATCGCAGTATGCAGTTGGAATCTCAGGAAGACGCTGCTGCCCGTCTCCTGGTAATTTATTTCCTTAGTCGACTTCTACGACATCCACGGGAGGAAATGGAGTGACGCTATTCTTAATCCGGTGCCACACGTGCCACACATTACATTAAATAAACTCAAACTTGTATCACAGCGCGGTAGGAAGAGTCCAGGGTTGGTCATTTGCTGCGATCCTAACAAAACTCATTCGTTTCAACAACTTTCATTAGTCGTTACATACACGGACGGCGGTTCCGCTGGCTTCTTTTGACATTGGTAATGTCTTTTCGTTCGCTCCAGTGTTAGCTTCGATTTCACGAAAAAGTGTGATCCCCTAAGACTCAAAAGACGCGTATTTAAGAGAGCTGTAAGGTGCAAGAACCATTATTCGAGAAGGTTAAAAAACGAAAAAAGTTAAACAGCGAAAAAAAAATTTCAATTCTTTCCGATTTTTTTAATTTTGGCACTCGATATTTTGGAAACGACGAACGATATCAAAAATTTGAGAAACATTCCACTGGAAAATTTTGTCAGCTACAATTTGAGGCTACAACAAAGACGATCGAGTTAAGGGTTTGCCCTGTAGCCTAACCTTTTGAAAAATGTCAAAAAGTCAGAACGACTCAATTCATTTCGACAGTCGTCGAGCACGAAATCTGTGATTTTTTAATACATACGTAACATAACATAAGCAGCCTATATACGTCCCACTGTAGGGCAAAGGACCTCAGGGAGCGAGTATGGGCTTAATCACCACGCGTGCCCACCACAGATTGGCGATTTCAAGCGCTGAGGTATGTGAAGAGCTCAGTCACTCGGGTTTCCTCACGATGTTTTCCTTCACAGTTAGCGAGTGGTATTGCTACTATAATTTCACAAATGTACATAACTTAGAAAACCAAGTCATAGGTACATGCCTGCACTGGGGATCGAACCTGGGTCTCTCGCTTCCGAGTCCGATGTTCTACCCACTAGGCTACCACCGCTTTTTTTAAATGTTGCTGCATTATTAGCGTTGTAATATTTGCACTGTGCTAAGTACTACACATACTAACTATCTAAAGTAAAGTAAAGTAAAATATATTTATTTAAAATTACACAAGAGAACTTTAAGATGCATGGATATAAAAGAAATTTACTTAAAATCTAGAATTCAACGACAGCCCCCAAACTCGGCTGAGCCTGTATCTTGGGTTCTCTTTACTCTTGGGGAAATGTAGTTGTACAACATAAAACTAACGCCTGAGTGCCGCAGGAATATGCAGAGACCAGAGTTTGTTAATTGTCACTATCTATTAATATTAATTGTTCAGCACTTAAATTCTCCAACGCGTTGGGCTTGTATAGTGATTTACTTTATCTCTCTCTCTCTCTCTCTCTTTAAGAGACGGTCTGCAGTTGGACGTACTGCTTAATGTTTATTTCAATACTTTTGGTAATGCGTAACAAATTATCCAACGCAAACATTCAAACGGACATCACCGTAATGACATAATTTCCATCTTTCGAGAATTGTTTTCCCCCTTTCGGCGAGCAATAATTAACTTACAAGCGGCCATATTTAATAAAGAAATTAAAAAAAAGGTAACGGGAGCCGCAAGATCGCGGAAGAGATACCGAAATGGGAACGATTAAGTCGCATCCACAGAGTCGAGCGCAGCGGGACGTCAATTCTACTAATTTACTTCACAAGAAGCGAGAAAAAACCGGCTGTACGTCACACTGTTGATATGACTGCAAAGAAAATTAAACGAGGGTTTGGTCACAGTGTTTGGCCCAGCGTTTGAAAAAAATCCATAGGTTATGAGTAAAGTTACATACACGCTGAAATCTGGGTGGTTTGAAAGCCGCGGTTACGTAATTAGTAATTAAAAATACGATCTATTTAGACTATTGCTCTTAAGTACAGAAGTAAAATAAAAAATAAATTGAGTTGTTCTCAACTCTTGCATCAAGTTGAGAAATATTGTTTCAAAAAATTCGCAATTGACAAAAGTAATTATCAAAAACGTAGACGTTTGTTCGTAGACTATATTGTAATGAAATAAAAATGATAAATTATTTATATTCTTACTTTTTAAGTAGTGTAAAGTGACTTTAGAAACCCATGAATTACTAGAATCGATGTCCCAGTGGGAATTTTGCGGACGCAGTGCACAAAAACATCAGAGGTCCGAATATGCAAATGCGCGGGACAAAATTGCACAATCGAAATTACGTCTAGAATATTTATGGCTCAATTTTCCTCGGAGACAATGCGTTGGACGCGTTTCGGAACTTTTCGGAAGTCTTCGGGAATCCGAAGAACGGAGATGGGTTCGGAGAGAGCGTGTTTAATTACGCAGTCGATGTGCACTTGTTTTTATTTCTGCCTTTTTGTAAAAGAACCGGTGCTTCTGAAAGTATAGTCGCAAGAGAAATCCGATGTTGGTCTTGGCAAACGTTTTGGTGAGCGCCACGCTAATATGGTGCTCGTTGACTTTTATAGGCGATAGTACGGTGTGTGTACAGTGCATTTGTTATTTACGAGGGCCAGTTTTTGTCAGTACCGATGCCATGTTTGTAGAGAATTGTTACCGGTTATTTGTAATTCAGTTTTGGGAGCTCCAAGTGCTCTGCGTGGTTACTTCAAGGTACTCATTCTTCATTCCGGATTGGCTTGTGGCCAAAATATCCCCTGTATCTCAGACATATACTAAGGATGGCCTTTGCATCTAAGTAGTGAGATGATTTATACAGCGTCCAGTGGCACCTTCACTCAAACTAGATGGGTGAAAGGACCCCTTCCGAGGCCTCGGACGCTGCAGTGCCTGGGACATTGATTTTTAAATGAAGTAGGCTTGCCCAGCACCTTTACCATCCTGACAGCTTAGGTGGCCTAGTCCACAGTAAAGACAAGTCAAACAAGCCGCGGATTTCCTCACGATGTTTTCCTTCACCGTTAGCGAGTCGTATTGCTACTATAACTTCACAAATGTACATAACGTAGAAAACAAAGTCATAGGTACATGCCCGCACTAGGAATCGAACCCGGGTCTCTCGCTTCCGGGTACAATGTTCTACCCACTAGGCTACCACCGCTTAAATTGGTTTTTTATGGTGCATAAAAAGAAAGAAATTACACAGATATTTCTTAACCTAAGAGTAGGTACATACGGCAGCCTTATCACTAAAAGGGATCTCTTCCAGACAAACTTTCAAACTTTGCAGGTCGAAGAAGGAGACTTCGAGGTATGAACCAAAATAAAATAACTCCTTTCCCTGAGATGTTTGTTCATTGAAGTAAATTTTGCAATTAGAATTAAAATGGCTACGTTTTCATTATTAGGAATTTATTAAGAAATAATTTGGAAGTTGAAAAAAAAAGGTCGATGCATTTCTTTACTCCAAAATAAGGATTTATTCTGCAGTAATTATTCACATACAAAAGCGACCTGACATTTCCAAACAAAATAAATCAACTACATTTCAATTTAATGCAAATTTTCGTGTAAATATATCAAAAATGAACACCGCGAACGTCAATGTCATTTCGACGGCGATCGCGATGTATCATTGTCATGAAATATCGTTAACATTAAGACGTCTTCATGACCCACGTATGGTAATTGTCCGCTAATTTATTATCGCTAAAGGGATCAGGAGTATTAAGATATAGATTACTGTTGAGATCAGGACGTGATAAGTAGATATTTCATTAAGAGATGTCAATTATTTAGTGTGTATTGAAGAATCATAGAAAATTAAAAACCAGAGAGATTTTACTAAAATATTTCTTTATGCGAACAATGTAAAGCGTTGTTTTAAAACACGATTTTTCTAAAATGCGCTTTCCTTGTACATGAGGCTTTGCTTAGTGTTTTTTATGCCTTATGCTTTTAGTGTTTTTTAGGAATCATGTCTTCATGCCGGAGGTCGTGGGTTCGATTTCCACTGAGTGCCGCCATACAGTCTGAGTATTGTGATGTCCTTGTCTGGTTACCATAGCACAGGGTATCCTAGTTTGGGACCAGGATAAGTGATTGTGCTGTGTGGAAGTTATTACTATAATAAATAACATTATTAGGCATTTAGTTGTGGTCGCTATAGTTTGGTAGTTGTGGTAGCTAATGGGTTTGATCCCCGGCGCATGTACCAATGACTTTTTTTTCTAATTAACGTATATTTGTCCATTAATTTGTGGTCGCAACACCACTCGCAAACGTGAAGGTGAAAAGGTAGGTATTGTGAGGAACTGAGTTAAGGAAAAAAAAGTTATCTGAGAGTTCGATTGAACTGTCACGAAATATGTCAGCCTAGGTTACTTGTAACCTAGGTTACCAGGTAATTAATTAATTTAATTTGAGATACAATTAATTTAATATTGCCAGTAAATTATGTCTATGTCTAACAATAATTGTGAGTAAAAAATCCCGGTCAAGGGCATATAGTAATATTATAGATCCTTCTAGATATATACAGATATATTTATGACGTTGTTGTAGCAACCACTCTTTAACTCTGAAGAAAAACATCGTGAGGAAACCTGAGTCCCTGAGGTGTTTACATACCTCAGCGCTTGAAATTGCCAATCCGCGGTGGGCACGCGAGGTAATTAAGCCCGGACTCTCCCTGAGAGAAGGCCTATGCCCTGCAGCGGGGCGTATAATAGGCTACATAAAAAAAGTTATAGTTTGATAGTGTGAGCATGCAAGTATCAGACAAAACTGCACTAAAATCTTGTACACACAACATGGAAGTACTGGAGCTTTCGGCACCGAAGATGAAGAACCTTTACATTTAAGACTTGTGACTCCTCAATAGAGTCGAATTCAGATTGTCATTTTAAAGATCGACGATGCGCAGTCCGAACGAACAGCGCCTTAAAAACGCGAACTGATTAAAATTCAGAATTTAAAAAGCGCTTAAACGTTGCGGACAAAATCGCCAGTGACAAAATATCCCTGTCTTCATTGCCAAAACAGGGTGACCGAGAAAAAAACTAAAGAAGATCGTGAAAACACGACGGCAGCCAGTGCCTTTCTACCTAGAGATATTTTCACTGGATATTCGCACTTTTTGTTTCATACAAGCACGTATGTTGTAGCTTGGGGTTTCAAATTAATAGTAGCTTGACAAAAACAAAGGATAATATTAATTTATTTATTTTACTTGCAATATGGTTTCATTGAACCCTTTATTTGTACATCATCATCATCATCAGCCATTTCACGCCCACTGCAGAACATAGGCCTCCCTCATGGTTCTCGTAGCTTCCCGGACTTGTGCCGCCAGCATCCAGCGACTCCCCGCCACCGTAACCAGGTCGTCGGGTCATCTGGTGGGGTCCTGCCCACGCTATACACAATAACTAATTTACTTTAAAAAATCATATCATAAGATTACTGACGGCGGACTTGAACTGTCTCCAATAGATCTAGACGTAAAAGATATTTTCACGTGCAAAAACATGCTGTAGTCTCTAAAATGCGGGCAAAGCCAGGCACGGACTTTAGTCAGTACTTAAGCGCTGCGCACACATAACCGTGGCATCTTCAATTCGCCGGCAATCGAAGACACCTCGGCATTTAATCGAGCAAACCCGATTCGCCATACAGGATGATTTATTGCTGTGACACGTCTTTTTTGCCTCCCCGCGCGCTCGCGGAAACAATTTCGAATCATTTATACTGGCCGCCTGTACGGTGCGGCCATATTCGTCGGCGTAAAGGCCTGAGTGCACAGGGCATATGTGCTGGGATGATGAGTAAAGAAGAGTAGAGAATACTTTGAGAAGATTTTTACTAACTTTTGAGGCGCACTTTGCGCTCTTTCTGTATAGTGAACGAAACTAAGCTGTCACGCTCGGGTCAGTGACGCTGAATTGAATATGCGCTATGTCACCAGAGCTCGGTAGATGAGCAAAGAAAAGTAGAGAATACTCTGAGAAGAGTTTTATTTACTTTTTGAGGCGCAATTTGCGCTCTTTCTGGATAGTGAACGAAACTAAACCATCACGCTTGGGTCAGGAACGCTGAATTGGACGAACTCGGTTCCATTCGGTCGGTGACGTTCAACTTTAGAAAATAAGTTTTCACTTCTATCATCTAGTTTTAAGCGTTTGTGGTAAGAAATCTATAACAATCATTAGTTGTTGCATGCACGCACGCCAGTTTCGAGTTCTTTTTATCTCGTCCTTTCTAATACATCCCCTATTTGGTCGAATGGTGAAGGAGATCTGTCAGGATAGTGGCAAGTGGAAGACCCTAGCCTCTGTCTACCCCTCCGGGATACAGGCGTGAGTTTATGTTATGTTTTGTGGTTTGAAATCTAAAAGTTCAATTCAATACAAATCAAATTCAATTATTGTCGTGCAATAAAATTGGTACGTTCATGTGATATGTAAAGAATATTCTGATCAGCGAGGAAAACTTTGAAATCGCAAAAAGAAATACTAACCAAAGTTTACTTTATTAAGCTCCTTTAATATGGAAAAGCTGATAATTTTTTTGTTACATCGAAATATTTTTTAAAACTGGTGGAACGTTTCCACCGAGCCCGTGAATGAAGGAAACTTTCAGGGTAACCTTTTTTTATAAGTATAAATACTTACCCTCATATTTCATAGATATAGATAGAAAATCTTGAGCAAAGAAAAACGAAGAGGTATAAGAGATGTCAGGGATATTGCAGGAACAGTGTACACAGGCCCTTAAACGCTCTTTGTATTTGAGTGTAAAGTGTAACCTGTAATTTAGGTAAAATCTTCTCTTTAGATGGCTGCGTGGGTGAAACATGTATATGGTAATTAAACGAACATGGGATCTTTGTAAATGGCTCTTCTGGGCTTTCGCAAAATAATAACTTTACAATCAAGAAAGGATAGTATTAAAACACTATCAATATAGCATTAAAAGCACCGACTTACCAACCACCACTTAATGAATCAATTAGACAAACGATTACAGCTAAATACACGAAAGTGACAAAAACCGCGTCCATCCCAAAGAAAAAAAGGCTCATTTCCGTCCCAAATACAGCAGCCGTTCGGGCAAAATTTTCGCGGCCGCGCGCGCAGTGTTCCGTCGAAACGCGTATTAATTTTCATGAGCCGCGCCGCAAAGGGCGTGCTCTAGTTTTTTTGCCCGCCAGTGGACGCCGCGGCGCACTGTTCCCCGAGTTCGATGCTCGTAAACTTTTATAGCGCCTGTCAGTCAAGGGAGGCGGCTGCCACGGAAGTAGAGGGAACCGTCGTCGGGGGCGGCTGGATGAGGATGGCCGGGGACAGAGATAATTGATGCGTCGGCCGGTTGGATGGTTGGTTGGTTGTTCGATTGGCGAGTATAGACTAGGCCCTTCTGTTTCTAGCAAGCAAAAATTTTAAGACTGTAACCAGACTACGGAATTAACTAGTTTTTGCAAAATTGATATACAGAACTGCTTATAGGTGGCGCTTCATAAACTCAAACTTCAAATTTGTTTTTTGACACATGGTAAGGAGACACTAAAGTATCTTCGATATTATTTTAGTATTTACATAAATATTTCAAAATCACAGTAAAATGCAACCAAAGCGTTACAATATTTTAAGTGATCTCTATAATATTAAATTAAATGGAATACTTTCCTTTTAAAATATTTTAAATTGCTCTCGCAACTCTAGTCTAGCGCGGAAGTAGGTAAGTTAAAAATCGCTCACTGCATGGCACTCAAAAAATCGTAAGTTTCTTTGCAGATTGCACTGAGTTATGACAGCTATGTCCGTCCAAACTGCACTGCGTTTACTTGACATTACTCTACAAAAATATCCTTGCCTTCCACACAGATAAAATCTACCTTAACGCCTCGGTATACGGGTTAAAAATATTGCATAAATTGTTAGAAGCTGGTTGGTATTTCCGATATGCTTTATTGACGCGTATTGGGAAGTCAGAACGGGGTTGCGAGCCGAAAAGAACGCATTACGTGTGCAGAGATGTAATTACAATATTATGGCGGATTAATGGTCTGTTGCGAAGTGTGGTTTATATTTCTCTTTGGTGCTTAAAGAGCCAGTAGCAGTTTAATTGAATGGGGCCTCATGTGTTGTAGTTGCCTATTACGTTCATTATTTTTACACACACTCGGACTCGCGCACGAAGGGTTCCGTAGCATCTACAACACCTATCTATCTATACAACATTTTAATATTTCAAGCGTCTACCTATTGCCGTTATTAATATGAAGCAAAAAACGACAAAATAATCACGTTTCTTGTATGGGAGCCTCCCTAATTTTTTTTTTTCTGTTTTTAGTATTTATTTAGTAGTAGTATTTGTCGTTATAGCGGCAACGAAAATACATCAGAATCATCAATCTTCGAAATACGAGTATCTTTGCAATTTCTCTTTTTATGTACAATACAATTTTCTCTATCTATGTATCTTCTCTGAAAATTTCAACTGTCTAACTATCACGGTTCATGACATAAAACCTGGTGACAGACGAACGGACGGACAGCGGAGTCTTAGTAATAGGGTGCCTTACCCTTTGGGTACGGAACCCTAATAAACGACCAATTAGAGGATTTATTAGCAAAGGTGTCCAAATTCGAGTCTGTTACTTACGTGTTCCCACTGCTGGGTCACCAGCCTCCTATCTGAGTTTAAACATGTATAATTTAGCTAGTCCCGTTCCCCAATAGAAAATATTGCTAAGTTAATTTAGTTCTAAGAAATGTCACTAGATGGCGTTAGACGTCTTTTAAAACGCGGTATCGTTGCCTTTTACGTTCCCTTATATAGGAGTGACATGATCTAATAAACCGTCTTTTGTTCGTGTGGTCAAGTGAGTTTCATTCTACATCCTCAAGCGACATCTGGTGCCGAAACCCGGGAGAAAAGGAAAAGGACTTGTAAAATCGTGAGTAAAGTGAACTAAAAGTGAAGTGAAAAAACTTAAGTGTTGAGTGAATTTAGAACTTAGCAAAATTTGAGAAATGAGAAGTGTTAAAAGACTTAGAATATTTGGTGAAATTTCTGGGACTTAGAGAAATTTGCGGAATTTCTTGAACTTAGAAAATTTTCAACTTCATCGACTTAGCCGATTTGAAGTTTCTGGGACTTGTAAAAATTTTCGACGTGTATATACTTAGTGTAATTGGTGGTGTTTTGTGGACTGTTTTGACGGCTTCATTAACTTAGCCGTTTACATTCTATGTTGGGTAGAACTTTATATGATACAGTAATGCAACTGATTGAGAACTGAACTTTACTATTGAGTCAAATATTTAATTCAACATCAAAATGGAGAACCTTATACTTCAACAAAAGGAGTTAGAACAGCGTATTGTATCCGGTTACAGTAACTACAAAAAGTCACCCAGAGATAGAATCACAAGTGCATATATTGAAACAAGAATCGGAATTTTGGAAAATGCGTGGAAAGGATTTGTTGACAATCATTACAATTTGGTTGGAGCTATAGAAGTTGTCGAGCGATCCAAGTTTCCATACTTTACACAAGATCATTATAATTCCTGCGAGGAGACTTACATGGAATACAAAACCAAGTTAATGATGGATCTTAAAACCCGTAAAGGTGGTGATGCGTCTGGTGGTTCGTCATCGAATACTACCCCGAAAAACGAGTTAGCAAGTTGTGAAGTAAGACTACCTCAAATACAACTACCTAAATTCTCCGGCGGTTATGATGAATGGCAGACATTTCATGATATGTTTCAGTCACTAATCCACAAAAACGAAGGTTTAAGCGCAGTACAAAAACTGCATTATTTGAAAAGCAGTTTATTTGGAGAAGCTGAGAATTTACTGAAAAATCTTCCCACTACAG
Source organism: Yponomeuta cagnagella (assembly GCA_947310995.1). Taxonomy (NCBI): domain Eukaryota; kingdom Metazoa; phylum Arthropoda; class Insecta; order Lepidoptera; family Yponomeutidae; genus Yponomeuta; species Yponomeuta cagnagella. The sequence continues at coordinate 17,968,725 of OX371277.1, forward strand.
ACACCAATTACGAAGAGGCCTGGAAACAGCTTAATGCGAGATATAGTAACAAGAGATATAACTGCAACGAGGTGATGAAGCGTCTGTTTTCGCAGAAGACTCTCAGCACAGAGTCAGCTAATGGGACCAAGCAGCTATTGGATACAACGTCAGCCTGTCTTAAGGCGTTCGAGAATTTGGCGATTGATACGAAATCTTGGGATGCAATCATCAATTATTTAATTGTGTCCAAACTTGATCAGGAGTCTCGCAAACTGTGGGAGCTTCAGGTGAGTCAAACAGAACCGAGTGACTTACCAACGTGGGACCAATTAAAGAAGTTTTTAGAGACAAGATTTCGCACACTGGAAATGATCGAAGGTGTAAAGCCGCCGCCCAAGGTATCCAACAGCACCAACCCGAAAACAACTGTAAAACAGAATAAATCATTTCATGCGTCTATTAATGAGGAGAAAAAGACTACTAGCGCTTGTGTGATGTGTGAGGGACAGCATTGGATTCATCAATGCAAGCAATTTAGCAAACTGACTGCAGAGCAAAGATCCGAGTTTGTACAATCAAAAAACCTGTGCTTTAATTGTTTAGCACCTTCACATTCTGTGAAAAGTTGTCGTCAATCAACGAGTTGTCGTCGATGTGGTAAGAGACACCATACTTTACTGCACTTTGAGAGAGTCAATCAAAACCCACCGGCTTCAACCAGTAACGAGAGAGAGACTGACCCACCACCGAGCAACGAGCCTGAGAAGAGAGTCGTAGCCCACTTCGCCCACGAGAGTCATCAAAACCATGTTCTGCTAGCGACGGCACTGGTTAAAGTTCAATCAGCGAGTGGCTACTCACAAACAGTTCGAGCATTAATAGATCAAGGATCCGAGGCTTCATTCGTGACCGAGTCAACAGCACAGTCTTTGGGTCTTAAGCGAGTTACTATTAATGGTGTTGTATCTGGAGTAGGTGAGGGTATTATGAGAACTAAAAACATTGTAACTTTTCAATTAGAGTCTATTCACAACCCTCAATTTTCTATTCCTGTCAATGCATATGTGTTAAAAAATCTAACTTCATTTCTTCCATCAAAAAACACACCCATCTTGGAATGGCCAGATATTGAGCATTTGGCACTGGCTGATCCAAATTACGGTTCACCTGGTAGGATTGATGTCATATTAGGTGTAGATGTTCACAGTGAGATTATATTACAGGGTCTTCTTAAGCATCCATCTCTGAGAGGTCCAATTGCACAAAATACACAATTGGGATGGATTTTGTCTGGTAGAGTGAGCGGAGAGTCAACTTCAGTGGAGAGAGGTGTGGTGAGTTTACACATCAGAGTTAAGGAGGATCAACTGCTGAAGCAATTTTGGGAGATTGAACGAGAACCAGATCAAATAGAGAAGAAGATGACCAAAGAGGAGATACGGTGTGAAGAAATTTATGAGGAGACAACAAAACGAGACGAAACAGGACGATACATTGTGAGACTTCCTTTTAAAGGACCACACCCTGAGTGCCTTCAGGGACAATCTAAAAGGATAGCGATGAGGAGATTCACTTATCTTGAGAGAAGGCTTATGAAAAATCCTAAGCTTCATGACGAGTATCAAAAGGTGATTGATGATTATATCACTCAACAGCATATGGTGGAGATTACAGATCCAGCACAAATATCTGACCCAGAAGTTGTTTACCTCCCACACCATGCTGTGGTGCGGGAAGACAAGGAGACGACTAAGGTCAGGGTCGTATTTGATGCATCGTGTAAGGGTGTAAACAATGTGTCACTAAATGACAACCTGCTTGTGGGTCCAAAACTGCAGCAGGATCTGCGCCATATTTTGATGAGATGGAGGTGTCATCCCATCTGTGTGGTGGCTGATTTAGTACAGATGTATCGCCAAGTTCGTGTACAAGAAAGCGATACAGAGTTCCAGAGAATTTTGTGGCGTTCAAATCCCAACGATCCCATCCAACATTTTCGTTTGTTGAGACTCACTTTTGGAACCGCTTGTGCGCCGTATTTGGCGGTGAAAAGTCTTCAGCAAGTGGCCAAAGATGAACAATCCAAATTTCCTTTAGCTTCAAATATCACCATAAATGATTTTTATATGGATGACGTGCTGACAGGGTGTGAGACATATGAGGAAGCTATAGAGATTTACGAGCAACTTCATTCGCTAATGAGAGCTGGTGGATTCTGTCTTCAAAAGTGGAGCAGCAATAGTGATGAGTTTTTGCAATACATTAAGACGGAAAATCAACGGTCAGAATCAGTCATTTTCAAATCAAACGACACGATCAAGGTGTTGGGAATCACTTGGAACAAAACAAAGGATAGTTTCGAATATTCTCTTCAGTTACCAGAGACACAAGAGAATGTCACAAAACGACAGGTGTTGTCAGAGATTGCCAGATTGTATGATCCTATGGGCTGGATCGCGCCAGTTATTTTCACAGGCAAAGTATTTATACAAAGGCTTTGGAAGTCTGGTTTAGAGTGGGATCAGACACTTACACCATACTTGAAGGCAGAGTGGTTTCAATTCAAAAGTGAGCTTCCAAGTGTGCAAAATATTATTGTTCCAAGGTGGTTACAAACTAAGAGAGACTGTCAGACTGAACTTCACGCTTTTGCAGATGCCTCACAAGATGGATATGCAGCTGCTGTCTATATAAAGGCTAAAGACGCAGAAGGCAAGATCACAGTCAATTTAGTTACAGCTAAAACCAAGGTAGCGCCGGTCGAGAAAGAAATCTCCATACCTCGCATGGAGTTGTGTGCAGCGCTGTTAGCAACTAAATTGGCATATGAAGTGTGTCAGATTTTGCACATCCCTAAGGAGAATGTTTCAATGTGGTCAGACAGCACTGTTGTTTTGGCATGGATTGGTGGAGAACCACATCGTTGGTCCACGTTTGTCAGTAATCGAGTCTCGGAGATACTAACTATGGTGGAAAGAGATCAGTGGAGCCACGTCGCTACAAATGAAAACCCAGCCGATTGTGCGTCACGAGGCCTTTCTGCTGCAGATTTAGTAACGCATGAGTTGTGGTGGCATGGCCCCATTTGGCTACAGTGTCACGATTATGACGTCATAAATTGTCAAGAGTTCACAACAAATGAGGAGGAGAGGCAGATCAAGGCCTTAACTACAACAGTAGACATAAAAGAGGATTTTATTTGGACTAGGTTCTCCAATTTGAACCGATTGTTGAGAGTGTTGTCATACTGTCGAAGAATACTGAAGACAAGTGAATTTAAAGCTAAGCCGATCACAGGAGAAGAGATGAATCAGATCCTTCAGATCTGTATTAAGGAAACACAGATGCTGTATTTCGCGGAGGAGATAAAATCTCTACAGTCACGTGGTCAGGTCCCCAAGAAAAGTCAGCTCCACACTCTTTGCCCGATTCTAGATGAGAACGGTGTTCTAAGAGTAGGTGGACGCATTCAAGAGGCTCAAGTGAAGTTCGACACAAAGCATCCTATAATTATGCCTGGTGAGTGTCATCTCACTAGTTTGATAGTTAAAGATGCTCACATGAGAACACTTCATGGGGGCCCCCAAATTATGTTGAATTTGTTAAGATCCAAATACTGGATCATACACGCCAGAAACCTGGCAAAGAAATGCTATCGGACTTGTGCAAAATGTGTGAGATATTCGCAACAAAACAACACTCAAATGATGGGCCGTTTACCGGCGGACAGAGTTAAACCTACGAGACCTTTCAAAATATCTGGAGTGGACTTTACAGGACATATTAACATACGATTTTCACCTGGACGAGGCTCTAAATCCTACAAAGGCTATATTTGCCTTTTCGTGTGCATGATATCGAAGGCAGTTCATTTAGAGGCGGTATCAGATTTGACCTCTCAAGGATTTATAGCCGCGTTCAGGAGATTTGTGTCGAGAAGAGGTCACTGTAAGACCCTTTACAGTGACAATGGCACTAACTTTGTTGGAGCTGATAAAGAGTTAAAGGAGATGTTTAATAGTGCCGTATCACAGCTTCCTGACGAAATCACTAACTTGCTTACTAACGAAGGAACAACTTGGAGTTTTATACCTCCCCATTCACCCAATTTCGGAGGTTTGTGGGAGGCCGGAGTTCGCTCGACCAAGACTCATTTGAAACGAGTTATAGGGGACTCTACACTTACATTTGAAGAGCTGGCGACGGTGCTAACGCAGGTTGAGGCGTGCCTAAACTCTCGTCCATTATCTTATCTGAGTGACAACCCAGACGATCCGTTGCCGTTGACGCCCGGCCACTTTTTAGTTGGTGAGCCTTTGATTCTAATTCCAGACGTGTATTATACAGAGAAAGGTGTGACTGGGCTTCAGAGATGGAAGCTTACACAGAAGATGGTGTGTGATTTTTGGAGGAAGTGGTCTGATGAATATTTAGTAACATTAAACCAACGTTATAAATGGACTACTAAGAAAACTGATTTCGATGTGAACGATATTGTCATTATAAAAGATCATAATTTACCCCCTGCTAAATGGCTGTTAGGTCGTATTGTAGAGAAACACCCTGGGAAAGATAACTTGACCAGAGTTGTCACTATCAAAACTAAAAATGGATTATGTAAGCGACCTTGTAATAAACTATGTATTTTGCCTAAAGAATAAGAGTTGTTTTCTATGAGTTAGTATGTATCCGTACTGATAATCTTTGCTAACATTGTTTGTTACGGTGGGCGGTAGTTAATAAGAGTTATTGTGTTCTTTTCTTTATTGTAGTCGTTTAAGTTGAGCTACTTTACTTTCCTATGTTTAAAAATTTGTTTGCGCTACATGTTCTGTGCATGATAGTTAAAGTCGAGAGTGAGAGTTTTTCTTGTATTTATATTAAGGAGAATAGTTTTCATTTTTTGTTGTTTTAACAGAGTTTATTAGAGTTTTACTGTTTGTTTGCTATTCACTCCTGTATTAAAGAACGAGGTTCTTTGGTGGGCGGGATGTCCAAATTCGAGTCTGTTACTTACGTGTTCCCACTGCTGGGTCACCAGCCTCCTATCTGAGTTTAAACATGTATAATTTAGCTAGTCCCGTTCCCCAATAGAAAATATTGCTAAGTTAATTTAGTTCTAAGAAATGTCACTAGATGGCGTTAGACGTCTTTTAAAACGCGGTATCGTTGCCTTTTACGTTCCCTTATATAGGAGTGACATGATCTAATAAACCGTCTTTTGTTCGTGTGGTCAAGTGAGTTTCATTCTACATCCTCAAGCGACAAAAGGGCAAGATAAAAAGTACCCGAAACCAGCGTGCGTGTATGCAACGACTGATTCATGTTGGGTTTGTTAGTTAGATAGATAAATAGATGAAGGACACTTTATTGCACAACCAGAAGAAATAATTACAAATGGTCTCTTATACCTAAGTAGTGGTATACAATTGGAGGGTCTTATCGCTTAGAGCAATCTCTTCCAGACAACCTTTGGATGGAGTGGATTGCAGAAAGAATATAGTGTGTAGATGAATTAATGAATGAATTAATGTATGATTTATTGCCACAAACAAACGTGCTTAGATACAATAATTAAAAAATGGATGGATGGACATAAATGAGAGAATCTGAAATATAATGGTATGTGAGTAACAATGGTGAAATGTACCGATGGTGAAAGATTACAAGGATATAAATATTTATATAATTTAATTATAAGTACTTAATAATCTTATAATCTTTCACACCCTCAGCATAATGGTGAGTCAGATGCCCTTTGTGGCAACTTTGACACAGCACAGGATGCACTCTGACGCTCTGACTTTGTCTTGTTTTATGTTGTATTTATGTGACTTGTTTTTCCTTTGTACTTGTTAATGTTACTTGTTATGCCCTTTTTTCTTGTGATTTATTTATTTATTTTTATTTACATAAATATTGCAACATGACAGTAATTAGGTACACCAAAGCGTTACAATATTTTAACTGAGCACTACCTATCAAACATGTTATGTTAATTTGTACCAATTAAAGTCCTTCTTCTTCTTCTTCTTCTTCACATATTACATGTAAGGGAGTTTATGCACGGGCGGTACATTGCGAACGACAGGGCCAACTGCAGCCGTCGACACTCGTCGACGGCACTCGCCAACATGTCGGTTGAAAAACCGCATCGACGCGTCGGTGGCAGTTGCCGAAATCCATAAGCAGCCTATATACTTGCCACTGTAGGCCACAGGCCTTCTCTCAGGGAGAGAGTATGGGCTTAATCACCACGCGTGCCCACCACGGATTGGCGATTGCAAGCGTTGAAGTATGTGAATAGTTCAGACACTCAGGTTTCCTCACGATGTTTTCCTTCACTGTTAGCGAGTAGTATTGCTACTATAACTTCACAAATGTACATAACTTAAAAAACAAAGTCATAGGTCCTTGCCCGCACTGGGAATCGAACCTGGGTCTCTCGCTTCCGATTCCAATGTTCTATCCACTAGGCTACCACCGCTTTTAATTTGTTTTTATTGAAAAATTTCACATCAAATCAGAATATTTTAATAAAAGTAACACAAAAACTACGACTTTTTTAGACGTTAAACTCGGTGACCATGCCAAAATTTAGATCAATTTGGACAAAAAGTCGACAAAAACCTGAGTAGGTTTCCTCACGATGGTTTCCTTCACCGTTAGCGAGTAGTATTGGTACTACAACTTCACAAATGTACATAACTTAGAAAATAAAGTCTTAGGTCCTTGCCCGCACTGGGAATCGAACCTGGGTCTCTCGCTTCCGGGCATGTCAGCGTCGAATATCCGCGTCGACGCCTGCCATTGACAGCAGTTGGTACTGTCGTTCGCAACGTGCCGCCCGTGCATTAGGGCCTTAAATGAAATTTTCTTTACGAGTACAATCATCAAGCCTATATAATATACGTCCCACTATATGGGACAGGTCTTCTCTCAGAGAGAGAGTATGGGCTTAATCGCCACGCGTGCCCATCGCGGATTGGCGATATCAAGCGCCGAGGTACGTGAATAGCTCAGAAACTCAGGCTTCCTTTGGGTTTTTCCTTCATTTTTAGGGCTCCGTAGGCCGACAAGGAACCCTTGTAGTTTCGCCATGTCTGTCTGTCTGTCCGTCCGCGGCTTAGCGCAAAGACCGGTAGTACTAGAACGCTGTGATTTGGTATGTGTACACATCTTTATCACGCTGAAAAAGTTAAAGAAAAATAAGTTGGTTTTTCTTTTATCGTACTTGAAAAGTGGGGATGCCTTTTTTCTCGTCTACCCCATCAAGCGGGGCATCGTTGGATTGGTCGATGAAAAATATTCGAAGACCATTTTTTGATTTAGGGTTCCGTTTGCGAAATATTAAGCTTTAAAGCGCAAGTTTTTGTCAGAGTAGGGCGCCCGCCCTCTCCTAGCTAAACGATTGATTGTAGAAACGTGAAAAAAATCAGGGTATTATCACATATAATGAAATTAAAAGGAAAAGTATCACGGCTAAGTAGCCTTACTAGTTAATGAGTAATAGGCAACCAACTTATAAAAGTAAAAATTTTGTACAAATTCCATTGAAAATGACATCGATGAAGTTGTTACTTGACTTGTTGACTCGCTTACGAGTCCAGTGTTCTACCCACTAGGATACCACCGCTCCTGGAGCAAGATGGATGCCTGAACATAAGCAGTCTCAACAGCTCCTTTGCTTTTCCTGTTGGATAAAAAGTGGTATTTGCAAGTACGATACCAACCTGGATAAAAAATAAAGATGTCACCATACGTATATTGATATCACGCGAACGCAAGCCGCTACCCGGAATGAAGTCAAAACGAGTTCGGTCACATGGCGAAAAGTTCAGTTGAATCGAGAAAAAACTATTGAAGATATTTATAAAGGCAAAGCTTTAATTACATAGCTACACTAGCAGGCGAGAATAAAGGCTCCAATACCTACAGATCACTGAAGTTACGTTCTGAATCTCTAGAACTCCCAATTTTCTCTCTGCGTGTTTAGATAATAATTCTAAATGCTTCAAGTTTTCAATTTTGGAAGATCTAATAGGGAATTTGCACTAATTTTTTTTTTAATAGAATAGGACGCGTCAAAACATAAATAAACGTGGTATTTTTTTTTCTCTGCGATTAATACTTTTTATAATAATAACGAGTCGAAAAGTCAATATAGTCACGTGGTGCTAAAACGCGCCACACAAATCGACCTTAGACTTAGACGTCACTCCCTAACGTAACGCTTATAATGTATGAAGCGTTTATAAATATTTGAGTTATGTTGTAAAAATTTTTTGTTATGCATGTACATCCTAAAAAGAAAACGCTCAGAATTCAATGACAAAACGAAATTTAATAAATTTTATTTTATTGGAGTAACTTTATTTTTCGCATTTCGAGTAAAAAAAATTTATTGTTTTATTTTTAATGTTTGTCTAGGTTTCTGTGCTGTTTCTATGGTATAAAAGCAAAGTCACTCCAATCTAAGTTAGATGCAAGTTCCCATTCTCCACATTATGTTGTTTGAGGTTGGATTTAAAGTTGACAGTGTCTAAAATGTAAGTACTTTATAGCAGTTTTTTTTATCCTATATACGTCCCACTGCAGAGCACAGGCCTTCTCTTAGAGAGAGAGAGTGGGCTTAATACTATGCGCGCCCACCGCGGATTGGCAATTTCAACACCTCAGACACTCAGGTTTCCTCACACGGTTTTCCTTCCCCGTTAGCGCGTGGTATTGCTACTATATCTATAACACAAAATGTACGTAACTTTTATAAACAAAGTTGGTACAGCCGGGATTCGAACCCACGGCCTCCCGAATGAGAAGCCGGCGTTCTACCTCTTCGCTACTACCGCTTAACTACATGCTATAGCAGTAATGACTACAATTTCAAGCAAAGCTGCATTGAAAAGTCAAACATATTATATAAATAGATAGAGAACACTTTTGCACAACCAGAAAAAAAGAATTAAAGTCAAAGTCAAAGTCAAAAATTTTTATTCACTATAAAACAAAATGTTTACTTAATGAACGTCAAAGCTGTTAGTTTGACAATTAATAGATTATGCGGAGAAGAAGCTAACAAAGAAACTCCACATTTATTCTTTTCATGGCTATGACTTCTTAAATCTAAGTAATGTCATACAATCACAGATAGAGATTGGAGTTCCAAAGAAACCAGAAAGGTATTGAAAGTTACATTACATTTTTATTGTACATGCACATTTTTAACTCCTTTTAGATTTTAGTTTTTTTTTTTTTTTTTTTTTTTTTTTTTTTTTTTTTTTTTTTTTTTTTTTTTTTTTCAAAAAACCGGCCAAGTGCGAGTTGGACTCGCGCACGAAGGGTTCCGTACCATTATCTATGCAACATTAGACACAATGATAAAAAAACGGCAAAAGAATCATTTTTGTTGTATGGGAGCCCCCCTTAAATAATTATTTTATTTTGTTTTTAGTATCTACTATTATAGCGGCAACAGAAATACATAATCTGTGAAAATTTCAGCTCTCTAGCTATCACGGTTCTTGAGATACAGCCTGGTGACAGACAGACGGACGGACGGACGGACAGACAGCGAAGTCTTAGTAATAGGGTCCCGTTTTTGCCCTTCGGGTACGGAACCCTAAAAATGGTCACCCTAATAATATCTTAGATACATACATGAACCCACGCTCGCATCTTAGAGAGGTGAAAAAAGACCACGATCTGCCGTCCACGCTATTATTTGACAGTTGTCTGCAATTGCCACTTCCATTGTAAGCGACTTGTATCTCAATCACAAGAAACTGCACGGAAACATCTATGGCCATTACGATTGCCATTGACGTTACACAGTTGGCCTGTTACCTCGCCAGCCGCCAATAAAAACTCGGCACAGCCAACCACGCAATGTCGCCAGAAAGTGCGCAATTAATTAAACAATTAATCAGCTAATTGCCTGACGATTTGCCCGTTTTTTAACGCTTATTCGCCTGCAATATTCGCGGTTTATTCCGGTCAATTTGTTCTTGGACGCACGAAATCTGGATCTGAACGAAACACTTGAACTGGTTTCGGATTTCTTCGGTTTTTGCTCGGTGAAAAATTGGCGTAGTTACATGGAGTTTGAATACCGTCGACACTTACGAAAAGGGGCAGGTTGATGGGACAAGATGCTTTTAGCATAAAAAGGCGCCGTGTAAGTCCTCAGTGAGAAGTGGAACCGGAGGAAAGTTCGAAAGTTTCTTATAGCTAAATACAGCTCGTGTGTACGTAATACAGGGTTATTTTTAAGGGGACAAATTTGAAAGCGCTGTAGAAAAAATGGGAATCACTTTAAAAATTAGCGGTGCTATATATAAAAACACGATTGCTTAAAACAGTCGATAAAGGCTCATTCAAATAGTCTGTAGTAAAAATTTTTCAAGGAAAACACGTAACTACAGATTATATAAACTGCCTCTGAGGAGTTCTTTACAGGAATCGTGTTCATAAATAAGGCCGTTAGGCTTTAACACGAATAAAACTATTAGTATTAGCTAATAGTAACAGCAAAGGGCAAGATAAAAAGTACCCGAAACCGGCGTGCGTCCATGCAACGACTAATGAATGTCGAGGAAGCGAAAGTGATCTGTCAGGATTAGCAAGTGGCAGTCCCTGGTCTCTGCCTATCCCTCTGGGATACAGGTGTGAGTTTATGTAATGTATGTATGTATTTATTATGTATTTAGTGTTTACCTAAAGAATGATAGCGGAAGTAGTGTCAATGTTATACCGGGCGGCATTTTAGTCACCTGACAAACTTTGAGGAATCTTTCTACTCGTCAATACAAACAACTTTTACTATGGGGCCAAACAAATCAGAGCAAAAAATAAATCAGCCGTTTCATACATTTGATGCAGTACTGCTTCTATCTTGGATATGGATCAGCTCATTTAATTTTTTGCTCTGATTTGTTTGGCCCCATAGTAAAAGCTATTTATATTTATGAGTAAAAAGCCCGTTTAAAGTTTGACTGTTGACTAAAACGCCACCCGGTATAACATTGACACTACTTCCGCTATCATTCTTTAGGTAACAGCCCGCCGTAAATGCCTTCTAAACACTTCTAAGAGACTGCAATCTAGATTGTACCCATCTACCCATCCCATTCAGCGAAATTTATCGCGGCCGTACTTAATACTATATTTTAGAGTTTTACTGGCTGCAATTACGTCGTGTGATACCATAAACATCAAGAATTTACTCGCCGATGGGAGCTTACTCCGGTATTGTTGTAAATTACTCGTACACCCAGTCGCGACCTTTAGTCCCGTAATAGTTGTTAAGTATCTAGGTTGTTGGGTTCAGGAGCCTAATTATGCGCACAGAATTCTGTCGGAATCCTGACAATAGCAATTAGAAGAAGAAGAAGAAAGACTTTTATTGGGACAAAATAACACATCACAAGAAAAAAGGCATAACAAGGAACATAAACAAATACAAAGGAAAACAAGTCACATAAATACAACATAATACAAGACAAAGTCAGAGTACATCCTGTTGGTGTGTCAAAGTTGCTACAAAGGGCATCTGACTCAGCATTGTGCTGAGGGTGTGAGCTCTCGTATTAGTATGAAATTTGATTAGATGATTGGAATCTTTCAGGTGTCCAAATTCGAGTCTGTTACTTACGTGTTCCCACTGCTGGGTCACCAGCCTCCTATCTGAGTTTAAACATGTATAATTTAGCTAGTCCCGTTCCCCAATAGAAAATATTGCTAAGTTAATTTAGTTCTAAGAAATGTCACTAGATGGCGTTAGACGTCTTTTAAAACGCGGTATCGTTGCCTTTTACGTTCCCTTATATAGGAGTGACATGATCTAATAAACCGTCTTTTGTTCGTGTGGTCAAGTGAGTTTCATTCTACATCCTCAAGCGACATCTGGTGCCGAAACCCGGGAGAAAAGGAAAAGGACTTGTAAAATCGTGAGTAAAGTGAACTAAAAGTGAAGTGAAAAAACTTAAGTGTTGAGTGAATTTAGAACTTAGCAAAATTTGAGAAATGAGAAGTGTTAAAAGACTTAGAATATTTGGTGAAATTTCTGGGACTTAGAGAAATTTGCGGAATTTCTTGAACTTAGAAAATTTTCAACTTCATCGACTTAGCCGATTTGAAGTTTCTGGGACTTGTAAAAATTTTCGACGTGTATATACTTAGTGTAATTGGTGGTGTTTTGTGGACTGTTTTGACGGCTTCATTAACTTAGCCGTTTACATTCTATGTTGGGTAGAACTTTATATGATACAGTAATGCAACTGATTGAGAACTGAACTTTACTATTGAGTCAAATATTTAATTCAACATCAAAATGGAGAACCTTATACTTCAACAAAAGGAGTTAGAACAGCGTATTGTATCCGGTTACAGTAACTACAAAAAGTCACCCAGAGATAGAATCACAAGTGCATATATTGAAACAAGAATCGGAATTTTGGAAAATGCGTGGAAAGGATTTGTTGACAATCATTACAATTTGGTTGGAGCTATAGAAGTTGTCGAGCGATCCAAGTTTCCATACTTTACACAAGATCATTATAATTCCTGCGAGGAGACTTACATGGAATACAAAACCAAGTTAATGATGGATCTTAAAACCCGTAAAGGTGGTGATGCGTCTGGTGGTTCGTCATCGAATACTACCCCGAAAAACGAGTTAGCAAGTTGTGAAGTAAGACTACCTCAAATACAACTACCTAAATTCTCCGGCGGTTATGATGAATGGCAGACATTTCATGATATGTTTCAGTCACTAATCCACAAAAACGAAGGTTTAAGCGCAGTACAAAAACTGCATTATTTGAAAAGCAGTTTATTTGGAGAAGCTGAGAATTTACTGAAAAATCTTCCCACTACAGACACCAATTACGAAGAGGCCTGGAAACAGCTTAATGCGAGATATAGTAACAAGAGATATAACTGCAACGAGGTGATGAAGCGTCTGTTTTCGCAGAAGACTCTCAGCACAGAGTCAGCTAATGGGACCAAGCAGCTATTGGATACAACGTCAGCCTGTCTTAAGGCGTTCGAGAATTTGGCGATTGATACGAAATCTTGGGATGCAATCATCAATTATTTAATTGTGTCCAAACTTGATCAGGAGTCTCGCAAACTGTGGGAGCTTCAGGTGAGTCAAACAGAACCGAGTGACTTACCAACGTGGGACCAATTAAAGAAGTTTTTAGAGACAAGATTTCGCACACTGGAAATGATCGAAGGTGTAAAGCCGCCGCCCAAGGTATCCAACAGCACCAACCCGAAAACAACTGTAAAACAGAATAAATCATTTCATGCGTCTATTAATGAGGAGAAAAAGACTACTAGCGCTTGTGTGATGTGTGAGGGACAGCATTGGATTCATCAATGCAAGCAATTTAGCAAACTGACTGCAGAGCAAAGATCCGAGTTTGTACAATCAAAAAACCTGTGCTTTAATTGTTTAGCACCTTCACATTCTGTGAAAAGTTGTCGTCAATCAACGAGTTGTCGTCGATGTGGTAAGAGACACCATACTTTACTGCACTTTGAGAGAGTCAATCAAAACCCACCGGCTTCAACCAGTAACGAGAGAGAGACTGACCCACCACCGAGCAACGAGCCTGAGAAGAGAGTCGTAGCCCACTTCGCCCACGAGAGTCATCAAAACCATGTTCTGCTAGCGACGGCACTGGTTAAAGTTCAATCAGCGAGTGGCTACTCACAAACAGTTCGAGCATTAATAGATCAAGGATCCGAGGCTTCATTCGTGACCGAGTCAACAGCACAGTCTTTGGGTCTTAAGCGAGTTACTATTAATGGTGTTGTATCTGGAGTAGGTGAGGGTATTATGAGAACTAAAAACATTGTAACTTTTCAATTAGAGTCTATTCACAACCCTCAATTTTCTATTCCTGTCAATGCATATGTGTTAAAAAATCTAACTTCATTTCTTCCATCAAAAAACACACCCATCTTGGAATGGCCAGATATTGAGCATTTGGCACTGGCTGATCCAAATTACGGTTCACCTGGTAGGATTGATGTCATATTAGGTGTAGATGTTCACAGTGAGATTATATTACAGGGTCTTCTTAAGCATCCATCTCTGAGAGGTCCAATTGCACAAAATACACAATTGGGATGGATTTTGTCTGGTAGAGTGAGCGGAGAGTCAACTTCAGTGGAGAGAGGTGTGGTGAGTTTACACATCAGAGTTAAGGAGGATCAACTGCTGAAGCAATTTTGGGAGATTGAACGAGAACCAGATCAAATAGAGAAGAAGATGACCAAAGAGGAGATACGGTGTGAAGAAATTTATGAGGAGACAACAAAACGAGACGAAACAGGACGATACATTGTGAGACTTCCTTTTAAAGGACCACACCCTGAGTGCCTTCAGGGACAATCTAAAAGGATAGCGATGAGGAGATTCACTTATCTTGAGAGAAGGCTTATGAAAAATCCTAAGCTTCATGACGAGTATCAAAAGGTGATTGATGATTATATCACTCAACAGCATATGGTGGAGATTACAGATCCAGCACAAATATCTGACCCAGAAGTTGTTTACCTCCCACACCATGCTGTGGTGCGGGAAGACAAGGAGACGACTAAGGTCAGGGTCGTATTTGATGCATCGTGTAAGGGTGTAAACAATGTGTCACTAAATGACAACCTGCTTGTGGGTCCAAAACTGCAGCAGGATCTGCGCCATATTTTGATGAGATGGAGGTGTCATCCCATCTGTGTGGTGGCTGATTTAGTACAGATGTATCGCCAAGTTCGTGTACAAGAAAGCGATACAGAGTTCCAGAGAATTTTGTGGCGTTCAAATCCCAACGATCCCATCCAACATTTTCGTTTGTTGAGACTCACTTTTGGAACCGCTTGTGCGCCGTATTTGGCGGTGAAAAGTCTTCAGCAAGTGGCCAAAGATGAACAATCCAAATTTCCTTTAGCTTCAAATATCACCATAAATGATTTTTATATGGATGACGTGCTGACAGGGTGTGAGACATATGAGGAAGCTATAGAGATTTACGAGCAACTTCATTCGCTAATGAGAGCTGGTGGATTCTGTCTTCAAAAGTGGAGCAGCAATAGTGATGAGTTTTTGCAATACATTAAGACGGAAAATCAACGGTCAGAATCAGTCATTTTCAAATCAAACGACACGATCAAGGTGTTGGGAATCACTTGGAACAAAACAAAGGATAGTTTCGAATATTCTCTTCAGTTACCAGAGACACAAGAGAATGTCACAAAACGACAGGTGTTGTCAGAGATTGCCAGATTGTATGATCCTATGGGCTGGATCGCGCCAGTTATTTTCACAGGCAAAGTATTTATACAAAGGCTTTGGAAGTCTGGTTTAGAGTGGGATCAGACACTTACACCATACTTGAAGGCAGAGTGGTTTCAATTCAAAAGTGAGCTTCCAAGTGTGCAAAATATTATTGTTCCAAGGTGGTTACAAACTAAGAGAGACTGTCAGACTGAACTTCACGCTTTTGCAGATGCCTCACAAGATGGATATGCAGCTGCTGTCTATATAAAGGCTAAAGACGCAGAAGGCAAGATCACAGTCAATTTAGTTACAGCTAAAACCAAGGTAGCGCCGGTCGAGAAAGAAATCTCCATACCTCGCATGGAGTTGTGTGCAGCGCTGTTAGCAACTAAATTGGCATATGAAGTGTGTCAGATTTTGCACATCCCTAAGGAGAATGTTTCAATGTGGTCAGACAGCACTGTTGTTTTGGCATGGATTGGTGGAGAACCACATCGTTGGTCCACGTTTGTCAGTAATCGAGTCTCGGAGATACTAACTATGGTGGAAAGAGATCAGTGGAGCCACGTCGCTACAAATGAAAACCCAGCCGATTGTGCGTCACGAGGCCTTTCTGCTGCAGATTTAGTAACGCATGAGTTGTGGTGGCATGGCCCCATTTGGCTACAGTGTCACGATTATGACGTCATAAATTGTCAAGAGTTCACAACAAATGAGGAGGAGAGGCAGATCAAGGCCTTAACTACAACAGTAGACATAAAAGAGGATTTTATTTGGACTAGGTTCTCCAATTTGAACCGATTGTTGAGAGTGTTGTCATACTGTCGAAGAATACTGAAGACAAGTGAATTTAAAGCTAAGCCGATCACAGGAGAAGAGATGAATCAGATCCTTCAGATCTGTATTAAGGAAACACAGATGCTGTATTTCGCGGAGGAGATAAAATCTCTACAGTCACGTGGTCAGGTCCCCAAGAAAAGTCAGCTCCACACTCTTTGCCCGATTCTAGATGAGAACGGTGTTCTAAGAGTAGGTGGACGCATTCAAGAGGCTCAAGTGAAGTTCGACACAAAGCATCCTATAATTATGCCTGGTGAGTGTCATCTCACTAGTTTGATAGTTAAAGATGCTCACATGAGAACACTTCATGGGGGCCCCCAAATTATGTTGAATTTGTTAAGATCCAAATACTGGATCATACACGCCAGAAACCTGGCAAAGAAATGCTATCGGACTTGTGCAAAATGTGTGAGATATTCGCAACAAAACAACACTCAAATGATGGGCCGTTTACCGGCGGACAGAGTTAAACCTACGAGACCTTTCAAAATATCTGGAGTGGACTTTACAGGACATATTAACATACGATTTTCACCTGGACGAGGCTCTAAATCCTACAAAGGCTATATTTGCCTTTTCGTGTGCATGATATCGAAGGCAGTTCATTTAGAGGCGGTATCAGATTTGACCTCTCAAGGATTTATAGCCGCGTTCAGGAGATTTGTGTCGAGAAGAGGTCACTGTAAGACCCTTTACAGTGACAATGGCACTAACTTTGTTGGAGCTGATAAAGAGTTAAAGGAGATGTTTAATAGTGCCGTATCACAGCTTCCTGACGAAATCACTAACTTGCTTACTAACGAAGGAACAACTTGGAGTTTTATACCTCCCCATTCACCCAATTTCGGAGGTTTGTGGGAGGCCGGAGTTCGCTCGACCAAGACTCATTTGAAACGAGTTATAGGGGACTCTACACTTACATTTGAAGAGCTGGCGACGGTGCTAACGCAGGTTGAGGCGTGCCTAAACTCTCGTCCATTATCTTATCTGAGTGACAACCCAGACGATCCGTTGCCGTTGACGCCCGGCCACTTTTTAGTTGGTGAGCCTTTGATTCTAATTCCAGACGTGTATTATACAGAGAAAGGTGTGACTGGGCTTCAGAGATGGAAGCTTACACAGAAGATGGTGTGTGATTTTTGGAGGAAGTGGTCTGATGAATATTTAGTAACATTAAACCAACGTTATAAATGGACTACTAAGAAAACTGATTTCGATGTGAACGATATTGTCATTATAAAAGATCATAATTTACCCCCTGCTAAATGGCTGTTAGGTCGTATTGTAGAGAAACACCCTGGGAAAGATAACTTGACCAGAGTTGTCACTATCAAAACTAAAAATGGATTATGTAAGCGACCTTGTAATAAACTATGTATTTTGCCTAAAGAATAAGAGTTGTTTTCTATGAGTTAGTATGTATCCGTACTGATAATCTTTGCTAACATTGTTTGTTACGGTGGGCGGTAGTTAATAAGAGTTATTGTGTTCTTTTCTTTATTGTAGTCGTTTAAGTTGAGCTACTTTACTTTCCTATGTTTAAAAATTTGTTTGCGCTACATGTTCTGTGCATGATAGTTAAAGTCGAGAGTGAGAGTTTTTCTTGTATTTATATTAAGGAGAATAGTTTTCATTTTTTGTTGTTTTAACAGAGTTTATTAGAGTTTTACTGTTTGTTTGCTATTCACTCCTGTATTAAAGAACGAGGTTCTTTGGTGGGCGGGATGTCCAAATTCGAGTCTGTTACTTACGTGTTCCCACTGCTGGGTCACCAGCCTCCTATCTGAGTTTAAACATGTATAATTTAGCTAGTCCCGTTCCCCAATAGAAAATATTGCTAAGTTAATTTAGTTCTAAGAAATGTCACTAGATGGCGTTAGACGTCTTTTAAAACGCGGTATCGTTGCCTTTTACGTTCCCTTATATAGGAGTGACATGATCTAATAAACCGTCTTTTGTTCGTGTGGTCAAGTGAGTTTCATTCTACATCCTCAAGCGACACAGGAGCTGGTGTTTTGTCAGTGCAGACAGAGTAGTTCTTATGAGTAGTGATTATTAAATATTTTTCTACTACAAATTATATTTCGGCATACAAAACTGCGAAGGTGATTTGTATAAAGTTTTACAAGAGACACTAAAACCTTTAGAAATCATATCGTCGTACACATATACTACAAAATCGAAATAATAGTTTTAGACGAACTAAAACCATCCGTATGGCGCCGGATACGGATGCTATTCTTATAGCGTCACTCCATTTCCTTCCGTGGATGTCGTAGAAGGCGACTAAGGAAATCAAATACCAGAAGATGGGCAGCAGCGTCTTCCTGAGAATACTGCGATCGCCAACCCGCCTGCCAAGCGCGGCGATTATGGCAAAACCCTTCATGGTTATGAAAACCACGAAGGAGGCCTATGTCCTGCAATAAGCGTCGAGTGGCTGATGATGATGAAACCATTTTAGTCTAAAACCCATTATTTCAAAATTTGTATGATTTGTAAAGTTTTTAGTGTCTCCTGTAAAATTTGATAAAACTCACGTTCGCGGTTTTGGATGCCGAACGACGAACGCCGAATGTGATCTTTTTTTTCTAAGTTACGTTCATTTGTGAAGAGGTTTCATAGAATCGTGGCAAGTAGCAAACACCGGCCTCTGCCCACCCCTCCGGGATAAAGGCTTGAGTTTATGTAATGTACATTTGTGAATTTGTAGTGGCAATAGCACTCGCTGGCTGGGAAGGAAAACATCGAGAGGAAACCCGAGTGTCCGAGGGGTTCACATACATAAGCGCTTGAAACCGCCAATCTGCGCTAGACGTGCGACGTGCGTGGTGATTAAGCCCAGACTCTCTCTCCCTCTGAGAGGAGGCCTGCGCCTTGTAGTGGGAGCCAAATAAGCTGCTTATGTAATGTTTGTAACGTAATTCGAAGAATAAATATTATCAGAGTTTTTAACCTAAAAATCAATCTTGCTGAATGAACATTTCTGCAATATTGAATTTGCACGTAACTGTATGATCCACCCACATCGTCATACTTTTGGGGTCCCGTGAGAGGAAAAATCAGTGCGTCCTACCCGTCATGACATACGGGGCCGAGACGTGGACACTCACGGTTCGACTAGTCCACCAATTTAAAGTCACTCAGCGAGCTATGGAGAGAGCTATGCTAGGTGTTTCTCTGCGGGATGGAATCCGAAACGAAGTAATTCGCCAGAGAACCAAAGTGATCGACATAGCTGAACGGATTAGCAAACTGAAGTGGCAGTGGGCTGGTCATATCTGCCGCAGGACCGATAACCGTTGGGGAAGACTGGTCCTAGAGTGGAGACCGCGAATCGGCAAACGTAGCGTAGGACGCCCTGTGACCAGGTGGAGCGACGACATTCGCAAAGCGGTGGGCAGTGACTGGGAAAGAAGAGCCTTAGATCGAGCTCAGTGGCGTGTCTTGGGAGAGGCCTATGTCCAGCAGTGGACTGACACCGGCTGATGATGATGATGATGATGAGAGGAAAAATGAACTTTTACGGAAAATATTTTGCCTTATTATAAAATGAAAAAAACTTTATTTAGAAAAGGGTTAAAAGAGTGGTTACTGGCTCCCAAACTAGGATTCCCTGTGCTATAGGTAGCCATTTTCTCCTACTAAGAGGTTATGCGGGTCTGTGAACTGCAATATTGAATTGCTACTGTAACTTCACAAAATGTACATAACTTAGAAAACTAGGTAGTCATAGGTACATGCCCGTACATAATTTCGTAATAATATCTCATATTTTGAACAAATAAACGTATAAAAGCAATTTTTTCATCTTATTAAAAGCTCCCTCACAGCGTGCGCTCCGCTCATACTTCACACCTTTCCTTAGCAACTCATATAATGGTTTGAGAATTGTGTCTGTGAGAAACTAGTCTGACTCGCACTTAGCCGGTTTTTTTTAAAAGGTAGTTACACATAATACATTTGTTTTAATAGCCTCCTCAATCCTGACCTTGAAAATAACAATTGAAGACCATTGTTATTTTCAAGGTCAGGACTGAGGAGGATAGTTCTATTTAAATATAAACATAAACATTTACATGCACATACATTTCTGTCTACTATCAAGGACATAGAATCAGTTTTCCCCGAATAAATATTGTAATTTTACGATGGTTACTTGGTGAAAGATAAATCACCAAGTACCCATCGCAAAATTACAGTTACACCCATTTTAAAAATTCAAATAAAATCATTATTTACTACACAAACAAAATGTTTAACTTAACGAACGTCAAATTTGTTAATTTCATAATCATAAGATCTCATTATCCTTGTCCACCTTACATGTTAGCTATTCTCTCGCGAATCTGCCGTTGAAATAACAAGTCTCTGCGGAACCCAACGCGCAAGCCTCGCGCTTCCGCTCCCGACCCGTCATAATTCCCAGTGAACTGAGCGAAATTGATGACCCCGACTCATCAGATAAGCGACGGGCTAACGAGCGGGAGCCGATCGGAACGTGCGATTGCGCGCGGATGTGCCTTGACAAGGATGACGAGTAGGACTCGCGCGGGTGGGGCTTTTGAAAGTTGGTACTTCCGGTTGCAACGGTGCATTCGCGTGCTTGTGCGCTGCGTAAGCATAGACATACATTACTGTATTACCCGGCTGCCTTCGACTCTATACTCACATGTTCTCTTGACGATTGTTTTGTTTTTTATTATTTTTGTATTTTGTCTGTGTACCTTCGTGTTTACTTTGTGTTGCCGTGACGATTTAAATAAGTGTCTTGGTCCCAAACTAGGCTGTGCTAAACTGTGCTATGGTAACCAGGCAAGGACATTACAAACATGGAAATACACCCAGACTGAGCCCATTTCTACAAGGGTACAGCGGCGGGGGCCAGTGGGAATCGAACCCGGCAATGGAGCGACCTCTGGCATGGTAATGTGACGCGATACCAGTAGACCAACGAGGCAGTCATTTATAAAACACAAAATTAAATTTTACGCACAAAATGAAATGGTTGTTAAGTGTTTCAGATATTCAATATTTATCCGTGCAGTTAGCACGGATTGACAACTTTTCGTAATCTTTTTTGTAATATTTCAATAATAAAATGTTTAAATACAAATACAATAGAGGTTTTTCAATCCTAAGCAAAATATGAAGGCAAGTAAATAGAGCTAACACTGTGCGTAATTCCAGAAGATAGGCTACTATGGTTGTGGCGTGCGCCTGTATAAATATTGCCGTGTAGATGTGCCCACGTTGTCGGGTGACTCCAGTTAAACGCCTTTATGTAAGGAACTTCATTATTGATATAAACCGGGCGGCATTTTAGTCACCTGACAAACTTTGAGTGGTCTTTCCACTCGTCAATACAAACAACTTTTACTATGGGGCCAAACAAATCAGAGCAAAAAATAAATCAGCTATTTCACATATTTGGTGCAGTACTTCTTCTATCTTATGTATGGAACAGCTCATTTATTTTTTGCTCTGATTTGTTTAGCCCCATAGTAAAAGTTGTTTATATTTTTATGAGTAAAAACCTCCTTTAAACTTTGGCTGTTGACTAAAATGCCACCCGGTATTAATCGTTATCGCACACGAAACATTGAACAGGACATTACACAAGAAATAGCATGTACAAAGGCGATCTTATCTCTGTAAGAGATTACCATTAATAATTATCTTGGAGTTTTGGAGGGATATTACTTTTGGAGATTTTTGTAATTGATGGCTTTAAGGCGCAGAACTTGAAAGGTAACAATTTTATCGTTAAGAATCACGATGTTTTATAAAGTTTAAGACATAGGTACATTTATAAAACATTCAAGCCACAAAATATAAAAAGAAACATTTTACAAAAAACAGAGCAAACAAATAACAAGCTAAAGAAAGGTGTAAAAATCCTGATATCTAATTTAATAATAGATAAGATTTAGCTTTTGAAATACCATATGCGCATAATCAGCCTATATGCGTCCCACGGTAGGGCACAGGCCTTCTCTCAAGGAGAGAGTATGGGCTTAATCACCACGCGTGCCCACCGTGGATTGGCGATTTCAAGCGCTGAGGTAAGTGAATTGCTCAGACACTCAGGTTTCCTCACGATGTTTTCCTTCGCCGTTAGCGTGTGGTATTGCTACTATAACTTCACAGTGTACATAACTTAGAAAACCAAGTCATAGGTACATGCCCGCACTTGGGATCAAACCTGGGTCCATATGTGCGGCGGTAAATAATGCTTTTCCGACTAAAATAAGATCTAGGCCCCCGCACAGGTGCTTTTTCAGCTTGCGCTCCTATTTATAACTAATCTATGTTAACTAAATTATATTAAAAAAATTAATGGAATTTGGGATTTTGTCCGAAAGGGTACCTTTGGAAGGGGCCGAAGTAATATCGATTCCCGCGAAAACTAAGTCGGCACGACGCGCGTGATCGGTACGCGAAATATACAGGGGTTGATAACAATTTTATTACTATAAGTATGAATTGCAGATTGTCTATGATGTTTCATTAGAATTATAAAAATCAAATTAAAAAGACGACATAAATGCGTTTGCAATATGAATCTTCAACAAACCACCAATTTCTTTTTCACCCGTTTTTTTAGGGTTCCGTACCCAAAGGGTAAAAACGGGACCCTATTACTAAGACTTCGCTGTCTGTCTGTCCGTCCGTCTGTCTGTCACCAGGCTGTATCTCAAGAACCGTGATAGCTAGAGAATTGAAATTTTCACAGACTATGTATTTCTATTGCCGCTATAACAACAAATGCTAAAAACAAAATATTTTTTGCAGCTTTTTTATATTTGTGTCTAATGTTGTATAGATAATGGTACGGAACCCTTCGTGCGCGAGTCCGACTCGCACTTGGACGGTTTTTTAAACTTTAAAATAGAACACGGATCGTCAGAAAGTTTAAATTTATTTGGAAGCATTTTTTACATGTCATTGTTAGTTTAAAAGTTTTGAAGCCTATCTAGAACGTTCTTCTTTCTCTATTTAGACAGTTGACAGGCATAAATATTTTAACACCATCTGCGTGTAAAGAACATTTGCAATTTGTTGGATAAGGAAATATCGTTCATAAAAATTGTAAAAACTGTTGGACACCCCTGGCCCGTAGCACGGGAGCGGCCGGCGGGCACAGGGCAAAGCGAGTGTTATCACGAGCGCGCCTCCATGCTACAAAATCTTTTCTCCGCGCGCTTGTTCTATTTGCAGGCTTGAAGCGTCGGTAACTTTTAGCTTGGTCTTTCTTATAGATGTTGAGATAAAACGTAAGCTTGATTTAGTTGGAAGAAATGTGTTTTATTTTTCGATAGTTCTACTTGCAATTTCGTTCGCGTGGGATTCAAATAATTTAATTCTGTTCCATCCAATTAAAATCTTTTGTTTTAATTCAGAACAAGATTTATATTCTTCTTCTTCTTCAGATGCCTCTCCGACTAGCAAAGGTTGGCAGTCAGCTCAGCATATTACTTTCTATCTCTCGCTAAGTGAAAAAATTCTGCTGCACTTATAATTCCAGTCCATTCTCGCAGGTTTCTTAACCAGCAATTTTCCCCATAATTTTTAGTTGCAGGAGATTGTATTTGTCATGTCTGAATACATGTCCCAGATATGCAACTTTTCTTTTTCGGATGGTATCCCAAAGCTCCCGTTTTCTCTTGACACGTCTAAGGATAATAATATTGAAACAAAAAAAAATGTGTACGATGGACCAACCCTACGACTGGTCGAAAGAGAATGTGCACTGATTGAATAATAACACAGGAAAAGCTCCACGCAACCAGACGTAAATCCATACGTAAAATAGTGCAGCAAATTCAAATCAAATCACTCTCTGAACCAATCTCAGGGCTGCAACATCGATCACACAAATCATACATCCCAACGAGAACCCATAACACGTTACGGAGAGCTCCAATTTTACACCACATAATCAACTCTCTAGTGATCTCTAGTTCAATAATACTCGTACAGCACCAAAGGTTACCAATATGTCTATCATCGGCTGTTTCAAAGCAGCTTTGCTTCATTAGTCAACGTGTATAATGAAGATGTAACGGCGATGACGTTGCGAGTAATTAGATGCCTATATATTGAGACCACGTTGCAGCGATGACGGTTGGCCAAAGATTAGTTTCTGCCAATTTATGTTTCAAATTGGCCGAAACAAATCTTAAATCGAAATATCACTTAGTGAGATAACCTGAGTTCCTGATACATTCACAGTGCAAGAAATCGCTAATCTGCAGTGGACAAAGCCTATGTCCTGCAGTAGAACCTATATCACCTGGTTATACATACATTTTCCGTGTGGCGGAGGTTTAAATATAGCGTCACTCCAATTCCTTCCGTGGATGTCGTAGAAGGCGACTAAGGAAATACATTACAAGGAGACGGGCAGCAGCGTCTTCCTGAGATTCCAACCGCACACTGCGATCGTCAACCAGCCTGTCAAGCGTGGCGATTATGGCAAAACCCTTCATGGTTATGAAAACCACGGAGGCGGCCTGTGTCCTGCAGTGGGCGTTAAATGGCTGATGATGATGATGATAATACATACATCCACACATGCATAAACTCACGCCTGTATCCCAAAGGGGTAGGCAAAGACCAGGGACTGCCACTTGCCACGATCCTGACAGATCACTTTCGCTTCCTCAACATTCATTAGTCGTTGCACGCACGCACCAGTTTATATACGTTTAAATTACCGTTTAATAAATTACACCATACTAACTGTAAATCAAATTCGTTTATTAATTTGGCGATAAACGCTAATAAAATTCAATGTATTTGATAGATTTCAGCCTTGGTTTCCTAAGCTATAACATCCATGCTTCATAACTAATCTTTGAATATCCCGAACAATATTAATAGTCGTTGTGTTAGCCCAACCACTTCGCCACGGAACTGGTTCTAAGCTCAATATCGCTTGGTAACGAGACCGCGTGCATTAGAGAGGAGATATTAATTATATGTAACAATAACACAGGAAACTATATGTCTGATAGTTAATATGGGCAAACACTTTTACTGTATTAAGTGCCTCCATTTGTTAGACGCTTAACTAGTTCTGCGGTTTTTAAAATGTTGCTTATATTTTATTATAGGACTCCAGTTCATCGGGCAAACGATGTTTTGGCATGTTAATTAGCCCTTGACCTATTCTCAGACCTACCAAATAGAACAAATCTCATAAAAATCTGTGAAGCCGTTTAGGAGGAGTTCGATAACAAACAGTGTGACACGAGATTTTTGTATATTAGACTAGCTCGCTCGGCAAACGTTGTTTTGCCATATTGATTAGCCTACGAGCTATTCTCAGACCTACCAAATATACACGAACAATTTCACTGAAATCGGTGAAGCCGTTTCGCATGAGTTCGATAACAAACACTGTGACACGAGACTTTTATATATTACATGTACAGGATTATTTGTAAAATAAGCGATTCATGAGACACGTTGTTTAGATTTTATCATTAACAACTAGTTAAAAAAAAAGTTATATTTGTTATATTGGGATTATTTAAAATATATTATCGCGCTTTTCAGTTTGGTAGTGTCCTACATATGAAAATGTCAATTCTATGCAACATTGGTAGAGCGCATCTGATGGATCACATCAGAAATAAGACAATTCACCAAATAACTAAGGTGATTTACATAGTTCAATTTGCATAGGTTCTCGAGACCACGAACTGGTAAACGCAGCGTAGCATGGTGGATTGACAAATTGCTTAATTTGTGAGGTCTTGGATTTTAATCCCAGCATATACCAAGGCTTTTATCTCGTTCAGTCTTCCTAAAAGTAGAATAAGAACAAACATTATATGACGACAATTTGCAATCAATTCCCTGACCGTTGAATATGGATTAACTGACCGTTACTTAATATATTATTTGTTCTCTATTGTATACAATGAATTACATTTAAGACCATGAATGTGTATTGAGTGTCTATTTATCTATTTGTTTTGAAGTGAGTGAAATATTGTCTCCTGTATGTAGGTACTTAGGCATTTTCTACTATAATATTTCTACCAGTGAAAACTTGTCATTGGCTCTTTGTGTTTATTTCATTTGTAATGTATCTTTTTCATAGCTGTAAGTTTTCCTATTCTAATAAAATGGAATAAAATAAATATTAAAGTGAAAGTATTGTAAAAAATCCGAAACCTCAGAACACATTTGAGCAAATGGAACTCTAGAAACACAAAGTTGTCAAAAATGAGTCATTAATAGTTGTTGAAACAGGAAAAAGGAAAGAAAAATTTAACATTTTATTAGAGAAATAAGTTTTGATCCATTTAACTGTAAATAATCTGTCAAATAGCTACCTTCTCTAAAATACGAGTACGTTTTATGATCATATTCTTTTCGTTGCACTGACCCGTTCTGAGGACAATTTTAAAAACCTATTTAGAGGCTAAAAATTCCACCCATGCCGGGACTTGAACCCGCGGAATTCCGCCGATGCTTGCACTTACCCATTAGCTCAGTTGGGAGAGCGCTGGCATGGTTAGCCAGAGGTCGCGGGTTCATGTCCCGGCATGGGTGGAATTTTTAGCCTCTAAATAGGTTTTTAAAATATTTTATGATATTTATAGAAAAATAAACCATTTTTTTATCATTAGCTGTTTTGATTTATGTTAAATAATATACATTGAGTACATAACGTTCCTCTTTTAATGGGCATTATGTTTTAGCCTTCAAAATAAATGTATGTTTTAAATGTTAAAGCGGTAGTAGCCCAGTGGGTAGAACAATAGATTCCGAAGCGCCAGACCCAAGTTCGATTCCCAGTGCGGGATGTACCTATGACTTTGTTTATTTTCAAAGTTACGTACATATGCAAAATTATAGTAGTAGCTACTATAATTTCGCAGATATACGTAACGGTTAGGAAAACATCGTGAGGAAACCCGTGGCTTGGTTGGCTCCGCACGTATTGACTTGTCTTTCCTGTGGGCTAGGCTGTCAGGATGGTAAAGTTGCTGTGCAAGCCTACTCCATCCTAAAAAACGTGTCCCAGGCACTAGCGTCCGAGTGGTCCCTTCACCCATCTAAAATGAGTGAAGGTGCCACTGGACGCTGTATAAATCATCTCAATACGTAGATGCAAGGCCAAAGTTACATTATATGTAATTTTTGTGTACAATAATCTATTAAAATATACAATAATAACTTTTTTCTTTCACTAAATTTATTTTAAAGTGAAAAGTGCAAATAAAAAAGTACAATAATATGTCTAGTTCCGTTCACTAGGACGTTCAAAAACTACTTAGAATTACGTGTGTTTTTCTGTGTGCCCCTATTATGTGTACAGAATAAATCTTCAGCGATAAGTCCCGGCGCGCCCGCTAGGTGGCGCTTGGACGGCGATAGCCATAAGTTGCGCCGGCGCAGCGCGAATCTGATCGTGCGAGGTTAGATTGGACTCCGAAGGGCGATTGTGTGTTGTTCGGTCTAGCATTGGATTAAGATGGTGCTTACAAGAGAATTTGAGCATCGGCTCTACTTTTTATGCCTTTCGTGCTGGAAAATTTGACGGAGTACCTGTTCCTTTATGACAAAAAATTGTTTGCCTAGCTGACTACATAGTTTACGAATCAGAAGTAACTGGTGATGAAAGATAACATAATCGGTGATACTGGTATGGTTAGATAATATCAGCTAATTTAATAAATACTAGATTACATTATCTTTCCTAACTAATATAAAATAATATGTATTATTACGTTTCTAATTTTAAATAAAAATCGACAAACAACAAATTGTAAAATATGGCCACGTAGGAGTCAGACTACCGCTAAGGGTCACAAAATAAATGTCAGGAAACATTTTTGTGACGCAATATTATGAATCGTTCGTAGCCCCGGCTGCCTGAGTGATCTTAAA
This sequence comes from Yponomeuta cagnagella, assembly GCA_947310995.1. Lineage (NCBI taxonomy): Eukaryota > Metazoa > Arthropoda > Insecta > Lepidoptera > Yponomeutidae > Yponomeuta > Yponomeuta cagnagella. Next base: position 17,996,740 of record OX371277.1, read on the forward strand.
CGATCACGAAGGTAAAGCAACACAGGGCGCGTTCAGTGCCTAACGCTAGTGGCATTTTTCCGAGCGGTTCCGTGCTTCGCAAGGCACGTTAAGCTGTTGGTGTCGGCTGCCGTCGATAGATGGCAGTCGTTAAGCCAAGTCAGAGGCCTTAGGGCGTCTTGTCAACTTCTGACAGTAGACGAGCCACTAGTCTACAAGCCTCCACCAATCCGGACTTGGCCCCCGTGGTGGAGTATGGCCTATACCTTCCTCAGGGAAGAGACCCGTGCCCCTCGGTGGGGACATAATGAATTGATGATGATTATATTTCTACCAATACAAAAACCTTGGTGTGCGAGTCTGACTTGCACTTGGCCGGCTTTTTCAGGCTTCCTTTCTCACCGTTTGTGTCACCAACGTCTAACCGTTAAACAACAATAAACCTAAACACTGCATCCGTGACAAAAAAGTCTTTCCACTGCCTATCCGAAAGCAACGAGTCGTTTCCTCCGGGAGATTATCAACTAAAGGAAGCGCACAGTGCGAGGACAAAATTGAAGAATGCAGAAGGTTTACTTTAGCGTTTATGGTAGCAAAGAAGTTAATTAATTAATAAAACGATGGTTCAACCAAAGGCAAGGGAATAATCACTGGGTTGTGAGGATTTCCCTAATAAGTCGTTATTTTAGTAAGTTTATCTGCTTGGAAATGTGAGTGGAAGGGCCGATAAGGGACGACCCAGGCGGACATACTTTGACGAAATAGGGGATGTACTAGCAAAAGGCAAGTTAAAAAGTACCCGAAACTGGTGAGCGTGCATGCAACGACTATTGACGGTTGACGAAGCGAAAGTGATCTGTCAGGATCATGGCAAGAGGCAGTCCCTGAGCTCTGTCTACCCCTCTGGGATACAGGCGTAAGTTTATGTAAATAGTATGTTTAACTGATGATACGAAGTAGAAATAAAATTATCAGCTGTTCCACGTTAAATTACAAGCTTATAACATCTCTTTTTTTTTAAGTTGTCGTCGCAGAAAAAGTTATCGGTATTAACGAGTAAAACCCCTTTTTTTTGGATAAATATAGTGATTTTATTATACCTAGTATTTGACCGTTTTTAGGGTTCCGTACCCAAAGGGTAAGGGACCCTATTGCTAAGACTCGGCTGTCCGTCCGTCCTTCTGTCCGTCTGTCACCAGGCTGTATCTCATGAACCGTGATAGTTAGACAGTTGAAAATTTCACAGATGATGTATTTCTGTTGGCGCTATAATAAAAAATACTGAAAACAGAATAATATGAAAAAGAAACCATTTTGAATATCAATATTTAAAGAGGGCTACCAAAACAAATGAGATATTTTGCCAATTTTTGCTCGATATTAATGACGGCAACAGGTAGATGCTTGAAATATTAAAATTTTGGATAGACAATGGTACGGAACCCTTCGTGCGCGAATCCGAATCGCACTTTGCTGTTTTTTTTTTAGTTGTCGCCGCAGTTATCCACCGTTGTAAGTTGGCAGTATTGACGAGTAAAACCCCTTTTTTGAATAAATATAGTGATTTTATTATACATAAATATAAAACATAAACATTTACATACAGGCACATACATTGCTTCTGGCCCCACAGAAGCAATGTATGTATTTTAAAGTTTTTTCAATACAACAATATTAATACTTTGTGTATTTTTTATCTATTATTTATAATAACAACTTCCACTCAACACAATCACTTCCCGAAGTAGGATACCAAAATGCCATGGTCACAACGCAAGATTATCACAAACATGGAAATACACCCGGATTGATTTGTACATAATCATGTAAAACGACCTTTGTTTTGGTAGTCAAGTGTGTTTGTTAACCGCTAGTCCAACTAGACATTCAATCCTGTGCGTATTTTCCAAACCTCCGCGGACTTTTTGAACATCACTAGTTTGTGACGAGTTTTATCGGCACACAGTATATTCACTTGGCATTCCTCGAGTTCCTTACACACGGAGACGCGGAGGTGCTTAGATGTTTCGTAGATCGTATCAAGTGAGGAGATTAGACAGGGATGGGCTTAAGGTATCTTTGGAGTCTTATTGGGAATGTCTTTAGCAGGGTGGGTGAAGATTTTGTCTGATATCGAAGAATAATCGTTCTGCGTTTTGAAATAATAGCTAAAATTAGGAGACAGAAGTGGTCGACAAAACGAAACAATCTGAGCTATTGCTCTATTGCTATTTCTCTATAGCTATTTTTGGATCTTTTATTTTACTTGTGCTGTCACACCTTCAAGCAATTGATATAACGGTTTGATAAAACCAGGCAAGTACGAGTCGGACTCGCGCATGAAGGGTTTTGTGCCATTATTTTGTGCCACACAGCATTTGAATATTTCAAGATTAATATCGAGCAAAAAATGGTAAAAAAATATCACGTTTGCTGTATGGGAGCCCCCCTTAAGTATTTATTTTATACTGTTTTTTTTTTTTATTATTATAGCGGCAACAGAAATACATCATCTGTGAAAATTTCAACTATCTAGCTGTCACGGTTCATGAGATACAGCCTGGTGATAAACAGACGGACAGTGGAGTCTTAGTAGTACCCTTACCCTTTTGGTACGGAACCCTAAAAAGAGACATGAAATCGAAAATAGTGCGAAGCCAAAATAGCAAATCAAATGCAATGGCAAGAAAATCTCACACATTTCGCACATCTATGAAGAAACATTTAAACACTTAAAATCTCAGTATCATTATCATCAATAAGCTCTTACGTTCAGCAAATAATCATAGCAATACGATAATTAAATGCTCCAAACCTCATGATGGACGGCAAACGTTTGGCCAGCTCATTACTGCGCCCTCATTTTAGTCGGGTGTCTATTGTAGCTTGAACTTTTCACAAAGACTCTCCTTTTTGGGATGCATTCATACGTGTTGTTCTGTGCTTCGTGCAGTGTAACAGCTATAGAGGTGTCTCAATAAATCAGCGCCATCTATGGTGATAATGACTGCATTTTCGGCTGTCTCCGGCAAAAGGTGCAATCTCAATTAGGTCGATATTTTTTTGTTAAATTGGGTAAGTAAACTGGGCCCTTGTTTTCGAGTACAGTGGTAAACATAATGTACTTACTGGTGTTCTCTTAGAAGGCGAAGTGAGTATTCGAGTAGTCCATAAATATGAGCAGTGTTATACATAAAAACACGATTCTTCAAAAGACTCCTAAAATACAGTAAGATTGTTACACAATAGAGTTGAGTTTTCCTACATCCAAGGCTAGTAACTCCAACTTAGGAGTGTTTTAGAGAAATTTAGTTTTTTACGAGTAACACTCACCAATACCAGAACCCTATTAATTATCTAGTTGACTGTTTTAGCCCTTATGACATTGCTCCAGCACAATAGTGGGGGGATAAAGTAGTGGCTTAAAACCAGCCCCGGACAGCGCTGGTTTTCGGCAGTATAATATAATCACAACCTAGTTAAGTCTACCCGGCGACGTGCGGGCGCAACGTTACAAACTAGAATAAACCTTAAATACTTTCAATGTTAGAGACTGCAAGACTAGCGGGCGGCCGACGAGCATGATACAGGATGGCCCTCATCTTACTAATAATATGCGGAAGAAGTCCGCTAGATAGTGCGCTGGTAATTTGCTGGTGTTACATTCATGCTCGTTCCCGGGCTTTGTCAATATTCCCGGGCACGGTACATCGTACCCGTAAAGTAATTACTGAAAGTTTACTCGAGTAATTGATGTCATCATCTCGATGGTACGCAGCTGGCTTAAAATACTCAGGAAATTTGTAAACTTACTGTAAACTCCCAGAGTTCTCAACCACTTTTGTTATGGACAGTACCCATACGGAACGCAATAATGTAAAACATTCATTCGTACACTAACGAGATACATTTCTTTCTCTTATTCGGCCCATACGCAGCTGACGATCAATATACGGATTCAGTTTCTATTTGTTACTTTGGTGTCGAACTCTTTCATGCGCTTGTCATATTGGAAGTAAGTTTATAAAGCCAAAGACAAACCTCGCATAGAAGGAAAAAAATCCAGACCGATGCGCATCTGGAGTATTCACAAAACTCAGCGCTTAAGATCGCCAATCCACGGTGGGCACGTGTCGTGATTAAGCCCTTTTTTGCCCATATTCATCCCACTGCAGCGCCCAGGCTTTCTCTCAGTGAGAGAGAGTATGGGCTTAATCACCACGCGTGCCCACCAAAAATTCAAGCGCCAAGGTATGTGAACACCTCAGATGTATGCAGCTATTAGAGAAAAAATGTACTTGCACACCCCAAATTAACGTATCAACATATTTTTGGAAATTAACCTTTTTAACACAGAACTTTACTTTAGGCAAGTTTAAAATTTCACAATTGATTGACCGATGACAACTGACAAAATAAGACGCTCTCGTCAGTAAATTACCATGTATCATTCATAACGAATCGCTCGTAGCCCCGGCTGCCTGAGTGATCTTAAACGATCACGAGGGTTAAGCAACACTGGGCGCGTTCAGTGCATGGATGGGTCGCCGTCTATGCCTAACGCTAGTGGCATTTTTCCGAGCGGTTCCGTGCTTCGCAAGGCACGTTAAGCTGTTGGTGCCGGCTGCCGTCGATAGATGGCAGTCGTTAAGCCAAGTCAGAGGCCTTAGGGCGGCTTGACAACTTCTGACAGTAGACGAGCCACTAGTCTACAAGCCTCCACCAATCCGGACTTGGCCCCCGTGGTGGAGTATGGCCTATACCTTCCTCAGGGAAGAGACCCGTGCCCCTCGGTGGGGACATAATGGGTTGATGATGATGATTCATAACTGTGTCCGATTTTTGGAAATAATTAGTTCAACTGATTATTAAATGCCATACAGACAAAAAGGTGCCAAAATTCAGGGTAAAGTAGGTAGAGCTAGTAACTGTATGGTCAGTGTACCGGTCAGTAAACATACGGTGTACCAAAATCCTCTTTTTAACCGACTTTAAAAAAGGTCGAAGTTCTCAAGTCGATATATTCGTTTTTTGTGGATGTTTAGCGACAACTCCTTACTACGTTTCATTCACGGAATCATTGATTTTTTTTGTAGAAAAGAGATACTAACCTCAGGTTAGAAAGAATACACCAAACGCCATCAGAGAGGCATCAGACTCTTAAATTTGCAAAGGTCTCTTCACAACATTACGTACACAACCATACCACGATAAAGGATACCGTCGGTGCGAAATACATACATACGACATTTAATCATCAGTCATTTGACGCCCACTGCAGGACATAGGCCCTTATCATGGTTTTCCAAGCTTCCCGGTGTTGTGCCGCCTGCATCTAGCGACTCCCCGCCAACGTAACCAGGGTGGTGAGGGGCCTGCCCACGCTGCGTCTCATCCGGTCCGCGGTCGCCAGGTCAGAACTTTTTCACCCCAACGGCCATCAGTTCTCCGAGCTATGTGCCCCGCCCACTGCCACTTCAACTGAGCAATCGAGCTATATTAGTAACTCGGATTCTTCTGCGGATCTCCTCACTCCTGATTCGATCATGCAGTGAAACTCCTAACATAGTTCTCTCCATACCACATTTACTGTAGTAGTATATATTATGGACGTTTGTATGGACCACTGCCATCATCGCGTTGGTGTGTTTCATTCTTTTGTAGTGTCATAAATCCATCGCGACAATGTCCAAATCGCGAAAAGATCGATATCTTTTATCGGCTGTTCCATACCTTTTCTGTCGTACTTCAATAGAAATACCTGATATTTTTATTGCGTTTTCGAAGCTAGTTTCCACAGTATAAGTTTTTTGTATAGACAATCAGAAGTTATTTTCGGAAATATAAGGAGACTAATACCTTTTACTTGATAAGATACCTATTTTAAATATATTGAACGTCCTTTCGTGAACTTGGCTTAAAGCTTGCGTGCAAACATAATTGCAATGTCTCAGGTAGTCTGTATGTTTTGCCTTAATTCTTCCCGTGTCAGAATTGGAACGGAATCTCGCTTAATAATACCAATTAATTCTTCTTAAAAGTTTGCAGTGTCTTAACACGCCGTGCGTGCAAAAAAGATGCACCCGGCATACAGAAGGCTTGTAATATCAAACGTGAAGACAACATGAATCAGGCAGGATCTATATCTACACTGACAAGAGAGGTTCGTAAAAATTATGGCTATCAGTTTCGTATAGCATTTTGATGTTTTTCAGCTCACGAGCTTGCTGGACCGATGATCCGGAGCAGATTACAGGCAGCGGCTGGAGAAAGATGACCTTGGGCCAAAAGAAGTGGCGTGCCTTGAGGGAAACTTATTGATTGATTTATTGACCTATGTGCATAAGCAGCCTATATACGTTCCACTATAGGGCACAGGCCTTCTCTCCGGGAGAGAGTATGGGCTTAATCACCACGCGTACCCACCGCGGATGGGCGATTTCAAGCGTTGAGATATGTGAAGAGCTCAGACACTCAGCGAGTGGTATTGCTACTATAACTTCACAAATGTACATAACTTGGAAAAAAAAGTCATAGGTACATGCACGCACTGGGAATCGAACCTGGGTCTCTTGCTTCTGAGTCCAATATTCTACCCACTAGGCTACCACAGCATTTTCTGATTGACCTATGTAATTTCATAAAATTTAGGTTCTGTAAGAGCAACGGTAGTGATCGCTCTGTTGCGTTTATTCTGTCCTTTCAAATCGTATAAGGGCATGGATAATTTTTGCAAAACAATTTATTATGATGTTTGTTTTCTCTGCCAAAAAGAAATGGGGTTATGTTTTTAAAAAGGGTGTACGTTGTTAAGGAGATTAATGGCCGCACTGTGTTCTTTCTAGGGCGCGAAAGAAAGTCGTGTTGAACGAAATAAAGGCAATTTTTAATACCGCACTCCCGCTAAAACACTGTCACAACTCAAACAACCTGTCATTTTGGATCATAGACTATAATTATTTGAGAGAAAAAAAAACGCTCGTGTTTCTTGAGTTATGGCAGTATCTTAGTGAGGGTGCTGATGTATCGGAAACAAAAATGAAGAAGGACATCGCATCTTCTGAATCTCTTTCCACGCAAACGTCATACATCTAACATGATTTAATTCTCCGACGTTGAGAACTTTTTGTGCGTTGATTGGTTTTGCTCATTAATTAGAACTCGGCTGCTGCAAAGAATCGAGAAAAACTCAACTGGTCACATCCAGAATTATCTCACCATTTGCTTATGTTAATTATCATTACAGTCAATATTTAGAGAACGGTAGCCGACGAGAAGCAATTTATACGGAACTACTGGTTCTGGTCCTTTAACTAGTAAAAATTCTTTTGACCACATACGGTCTGGTTGCCTATGATTTCATACTGATTCTGTTGGAATGGGAGATCAAAATAATGTAAGTACTCCACCTCTAAGACCATAATTTAATTTAAATGAATTCGTCAAAGTAGAGCTACCGAGAAGTCGTCAAGTCAGTACGATTCTCAAATGTTTTGTTTAAACGAATGCCTCTCTACAAATACGATTTAAATATGCATTAGGCACATCGGCAATGTGTGAGAAGTAATTTGGTGCTAGCATATTTATGACCGAAATTGATGTTCCGTGCACGTTTTTTCCTTACCTTGTGTTGGAAAGGATCTGGAAGGCAGGTCTCTAAAATGCATAATTGCTCACGAGACTTATAAATAGTACAGTAATGGTGATTTCATTGACACTATTGAATGTCTAGTACCCAATCGCATTCCAATGGTATAACCTGCGCAGCTTAACTCGATGCCTCGCGCGATTCGATCTCCTTTTCGAGGGATGCCTATTTAATTTGCGCAGGTTGTCACCATAGCAATAACATTCTACTGCTATTGCTTTATAAACTACCCAATAGAGGCAAATAACATATGTTGTCGTGGTACTACGAGTGATACTACGTCTAGCCTGGCTGGACAATAATAGTGCAAACAACAGAATCCTGCTAACACTATAAATTTTAAAGTTTGTGAAGATGTTTGGATGTTTGTTACTCAATCAAGAAATAACGCCTGAACGGATTTACATGAAACTTGGCATACAGCATCACTCCGTTTTCATGCAATAAAGAATATTCTTATCTTGTTATCTTATGTCGTAGAAGGCGACTAAGGAAATCAATTACCAGGAGACGGGCAGCAGCGTCTTCCTGAGATTCCAACCGCATACTGCGATCGCCAATCCACCTGCCGAGCGTGGCGATTATGGCATAATCCCTCATGGTTATAAAAACCATGAAGGAGGCCTATGTCCTGCAGAGGGCGTCAAATGGCTGATGGTGATCATGATGATGGCATACAGATAGCCAAAGACCTGAATTGAGACACAACGTACTCAATATCCTGGTTGTGCGTTCCCGTGGGATAACATTTATTTTAAGTCTATGTGCGAGCGAACTTTGTGTTTTAAAAATAGATGGCGTTGCGCAAGAATCCTATAAACGGATTCTGTGGCGGTACAAAGTTCGCCAGGACAGCTAGTACAAAATAAAAATGTCTCAGTCAGAGGCACTCGTATTTATTCGTTTCTGCAAAATATATTAGGATTCATTTATATAAAAAAACGTATAAAAATAAAAAAATAATAATTAAACATGTAAAAATATCTTACAAAACTGATAACAAACAATATCATTCAATCAAATCACTTATATGAACCGTCTAGTTTAGTTTCGTTTGTAAAAATTGAATTTCAGTACTTTTTAAGCATAGTACAGACTTTTATAATTCTGAGTATTAAAAGTACGATTGTGTTTTGCTAGAGATTAGTGGAATGTTAAAAAATCTACAAAAAAATGTCGTAACAAGTAACAATTATATAAAAGTAACACACACTTAGGAAATACACTCAAAGTAAAGTCAAGCACGAACAATGCACTAACCTTGTACTGTATACTTAAAATTACGTATTATGAAATATGACTCAAAAGTTTCTGTAACTTACAATCTACGGCAATAAATACTTATAAAAATATACATTTACAAAAATTTGTACATTACAATTTTGAGCTTCATTTCAACTGGCCGTCATCCCATTTTCTTTGAATAAAAATTTACTAAAAAATAATAATTGGTAAATCAATTAAACATTAGCACTGGCATAAGATTTCATCAAAACACTGGCATGGCTAATACTAACTGATAAAAAAGCAGACGATATCTACACTTAACTTAAATGGTAGCAATAATTCAGGTAAACTTAAAGAAGAAAAAAAAGAATGTACAGATCTTATGAAATACTGTATGGCAGAGTTATTTTTTTAAGGGCCAACTTTTCAATAGTCAGATAAATCTTGACTGGAGAATAAATTACATGCTATCACTGTCTAAATCGTACGACAAGACAGTGACAACATTAGTTTTGTTGTCCAGTTTAGTTTTATTTGATTATTGAAAAATCCGGTCTAAATAAAATATTAATTCACTATCTTAAGTGCTAATTAGTAGATCTATCGGAATTACAGGAAACATGGCTTTATTGAATCACGGTTACTTTTTGTGATGTCTCTGTTTTATTACTAAAGTTATAATGCCCGGCAGATAACTCGAACAAAAATCCGCGTAGTCGGGGTGAGTTTCCGACGTGTAGAGCATTTTTTTAGTTTTTTAAATTTTTTTTATGTAGCCTATACACGTCCTACTGCAGGGCACATGCCTTTTCTCAGAGAGATATTACGGGCATAATAACCACGCGTGCCCACCGCAGATGGGCAACTTCAAGGTTTGCTCAGGTTTCGTCACGATGTTTTCCTTCACAGTTAGCGCGTGTTAATGCTACTACAAATTCACAAAAGTAAGTCAAAAAAAGTTATGTAGTTAAAAAGATTTTTTTAATTTTTTTTTTTTTATTATCAGTTAATTTGATTTAACTAACGTCCGAAGAATTATAAGTTACAACCCGCATCCTCCGCCAATAGGGCCCAAAACGGCCATGCAATGTCAAAGTAATTTGTTCCAGTTATTTGTCGCACATTATACGACTGTTACAAAAATAAGAAAAAATCTTAACCTCTCAAGCCACCGGAAGTCGAGTGCACTGGGAAAAGGAACTTTATGTATTTATCCATAAGGGAAAAAGTGGTAGCCACGTGGTTCTTCCAGTCGCAGTCTTCAGGGATGTTGGCATAAGTGGTAAGTTGGAAGAAACTATTGATAGATGACATTGCTAAAGCCACCGGAAGGTAATGGAAGAGATTGAAAACGGATCAAGAAGATTGGCGTGAACGGAAAGAGGCCTATGCTCAGTAGTGGGCTCCATTCTTATGTTGTAGTTAGAAACCACAAAGTCTCGAGCAAGTATGTTAAACTTTGCAATAGTTACAGATATGATGAACACACAGTCTCCTTTAAGAAACAGCCTATACCGCATTATTGTTATCCAGTCATAGGAACCTCTTCCGATCGTTTTGAGACCAGTGACAAGTCTAACGGATTCTTCATCATGTCCTTAGCGTCATCGTTTAAGTCGATACTCAATTCTGGTTCTGAGTCACTTTGTTCCTCTTCTCTCGTGGGACTTCTGAATAGAACTGCCGTAGATTTCACGGACAAATCTATTGGCTGTTCTTGTTCTACAGCAACACCGCCAACAGCTGGTGAAGGCATCAGAGTATCACCCCCATTTCTGTTTTGCCAAGTCGTAGTAATACCTGACGGAACTGATCTTAAATTAGCCATAGTAGGTAAGAAAGTGCCTGATCTCGGAGAAAAACTGGGCACCGCAGGAGTTGGTCCAAAAGGTGAAGTAGGTAGGATTACAGACGCAGGTTTTCTTTTCCGCGAATCTTTTGATGAATTCCTAATGGCGTTTAATCGGACGTCTTTTTCACTCAGAGGCGATGATGCAGGACGGAATATACCAAGACCACTAGTGGCACTAGTGCTTCTGGAACTGTTGTCGTCTTCCGGGTCCGCTGAAGATGCCCCTGAATCCGAAGGGGAAATGCTTTGTCTCGTGACGTCTTCCGTGAACGGATTCTTCTCAGAGCTCTTGTAATACTCAGCCAGAGCAGCCGCTGGTAATAAATTGGACGGGATGAAGGAAGGGTTCATTGAAGAGTTGAAGGTCGGTGGCGATTTACTCGTCTGCAGCTGCTGTATATGCTGCTGCTGTTGCTCCTGGAGTAAGCAGTGGATCTTAAACCAGTTCGATCGTCTACCATACCTCGAGCCAGACTTCGACATGCCTACAAGGAGGCATTTTCTTAACCGGCACGCTTTGCAGGCAGTTCGGTTTTTCTTGTTAATGACGCACTCGCCATTGTTCTTGCACTCGGATATGGAGGAGAGGTTGTTGTAAGTTCGGCCGAAGAAACTCTGGAACAAATGAAAAGATGGGTTATTATGGAGTCAAAAAAAAGTCCATTTGATATATTTTGTGCACTTGCACAGACACCAAACGGACGAACGAACGTAACAAACGAAAGGTATCATGTAAGACACACTTTGACAAACGTTTTGGACGTAAATAAATAAAAAGTGGGGCCGAAAAGTTCTCGAATGGAGACCACATATCGGCAAGCGCACCGTAGGACGACCAGCCACAAGATGGACAGACGACCTCATCCAAGTGGCAGGAAGGCACTGGATGTAGGCCGCTTCCAACCGGTCTTTTTGGAAATCCATGGAGGAGGCCTATGTCCAGCAGTGGACTTCTTGTGGCTGAATGATTATGATGATGAAATAAAAAGTTTCAATAACATCAGAATATAATAACATCCCCCGTGTGGCGCCGGATTAAGAATAGCGTCACTCCATATCCTTCCGTGGATGTCGTAGAAGGCGACTTAGGGCAATTACCAGGAGACGGGCAGCAGCGTCTTCCTGAGATTCCAACCGCATACTGCGATCGCCAACCCGCCTGCCAAGCGTGGAGATTATGGTTATGAAAACCACGAAGGAGGCCTATGTCCTGCAGTGGGCGTCGAATGGCTGATGATGATGATGACGAACATCAGAATCAGATATTTATTTCATCCAAAGATAAATAATTAACAGTCTTTTAGTTGAAAATCAAAGTAAAATTTAAACTGTAGTCTCGATACGAATTGTCTGAGCTATTCATAGCGCTTGAAATCGCCAATCTGCCTTGGGCACGCGTGGCGTTAAGGCCATGCTCTTTTTCTGAGAGAAAACCTGTGCCCTACAGTGGGATGTATATAGGCTGCTTATAAGACACTACGATGTAAACATTAAAATCAAGTAGGATCAGTTTATGAATACATATTTGTTATAGAATTCAATTCACCTTTCCTAGAATTGATTAGTCTATTCTGGCAATAACTGGCGTATTGACATTGTAGTCTACTAACAATTCAAACGCGACTTCTTAGTTGACTAGACTACAAAATAGTGAATAATGACAGCAATTTCCGTGCTAATATGGTTCTAACGAACATCTATTTCATTTTCTTTCTTTGGTGTACAAAATAGATCATAACCATTACACAATATATAAGTAATAATATGATATAAATACTAAGCTGTGGTCTAAAGCATGCACACACAACATCGCCACATGTAATTTTGTGTATTTTAATAAATAATTAAATATTAGGGATAAGCATTTTTTACTTATGCATTTATTTTTTAATAAAGAATAAAATTTTAGGGATAAGCATTATTGGTTTATGCATTTGTTAGGCTCTAGGCGCTGTAAGGCCTGAAATCGATAACGGTATTGGCTTTAAAAATAGGCCCAAACCTATTTCGCGATAAACCTCTATTGAGGAAATCCATTTGCACATCCATGGAGATATACAATATTATTTTTTTCACGCAGTTAAATAAGAGTCTTAAGTGTGAAGTGATTAATTACCAATCTTGAAAGTAATTCAGAATCAACACTAAACTAAAAATAATAGGTACATGTGCGCAGGGTCGTTTTTTTAAATATAGGGTATGCCTGAGAACAGTGCGAGAGGTTACGCCTTACGAAAACTATTTCTCCACACCCTGTAGAAATTACTTAGGATTAAAAGCGTGATGGTACTTTGTAACCGTAGCAGGGCCGGCTGTAAAGAACATTAACGGCAATCAAAATGGAAATTGGAATACGCCTGAACGACATTCAGGGAGCACAATTATCGTATGCTAAAATTTGTATTTACAATATCGTGCAGAAATAATCATTTCGTATAAAATATGAACTTTTTTTTCGGTCTTTCGGTCAATAATTGCAAATATGGAATACGAAATTTATTGGTGATACTGTTCGGGATTCGTTTCCTTGAACAATCGATTTGGGGACCTACTCAGAACACGGAACGAAACATGATAAATATCAAGAGTTTATCTTGATCTTTCGGCCTATCTGAGGTATTTTAATCCAAATCTCAAATATCAGTAAGGTACTAAGCGAGAGTAGACCCCTCATCTTACCAAAATCGGTATTCCGACCAGCAGTGTTTCGAATTAAAAGTAACATTTTTCATTTCAGTCATCATAAAGTACGTTGGGCGTATTAAAATCTGGGTCACAATGAAGAAGGTCGTATCTCACACGTAATATTACAGAATTATGGTCAGTTTTGATGTAAGAAATGGGGATTTTCTTGAATATTAAATAAATTGTGGTGCCGTCCCGCTGTGAGGTGTCCCGGTCGCTTCTTGCCCAATTAAATGCGTACGGTGGAGTAAAATATGCCTTTGCGCTACAGTTTCCGTTGGGCCGACACAATTATATTTGCAGTAAATAAGGATGAAACTTATCTTGTGAACGAATACGATCATATTTTTCAGATCATTCTTAATACATTTTTAGGGGTTTAGGGTTCCGTACTCGAGGGGTACAAAGAGCCGACACAATTATATTTGCAGTAAATAAGGATGAAACTTATCTTGTGAACGAATACGATCATATTTTTCAGATCATTCTTAATACATTTTTAGGGGTTTAGGGTTCCGTACTCGAGGGGTATAAAGAGGCTCGAAATTTCATCGATGCTTGCACTTGCCCATTAGCTCAGTTGGGAGAGCGCTGGCACGGTGAGCCAGAGGTCGCGGGTTCAAGTCCCAGCATGGGTGGAATTTTTAGCCTATAACCTCCTCAGTCCTGAACTTGAAAATAACAATTGAAAACCATTGTTATTTTCAAGGTCAGGACTGAGGAGGCTAAATAGGTTTTTAGGACCTTAACACTTTATCTATGACGTCTGACCGTCTAATGCACAAAGGGCATCATATCTTGAATCGTAGTAGGCAGCCAGTTGAATTTTTCAAATTTTGTGTTATTATTACGGCGGATTGCCCAAAAAATTAGGAGTTCAAGATACGTAAAGCCGACAGCACATCAGCATTTATATATCTGCACTCTAATTAGTTACCTATGTCAAGGATGATGTAAAGGTTGACCTTCTGTAGATCAAGAACGGTGACTTTTACGTTTCTTTTTGTTCTAAACTTTGTTACTTAAATATTATATTTATGATCGTACGGAACCCTCGGTGCACCTGTATATCTCGCACTTGGCTTGTAATTTTTATATGATGAAGAGAAAGAGGTCTTTTGGAATGTTAGTGTGAAAGTGGTATTTACGGTAGTTAAAAATGGTTGGTAAAGGCTATTTGAATATCAAGGATAAAATATGGTCAAAGCAAGATCTAGATCTTCTGTCCTATTGTAGCAAGTAGAATTTGCGTGCAATTTAAAATTATTTTGCATCAGATAAACGATGCGACAGTAAAAATAAACCAATCTGCGGACATCAGAGCAATCTCAGCTGCGTGAGGCCAATTGCAAAGAAAATGTGAGATGATTCTGCGGACGCATGAGAATACGAGGCTGCTACTTGAGATCAGCAGAAATGTCTATGAGAATCTAGACCGACCGTAGACAGGATTCTTATTATAAAAAAATTGACAACACAATGCAATTAAGTTTTTTCATTAAATATTAATATATTAACAAGGTACATTAATTGTGTAAATTAGTGTATTGAAGTCTGTTGACCTTGAAAATGTAAAATGTTTTTCGGAGGAGCACTGCTTATCCTAAACCACAGGTTTTAACCTTTTTTAGGGAGCAGGGTACCACTGCCTTAGTAATAAGGTCACTGTAAAATGTTCCTTGAATAAATTATCTTATCTATCTATCTTAATTAAAAGTAATACATTTTTGTTCATTGCTTTCTGATAGATTGTAGTTATTTTTCTGGTAAAACTTTTAGAAATATCTCCTAGAACGGAAGTAGAAGTAGTCCATCATCCCAAAACAGAGATTTTGGACGAGTCACTTCCTGTCTAGTGAAATTGCGGTTTTATATGTCTAGGCTGATACCGGCAAGGAAACTGCAAATGCAAATCCTTCAGCGAGGTATGGTTTTGCATAAGAATCCAAACTTATCTTTTGAAGCAACGACAGACGTTTTGATGGTGCAGTCATTTAAGAAACAAAACAAACTTTTTTATTTTTTAATAATAGTTAATTTTATGAGGTACATAAATCTTTAATACTTACCCTATACTCAACTGAGTTGAATGCAAGTGCTGTGAACCGTTTATGTCCCATAATCACCCGTAATGTAACTATATTACGGGCGATACGGTACAAAAAAAAATCTGCTTGCGACTATGTGTAGTCTGTTTAATAAATGTTTTTTATGTGCTTATACGTGAGCCGAGTTAAGTTAAAGAGCGCAGCCCAATATAGAACGAGACGGCAGAGTATTGTACCCTCTGCCCCACTCAGGAGACATAGGACATTAAGTCAGGTAAGTCATAGCTTAATAGTGAGTAGGGTCCCTGACTCACTAAGATTAGAAAATTGAGATAAAACTCGAGCTTCCTTATGGGTGCGGATCGGTGTTACAGATACACCCAACAATGATCATTTTACCCCCAACTCAAGCAAATCTAAACGCTATTCTTTAGACGATAAACGCGTCCTGGAAAGATAAAAATGGGTAAGCTAGGCAAGTTGTAAGTTTACCTTAATTGAGCCGCTTCGGTTGTTATTGCGTAGATTCTTTGCAAGTTATTTGTCGCAATTATATCTTGAAATATATATCTCAGTTTCTTTGTAATTAGACGTTTATTTATAAGTGCATGTACCGATGTGGCTGCAAAACCATAAAAATATGAATAAGTTTTTTATCTACACTAATCTACACTTACACATTAATATTATAAAGAGGAATAGTTTGGAAGTTTACATGTTTATATGTAGGGGGTAATCTCCAAAAGAACTTAACCGATTTCAAAAATTTTTTCACCAGTTATTGGAATACACCTTTCCGGGGGACTTAAGTTAAAGACTAATTCGTTTATCATGCGATCGTAGTCGCAGGCACGGCTAGTGTTAAATACCCCATAAAAACCGCTCTACTTTTTCTATGACCAATAAACTTAATTTAACCTTCTACCGTTACTCTAGAATAATATAAGATTGTCACGTAGCTGCGATTGATTCATATCTAGGTCTCAAACTAACATTTTATTTACCATAGCACAGAAGCTTGGTGGTAGCCTAGTGGGTAGAACATTGGACTCGGAAGCGAGAGACCCAGGTTCGATTCCCAGTGCGGGCATGTACCTATGACTTTGTTTTCTAAGTTATGTAGATTTGTGAAGTTATAGTAGCAATTTCACTCGCTAACCGTGAAGGAAAACATCATGAGGAAATCTGAGTCATCATCATCATCAACCCATTATGTCCCCACCGAGGGGCACGGGTCTCTTCCCTGAGGAAGGTATAGGCGATACTATAGGAAATCTGAGTGCCTGAGTTATTTGCATACCTCAGCGCTTGAAATCGCCAATCCGCGGTGCCCATAGTTTCTCCCTGAGAGAAGGCCTGTGCCCCAGGTGTCTCCCCTGTGTCACAGTGGGACGTATATATAGGCTGCTTATGAGCATAGAAACTGTGATGAACATTACTAATTAAAAATAGGTGTCCATTGTATGCAACATTGAAGGGTTCTTGAGGTAGAATTAATAAAAACGTATATGACTTCAAAGAATCCATTGTTTTATTTCAATGATAAGCCGAAAAACAGAATAAAAGATAATTTGTAAATAAGTAAAGTTGTCAATATTTCCGTCTCGTCAAAAGGTAGATTAGTAATGAAAAGCCAAAAGAAATCTAGAGTGGGTGACGTAATTTAAAATGTTGACTTAAAGATGATAGTAGAATGAAATAAATATGAAAAAAAACTGGTGTAAAGACCGTCACCAGGCCTAGATTGTTATGGAGAATAAACTCCATACTTAAACTTTTCAAATTGCTTCTCAATTACCATTGTTTAAATTGCAATTTATTGATATTCCTCAGTAACATTTATTGACCATTAAAAAGGTCATAAGTTATTCCAAAAAAAAACGTGCAGCCTAATACGTCGCCACTGACACGAAAACGTTCACCAGTACATAACAAGCCGAAGATGCAATCTTTTGTCACATTCTTGCTACTGCATGCTGTAAGTAGCATCTTGACTCGTACTAAAACGTTCACAGAAAAACGACTCATGTTCCCTGAAATGTAAGAGCTTTTTTGTTATTAATAAAGGTAGTGATCGTTAATTAAATTTTATCGTCGCAGCCAAATATCAAGGAGTGCTACTTCATTACACATAGCGTTGGATAATTCGAAGTCATTACTGAGCCATCGAGTATTCTTCGTGCTGTCTCGTTATTTACTCTATGATATACATTAAGGGGCTCTAGAGTAAAACTAGCGCTGCCAAGGAAAAAAATCATCTTTTTCAGGGTTCCGTACCCAAAAGGGTAAGGGGCCCCATTACTATGACCCCACTGTCTGTCTGTCTGTCTGTCTAGCTGTCTGTCACCAGGCTGCATCTCATGAACCATGATGGCTAGACAGTTGAAATTTTCACAGATGATGTATTTCTGTTGCCGCTGTAACAAAAAATACTAAAAAGAAAATAAAATAAATATTTAAGGGGGGGGGGGAGCCCCCAACAATTATTGTCCAAAGACAGCGCTAGAAACGTAAACTTCAAAGATGTCATGTCGTTAAATGTCAATGTTAAGCGCTTCCTGTTGGTTTCTATAGATGGCACTGTTCTCAATGTATCTAATCTATCTTGTCTCGATCTTTGTCTAATGTTGTATAGATAATGATACGAAACCCTTCGTGTGCTAGTCCGACTCACACTTGGCCGGTTTTTTTACAGACCACTTTTTGCAAAAAGTGTCTGTATAATAGTATTAATCTAGAAATAGAAATACGGCCCACTGCAGGGATTCTTTCAGAGAGAGTATGGGCTTAATTACCACGCGTGCCTACCGCGGATTTCCAATTTCTAGTAAATAGCTGATGTATGCAAACACCTCTGACACACAGGTTTCCTCACGATGTTTTTCTTCAAGGTTAGAGAGTGTTATCTCTACTACAACTTCAAAAATGTACGTAACGGAGAAAAAAAAGGCATTGGTACATGCCTTCAGTACAGGATTTGAACCCACGATCTCCCGAATACTAATATAAATGCAAATAAGATAAGATAAGAATATTCTTTATTGTACCAAGAAAAACACAAACATGAAATATTTACAAAAATGCAGTACAACTGGCGGCCTTATTGCGTATAGCAATTTCATCCAGGCAACCGACGGTGGAGAGTTGCTGAAGGAAAAGTGAGACGGCTAGTAGGTGCAAAATATAAATATTCATTTACATACTTATACTTAAATATTAATTAAATATTGTACTATAATATAATTACTTTCCAATAATATAACTAAGCTACTTTTTCTTACCTTCCTATTTATGGAGCCGAAACATGGGATAACAGAACAAATAACAAATGACAAATCCAGCTTCAGCTCAAGATTTTTATAAAGATAAGATCATTAAGTATTTGTACATAGGTATCTGTTCTATTTCACTTAAAAAGGGAGATGAAAATTAAACTAAAGCGTAAATCAGACCCATAACTGTATGCAAATATCTTGTTGTTTATGAGTGAATGTCACAATCGGTCCGTAACATCGACCGTGGGATAGGAAACTACGCCCACGTATCAAGAATTCCAATTCCGCTGACATTTGTCATTGTACTATCATGACTAGTGAAAATCACTTTGGAAGCAGCGACGTTTTAAAAGTATTAATTTCATTTAAAGTCTTTTTTGTGTAGCCTTTCTACGACCCACTGCAGGGCACAGGGTCTTCTCTCAGAGAGAGGGCCTTATTACCACGCGTGCCCACCGCGGCAACTTGAAGCGCTGAGGTATGTGAACAACTCAGTTACTCAGGTTTCCTCACGATGTTGTCCTTCGCAGAAAGCGAGTGGTATTGCAACTATAATTTCACAAATGTACCTACGTAATGTATGTAGTCTTACGGTGTTATTTACAAAAACACGTTTCCTCTAGAACACTCCTAAAATGCAGTTGAAATAGTCTATTGCAAAGGGAAATACCAAATTAAACTGCATTTAAATAATGTTTCGGAGGAATGGAGAAATCGTATTTTCGTACTTAACACTGTCAGATTCTTTACATTACATTATACTTTTCTAGCTCTTGCCCGCGACTTCGTCCGCATGGAATGAGTAATTTCCGGGATAAAAAGTATCCTTTGTCCTTCCCCGGGGCTCCAACTATCTCCATACCAGATTTCATCTATCCAGTTATTGCATGATTGAGTAACAAACATCCAAACATCTTCACAAACTTTCACATTTATAATATTAATAAAGTAGGATTACACACGAACCAATTATAACAGGACATTACATAAGAAATAATAACACCTACAAAGGCGAGCTTATTTCTGTTAGAGATTTCTTCCAGCAAACCTTGCAGAGTGGGAGAGTCATGACGAGACCCAAACGTCTTAGTAAGTGGAGTAAAATAAAACCAGTCATGGGTCATAAAATGATTCACGAACAAAAGCGGCAAAAATAAAACGCAACTGCGGAATAAAATATAGGTCGCGGCAATAACTCTCGGCTTGTATGATGAACGCCCCGTGCTACCACGATCGCACGCAGCGCCTGCAGGTATCGTAGTTTATGTGTTAGGCTGCGATTTCAAGCAAACGCTGAGCGGTTTTATTTAAGCTTCTTCGTTAGCGATGAGCATAAGCATAAGCAGCCTGTATACGTACCATAGTATCGAACAGGCCTTCTCTCAGGGAGAGAGTATGGGCTTAATCACCACGCGTGCCCACCGCGGATTGGCGATTTCAAGCGCTGAGGTATAAGAATAGCTTCGACACTCAGGTTTCCTCACGATGTTTTCCTTCACGGTTAGCGAGTGGTGTTGCTACTATAACTTCACAAATGTACATAACTTAGAAAACAAAGTCATAGGTATATGCCCGCACTGGGAATCGAACCCAGGTCTTCCGCTTCCGAGTCCAATATTCTACCCACTAGGCTACCACCCCCTTAGCGATAAAGGGACATTCAATTAGGGTGGGTCAATATCAGCGTTTTTCTTGAGTTAGTTGAGTTGAGAGCTGGAAATTAGCTGTAGCAGATTTATATGAAATTTGTAATGATTGGAGAATATGAATAAGTGATATAATGTTACATCGATGTAACTGAATAAAATGAACATACATAAGGATCGAGTTGCTGTCGATTACGTATTTTCTGTATGTGGCAAGTATATTTTTTGTTAAAAACTAAATTAATTTTCAAATTAATTATTGAATTAATTTCTAAATTAAGCGCAATGTAGTAACTTTCGTAGATAGAAAATATTCTTGTAACATACTGACCGATTTGAAATTGTGATGTGAAATTTCATAATGTTACCTAATGGTGACAAAACTTACACAACTTTGATACAAAATAATTATTCTCATCAACTCCATATAAAATTCTCATATTTTCATGTCTACCTATTTGAAAAAAAAAAAAAGGTTTTCGTCGCCTCTGCTCCAACTGTTATTAAGCTAACGAATAATTGCTCCAGGTGATTAAGAACAGGATGATAGGGTATCAATCGTTTGACTGGCAAATGTCTCAAGATATACAGTCTGTTAGATTTTAGAATATACTTCGGCTACTATCGGATAGAATCAAATATACCTCGGCTACTATCGGGTAGAATCGGATATATTCGTGTAATAGAAATATCGGAACTAATACGACACTTAATTTACATAACTTTTCTTCGTGAAGAAAAATTTTAAACAGACCAAGAAGTAGTATTACACGTGTGTGCTATCGGCGAAAACCGAAGCCTACTCTAGAGCCCGAGGTATATTCTAAAAGCTAACAGACTGTAGATAAAGTTAAGTGAAGCAAACATAAAAAAGTTTTTATTAACAAAAAGGTTACGAGCAGAAAAACAGCTAATCGCCTATATCTCAGACCTACCCCCAAGCCGGGGCGTCACAAATGGCATGAGAACCAGCAAAGAGTGACCGTGGCACTTGCCACTCATCGAGCGTTACCTGCTGGATTACCGTAATAGACCTAGACACTAGTGACGGGCATTATTTATCAGCTGGGCTATTTGTTTGGTTGTTCGGATAATATAATAGTCACGCCAAAGCATGAAGGACTTGCGATACAACCGAGGGGTAACTATTGTCTCTCGATGTCATTATAGATGACGTATAGTGTTGTGATTTTTTTTTAAATTTTGAAACTGTTTTTCCAAAAACAGAGAGTAGACACAGTAAATCTCTATAATTTATTTAATTCAACTTTGGGTCCACATGTAAATAAAAGCTTTTATATGGGTCATCTTACTCTAAAATGGTTAAGACTGGTGATGGCTGACCCCTCCTGCGTTAAGAGCAAGGACAGGTGCTGTTGGTTTTTCCTATTTTGTAAGAAAAGTTACTAATTATATGGTATTTAAAGTTATTGATGGCAATCACAGTATCTTTACCATATAAGTAGCAACTGATACATTATGAGAAGATAAGATAAGAATATTTGTTATTGTATACCGGAAAAAATATTTAGGAATATTTAAGATCGTTGCAAATCGGCCCGATTTGCAGCGATCTAACATTGTATAAATTTACATTGACATTCAGCAAACAAAATGTAAATTCTTTACGTTGAAATAAAATTTTGATTTCCGGTAGAAATCAATAAAATACGAGAAACAATAATGTTTATCAAGTGGTGTATGCTCATCCTAAGTCATTCATTCATCTCGTGAATTGAATAATTATCAATTATAATTTTCTTGACAGTGACAGAAATTAAAGTAAAAATGTTTACGCCCAGATGAAGTTGAATAAAACGAAAACGATAAATGATGTCATAAATAGCACAAGGAAAAATAACACATTCTTGCATTAAATCACTTCGACGAATAAAATATAGGTAGTCTAAATTTCGAATCCGATGATGGCATGGACTTTGAATAAGTATGTGTTTCCTAATAATAATAATATTATAGAGATCCGTATTCCAGAGTACAACATGATATCATCTAAATCCATTCATGACTAAGATAAAGAGCACGTAAAGTGTATCATATGGGTGTATGTTACTTGTTTCAACATGCTAATCTGGTCGTTTTATCCCTCAACGTAATTGTGTAGAACCAGAGACCACTACTTCTCAGCGTTAAGTGTTTGATGGTAGGTAAACACGTATAGGTGAGTCAACGTTTTCTCAAGATGTGGAGCATATTCGTCGAATCCGTCTTTTGAGGCCGACGTTTTCCTCAATTTACGTCGTTTGTGGTTTTAAACTGATGACAGTTTTATATACCTACAGGGTGTAACGAAATCCCAATATTAATTAACTCTAGACACCTAACCTTCTCACATACCCCATAATAACTAACCATTCGTCAATTCGACGACCGCTTTTTTGAAGCGTTAAGTTTTAAATGAAACTTTTTTGTTTTCGGTACTTTTATTGCACTGAGGTTTCAGGCACATAATTTTTTTTTAATAAAATCGTTTGTTGTTAAATTATCACTTACTTTTATTTATTTTTCTTACTGTTTAAAATGGAACGCGTTTCCGCAGATCAAAACCGACAGAAATTTAAAAAAGTAGTTTTTCTTTTTAGGCAAAACTTAAAAAAAAACATTAGAGATATCATCATCATCATTCAGCCAAAAGAAGTCCACTGCTGGACATAGGCCTCCTCCATGGATTTCCAAAAAGACCGGTTGGAAGCGGCCCGCATCCAGAGTCTTCCTGCGACTTGGATGAGGTCATCTGTCCATCTTGTGGCTGGTCGTCTTACGCTGCGCTTGCCGATATGTAGTCTCCATTCGAGAACTTTTCGGCCCCATCGGCCATCAGTTCCACGTGCTATGTGCCCCGCCCACTGCCACTTCAACTTACCAATATGTGAATAACTTTTTATACGGAGATAACTTTGAGATTGGGAAAACATACCAACTGTGCCATATCATCATCATCATCAGCCCCTTGACGCCTACTGCAGGACATAGGCCTCCCTCATGGTTTTCATAACCATGAGGGGTTTTGCCATAATTGCCACGCTTGGCAGGCGGGTTGGCGATCGCAGTATGCGGTTGGAATGTCAGGAAGACGCTGCTGCCCGTCTCCTGGTAATTTATTTCCTTAATGTGGATGGAAGGGCCGGTAAGGGACGACCCAGACGGACATACTTTGACCAAATAGAGGATGTATTAACAAAGGGCAAGATAAAAAGTACCCGAAACCGGCGTGCGTGCATGCAACGACTAATGAGTGTTGAGGAAGCGAAAGTGATCTATCAGGATCGTAGCAAGTGGCAGTCCCTGGTCTCTGCCTACCCCTCTGGGATACAGGCGTGAGTTTATGTTATGTTATGTTTATATGTGCCATATAGATGCAATGGCTTGTAAATTTAGGATCCCAATACACAATTTGTGTACAATAAAAGTGTTCTTTATCTATCTTTATTTATCTCCGAATCTATGGATTTTATTGGAGCTTGAATTACCAAAAAAACAAAGACAGCATTTCTAAGACCTCCTTAACCTACCTTATTTGTTATTTTATTAACTTTATTAAAGTGTCATCATATGACCAGTCTGACTAACTTGGGCCGAATATGATTTAAGACTCACTTCAATCAAATAAATTTGAGTTAATGATCAAAACTGTAGACAAGTCAGTTAAAACTAAGGCGGTGTGAATAATTTGCATAAATCAGCATCTCGTCTCATTTTGTGGAGGTGTGTGACGTGGGTGCCGGAACTGAGCAATTAAGTACGAATTAATATGCAGAGACACGCAAGAAGTCATTCGTTGATGATTTCGCTACTATTCAGAAATCAGAAATCAATAATTTATTTCAACGTAAAGAATTTACATTCTGTTTGCTGAATGTCAATGTACTATGTTACTATGTTAGCCGCTGCCTTCGGACCGTATTTGTAGTGGAGAAAAAGGCAGCGGGAAAAAAAACTCCACTCTGACCATCTTTTCTCAAATCATCTTAAACTTATACATCAAAGCCTATATGATATGATTCCGTGATAGCCACTAATAACTTTAAAAGCCAAAATAACACTTCTTACAAAAGTAGGAAAAACAGTAATGCTGCGGCCAGACACACGAACAGCACCCGTTCACGAGCATAACGCAGGGGTCAGCCATCACCAGTCTCAACCATTTTAGAGGGAGATAGGTGACCCGGCCACCACGCCACCATTCGAATGACCTTTAGCAAACCTGCAGATTGAGTTCTTGTCAGCTATAAAATGTGTGCTATAGTTATTAATGTGCAATCACGTCGTCAGTACACGTTTTTAAAACTAAATAAATTATAATATTAATAATTAAATAACAATGAAATCGCAGTGGAATTGGCTTACTACCAAGGGCTTATATCGTTCATATACTCGTCTATTCTATAATAGGCTTTTTTACATAGCGATTTTTTAATGAATGTTTTAAATTTATTTTCAGACAAGGATAGAACATGTTCTGGAATTCTGTTCTAAAAACGAACGCAATAGCCTACGAACGATGTATTTACCTTGGCTAAACGAAATTTAGAATAAGCAAGCTTATTTCTATTTCTAGTGTTTACGTTATAGACGTCCCTATTTAATTTGAACATTGTTATATTTTTACGGACATACATTATATTATCGAATATATATTGGCAAGCCAGTGTAAGAATTCCTATTTCTTTGAAACGCTCCCTTAGCGATTGCCTACTGCTCTTTTTAGCAAAATAAATATTGTTTCTATATCTGCTGCCCGTCCCCATAATAACAGTCCATATGACATAATACTGTGAAAATAACTAAAATAGACCAGCCTCGCAGTCGATATGTCTGTAAGTTGCCTAATTTTTCTGACTGCAAATGCAGCTGAACTCAACCTACCCGATACTTTTTCAATATGCGGACCCCATTGCAGTTTTGAGTCTATTGTTAATATTTCTATTCGCAATGCCGTCGATGTCAACAATCCGAACTTGGAAAATGTTAATGTAATTTATTAGGCTAACCCTTTAACGGTAACCCAAATGCGACTTCTTTTAATTAAAAATGATGACAAGTATTAATACGGCTTAAATTATTCTAATTCAGCTTCTATCAGAGCTATTGCCACCTAAGGGCAGATATTTATAATAAATTCAAATTAGAAACGCATAGCTATAACTCATTATATAATTTGGAATTTTCAAAGCGCACGATGTGGCACCAACAAAAACATAGCTCTGAGTTTGATTGGCTTGTTGGTCTTGCAGTAACATGATGGATTACAATGACAGAGGTATTGTACGATTATTACAAATTACCTCAGTCTGGGTGTTTTTCCATGTTTGTGACGTACTTGTCTGCTTACTATAGCACAAGGTATGCTAGTTTGGGACTAGATCTTATGTTGTGTGGAAGGTATTATTATTGAGTTCAGAAAGTCAGCTCACTGCTGGATCAAAATTTAATGTGATATTGAAGCAATTCAATCCTTAGCAATCTATACCAATCGTTTTTTAGCGTTCCGTACCCAAAGGGTAAGGGATCCTATTGGTAAGACTCCGCTATCCGTCCGTTCGTCCGTCCGTCTGTCACCAGACTGTATCTCATGAAACGTGCGTGATAGCTAGACAGTTTAAATTTTCACAGCTGATGTATTTCTGTTGCCGCTGTAACAAAAAAAAAATACTACAGTTTACTGGCGAACTTCGTACTGTTCACGCGTCTCCTTATCGCTCCCCGACCGGTGCGCTGCGCGCGATCACCGACCGCGAGTGTTTTAATTTCTACCTTCTGTTGTGATTTCTATTTCTTATATTATATTGTTGAATAACGACAAGGGGCATTCCTGGTAACAGGAGCCCCAAACCAACCCAGCAATGGACAATACCCAACCCACTGTCAGTTATGCCAACGTAACCTCTAAATACATACACCCAAAGAAAGATCAAGCCATAGTTCTAGATTCCATAGATGGAATTACCCTACGAGACTACCTACTAGCCCTCTCCACCGTCACTAACTCATCGTCAATCCGTTTCATATCCCGTATTGCCAACTCCAGGGTATGCATTTACATGGATTCCAAACAAACAGCAGATGAACTTATAGAAATAGTAAAGAAAGTTAAAGTTAATGAACACCTACTGGAAATTCGCCCTCTAATATCCAGAAACAAAAGGATTGTCCTATCCAATGTCTGCCCAGTGATCCCACACGAAGAAATAGAGGAAAAATTCAAACAGATGAATGTTAAAATTTTGTCACCCATCACCTTCCTCAAAGTAGGAATTCCTGATCCTGGCTTCTCACATATCATGAGTTTTAGACGTCAATTCTATGTTTCACCGGACGACGAAAAACGCCTACCCGAATCTATGCAAATCACATATGAAGACACGAACTACTGGATTTATATAAGCAATGATACCATGAAATGCTTTATTTGTAACGGGACGGGACACTCAGCTAAGCTATGTCCCCAAAACAAACAGACCCATGAACCTACACCGTTACCACTCTCACAGACACCAACAACTACCATAGCCCACGATGAACTATCAAGCTACCCCCCTATCCAGCTCAACAAACCTAAGACCCTGATCCCGATACCTACTCGTAATATAAACAATGCTACCTCAAAACAAGGATTAGAAGCGGACGACTTTACCGTCCTTACCTCAACTAAAGGTACAAAACGGGTCCATTCATCCACTACTACTGAGCCCACGCAGTCGGACCCATCACTCTCTAACATCGTAGTAGAAGATAAAACCCCCTCAGTAAGTGAGTACACAGATGATACTGGCAGCAACTATTCAGTTGACGACCAACCACTGAAAACAAAGGCGCTTAAAAAGAAGAAAAAATCCCTTGACAATAGAACGGAAGAGCAAGTCTGGAAGGACATACAATTCGAACTCGAAGAACAACACACCCATCCTAAGTTCCCCTTGTCATTGGACCAATTCGTAAGTCTATTGGATAATGCTCGCGGTAAGCAAAATATACTAGAACTTATCAATGAGTACACTGATAATATTCCTGAAGTGATAAATATGTGTTTATACCTCCATCCTAAAATGAATAAGAACTTAAAAAATAGATGCTCTAGACTCTCTCGAAAACTACAAGACTTAAATCATCAAATAAGTGACTAAATTCCGATATCATAGCTTTAAGTTTATATTATTTAAATATTTATTAAAATTATGAATATCTTACAGTGGAACGTCAATGGCTTCACTGCTAGATTTGAAAATATAAAACTTATATTAAATGAAATCGATCCAATATGCTTTTGTATTCAGGAAACAAATTTCTCAAATAATTATTGTGCCAAGTTAAAAAATTATGAGAGTTTTAATAAAAATCGCCTCCATAGCAGTGTAGCCAGTGGCGGTGTAGCAATCTATGTAAAACCACACACATTACCTACAAAAATTAACATAAACAGCTCACTAGAAGTAATAGCGATAAGGATTAATTTTCCCTTAGATCTAACAATTTGTAATATTTATTTACCTAATAGCTGTCCTTTTAGCGAAACTGACTTAAATGATTTAATTACTCAGCTTCCAACACCTTATGTTTTGCTTGGAGACTTTAATAGCCATCATCTGTACTGGGGATCTAGTCGTTGCGACCAGCGAGGAAGAACCATAGCAGATTGGTTGGATTCACATAATAACATTATCCTTTTAAATACCGATCAACCTACGCACTTTAATAGC
Source organism: Yponomeuta cagnagella (assembly GCA_947310995.1). NCBI lineage: Eukaryota > Metazoa > Arthropoda > Insecta > Lepidoptera > Yponomeutidae > Yponomeuta > Yponomeuta cagnagella. The sequence goes on from OX371277.1 coordinate 18,024,815, forward strand.
AGCAATGGACACACCAGCAATATAGACTTGTCATTTGCTTCACAAAGTATATCGACTTACTTTGACTGGAATGCACTTGACGATCTATATGACAGTGACCATTTTCCTATCGTCCTAGCTTCCCAGATAGACTTTAACCCAATCGAAACCACTATTGCTAAACATTTCAAATATCAACTCGCTGATTGGCCCAGATATCGCTCTGAAATAGAATTTAATGTGAACAAATTAGATAAATTAAAACTTGATTCAAATAGATGCATTAATGATATAGTTGATGAATTCAATGAAATAATAATTAGTGCGGCAGAAAATCATATACCAAAAACATCAGGTAAGGTTAAAAAGAATCAAGTCCCATGGTGGAACGAAGAATGTTTATGTGCATTAAAAGAAAGTAAAAAGGCTTATAGAAAATTTAAAAACAAAAGCAAACAATTAAAACAAAATTCAAACCTTTATCAAACTATACAGCAAAAACAAGAAGAACAATCAAAGCTAGAAAAATACAAGATAGATTTTCGGAAAAAACGCGCTATAACAAGAAGGATATTTAAAGATAGTAGAAAAAAGGACTGGGAAAAATTCATCTCATCTATAAATAGCTTTACTCCTATAGGCCACATCTGGCGTAAAATAAATGCAATTAATGGTAGAAGATCTGGTAAACAAACAATAGTTTTAAGAAATAACGAAGGTGAATTAAGTGGAGACCCAATATTAAATTCCGAACTTCTGGCTCAAACTTTTGCTTCCAATTCTAGTTCTGAAAATTATAGTCAAGATTTTTTAGATTACAAAGGTCAAATAGAAGAAGAAAAAAGTGCCTTTGATCTAAGTGATAATAGTAACCCTATTAACAGTATTATTAACTTAAATGAAGTAGGTGTAATTCTAGTTAAGCTAGGTAACTCAAGCCCAGGACCAGACAATATCTCGAATACACTAATAGCAAAATTACCTTTTAATGCTCTAGAGCGCCTAATAGATATCTATAACTATATTTTGTTTAACCAGGTGTTCCCTGAACAGTGGCAAACAGCTAAGGTCATACCCATCCCTAAACCTGGCAAAACTGCTACCATGACCTCAAGTTATAGGCCCATATCCTTAACATGTAATCTCTGCAAAGTGTTAGAAAAAATCATTAGCAATAGACTAAGATGGTATCTAGAAATTAATAACCTTATATCACCAAACCAATTCGGTTTTCGACAATTTCGATCTACCTTAGATCACCTTTCACACTTAGAAAACGAAATTCTAACTTCCTTTGCAAATGATAAAAAGGTCATGTTAGTATCACTTGATCTAGAAAAGGCTTATGAAATGGTCTGGAAACACCGAGTTTTAATCATACTAGAACAGTTAAATATTAAAGGAAATCTCCTCGCTTTTGTTAAAAACTTTTTATCAAATAGGACTATATACGTAAAAGTCAATAATTCATTTTCTAACTCCTGCTATACTGAAAACGGTCTTCCAACTGGCTCAGTCTTGAGTGTCATCCTTTTCTTAATATCTATAAATAATGTTCTAGAAGTAGTTGATAATCCAGTAAAAGGATAATTATTCGCAGATGATCTAACAATAATGTGCAGCGGAAAAAATCTTACACCCACTCAAACACTTTTACAAAACACCCTAGATAAATTATATGAATGGTGCAAACATACTGGATTTAAATTCTCAGCAACAAAAACAGAATTCATGATTTTATCAAAAAGAAAAAATAAAGATAAAATAGAACTAAAAATAAATAATAATTTAATTAAAGAATCTCAAACTTTAAAAATTTTAGGATTAAATTTTGATCAAACAATGAACTGGTCTACCCATATAAAAAAACTGAAAACAGATTGTTATAAAAAACTAAATGTGATTAAAATGTTATCCTCCTATAAATGGGGGTCCGATAGCAAATGCATCATAAATACTTATAAGGCTATAGTGAGACAAAAAATAGATTACGGTTCAATCATTTACGACTCCGCTTCCCCCGATGTTCTGCGACTCTTGGAACCCATACATAACACTAGTATGAGGTTAGGTCTAGGTGCTTTCAGAACTAGCCCTGTTGGTAGTCTGCTTGTAGAAGCTGGTGAGATGCCCCTAAATTTAAGAAGAAAAGAATTGTGTTTAACTTATGCAGCAAATCAAATAACTAATAACAAAAATTCTATTATAGCTAAAAGTAACTTACCCTCTGATATTGAATATAACCTGAGACCTTCACTAAGAGTTCCATTAAGACTGAGAATTAAAAAATACCTAAATGAGATTAACTTCCAACTTCCCCCCACCTTTTTACGAAAGATACCCAATAACCCTCCATGGCAAGAACTAACACTACCGATAAACTTAAAACTGGCCGAAAACCCACGCGATACGACACCTAACTACATCTATAGAACCCTATTTAATGAAATACAGGAACAACATAGTGATTTCACTCCTTATTATACCGATGGCTCAGTCGGTCACAGTAGGACTGGCTGTGCGATTGTTACAACCGGTGATAGTTACATTTACAGGCTTCCCGACTATTTATCTATTTTTACATGTGAAGCAGTAGCTATTTATGAGTGTCTAGAAATTATCAAAAACAATTCAGCTTCTAAAAAATTCGTTATTTATACTGACTCAAAATCATGTCTCTTAGCATTATCAAATATAAATAATAGGGACCCTCTCATTAGCCATATCAGACAAAAGATCACTCAATTATTGGCTAATGACCTTATTGTGGAACTGGTGTGGATACCGAGCCACCAAGGTATTCCTGGCAACGAATTAGCGGACGCGAAAGCAAATGAGGCAGCAAGATTGGAGCAATGTAATTATACAACAGCTAGCCATTGTGACCTTAAGAAATTTTTCAAACTATCTGTCAAAAAGCTATGGGACAGCTGTTGGGTATTAGATAATGCTAGTAGCTTGTTTAAAATTAGAAAATCAGTTTTCGAGAAAAATCAATTAGATGTAAACAATAGAAGAGATCAGGTAGTGATTAATAGACTAAGAATTGGACATTGTAACCTAACGCATATACATCTTATAACAAAAAAAGACAAAAACAAATGTATAAAATGTAATAACGATATAAGTATAAGTCACCTTCTCATAGAATGCCCAATGTTTAATCCAGAAAGGTTAAAGGTAGCCCTCCCATCATCCTTAAAAGATTGTCTAAACAATCCTAAAGCTACTATTGAGTTTCTTAAATTGATTAACCACTATAAGGATATTTAAATTGTAAACCTAATTGTATAGTCGCTAATGACCCCGTTGTTTGAGCGACTTAAAATAAATAAATAAAAAAAAAAAAATATATTAAAAACAGAATAAAATAATTATTTAAGGGCTCCCACACAACAAACGTGATAGTTTTCCGTTTTTTGCTCGATGTTAATAACGGCAACAGGTAGACGCTTGAAATACTCAAATGTTGTATAGATAATGGAAGGGACTCGCACTTGGCCGATTTTATCATTCGTTATGTTAGTTATTTGTTAAGATTCAAACACGCGATTAACGCGCGCGAGCGCGGAGCTTCCAAAAGGCAGCAAAGCAAATGCTCCGTTTGCACCGCTTCTGGCAAATGTCACAAAAAGCACTTAGATGTGCCTGCAAAAGTCGTCGTGAGAAATGGCTTACAATTATTTCCGTTTTTAAGACAAAATTAATTAACGAAAATACTGCTATTGCATATAAAGAGCCCTTTTCTTGTCTATTATTTTGCAGGAAAAAACTTTGGCCTTTGCATCTACTACGTAATGAGATGATTTATGCAGCATCCAGGGGCACCTTCACTCACACTAGATGTGAAGGGATCACTCGGACGCTACAGTGCCTGGGACATTAGGTAAGCCTATTAGAGTAGGCTTGCCCAGCACCTATACCATCCTGACAGCTTAGTGGGCCTAGCCCACAGGAAAGACAAGTCAATAAGTGCAGAACCAACCAAATCGCAGGTGAACGAAAATTATCTACAAATTAGACAGATAACTCTTAGAAGTAAGTGAATTAAAGCGATAAGGTACTTAATATCTAGTTCTTAGAAGAATATAATCATAATTAGATATTCATTTTAAAGACCTAAAAATTCCACCCATGCCGGTACTTGAACCCACAACCTCTGGCTAACCATGCTAGCACTCTCCCAACTGAGCTAATGGGCAAGTGCAGGCATTGGCGAAATTTCGAGCCCCTTTACAAACTTCTCTGTATTACTTACATTATTAGCTCAGTTGGGAGAGCGCTGCCACGCTCAGCCCCGGCATAGTTGGAACTTTTAGCCTCTAAATAGGTTTCTAAAATTGTCCTCAGCACACGTTTGCAACAAAAAGAATATAATAGATATTAATTCGTTGCATACTTAAACAACTTTGAGCTTGTCTCAGACACAGAACAAGATGAAGTGTTTTTTGCTGTCTGTAGTCGATAAAATACCAGTTAGGTACATCAAGAATCGCCGCCACAATTTCTTCTATTTTTATTTTTATTAAGGTCGCGGAGAGTGCAGTGACCATATTGACCATATTGATTTTAGCGTTCGAACTTTTTATAGTGCCTCGATAAAATTTATTAACCTCTAAATGTAACTATCTTATCTAGTGATACATAAAATGCTATAATAGCTCAGTGGAATGACTATGGACTCGATAGAGAAGAGTAACGGATTGGTTCTTGGACCGGTACGGTTTTGGAAACGTAAAATTATAATTGTAGGTACAATTATTGGGTCGGTGGTCTATGGTAGTGATTGAAGCATTGCTTGTTTTGTCTTTGGAAATTGTATTTTTGTTGTAGGCGAGTTTTGGTTTTACTTATCTGTTTTATGAAAGAAATGATGTCGGTGGATATTAAGGCGAATGATTCTAGTTGCTTTTAGAATTGTGGCAAGTGGCAAAGCCTGGTGTCTGCATACGCTTCCGGGACACAGGCGTGAGCTTATGTAATGTAATGTGATTATTAAATTCGTCTTCCTGATGAGTATTCCTATCAACGTCGGACGAACTTAAGTTTTGACAGTTCTTCCATATAGCTTAGGGCGCTTATACACGTTTGACACTTGTGCCGTGTGCTGACGGCAGCCGTCGACGCGTACCAACGGCAGCCCAGCCGTCGACGCATACCAATGGCAGCCGTCAACGCGCCGATGGCATGCGGCAGTCACCGACATGTCAGCGTCGAATATCCGTGTCAGCGCGTTGACGGCTGCCGTCGGCACGCGTCGACGGCTGCCGTCGGCGCGTCGACGCGTGCCCTCGACTAGTGTCGACGGCTGCAGTAGGCACACGTGCCGCCCGTCCATAAGCGCCCCATAAGTGACAACAAACTATCAGTATGGTTTATCTACAACGATCAATCGATTGTAGGAGATGACATTTGATATGCGAATTCTTAGATAAATATTTTTATTTTCGAACTAGAGTTTTCGTAAGCATTAATATCTTAATCCCGAATTTGCTTAGTTGACTTTTTGTTGGAAGTGTCCGACCAAGTTTCGCACTGATTCGTAGAGCTTGAGCAGACATCGGCAGCTATTAGTTTAAATGCAGTTATTCTTATATGCACTCTTAGGTACCGTTTACAAAGATCTTTACACTGGCTTGCACTTACTTACTTACTATCTGTTTATCCAGGGATAAGCTCTATTCAGTTGAAAATGTACAAAAAAATCTCGCACTATGACGTTTGCAAAGCTATCCATGTATAAATTGTTTACTGGTAATACTGTCCATCAGCAATCTATTTGCTTATCCCTAGATTCATATTTATCTATTTACTTAATTAACCAGAGACTTTGCGCAAGTTGTCCTTAATGATCGAAGCTTTTCACATGGAGTTCGGTGTTATAAGAATCATAAAGCTAGCCTCTTAGCGTTAATCAGTAACGAGTGCACTAAGTTGGCCGAGGTTTATCTCAATGCCTCGAGTCCACGCGGGGTGCAGGGTTAAGAGCCAGGACATACAGATAAGGTAACTAGGAACACAATAATGGGGAGATAGCGTTGGTTTTGTGTGGCTTTGAATACACTATGAAGTCAATGCGTTAAAGAAAAGCTTTCAAAGTAGATTCATGCGACAGCAGTTTGTTTTTATTTCTGAAATATGTCGCTTATCTCATTGTAACATCGTACGTCAGATTATTGTTATATATTTTTTATCAACACGGAAAGTTATGTACATTTGTGAAGTTATAGTGGCAATACCACTCGCTAACTGTGAAGTAAAACATCGTGAGGAAACCTGAGTGTCTGAGCTATTCCAAATACCTCAGGCTTTGAAATCGCCAATCTGCGGTGGGTACGCGTGGTGATTAAGCCCATACTCTCTCTCTGAGAGTGTATGGGCTACAGTGGGACGTACATAAGCTGCTTATGTATGAACTAGGAAAGTAATTTTAATTTTTAGTCGTATTATAAAAAAATACACTGCGCCAATCAGTAACATTAGATGCGAAAACAATGAGCGTTTTTCCTTATGTCAAATTTAGTTTTAAAAGATTCCCTAGGTGGCGCTGCCGTACCGTAGTAATAAACGTCAAAACAAAAAATAAAACTATGGTTCTGTGGAATTTGTGATGGTCATGGTAGTATATTATAGTATATTATACTATTTCGTAAAATCTTGCGAGACAGAAGCATTCAACCTTAGTTCACAACTTTCAAAACTTTACGAACCAACAGTATCCCCACAGACTATGAATGTTAACGCTTAAATGACTACAAACCTACCTATGGGAAATGCTGAGGAATTGGCAAAATTTACTATATAGAAGAGTGGTCCTAGGTTCTGGTATTTCGTGTGTTAGGAGTTTGTCAATTCTGTTTTTTCCTCATTTAAATAAACCTTTATTTACACCCATATAAGCAGCCTATATACGAGTACGTCCCACTATAGGGCACAGGCCTTAGCGTGTAGTATTGCCACTGTAACTTCACAAATGTACATAACTTAGAAAACAAAGTCATAGGTACATGCCCGCACTGGGAATCGAACCTGGGTCTCTCGCCTCCGAGTCCAATGTTGTACCCACTAGGCTACACCAAGGAAGTCCAAATCCTAAGTGCATCCGCTTGGTTCATATAACTGTGAAGCTTATCTCAGCAAACGATTCTCTTCGAACCCTTACAGTTCTCCACTCACTTCGAACTTGGTTAATACCTTTGACCGCACATCCCAGCTAACTTGATACCGACCAACGCGGCAGTAATAGCCGATATCATTGTACGATAAACCGAGGATTATCTCTACTCTCTCTCATTTGGAGCTTTAATTAGATAAGTCTCCTATGAGATTAGTTTTCAACACGTAAAGCGGGTCAAGCTTGGGTACAACGCCCGGTGGATAGCTTGTACAAAAGTCTACGCAGTCAGGATCATTTGTCGACCGATCGTCTTTCTTTAAAATTATTTCTGTCTGTGAAGTTGTAGTAGCAATAACACTCGCTAACTGTGAAGGAAAATATCGTGAGGAAACCTTATTGTCTGAGGTGTTCATTTACCTCAGCACTAGAAATTGCCAATCCAAGGTGGGCACGCGTGGTAATTAAGCCCATGCTTTCTATCTGAGAGAAGGTCTAGTGAGCTGGTGGTCCAGAAACAAGTGGCATATCTTGGGGGAGAGCCGTGTCTAGCAGTGGACAAATATGGTCTGTTTGATTCATAAGCAGCCTGTATACGTCCCACTCTCAGAGAGAGAGTTGGGCTTAATCACCGTGCGTGCCCACCGCGGATTGGCGTCCTGTTTTCCTTCACGGTTAGCAAGTGTTATTGCTACTATATAACTTCACAAATATACGTAACTTAGAAAACAAAATCATAGGTACATCGCCGCACTGGGAATCGAACCTGGGTCTCCCGCTTCCGAGTCCAATGTTCTACCCACTAGACTGCCACCGCTGGTTTGTTAAGCTGTTTCAGTAATTGTTTTTTTTTAATCTAAAGTTCGAAGAATCTTAAGTCATATCCTGCGACTCAAAACATATCTACGTAAAGTCAGAGTCATTTGGTCAAGTTATTTGTCGGACATAAACTGTAAAACTGTTTAACATTCTACCAGAATGTGTAATAAAAGCACAGTCACTGGATAAATTCAAATTACTACAACGAAAAAAGCATAATATGGTCAATTGATTGAATGTTGAGGAAGCGAAAGTGATCTGTCGGGATCGTGTCAAGTGGCAGTCCCTGGTCTCTACCTACCCCTCTGAGATACAGGCATGAGTTTATGTATGTGTCGATTCATATCAACTTAGTGTAGGTAAATTTACCTTTGCTTATTACCAAATTATTGCTCGCAGAAGCGTAGTGTTCCTACTAATAACTTTTATTTACATTTATTGTTATGTGTTTCTGTATAAGAGAACTAATGTTGTTCTTCTGAGAAATAAAATCCTTACACTTATTGTTATATTCTGTGTGTACTGCTACTATTATTTCAGAAATATACGTAAACTGAGAAAACAACGTCATTGATACATGCCGGGATTTGAACCTACGACATCCCGAATGAGAAGCCGGTGTTCTGCCGAGTGGTAGAGTGTTAGTCCACTACCACCGCCCTTTAATGAGTAGAGTGCACGCAGGTAAAGGTTCGTATGCTGTTGGCGGTACACCAGCTAAACTGACTCGAAGTAACAATTCACATAACAATTTGTTGGTAGAACAAGTGTAAACTGAATCGAGGTGCCTAGTCCATAATTGGTTTGCATTACGATATTTGGCATATTCTTGGCTAAACTACAGTACATCTTAACATACGGAGCATCAGAGTGAGTATTCAACACAGCTGGACATCTTTGGTAATACTTCTTTGAATATGTAAAGCTGAAGTTTACTTTGACGTTTGATAGTGACTTAATTCAACCGGGAGAAATCTGAAATGGCTTCTCACGCGAGTTAGATTTTATCGTTATTTATATTTCAATCGATAAGCATCACGAATATTCTACTAGGCAAGCAATCTTGGCCAAAACTTAGCATGAACTGATGGGGGTTCCGTATGAAATGTCCATGTCCAAGTATATTTTTTGTTCTTCGACGATAAAGTTTTTTTCAGAAATAAAACAAAACTGATGAACATAAATACTGTAACACTGTTTTCAACATTGTTTGTTGCAAAGATAATAAAATCAAGGATGTTTTAGACATATTATGTTTGTTCTTTTATACCTAGTTTATGAGAAAGGAAAATGGTGAGAAAGTTTAGGAACTTACGCCATGACTCTCAATTAAATATCTACTTAGTATAAACATTTTAAAGCTATCTTAAATAACATTTTTTTGTGCGATTTCTGTTGTAACACACTCTTTTTAACCGACTTCAAAAAAGGAGGAGGCTATCAATTCGACGCGTATATTTTTTGTGATATATTTTTTTTATTGACGAACGAAAGAGATATACTTATTGAATACGCTACTAAGTAATAAAATAATTGTCATACTTACATGTTTTTTATGTAGCCTACATACGTCCCACTGTAAGGCACAGGCCTTCTCTCAGAGGCAGAGAGAATACGGGCTTAATCACCACGCGTGCCCACCGAGGGTTGGCAATTTCAAGCGCTGACAATATTTACAAATAAATATTAACTATATATTAACATAAATTAAAAATGTGGGAATGTGCGAGCGAGATTCCCTCTTAAGATCAAGGTCAAAAACGCTCTTAATTAAAAAAAAACCGGCCAAGTGCGAGCCGGTCTCGCGTACCGAGGGTTCCGTACTAGAACTCAGCCGTTTTTTTATTTGTCGTTACAATATATACTTTCCACAATCACGCAAAGTTGGATGCCTGTATGTATTGCCATTTTTACGATAAACAAAATAAAGACTATTTTTTTTTATTTAATTACAAATGCACAGTTTTCAGATTTTTCTCTTCTTCTAGTACGGTCTGTTCATCCTTACTTGTCCAATTTAGTAAACAATATTCTAACCTCAAAATTGACATTTGATGCCGAAACTAGATATTTCTTGCAAGTTCGTGCACTTTGTTTATAAACATAGCAGCGTGTTATCCAAAATGGTGTCCCAGGTTACTTCATTTATGTGAAAATGGCAGCTTTCGACTAAAAAGTCATACTTTGCGGGTAGAATCTTGTTTACTAAATTGGACAAGTATAAATGAATAGACTATATAAGACGCTATTACTGGCCATTTTTCATATTTCAAGGTCATGTTGAGGAAGCGAAAGTGATCTGTCAGGATTGTGGCCTCTGGTCGTTTCTGGTCCTTGCCTACCCCTCTGGGATACAGGCGTGAGTTTATGTATGTATGTATTACACCTCCATTTCTTTTCTGAATGTAACGCACGATGCCACACATATTGTTCGACATTACACGCTACCGCTGTGGCACCTCTTCGCCACAAAACAATGGAATCCATTTTAAGCCACGTCACGGAAAATAAATGATCTGAACCGAATCCCCAGTCCAGGAGCTGACAAGTTACAATAAAAACGAACACGGCAATTTATCATTTCTGTATCTCACAGCGGAAGATTGTGATCTAAACGATTGTCTAATGACTGCCTACTGCCGTCGATGAGGCACGGCGGCTTCCGAAATAATTAGAGACGCCTGAGGGTACGATGTTTCAGTCGAGGCCGGACTTAGAAAAAGGAAAGTTTGGGTGAGTTTCGAAGCTGTTGCTAGGAAAGTGTATTTTAAGCTTTCGTGATCTAGTAATAATTAAAATGGATGGAAGCCTTTCACTCGTTATTTACTAAATTCTTTTTTTTTTTTTTTGTTTTTTACTATAGATCTATTAAGCGTTTACTGAAACGAGGCCAACGAAAATCACAGAAATATACCTCCTAAAGAACAGAAATTTGTACAAGTTACGTAGATCTTTTAACATTTTTCGGCAAAGAGTCTGACGGCAGCTTTCAGAGCAAGGCTGCTAAACTGTCTGCATGCAGAGTCTGACGGCAGCTTTAAGAGCAAGGCTGTTGAACTGTCAACCTGCAGAGTCTGACGGCGGCTTTAAGAGCAAGGTTGCTAAACTGTCTACCGCTACAGTGTTATCACTACTTATGCATCTTAAAGATACGTCGTTGTGGCAGCCACAACAATGTAGTAATACCCATCACCTCTTAGGGTTATGTGAAAGTTAAAAATTAATAATAATGTAAAACATTGAATTTGCCTGAGCCATACATTTTAGTAATTATTTGTGTATTATATTCTAGATTATCTATATTACTTTATTTTCAACAAGTTTTTTACAGTCAAATTGTAAATCTTCATACTTATTAAATTTGTAGATATGTATAGTATTTTTTATTCATATATATAGGTATTCAAATGTGGTTGGATTATTTTGGCGGCGGCGTACAGTTTGGCGTATGAGACTAACTTTACATTATATCATATAGACTGATATTGCGAAATGTGGATGTACGAGTACCACTAAGCATTCAATAGGATTTCATATATTTTGACAGAAGTTGAAAGGCATGATGGCTAACCAACACTATTGAAACGCATATGATGTTCCTAAATACTGGATGATTTATTGATTCATCATCAGCCATTTGACGCCCACTGCAGGACATAGGCCTCCTTCATGGTTTTCATAACCATGAGGGGTTTTGCCATAATCGCCACGCTTGGCAGGCGGGTTGGCAATCGCAGTATGCGGTTGGAATCTCAGAAAGACGTTGCTGCCCGCCTTCTGGTAATTAATTTCCTTAGTCGCCTTCTATGACATCCACGGAAGGAAATGGAGTGACGCTATTCTTAATCCGGCGCCACATGGATGTGTGGTTATTTATTGATGATTTACTCATCGTCCGTGTGATTGACACTACACGGATGATTTATTGATTATAAAGTGTAAAATATTAAATTACATAACAAACAAATTTTTTTTTAAATTCTATATAACCAGCATAAGAAGCCTAACAAAAGACAAAATATACGTAAGCATTCATGAAGAGTTTCGTCCACAATGTCAAAGTAAATATAAAAAATAAAATAAATATAAAGGAAACAAAAAAAACACACCGTACAGTACAGCCAATTAAATAAACCGCCCCGGGACATATCCGACCCAAAGGTACCCATGACACTGGCAGCGTTACCGCGCTGCACAGCAAGGGATATCCTTTGCATCAAAATTGCCCCTGAGCGGTAGTCAAAGCCACGGTTCCTGAGACGACGCCCTATCTCCTTAACAAAAACTTTCCCCTGGGTACCCCAAACCCCAGTAGTTTCTAAGGCGAGTGGCTCAAACAGATAGCATTCAATTTCATGTAAGTTCCTTTACAGTTTTAGTAGTGATCCGTGCCGGTTTCCATTATTTCTAAGTATGTAATCTATTATGTAGCTTGAAAGTCCACAGTTATTAAATATTTTCTCACGTTTTGCCAAATATTAATCCAGTTTACGATGTTCATCACGCTCGGAATCATTAAAATCCACATAAAATTGCTAAAAGCAACTCGAGAGGTGTTAAGGTGAGCAATTTTAATTAAAATAACACCACGAACTAATAATTAAATTTTGAGAAAATCTAATAACACTCGGCGCGTAATAGGAATAAAATGATAACTATCGAAAAAAATTCTATCCAGAGATTTAATTCCTTTGGATCAATCAACTTTGTAATGATATCCAATTTTCAATAAGACACGCTCGCATTTCAATGGGTCAAACTGACATGAAAAATATTAAACTAGACAATTTATATTATTGAAGACAGGTGCGGCTTCTACTTTCACACAATAGAGTAGCGTGACATTTAGCTACGTAAGAATTGAGAATGATAAAAATCAAACCTTTGATCTTTTGAATAGGCCTCCTGTCTTAACATAACATGAGCGGCGTATAATACGTATATAGGGCACAGGCCTTCTCTCAGGGAAAGAGTATAAGCTTAATCACCACGCGTGCCCACTACGGCTTGGCGATAGCAAGCGCAGAGATACGTGAATAGCTCAGACACTCGGGTTTCCTCACGATGTTTTCCTTCACAGTTAGCGAGTGGTATTGCTAATATAACTTCACAAATGCATAAAACTTAGAAAACAAAGTCATAGGTACATGCCCGCACTGGGAATCGAACCTGGGTTTCTCGCTTCCGAGTCCAGTGTTCTATCCACTAGGATACCACCGCCCCTGTCTTACAAAAGTAAATACATTTTCTGAGTAGGCCCCAAAGTAGCAACTATACTTAATACAATTAAGGAACACTATTAAAGAACGCCAGAAGATTGATTTTAAAAATATTATCTGTGATAGGATGGATGAGTGATACTTTTTGACAGGTTCAATTTACTATCGCCTGAGGTGTAGGAAAGGTGTTAATAAGTAGCATCTATTGTTCTATTGACAGCGGTGGTAGCCTAGTGGGACATTGGACTCGGAAGCGAGAGACCCAGGTTCGATTCCCAGGGCGGGCATGTACCTTTCTATAACTTTGTTTTCTAAGTCATATACATTTGTGACGTTAACGTAGCAATATCACTCGCTCACGGTGAAGGAAAACATCGTGAGAAGACCTGAGTGTCTGAGCTATTCACATAACTCAGCGCTTGAAATCGACAATCCGCGGTGGACACGCGTGGTGATTAAGCCCGTACTCTCTCCCTGAGAGAAGGCCTGTGCCTTACAGTGGGACGTATATAAGCTGGTTATGTTATCTATTGTTTCCTTTGAAGCTGAATACCAGTAAAAGTTAGCAACAACGATGTTGGGAATTTGCATATTTTATTGAGCGTTCGATTTGATTGGTAGCCATTCCGATGCGATTGTTTGAAGATTTCCCTTTATAGCATCATAATTTGCAATGGTTTCATCTCATGCCCTATCGACTGAGCTGTCCGGAAGACAGCTTAATAGCATGACACGTTTTCTTTGTTTGGCGTGAAGGTGCTATTTGAAAACCAGCGCTGCTTCAATTAGAAACAGCAAACGCTGAAATAGTATCATTGTCACACGCACACTCCTTTATTTTTTTATTATTATATGTAAGCATGTTTGTTTGTGGCAATAAATCATTCATTCATTCAATAGCACAGTGGATAGAACAGATCCTTTAAAGGCGGTTCTGGGTTCGAATCCCAGCGTATACTTGCGAATGGTCAAGGTAAATATTTGTGTCTGATTTATCATAAGCAGCCTTATGCGTCCCACTGTAGGGCACAGGCCTTCTCTCAGAGAGAGAGTATGGGCTTAATCATCACGCGTGCCTACTGCGAAGCGGATTGGCGATTTCAAGCGCTGAGGTATGTGAATAGCTCAGACACCCAGGTTTCCTCACGATGTTTTCCTTCACCGTTAGCGAGTGGTATTGCTACTATAACTTCACAAATATACATAACTTTGAAAACAATGTCATGGGTACATGCCCGCACTGGAAATCGAACCTGGGTCTCCCGATTCCGAGTCCAATGTTCTACCCACTAGGCTACCACCGCTTCTCGTCTGATTTATGAGAGCACGAAATCCAATCCGTGGTAAATTCGCCTACGCTTTTTCTTTTCATCTCTCTCTGAGAGACGGCCTGTGTTCTCAGATGCACTTTTATTTCATATTAGCTCTTGCCCGCGACTTCCATACCTCCTTTATCCATACCAAAATTCATCTAAATCAGTTCAGCCATTATTGAGTAAAAAAATATCCAAACATCTTCACAAACTTTCACATTTATAAGATTATAATATGAAGTAGGATTAAGGGTAGCATATTATAATTTTACCTCTTCCAGAATATTTGTGCTACGATATAAACCAGAATATTGGTGTTAGGATATAACAATGTTTTTTACAAAGCTATTTCTGAAATATACAGGTGTTGCAAAAAACATATATATGTTGTTTACCATTTTACGCACATTTAACAGAAGGTTAATACGTGTATTATTGCACATATTAAAGTACCAAATTTGTAATCGCAGCACATTCTAATCGTTGGTTTATCCTGTGGTTTCCGCACTTAGCCTCATATTTGGGCCGTTGTATGTAGCAGCCTAGGATGTTGGGTAAAACGTTCTTGGTAGCAGCATATTATAATATGATTAGTCCCGTGGTCTACCGCGACCACGGGACTTGCAATAGTACCGAAACGTCGTAATATATTAAACGGGTCTAACCGCGATTATTTCTCAGGCAAAATGTAATTTAAAATTAAAACCTTTGATTCCCGATGGAATCAAAAGTAGTTACATTTTACCTGATAAATAATCGCACCCGTTTAATATATTAATATGTAGGAGCATCGCGATTCACCAAAAAAAAACGTCGGAAAATTTTAAAATGAAAAAATAAACGAGTAAATATCCGTGCAAGTTCAGTTTTTATTATAAGTAGTGAAATTGAAACAAGTTGCGAACCTCAAATTTCGAAGAAAGTTTGGTTTTAGCCTTCTTGGAAATTGTAATTAAAACGCTATTGATCTATTCAGACAATTCTCCCGTACTTGATACAGAGATGTTTGTAAAGAGGCTCGAAATTTCACCGATGCCTGCACTTGCCCATTAGCTCAGTTTGGAGAACGCTGGCACGGTTAGCAAGAGGTCGCGGTTTCAAGTCCCTGCATGGATGGAATGTTTTGCCTCTAAATACGTTTTTAAAATTGTCCTCCGGACGGGTTAGTGCAACAAAAAGAATACAATTTTTAGAAATCTTACCAAAAACAAAAATAAAATTGCCATTAAGAACGATAAGCCATGGTTATTTATTAATTCAATTAAATAGAAAATGACCTAGGCAGAGCAAACAACTTTGTTATCTATATTTTAGGAAAATGTTTTAACAGAATAGGAGAGCACACGTTATAAGATAAATAATCGCGGTACTTTTTTTCTCTGCTTTTTATAATATAACCAGTTGAAAAGTCAATATAGTCACGTGGTACCAAAACGCACCATAAAAATGGACCTTAGACTTCTAACGTAACGTTTATGAACGTATGAATTAGTTATCGATATTTGAGTTATCTCGCAAAATAATATGTTTATGCAAAATAATAAGTTTATAAGAAAACGTTCAGAATTCAATTATAAAATGAAATCTAATAAGTTTTCTGTTATTAACGTAACTTTATTTTTCGCATATTTTATGACCCCGAAAACCACGAAAAAAATATTTTTATTGTATTATTTTTGATTTCTTCCCAGGTTTTTATATGATTTCTATAGTATAAAAGCAAAGTCACTCCAATCTAAGTTGGACGCAAGTTCCCCATTGTGACGTCATTGTTTAGTCGACAGCACAACCTTAACACGCTTGAACTTTAATCAGTTCACGTTACGGGCGACTTTGCCCCAAAAAAGGCTTACCTATTGTTGACTGTATAATCATGGAAGTCTTAAAACGTAATTGTAAGGTCGTTTAGCATCGATAACTATATTTAACCAAATTGTACTCTTAATAGTTAATACAGTATTGCACTGTGCCCGTCACAAGTCCGCCAGTTTCTCATGTCGATCACGCCGGTACATTCGACGGCTCCATTGATGAACTATTAGAAGCAAATTGCCGGGTAAAGCTTTAATGACCTCGTATACAGTAATTACGTTACGCTTCTATGTAGACCGCACGTTCGATTGTTTATTGAGTGAACTGCTCTGGGTTTTCGGACGTGTTGATTTTAGGGTTCCGTACCCGAAGTGTGCCAAACGGGTCCCTATTACTAAGACTTTACTGTCCGTTGGTCTGTCTGTCTGTCTGTCTGTCTGTCACCAGGCTGTATCTCATGAACCGTGATAGCTAGGCATTTGAAATTTTCACAGATGATGTATCGTTGTTGCCACTATAACGACAAGTACTAAAAACAGAATAAAATAAATATTTAAGGGGGGATCCCATACAACAAACAAAGAATTTCCCTTGCAGTGCAGCGAGGTAACGCTGCCAGCGTAGTGGGAACCTTTGGGTCGGATGTGTCCCGGGGCGGCTTATTCTCGTAATGATTTTTTTTTTCATTTCACATTTTTGTATTCATTTTTGTAGACGAAGCTTTTTGCGAATGCATTTGATTTTATTAGGTTGACTTTTTGATAATATTTATTTTTCCTTTTGTTTTTATTGTTGTAGAATGTTTAAGTTATAATTAATTGACATTATGAAATTTAACATTATCTTGTTGGTATAATAAATAAATTAAGCAACAAACGTATTTTTTGCCGTTTTTTCCTCGATATCAATAACGGCAACAGGTAGACGCTTGAAACATTCACAGAATATTTAGTTCTATATTCGCTTAAGAAATAAATAATTAAATTTAAATAAAATACATATTCCCATACAACAAACGCGATTTTTTGCCATTTCTTCTCGATTTTTGTATCTAATGTTGTAAAGATAATGGTACGGAACCCTTTGTGCGCGAGTCCGACGTGGCTGGTTTTTTAATGCGCTTGAGAGATTGAAATGTTAGGCTAAAGTACGACTTTCGAAGATCGAGTAAGTTGATTAAATTAAGATCCGTGGAAAACCAATTTTTACAAGACGTCAGTTTACGACGAGTTATGTTGGTGTGGTACGATATTGATAGTCCTTTTTGCAGGTAGTCAATTCGCCTATCTAGTGTAGAATTTTTTATCACTGGCCACTATATAAATAATGTATCGTAGATGAAAAGGCCTAAGGTAAGATTTTCTTTTGGTAGTTTAATACGTACTCTCTTTAGAACAAACTTTTAACTACCTATAACAGATTACCAGTTGTAAGAATTACATCTAGTTTATTTGTTTGTCAAATAATTTGTCGAATTGAAATTTGAATACGTTTTTCGGCAGTTAGTCAAAGTACTTTCGCAAGTTAAAATAACGGTGTTTTTTTTAGTAAGATGTTTGTTTGTTACGCTTAATTGCGCAAAAATAAAAAAAAAATAAAAATAAAAAATGACAGGTAAGTAGATGTACAAAGGAGGACTTATTTAAAAAAAATCTTCCAGCCAGCCTAATAGAGGTTCTGAATGATAAAAAAGAGAGCGAGAGAAGGCAAATAAAGCTCAATAAGGACAGAATTTTTTTTTTCTAAAAATCACCTACCTACTTATTTTATAATTTATTTTAATTGTACTTTTACTTGCTAAGTTTGCTACAAGAAATTTATTTATGGTACCTGTAACTATAAATACATGCTTACTAATATACACACTCGTTGTACACATACTACTTACATAGTAAATATATATATATATATACGTACTTCTAGACATAAATGATCCTTAGATGTTTTGGGGGCACTGCAGAAGCTGTACTAATAATATTAATCTCGACGCCGGAAAAATTCGTCACGCGACAAAAACTTCCGGTCGATTATTCAAAGAGCTTTCACATACTACACACATTCACTAGTCCGAATTGTTCTTTAAAACCCGAACCAGTTAACAAAAAAACTGACTTTTTACTAGTAGTTTAAACACCGTAGTAATAATTATTGAGTCGTGACATCGGAGTAAAAAGTGAAAGATTGATTCTCATAAATGTGCCTCTGGTTAGCCATTACGATGTTTCAAAGCTATTAGTGATAAGAGGAAAATATAGCTTATATAAGTCAATATCGCTCGAATGATAGGGTATAGGTTCATTATTCCACGATTTCAGTCGTGGAATGTTTTATTTTATCCGAATATTACTAAACCTTTTAATGGAAAATTCTATGAACATATATATGAACCAAAAATATGTTCATATATATGAACATATATATATTTGTTTGACAATTAATTTTTTAGATTTTTTTAACTTCAAATGAGGTAAATTTTCAAAACAGTAACAAGACTATCTTTTTCTACTTCAAGAGTGTTTATCAATAAATAGAGACAAAATTTTAATTTAAATAAACACAAAAATTGCCTCAAAAGTAGCATTTTTTTTTTTATTAATAACTCAAAAAAAAATTCACCGTCTAACCGACCTTTGGTCGATTGTTTTGAATGCTATGTAGTTGCAGAAAAAAATAAATTAATAGCACTCGAAACTGTATGCCAGTTTATTGCCTCCACACGGCGAAACGCGTGGGACACTGTAATCATGGGCTTTACTATGTGCACCAAATCCTGAGTGATTCCAATCATCTAACTGTCAAATTCCATACTAATTTGACGGTAAGACGATTGGAATCGTTCAGGATTTGGTGCGCGTAAAATAGAAGCACGTCGCGAGATAAGTTTACCTATCAAAAAGCATCGCGATCTTTTATAAATGGCGACTTGCCTTTTGGATAGATAGAGAAACCATTTATTTACATTTTCACGTACACGCGCACAAAACAAAAATATATTTATGAAAATAACAATACAGACACAGACAACAAGAACTTACAATTTTGCCGTACATGGTACGCCAAGTGACAAAAATACCAAGTATAACTCCTAATGCCAAATGTTATTCCCGACACATAACTTAACCAAAATAATCTACGAAGTCGAGATAAGTTTGCGTTGGAATTAAGAGCAAAACATTTTGTAATTATTCGTTATTTCAAAATACAGATCATTTCATTTCATTTCATTTCATCATATTCATTTTGAAGAAAAAATGGACAAAAAAACTGTCTTTTTAAATTTGATTCTTAATTAACAGATTATACATATTATTCTAAAACCTCAAAAGATCCTGTATCTGTTCTATCTTTAAATTAAGGACCGACCATTGGACAGCCAGACAACGAAGAATCGGTAGGTACTAGTACCGTTGTCACGCTTCAATTCCTTATAAAAACATAATGTTTACTCAGTGAACTTCCAAAGTTGTTAGTTTCATAACAACTAAATGATGAAGAGAAGAAGCTAAAAAAACAACACGTCTATTATTTTCAAAAAAGTTCTTTAAAAAATATTTTCAAAAAAGTTTTTTAAAAATTATTGTCAAAAAAGTTTTTTAAAAATAATTGTCAAAAAAGTTTTTTTAAAAAAATGTTTTACTCTTGAATGTTTTGAACACTAGGCACAATCATCCTCTACATACCCAGTAACATTAGTCTACTGATTAATGCCAGACATTTTTGTCTTCTTAATAATCCTTGATGTTACAGCTTCGGGTACGGAAACTCAAAATCAAGTAATATAACTCGAACCGGGGCGCCAGTTTATTACTTACTCGCGACGCGCGCGGGGCACTGTAATCATGTCGCGAAATTGCTCAGCAAATCGTCCGACCTATCGCAAGGCGGTGTGACCAACACCGCCCGAGTGCTGCGGTCTAAATCTGGGTAGTTTGAAAAGCCGCGGTTATGTAATTGGTAATTAAAAATGCCATCTATTTATATTCTTTCTAAATACTTTCAAGTACCTATACACGTAAAACGTTTCGTTTTGTTTGTAGGTACCTACTATGTTAAGGGCCAATTTTTCAATAGTGAAATAAGACTTAACTGGAGAATAAACTGCATGCTATCACTGTCTAAATCATACGACAGGACAGTGACCACATCAGTTTTATCCTCCAGGTAAGTTTTATCGGTCTATGGAAAGATCCGGTCTAAGCAAAGTAAGATTTTACGTGGCGGTTTAACCGTCAAAGATTTTTCATTATTCCTTTTTTTTTTCAAAACGAAAAAATGTAATTCGAAAACTTTGCGAACAATTCGTACCGCCTCTTCATTCAGACCCGCGGCGCGCACGCACCGCTCTGGCGGGCTACTAATGGTTCTCACTAATTTGAGTTTGTGTCGAGATATTTTTGGAAGGTGCTTTTTGGTTGGTGGACGAAGGCGGTCATAGAATAGGGGTCGAGAAGTGGCCGTCGTTCAGTAGCCCCCTACTCGATGGGAAACGAAATTAACCGCGGAGAACGTGCTTATCCTATAAAACCTTAATATTTTTAATTTGACGACAATTTTAAAGGAGTATAAGTTTTATAAAAAATTACCGTTTTTGCCACCTTTATTGCAGTTACATTTCGGCCATATCTTACAATTTTAAATAGAACAATTTCTGTTACAAAATTATATATCTACCTAGATATCGTTGCCTATCACCAAAACATAGTGATCACTGAGTTGACAAGAGACATAACAACCATCGGTGAACGCACTTAAAATACAGCACTTTTCAGAAATCTATTTTACTTAAAAAAAATCAAAGCAAAAAGTAAAAAAAAAAATCAAATCTACAAGAATCCAAAGTAGCCAATGCTTGTAGCACCCAACTCCGGCACATCTTCGCTACACACAGATGATCTAGCACACTAGCGCAGACAATGAGCGTCGAGACACGGTGACCTCACGCACACAGACGCGCGCTCACCTGTGCGGCACACTCGTGCGCACTGTCACATGGTAAAGCTGTGCGCACATTGAAAGATCAATGAAAGAAGAGTTAGGTTTTTATGACCTAGGAAAAATATTTTTTCATATACTTTTCTTTGCAAATGTACTTACAATTTAGTACTAACTTTGATAAACAATACTCAATTGTAGTTTTCTTTTTGTTGATGTGGCCAATATTTTTTTTTTTGCATTTTATTCTGTACCAGACTCATCCACTGCCTTCCGGAAGATTTAGAATTATGTTGTGTCTTCGACTCATGGAATCGTGAGCCTCGCAGCGACATTGACCAACTCTTCACTAATCGATCCCAGTCTAGCTGAATGTCGTGTCAATATCGGTGAATGATACGATACAAATGAAATGAAAATAATTTTATTTTAGCCTTTAGTCATTAATTTATTTTATTTACAACTGTCTTATGTTAAAGTCATGCACGGCCGACAGGTAGTCTGCGACACTTCGACCTAGTGAGGATGCGGCTGTTAATCTTTCTAACAAAAAATAAATAAATTTCATTCCAAAATAGGAATCATATGATACGGGTTACCAGGCGCTTTCGATTTTAGGTAAGAAAATAATGAACATACATATATTTTTAGCGGCTAATATACGAAATTAAAACGTCTACAAAACTATATAATACATAACTACTACTAAAACCAGAAACGCTCGCCTAAGCACAACGGTCGCAGCCTCACAGCGTAAACTCTGACATTCCACGCACACAAGCGCAGCGGATAGAGCTACGACGTCACCTGTCGGCCGACCTGCCGTCCTGCCCCTACGTTATTAATACTACACTAGCGTTTCCCAACTGATTAACTGAATCTGGATACCGAACAGAAAAATAAATGAGAGTAGCGAAAATGTAAATTTTCAAAATTATGATAACACGGCACACAGATTTCAGAAGTGTTATGTGAAGACAACTGAACATTTTCTATTTCTATTTTGAGCAGTGAATAAATAAAAGTATTACTCATTATACAAAATTTTTATTATATAGTGAACAACTAAATTATAGTAATAATAATTTCAGGTTTAATATATTGAAAAGATTGTCAAAAAAGACACCACGTTTTTTTTCTAAAAAAATCTGCCGCATTTAACAAATCAAGGATTTTGTTTTAGTTTTTTACGATATTATTCATTTATTTTCACCTAGTAAAGTGTGACTAATTTTTTTTTTCCTTAACATCTTTTAAAGCTCACAGTTTATTACGCAGTAACAATACCGTTGCAGAGATTAATTGTGTGACATCGCTGGTTCCATTTACAATCTATAGGAACAAGGCAGTGATGATCATTTGGGAACCAAACCCACACTTTATTGGTCAACACTAACACATATACGTTCCAATCTCTCGCCAATGTGTGCCTATTCAATGGACCGTAAACTATCTAGTCAATACCTTCCCTATTGTGTGCTCATTAAGGTCGATTTTCCCACATGGTAGGAAGTGAGATCGCATAGACCACATCGCAAAGGTCGTGGGAAGGCGAATCCAGTCGGTGATTCGGTAAGTTATATTAAAGAGGCTAACGGGATGTAGTTTTTGATCACAGTATTAATACGGGCCTTTGCATCTGTTATAAGCGATGGTGGCGCAGTGGATATATAACTTGCTTCACATTCGTGAGGTTCTGCGTTCGAATCCTAGCATGCATAAATTCTTTTTTTAAGTTTCGTGAATTTGAAGCAGCAATAGCGTTAGGTTTTTGGCTTCACATTTGAAGAAAAATATCTTGAAGAAACCTTAAACATCGATTTCTCGTAAACTATCATTCTGTTAATCTATTGTTAACAGCTGCCAGTTTTTTAGGGTTCCGTACCTCAAAAGGAAAAAATGGAACCCTTATAGTATGACTTTGTTGCTCGTTCGTCCGTCCGTCCATCTGTTTTTCAAGACGAGTTGAAATTAAAACTGTTTACTCAAGTCTATAGTAAATATAAAACTTCTAAATTAACGTAAAAAAAGTTATGGCCGTTTATGCCGCCAAAAACGTATATTTCGACACTCTCAAGGGAATCAAAATTTATAGGTTACTTTCCGTTAACCTAGAACTACGAAATTTGGCAAGTAATATCGTCGTAATCTACCAATACAGAGAAAAATCTGAAAACTGTACATTTGTAAATCAATAGTTAATTTTTTTAATTTAAATTTTACTAAACTAGCTCAAATATTTTATTTAAATTAGTAAATAGGTTAAAGTTTAGATTAAATTATTTATTTTTGGTTTTGTAAATATTGTAGAATGTCGTGTTTTCCTTTAATAATTAGGATCATTTGTAATTAAATCATAAGAAAAATCAGGAAAAGCTCGAAAAAACTGCGAGACTCGATTCCTGAACTATTTATAATATGTAAGTACCTACAAATTTATACGGAACCCACGGTGAACGAGTCCGACTCGCACTAGTCTGGTTTTTATGCACTTTGGCAAACTGACAGTTGTTAACAGTAGATTTACCGAGTGCCCCCGTTGCTGTAATAATAATTATTATTATTATCGTACATTTTCCCCTCGCGTTTATAATATTCGTATAATGTTACATTAAAGATTGACTGGAAAATATTTCTCCTGAAATATGCTCACCATGTACACTTTTTTTGTTATGTAAATATGTTTTTCTCTATGTATTTTATGTGTGCAATAAAGTAAAAAGTAAAATGAATCAACGGACTGTTAGAGTTCGAGAAACAAGGGGTTAGACGCTCAAGTGTTTACCTCTACTTATTTATCAGCGCTTGAAATCATCAATTGATGGCGGGCAAACTCTTCTTACCAACTGTAAGCATTTATACTCTGCCTACTCCGATCTTTGGATGAATTATGATTTGATTTTCAAGTGCTAAGAACCAGAGTCACAAACTCTGATTTCTGCCTACCGCTCCGAGATACAGGAGTCACTTTATGTTGTGTTAGTGGTAACAGAGTTTAAATAATGTTAACGGGGACGATTGTATCTAGTGTAGTGTAACTTTAAGTTGAAAACTCTGTTAACCACTCGTCTGCTGCGACACAGATCTGTGTCCAACTTAGTATGGGCCACCTATACGTTCCATTCCGCGAGGGCAGTTCAGGAGTTAATTAAGCAAACCTGTCTTGAAGAGGATAAATGTGGAGTTTCTTTGTTAGCTTCTTTGCCGCATAGTCTTTTAATTGTGGAAGTAACAGCTTTGACGTTCATTAAGTAAACATTTTATTTTTATATTAAATAAAATTTTTGAATATGAGCCAAATTTTTCGTAGTATCTAAGTAATTTGAAATAGTAAGTACTACTCTCAATAACAAGCCCAGCGGTTTCTTTGTTAGCTTCTTCGCCGCATAGTCTTTTAATTATGGAATTAACAGCTTTGACGTTCATTAGGTAAACATTTTATTTTTATATTGAATAAAATGTTTGAATTTGAGCCAAATTTTTCGTAATATCTAAGTAATTTTAAATAGTAAGTACTACTCTCAATAACAAGCCCAGCGTCGTCAAACGACGTAATCCGCTTTAATAGCACTTTTGACACGTCCCGCCGGCCCGTACGGCACTTAGCTCTCATTAGTTGTGTAAGCACACACAACGGACCGCTTCGCAAACACAGCCTCTAATACTGCCTTCTTGTGTACTGAGTACAGTCTACGGCGGTTCGACCTTTGCATTGTCGTTGTGAAGTTACCCGTAGTGTAACTGAGGAGAGTGTTCTGTTATATTAATCAACTGTATACTCAACGGGTTAGCTAGATAAGGTTTGTTGTGAAATTGTAAACTTGATATTAAATGAAGTGCCATCAAAGTTGTAATTATAATGTAACGCGAAGTTTTTGTTATTATGAACATAACATAAACTCACGCCTGTATCCCAGAGGGGTAGGCAGAGACCAGGGACTGCCACTTGCTACGATTCTGACAGATCACTTTCGCTTCCTCAACATTCATTAGTCGTTGCATGCACGCACGCCGGTTTCGGGTACTTTTTATCTTGCCCTTTGCTATTAGGAAATTAGTTTATTTAGACAGATAGATTATGCACTGTGTATATATATATAGCATATATTCGTCACACTGCAGGGCACGAGAGATTTAAAAAATATTTAATAGTAATAATAGTTATTTATTTCAGGCATAGGGACCCATATACAAATACAAATAATAATTATTACAAATAACTAAGAATCTGATAAGTCAAAATAACAACTAAAAGACAATTTCTTTATCTTTATCTTTATTCAACAAATTATTTATTTATTAGTTTATGCAACTACGAAATATTGTTTTTTGTAATTAGTTTTTATTTGAGTAGATAGATTTTTTGAGCAGTATGGCGACCACAAGATTTTGCTAAAATTCGATGTGAGGTGTCAGTTTTTTTAAACGACTACAATACGTCTGGTAAAAGATATCATCAACAGCCTAGTTACGTCCCGCTGCAGGGCACAGGCCTTCTCTCAGAGAGAGAGTTTGGGCTTAATCACTACGCGTGCCCACCGCGGATTGGCGATTTCAAGTGCTAAAGTATGCGAATAGCTCAGTCACTCAGGTTTCCTCACGATATTTTCCTTCACAATTAGAGAGCGGTATTGCTACTATAACTTCACAAATGTACATAACTTAGAAAACAAAGTCCTAGTTACATGCCCGCACTGGGAATCGAACCTGGGTCTCTCGCTTCCGAGTCCAATGTTCTTTCCACTAGGCTACCACTGCCTCCGTAAAAGATATGTTTATATCAAATCTACCTTATGTTGAAGATATCTTCCAATTTCTCAGAATTCCCTTTCACACAAAACGAGCCTAAAATTTAATGAAAACAGCTGCCACAGAAGTCGGCAATAAAAGCAAATGAATTTCAAATGTGATGAACTAAATAAAATCACTACCCATTAAGATATTTCTGGTTGCCTTCTAGTACAAGAAATGATTTGAATACGGAGATCACTTTTTGTAAAGTTCAGTAAACCCGGCGCGATACAATCTCACTGTTCCGCCGTTTTAAAGACTAAACTTTGGCACTCATTAATAAATTATAAGCTAAAATGAATAATCAAAGAGAAATGGGAGCATTATAAGATGTTGAGCATCACATGTCACTGAGTAGATATAGAATTAAGGTAAGTGTAGATTGGTCTGTTTGTATTTTTTCATAGTCTCTATGGAGAAGAAATAAAAACGCTCTCTTGAAAACGGGCATGGTTAAACTTTCATTCGAAGTTTGGCTATTTCGATTACATCGTAGACAAAACTATCTTTTCAAAATGGACGTAGATATTTTTGTAAAATAATTTCTCGTGAAGAAGTTAGAATAGAGAGTTTCTATTGTTATTTCTTCGTTTCAATTCTATCTAAATACTTACCGGAACTGAGTAAATAAATTAGATTTTTAGCTGTTCTTGTTAACTTTTAGCGATATTTTTGTTTTAAAGTAAAGTTTACCTTTTTTTAAAAAATAAAAAAATACAGAAATAAAGCTTGCAAGTAAAACAACTACCACAAGTCGGTGTCTTAGTAGTGAGCCTAGAATGCTAGCGAAGGCCTGCCTCGTTCTTTTGAATACAACTTTTAATTTTGATAATACGTTTAAGCCGCTGGATTCTGAACCGACAATTTCACTAAGTAAATACTTAAGTATCCTTCTACCTCTTCCTTCTTTGTGTAATCTGAAGAGAGAGAACAAATAAATCAAATCAAATAATTTATTTTGACAAAAGGAACATGGCATACTGTTACAAAGAGTATTCCTGTAGGTAGTAACTAAAAGATAATATTCTCATCTACCACAGGTGTCAGAGTCAAACAATAGAAGCATTGTAATTGTAACATAATTATATCAACTATGTACCCCACAATTGAAATACTTAGGTTATTACATACAATTGTAACTTGGTGTATTAATGGCAATAAATAAATTCATTCATCATACATTCCTTCATTCATTGAAAAGACAAAATTTTCTAATCACTACAACGTCTAAGTCACTTGACCTATTTAATGGGGGTTTTAGTTGCCATCAAATGTGTTACATTACAAAACATTATAATACATTAAACGATCACGAAGGTTAAGCAACACAGGGCGCGTTCAGTGCATGGATGGGTCGCCATCTATGCCTAACGCTAGTGGCATTTTTCCGAGCGGTTCCGTGCTTCGCAAGGCACGTTAAGCTGTTGGTGCCGGCTGCCGTCGATAGATGGCAGTCGTTAAGCCAAGTCAGAGGCCTTAGGGCGGCTTGACAACTTCTGACAGTAGACGAGCCACTAGTCTACAAGCCTCCACCAATCCGGACTTGGCCCCCGTGGTGGAGTATGGCCTATACCTTCCTCAGGGAAGAGACCCGTGCCCCTCGGTGGGGACATAATGGGTTGATGATGATGATAATACATTTCCTTAATCATGGGGTACTTTGAGATACAATATTTCACTTTCAAAGTTAAGGAGGTCTGTCAGGATCGTGGCAAGTGGCAAACCTTTGTTTCTGCCTACCACTCCGGCATAAAGGCGTGAGTTTAAGTAATTTAATTTTATAGGCAAGCTTTTTACAAGCAAAATAAGTTTTCCCTGTTTTACTCATTTTTATATCATTTCAGATGAATCCATGCGTGTACTACTAGCTAATTCATAAAGCGGCATCAACAGAAGTGACATAGGTGCATAAATTAGAAGTAAAAAACTGTAACATTTAATTCCCGATTAAAACTTGATTCCATCAAACTCATTAATAACGCTCATTAGTGTTAACAAGCAATTTTGTAATCTAACTAACTGTGATAAGGATTAAATTATAAAGGAGATAAAGCTACCGAAATTTTAATGATCACAGTTGTTTTACCCAAAATCAGATGGTGAACTGCCTTTTCATAACGTTTGTTTGACAACTGGTAAACCAGGTCAGTATTTGTTTGGCCATGGTGCTATAATTTGGGTACCTGTCGATTTTCGCCCGGTCTTATGGTCCTGTAATCAGGATATAGAATTTACATAATTTATAAAGAGATAGAAGTTTTTTGGATACTCTTTTTGGATCAATTTAAAAAGTTCATTTTGTGATTTATTACACAAAAACTAGATACCAATCAAAATCAAAATATTCTTCTTTAAAATAGCAAAATAGAAAATGGGACTTAATAAACGTTAAACGTTACATTTCAAAATCTACATCATTTTGGAGAAATAATGGACGGTGAATGCGGGCGGCGCAAGACTGGGAAGATTGGAAAACCATGAGGGAGGCCTATGTCCAGCAGTGGCGCCCGAATAGCCATTGATGATGATGATGATGAATGGATAAAAAAACTCCAAACTTAGTCGTTTCAATTATCGTGGTCCTTGATTAACAGAGTTTAAATTATCATTTTAGACTAGAACCTACGCATTGAACTGGCTTCAATTCCAGACATCTTTGTCATCTAAATAAATAATCTGTATAATCCTTAGTAAAGCGTTGATAGTCGCCACTTTATTTAAAACACAAACATACGGAGCAGGATTGCATCATACCATATGAAAAACATTACTAGAATCATTATCATACTGATGCGAGGTTTGCCTAACGAGTCGACTTTATAAATTCTTTCTAAAGTGGGTGGCAGTGAAAACTGATGTAAAATACAAAAGCTCAGCCATAGGCCCTAAATCTGTATCATCACTGACAGATATCAATTTACACTCAAATTTGAACAGTTCAAAGTGGGGAAATATGAAAATTTTAATCTATTTTGAATACAGAACCGAAGGAACATTGTCATATGCTAACTAGATACCGAGTTATACCACTTTAAGTCCGATCACAGCCTCACCGATTTATGCTAATATTTTACAAATTTTCTTTAAGCATTCAACAAATCGTAAAGTGGTCCTAATCACCCAGTATATAAGGCACACAATGAGTTCTAAGATAAGGTGGTTGGTCTGAGAATGAGTTCAAATCAATTTCTATTACAATTCATATCATAAACTTGTAACGACGGATTAAAAGCATATTTTATTCTGCTCTCAATATCGTATTTTTGACTCAATTTTATACAGCATCAAATGGGATTAGCCTGTTTAAGTTTAAAATTTAACTTAAATGAATTATTTTGAGCAATATGTAAAGTCTTTGGTTCTTTTAAATAACTTCCATACAACACAATCACTCATCGCAAACTAGGATACTATAGTAATCAGGCAAGGACCTCACAAAAATGTAAATACACGCAGAATAAGGAAATTTTTAATAAGTACGCCTGGAGTAGGAATCGAACCCGCAAAGTTTGTTTTGGGAGACAAGCGTGTTAACCCCTAAGCCTTCGAGGCAGTCAAAATGTTATGTCTATTGTCTATTTATATTAGGAAGTATAAATCTTAACTAAATTGGCAAAGATGACAATAAAAAAGAAAGTCTGTCTGTCCATCCACTTAAGATCACATGATGGGACACAATATAACTTTTATCACAAACAACTGAACTCGCATAGATGAGATTCGTTCAGCTTGTAACCCTGACATTACGTACTTATCGTTGCGTCTGGGCATTATCAAAGATTAACTCATTTTGTGTAACCATAAACCAGCACTGCTGGCCGTTAATTAAAGATATTGATACCTACAGTTTATGATGGTCGCATTTGTGACTTCTTTTACGTGAATTACAAGTAAAAACTACCCTGTACCCCCTTCATAAGCTCTACTACCCAATGAAATTGATCTGTTACTCCAGTTCTCCAAGACGGATAAACCATAAACCAACATTGCTGGACTTTGATTAAATCTACTGGTACCTACAGTTTATAATGTTTGCATTTGTGATTTCTTTTACGTGAATGTCAAGTAAAAACTACCCTGTACCCCCTTCATTAACTCTATTCTACCCAATGCCATGGATCTGTAACTTCAGTTCTCCAAGACAGAAGAACTTAAACTACCAAATACACTTTTGTATTTAAAATATGAGATTAGATGATTCTATTCATGTTCTAAATTAATTCGATGTATCGTGCTCTTAGAAAAGTTTTATCTCATCTGATTCAGGGAAGGTTTTTGATCCGCAGTGGGATACAAAAAAGGCTACTGACAAAAAAGTTCGAACACTTGTTAACGAATGGAAGTAATTTGATGCAAGTTAGCTCACATCATCATCATCATCATCATTAATCGTTACATACCAACTGCATACCATGCGAGAGGTCCCAGGTTCGAATCCCGGCTGGGGACAAAAATAAAACCCCCAGGTCTTGGATGTTTACATGTTTGTGATGTCGTTGTTTCTGGTTCCAACCACACAGGGTATCCTAGTGTGGGGCCAGAAACAATGTATGTGACTGTATGTAAATGTTTATGTTTTAATGTCGTTCCAGGTCAGCTTTAATACTCTAGACTAGATTGAGCTATTATCTACGCTTACAGATTTTTGTCTTTTTCTCGCCTAACTTTTGACGATCCGCAAAAAGTTAAGCTTGTGCCTGCCATTATGAAAGGATTTGATAACTTTTTAGGCCGATCCCAAGTAAATGAATTTATTTACATTTTATTTCACTCAGCTTTTGCCTGTGTATACAATTTTTTTTTATATACTATCAAAGTCAAGGCATCGATTATGACAGAGCGGTTGAATTTCGTGAATTGACGAGACGAATCAGTTATCTAGGATGAGCAAACCACTTGATAGACATTATTGCTTTCCGTAATTTAAAAAAATACGTTTGAGGACAAAACTTACAGTGGTTGGTTGAACACATTGGCCTAGTAGAGAACGGACCCCTCAAAAGGCATTGTTTATCCTACCTGCCATTAGATAAGCACACAGCGGATTGATCCTTGTTTGCTCGCTGCGCGAAAGCTGCGCGCGCGCCGCTTACAAATTGCACAGCCTGTTGAGCGACATAGAGGAGGTACTGGACTCAGTTGTTTTTTTAAATATCTATGTGTATTGTATATTCTTATGCATGCCATTTGTTTTACGTTTGTCATTTATTAAGATTATTTATCTATTGGTGAGGAATGTTCCAACCGGTGTTTTTGAAAATCCATGGAAGAGTCCAGCAGTGGACTTCTTGTGACTGAATGATGATGATGAGGAATGTTTAGGAGTTAACAAATAGTATGAAGCTAACTTATTTACTCAATTTAAGTAATTGTTGTTAAAAAGCTATTTAGAGGCTAAAAATTCCACCCATGCCATGACTTGAACCCGTGACCTCTGGCTAACCGTGCCAGCGCTCTCCCAACTAAGCTAATAGGCAAATGCAGACATCGGCGAAATTTCAAACCTCTTTTTAGCCTCTAAATAGGTTAATAAAATTGTCCTTAGCACGGATTATCGCAACAAAGAATACAATAATTTTTGTTAATTCTGTTTTTTGTCCTTTATAAATTAAAATAAAATATATATACAAATATTAAAATGTTGTTCATACAGCAATATTTAAAATGCAATGAATGTTGTTGAAGCGAAAAAGGTTCATCTCTGCCCACCCCTCCGGGATGGAGGCGTAGTTTATGTGATGTATGTATAGGTAGTGATTATTAAAGCTTTGTTTAAGGTAGACTTTAAACATAGCCCTAGTTAGCTTAACCCTGGTTTTGGTAAACTAATTATCTGTTTACCTACTTTTAATAGCTGTCAGCTGGTTAAACGAGAAACTGAAAGTAGGAAAATCTAAGTGCCGGGACTTTTTGTTAGTAACGGGGTAGGTTACTTATGTATATATATTTGACATTCTAAAATTAAGATAACCATATTCTTAAATTAAACATCAGGAAAAAACAAACATAAAAAATATTTTGTTTGGTAATCTTATAACTTACCTTTTAATTTATGATCTAATTTACTACCAAATTGTACAAATATTTTGCGAATCAATCTGCAAAACGTGTATTTTTATTCATGAAACTATGAATTTTGGTGTGAAATAAATAATTTCATTTCATTTCACATATTTTTTGTCAAGATGAATGTGTCGGTATCTCAGTACTGTACTTCCTCTACAGCCTGCGCATGCGCACGCGACTGTCCGCACCGTCCAACTTGCATCAAGGTTGCTAGTTTAAAGACTCATCTCCAAGTAATGTATATACTAAGCAAACCTCAGAGAAAACTCTCCTAAGAGTGTTGGCTTATGAAATTAGACGAAACTTGGAGTCCAGAAGTGCTTATTTTATTTGTCATTGTAAACTGTTTTTGTGTGGGATAGGTAAGGCTTGTTGCTTTGCTTAAATAAGATTTCATGAATACTCGATACTTCCAATACTTATATTTTTACGTTATTAAGTTACATAAACTCACGCCTTTATCCCGAAAGAGTAGGCCAGGGTCTTCCACTTGCCACGATTTTGACAAATCGCCTTAGCTTCATTAACATCGAGTTTTAATTTCAGTTTTCTAATTTTATTTAAAAACAAAACATTTTTATAAGGCTGCAGTATCGGTCGAACGCTTGTCTCACATCTTAGAGGTCCTTGGTTCTATTCTGGCATGGACCAATGACTTTGTTTTCTAAGTTATGTAGGCTTGTCAGTTTTTAGTAGCGATACCATTATAATATATTCTATTTTATTAGCAAGTGGTTTAAATAAACTTTTTGTTTTTTTATCTAAAACATCGCGAGGACACTTATGTCTCAAAGGGTTTGCAGCTCAGCGCTTGAAATCACCAATCCACGGTGGCAAGCCTGGTGATTGGACCTGTACTCTTTCTCTCTAAAACAAGGTCTATAGCCTGGAGTGTGACTTATGAGTGGTTATGTATGTGTGCTTATGTTAGTTCTATTTGTAACAAAACATGTCATATGAAACAAAATAAAACTGTGCCAAAAACTCATGCCTCACGCTACGCGTTGATGTCTTTTGTACAATGAAGTAAAAGACATCAACGGGAAACTTCGAAAAAGAAAGTTCCAGCATTTGATTTAACAAAATCAAATTCCTAAACGTAATTTAATAATTTAAAGTGCATGCTTACAAAAGACATATATTTTCACATCCAATGCCTTTCAACTTTGCCGCTCCTGGTCACCCACCTCAACTACACCGCACATTGTATTATAATCTAGACGCGTCGGGAATTGCCAACTAGGCACATTCGAACGTATGGCCATAGGATGGAATTAATATCGACTGACAATAGATCCTGATGAATTTATGGAGTCTTTGAGGGATTTATTGGTGAAATTGACACTCTTGGTGGAGAGATGGGTTGCCGGATGGCACAGAAAGGTTTGTATGAGATATTCGTTTGTTATTTGGATGAGTAGGTACGTTTTTTATTGCTTAGATATTTTGTGAATGAGAAAAAACTGAGATTCCAACCGAATACTGCGATCGCCAACCCGTGGCAATTATGGCAAAACCCCTCATGGTTATGAAAACCTTGAGGGAGGCCTGTGTCCTGCAGTGGGCGTCAAGTGATAATGATGATGATGATGATGATGAGCCGTCATAATTACATATACACATACATAAACTCACGCCTGCATCCTAGAGGGGTAGGCAGAGACCAGGCACTACCACTTGCTACGATCCTGACAGATCACTTTAGTCGTTGCATGCACGCACGCCGGTTTCGGGTACTTTTATCTTGCCCTTTGCTAATACACCCCCTATTTGGTCGAAGTATGTCCGTCTGGGTCATCCCTTACCGACCCTTCCACCCACATTCGCTCGATATATTTGTTTCGTCAATCTTTCTTCCTTCATCCACTCCACATGTTCAAACCAACGCAACATTCCTTTCTCAATTCTAGTCACTACATCTTCTTTCAGTCCACAACGTTCTATAATCCCACTATTGCGTATCCTATCATTCAATGTAACACCAAACATACTTCTCAAGGACCTCATTTCTCACGTCACGTTAAACTTGACGTGATCAATTTGCAGTCCTATATCTTTGATTTACAAGTAACATAAATATTACGAACCAAACCCTCCGTACACGAGTCCTACTTGCACTTGACCAGTGTTTTTTTATAAAAAAAATACATATCGGTAATACATTCGAGCAAGTGGACACAAAAATAAATAATACGCTTTCGGAGACATCGCCCAAAAGGAATTTGGAGTAACTTAAAACATTTCATTGACAATCAACAAGTCCAAATCGTTACAGAAATGGGCCGAAGCATAAAATGCGTAAACAAATCGTCGATTGGATCAATAAATGTTAACACTAAAGGCACCTCATTGACGATTCTACTGACGCCGATGCAAGAATACAAATACAATTTCAAGCGATTCTTCTTTCCTCCATGGTTCTGACTTTAAAAACTGGCTTGAAGTACAAACCATAGAGTACAATTAAAAAAAAAAAAATTATGCAGCCTAAATACGACCCACTGCAGGGCATAGACCTTCTCTCAGGGACAGAGTATGAGCTTAATTACTACTCGTATCCATCGTGGATTGGCAATTCGATTGGTGAATTGGCAAGAAGGAATTGCCAATCCGCGATGGGCACGCGTAGTACGCGTGTTCACATGAACACCTCCGACACTCAGGTTTCTTCACGATGTTTTCCTTCACGCTTAGTGAGTGGTATTGCTACTACAACTTCACAAATGAATTTAGATAACAAAGTCATTGGTAGAAACAAAACTAAATGCAAAAAGAGGATGTAGTGACTAGAATTAGGAATTGAATGATTCGTTGGTTTCGACACATAGAGAGGACGAAGGAAGAAATATTGACAAAAGAAATAAATCGAGTGAATATGGGTGTACAAGCCAGTAAAGGACGACCTCAGTGGGCATAATTTAATAAAATAAGGGATGTATTAGCAAAGGGTAAGAAAACAATCTGGACAAGTGGGAGTTCGACTCGCCCATCGAGGTTTCCATACAAATTTGTAGGTACCTACATATTATAAATACTTCAGGAATCGAGTCTCGCAGTTTTTTCCGAGCTTCTCCAGAACTTCAGAGACAATCTTTTTAATGATTTAATTACAAATGTACAGTTTCAGATTTTTCCCTGTATTGTTGTTGCATTGTTGTATAAGATTATTGCTAGAATTAATTGCCAACATTTCATAGATCAAGGTTAATGGAAAGTACCCTATAAATGTTGATTCCCTTGAGTGTCGAAATTGCGGCATAAACGTCTGTGTCTTTTAGTTACCTTAGAAGTTTAATCTTTCCCAGTTTTAAGGGTACTGTAAACCTGAGTATATGGTTTTATTGTAAATTTGATACGCGTACATACGCGATACTACGCGTTTCACTTCAGATAAAACTTCTTGACAAACAGACGGACGGACAACAAAGTGATCCTTTAACCTCCTCAGTCCTGACCTTGAAAATAACAATGGTTTTCAAATTGTTATTTTCAAGGTCAGGACTGAGGAGGATAAGGGTTCCGTTTTTTCCTTTTAACGTACGGAATCTAAAAACGCCCAATACTGACGTGCGCACTTGTAGCGACTGATGAATGTTGACATAGCCAAAGAGTAGTCATAGTTTTGTCAGGATCGTGGCAAGTGGCAAATTCAGGTCGCTGCCGAAAGGTCGGGGAGATACAGGTTTGAGTTAATGTATGTATACTTATCCTAAGAGAACAGTTAGCAGACCGGCTTACATATCCTATTTTCCCTGATTTAGCATGCTCAAAAAAGTGTGCACACTGTTTTATTTCGGCCACTTTTTCATTGATGTAATGCTAAATAATAAGTGTATCATATTAAAATAATTACTTATTAGAGATAAAATAAAGAAAAATCACCCTAATACATAAAAAGACTGAAAAGTAGAAAATAATACAGGAAATACTTAATCGAAAAAAAAAAACAATTAAAAATACTATACGCTTTGCTATAGTTTTATTTATTTGTTTCGTTAAATTTATGATGGCAACTATGGCATTACGAACATTCTCGAAGAGCTA
Source organism: Yponomeuta cagnagella (assembly GCA_947310995.1). NCBI lineage: Eukaryota > Metazoa > Arthropoda > Insecta > Lepidoptera > Yponomeutidae > Yponomeuta > Yponomeuta cagnagella. The sequence goes on from OX371277.1 coordinate 18,060,904, forward strand.
TCGTGAAGGTTAACGAAATGACAAAATTGTTCGTGAAACGAATAAGATAACAAACGCTTACTTGGTATTCCCCGAGTCTCTACTTTATGCAATTGGATGAACTAGATAAGGTTTATAGACTGACTATCAAGTGTGTGATTTGGTTTGATGATTTTTTAATATGAAAATTAACTATTTATATTTTTGATAAATAAAACGACGCACTGTCCGTCTTTGAGACAAGGGGGTAAATAAAAAGATATGTAAAGTTTTTATTTCATAAATTAAACCCTATTAAAATTGGTATTTTCTACCAAACCCTTAAAAAAACATACAAAATAATAATTTAATAAGAAAAGTATTTCGTTTTCCTTTGTAGCTTCGAGAATCGCAATCGGTTACATTTTTACGTTTTTTAAGACTTTATATACTACTATTGCTTCATTATCTTCTTCAGAAGTTGTAAATTGGACATTTGATGAAGATTTTTGCCCCTCAAAGGCGTTCGGGTAAAAGGCATCGGCTATTTGCAGCGCTGAAATGGCCCACTTCGGACCCCGTTAAGAAGTTGAACGGAAAAGACGCGATATTGCAGGAAAAGTACAATATGAACTGTATTAAAGTGAAACATGCAACAAATAAAGACGCTATGTTATTATGTCACGTGATAATTCGATAAGGTTAATGATGAAATAAGCTCTTGCCACATGACGTTTTTACCTTAAAATACGTACTTACAGCAAGTACGTATTTTAGTGAGGTAAGTATTATTTGTTGAGGTCGAAGGTCAAACAATATTTTATTAAAAAAACTGGCCACATGAAAAGTAGGAACAGCAGATAAATAAAAAAAAACACTACAATATCATAGCAGGGAAATTTTCAAGCCTTCAATAAGAGGGTAATAAAAACATTGATATACTCCAATTTAACCTGACGTAAGTATGTCATGAACGAAAAGTATGTAAATAACATCTACTGATAGATATTGGAACTACACGAGTCTTTAAAGGGCGCCCAGCTGTGGAAGAAATAATGGCGGTTATTCTCTAGTAGAGAAGCTTTACTAACTCCGAATTGACTAACTAATATTCCTAACAAATACTAAATTATGTAAGTAGCCTTAACAAAAAAAATAAAAAGTATTCTAAAACAAAATGTTTGCTTAAGTGGGTTCATAGTCATTCATAGCGCACAAAACAAATGAGGACCAATGGTAATTACATCAGTTTTATTTCATACCAATTTTACCTTCAATAAGGCAAAGCTATCGACTTCGGACCTCGTCAATAAAAACGCCATTTTTTGACTTTTTGAAAAGCATTTCGCAGTACACCCAGAAAAGCATGAGCTAGACAGTGCTCTTACCCGCCACTTCACGTTCCCCATTTTCCGATGCGCAAACATTTCAATACAACCAAAGCGCACACCTCGTCAATAACCCACTTACAACACTTCAAGAATAGCCGTCGCGACGCATCCCCACACTCCGATGGCGATAGAACGTATCGAGTCACCGTGTGATTAGAGTAATGACAATTTATGCGCGATTCTAGTGTGGGATATGTAAACGAGGGCGCCGCGGCCCGAGGCGACGGACCACCCGCGTGAACTGGCCATTTGTTTCCGATTTTATATTTATTGGGGTTTGGTTGGACGCGGGCGATTGGGATTAGCTTTGTGGGGAGGTCATAGTTTGTGCGTTACGGGAATTCTTGAAGCTTCTCGCGAGACGATAGTCCATTGTTCAGACGCGGATGTTTGGTTAAGAGCTTGTGTCGCCGCGATTGTCGTTTAATTGTAAGCTGTATGTATGAAATTATTAAATTAGAGAAAATTAAGTCACAATAGTATACACAGCTAAACAGACCGAGGATTAAAATGTCTTGCAAGTGTGACAGAATAAATTTTTATACAGTGTCGATGAAAAACAAAAATCGTATTTTTTTGACATGTGTCATTTTGCAACATGAACGACGATAATATGTAGAGTAAGATCTCTAATGCCCGGTTCCTATATTCAAGGACGACTCGTTTTGCTTACGGATGGTTAAAATGTCTACTCAAGTATTCCTCTTAAAAACGGTTTGAAATAACGTGCCGTACGATAAATGTACGGAGATAACAATTTGTAGAGTTCGTAACAATTTTTCAAATATCAACCAGCTATTCAAGTTACGGGACGCTTGTTAAGGATAAGTTACCGATTACTAATAACGATTCGTTAAATATACGAACCGGGCATAAGAGATTACGCTGCCTGAGTTGTCAAGCTTAATCACCACTGAGCATTTATACATTCTCTGTAACTCCCTTTTTTTTAAAGAAAGATACTTGCTACATACAAGGCTACTTATTCGTCAGCTACTTTATTTTTATGCCCTTACAATTGACCGGATTTTAGGTTCAGGCCACCAACAAACTGAAACAATGATTGATGATCAACCTCCTTCTTCGTTCATCGTCAGCGTGCAAGATTAAATCTAGACAGCTTCGATATTAGTAACTAGGCACGGCATCCCGAGCGGAACCGCGTCGATTATCCGAACAAACGCGGCGATCACAACATTGTGTCGTGTGTGACACGCCGTGAAATCGCTGCGCACGCGCGTGGACGTGATATCGTTAGAGCGAACGGCAAGCGGCTCGTTTTTTTTTCTGTTACCTCGCCGTAGATAAAACGAATCGGGTTTTGAAGTTTAGTTGGTTTTTGGCCACTCAGAGGTGGAATGCTGCCAGCGTCTTGGAATATCTTCCCACCTGCGGCGGTCTAGATTTTTTTTTTAATATCTAGATCTCATTGTGAACCGATATTAAGCATTTTTTTTTATTTGTCTCCATTTCAGTATATTTAGGTTACTAACTTTAATTGAAAAATTTATAATATAACGTGTAGCAATATCTTTGTTGCATGCACAAGATATAAGATATCCGCTCTGGAGCTGATATCACACCCTCAGCACTATGCTGAGTCAGTTGCCATTTGCAGCAGCAGAGACACACCGCGACAATTTCTGAAAAGTGTTCCTATTATTTTTATTACTCTTTTTTGCTGTCCATGTTTTGTTTTGTTTTGTTTTAGGTTTTAATTACCGTGTGTTGTTTGTTGCTGCAATAAATGTTTTTCTCTCTTTCTTTCAAAATTACATTTAAATAAATAATTTCATAATACTTAAACTTATGGTACATCGACGTTTCAACTAAAGTTATAGAATTAAATTGTTATATTTAAAACCGTTCAGAATTCTAAATCAATTTCATCATTTCATATTGTTTATTTTGGTGTCAGACAGACCTCTTATAACATACATTCACTACATCGTCTTTCAGTCCACAACGTTTTCTAATCAAACTATTGCGTATCCTTTCATTTAAAGTAATACCAAACATGCTTGTAAAGGACCTCATTTCTACTGCATAAATCCTACTTTCTTACTTCGTTTGCCATAAACAACTAACAAAATGCTATAGTAATGCTGTACAGTCAACACCTCCACTAACTGTAAAAGCAGTAAGCCTATAACCTTCCACACAGGCCCATCTGCCTTCACGGCTATAAATCAAAACTTATATGTACACTATTTGAAAGAGCTTATGAGCATACATTAATGTGCAGAAAGTGTGCTCGTTTGGAAGCGCTGAAAATGAGTAATAAGTAATTTATAAGCTTATACCTAGATACAGAGACATTATATTTTAATGTAAAACATGAAAATCTCGTGTAACAGTGTTTCTTATCGAACTCCTCCGAAACTGTTTCACCGATTTTTTTTGTATTTGGTAGGTCTGAGAATAGGTCCGTGTGGCGCCGGATCAAGAATAGCGTCACTCCATTTCCTCCCGTGGATATCGTAGAAGGTGACTACGGAAATCAATTAACAGGAGACGGGCAGCAGCGTCTTCCTGAGATACCAACCGCATAGTGCGATCGCCAACCTACCTGTCAAGCGTGGTGATTATAGCAAAACCCCTCGTCAAATGGCTGATAATGATGATGACGATGACGAGAATATGTCGTAGGCTAATCAATATGGCAAAACAGCTACCGTTTTACCTGAGTCAGCTACTAGATACGATGTTAAAACACTGTCGTAAGACCCTGACTCCTAAACTAGGGCAACCTATTTTAGGAGTCAGTTCCTTTTTTTAAAGTGTTACCACTTAATTATGTTGGTTTACTTTATTTTACACGAGTACCAGTTTTGTTGCTATGCATAGTTGAAGTCACCTATGAAATGTTGCTACTGAATTAGAGTAAACAGGTTTGAATCTAGAGTGACTGTGGCTAGATGAGGATGGTTGAGGACCGAAAGAAGTGGCGTGCCTTGGGAAAGGTCTAGGAGCAGCAGTAAACGAATAAAGGCTGATCAATTGGAATGAATTGGTAGCTGTAACGGAGTCTTTGGCTCTTACCGATATAATTTTTTTATTTTTTTTTTTTTTTTTTTAATATAGTACCCAATTACTTAGATGGACATTCTGAGTCTGGAATGTGGAGTCCTCTAGCATCATAGAATATAGACACAAAAATAAGTCTCCATTACTACACTCAATATTTGGACGTATTTTCAAGGAAAACCAGAAAGTTTTTTAAAGAATGTGATTGATTTTGAGAGAGTCTAACAGTAAGCTAAAGTTCTGTCTAGTTTTACTTTAACGACCAAAGTGTAGCGGCAGGTAAGTGCAAATAGTTCTCACACGTTGTTATTTCCCATGATGCTTATTCTACCATAGATCTCTAGAGGAGTTATTAAAAGCCTACTTTATGCACCAAAGACCTTATATGTACTTAAATTTGCGAAAGTATTTTTTAATAACTGTCTAGTTGCCTACCTCAATATGCTAAAGCTTTAGATTCAACTGTCATAAAACGTGCACTCGTTTTCTGATAATAAAAATAAAATATCGACTCAAGTGCTGTTGGAGAACGCGCGTCAGCCATAATTTGAGTGTAACTTATTCATATTTGAATTCTGGATCAATGCACGCGTTTGGGATGCAAATGGGGCGTAGGCGACTTTATGTAGTTCAACTTTTATATTACTTGAATATCGATGTGATTTTGACTTAGTTGTCATTTCCGGGTACGTTCCCATTTTCAACTGGAGCATGTCTTTATGTGGGTGGTTCATGAGACCATGTATTTATTTGTTTATTTTAACCACCATTTATTCACGGAATTGGTAATTTTGATTATATTTTTGTTTTTTTGCACTAACCCGTGCTGAGGGCCATTTTAAAAACCTATTTAGAGGCTAAAAATTCCACCCGTGCACTTGCCCATTAGCTCAGTTGGGAGAACGCTGGCACGGTCAGCCTGAGGTCGCGGGTTCAAGTCCCGGCATGGGTGGAATTTTTAGCCTCTAAATAGGTTTTTAGGCAATTTTGACAATGTTAAACGTTATGGTTTGGTTTTTAAAACAATTTGACGAAGCAACCTGTATAGGACAATTTTGAAATAATTACTGATTTATAAATTGAGACTATTTTCACTAGACAGCATTAGTTTCGTTCTTGATTTGAAATCTGAAGATTCAAAACGATACTTAAGAAATAACTGAGTAAAATTTTTAATTTGGTAACCGGTGGTACATCAACATTTAGAATATTTATATAAACTCTGTTAATTAAGACCTTAAAAAGAGTACGTTTGGAGTTTTTTGTCCATTTTTCCTCCAAAATGATCTAGATTTTGAAATTGATACCTAGTTGTAATGTTCATTAAGTCGCAGTTTCTGTCCTACTTTGAATAAAAAAAATTTATTTGATTTGATTTGATACTTTATCAGAGGCATTTCAGAATTCTCAAAGAGTTGTTATTTTTTTTCTTTTGTTTGTTATTAAAAGATCAGGAGTTTGACTCTTCTCGTTTATTTAGTTTATTTATGTAACATCGCAATAGGAGCTTACAGTTTCCCAAAGCGCCCCTATTGCTATGGCATATTTTCCACGTCAGAATGTCATTACAGTGATTTGACATATTTATGCTGTTAAATTTGGGAATGTAAGGCGCGGAGCCTACTGATCTAGCGCCTGGCTCGGGAATGGCGCGGACATCATTAAGTTTCATTCAAATGCCGTGCGTACCAAACACACGGTCATAAGGTCATTATTTGAACACACTCAACGGCCTTTCGTCGGTCGTGCTGTAGCATGCCATTTCGGCGCACGCAGTCAGTTCTTTCGCTCCACGCCTTTTAATAGTCATGCTCGTGCCGTGCCTGCGCCAAGTCCGCGGCAGGACGTGCCATGTCAGATCAGTGGGCACCGCGCATTCTAGGGAGATCCTAGAAGGGATTATTCGTTGCATTCTACTCGGCAGTACTCCATATCGGTCATTTGGACAAACAAAGACTAATTTGAAAGTTTCTTAAAAACTGAGTTAAATATGTCAATATTATCGTTTCAACGGTTTACGTTACGAGAAACAGACAGAATTGAATTTTCGGTAATAGGACGCTAGATGGCGTCAATGTCGAGCGTCCTAGGTATTATCGAAAATTCAATTCTGTCTTTGTTTCGCCTGACGTAAGCCGTTGACACGATAATATTGACATAATATTTAACTCAGTTTAAAGAAAAACTGTCGAATTAGTCTTTGTTTCTCCTAATGAGCGATATGTCTAGCTATTCTGTTAAGCTGCACTGACAGTAGTCTACTCCAGATCCAAAATATTTCCACCGTATCTATGTAATACCTATAAGAAATAAAAGAATGAGAATAAGAATTCCAGAATTATAAAGTCGAATTTGATTTGATCTAACTTAAAAATGTTACTTGATATTGCTTCTTTCTCTCGAATAAATATTTCTGTTAAAACAATTCAATCACCCGTAAAATACCAAGATGTTTGAGGTGATAAAGACATTTATTCACTCACACTGCCGTTACCAATCTTTCACAACGATCAGTTGAGCATTATTGATATATTTGGCTGTGTTTCCGTGGGGTTGATAGCGCCGTGTGGGTCACCAGACATGACATAAATAGTTGAGAGTTCCTTTACGGTGGTCGTTGATCAGTTAAACGATTTTTAAATGAAATATCAATGATTTCAATCCTGTCAAACTAGATACCTCCGTATCGATTTAATGTAATTTAAAGGATTATATTACGTTGCTTTTGCGGTTTTTGTGTGATTGACATTAAAATTATTCACGTTTTAAGTGGATAGATATTCATAGTTTTCTATTTTATATGTTTTATATTGGATTGGAAAAGTCTATAAAATATTAATGTGCTTAAATACTGAAAGGTAATTTTCCCACGAAATATTTAATTTATTTATTCATTTAAATCTGTTAAGTAGAGTAAAACACACATTAAGAGCTATTATAGATACCTTTATTCAGTGTGCAGGCATAAATTTTATCAACAGGTGCTCAAACTGCCAAATTGGAAACCGTAAAGTTAATAATTTACTGAATTTGTTAGTGTGAAATTTGTCACGAAATAAAGGTCATGAAATACTTATTCAGTCAGCCGGTAGACCAACGGCCTGATAGTCATATGATGCGGTCAGGTCGGCAGGGGGCCCGTGGATGTGAATGGCGAGAGACCGCGAAAGATGACGTGATGGATAAAGGCCTAGACCCAGCAGTGGGCAGAGGTGGGCTGATGATGATGATCATACCTATTATAAAGCTGGGTGTATCTAAATAAAGAAAACGTTAACTTCTGTCTGTGATGCTGAGGAAGATTTATTTCATTTATTAATGATGTGTGTCCGGAATGAATCTAAAAGAACGACGGTAGTGTCGTGGCTACAACTGAATTGGATGGACGTGGGAATGCTGCAGAGTATTCTATCCGAACCTTAAAGCGGAAACGCCGGTATTATTTATAAATTGCCAATCCGCGGTGGGCACGCGTGGCGATTAAGCCCATACTCTCTGAGATAAGGCCTGTGCCCTACAGTGGGACGTATATGGGCTGCTTATGTATCTATAAATTAGTTAAGGATAGCTTAGCATTAAGAATAGCTAACAAATTAGATTTAAAAAAACAACTTCAAAAGTAAAATGTAAGAAATAATTCCCTAAAACAGCGGTGGTAGCCTAGTGTGTAGAAAATTGGACTCGGAAGCAGGAGACCCAGGTTCGATTCCCAGTGCGGGCATGTACCTATGACTTTGTTTTCTAAGTTATGTACATTTGTGAAGTTATAGTAGCAATACCACTCGCTGACGGTGAAGGAAAACATCGTGAGGAAACCTGAGTGTCTGAGCTATTCATATACCTCAGCGCTTGAAATCGCCAATCCGCGGTGGGCACGCGTGGTGATTAAGCCCATACTCTCTCCCTGAGAGAAGGCCTGTGCCCTACAGTGTGACGTATATAGGCTGCTTATAATTCCCTAAACTTACAATTAAACTAATCATGACGAATTATACTATTCTAAATTAAATAACCTTTTGAAACTCAATTAAATATTGAACGATCCGCTCTCAAACAAGCTTATAGGTACAAGTTAATTGCTCCGATTGCAACGATATAGTGGAAACTAAAACCTTGCAACATATTCCACTTTCAATTGACGCGCTACAAATTGAAATAATTGAAATTGAAAATAAAACATTTGAACCGCAGCTAACAGTTAAAAAACATTGTACACGTGTATTGAATTATGATTAAATAATTATTTTGAACTTATTTAAATAACAAAGGCAAGTTCATAGAGTGTTAGTAAATTTATAACCTTAACCCAGAGTTAGTGAAACTGAAATTTATTGTTGGGATAGACATATTGGTATTCATTTATTAGCGATCAAAATGGTACATATAATGATGTTTAACATGTGTAAGTCCCACATTATGAGACCTGGTCAGGACATTGCTAAGGTAGGTATATCATCATCATCACCAGTCATTTGACGCCCACTGCAGGCCATAGGCCTCGCTCATGGTTTTCCAAGCTTCCCGGTCTTATGCCGCCCGCCTCCAGCGACGCCCCACCACCGTAACCAGGTCGTCAGACAAACTGGTGGGGGGCCTGCCCACGCTGCGTCATCCGGTCTGCGGTCATCATCATCATCATCAGCCTACGCTTGTTCACTGCTGGACATAAGCCTCTCCTATTGCACGCCACTGAGCACGGTCCTCGGCTACTCTCATCCAGCTGTTGCCAGCCGCCCTGCGGAGATCGTCGCTCCACCGAGTTTGAGGACGTCCTACTCTACGCGGTCGCCAGGTCAGAACTTTTTCGCCCCAACGGCCATCAGTTCTGCGAGCTACTGAAATAAGCTACGAGCTAAGGTTCACTTACTAATGGAAAAATTTTTTTTTTTGTCTTAACAAACATTTAATTATATATTTCACACTAGGGGGTGAACCCCCTGCGCGCTTACGCGCGCCAACCCCCAGCCGCTCCGAGCTTCGCTCTCCGCGGCGCTCGGCCTAGGGCCTCGCTAGCTAGGGCAACGTCAAGTACGTTGGGATTGTTTGAGTGGGAACATGTATGGTCTCGGCCTTCGGCCTCGGCCTGGATGGAGCTCGGCCTTCGGCCTCGCCGCGGCGGGGTTCCTCATGCCCGCTTCGCGGAGCTCGGCCTCCGGCCTCGCAAGTTTGTCCCATCTGGCTTTTGCGTTGTTGCTTGTTCGCCGAAAATGTATAGTCTCGGCCTTCGGCCTCGGCCTGAACGGAGCTCGGCCTTCGGCCTCGCACCGGCGGGGTTCCTGGTGCCCGCTTCGCGGAGCTCGGCCTTCGGCCTCGCAAGTTTGTCCCATCTGGCTTCTGCGTTGTTGCTTGTTCGCCGGAAAATGTATAGTCTCGGCCTTCGGCCTCGGCCTGAACGGAGCTCGGCCTTCGGCCTCGCCGCGGCGAGGTTCCTCATCCCCGCTTCGGCCTCGAAAAATTGTTCTTTTGAAAAAATTTTCATCTTTGTTTGAAATTTTGTACTAAAAGTCGATTTTCAGTACAAATTCTCCATACAAAATTTTCTCATTTTCAATCGTCGATATCTCGGCCGCCATCTTGAAATGTCAAAATGTCCGATTTTTCTCATATACCTGGGTCCTTTGACAACCCGATGCCGTTTAGGGCACGTCTCCAGCATGTGCCCAGTTGGCTGCCGACTTTTTTGCGCAGAGGTCGATTTTTCGGGCGGCCATATTCTCGCCCCTATTTTGAATTTCGAACGTTCAAAATTTTTTTTCACAATTAGATCACGAAACAAACAACTATTCCAAATTTCATCCAAATCGGCCGGTAAACAAAAGAGTTGGCCCATTTGTATAGGAGAACGCGTTCGAAATTCAAAAATCGGCTTCATAGGATGGCTGTAATTCATACATTTCCTACAACTTTGTCATACATCATTTTCCTCTAGCTATTGTCGTTTCGGAGAAAACGTATGGATGAATCAGTGAGTGAGTATACCGGATTGTAGCTTTATATATATATATTATATATATATAATAATATAATAATAATGGAGCCGGTCATTGACCTCTACCTGTGGCCTGTACAAGCGGAGGGCCTCTATGAAGAAATCGATTTTCAGTACAAAATTTCTATACAAAATTGGCTCTTATCAATCGTCCATAACTCGGCCGCTAACATGAAATTTCAAAATGTTAGATTTTTCTCATGGACCTGAATATCTCAGTAACACAATGCCAAACACAGTTCAGCAATTTTTTTGGCCTTTGGCCTCCACCGATGGTACTAAAAAAGGGCGGATTTCTATGGAAAAGTCGATTTTCAGTACAATATTTTCTAATAAAGTATCTAATTTTCAAACTTTAATGAGTCGGTGGCCAACTCGAACGGTCGAGTGTCTCGGCAACGTGCCCCCGCCTCCAGCTAAGCAATGGTTTCGGCCTTTGGCCTCCACCGATGGTACTAAAAAAGGGCGGATTTCTATGGAAAAGTCGATTTTCAGCACAAAATTTTCTAATAAATTGTCTAATTTTGAAACTTTAATGAGTCGGTGGCCAACTCGAACGGTCGAGTGTCTCGGCAGCGTGCCCCCGCCTCCAGCTAAGCAATGGTTTCGGCCTTTGGCCTCCACCGATGGTACTAAAAAAGGCGGATTTCTATGGAAAAGTCGATTTTCAGTACAAATTCTCCATACAAAATTTTCTCATTTTCAATCGTCGATATCTCAGCCGCCATCTTGAAATGTCAAAATGTCCGATTTTTCTCATATACCTGGGTTCTTTGACAACCCGATGCCGTTTAGAGCACGTCTCCAGCATGTGCCCAGTTGGCTGCCGACTTTTTTGCGCAGAGGTCGATTTTTTGGGCGGCCATATTCTCGCCCCTATTTTGAATTTCGAACGACCGATAGGGGAACCGAAAATGGCGTGCCGAAAAAAAGGCCGCTTTAAAATTTGATCGAAATCGGCCGGTAAACAAAAGAGTTGGCCCATTCCCCTAAGAGAAGGCGTTCGAAATTCAAAAATCGGCTTCATAGGATGGCTGTAATTCATACATTTCCTACAACTTTTTCATACATCATTTTCCTCTAGCTATTGTCATTTCGGAGAAAACGTATGGATGAGTCAGTCAGTGAGTATACCGGATTGTAGCTTTATATATATATAACTAGGGGGTGAACCCCCTGCGCGCTTACGCGCGCCAACCCCCAGCCGCTCCGAGCTTCGCTCTCCGCGGCGCTCGGCCTAGGGCCTCGCTAGACACTTGACGTTGGGATTGTTTGAGTGAGAACATGTATGGTCTCGGCCTTCGGCCTCGGCCTGGACGGAGCTCGGCCTTCGGCCTCGCCGCGGCGGGGTTCTTCGTGCCCGCTTCGCGGAGCTCGGCCTCCGGCCTCGCAAGTTTGTCCCAACTGGCTCTTGCTTTGTTGCTTGTTCGCCGAAAATGTATAGTCTCGGCCTTCGGCCTCGGCCTGAACGGAGCTCGGCCTTCGGCCTCGCCGCGGCGGGGTTCTTCGTGCCCGCTTCGCGGAGCTCGGCCTCCGGCCTCGCAAGTTTGTCCCAACTGGCTCTTGCTTTGTTGCTTGTTCGCCGAAAATGTATAGTCTCGGCCTTCGGCCTCGGCCTGAACGGAGCTCGGCCTTCGGCCTCGCCGCGGCGGGGTTCCTGGGGCCCGCTTCGCGGAGCTCGGCCTTCGGCCTCGCAAGTTTGTCCTATCTGGCTTTTGCGTTGTTCCTTGTTCGCCGGAAAATGTATGGTCTCGGCCTTCGGCCTCGGCCTGAACGGAGCTCGGCCTTCGGCCTCGCCGCGGCGGGGTTCCTCGTGCCCACTTCGGCCTCGAAAAATTGTTTTTTTTTTAAATTGTTCATTTTTGTTTAAAATTTTGTACTAAAAGTCGATTTTCAGTACAAATCCTCCATACAAAATTTTCTCATTTTCAATCGTCGATATCTCGGCCGCCATCTTGAAAATCCAAAATGTCCGATTTTTCTCATATACCCGGGTCCTTGGCCAACCCGATGCCGTTTAGGGCACGTCTCCAGCATGTGCCCAGTTGGCTGCCGACTTTTTTGCGCAAAGGTCGATTTTTCGGGCGGCCATATTCTCGCCCCTATTTTGAATTTCGAACGTTCAAAATTTTTTTTCACAATTAGATCACGAAACAAACAACTATTCCAAATTTCATCCAAATCGGCCGGTAAACAAAAAAGTTAGCACATTTGTATGGAAGAACGCGTTCGAAATTCAAAAATCGGCTTCATAGGATGGCTGTATATCATACATTTCCTACAACTTTCTCATACAAAATTTTCACGTAACTCTTACCGTTTCCGAGGAAACCTATAGATGATCAGTCAGTCAGTCAGTCAGTCAGTGAGTATACCGGATTGTAGCTATATATATTAGTAATTACAACAAAACGACACTTATGTTACTTGCTGTTCTTTGGAGTTTCTCTAGGAACTTTGAAACATTTGTAATATCTATAGTTTATATATAATACTATTTATGTCTATTTTTATTTACTTTAATTTTTCATTAAAGAAGACTTCGATTTTATTTGTACCAATATTTAAGGACTGACTGATTGATATATCAACTGACAGCTTAAACCAAAGAACGGATTGCGCTAAAATTTGACACGCAGATAGTTATTATGACGTAGGCATCCGCTAAAAAGGAATTTCCAAAATTCACCCTCAATTCATCCCTTTGCAATACGGTTTTACTGTGAAACTGTTTCGCAAGATAACTTGCATTGGTATGTCAACTAATATCTAAAGGAGAAAAAATGGAATTTGGAACTGTCGTTTATTGGTCGCTTATCGCTTGTCGTCGGTTGCCTGGAAGAAATTGCTATAAGCAATAAGGCCGCCAATTGTATTGAATTTTTGTAAATATTTCATGTCTGTTTAGTTTTTAATACTTATTTAAGTCAAATTTCTTGTATCTTATTAATACACCAAAAAAATAAATAAATCACAGAACAGAACAATTTTTAAATTCTTGATTTAATCAGGTTCCCGCAAGACAGGTTGTACCTAGTGCGGGAGCTAATGTTAATCTCCGATTTATGTACATTTTAAGTTTCAAAGATAAGCATGCGTCCTGTTCACAGCTGTACTACACCTTCATTGCAAATAAACGTTTTTACTTTTTTTTACTTTTTACTTGTGTCTTTCCTGGTACAATAAAGAATATTCTTATCTTATGTTATGTTATGTTATCTTATCTTATTGGAAGTGGTTTATTTACTGATACTAAAGAATCTGTTGTCAGGTTTTGCGTTACTTTGTTTAATAGCACGCTGCGTGAAGCCCAATGCAGGGCACAGGCCTCTTGTCTGCCATGTCACCGCGGGTCGGCGATTTCATGCTCTGAGTTTCGCTTTCGGGATTCATTTATTAGCGATTAAAATGGTACACATAATGATGTTTAACATAACGTCTCAAATATTTAGGATTCCTCAAAATATTTTCCTTCTCGGCTAGCGTGCTAGTACAAATTTACAAATGTACGTTACTTAGATTTAAATAATTAATGCCTGTTGCGTTGGTTTGGACATGTAGAGAGGATGAAGGAAGAAAGATTGACGAAACAAATATGTCAAGCGAATGTGGGTGGAAGGGCCGGTAAGGGACGTCCCAAGCGCACATACTTCGACCAAATAGGGGATGTATTAGCAAAGGGCAAGATAAAAAGTACCCGAAACCGGCATGCGTGCATGCAACGACGAATGAATGTTGAGAAAGCAAAAGTTATCTGTCAGAATCGTGGTATACATACATAAACTCACGCCTGTATCCCAGAGGGGTAGGCAGAGACCAGGGATTGTCACTTGCCACGATCCTGACAGTTGGCATGCACGCATGTTGGTAAGTTTAACTTACCATAAATAAAAAAAGAGTCTATGTTTTGCAATAAATCCGCCTTGTCTGGAAGTGTTAAACAGTGACCACCGTCGACGCTCACATTGAAATTTCGATATAATTCGCCACGGACCATGCAATCTTCTACACGATTTGATTCAATGCAATTGGCCTCTCACCAAGCCCATTATTTTTGTTTACTGCGTAGCAGAAGTTAAATTAATGGAGTTTTATAAGAATTAAATGCAGATAGTAAATAGTTTAGGGAAACGGCCTAAAGAATGCCCATTTATTTAGTCAGTTTCTTTACAGGGGACTAACCAAACAAATCACAATTCAGTTTTTGTTCAGACTTTTCCGAAAAATAGCAAGTTACTGACGCAAAAATTTAAAGCCGCCGATTGTAACTCTTCTTTTTTAACTGTTGTCTCTGTAATAGTTTTCTGGTGCATTAATAGTAGATTATGCATTAAGGGGATAAAGCAGTGTATTATGTCTCGGGCGATATTTTGAACCCCAAGAACGAGGGATCCTAGGGTTAACTCACGAGCGAAGCGCGGGAGTTACAGAGTTAACTCCCGAGCGAAGCGTGGGAGTTAAAGCTAGAATCCCGAGGCCGAGGGGTTCAAAAACGCCCGAGACAAATACACTGCTTTATCCCCAAAATGCATACTCTACTTTATATAAACACTGCGAGGCAATAAAACATAATACAATTAAAAAGAATTCTCCTTGATTTAGGGCTCTATGAAAAGTTTTCATTCTAATTTTGAATAAATTCTTCTTGGTGTAGGGCTCTATGAAAAGTTTATATTCTAATTTTGACGTTTGGTCATGGATTGCAAGGAGCTCGTATATTCAATGTTGATTGCATTCCAAATTCAAATGTCATAATTCCCTAGGGGATTATGAAATTCAGTACATTTATAATGACCCGGCTAGACCATAGGACACAAATGACTTGCTTTAAGTTGAGTTTGCATGACACATAATATGCCATTGACGAGCAGGTGTTATATAAAAAATATTTTTATCTTATCTTCAGTATAATTTATTAAATGGAAACTCCTGCATCATTCTAGAATGAACAAAAACGAGGTTTTATGTATAATTGACTGGTCCGGACACTTCACATGAACGGAATTCATACTAGCAAAATAAATAATGAGCTTTCTATTAAACTAGGCTTCTCCCGGCAAAATGCCAACAATGAGACTAATCAGCATACCGAGCTTACCGTCGCCGCGCCGTTAGACTTCTCGAATGCAGACTCGATTCAACGCTGGATTGAATGAATCGAATGTTCGATATAGTGACGTGCTGTCACTGGCTGGATGAAGTGACAATAGAAAAGAAAGTATTTTTTTCTTTTTAAGAAGAAATGCGCTAACGATCTTTGATTTTGGAACGTGAGGATGATTTAAAATTTTGGGCACATTTTAGTCTATTGTAAGCGAAGAAAGTTAACATGTTATTTAATATGTTTTTTTATTATAAATATTTATTGCTTGGCTACAATCAAGCCCCACCGTTGAGTATTCAATTATGTAGACTAAAACAAAATCTATTTGCTTGTTTTTTCCATTTTCACGTGAAAGACACGTCTAAAATATTAATAAAATACATCGTTTAATAAAATACTTAGTTAACTTAGTACTTATTTATCTTGACTACTCGCAATTTCTAGGGTTCCGTACCTCAAAAGAAAAAACGGAACCCTTGTAGGTTCACTTTGTTGTCCGTCCGTCCGTTCGTCCATCTGCCTGTCAAGACCCTTTATCTCGGGAACGCGTAAGGGCATCGAGTTGAAATTTAAACCATATACTTAAGTCTATAGTCCCTTCAAGCTGTGAAAAAACAAAACTTCTAAGTAAAAAAAGATACGGCCGTTTATGCCGCAAAAATACGTAAATTTCGATACTCAAGTGAATCAAAATTTATAGGGCACTTTCTGTTGACCTAGAACTATAAAAAATGCGTTTTATACTACAAATATAAGGACGAAATCTGGAAACTGTACACCTGTAATTAAATCTTTAAAAAAATTATCTTTGAAGTTCGGGAAAAGTTTGGAAAAAACTGCGAGACTCGATTACTAAACTATTTATAATAATTGTAAGTACCCAGGAATTTGTACGGAACCCGTGGTGCGCGAGTCGAACTTGCAGTTAGCCGGTTTTATTTGCAACACAGTCATAATCACTTAGTGAACTACTCTAATGTAATAAAATGACCAATAAGATCATTTGAAGATGGTTTGCTTTACGTGTTAGTGATGGCACAAAGTCATCCCAACTATGCGGATATTTATTTAAAGTTATCTACCAGACATTATACGTGCTTAGGTAAGGTTAGGTTACAACATAACGTTTGTAATAAATTTGTACAGTAATAATAACATGTGCTATGGTTACCAGGCAAAGACATCACAAACATGGAAATACACCCAGACTGAGGCCATTTGTACAAATGAACAGCGGCCCCAATGGGAATCGAACCCACGACCTCCGGCGCGGTAATCAGACGTGATACCGCTTAACCGACGAGGAAGTCAGCAATGTTCTGAAAGTCTTCTGTTCTATATACAAATTTTCTCTTGATTTCTTTGGCAATAGAAATCAAGCATGAAGTTGGCTAAAAAGCAAATCAATAACAATTTGACCACATTTACATTATGTTCAGTAGCCATTGCCTGATGAGATATTGGTATAATTTAACATTAACATATTAATTTCGGAATCCGTTTTATGTGTCGCTTCGTTAGCTGTGTCTTTCCTAATCGATTTAATTTATTTTCTTTAATCAAGGAATGTAATTTATTTACTTTGTAAGGTCCCAATCTAGGCGATTTCTTTGCAACACATGCGCAAAAAAAACTTAGTAATTGACGTAAAAAATTTGGAATAACGGTCATGGTTAGGTAAGGTGGGACAATAGTGTCAGGCTTTCATGTAAACACTCACATGAAAGCGAACTGAATACAGTTACGTTACGAGAGATTACGCAAAGAGATAGAAAGTTGGTTAGTTTTAAAGTGTAAGAAATCATTGTTTCCAAAATATCGTTTAGAAGATAATTTGTAAAGCTTAAGTTTCAGAATTTCTTATAAAAACTAGACCCTTTTCTAACCAGGCAAGAACGTCACCAACATGAGAACAGTCTGACTAAGGCCGTTATAAATCAAACGAAGTGGCCTTAAGCGGGAATTAAATAGACGATCTTTTTTTTATTTTTTTCAAAAAAATAACAAACCCTAATGTAGAACTGCGTAGCTGTTTGTTGGCGGAGCGCTCTATCTCTATATATTATTTACTTATAGCTGTGTTTTGGCAAATAAGTTAACCACGTTAGTCTAGTGGCAGTCAATTTAAGCACCGTAAATACGTCTCATTATAGGCGTAGGTTTTCTCTCAGAGAGAGAAAGAGAGCATAAATGGGCTTAGTTGGATTTAGGAATAAGTTTGATAGGACTAATTGTCTAAGTTCGAGATTTTTCCTTTTTTTTCTATTGCGAAACGATTTAGATCCAGCTTGATCTCGACCCTTTGAGGATGAAATGTCGTAAAAGCCATTTCTGTTGAAAATGGACTTTGAATGCAGTCTTACTCAGTTTTTCAAGCTCTTTCGATTTGTATGTTTCGCTTCCTTAAATTCGCGAAAAAATTGGAATGGAAAATTAATTTTACTCTCCGTTTTCGCTCTCCTTTAAAATTCTTAAAATTGCTTTTCCTACATGTCTTCCCCAAAAGGTCGATTTATGTTTATTTTGTAACGTCTATTAGGTCTAAATCGCAGTTTCTATGCCACATACATTTTTTTACATTGACTTAATTATGCGTGTAATAAAAACCGTTTTATTATTTACTCGTTTATTTTTTCAAATTACAATTTTCCGACGTTTTGATACTTTTGCAGATACCGTGGTCTCAGTAAATCACGGTAGATAGTCTACCGAGACCACGGGACTTGCAAACGTACCGAAATGTCGGAAAATTGTAAAATGAAAATGTTTACGAATAAATATCCATGCAAATTCAGTTTTTATTATATGTCCCTAGTGCTCGTGTTAACCTTAGAAAATACTACTCTATGCGTGTTGTGATGTAATGGCCACCGTGGATCATCATCATCATCATCAGTCATTTGACGCCCACTGTAGGACACAGGCCTCCCTCATGGTTTTCCTAACCATGAAGGGTTTTGCCATAATCGCCACGCTTGGCAGGCGGGTTGGCGATCGCAGTACCACCGTGGATACTTAAGTCAAAATATATTCATTCAAAGCTCTGTCCAAAGTAGCATTATCCATTTCAAAATCTTGATCTTATTGTAGAAAAATTGATAAAACACTCAAAACTTTATAGAAAAATTAAAATTTCTACTGTCAAATTCACACACAAACTGCGACTAAATCAATTTTACGAATTAAAAAAAAGGGGGTCCATTTCGAAATCTAGATCATTTTGGAGAAAAAATTGACACAAAAAGGTGGACTTAGTTCTTTTATTTATTCAGGGACGGGAAAATACTCCAGGAATACTCAACAATTCAACACTTCACGACGAAAATGTAAAATAACCTTAGTTATTAATGACTCTATCCTTCCTTTTTTCCCCTGACGAATGCCAAAATGTCCTACCGCCCGAAACGCTTAACCTTAATGCCTTGTGATAGCTGGTTGGAGCTTAATCGACGTTTAACAAGTTTGTGGGCGCGGACTTGCGGATAAATGAGCATGGATTTATACCTACGTTCATCATTGTGACTAAATTTTTCGGGCAGAATTTCGAATGAACTTGTTTGGGACCGAACCGCTGACATGGACGTAAAATAAAATTACATTGACTGATCGTTCCTCAGAAGGATATCCCTCACAATTTTGTCTATGGCTTTTTTGTGTGCTTTGAAAGAATACAGTGTTACTGTTCAAAATAGATCTTTCTGTATTCCATGTTGCATTTTAATCAGCATATTGCCGTTTTCTACTTGGTGCTTGTAACAAACAGACGTGATTTCACTCAATGTTGGGGGATTTTCTGAATTCTGATAAGAGGCAAACCTGCCGCTTACCCTATTTTTTTATATTTTATTATGTAGCCTATATACGACCCACTGCAAGGCACAGGCCTTCTCATGGGCTTAATTACCACGCATGCCCACCGTGGATTGGCAATTTAAGCGCCGAGATATGTGAACACCTCAGACACTCAGGTTTCCTCACGATGTTTTTCTTCACGGTTAGCGAATGGTATTGCTACTTCATAAATGTACGTAACTTAGAACTAATTTAACTTTCAACGCGACTTATTGTGCTTTAGTACCTATAAAAAAACCGGCCAAGTGCGAGTCGGACTCGCGCACCGAGGGTTCCGTACAAACCTGCAATGTCAACAACATTTTTTCACGGGTTAAAGGCAATTAGATCTAAGTATTTGATATGAATTTCAACTTGATAGCTCTACGCGTTCATGAGGAAAAAAGTAATAAGTTTATATTTATTAAAAAATATATATTTTGTAATGTAACTAAAAATTTAAGGTTTTCGGAATTTTTCCTTTATGTGTGCTATAAAACGTTGCTTCATGCCAAATTTCAAGATTCTAGGTCGACTGGAAGTACCCTTTAGGTTTTGATTCCCTTGCGAGTACTTGCGAGTTTCAAAATATGCAGCTTAAATTGCTGTTTCTTTTGATTGCGTTGACATAGAAGTTAGATTTTGTTACAGCTTAAAGGTATTATAGACTTGAGTATTTGGTATGAATTTCAATTTAATACCTCTACGCGTTTATGAGGAAATGGGTAGTAAGTTTAAAATTATTAAAAAAAATATATTATGTGATGTAACTAAAATTTATGGTTTTCGTAATTTTTCCTTTACCTATGCTATAAGACGTTGCTTCGTACCAAATTTCAAGATTCTGAGTTCACGGGAAGCACCCTGTAGGTTTTGATTCCCTTGCAAGTGTCGAAAATTTGCGGCATAAACGGCTGTATCTTTTGATTGCGTTGGCTTAGAAGTTTGATTTTTTTCACAGCTTCAAGGGACAGTAGACCTGAGTAATTGATATAAATTTCAGCTTCATACCTCCACGCGTTCCTGAGAAAAAGGGTCTTGACAGACGGACGGACGGACGGACAGACGGACAACAAAGTGATCCTATAAGGGTTCCGTTTTTTCCTTTTGAGGTACGGAACCCTAACAAATAAAAAATCCGGACAAGTGCGAGTCGGACTCGCCTACCGAGGGTTCCGTACAAATTTGTAGGTACTTGCATATTATAAATAGTTCAGGAATCAAGTCTCGCAGTTTTTGCTGAGCTTTTCCCGAACTTCAAAGACTATTTCTTATGATTTAATTACAAATGTATATTTTTCAGATTTTTTTCCTGTACCTACAGTATACTTGCCAAATTTCATAGTTCTCGGTCAACAGAAAATATAAATTTTGATTCCCTTGAGTACGTTAACTTCGTCATCATCATTCAGCCACAAGAAGTCCACTGCCGAACATAGGCCTCCTCTATGGATTTACAAAAAGACCTGGAAGCGGCTTGCATCCAGCGTCTTCCTGCCACTTGGATGAGGTCATCTGTCCATCTTGTGCTGGCCGATATATGGTCTCCATTCGAGGACTTTTCGGCCCCATCGGCCATCAGTTCTGCGTGCTATGTGCCCCGCCCACTGGCACTTAAACTTAATAATTCGTTGGGCTATTTCGACAACTTTCGTTCATCTACGTTTACGTTTTCTTAAAAGTTTGATTCTTTCACAGCTCAAAGTGACTGTAAGTTTAAGCTTGTATATGGTTTTAATATTAACTCGATACCTCCACGCGTTCTTGAACCAAAAGATCTTGACAGACAGACCGACGGACGGACGGAAGACAACAAAGCGAAACTATAACGGTTCCGTTTTTTCTGTTGAGGTACGGAACCCTAAAAACCGGCCAAGTGTGAGTCTGACTCTTGCTAAGGGTCCCGAACTGCACCAATAAAAACAAATTTCACGGGTTTGACTCGAGCTTGGCAAGTTTTGATCGTATTTAAAAAAAGAAATCTCTATACAAATATGTAACGGGTTCATAATTTATTTATTACCCGGCACCCAAACCGGGCGGTTCTCGCAAAAATCCCGATGCATTATTCATGACCCATCCGTGCATTAAACTCCATTACGCTGTGCACTGAATATCCATCGAGATGAAATTAATATTACACGGAGCATACTTTTGGAACATGTGGAGCGGATGAAGGAAGAAAAGTGACGGACAAAGTATATCGTGCAAATGTGGGTGGAAGAGGCAATAAGGGACGCCCCAGGCGGACATAATGCCGACCAAATAGGGGTAACCCAAAACCGGCGAATATACGTGCAGCGACTAATAAATGCGGATGAATCGAAATAGATTTGTCAGGATCGTGGCAAATAGAAAATCCTTGTCTATGCCATTGTTTATGTATAAGAATAATGTAGGTATAATATAAGTAAATAATACGAGATAGAGCGCACCGCCAACAAACTGCTACGCAGTTTGGCAAAATTGTGTATTATATTAAGGTTTTTTTTATTTTCTTTAATAAAAAAACAACTCCAGGATACAAGCGTGAGCTCATGTATGATTGCGTGTCATCGTCATCATCATCAGCCATTTGACGCCCACTGCAGGACATAGGTCTCCTTCGTGGTTTTCATAACCATGAAGGGTTTTGCCATAATCGCCATGCTTGGCAGGCGGGTTGGCGATCGCAGTATGCGGTTGGAATCTCAGGAAGACGCTGCTGCCCGTCTCCTGGCAATTGATTTCCTAAGTCGCCTTCTACGACATCGATGGAAGGAAACGGAGTGACGCTATTCTTAATCCGGCGCCACACGGAATTGATTGCGTGTATACTTTTTTTATTTTGGAACTTAGTTTTCGTGACTCAGTTGTAGCCTGAAACTTACTGTCTCTGGTGTGATTTTAATATAATATTGAAATTTAAAATTTTAGTGAAATAGAACTTTTTGTAGATTAGATAAGATAAAGATAAAAAAGTATTTATTTCCTCATCAGAAAAAAAAAACTTAAAGCAAAGTAAGGCTTAACTAGCGATGACATAAAATAATGCAAAAGGCAGTAGCTTTGTCAGGGGTTCAGTAAGTGATAGATCCTTATAGATATTTATATTATATGCACCCTCCAACACGGTGTTTTTTTCGGTGATAAACGGAAAAAAATCGATTAAAAACGGTATAAAAACAAGGCAAAAGATTATTTGCAAGTAAGTGGATGTCAGTGATAATATCTCGGCAGAGGGTAAATTCGTACTGAAAATCCAAAAGAAATCTAGAAATCGGTGACGTCATTTTAAATTTTGAGTTTAAAATGACAGGACGCAATGAAGGAAATAACAAAAATGCCGTAAAAACATTTACACCGTTCCAGCTTGAGCCTACAAACTAAAACATTTCTAATAGTGAAAAAAAAAACCGGGCGGGGCCGGCCGTTGGTTTAACGTGAAACTTGTAAGCGTTCATTTTTACCCCAAACGTGTTACAAGGCACTGGCGCCATCTAGCGGGATGAGTCACAAGGATCAAAGCAACGCGTAGTTACAGAGTGACAACCCTTGCCGAAGCGACACGTATTCGTCGCACGCAGTTTTCACGTCAAAATTGTTACTTATGTTGGATTTCTCGTTTTCATCAGTTTCAAAACGAAATACTTAACGAAGTATCAACGTGAAATTGCGTCCACGCGCGTAATCGGTACGTCATTAAGGCACATTTTGTCAGCGCACTATAATTTACGAACTTTTTAGTAATTGGTAGGACGTGGTGTGCTCCTTAATGTTCACATAAACACGTAGAATTAATAAAACTCTATTGTGTTTGTGCAGTACTTGTATTCAATGTGGATGGAAGGGCTTGTGAGGGACGTCCAAGTCGGACATACTTTAAATAAATAGGAATGTATTGGCAAAGGGTCAGATAAAAAGCAACGGAAACCGGCGTGCGTGCATGGAAAGACTAATTTAACGACTAATGAATGTTGATTAAGTGAAAGTGATCTTTCAGGATCGTGGCAAGTGGCAGTCCCTAGTCTCTGCCTACCCCGCTGGGACACAGGCGTGAGTTTATGTGATTTTATGTATGTTATGTTGTTTTCAATCGAAGCTCCTGGATTTGATTTCCGTCAGGTACGTAAACTCCATTCCACGAAACAAGCTCCTAAAGAAAATTGTCCATGGGCGCCCATTGGTTAATGTGCGTGATCTTCAATAGCCAGTGCATTAGCAAATAGACGAAGCGGACCGTCTTCGCTTATTATTTCGCTTATCTCTAGCCGCACGCATTGAACAGCGAGATGTAAGTATTTGTTTCCCTAGGAGTTCGACTCGCGGAACGGAGTATATGACATTGATTTTCTAAGATACGTAAATGTACGTATTAACAATGCTCCTCGTTAACTAACTGTAAAGTTACATATTGCACGGAATCCCCGCGGTTTAACTCAGCATGCATACCGCCGGTCTTTGAATTGAGAATTTCGCTAAGTAAATAGTTAGTGGTAGTGCTGTCTCTTCCAATTTCTCAGAAAAGACCGTGACAGAAAAGTATTTACTCAGTGAAATTCTCAATTCAGAAACCGGCCCTTAGCTGATAGGTTAGACATACACTTCTTCGCTGCGAATCAGTAATTTACAGGTTAGCTGATAGGAAAGCCTACTGGATGGAAAAACAGGCCAAGAGCGAGTCGGACTCGCGCACGAAGGGTTCCGTAACATTATCTATACAAAATTCGAATATTTCAATCGTTTACCTGTTGCCGTTATTAATATCGAGCAAAACGGCAAAAAATAACACGTTGCTTGTATGGGAGCCCCCTTAAATATTTATTTTATTCTAGTATTTGTTGTTATAGCGGCAATAGAAATACATCAAAAATTTCAACTGTCTAACCATCACGGTTCATGAGATACAGCCTGGTGACAGACGGGCGGACGGACTCACGGACAGCGGAGTCTTAGTAATAACCCTAATACTATTACCCTTATCCTTTGGGTATGGAACCCTAAAAACAAGAAAACGAAACATCGAAGAAGACGAAGTTGGCCCGGTTATATCGTTTCAGAATTAATCAATATGTTTTAGTCAAACAAAATAAAGAGTACGGAAAAAACATAGAAGTCAATATAACCCTTGATTGAAATCACATCGGAAATTACTTTTTTATGATGAGTTACTTATCGTATATATTAGATCCTATTTGATTAAACAAACTTGTTTGGTCCATTTATTGATTGGTTTGATAGAATATCATTGGAAGCCAAAATCGTACACCGACTCATGATAACAATATCCCATAAAGCAAAATTTTGATTTAATTAATCAAAACCTAGAATATCTAGCAAACGTCAATTGGTTTAAATCAATTTAAATTTCAAGTATATAGTTTAGTCTTTTAATTTATGAGGTATATAAATTAAAAAACAAAACTAAATACTTGAAGCGGTTTTAGTCATCTTAAATATTTTAGATTTGATTTGAACCAATACATCCTATCCTACTAATATTATAAATGTGAAAGTTTGTGAAGATGTTTGGATGTTTGTTACTCAATCACGCGACAACGGCTGAACAAATTTAGATAAAATTTGGTATGGAGATACTTAACATCCCGGTAATTACTCATGGCATGCGGACGAAGCCGCGGGCAAAAGCTAGTTCAGAATAAGAATCAATGCGTTCGAAACACAGTCATTACTTTAACGAACCAACAGCGACAACAGAATGAATCTCGTAATGTGATATTAGTTAAGTCTTGTTAATTTTTATTTAAAAAGCGACCCAAATAGGCGCACGGAATAAAATAATAATTTCACCCACGCGTTTTTATCTTCAACACCGCTGTTTGTTTAACTAGGGATAAATTTAAATAAAAACTTAATTATGTTATAATTTATACTTCGAGGCGGGACCACTAATCAGCGCCCGTAGACGTGGAACAATAAATCCTACCATAGACCAGAACAACATTATATATTTGTTAGTAATTAATACGTTCGATTTACGCGCACACATTTTTTTCGTAACGATATTATCTTTTATGTGCGAGCGAATGAACCGGCAAGAATTTGGTTTCAAAATGATTTAAATCGAATCAGTATAAATTAATCAACAGTCACGCACGAAACGGGCAGGGCAGTGATATTTAAAAATATAGACATCTAACTAGCGCTAAAAAATGACCCCACGTTCAATTGTGGGAATGCGGGAGGGGCAAAATATCTATGCACTTGCCCCCGTCAGACCGCTATCTTGCGAGGTAACTAGACATTTCGACGGGTTATACATGACTCAAGTCATGAAGTCAATAGTTTGACGTTTTCCAAATCAATCAGATTTTCACCGACTAACCGTCTCATGTTTCCTCCAGCAGCTTTCCATCATAGGGTTTTCTGGAAGAAATTGCTTTTAGCAATAAGGTCGCAAATTGTACTGTGTATTTTTGCAAATTTTTATGTAAAGTATTATCTTATAGATAGATAGAGAACACTTTATTGTACATAAAAAAGGAAATTACACAGATATTTCTTACCTAAGAGTACAGACGGCGGCCTTATCACTAAAAGTGATCTCTTACAGACAAGGTTTGGATGAACTGGATCTTACATTACCTAAACTCACGCCTGCGTCCTGAAGAGGTAGGCAAAGACCAGGCCTTACCACTTGCCACAATCCTGACCAATCTCAGACAGACCATCTGTTTGTACGAAAAATCACATCGATTCGTTGCCGCATGAAAGATAGACAAACCGACAAGACAAGCACACTTTTGTTCTTCAATATTTTTTTAGCAATAGTTTATCTCATCATCATCATCATTGCTAAAAAAAATTATAACTATATAGTTTATTTGTGCTCTGAGACCCACACTCATAAAGCATCGCATGTAACAAGTTGATTAACATTATAAAAATTAAAGATAGATATATAAAACATTTATTTGAATCCGCGTACACACAAATATATAACAATGTAAAAACAAGAAATAATTGCAAAAGAGAAACAGAGCAGAATTTTACAGCATTGAAACAAACAGAGACCACAACCAATGTAAACACAGGCGAAACAACATAGAAAACGTAGAAAAGATTTGTGGGTGTGGCATATGCATACTTGCATAGGGGCTCTGACTCAGCTTATACCGGAGGGGCAACGTTTCACTGTTTAAGTTTAAATCTGTTTTACTAGCCATAAATTTTCTTTAACTCTTTGTGGCTGATAAGAGTTTATTTTTAAGCCTAAAGAAGTCAATGCAGCACACTTTTTAATGCTTGCATGGGAAAGAATGCGACACTGAAACTGTGTTGTTATGTATGCATACGAGCATACATTTTCTTTGAATTGATGCTTTGGTATGCACCTAAGAATGTAGGTATATCACGTGAACCTGTCTATTAATGAGATTGACCAGTAACTGTTGCCCAAGATCTTTGATAGTGTAGCATAACCATGCTACACTATCAAATATGTATTTTATGACTTACGTATTTTATAACCTGAACGTGTATTTTATGACCTAGTTTTTACGTGCATTATTATTTTTGAATTAGTTGAAAAAATCGTTGCTGCACAGCAAAAATATTACTTTATTTTCTAAGTATTTTCTTCTAACTAAATTTTAATTTATGAAAGCGTAGTGCCAGGAAAGATTTATTGAAGACTAGATGACCCCTTGAACTTCGTGTCGCATTATTATTTTTTCATTCTTTCCATTTAAACCTTCGCTGGACTTCAACGGATATAGGGAAAAAAATGCCAAATCGGTCCAGCCGTTTTCAAGTTTTAGCCAGACTCGTTAGTCTGGCTCGACTCTAACTCAACTCTAACTCAAAAATTGTATTTAATAGAAAGAAAATGTTTACCTTATGAACGTCAAAGCTGTTACTTTCAGCATTAATGATTGTTTGGAGAAGAAGCTAACAAATAAACTCCACATTTTCACTACTAAATACTTTCGAAGATTGAATGTGTACACTAACAATATGACCGCATGAGTTATTTCCTACATGAATTCAGTATAACAACGTTAAGAGTAAAGCGGCTTCATCGCAAACAGGATGAAATTGAATCGAAGCCACCGCGCGGGTTTAGTTGCACAAAAAGCGAGCAAGCATAACCATAAGCAGCCTATTATACGTCCCACTGTAGGGCACCGGCCTTCTCTCAGAGAGAGAGTATGGGCTTAATCACCACGCGTGCCCACCGCGGATTGGTGATTTCAAGCGCTGAGGTATGTGAATAGCTCAGACACCCAGGTTTCCTCACGATGTTTACCTTCACCATTGGTAATATAACTTCACAAATGTACATAACTTAGAAAGAAAAGTCATAGGTACATGCCCGCACTGGGAATCGAACCTGGGTCTCCCGCTTCAGAGTCCAATGTTCTACCCACTAGGCTACCACCGCGATCGCAAAAGCGAGCAAATTGACAGCAAATTACAGGGGCTATTCTTATCCGATCCATCGTTTGCAATACCGTGGTATTTGTCAAAAATATAAAATTTAAACTTAAGCTTTTAAAAAACCTATTTAGAGGCTAACAATTCCACCCATGCCGGGACTTGAACCCGCGACCTCTGGCTAACCGTGCCAGCGCTCTCCCAACTGAGCTAATGGGCATGTGCAGGCATCAGTGAAATTTCGAGCCTCTTTACAAACTTCTCTGTATTACGTACAGGCAGCGACATCTGGCCGAAGCAATTTACATCACTAGCAGCCCCGAGTAACCCACTCTACAGTTAGGTTTTTACATCAGAATGATATCGCTGTACCTACACGATTATATTCTTTTTGTTGCACTAACCCTTGCTGAGGACAATTTAAAAAACCTATTTATTTAATAATTAAATAGGTTTTTAAAATTGTCCTCAGCAAGGGTTAGTGCAACAAAAAGAATATAATTAAGCTTTTAACTTTTTTCGTAACTTTAAACCGTGTGAAAAAAAAACATCAAAATGTGTAAGTTTGCGAAAGTTTCAGTTTCATTAATTGGGTGAATGAAATTACAATGGTTGCTAATTTTGCTTTTTTGAGTTGGTCTACGAAACATGAACTATGTCAATTACGTTCTTGCATTAAAGAAGGGCAAACCTACCTAACTAAGTAAAAAAAAATGTTTAAGATTAATCAACCAACCGACCGACTACCCGTCTCACTTTTCCTTCAGCAACGCTCCATCGTTGGTTGTCTGAAAAAAAATGCTATAAGCGATAAGGCCGCCAATTGTAATGTATCTTTGTAAATATTTTATCTTTGTGTTTTTCCTGGTTAACAATAAAGAATATTCTTATCTTATTTTATTATTACTGAGTAGTAGAAAGTGTTATTTACTGCATAATAATAATATTGAGATCTAGTATAGATAAGACAATCTATATAGACCGCTTCCGCCGGGGAAAATGACAGGGTTTGCACGACATGGCTGATGCGGTGTTTATGTTTAAATAATTTTTAAATTTGCTATACCGTTTTAATCGGTCAAATCGCAATTAAACTTGCGATTTGACCGATTAAAACATACAATTCAACAACAAAAATAATACAACAAGTATTACAGAGAAAATGCGAAAGAATTTTCATTTTACTTGGAGGATTTTTTAGGGTTTCATACCCGAAGGGTGCCAAACGGGACCCTATTAGGTACTAAGACTTCACTGTTGTCTGTCTGTCTGTCACCAGGCTGTATCTCATGAACCGTGATAGCTAAGCAGTTGAAATTTTCACAGATGATGTATTTCTGTCGCCGCTATAACAAAAAATACTAAAAACAGAATAAAATTAATATTTAAGGCGGGGTTCCATACAACAAACGTATTTTTTGCCGTTTTTTGCTCGATAATAATAACAGCATCAGGAAGGCGCTTGAAATATTCACGAAATATTTAGTTCCATATTCACTTCAAAAATAAATAGTTAAATTAAAATAAAATAAATATCTAAGGGGGGCTCCCATACAACAAACGTGATTTTTTGCAGTTTTTTCTCGATCTTCGTGTGTAATGTTGTATGGATAATGGTTTGGAACCCTTCGTTCGCGAGTCCGACTCACACTTGGCTGGTTTTTTTTTACATATTTTCGCCAAAAAGAACAAGATGTCATATTAAATCGACTTCGATATTTAATTTATAACGTTCATTACGTTGCAGATTCTGAGCTACATTGTTAGAAAAATAATTTGACATTGAACAACCCCGATAAAATATTTATTTTGAAAAAAGATCGCTGAGAGTGGCTGAGATAACATCAGCAAACAGTTGTGAGCGCTCGCGACAACCCATTCGGAATGTGCTCAGCGTCGTCAATCATAAGACCGCTTTTTGATTGACAGCTTGTTCTAATATATAGAACTGCTTTTTGCCAGATTGTGAGTATAGAATAAGAACTTCATCAGAAGGTCTGCTCGTAATGAACAATTTCTTTTCTCACTATTTTTATTCTTGCATGGGTACAAATGATTTATTTACCAACACACTAATTGCAGTTTAACCAATTATAATCTCAGCGTGTTCCTGAGATTCCACTGCCCGCACAACCCGCCTGCCAAGCGTGGCGATTATGGCAAAACCCCTCATGGTTACAAAAACCACGAAGGAGGTCTATGTCCTGCAGTGGGCGTCAAATGGCTGATGATGATGATGATGAATCTCAAAAAAACATCCAAGAAAGGGCAATACTATCCACTAATTGTGAAGAAAAATACTGTAAGAAAACCTGAGTAGCTGAGGTGTTTGCATACCATCTGCGTTTGGCAAATGTAGTGATTAAGCCCAGACTCTCTATCTGAAAGAAGATCTGTGCCCGACGGTAACACGCATATAGGCCGTTTTTATATTAAAGCAGATGAAAGTACACTGCGGTTACCTTTTTTATATATATTTTTTATGAGCATGGCAAAAACTAGGTTTATAGCTTTTGAGACTTGTGTTTGTATATCTTAAGTAAAATATGTCCAATTTTAATTAAGTAAGAGTTTAAGTTACATTTTTTTATAAACTTAAGTTAGCAGCGCCCTAGCAGGGTTCTTGTTTGTGCCTAAAATACCTATTTAAGACCTAATGTACCACAACAAAGCTAATAAATGACTATACTATACTATCTTTGTAGAGGTTTTCAGAAGACTCTCCAATTAATTTGTACCGATATTTCCTCACAGACCCTTTGTGTCTTATTTTAATATGATGAGTTTATTCTGTTTATTGATTACGACGCGTTGATGGACGAAAATTGCATTAATTAATTGTACTTAAGTTGATCAGACTCAAAGGTGCTGATTTATGACGCGTCTGTTTTTTGCGTTGGAATTGATTTTGTTTGCGAGCAGAATTAGTAAGCGTAAAATGGTAGTCGGTTTGCTTGGTTGACAAGTGACAGTTGTTACCTAGATTTACATATCTTATTGCTACTGCGAAGGTGTGTGTGGTTAGATAAAAAGATAAAATATTCTTTAGTGTACACCAGGAATGACAACTAAAGCTTCCAAAATAAAAGATTGCAGTTGGCAATTTCAAGAGCTGAGGTAACTATGTGAACACTTCAGATAAGTACTCGATTTCCTCATGATGTTTTCCTTCACCGTGAGGTGTTTCAATGATCGCTGAGGATTTTTCGATTTTTATTCCATGTTTTGTTTACTTGTTTTTGGGGTTCCGTACCCAGTAAGCGACCCTATTACTAAAACTCTGCTGTCCGTCTGTCCGTCCGTCCGTCCGCCTGTCACCAGGCTGTATCTCATGAACCGTGATAGATAGACGGTTGAAATTTTCACAGATGTATTTTTGTTGCCGCTATATAACAACAAATACCAAAAAAATATTTAAAGGGGGCCCCCTACAATGAACGTGATTTTTTTGCCGTTTTTTGGTCGCAACAGGTAGACGCTTGAAAAATTCAAATGTTGTATAGATAATGGCACGGAACCCTTCGTGCGCGAGTCCAATTCACATTTGGCCGGGTTTTTTAGTCTTAACTTACCAAACATAAAGGGCTTGGCAGAAGCTCTACACCTTTCTGTCTTTCAAATCACATCAAACAATACCTTAACCCCATAAAGGCCCTACACAGCCCCATTCAATCTTCAGCTACAAGGCCCTAACACTTACTGCTCTGCGCCATCCCTCTTCAATTGTAATAAAGTCCTTTTTCGGTTAACGATGACTTGTCGCTAGTTTAGAGCTTTAGCGTCGCCGGCGAGTCTCGTGTCGCGATTCATACGTCACTCGGCACTAGATTAGGATTGATTTCTCAGTACATTCTACGGAGGTGTACTCTTCCTCCAATGTCACTAATACGGGTTTTTATATCCCGACTGCAAAAGCAAAAGATTAACGGCTTCATTAATAACTAGCAGTGCCCGCGACTAAGTTCGCGTGGTAAACGGACTAGCCTAGAGCCTATGTTCAGCCTGAATGTCCATTCTAAATACTGGTGAAATAATATTTGAAAGCGGATACGTATTTTCGAAGATCCTTCTCCATACAAACTTACGAACATATTTATTTATACCATATTTTATTCACAGGCCTAAAATAAAAAGGCCTTTTATTCACTATTTTGGTGTTTGAATTCAGAACACACCAATATATTCGACCTCCATCTCAATGCTTATACCCTCCTTGCGCAAAAAATACTAGACAAAAACTCCTTGCGCAAAGAGTACTCGACATACAAACTCTTTTTTCTCGTAGCCATGGTATCTAAAGTATAGTATGCAACTCTTGAATAAAGTAAGGATTTACATTGAGGGCCATGAATCACTCGCGTCGCTCAGGATTCTAACGCGTGAAGCACTCGCTACGCTCGTGATTCGATCATCATGAATCACTCCCTACGGTCGTGATTCAGTCGTTAGAATCCTTCGCTTGCTCGGGATTCATCTATGGCCCTCGCTTTAATCAGTCCTTTATTCACTAATTGCATAATATACTATTATTTATTTATTTTGTATTGGAGAAGACTAAAAGCATAATATAACAAAATAACAAACTTACAAACTTTTCCTCTTTATAATATTACAACGTTGTAACTAGTTTCAGAAGTAGAACATCAACTGTGTGTGTACCGTGATTGATTTGAATGTGTCGCTGTTCTTATTGGGAATGGTATGTGGTATGGGCCGTTTTGTTTTACTGCATATGTCTGCATCTGCTTTGAGCAAACTACAAGCGCATTTAGGGTGAGCGTCGGTTGAAGTTGCAAGCCTAAGGATTGCTGCTCAGGCATTTATGGGCTTGTATGTTTCCTTGTATTTCTAGATTGTTAGAATTTATAGTTACACATCCAGATAGTATTTTACAATTGATTGGGCAACCAAATGTAATGACAAAAGTCGTTAGTATTTCAATCTTTTTAGTTCAAGATATGATCGTAAAATAAATGAGCTGAAAAAACGGACATAAAAGTTGATAATAAAGCTCAAATTGGTAATAAACTTATAATTGTTATACATTTTCTCCCAACCGACCAATCGTAAGGCTAAGTTTGGCGAAAATTACTGACAACCAAAACTACTTTAGTCATTATAACTTTGTGAAAGAGGGCCCTGACTATCGCTGACTGTATGAAAGATATATAAATGGAAACTTTATAACACAAGATTCCTCAAAAACACTCCTAAGAAGCATCAGCTTTGGCAAAAAGGAAAGACCACTGTAATTTTCAAGTGTTCTTTTAGAGGAATCGAGTTTTTAAAGCAACATTGCTAATAAATAAGAACCGTTATTTACCTTGCATCCCTCGCACGTGAAGGCTCCGAAATGGAAGCCTGCGGCTGGCTCGCCGCACACCTTGCATTGTTGGTTCATCTGGAACAAGACATAGTTTTCATTTTAGCTGAGTTTTGGTTTAGTTTAGATCTACCACTCCTTAAACGATGTAAAATATCGTCTTGTTTATCCACATTATAAAATAAAACTCAAAAAATATCAATAAATCAAAATGTTTCTATTCATGTCCATTTCAAAATCTAGATCATTTTGGAGAAAATGTGGACAAAAAAACTCTATGCATTGAACTGGCTTTAATGCGAGACGTCTTTTTCATCCACATCTACTCTTTGTACATCCACATGTACAGTTACGTGTAAATGCACGTCAACCTTTAGGTACATGTCTCGAGTGCACACTCACTTACGTTAGGGATACTTTGCCACGAAAACGTATAAAGGTCGAAGTGATATTGACGGTATTATAAAGCGCTTGAAATCGCCAATCCGCGGTGGGCACGCGTAGTGATTAAGCCCATACTCTCTCTCTGAGAGAAGGCCTGTGCCCTACAGTGTGACGTATCTAGGCTTCTTATGATAAAGTGATATCGATAAGAATCCCTGAGTATTTTTTAATTTGCCGATTTCTGTGTTCCTGTTGTAACCTGTTTACCTCATACCTCAGCGATTGATACCACCCATCCACTGTGAGCATGCATAGAGATTATTCCCATGCTCTCCTGGTGAGAGATAGCAAGTGCCCTATTATTTTATTTTTTATTTTAATCAGCCTATCTACGTTCCACTGTAGGGCACAGGCCTTCTCTTGGGGAGAGAGTATGGGCTTAATCACCATGCGTGCCCACCGTGGATTGGCGATTTCAAGCACTGAGCTATGTGAACAGCTCATACAGTTGGGTTGTCTCACGATGTTTTCCTTCACGGTTAGCGAGTGGTACTGCTACTTTAACTTCACAAGTGTACACAACTTAGAAAACAAAGTCATAGGTACATTCCTGTACTGGGAATCGAACCGGGGTCTCTCGCTTCCGAGTCCAATGTTCTACCCACTAGGCTACCACCACTCTTATTATTATGCTTATTTCTGACTAACGAGTAGTAATCGTAAATGCTCTGGGCCATGTTTTCTTGTATGACTGTCACTCCGCGATACGGTCGATAGGCCAATAGGCCAGTGCAGTTGACAGTTGCCAATTGAAAAATAATTTCTGCTTTTTATCCAACAAATAATTTCTATTTATACCTTAAAGAAACAGAAAATGGCGTTTGATATTGTTGACCGTCGATGGCGATAATACATCAAGATCAACCAAAAAATTATTTCGCGAATGACTCAAAGGTGACCTCTTGGTGAAAATGAAATCATTTGGGCAAAAAATTCCATCGTATTTACTTACCCACACCCACACACATACACCCATAATATGTACACGTCACCTTTAAATTCTTGTTGCAAAGTCAACCGTATTGCAAGGACACAGGGTGCACGTACGTTACGGAGGATGTGCCATCAACTGTACCAGGATGACGATCTAAAATCGTGGTATAGCATTAACAATTTCGAAGTGTAACAATAATAACATGACAAAAATGAACGCAACCAAATCCACCTAAATGTTTGGCCGCTTGAGAAAAAATCACAAAATCACTTCCTCCGTGTGGTAACAGACAGCTTGGATACTTGAGTTCATTCTAACTTAAGTGGTACTCAAATCTGAGTAAGATTGTACGGGTTGCTTCCAAAGTTCTAAAGCAAACATTGTGGTCACGATTGTCAAAATACAGACTCAAATTGAAGTGTTCCACTCAAGAGGGCCTTGAAGGTCGTTATTATAAATTTATGTCACGCGAGGTTATTCTCAATTTAGTTTAAATTTTGCATCTTTTGGTTGCAGAATATGCAATCTGATGATAGAGGACTTAGCTTGACAGTTGATAGAATTGGTTTTCTGATATATTACTGATATACCTTTATTGCACATGAGTAAAAAATACAATAGCAATGTGACGGACTTAATGCTATTAAAATTAGTTACTTTCTTTACTGATGTAAACTTATAATTTATAATAAATATAAATAGATTTATAAGTAGATATAAATAATATGTAAGGATGAAAGATAGATAAGTGATTAAGTTGTAAAATAATTTAATTACTTGGATACTTCCAGTAAAATTTTTGATGCATCAGAAATTGTATGAATACGAGATAACAGTAACTTTATCCATCAACTAAAATACCAGGCACATTCTTCAGCTTTCGAATCGCACGTCAGTAAAAATCACAAAAACCAACCAAAGATTCGCGTGCTAACAATGTGTATTTTAACCAACTCAATATTATACTTTTACTTTAAAACGTTAAAACCAAGGAATGAAAATGAATATTTCCTTTAAAAATTACCTACATGTGCTCATAATACGAGTATATGTTTTATAATAATACGTTTGCGTCGAAAGAGTTAACGAGGCATCTTGCGTGCGTGACTACACACTGTTAGCATATCCACTGATTTTTTTAAAACTCTTTTACTTTTTGGGGGCTCAAAAGAATCGCGATGACGGATTGAGTGCACCGCTCTGCCCTTATTCGCGCGTTCCTAAGCAATTCAATATTTTGTTCCAAAAATATTCACTGACATTTTACTGAGTTACAAGATTAGATTAGGTTATAAGTATTTTTTTTGTAGTTTTCATAATGTTTATATTATTTAAGCATTGGTTTCCGCCTCGTAAAATAATTAGGTAAAGCAAATATGGCAAAAGATAATCGAAGATATGTTTCACTCCCCTGCCATAGAACTTCTTCTTCTTCCTCGGTCCCTCAATGCTGAGGATCGCGACCACATGAAGTATTATTCCACAGACTCCGATCATGGGTAGTGCTGACCGCACGATGGACTGACCATCGCGTAGGTACTCTACCACGAGCACGTCTGCCCTCCATTTGGCCCAAGATGATTTGCTTCTCCAAACAATGCCTTGGTGATCGCATAATGTGTCCAAAGAACCTGAGTGTGCGTTTTCTGCATATAGTGGATAACCGCGTGGTGATGTTGAGCTCTCTTGGTACAAATTCATTAGTTCTCATGGCAGTCCAAGGAATGCGGATTAACCACATCTCAAACGTATAAACGAACTAAATATCTTTATAAAATAAATTCTCGCAATTGCAATATATTCATAACTCTGTAAATCCATATAAAGACTCATTCTGGTAAAAGAAAGTTAGAATAAGAGTTAATGTACATACGATTAGTTTATAAGACTGTATAACAAACATATGTCGCGAGGAGGATCTACAGTTTCTTCTTCTTCCCTGTCGAAAAGCATGAAAGAAGTAGAAACTGTACCAGAACCAGAACCGCACGATCTGATAGCGCTAGGTTATTCCTACAGGAAATCATGTAAGCTGCTCTGAGCAGTTTAGTTAGAGTTTCTTATACCTACATCGGTATAAGGGTGTCTGGACGAAATTTCTACTAGGAATTAGACCACCAGTTGTACTCTGTATCTTTGCAATTTTTTATGCCATGTACTTTAAATCTTATGTCATCCTATCAGCAGCATGCCCTTAGAAGCTTTTTCGCATAGGTATTTTTTTCCTAACATTTTCAGATTAACAGCAATATTTTCGGTACATATTAAAAGGGTGCTTTGAGAATAGCCCGTAGTCTTGGCCCCTCCGTGCAGCGTCGAGACAGGTTGTTGGCTGGTTAATGAATTTCCTCGTCTCCTTTTCTTTTTTGACAAGGGGACGTCTTCAGTATCAATAACTGTGACAGCGGTTAAATGTGCAACTGACAAGCGATTTCTCGATTAGCGTTTTAATTTTAGAATGTGCTTTTTAGTTTTGTCTCTCAAGTTTTATGATCGTATTTTTCGTCCTTGGCTGATACTATAATAATAATAATAATAATAATACAGTATACTTTATCGCTCGTAGCCCCGGCTGCCGAATCGCTCGTAGCCCCGGCTGCCTGAGTGATCTTAAACGATCACGAAGGTTAAGCAACACAGGGCGCGTTCAGTGCATGGATGGGTCGCCGTCTATGCCTAACGCTAGTGGCATTTTTCCGAGCGGTTCCGTACTTCGCAAGGCACGTTAAGCTGTTGGTGCCGGCTGCCGTCGATAGATGGCAGTTGTTAAGCCAAGTCAGAGGCCTTAGGGCGGCTTGACAACTTCTGACAGTAGACGAGCCACTAGTCTACAAGCCTCCACCAATCCGGACTTGGCCCCCGTGGTGGAGTATGGCCTATACCTTCCTCAGGGAAGAGACCCGTGCCCCTTGGTGGGGACATAATGGGTTGATGATGATGATACTTTATTGTACACGAAACATTAAACAGGACATTACATAAGAAATGGCACGTACAAAGGCGAGCCCTCGTATTATTTAACTCTTTTTTTATTTGGAATAAACTACGCTAATTCCAGCGCTCTCGCTAAACAGCCACTGTTATTAAAACGACATATAAGTAGAATAGAGTTGCTATGGACTTTGTACAATTAACAGCACATTATTCTATATGCACTCTTCTCGGTTTCACTTTAGTCGACTTTGCAACAGAAATATAATAATTGATCAGCTGTTACCTAATTGAACCTACGAATAATTCGCTAAATAAAATTGATATATAGAAGCTATGATAAAACGTTGATCACAGTATTTATACCTTTAAGTAAGAAAACAATTAGCAAAACAAAAGGAAACATACTAATGAACGTAAATATTAAAGCTCGAGATGATGGGCATTATGAAATCATGCTCTGATATGTGATTTAAACATAAGCTGCTGCTGAAAATATGTTTACAACGCCTAATTATGAATAAACGCAAACAGCTGAAACAATTTTTTCTATCATACGCTTATCGACTGCTGGACATAGGCCTCTCCTATTGCACGCCACTGAGCACGGTCCTCGGCTACTCGCATCCAGCTCTTGATAAACACCAATAATACCGTTTCCATAAACACCGATAATTAATTCGCTACTCTCATTATGTAAAGATTGAAATTCTCAATATTTTTTTCGTAAAATTTTAGAACTAGACGCAGTCAATTTAAAAAATATAAATCAAATTATTACGCTAAGGTTAAGAAAATGTACATTATTGCTTATTTGTAGGTTTCGCGTGCATTCAATCACACGTTGTATATTCGGGTACATTTTTTCTCGCCGTAAGTCGCGTCGCGAAAAAGTCTTAAGCGAACCAATAGACGCGTGGGAGCTAGATAAAATTCAAAGTTTGAAGATTAGCTTATTAATTTTGCAATAACCATTTGATAGCGCACAAAATTATTCCGGTAATGACTTAATCTGGCCACTTATGAACCGTCGACGCTTATTTATCGTGTAAATAAAGTGTCTGAAGCCGTTTAGATATCTAAAATGACGTCTGCTAGTGAATTTCAAGGAAGATAAACATAAAAATCCGCAGTGGTAGCCTAGTGGGTAGAACATTGGACTCGGAAGCGGGAGACCCAGGTTCGATTCCCAGTGCCGGCATGTATCTATGACTTTGTTTTCTAAGTTATGTACATTTGTGAAGTTATAGTAGCAATACCACTCGCTAGCGGTGAAGAAAAACATCGTGAGGAGACCTGAGTTTCTGAGCTATTTACATACCTCAGCGCTTGAAATCGTCAATCCGCGGTGGGCGCGCGTGGTGATTAAGCCCATACTCTCTCTCTCTGAGAGAAGGCCTGTGCTGTACAGTGGGACGTATATAGGCTGCTTATGAAACATAAAAATGCTATTGACTAAAATAGTTAGTGGTTGGAACGAAGACTGACAGAAAACATAAAAAGTTTGGAATCAAGCAATAACCTAGTTTTACAGTAAAGTTGTACGGGTTCAAGCAATAACCTAGTTTTACAGTAAAGTTGTACGGGTTTTATCCCTTTTTGTTCTATCAAAGGATCAATCGATCTTTATAGATAAGCAATGATTAGCTTCCTATCAAGGAAGCTAAATAATTGTCTATCTATAAAGGACTGCTGAGAAGTTACATTTTGAGGGATACTTCATTGTTGAAACCTTAGAACTTTCCGTTGTCTTTGTTTTTAGTATGCACTCACACTTGCCTTCGACTCCTTGCTTTTAACTTTCAACAGTGTGAACGCAACCTTATGTTCGTTTTTATCGCGCTCTTTTATTATCAAACTAACAAACATAAAAAAAATCTTAGGTACTTAGGTTATACTTCTGCTTACTTTCAAGAATTATACGCGAATTGCCGCGGCGCGTTACCTTACAATTATAATCATCATC
Organism: Yponomeuta cagnagella; assembly: GCA_947310995.1. Lineage (NCBI taxonomy): Eukaryota > Metazoa > Arthropoda > Insecta > Lepidoptera > Yponomeutidae > Yponomeuta > Yponomeuta cagnagella. Next base: position 18,100,178 of record OX371277.1, read on the forward strand.
ATCATCATCAACCCATTATGTCCCCACCGAGGGGCACGGGTCTCTTTCCTGAGGAAGGTATAGGCCATACCACCACGGGGGCCAAGTCCGGATTTGACAATTATAATAACTACTAACAAACATAATTATCGGTTCTCAAGTAAGTGAATCATTGTATTCTTATTGAGAAATAAATTTCTTAAATCACAAATCACAAAAAGGCAGTAGAGACTTTTGCCCAGGAGTGGGGCAGGGCTCCCGTTTTCCGCCTGTCTGCAGTAGGCTTGACATTAGGGCATGGTTTGACTGATTGATCGTTCTCAAGACCCCGTATAAAGCTAACTGCGCGCTATTTCAAACAACTAATTCACTTTGATTCCTTGACCGATCATTTTTATAAAATAAATGTAGATACAAGATAATATTGGCGAGAAACCTATCTTGGAAAAAACCACATTAACCTAAGGGTAAGTCGATGAAAAAAAATTTTACTTGATTTATCGAGTTTTTCAATAACTAAATGGTTGTTACCAGAATCATACCATGTACAAATGTCTACAAAACAATGAGTAACGTAAGTGTATCTTATAATTTTTCAACCAGAATAATAATTTTCTTAGTTGACCAACAAATGAAATCACCAAAATTTATTTTATTTTCTTTACTAAGTATGTTCAGTTGACATCAACGTAGATCTATCGAACAGGACTGCACCTCGCGCCATCCCGGCAAGAATTCTTTATTAAGCGTTACTCAGCAAAAATATTGCCTTTAATTTGTTGAAGGATCGATATCCCACGTCAAATTCTCATTTTGAAAAATCGTTCGCGATTGTATCTTTGAAAATATCTGGGCAATCGGCTCTGGACGACCAAATGAGTAAACGAATGAATAAATGATACATCAAAGTCCCAAGATCTGGTTGCGCTCCTTTTGCGAGTTATCTTATCTGATTATTATGTCGCTTTAATTAAGTAATTTTGGTCAATAAAGTAATGAGCTGATGAGATTTGAGAAAAAAAGAACACAAATTGAACCTTGCAGCGTAGGCATTTAAACTGGTGTTCCGTATGAGCACCTAGTCGTACTAACAAAGATATTATTGCAGCACCTTTTTGAACCAGTTTGTGACTAAAAGGTAACTGTGAAAACTGACTGAAAGAAACAATACGCAAATTGGTTACGAGTATTGGAACGGGCATGCATTAGATGTGATCTTTTGTCATTGCTGTTTCTGTAACATTTTTACCGGTATACAATAAAGAATATTCTTATCTTATCTTATCTTACCGTTGGAGCTCTGACTGAAAACACTTGAAATAGCAACCAGAAAGAGACATTTAGAAATACCTATGTAAAATATTTGAATACGTTCCTCATTCGTCTCACTCATTCACGTGATACAAATAATGTTTTTTACTATTTTTTCTATTTTTTTTACTGCCTGGTCTAGCGATCTCACGTACCATGCCAGAGGTAGCGGGATGGATTCCCATAGTACAGGGTATCCTAGTTGGGAACCAGGACGAGTGATTGTGTTGTGTGGAAGTTATTATTATCCTTATTATTATGTCCATACACATACAAAACGTCTCAAAAGTATGCGTATGTATGTAGCCTATATGCGTTTCACTGCAGGGCACAGGCCTTTTCTCACAGAGAGAGTATGGGCTTATAATTACCACGCGTGCCCACCATAGATTGGCAATTTCAAGCGCTGAGGTATGTGAACACCTCAGACGCTCAGGTTTCCTCCTGAGGTTTTCCTTCACAGTTAGCGAGAGGTATTGCTAGTATTACTACTATAACTTCACAAATGTCAAAAAGTATATCAGGTGGAAAAGGAACCTGCTTCAAATACAAAACTGGGATAAAACATAAGTGATTCTAGCGAGGCGATGTGCTGTTCGTTCTGACATAGATTTTTACTAAGTAATAAAAATAAGCAAAGATAAAACAGCCATCATCAACTGTCTGATAAGGTCTCAAATATACAAAAGTGGAAAACCCCAGAACTGTACTGTTAGAAACTAGGTATATCCACCAAACCGATTTGCAGTCGCAAACTTGTAAGCGAAACGGCAATTGGCAACTGAGGCAAAGCGCATCATTGCAAGAAAGGAGTATCGTCGACGGCACATAAACCTTCACGCACGTGCACTCTGCACAGTTATATTACGGGCGTTTTTGCGACAAAAATGCAAAGGTTGACGGCGAGTGTACGGCCGCTTAAGGAGTAGTCTAAACTTGGAGCTGGCGCGGTGATGGCCCGCCTAGTTTGCATGTCCGCGGCGCAGATTTACAATTGGTTTAAGGTTTATGTGCTGACTTTGGACCGTTTTTGACGATGGTGTTGGGCCCATTCAGGGCTATTTACGATTAAGGAGCCAATGAAGTGGGAAGCCTACATACCTGTGTGATCGATTAAAAAAACCTACTGTGAGATGCTAAATTACCGTATAAAGTATACTAAGTTATAGTCTCCTGCTACTTTTAGATGTACGTCAAAAGCTTTATTGAAAAGAAAATAACGATTATAGTACATTGTTCACCGAGAGGAGAAAGTGACTGACTCGGGAATCGCAGTTTCTCTCGAGTGATACATAGTGCTTTATACTACACCTGCTTGATACTTTTATTTTACTTTCTACGAAAACTGAATCCTCAAACAACACACAAATTGGAAATGGCGCCAATGGCGTCTGCAATTTTCACATGTTCTTTTTTCAAATTGTTTATCCTGCCGCCGCAGGGTCGCACTGCCAGCCCGACACCATCCAACACACAGCTAGTGGTCAGCGTCATTTTGCGAACTTGGAGATAAAAACTCACTGTAAAAACTTGTTGGCTTTTGATATTTAGGTTACCGGCGCATAGTCTTACCCAAAATTAAAAAAGAAAAACCACGTAAGAAATGGATTTTCATACACTTTTCTCTCCCGCTCAGATGCGTTTTCTCCTCGCATATTTGTTCGATATGCAATGACGTACTTTCTACCGTAAATTTGATAAAGTATCAAGGTACTTTCCAAGCAGGTGTAGTATAAAATTAATTTTCTTCGAAGAAGTAGTCTTAGTAGTTCATGCGCATCTCTTTTTACGCATTATTTGTATTTGTAATTATTTATTTGTATACGTCTTGTTGAACAATCATCGGCTCACGTTTCGTTTTAGCTCTCGTATCTTTTGACTCATGTTAGTTCGCGAATGGCAAAAATGAATTTTAATTGAATGACTACGAATTAAAGTCGTGTAAAAGTATGTACTCTTGTATGATTCAAATGAAATGATGAATAGGTGTTTAATAAAAGTGAATGTGATGGATTAAGAAAAGCGTCACTCCATTTACTTCCGTGAATGTCGTAGAAGCCGACTAAGGAAATACATCACCAGAAGTCGGGCAGCAGCGTTTTCATGAGATTCCAAGCGTATACTGCGATCGCCAACCCGCCTGTCAAGCGTGGCGATTATGGTAAAACCCCTCATGGTTAGGAAAACCATGAGGGAAGCCTATGTACTGCAGTGGGTGTCAAATGGCTGATGATGATGAAAGTGATGTGAGACTTAGCTTCTTGTCAAATTTCAGGAATTTAGGTCAACGAGAACTGCCCTTTACTAAAACCTTAGTAGACAATTCGCTAGTACAAAAAATGGTCATAGAATATGATTGCATTAGCTTAGAAGCTTCAATACCCTCAAGCCTTCAGCTTAACCATAAGCCTTAATATTTTGAATAAATTTCAAATTGATCACTTTATCCGTTCATGATAAGATAATAAATCTTATAACAGTCACATTACTGTTTTTTTTTTTGAAGTATCACAAAAATTAAAGGTCCAATAATCAAACGTTAGTCTGGCCCGAATACTCTAGAGCGCTGTTCAAAAATGGCGAAGGAGAAACTGTCTCACGCCCGTGACATGTGGACGGACTGTGTATGGTATCGGTCACAGTCCGGCCGTGGGGGACGCGGCGATCGGTTTTGGCTTTGTTGTTCTCCCGTTTGATTTGGATTAATAGTTGGCGGGCAGTGACATTTGAACCCCAAATTGGGCTTGACTAAAATGTATTACACTTTCGTTACTAGCTCACTTGTGTGCCGTCAAGCGGGTCAATCATATTACACATTTTTGTTGCGAAGTCACCCGTGGATCACGAGAGCAGCCGACAGAGCCGCGTTTCATGAAATTAAAATCACACCTGTATCCCAGAGGGGTAGGCAGAGACCAGGGACTGCCATTTGCCACGATCCTGACAGATCACGTTCGCTTCCTCAATATTCATTAGTCGTTGCATCCACGCACGCCGGTTTCGGGTTCGGGATGTAGTGAATAGCATTGAGATAGGTATGTTGCGTTGGTTTGAAAATGTGGAGAGGACGAAGGAAAAAAGATTGACGAAACCAATATATCGAACGAATGCGGGTGGAAGGGTCGGTAAGGGACGTCCCAAGCGGATATACTTTAACCATAGGGGATTTACTAGCAAAGGACAAGATGAAACTATAATGCATAGTTTATTCTGACAATTCGATGTAAGCCGTGTCTTCCTGCTTGTTAATCTGTGGGTCAATCGACTTTGCAAGGTACATTGAATTGTCATAGCAAAACACGACTTGTAATTTTATAAAATACGGCTTTGATAAACCTTTATGTAAATATTTCCTTATAATTGTAGTATAAGACAATATTACTTGCCAAACTTCATAGTTCTAGGTCAACGGAAAGTATCCTATGAATTTTGATTCCTTGAGTGTCGAAAAGTACGTGCTTTTGCGGCATAAACGGCCGTATCTTTTTTAAGTTAACTAAGCAGTTTGATTTTATTTACTGCTTCAGTGAACTGTAGATTTGAGTATATGGTTTCAATTTCAACTCGATAGCTTTACGCGTTCCCGAGATAACAGGTCTTGTCAGACAGACGGACGACGGACGGACGACGGACGGACGGACAACAAGGTGATCCTATAAGGGTTCCGTTTTTTTCTTTTGAGATACGGAACCCCAAAAACAACAGGAATATTCAACAACTGAGGTAGTTATTTTTAGAACTTGAGGAAATCTGTGTATATAATGCATTTAAGTTCCTCAGCGCTTGTTAATCAACAATTTGTTGTGGGCACGCGTGATTAATACTCTCCTGTGCCCTGCAATGGAACTTATGAAGACTGCTAAAGTTATTCTTTTTATTTCTAATGTACCTTATCTCTGTAAATAATTGGTGCGCAATAAAGAGTTATCGCCAACCCGTCTGCCAAGCGTGGCGATTATGGCAAAACCCCTCATGGCTATGAAAACCACGAAGGAGGCCTATGTCCTGCAGTGGGCGTCAAATGGCTGATGATGACGATGATGAAAGAGTTATCTATTTATTTATTAATACATTTTTTAAATAAACTAATCCTGGCATGTACCAATGACTTTGTTTTCTAAGTTACGAACATTTGTGAAGTTGTAGTAGCAATACCACTCGCTAACTGTTAAGGAAAACATCGTGAGGAAACCTGAGTGTCCGAGGTCCTCAGCGCTTGAAATTGCCACTCGGCGGTAGGCATGCGTGGTAATTAAGCCCGAACTCTCTCTGAGAGAAGGCCTGTGCCCTGTGAAACGTATATAGGCTCCATAAAAAAAGTACAGAGGCTGTTACGTAGTAAAAATATGCCAAAACTCAAACCAAAAGTCAATTCCCATATCCATAATCCGGCTCCCGCCACCTGTTCGCAGCCGACCCAGATCCAATAATGCAATCTGCCAATAATAAATTACTCGAACGAAAAAGGCGTGGCGCTGTCGATTGCCGCGTAGATACCGGCACGAGAGTTTCACGGCGCATATTTGGCGAACAATGTATATGGAAATTATTGTTGGAGATACGCTGATAGGGTCGTAATGGGGTTATGTTTCTGCTGCTCTTTTTTACGGCTGTGAAATGAGATGCGTGTTTATTTTATTGCTTTATCAATTGGCGTGGGGAGTTTTGTGTTGGCATTGTCTTTAGAGTAAGCATAGCCGTGTTTAAGGAACTATATACATAGCTTACACATGGTTAGGAAAACCACGAAGGAGGCCTATGTCCTGCAGTGGGCGTTAAATTGCTGATGATGATGATTTACATGGAGTTGTTACAGTAAGCTATGAATTGTAGTTCCATGAAATGGGGTCCTACACTCGACCTGACCCGTAATTTTTCTCGTCACAACATAATAAAAAAAATAACTTCAACACTCCGCTTCTTTTCGTGGATGTCGTAGAAGGCGACTAAGGAAATCAATTACCAGGAGACGGGCAGCAGCGTCTTCCTGAGATTCCAACCGCATGCTGCGATCGCCAACCCGCCTGCCGAGCATGTCAATTATGGCAAAACCACTCATGGTTATGAAAACCACGAGGGAGGCCTATGTCCTGCAGTGGGCGACAAATGGCTGATGATGAACTTCAACACAACCCAATCACGTGTTCTGGTCCCAAACTAGGATGCCCTGTGCCATGGTAACCAGGCAAGGACGTCACAAATATAGAGGTACAGACTGAGAAACACCTGAACTGAAGCCATTTGTAGAAATTAAGTACAGCGGCGTCCAGTGGGATTCGACACCATGACCTCTGGTTTCATAATCAAACGTATTACCTTGTATCTCCCAAGATCCAGGGTCTAGGAATCAGGAATCAGGGTTTAGGAATAAGGGTCTGAACTAGCTTTGTAAAAGAAACTGTAACATTGTAAGTGCCCACAGAACTGTAATTAACATGGTCAATAAATTCATTATTATTATTATCTAATTGTCATTCACTATGAATTGTAATACGGGAATATGATCAGCGCTGAAGGATGACTTCCTCAGCACAACTCTGAGTCAGCTGCCTTTTATGGCAACTTAGATACACCACAGGCTACATCTATCATGGTCCTGTTTTATTTATTCCTTTTGTCTTTTGTGTATTTAGTTTTCTTTCTGTTGTTGTGCATATTATGTTACTTATCTGCTTATTGTGTTTCTGTGATGTGTCTTGCTGGTATAATGTTTTTTTTTTCTTCTTCTTCATAATAATATAGTGTGAGTGAAGGTGCCACTGGACGCTACGTAAATCATCTCATTACGTAGATGCAAAGGCCAAAGGTCGCCGCTGCAGGTATTTTTTTCGATACAAAAGAGTTTCGATAAAACGGAGTTGGTCTTATAACACGAGTTTTAAAAATCTATTTAGAGGCTAAAAATTCCACCCATGCCGGAACTTGAACCCGCGACCTCTGGCTAACCGTGCCAGCGCTCTCCCAACTGAGCTAATGGGCAAGTGCAAGCATCGGCGAAATTTCGAACCTCTTTACAAACTTCTCTGTATTAACTTACAGGCAGCGACATCTAGCGGAAGCAACTTACATCACTTGCAGCCCCGAGCACGGGTTCATGCAATAAAAATAATATAATTATAACACGAGTGTTCAGTCCCGTGTAATGTGTATAGACCTTAACACTAGAAGACTATAAAACTGCCCATATCCGCCACCACTACACAAAAAACAAACGATCCAATGCACATACAGCCTCTATCGGCCTCGGTACAAAGATTTACCAATAAACCATTAACCGAATCATCATTAGCCGATAGTTTTTACGCCCGGCCGAGCGTTTCCTGCTAAGCATAAAATAGCAATTAGTACTGAACTCTTAATAAGGCATTAAGCCATTTTAGGGATGCTCCCGTATCGATAATCGTGTCGATTCTAAAGAAATGTTGACGTTAGCTAATGCTGATTGATTTATTGCATTCATCACATTATAAGTGGTTTTTATTGGGCCTAGTTGACGTGGTTCAAAGGAGCTTCTATTGACAGAGAATACTGTGAGAAGAAGGACAAAAGTCTTATGTATTCAATTCCTTAAGACGCTTCTTAATTGTATTTTAAATTAATGAATTCATTTATTTATTGCTATGATGATGATGATGAATAATATAAGAAATTAAGAAAAAATATAATTACGATTTTGTTGTAGATATTTTTAAAGGTGTCAATTTAAATAATTGATTCCATAACAAGAATTCCCTATTATGAAGATGTTTCGCGAAGGTCCACTTTTCGTAGCTGCTTTTTTTCTGAATCCGTCCAATTTCGCTCAAAAAGAATAAAGTTGTCCAATTAAAGCAATTTGTGCTTCGTTAAGATTTTCTGACGATATTCTTAATGCTTCAAGTAAGTCTTCACATTTTTTTACATTTTACATACAACTAGTAGCGGTGACATGAGGCGGTGGTAGCCTAGTGGGTAGAACATTGGACTCGGAAACGGGAGACCCAGGTTCGATCCCAGTGCGGGCATGTACTTATTTTTCTGACTTTGTTTTCTAAGTTATGTACATTTCTAAAGTGACCTACATACCTACAACCTACAGTTTTAAAGTTATTGATATTTTTTCCTGATATGACGCTCTGACTTTGCCTTGTCCTATGTTGTATTTATGTGACTTGTTTTTCCTTTGTACTTGCTTATGTTACATGTCATGCCTTTTTTGTGATGTGTTCATTTGTCCCAATAAATGTCTTTCTTTCTTTCTTTCTTTCTTTCTTTCTTTAAAAAAGTAAGCGTTTGATCTTAGCCATTTGACGGAATAGGTACGTACTTTACACTTTTTAGGGTTCCGTGCCCGAAGGGTCCCAAACGGGACCTTATTACTCTGCCTCCGCTGTCTGTCTATCTGTCCGTCTGTCTGTCTATCATCCCGTCCGACCTTTAAAGGGCTTCATCTTTGGAACCGTAATAGGTAGGCTCTTGAATTTTTAGCAGAATATGTGTTTTATGACGGATTGCCTAACAAATAATAAAATTTTACAAATAATAAAAAATAAGGACGGTCTCCGTACCACAAACGTGTTTTTCCCCGTTTTTATTTATGCTCCAGCGCAAAAACGGTAATACATACAGGCATCAAACTTAGTGTAATTGTCAGACTTATTATATATTCTAACAAAAAATAATTTAAAAAAGCCAAGCTCGAGTACCGCCGTTACGTGTAGCGCCGGATTAAGAATAGCGTCACTCCATTTCCTTCCATGGATGTTGTAGAAGGCGACTAAGGAAATAGGAGTACATTATCAGGAGACGGGCAGCAGCGTCTTCCTGAGATTCCAACCGCATACTGCGATCGCCAACCCGCCTGCCAAGCGTGGCGATTATGGCAAAACCCTTCATGGTCAGGAAAACCATGAGGGAGGCCTATGTCCTGCAGTGGGCGTCAAATGGCTGATGATGATGATGATGAAGCGCGAGTACGGAGTCCTTGGTGCGCGAGTACTGACACTTAGCCGGTTTTTTTTATTATATTTGGCGTTATAAATAGTTATTACAGGTCGAGATTCCTACCAAATGGACATGCATAAAGTCACGCCTGTATGCTGGAGAGGTAGTCAGAGATCAGGGTTTGCCACTTGCCACGATCCTGATAGACCTCTTTCACCTCATCAACATTAATTAGTCGCTGCATGCGTCCGCGCCGGTTTTGAGTACTTTTCATCTTGCCTTTGGCTAAAACATGGCTATTTAAATTAATTTTTGTCGCTATTATTTTATTTGATTAATATTTTTGTTTGCTTAGATAGATACATTATTTATTCATATAAGAAAACAAATACTTACGTGTACTAAGTATCGCAATCTTGGAAAGAATCAGTTTGTTCTGAGCTTTACCTTAAGAATGGCGTAATTTTAAAACAAACTTACAAGTTACCTAAATATTTCTGGGTAGGTACAGTACTGACAGACTAAAGGGTGCACTAAAAAGGTAAACTTTACTCCACTCCTGCAAAGGTGAAAACTTTTTCTTCTTTGTCGCGGACAAAAGTTAGTATAATGCCAGACCAATGACTTGAATGACTTTGACTTGGCATGAACATCGGATTTAATTGGGACGCCGAATATGACACACAATTTACAATAATCTTCGGGCTTAAGTCTAGTAAAATTAACAAAATAATTTAATGAGTTCTCTTACATCCATCACAAGCTCAACTCGACTGGGCGAACTTTTATTTCAGTTATCCGACGGGCATTATACTCATATGTCGGCATGACTCAGGAGGAATTAACACTTTTGCGAGCGATTGTACGCGAAACAAGTGACATTCCGAACATGAGTAAAGTGGCGAGCCCGCGCCGCTCGGCTTGCAATAAATCTCTCGTTAGGTCACGCCGAAAAGTGACCCCAATCCGCGTATAAATTACAATGTAATAAAAATAAAAAGGCATGACAATTACAAACAAAAACGGTTTATTGGTGCAAGAATACACTCACGGTACACGGTGCGGGGCCGGGCGGTTCCCGAGTCGCGCTAGTTGGGAAAAAACAATTCTAAGCTGCAACTGTCTATATTTTGATTTCCGAAAATATATCGCCAGTTACATAGGCATAATCCAAAAGTTGAGACTGTATGGTGCAGATGTTGACTTAAATTAAAATTTACAAAGTTAAATACTAAAATAGAAAAAACGACTCGGTTGATAACTATTTAAAAAAATGCTTCTAGTAATCAGTCCTTGGAACGTACTCACATGACAGAAAGTTTTCTACTCTACTATACGATCTCCATTTCCAGGAGGATATATTTCTTATCTATAAAATGATTATTGTTAAAGTTACTAGCTCACCGTTTTCCCGTTTGCGAGAATATAGCACAAAGACTCGCCATCACGCTTACATCCGCAACATCAGAGCAGGATAGGGAGATCATATGTATATTTCTCGTAGCTCATGCTGCCAGGGCTGAGAGAAATTGCTTTTAGTGACACGGCCGCCATGTATAGGCACACCAAATATAAAAAAATCCTACTTTTCCGTGTCCCATAAAAAAATTACTTTGAAACTAGACCTTCTAATATGGTGAGCGCATACCTGGCAATTTTCTGCGCTTATCAAAGATAATTCCATACGAAAAAAGCAACACTGGGCTCTCCGAACGACCTACAAATACCTAGATATCTATATCTAATGTTTCTATATCTGTCGCAACCTGGAAAATAATCCACAATCAATTCACACTTCTTGGGAAATCCTTTCACCGCAAATGGCGAACTTTTCTTGTCATCGATACGCTAAAAAGAACAATGGGTTGGACCGCTTGGGTGCCACCCGCCGTGTAGGCAGTCAAAACTGCTGACAGCTAAAAATTACCATGCCTTCACAGTGAGACCTATCAAGAGGTAATTACAGGTCGCTTCAGAGACGCGATGGCTCCTTAAAACGTTTGCACGGAATCAATGAGGCTTCTTATTAAAACTTTATGTTTGTTTAATTTGTGATAATTTTTGTGTCAGAGCGTCAACAGGATTTCGATGTGTAAGCTTTACTTACAAGAGACTTGAGAGACTTTTTGATGTTTTATCGGAGTTACAAACAAGATTACGTTCAAATAAGAAATATCCTCTGTTTAAATTTAACGAGCTCCGGGCAGGCAACTGGCGAAATCGGTGGAATGTTCCAAGAGGGCGTGGGTTCGAACCCAGGCACGGACCAATGACTTAGTTTTAGAAGGTTACGTACATATGTGAATTGGTCCAAGTAATCACTCGCTAATTGTGAAGGAAAGAATCGTGAGGAAACCTGAGTACATAAGGCGTTTAAATACCTCGGCAGTTGAAATTTCCAAACCGGGGTGGGCACGCGTAGTGATTAAGCCCGTATTCTCTCTGTCTCTCTCTGAGAGAAGGCTTGTACCCTCTACTACATTAGCCTTTGCATCTACGTAATAAAATGGCCAGATGGGTGAAGGGACCGCTCGGACGCTGCAGTGCCTGGGATATTGTTTTTTAGATGGCGTAGGCTTGTACTATAGGGATAGTGCGGTGCACATGGGCTTTGGTCACGGTGGCGGGGAGTCGCTGGATGCGGGCGGCACAAAACCGGGAAGCTTGAAAAACCATGATGGCAGGACATATCCTGCAGTAGGCGTCAAATGGCTGCTGATGATGATGATGATGATATCTAAGGCTTCATTACAGCGATACAACCGGCAGAAGACCACACAGGTCAGGGACAATAGTGGCGACTTCTTGTATTTTACGACTTCCTTTGTCATGAGTTTTATGGCGCATCTGTCAAAATGAGCAACATACCATTGTTCTCAGCTATGTTTCATAATAAAATCTCCATACTCATCTGAAAAGGGGATTATCCTTTTTTTTTGTAGCCTTTATTCTTCCACTGCAGGGCAGAGGCCTACTCTCAGATAGAGAGTACGGGCTTAATCACCACGCGTGCCCACCGTGGATTGGCAATTTCAAGCGCCGAGGTATGTGAATACCACAGGCACTCAGGTTTCCTCATAATCCTTTCCTTCGCGGTTAGCGAGTGGTATTGCTACTATAACTTCACAAATTAACGTAACTTAGAAATGAACAAGGTCAATGGTACATGCCGAGCTTTGAACCCACGAACTCACGAATGAGAAGCCGGCGTTCTACTGCTCCGCTACCATCGCTCTTTTCTATAGAAATAAGCTCGCCTATGTACCCGTTCTTATTGCTTTGTTTTTATGTGTTACATATTTCTTACTTGTGTACTGTAATGCTCTACTTATTGAAATTCAAATTACGGGCAATATATTATAATTTTATTCTCTTTTTTATCGATGCCCTAGCCTAGCTCGGGATCCACTGACATCTAAAACAAAACGTAACGATTCCCTTCAAAATATTCAAAATAAGACGAGAAGGCTCTGCCAGCCAGCTTCTATAAAGAAGAATCGTTACAGTACAATAAAGTAGAAAGTATATGTGCTCTTCAAGAAAACAAATATCAGCCATTCTAAACTAAGTTATCACAGCATTAAACTATATCAATCAACTAATACTGTTTTCCGTGTGGCGCCGGATTAAGAATAGCGTCACTCCATATCCTTCCGTGGATGTCGTAGAAGGCGACTAAGGAAATCAATTACCAGGAGACGGGCACCAGCGTCTTCCTGAGATTCCAACCGCACACTGCGATCGCCAACCCGCCTGCCAAGCGTGGCGATTATGACTAAACCCTTCATGGTTAAAAACCATGATGGAAGCCTATGTCCTGCAGTGGGTGTTAAATGGCTTATAATGATGATAATGATGGTGAATATTTTTTTAGCAATTTCAAAGTTTCTTTTCAACCCATTTTTCTGTGGGGACCCTTTAACCATATTTTGAGATAGATATAGGGATTTCGTGAGACTCTGTTGAAGACCTGTACCATGACAAGAGTATTAAGGGGCTCCAGGGAGTAACCCTAGCGCCACCGAGGAAAAGAGTCATAACTTTTTTACAGAACGAATTTTCAAAAAGTGTTTGTACAATCTCTCAATTATCGTGGACCTAAGGCAAAAAAAAAAAACAAGAACTAGATAGAATTAACGCCCAAAACGGCCATTTTTGGCATACAAACTATGTAGTCCCAGGTTCCTGATCCTAGGTTCTTTGTCGTGGACCTAAAAATCACTGTTCACATGATTGAGAGATTGTACAGACACTTTTAGCAAACACGCTCTGTAAAGGAAAATAGGTTTTTTTTTCATTGCTGATGCTAGTTAGGCAACTGGATCCCCTTGACATATCCGAATCAAATTTTACTCTCCACAGAATTATCCAAAAAGTTACTTAAACTGTAACGTTAAGTTGGTATACAATACAAAGGCTACAATAGGTGGCAAACAAATGAGACTCTATTTTCAAAATACTAAGACCGTTAAATGCTAAGATCATTGACCCCAGAACAACTGTTTGTTTCTGCCGAATTTCATGCACCAGTTTAGAAAATTTTTGTTATGCTCTTGTGTTACTGTTGCGGTCACTTTACGTATGGAAATTCTTGAAAATCTCAATTCTGGTGATATGAATTGGGCTACGGCTATTGTCCGGTTGCTATACAGTTCGACCGACATAGAACGACACCTGGTGCCGGTTTAAAATGCACCTAAATGAGGTTCCAATAAGAAGTAACACGTGTAAAGGGAAGGGTAGAGTTAAATTAGTTGGTCTGGTTTTGTTCAGTGTTGTGGGTTGTGACGGATGGCGGGCTGTTGAAGGCGTTCTTTTTTACATACGAATTGTTTAGTATTTTTTCTTCATGTTTCAAATTCGGCTAAAAAAGAAAGAATTTTCGTCTTCTTATTCCCTTGGCAAGTTTCGGAATTAACAAACTCGTAGTAAATTATGTTACTAGAAAATAAGTAGGTAACTAATCGGTTTTTTTTTTCTTTTCAAGCGTTCGTTTTGGTACTCTTTTTACTATAACGTACTTTAATTTAAACTAATATACATGTATATTGTGTTACAGAAATAAACACCCTACATTTAAGTAAAAAGTAGAGAAATAAATAAACAAAAATATCTGACCATATTTTATCGCAAATTTGTCTAATTATTCCCGAACTCCCATAGGATTTTATTGAGAATTCTAATAGGTGAATACTCAACTATACTAAGAACTAAAGTTGTATTATGTTTATTTTAAGGACATCTGAAGAGACAGATTCGACTCAACCACTTACCAACTGAAATTGACAATTCCGACATCAAGGCAGCGGTAGGTATGCTGCTCTACGATATATCATAATATACGTCCCACTGTAGGGCACGGGCCTTCTCTAAGAGGGAGAGTATGGGCTTAATCACAACGCGTGCCCACCGCTGATTGGCGAATTCAAGCGCTGAAGTATGTGAATAGCTCAGACACCCAGGTTTCCTCACGATGTTTTCCTTTACTGTTAGCGAGTGGTATTGCTACTATAGCTTTACAAATGTACATAACTTAGAAAACAAAGTCATAGGTACTATGCCCGCACTGGGAATTGAACCTGGGTCTCACGCTTCCGAGTCCAATGTTCCACCCACTAGGCTACCACCGCGTTCGACGATATATATTACAAACGATCTCAAACCCGAGTTGCCCGATTTCGAAAACCCTTGTAGCTATCGGACTTATTCAAGCTCAAAAAAAAAAAGATAACGTGAAGACAAAGCATTGTTAAAAAATCGATAAAAAATAAAACGGGAGCCTTCGGGTTAAAAAGGCCAAAAAAATGGCCCACATTTTTTTAAACCGAAAATTCATTAATCACAACTCTTGACGCACGCCCGCGGGATTGCTACAGAAAAGGCGAACTTTTACGATGTTTACAGATTCGTCACGAATCGACTCCGAAATGGGGAGTTAATAATTCGAAAGTTAGGTTTTACGGCACCTGACTGATATAATTTAATTATAATGGGATGACAAAATGTCCTGCAGATAAGAGGATCAAGCAAAACTTATTCTTGTTTTAAGGTCTCCGAGACCTGAAGGAATTTGTGGCTTTAAAATAAGAATAATTCGAATGTTTAATACGTTGCTTCTGAAGCCACCAATAAAAAAATTACGTCACCAATAATACTCTTTTAATAAGCAATCATACTCTTGACTAATCCAATAGAACAGAATTAATTGAATTTTAAACAGTTGCACAACCACAGCAGAATGCTGGTTGTTAAATTTCTGACAATTAATTTGGATAATGTCATAATTCACCAAGAGTGTATAGAAGCTTAGAGGTTAATTGTCAAAATGCACATACGAATGAAATCATGATTCACAAATTACGTAACATTCACACTAATGAATTAAAATTAAACTTTCGTAATTTCTGCTGACATTTGCAATAAATATATATTACATTCGAATATGATTTCGATCAGAGAAGTAGGGCAGATTTATAGGAATCCTCAGAATTATGAAAACATTGTTTTGCCGACGATGCCGGCAGTGATGCCGGTTAAAAAGAATTCACGTCCTTTTAAATAAAAATGCTTGTTTTTAAGTAATGATAACTCAAAGTGTGTGGCAATTTAAAAACCTAACTGCAAAGTGGGTTACTCGGGGCTGCAAGTGTTGTAAATTGCTTCGAGCAGATGTCGCTGCCTGTACGTAATACAGAGAAGTTTGTAAAGAGGCTCGAAATTTCACTGATGCCTGCACTTGCCCATTAGCTCAGTTGGGAGAGCGCTGGCACGGTCAGCCAGAGGTCGCGGGTTCAAGTCCTGGCATGGGTGGAATTTTTAGCCTCTAAATAGGTTTTCAAAATTATTACGTATTATTACTTTAAAATTCCCGATGTTTTAGACTGCTTTCGCACGTTTTTTTACTACAGAGCTAGTTTTATATTTTTCGAAGTTTTATTATATTTGACAATATAAAAATTCAAATCGCGTCATTCAAACGTTATGTTAACCTGTTAAATTATGACCTTAAAAATAACAATTGAAAACCATAGTTATGGTTGCCCGATCGGGTCCTTTAGAATTCTACATACCATGTTTCATAACTCCATCCTTTACTGTTATCTCAATTAAAATTCAATATTAGTCATCTATTTAAGAGTAATGGGTCATGTACTTATGAATCATTTTGGTTTGCTCACACGTCAAATGTAAAACGACGGCGGAACAGCAATAAGCAGTGTTTGTAGAAGCGCGTGCTATATTTTAAATGCTTACATGCAGTTAATAAACGCTGAACCAGTAGAATTCTGATTTATTTATATGAAACCTCCGTAGATTTCCGGCGCGACGGGAAATAAGGGGGGGGGGGCATCCCGAGTTTTACTAAAACTCCGATACGTCTTCTAATTTATGTTTGATTCTAGTTTATAAAGAGTAAGCTAAAGGTACGATAAAAAATTTATTTTATATGATAAAAATTGGTAAAAATGGTAAAAAAAGTTATTATAGTCATTGATTCCTCGTTAAATAAATTTCAATCATTTACATTTCTTTTCTTACCCTTCATACAAGATTCATTCAAAAATCTCGACAAATCTCAACTCGACAAATACCGAAAGCGCCTGACATTTGAATTTTTTTTCTGTCGAAGTTGCGATGTACATTTCAAAATCAAGGCTGTTTTATAAGCTATGCAACGATATACAATCTGTGAACCTTTGTTTGACAACATTTAACGTGTGACGTGCGTAGTATGCAATTCTGCGCGTCGGGCCGGCCGATCGGCGCGCCTAGAATTCTACGGTACTCGAACGTAGGAGGGCCGATCGGCATCTAGAATTCTACACATTGCTAAGTTTAGTGGTTTAACAGCTGAAATGACCTATAATCTTATGTGTGTGTAAAATTATGTGTATTATTGTTTCTTTGTATTTTTCATCTTAACCTTGCTTTCCTCGTACTGTTGTAGACTCGTAAATTTATAACATTGTATAAAGAAAATTTTGATATAATTTTAACATGGTTGCCAATTCTCAAATATATTGTTATCAATTATTGACTAATCATTCATTATAATTCCGAACCATACCAAAAATTAAACAAACTCAACATGGAAAGAAGTTTTTTCAATCCTCTGTTCATAAATCATGCGACATTGTACCTAATTAAGTCATTTGGGTGTACCACTCAACTTGAACACAAAAGAAATTGCCTTGTTGTTTCAACCGCCGCGTCTCGCCCGCCCGTTTGTGCCGCCAAAAGATCATACATCTTGAAAGCGCGAGGCTGTGTGAAAAGCCAACAGCTTTATAACATCGGCACGGGCTGAGTTTGTCAATTTGCCGATACGGAATTTGCGCAATGCAAACATGGGCTTTTACCCTACTTTGGGGCAGGTTGGAATTTCTTTGTTATGACTTGTGACGATATATTGATTTATTATGTGGATGACGTAGTTTGGTCAGTAATTCAGTGAAATCACTTTGAATCATGTAGTTTTATGTTGTACTACCTGTGTCTAAAATTACTTGGCACAATATTACTAAGCAGAATTCTTATAAAAATATTTTACGCGATAACTGTTTTCAAAATTTTATCAAAATTTGTTGAACCTTTTAGGTGTAAATAAAACACATTTGTAATGGATTGTGGGGTGGGTTAGACTGGAACGGTATCAAAGGTCCTGCAGGTTGTGAAATTTCTAAAACCTACAAAATTCACGAAATTATTGAAAATTGACCCATTTTTTTAATTCTTTTACAGCGTGTCATTGAAGTATAGTTATAAAAATAAAGCAAAACCTAAAAACCGTTTCTTCAGTATTGACAAAGTAGACCACTTTATAAAAAATAGTATTGTAATTGCACAGAAGAAGTTATTTTGCCTTTCAATCCGTGTTTGAGAACCAAGACTTATTATTTTTTTTTTACAAAGATCCACCACAATTTCTAATAAGAATGTGATTCTGGCTCCAACACGATGACTCAACTGAACCTCACCGGCGTAATCAAGTTCAAAACCACCAATTCATTGCACTCTGTCGATTTTAAAGTGCAAAATACACTTAACAAACTATGAACTTGTGTAAAACTCCAACTTTAAGCTAAAGTTGACTGCTAACCGATTTTCATTTTGGCTTTTGTTAATCATAAACATTTTATGTCAAAGTAGAGTTGACATATTGATCTAAACAACTGAGTGATAACAGCAGCAGATAAACCTTTTTGTGGTATTTGCCCGCTGGCAGATTTGGTTATTTAAGTTTATTTTGTGCCTTTATTAAAAAAAAAAAAATCTTAATGTACTGTCAACTACGAGTATATCATCCACCGATATGCCTTTACTCTGAGAAAGATAGAGAGGTTATGTACGTAATCTCCTCGCATGCCCACCGCTGATTAGTGAGTACAGATTCCATGTTTTTTTAAATATTAGGGCTGAAATAACTTGATTAAATTCGCGCCTTAGTCGCTATATCAATATCTCAGTCTTCAGTAAATAATGTTTCTACATAGAATAATGTCCATTCTTTGTAATATACATGGATTTAAGCATTATCTATCAAAAAACGCCGCAAAAGTGCAAAATTTAGTCTTTTTTAAAAAAAAACAAAAATAACAATGAAAAAAATCGCAAAAAGAAAGACAAAATGATAAGTGAGAAACTCTGACCAACATGTTTCACGAATTGCCCATTTCAGAAAAAACCGTGTGTAGATAAAATAAGTAAAATTATATTCCGACAGGTCCAAAAAAAATTCGTCTCCCGAGACATTAATCGACCACCAACATACACGGAGCCACCCCGGTATCTCGTTACATCGACACCTCTCGAATCGCGAGATTATTACGGACAATTACTTGGTCCCGGATCGATTCTGAAAAATCGATTTAAATATATCTAAATGACAGTGCTAAATTGCGGGGCCGGGCGCCCCAGTTTGGCCCACGAGGAGATATTTTTTCAATGGAAAAGGGTTACGGTTCTCCTTTTGGCGTGTTACGGTTCATTGGTGAGACTTTGGTTATAATGCCTGATAAATAAATTGAACACGTGACCTATTTGTACCACAATTCTACGTAGATTTCGTCCAGTCTTCCTACTTGTTAATCTGTGGGTAAAAAGACTAAGTTTGGAGTTTTTTTTTCTATTTTTTTCTCCAAAATGATCTATAATTTGAACTCTGTCAATCTTTTACTTGATGGTAGCTACTGACCTACCATTGGCGCACTTGTAATATTGAATTCCTATACGACCTAAACGACCTATAGACTAGCTCAGATTCCGCCAGTAGCCTACCAGTGAGATTTGAATAGTAATAGTAGGTCGTGGCTAACTGCAAAATGCGACTCGGGGCCCTGGACACCTAGTGTAACTTGTAACGTTCATAAGGTAACAGTTTCTGTGTTATTTCGAATAACAATACTATGATTTATATTCTTTTTGTCGCACTAACCCGTGCTGAGGACAATAAAATTTTAAAAACCTATTTAGAGGCTAAAAATAAAGAGGCTCGAAATTTCATCTCTAAATAGGTTTTTTAAATTGTCCTCAGCACGAGTTAGTGCAACAAAAAGAATATAATCATGTAGGTACAGCGATATCATTCCGATGTAAAAACCTTACTGCAAAGTGAGTTACTCGGGGCTGCAAGTGATGTAAATTACTTCGGCCAGATGTCGCTGCCTGTACATAACACAGAGAAGTTTGTAAAGAGGCTCGAAATTTCATCGATTCTTGCACTTGTCCATTAGCTCAGTTGGGAGAGTGCTGGCACGGCGAGCCAGAGGTCGCGGGTTCAAGTCCCGGCATGGGTGGAATTTTTAGCCTCCAAATAGGTTTTTAAAATACTATGATTTGATTCGGGTTAATTGGCTATGCGATGTACATCGAACTGTCATTGTAAACCTGGAATTGTAGTACTATGGGGTCGCACTGGCATCGACTGGATGAGCATGGCCGAGGGCAGAAAACGGATAACTCTACTGTATTCGATCTGTGCTACCACTGATTTTATATCGTAACTTTGTCTCACTGTCCATTTGTCGGATGTCAGTTTAGTTAAATATCCAAATAATAATAAAAAAATCTCTTACGCATCCATCGCAATGTCATCCCCACTGGATGAATTTTTCTTAAAGTTTTCGTTGTCGTTCAAGCTATGCTTATACAATTTTATATAATATAAGTTGTCATTGCCTTTCGACAAACAAAACTGTTTACCGCGCGCTTTTCATGTGTTAATTACGCAAAATCTGA
Organism: Yponomeuta cagnagella; assembly: GCA_947310995.1. Lineage (NCBI taxonomy): Eukaryota > Metazoa > Arthropoda > Insecta > Lepidoptera > Yponomeutidae > Yponomeuta > Yponomeuta cagnagella. Next base: position 18,120,629 of record OX371277.1, read on the forward strand.
AAACAGCATCTTCAGAACCAATAAAATACGACCACTTCCAACGTGCAATCTTGAAACCCAATGTCGTCAAATTGGGTAATATAATATTAAAAAATAAACACTTCGTATCTTAGATTTTTGCTTTGACGAAGTGGTTAAATAAATCGATTCTAAATAAACAGATCTCATGTTTCATTCTAATCCAGGTAATTTTTCGGAAACCAAAATCATACTACGTTTGTATGAAAAAATGCCCAAAATACACTCCTATGTTATGCTATCCTAGAACACGACTCGCTAACGGTCAAGGAAAAATATCGTGAAGAACTCTATGTACTCGAGGTTTCAGTGTTGACACTTCAGCGCTTCAAATCGCCAATCTACCTTGGGAACACGTGGTGATTAAGCCCATACCCTATCTCTCTCTGTCTCTGAGAGGAGGCTTGTGCCCTGATACATTCATTAGACTGCCTCGTTGGTCTAGCGGTATCTTGTTTGATTACCATGCCGGAGGTCCCCAGATTCACACTGGGGCCCTATGTATTTCCATGTTTATGATGTCCTTGCCTGGTTACCATAGCACGCGGTATCCTAGTTTGGGAACAGGACAAGTGATTTTGTTGTGTGAAAGTTATTTTTTATTCATAAAGGCTGCTTTAGTAGCAGTGGCAGCGGTAGAACGCCGGTTTCTCAATCGGGAGGTCCTTGGTTTGAATCCCGGCATGTACCAATGACTTTGTTTTCTAAGTTACGTACATTTGGTAAGTTATAGTAGCAATACCACTCGCCGACCGTCAAGGAAAATATCGTGAGGAAACATATCTCAGCGCTTGAAAATGCCAATCTGCAGTGGGCACGCGTGGTGCACACTTCTCTCTCTGAGAGAAGGCCTGTGCCCTGCATCGGGACGTATGTAGGCTCCATTATTATAAAGGCTGCTTTTGTCCACGATTTCAAACTCACCGCCTACCCAACCTCGAATTAACAACGGCAGATCCTCCAGCTGATATCAGTATGCAACTCCAGTTCACATGACACGGCGATTATTCTTAAAACACCGATACGGCCACAATTACTGGTCATTTATTACACAGGCCACTGGCACCGACAACAGTTTAAATGTGTATTAAAGAGGATGCGTTTTTGTGCCTGTTTGATCGATGTTGGTGTAATGGGGCCGGCTGGTGATCTACATATTGAGAGAGTTCTGGTGATGATACTTGAAGTTAAGATTTAATTATATCAATTACGCGTCAGTCATTTTGTCGTAGGAATTACATCTAGCAAGTATATCACGGGTTGCAAGAGAAAGGCATTAGACGCTGTTTGCCTTTTATTCACATAATATACAGGGTGTAATAGAATCCACGGTTCTCTGCCTTTGTGCAGAAACATTTTTGGCCGATTTTCATTTGGCAACTAACGTTTCGAAGAATATTATTTTGCGGAATAATCATTTGCCAACTTTTCTTTTTATTTTTTTTAATTTCCCAACCTCGCAGTTGCCAACTGTTTGTTTGGTTTGCTTTTTATAATGACATTTTTTCAAAATGCCAACTTTTAAGTAGCGTATGTTTTACTTAGCGTAATAGGAAAACCTAGTAAAATGGATAGAATTTTCCTAGCACTCGCCGGCCGCTGCCGCGGCACGCTCGCTTCGCTCGCTCGGCTCGTGCGTGTGTTGGTCACAGTTCTAACCTAACCTAACCTATAGGTTTGCAAAAAAAAAAAACTGTATTCAAATAGCACCTTACGAAAAGGGAACTGTTTCACAGACGAAACGTTATTCATCTAATAGTTGTTTGGCCTAGTAAAAGATTTGAAAAATAATAAATACCCAAAACGTTTTGTTTCATTATAATAATCAGCTTAACAACAATCCTACCAAATGAAACGTTGCCATACAAAAATTTGTAAATCGTTTGTTGTCAAAGTGAAAAATAGGTGAAATGTTGGTTGGCAAGTGATAATCAGCGTAACAATTTTCTGCGAAAAGGCAGGATCCCAGAATGCACATATACATCCGAAAAAAGGGTCTAATTGTCAATACGAACCACTTTTACTATGGAGAAAGAACAGCTAGTATTTTTTGTTATTTCCACGTTTTCTTCATAGAAAAAGTTATTCGTATTGAAGAAAAAAGAACCCCTATTTTTGGATGTAAATGGGAATTTTTTGTTACACTCAATTTTTTTGTGATCGTGAGACGAATAGCTGTCCAATCCCTTTTTGTAGACCGTGTTAATGATGAGTGTTGAAAAAAAGTCCTACAGAAAGAGTTTGTCCTATTGCAAAATTTGTAGCATTGATGAGTAAAAGAATCCCCTGTACTTATTTTGTGTATACATGGTATGCCCTGTATTTATACTTCTTTACTCCTCAGCAGGGAGCGGTGGTAGTCTAGTGGGTAGAACATTGGACTCGTAAGCGAGAGACCCAGGTTCGATTCCCAGTGCGGGCATGTACCTACCTATCTTTTTTTTCTAAGTTATGTACATTTGTAAAGTTATATTACCAATACCACTCGCTAACAGTCAAGGAAAACATCGCGAGGAAACCTGAGTGTCTGAGCTATTCACATACCTCAGCGCTTGAAATCACCAATCCGCGGTGCGCACGAGTGGTGATTAAGCCGATACTCTCTCCTTGAGAGAAGGCCTGTGCCCTACAGTTGGACATGTATAGGCTGCTTATGACTCCATAGGATCAGCGACCCAAGTTTTCTCTAGGCTTCACTTTACCCTAGATGTTTAGAATAGGTACACAGATGCTGTCCAAAAATGTATTCCGTCGATAGCTGATTGAGATGTAAATTTTGCACTTTGAATACCGCAAAAACGTGGAGATTAAATTTGAATTCGAACTGATAGTAGGTATGATGTCAACTATACCTCTAAATTGCTTAGATCGCTACAATGACGTTAGGAGATGATTATTATAATTTACAACCTTTCAAGTGATGTTTGTTTTATCTTCGCATAAAATCAACGGCGCTCCAGTTTTAATCAAGTCTCGTACACTAAAATTAGGAGTTTATTTCACAAGTGTCAGGCCTACAGGCCCGCGGCGAAATAATTAACAAGGTTAGACGGTTTTTATGGTCGCAAATTTATTTCATTAATTTCAATAAATAAAAGAGTCGGTTGTAAAAATTATCATTCGATATTGGTCAACGCTAGGTGGTCTCATTAGGCCTGATCACACACAAAATGCCACACAATAGGCAATTATTGTACCGCTAGTTATTCAAGCAAAAGCGTGAACAAAAGTGGACATTTTGCGGAAGGGACATTCTGTGAAAGGGACATTTTGAGAATGCGGGATAATCTGTGAAAGCTACATTTTACGAAAGAAACATGATGAGAAGTGAACATTTTGCGAAATGGACACTTTGCGAAAGGGACATTTTGCGAAAGAGATATTTTGCGAAGTGGCTATTTTGCGTAAGAAACATTCTGAAAAGTGACCATTTTACGTAATTGACGTTCTGCGAAAGGGATATTTTGCGAAACAGACATTATGAGAAGTAGACCTTTTGGGAAATGGACATTTTGCGAAAGGGACATTTTGTGAAAGTGATATTCTGAAGAGCGGCCATTTTGCGAACGATGGACAATTTGCGAATTCGCTTTTGTAATTTTGAAACGAAAACTATTTTACTGGTGGATAAGAAGCGTTCGTCATCGAGATGTTTGTTTGAGGAGCTGGTTTTTGCTTACACTTAAAATAACTTCCATAACCTACACACCTACAGTTACAACAACTCTGGTCAGCTGTTATCTGCTCAGTGTGACAGATTCTTTAAGACAAAATTCGGTTTCGCTAGCTATATTGTGTATTATGTATAAGAGCTCATCTAAGAAGATAGCTTTCTTTGTTACAAACGACGCGGGGAACAAACATACCTACCTACATTTCACTCTCGTGAATACATTTAACCTTTAACGTACGCTCCTTTACTTCTGGCATTCCTTCTTCGCTCATTCTGATATTTTCAATCATTTTAAAAGCTCGCTTTGGTTTCGTGAGAGAGGAGTCGGTGCCTGCTCTGGGATGCCACTTGCGTCTGCACATTTGCGCTATCAAATGTGGGCTATACGGCTGTAACTCCTGCAGAGGCAGCTGCTAGAGTCAAATGTGTAAAATACAGCCAGTTAATGGGCAGCTATTTCTGCGTCTGCACATTTGCGCTATCAAATGTGGGCTATACGGCTGTAACTCCTGCAGAGGCAGCTGCTAGAGTCAAATGTGTAAAATACAGCCAGTTAATGGGCAGCTATTTCTTCGTGCCTCTGGCTTTAGAAACTACTGTGGTCTGGGGTTTTCAGGGGAAAACCTTTATTAAAGAGTCGTCTGAGGAACCGTGGCTTGGACTACCGCTCTGGCGCATATTTGATGCAAACGATCTCCTTTGCTGTCCAGCGCGGTTATGCCGCCAGCGTTATGGGAACCTTTGGCTCGGATATGTCTCGGGGCGGTTTGATTGAGTGATTTTATATTGATTATATAGTGCGTGTGTGTGTATGTGTATGTGATTTATTTTAACGTTTTTGGGATGTATAATTCATAGTTGTAATTTTTGACACAGCATTTGTGGTGGTAATATGTACAGTGTGACTTTTTTTCTAATTAAAAAAAATATTTTTTATATTACATATATATTCACAGTTGTAGTCTGAGGGGCACTAGTAAAATCAGGAGATGATTTGATCAACTTCGCTATACTTCTGTGTTTTACATTTCCTGAAGGCTTAGGCAACACTAAAAAGCATCAGAGCTGAACCCGGTGAAGCAACAAAATTAAATATCACCTTTTACGCAAAAACCACCATCTTCCACCATCATTAATATGTATTTGAGCAACATCTGTCTATAAAATGACAAGTTGACAATAAAACCAAACACAAGTTACCACTTAAAATTCTAGCATTTACGTGCCAAAATCGCCCATAAGCGTAAAGAGATAGGAATCTCGTTGCAAGCATAAGTTACGTGGGTTTTTCAATACAGCTATGTGTGTGGTAACTTTGAGTTCTAGACCAGGAGTCGGCAGTTGATTAATGATGTGCAATTTGACACAGCCACTGGTCGGCTCATGGGAATGCTGCTGATTATTTTCAAGGGACAATGTGACGACTTTTGATTTCCGTTCTTTTCTGCCTTTAGTGAAGTAGAGTGAAAAAGTAAAAATGCGTCGATTGCGACCAATTTATAATATACAGCAAATTTGATAAAAAATGCGAATTATAGGTATGTGCTCAGCATGTGCCGCCAGAGACAGAGCCTTTGTGTTTACTCTACAAGTATTGTTTATTACCCCTGAAGATCTTTTTAGTGATTATTATATGAATGAAACAATAATTAAGGGAGATTTTAAGACAAGGATAACTATAAAATCTCTTGAACATTTAAATTACCAAAAGGGTTTAATCGAGTTCCAGTTAGATCTGAGATTTCCGCACTTAGTCTCATATTTGGGCTATTGTACGTAGCAAGCTCTGAGGTATGTAAGTAAATACCTTAGATACTTGGGTTTCCTCACGATGTTTTCCTTCACAATTTACGTGTTTAAATGTTTTCTTACTTTTTTTTAAATCAACTTTATTATTGTATTGTTACGAAATGTTTAATCTATTGCTAAATCGATTCTAATGAATTGACCTGTGCTTGTTATAGGTTCAAAAACTGCCTTGGCTTTCTATGGACTCGATGGAACTGCCGAAGTTAAGATTGCACCAACTACCCGTCTCTCTTTCCTTCAGAATTTTTCCTTCATACAGAGTTGTCTGGAAGAAATTGCTATTAGCAATAAGGTCACCCAATTTACTGTATCTTTGTAAATATTTCATGTTGTGTTTTTCCTGGTACAATAAAGAATATTCTTATCTTATCTAAGATTGGAGGTAACGTTCATTCCCAAAAGCTCTAAATGGTCAGAGATCTCTATAGATGTATCCTGGAGAGTCGGAATCAGGGTGAAGGGAGTCACTCCGTTTAGCGGTAAAGCGACACACCTGTGTTTTAGTGGCATAGAACTTGACTAGGTTATCGCTACCCCAAGTGGTTACAGCCAAGTAACCAAGGTAATTCAGTGACTCAAGTATATGCGCTCCACCATGGCCTCTCTCAGAGCATGGGTGCGCTCTCCATCGGCCTGTGCATTGGACAGATACCTCTCCGTGACAGTGCTATCATCAGCGTATCCGATTGTGTTTGGCTGCAGGAGGTCGTTGATACGCAGCAGAAATAAGGTCGCGGAGAGTATCGATAATTACTCTGCAAAAACCTCTCTTTTTGACGTCTTATACAACCAACACATAAAAACCTCACTTCCTTGTAAAATAATCAATTAATGAACCGTTCTTTTATCCGCATATTTTATACGTGTAAAGCTTTAATTAATTCTTACGTTACAAAGATTTTACTATCACTATTGATAGTGTTCTTTTTTTTTCAAAATAAAGAAGAATCCACCCATTAATTACTTTAAACGGGCGTTCTATATTCAAAAATATTCAGATGTATCGTTCGGAAACTGTTTACTTTCATCATTATTAGGGTGCAATGAATCAATTCGGTATCTAAAAGTTTTAATGAGAAAAGAGGCAATTATATTTGTTGGGCTCGACTCATAAATTGTGTGGCGTGATCTAAAACGCACCTCTAATTTCTGAACGATACCGTCTCTTGATTTTTATTTTCTTGTTTCCCGACGAACGAGTCAGCTGGGCCAAAGATTAAAGCTGTAGAAAGTAATAGTCTAATTATTTTATTAGCGTTCGATAATACCTACACGATTTTGGGTAAATGCTCACCGATTATGCTTGGTGTCGTCGTTAAAAACTGGTGTTGAAATAAGAATGAGACTTGATTTCCAATCGTTGAATAGGTAAAAAACGGGTACCAGCAGTATCTGCTTTCAGTTATAATTTCCGGCTTTATATTTTACAAAAAGTGCGGGTAATTTGTATTTTTTAAGCTTCATCCTACTTTCCCAACGCATGCTCTGTGGCTTATCAGAAGAGTTGGAGATTTAAACACACTCTAAGGCTGTGCAAGACGACACGCGTTATACCATTTTGTTATCTTTGAGAGAAGTGTACATCGTAATTAAAGTTACACAACACTAACGGCCTGACAAAGGTACGGTCAGTGAAAGACGAGGCTGTAATCTATGGCTAAAGTGTGACGTTACTCTGACTCTACTTAAAGTATCCCGTACAAAATTAGGTCAACTATAAAAAAATTGTTAACTGTTGATACCAAAATAACCAGTAGCTTATGTCCACGCAAAGGTCCATTTCAAATACTGGTGAAAGAATTTTTAAAATCGGACAAGTAATTTCGGAGATTCTCCCGCACATACACATTAACAAATATATTTACTTACAAACTTTTCCTCTTTGTAATATTAGTGTAGAAGTACTCGTATAGGATGTGACGGTTGGTCAATTTTCTGCAAGTATAATAACTGGTGGTCTCTTATTAATAAAATAAAATGTGACAAAGCCATTGTAAACTACAAGTACCTAGTGTACAAACAGAACATGAACTACAAAGAGCAGACGTCACATCACTAAACAGATGCTCGAGTTAAAAAGCGTTAAGTGCGCAGCCAATGACAACAAAACCTTCCTACAGAAAAAAGGCATGAATATTTGATCCCAAACCAGAATCATTAGTCAACTTTTTTACTGTTACACTTTTTGTCCCTTATTCGCATCAGTGCAACAATTGTACCCGCTTCCTTTAGCTTACGACTCCAAATAATGGAACTGGAGTTATGTCATTTATCACTCCTTGCATATGCGGATCAGCCATTCTCGTTGTTGCGTTATAGAAAACTACATTTTGATTGTACTGAACTTTGTTGCTGTCTATTTCACTAACGATATTAGCTTAAACTTGTCTATCAAATTTGACTTCTCCAGCTACGATGACAGGGGTGGCTTTCGGTTGAAGATTAAAGGATCATTTATAATGATGTTTGGTATTGCTATTTGCTCAAAGATTTTCACCTCGCGCTATGTGGGAATATTCAATTTGTAGCCGGCAACTGTTTTTGTTCAATCGACGCGTAAATCCTCAGGGTGACTGATGATGCATGTGAAAAATGATTACAGGAGCGTATATGATTAAGGTTTAGTAACAAATCGTCCTTTGAACCAAGCTTTTTTGATAAAGTTTATTTCTACGCTGTGTCCGCGGCGACTGTGATTGAATAGGATTCAGATAAAGATTAAAACTAAAAAGAAAGCCCAAGAACTATATATGTTCACAAATATTAAAAATTAAAATAATTACTTTATGAACTTCAACGTTATTAATTTCAGAATTAATAGATTATGCGTAACAAATGGTAACAGAGTTTTCAACTCAAAAATCACGTTGACTCAAAGCTTCTTTGCTGCAAAAAAGGCAAACCAATAAACGCACTTTCGCATCTACAATATTAGTAGGAATTCACAGAATGTAACAAAATCCCTCAATACATCTAAAATGGATGGAGAATTTTCCCTGTCATAACGAATAATTTCTACGATGGGAAAAAAAAATTAACTGCGAGATAAATGTACATAAAAAAGCCCCCTGAAGGACGTACGGAAAATTATTTCACTACGTTGGCAAAACTTATTTGCCATAGGTATAGGGGATTTTGTTACATTCTGTTTTTAGCGAGTGTTTTTTATTTTTAGGGTTCCTTATAGGATCACTTTGTTGTCCGTCCGTCCGTCCGTCCGTCCGTCCATCTGTCTGTCAAGATCATTTATCTCGAGAATGCAAGAATATATCGAGTTTACACAAATAAATAAAAACCGCATACACAAATCTACAGTTTCTTGAAGCTGTGAAAAAATCAAACTGCTAAGTTAACGTAAAAAAGGTTACGCCCGTTTATGCCGCAAAAAACGATTATTTCGACAGAATTTATAGGGTACTCTCCCTTAACCTAGAACTACAAAATTTAGCAAGTAATATCGTCGTATACTACAAATATAGGGAAAATCTGAAACTATACTTTTGTTAAATAAATCATAAACAAAATTGTCTCTGAAGTTCAGGAAAAACTTGGAAAAACTGCGGGACCACAAATTTGTACGGAACCCTACCGGAAAATCTGTACGGACTCGCATTTGTCCGGTTTTTTTTTATTTATTTAGTTTGTCAACAGTTTACAAACCTAAAGTGTCAATTAAGTTTTATTGAACTGGATGTATAACATGCATAACAAAAGTAATTAAGCACCTACAGTTAGTTCTTAATATGAGTCACTGCAGTTTAATTACAATATGCGGTTACTTAAGTGCCTGATGTGAAATAATGATAAATATTACTAAAGATGCCTTACAGGTATGTACTAACATTTATTTGTATAAAGTAATACCGGTATTGCAAGGAACAATTGGGTATTTGACAAAATATCAAATGAGTCACTTTTAAAACGTAATTTTGTATGAAAATAATGGCTTATGACGTCACATTTCAGAGCACTCCTTTTATAACAAGAGATACATCTTCCGATCAGATATTTTGTAATTTTTGTTATGAATTATGAAATAATTTATTGTTGATCGTGTCAAATACCGTATTTATAAGTTCCTCATTCAGAACTAACACAAACGTTTATGGTAACTAATTCGATAGCTGCGAGCGATCATTGCATTTCTTCAACTGTTTCTTCTATCAAATCAATTGGCTCTGCTAATATTTTACTGGCGACTGTCAGGTTCTCCCTATCTCTTCCATCCATGACAAATAACTCAATCGCAACTCCATCTTGGGTTACAGAAACGACGGTTTCGTTTGAATCGATGGCTAATTTATGTTTATTTATGACTATTGCTCTAGGTTTCATAATGTGATCCGTACCATTCTCCTATGAAGGGGGACGTATTCAGTTTATTTACATTGCGGTTCGTAATTGAAATGACGAATGGTTTATTTTAACTTTTTATTTGCTTTACGAGTTTCGCTGAATCCTTAGTAAGACGTGTATGCATCAACTTTGTTACCCGACTGCAGAGGAGCCCAAAAGGAGATTAACGTGTTTGGCTCGTATGTGTGTATAAGTATGCCCTATTCTATGTTCCCTCATAACTCTTTAACTAATGGTAAGATTATGACAAATAATATCTCTATCGATTGGTCGTGTTTGCGCGAGTGTTTTAAGCTTGAAATCAATATAAATCCAACAAAAAACAAATTAAATGACTAAAATTAAAAATGGAAAAATACATTCGATGACGATGGTTGATTAATTGTTGACATGTTTATTAGATATTAGGTATGTAGCTGCGGTTGAGTCTAATGCAGCTGAAAATGAATATTGTGGTTATGTTGAGATTGATATTTAATTTTTAAAACCTATTTAGAGGCTAAGAATTCCACCCATGCCGGGAGTTGAACCCGCAACCTCTGGCTAACCGTTTTTAAAAATTGTGCTCCGCACGGGTTAGTGCAAAAACAAAAGAATATAATTGAATCGTGTGATTTTAAAACGACACATGTCCTTTCATTACAACTTTGCAGGAAATAGAAAAAACTGTTTTATTCAAATACTAATATCTACAACAGCAATATTTTAGCATATTATATTTATTTCTGTATGAATAAACTACAATTTTTTTTTCTAATGTAAATCAATAGGTAGGTGTAAATAATTTAATAAAAAAAAAATTGACAAGTGTTATTTTAAAAACACATGTGACTAGTGTTGTTTTAAAATCACACGATTCAATTGATATTTAATGTTCACCATGTAAGGTTAACACGAACACTGGACGTAATAGAAACTGAATTTGATATCCGTTCGTTCTTACTTTTTCATTTTACAATTTTCCGACGTTTCGGCACTTTTTCAAGTGCCTTGGTCTCAGTAGACTGAGGTGACATGCGTCTTTTTGAAAGCATTAACTATTTGTTTACTACCCTCGGCAAAAGTTATTAAGTTACGTTCCAAAAATATTTTGGCAAATTGAAATTGGCACTAAAATAATTTTATATAAACTTAAAACTACTGATTATTAGTTATTTAAATTAAAATTCAACGGGTAAACGAGTAAATATCCATTCAAATTCAGTTTTTATTATATTTACCTTCCAACAAGATCTCAAAAAACCATCAATCTGCGAAAAGCATCCTAGACGAAAAGGTGTTGTCAAACACATGGTCTTATTTATAAATAGTCAAGTTCACTAAAACACTCTTAAGACGGAGTTAAAGCCGGTTGATGGGAGAAGTTCCTGTGATAAAGTGGCTTTAACGAGTGTTTTAGCGGAATTAACTTTTTATAAATAATACCGACAAACTGCATTCGACTTATTTCAGGAACTGTGCATTAAAAAAATAACCTGTTATAGTTTATGGAACTTTTCGGCAGACTCTCATGTGAGCAATGCAGCAATCCTTACTAGTATCATAAGCGCGAAAATTTGTAGGTATGGATGGATGTTTGTTGCTCTTTCACGCAAAAGCGGCTGAACGGATCCGGATGAAATTTTGCACGGAGATAGATTATAGTCTGGATTAGCACATAGGCTATTTCTTATCCCGGAAAAATATACATCAAAATTACCACGCGAACGAAGTCGCGGGCAACAGCTAGTTTTAAATAAATGTATTCTAGTCAAACTGGACTTGAACAAGACTAGTCAAACTCAAACTTGACTCTCAAAACAATGCACTCGAAGTCAAACCAACGAATGAAATTACAATACCACTTCCCGAGCTGCAGCGCTTCCCATTCAGCCACTCGACATTTTTGACACAACGCATACAGAAGGCGAAAAACTATATAGGGAGCACTTACCGACGTACTTTAGAAATTAATCACGCGTCACATTGTCGCAGTGTCCGTTTGTTTGTTGGTAAACTCCGGCGCAACAATGCCATTGTGCTGCCGACTATTGTTACAGTAAAAAATGATATACATTTATTTGTGCCGCAACCGTCTCTTTCGGCGGCGGATCGGATGGAGAGGAGCTTGTGAAGTTTTTTGGTTGGATTGATGAAGACTCATAGTTTTGAAGTTTTTTTCAGTTTATTTGCTTGCGGTATAAGCCCGATACAAAAACAAAGCTAACATAATAAAATCTGAAATTGCACGGATATTTACTCATTTATTTTTTGATAAATAGATAGACAATCATTTTATTTGTACCTTTTGGCATACACACATACACACATCTTGAACATTATAAAAGCAATTCCTTGAATTATATTGTTTTTGTTGCACTAACCCGTGCTGAGGACAGTTTTATCAAACCTATTTTGAGGCCAAAAGTCCACCTATGCCGGGACCCGAACCCGCGACCCCCGGCCAACTGTGCCAGTGCTTTTTTCATTGTACAATTTACAATTATGTCTAGTGCTCGCGCTAACCTTAGAAAATACTTAAGCTATCAAGCGTTTTATTTTTTTATGATACCATAACTAAAACAGTTTATCGAAATTTTCACAAAAAGACTTGCGGCGATAGTGAGAAGGCTAACCCCAAAGTGCATACAACAAAAAACCACTGACATCTGTTAACAGTAGATCAGTATATGGTTGGAATCTCAGGAAGGCGCTGCTGCCCGTCTCCTGATAGTTTATTTCCTTAGTCGCCTTCTACGACATTCACGGAAGGAAATGGAGTGACACTATTCTTAATCCGGCGCCACACGGACTGACGCGTTTAACACAATAATACGCAAAACCACGGCATCTTTGCTGCACAGGGTGCGGGGTAATACAACAATCTTATGAAGGCTATCGCGAATGGGTTTGGTCCATACACGAAACTTTTTATCAATATAACTAAATCAAAACTAGTTTTAACATATTGATATAATGCGACAGCTAATGTTTCTAATACTTTAATTTATTCTAAATTAATTATTTTTTGTCTCTTATTATTTTATGAAGTGGATCTGTGTTATTTGAATAAAGAAGCTAAATTGTTATTATAGTTAACGATTTGCGATTTATTATATTATTAAAAAAAACTTTACTATCATCATCATCATCAGCCATTTGACGCCCACTGCAGGACACAGGCCTTCTTCGTGGTTTTCATAGCCATGAGGGGTTTTGCCATAATCGCCACGCTTGGCAGGCGGGTTGGCAATCGCAGTATGCTGTTGGAATCTCAGGAAGACGCTGCTGCCCGTCTCCTGGTAATTGATTTCCTTAGTCGCCTTCTACGACATCCACGGAAAGAAATGGAGTGACGTTATTCTTAATCCGGCGCCACACAGATAGGACGGACGGACCAAAACTTTACTATGTTTAGTTAATATTTCGGCGGGAGGTCCGTAGCAAGTCCGTACGTACGGGTAGCAAGGGGCCGTGAGAGATGGCTTTGGAGGAAAAGGCCTATGCCCAGCATTGGGCAGCAGTGCGCTGATAATGATGTGTAGTTAACGTAAATCTACAGGTGATGTAAGCCATGTACAAAATGTTCCTGTACCGGGCTGACATAATAATCATATTCAAAATTAAAATTATTATTTTTATTCAAAGCAGCACAGAAACTGCGACTTAATGAACGTCACAAGTTGAACTAAATACCCATTTCAAAATTTAGATCGTTTTGGAGAAAAAAATGGACAAAAGAACTCCAGTCTTTTCAAAGTTCTTGATTAACAGAGTTTATATAAATATTCTAAAACCTGCAACTCATGCATTGAACTTAATTCCAGTCATTGTCATCTAAATAGTCTTTAATGTTATGGTAGCTCTTTTGGCACAAAATGTGCTTTACAAATTTTTTAAACCGCGTTTCTGGCAAGCCTAAGAATCCTAAACCAAAAAATTACAATTATTATTTAAAACTCGATGTATTTGAATCCCATTTGTAACCTTAATCCATTATTACATATTTAAAATCATTAGTGTGTAGGTTGTAACAAAAAATGCTCTCAATAAACACCTCGATAGTGATTATTGGCGATGTTATTTTAGAACAAAATCACTTAAACTCATTAGAACGGCCATCATGACACGTTCTCTATTATAAAGCCATTACCTGATGGTCACAGATGGCTTCTTCTAGTCTAGTGCGTTTGCTTGTCCTTTGCTTAATTTTTTCAATAATTGTTTTCTATAAAAAAAATTCATAGCTTTGACTGATCACTTTCGGTTTCCGATCTTCAGCCATTGTTTTTTTTTTGTGAAGTCTACAAAGAAATAACGAGATATAAACAAATATATTTGGTTAGCAAAGTTCTCAGAAAAGAATCACATACGTCTCAAATGTAATTCCTGGTGTACATACAATAAAGAATATTCTATCTATCTATCTATCTACATTTGTACATTTCATTGCAAGAAATTCCATAGATAATTAAAATGTTATTAAGGAAGAGACATCAGAAATATCTAGTTTAAATAGTCAAACAGAGAAGATGTCAGTAAGCATGACTTTTTACGCAGCTAAAGTTGGTGACAACTGTTACATATTTAGCTCCAAGCACTGCAAGGTGCACCGAAGTTAAGAAAATTTAAAAAGACCAAATAGGGGATGTATTAACAAAGGGCAAGATAAAAAGTACCCGAAACCGGCGTGCGTGCATGCAACGACTAATGAATGTTGAGGAAGCGAAAGTGATCTGTCAGTATCGTAGCAAGTGGCAGTCCCTGGCCTCTGCCTACCCCTCAGGGATACAGGCGTCAGTTTATGTTATGTTACCACATCAAAACTATCGGCCGACGTGGGAGTGAACCTTTTCTATCACGACTGACCGGCGACGATGTGGGGACACAGATCATATTATGTTATTCAGTTTTTGTACTGTGGGAAAACGCACATCTGGAGCAGGCGGGCGATAATTTTTAACTCATCATCACGGTTTTTCAACTGGTTTCTCACCTAATCCGGATTTCGGAATCCATTTGTGTGTGGCAGTGCTTTATTAAACTTTGACTGCCGGAAGTCGTGGATGCTGCCGCTAGTCGACTTTCATTATGGTTGGTATAAGTCGGAGTGTTAAATAAAACCTATCTAAGTGCTGTGTAACGATTTTATTTACCAGGTTACGTTTTTATCTTGACGGAATCTTTAGATTACTTAAGTGTTGTTCTTTTGCATGGTTTCGGTATAATATTGTACTGTAATAAAATACATACACACATAAACTCACTCCTGTATCCCAGAGAGGTAGGCAGAGACCAGGGACTGCCACTTGCCAAGATCCTGACAGATCACTTTCGCTTCCTCAACACTCATTAGACGTTGCATGCACGCACGCCGATTTCCGTTTTTTTTTATTATTTATAAAATTATTATATTACATTATTGTAAGCCGTGATATTTCCAAAATTATCAATCTGAGAAACATTTTTTTTGGAACTAAAACTTTCGCAAGCACTTCACATTATTAACTTAACTCATAATCATAATAATAAGCAGACAGCATTTATTTGTTGATCATAGGTACGTTTACATTTGGTGTTCAGAATTACTAACATAAATTTACGTCGGAAGAAAAAGTAAGTAATTTCGGAATTAAGTTAAGTGTTCTGCCGTCCACTTGCCGTTATGGACTGTCCAGTCGATTTTGAGTTTTTTAATGACATTTTAATAAAAAAAATCTCTATCGATCCCTTCAACCCATTTTTTTCTAACTGAAAAATGCCGTAATGTTACTTTTATTATTAAATAATTATTGTTTTTGATAACGGCAAAAATGTTAAGATGAATTTATTGTTACTAATTAAAGGTAAAAGTATTATAAAGTACTCAAAAATATCTATCTTTTGATACCTCAAGTGTAGTCAAACTATGTATAGTTTGCATAAATTTTTATTATTTCCCTGGTTTTTGCGCGTAACTAGAAAGTTCCTTTTTGTAGAGAACGATGTTTTTGCTTGTGGACGGCAGTATAGGAAACAACTCGTTAAACAATAGTTATTGTTAAACAAATATTGCAACTGGCATATAGGCTGCAGATGCAAGTGGGATTCGCATTTTCTCTTTTGATGTTTTCAGTCAAAGTCTTTTAAGTGCTAAAAGTGTACAAACGACGCCAGCACTTTATAAGATACGAGAAGTCGTAACTAGGCTTGAAGGTTTCCTATCTCAACATCATCGTTAAGCGTAAAGGCGCTCAGAGTTCTAGTTTAGATTGGAGGATTGTTCCTATTTCATTTATCACTAATGGTGCGCTAGTTGAGCCTACTTTATGATCCATGTTATCTGATATTAAATGAAGAGGTTTCACAACGTTTCACGCACGAAAATGATGCAATATGGGATCGAGCAAATCTCTAGTATGAGTATCTCTTTTGTCCGTGTAACGGTAAATTTCAATGGGAACTAAAACTGTCGTAAGCACTACATATTATTAAGACGGCGCCGTGTGGTGCCGGATTAAGAATAGCGTCACTCCATTTCCTTCCGTGGATGTCGTAGAAGGCGACTAAGGAAATAAATTACCTGAAGACGGGCAGCAGCGTCTTCCTGAGATTCCAACCACACACTGCGATCGCCAACCCGCCTGCCAAGTGTGGCGATTATGGCAAAACCATTCATGTTTAAAAACCATGAGGGAGGTCTATGCCCTGCAGTGGGTCTCAAATGGCTGATGATGATGATGATGAGTATCTCTTTACGACGCGTATTTTTATGTAAGTAAAGATGTAGGATGTAACATTTGTAAAAATTATCGTTCGATCTGAATGCTCTCCTAAGTATTTACAACAACACTTGTCCTTTCTTACATGTAACCTACATACGTTCCACTACAGGGCACCTGGCACCAGGGCCTCCTGTCAGAGAGAGAGAGAGAGTATGGGCTTAATCACCACGCGTGTCCACCGCGGATTGGCAATTTCAAGCATTGAGGTATGTGAACACCTCAGACATTCACCAGTGGTGAAGGAAACCTTTTGTCCTATAAGTTTTTTTGTGCAAATTTAAATCCTATTTGACAAAACGGTTTTTTACACTGATCATGTCAGATAGCGTCGAAAAACCGTAAAATCATATAATATATATTTTTTTGTAAAAGACAAACTATAACTGAAGTGTTTTAGAAATTCCACATTTCGAAGACAACTGTGTACGTACTACTGGTAGGGCTCATACTTTATTACGCGAGCCCAAAGCAGTTAGCTATTTTAAAGGTAGCAAATTAGCTATATTATTATAAGACACTGTATAATTAAGGAAATAAATACGTATTTATGGATAAACGAATAAATAGCTAATTGAAAGTGTTATCAGTCATACATGTTAATACATGCACTGCAAATGTCACAGTGCAAGATAATTTTCGACTTATTCAGCCGATAGAGCGTATCCCTAGATAAACGGGTAGACAGTTCTGTGTGTTTTGTCGGTCGTGGTTTCGATTCCCACTGGGGGCCGCCGTATTTTTGTACAAATGGCCTGAGTGGCCAGTCTGGGTGTATTTCCATGTTTGTCATGTTCTTGCCTGGTTACTATAGCACAGGGTAGCCTAGTTTGGAACCAGAATAAGTGATTGCTAGTACAAATTTCGGTATATGGTTCCAGATATTCACGCATGTAGAACAATGTTCTGGGGGCACGGCAGCGCCCCCGCCAAGTCGAGCAAAAAAATTGCAGGCCGTAGCGTACCATCCTTTTCTTGAAGCAGTTCAGACCATTTTCAAGCCCCTATAACTTCGTTGTGGATAAAACTAGAAACCTGAATTTTCAGCACCAAGCAGGCATTGCATAAACACGATATATTTTTAATATGAAAAATGTTTCATGTTTTAAATGAATAGATTGTCTTGGCAATTGTACTAAACAATCTAATTTAATATAATAGGTATTACTTGTGAGATACATTGTGTTTTCATGCGATGGCCAAGTTAATATAGTTATTTAAAACATAAAAGATTTTAAATATGGATATGGTCACTATAAGATGTTGTTAGGTTAGCTAATTACGTAATAACTCAAAACAGAAGGACCCTTTTGTAGGAACTGAATACATTAACCGACTTGGTATCACATGGATCTCACAACTTTTTACGGTAGAAGAACTAAGTTGCGAGACTTGGTGTTGTTTACAAGTTATGTTTTAATTGCCATAACTATTACTCTACCGTTACTCATGCTATAGTTTACCTAAAGCAAAACTTTATAGTGTACACCAAAAATTTATTTTGCCGTGCTCCCAAAAGTTATTATGAAACACAATAATGTCACACTGACACTGACATAATGCGATCAAAAAGTAAAATTATTCATACGGAAGCTGGCAGTACACGCTGTATGTAGTTCATTATAATGTGACCCTTTGAAACCTGTTTTAAACAATGGATACCACTTTAATGTACTATCGGTTGGAGGGTTAAGTGCTCAACCGAATAAGTCATACGCTGCATGTTTTTTTACGCAAGAATTAGGTCTATTATTTGAATATTACGCTACTTAACCGAACAATGATGTAGACAAGGGGTTAAGATACAGTCGATTTCAAAACTGGTTCAGTTCCAGTGAAATTATGGCAATAAATTATTTGTCCAGGCCAGTTGTGAAACAATAAGAGCGTTTTTTGTACATGTAGTCTTTTAATACTGTCGCTTTTTTTGGCCGTAAAGGATGACTTTCGAAGTGGCTTTTGGCATGTGAATGATAGTGAGGATGTTCAAAAGTGGTGACTCAATTGAATTACGAGTAAAATATATACTAGTAGTAATGATTTTGAATGACACATCCTTTATGGGGCACTGTATAAGGTTCTACAACAAAATTCCTCAAGATATATTAGAGTTACCTCCAACGCGATTTAAAAAATGTGTTAAGCACATTCTGTGCAAAAAGGCTTACTATAACATCAAGGATTACTTAGAAGACAAAGATGTTTGGCATTAAACAGTAGATTAATATTATTTAAAGGACGATTGTGACTAGTGTTCAACACATTCATGACTAATATTTTAAGTTGAAAACTCTGTTAATTAAGTTAAAACGTGTTTTGAAAAGAATAAATGTGGAGTTTCTTTGTTAGTTTCTTCTCCACATAATCCATTAATTGTGAAACTAACAACTTTGACGTTCATTAAGTAAACATTCTGTTTTTACAATGAATAAAAATATTTGAATTTGAATTTGAGGATACTTTTTTCCACAAGAAAGAGTTCAGGGGCCTCATTATGCGCACCCAATCCTGAGCGATTCCAGTCGTCTAACTGTCACATTCCATACTAATTTGACGGTTATACGATTGGAATCGCTGAGGATTTGGTGCGCGTAATATAGGGGCTGTTTAATAAAAAATTAAGCAATCATTCGTAGATAGCAATAAATAGAGTTCAGGTCCGAAAGGTCGTGGGTTCTAATCCCAGCACGTACCATTGACTTGGTATTCTAAGTTACGTATATTCGTGAATTTGCAGTAGCAATACCAGTCACGACCGGTGAAGCGAAACTTCGTGAGGAAACCCCAGTGTCTGAGGTATTCACATTACTTCGACAATCCGCGAGCACGCGTATTGATTAAGCCCATACTTTCTCCCTCAGAGAAGGCCTGTGCCGTGTAGTGAGACATATATAGGCACCTTATGATACGATACAAGAAATTACAATTAAAGCTTAAAAAATAAGATAACTATGTGATTATCTCAATCTCTCAAGTTTACTTACGATATTTTCCACATTTTGCGAGAGAATAGTCACCAAAAATAATCGAATACGAAAAACCAATAATGTCCATTAAGTTATTTGCTGGCCCTACATAATAAATACCAATGCATTTGTCGAATCAATATTGATCGTATTTCTTAAAGTTGTTTGTTGTTTTGCAGAGAAAACGTACCTGAAACAAAGTATAAAGGTCTTTATACTGCTATAACATTAGAAATCATTGACAAAGTAAAGATGAAAATGAAAGAAAATGTATTTATTACCAGCGCCAAAGCCCTGCTTTGGCATCATGCTGAGAATGGCCCATTTTTGGCAACTTTGTGTGTCTAAGTTTCACGTAGGTACTTAGGTACAGGTATTTCACCAAATGTGTCCTATGGTGTACTAACTTAATGATACACCTATTGTTTGTAATCATTTGTAAGGATATTGGCTTATGTGCCTACTGTATGTAATTCTTTGTAATGTTGTCAAATAAAGTTTATTCTTATTCTTCTTATTCTTATTCAGGATTACAGAAACCGTACGTTTATATCCATAAGATATCTAGTAATAAACAGTAGAAATATTAACGGGCATTAAGAGGACGACGGTGTCTAGCGTTCAACACATTCAAGTTAAAATTACTGTTTGTTAAGTTAAATTTAGTTTGAAAAGAATACGATGCTGAGTTTCTTTGGAAAAATATTCTTTTTCACATAATATTTTAATCACATAAAATTCTTTTTATACATAAGCCGCCTATATACTTCCCACTGTAGGGCACAGGCCTTCTCTCAAGGAGAGAGTATAGGCTTAAACACCACGCGTGCCCACCGCGGATTGGCGATTTCAAGCGCTGAGGTATGTGAATAGCTCAGATACTCAGGTTTCCTCACGATGTTTTCCTTCACCGTTAGCGAGTGGTATTGCTACCAAAACTTCACAAATGTACTACATAACTTAGAAAACCAAGTCATAGGTACATGCCCGCACCGGGGATCGAACCTGGGTCTCCCACTTCCGAGTCCGAGGTTCTACCCACTAAGCTACCACCGCTATTCTTTTTATAACGCATTCTAATTCAGATTAATGTATAAATATTGTTCAAAAAGTTCCCATCAGTATTTTCGGGACTTTTTCGGCTGCAACTTTCGCGACACGAAACTTGTTTGGGATGTTTCCTCAATTAGGTCAATTAAAAGCAGGGTTCAAAAATATTACTTTGCCTTTTTTTATTTATTTATTTATTTTGTCTTTTTGGTGAAATCTATTCCTAGTAGTATGTAGGTATATTTTTTCGTTCATCTCCTCCCTTCATATGATAATTTTTATTTATGTATGTTTATTCTATATTTATCTTATATTTATGTACCGTTTATGTATGTGTATTAAATATATAAATATCTTTCTTAGTATTGTTTAGTTGCACCGACTACCCGTCATTTAGCTTCTCTTTTTTTTTTTTTTTTTTTTTTTCCGTCAATGGTTGTCTGGAAGAAATTACTTTTAGTAATAAGGCCGCCAATTGTACTGTACTATATTATTGTTAAATACTCATATGTAATTCCTGGTGTACATACAATAAAGAATATTCTATCTATCTATTTATCTATCTAGGTTTCCGTTTAGTTTACTAAACAAGACTAGCAGTTCAGGGGTACCTGTTGTAACTGTCCATGTATTTGGCCGACAACAAAGCCTTAGCCGCCGCCCAGATGAAGATCGCAATAGCATCCTATTTTATAGCGACACTATAAGAAGTCCATAAAATACAGTCGTAATAGAGGTGTGAATAGATGGTCTGGCGTAAAAGCCACGTACAATAGACTACACTGGATAGATGGTTCACTACCTAGAAAACACGTGAGACAAAACTGAAAAGAACAAACAAAAAATGGAATGCATTAACGTCAGGTGCTAACTAATCACTAGATAGATATATAGATAGAGAACACTTTATTACACAACCAGGAGAAATAATCATAAATAGTTTCGTATATTTAAGTATTGGTATACAATTGGCGGTCATATCGCTTGGAGCGATCTTTTCCAGACTAGTTTTATTAATATTACTTAACGTACATTGAATTTAAAATAAATTAGGCTAGTATAAAAGAAATTTAAATAAAAAAAAAATATTATGAGTCCAAGTTTTTACAAAATCGCGAGTGTGAATCGGCCTTGAGCGATTGTGGGTATGGTGATCGCCCCTCTGTCTAGTTTAGTATTTTGTGCTTTTATTTCAAAGATGAAATAGGTGTTTAGAATGTCCCAGTTAAACTGGATTACTTAATGTACTTGTGATGTGACTTACGAAATTCAGAGGAAGACAGAACGACCGTTTGATGGAAAGTGTTTGGTTCAAAACCAGACTGCGCAAAGGCTTAAGCTTAGGCCTTTGCATCTACGTCTTGAGTTGATTTATGTATCATCCAGTGGCACCTTCACTCACTCTAGATGAGTGAATGGACCACTCGGCCGCTGCCGTACCTGGGACATTGTTTTTTAGACGGAGTAGGCTTGCCCAGCACCTGTACTATCCTGACAGCTTAGCCGGCCTAGCCCACAGGAAAGGTAAAGCCTTAACAAATGTGTTTAAAAACGAATTATTATAAGAAGCCAATATTTATAAACGCATATACGTTGCTTCACATCCTTGAGATCCCAGGTTTGAATCTCAGTACCAATGACTTTATTTTTTAAGTAACGTGAATTTGTGAACTTGTAGTATTACCACTTGCTAATCGTGAGGGAAAACATTGTGAGAGAACCTGGGTGCCTGATATTTTCATACATCAACGCTTGAAATATCTTATCCGCGGTGGGCTCGTATTGTGGTTAAGCCCATACTCTCTTTCTGTGAGAGAAGGCCCGTGCCCTGCTGTGGGACGTATAGTTGGGAAGTATTATTATTGCATATAGCTATTTTGTTTAGGTGAAATAAACGTGATAGAAATTAATTGTAATGGGTTCTGGAATGTAGAAACGAGCTGTAAATATTTGAAGCAAAATACAATACTACACAAAAAAAAATTGTCATAACAGTGTACACATAGTAAGTGCCTGGTCCCCAAACTAGAATACTCTGTATTATGGGTTGTATTGTATTTTGCTTCTAATATTTACAGCTCATTTATGTATGAAAATACATAATATGAAAATACATCAACGCTTGAAATATCATCTGCAGCCATTTGACGCCCAATGTAGGACATAGGCCTCCCTCATGGTTTTCGCAACCATGAGGGGTTTTGCCGTAATCACCACGCTTGACAGGCGGGTTGGCAGTCGCAGTATGCGGCTGGAATCTCAGAAAGACGCTGCTGCCCGTCTCCTGGTAATTGATTTCCTTAGTCGCCTTCTACGACATCCACGGGAGGAAATGGAGTGACGCTATTCTTAATCCGGCGCCACACGAAATAGCTCCAGCTGTAAATACTGGTAGCAAATATAGGCGATCTAACTTCGCTGCGTCAGTTTATGGCAGAGTAAATTTCGTATTGACTGTACTTCAATAAACACATGCGTGTTAATAATGTCGGGCTCATAAAATGATGACATAGACTTGTCTTCACAGAAATGTCTAGTTTTGATGCAGTAACTGGAAAACAAGTTGACAATATGTACCCAGTGCGGTTTGATCGATTCGATAATTTTGCGGACAAATGTGGTGCAATTAAATGGCGGTAGCCTAGTGGGTAGAACATTGGACGAGGAAGCGAGAGACCCAGCTTCGATTCCCAGTACGGGCCTGTACCTATCACTTTGTTTTCTAAGTTATGTACATTTGTGAAGTTATAGTGAAGCAATACCACTCGCTTACGTGAAGGAAAAAATCGTGAGGAAACCTGAGTGTCTGAGCTATTCACATACCTCAGCGCTTGAAATCGCCAATCCGCGGCAGGCACGCATGGTGATTAAGCCCATACTCACTCCCTGAGAGAAGGCCTGTGCCCTACAGTGGGACGTATCATCATCAGCCATTTGACGCCCACTGCAGGACATAGGCTTCCTCCGTGGTTTTCATAACCATGAAGGGTTTTGCCATAATCGCCACGCTTGGCAGGCGGGTTGGCGATCGCAGTATGCGGTTGGACTCTCAGGAAGACGCTGCTGGCTCTCAGGAAGACGCTGCCGCCGGACTTATATAAAGCTGGTTATGTAAATGGCGGCAGCAGCCTGTAGGTAGAACACCAGACTCACATCCGGGAGGTTTTATGTTCGAATCCGTGCGCGTGCACCAATGACTTTCTTTTCTAACTTACATAAGTACATAAGCGAATGTAATAAAGCAATAGGACTAGACAACTTTTTGAATTACTTGTGACTTTGTGGCACCATAAGGAACTGTGAGTGTCTGAAGAAGGTACATATTCACATAATCTCAGCACTTGAATTCGCCAATCGCTTAACACTTAGTCTTAAATAAAATTTCTTCATTTATTTATTTTATCCGTGGTGGGCACGCATGGTGATTAAGTCCAAACTCTCTCTCTCTCTCTCTCTCTCTCTGAGAGAGGGTTCGTGCTCTGCAGTAGGCTGCTCATCTTATTACAATAACACAATATTTGTCAATTTGCGGGTGGGCACGCGAGGTGATTAAGCCCATACTCCCTCTCTCTCTAAGAGTAGGCCCGTGCTACGCATTAGGATGCTCCTCTTCTTAAAATAACACAAATCTTGAAAACCGTTTTATCAGTCGCGGTAATTTATTATACTTACGAAACTGTTTTTAATAACACATTGTATTTGAAGCCATAATTTGGTCTATAACTTTACTACAGTTGCAGTTAGTCCAGTCTATGAAAAGGTTGTCTGAAAGAGACCACTCTTACTGATAAGGCAGCCGTCTGTACTTTTAGGTCAAGAAATATGTGTGTGGTTTCCTTTTTAGGGTTATCCCTTATAGTTTTGCCACGTCCGGCTGTCTGTCTGCCTGTCTGTCCGTCTGTCCGTCCAAAGCGCAAAGACCGGTGGTACTAGAAAGCTGTAATTTGGTGTGTGTATACATATTTATCACGGCGATTTTTTTTGTACCTCCCTTAACATGAAAAGTGGGGATGATTTTTTTTATGCACTGTAAAGTGTTCTCTATGTATATTATATATCTACAGTTCTTTATAAAAATAGGGTGAAATCAATTTATCACACTTCTCTCATACCAACAATAGTCAATAAGATGCGGCCACATCGAATCGGACTATGGTTACAGCACAAAGGTTAACTTTTTACGTTTAACGTCAAATTGACAGACAGTTCAGCTGTCATGTGACATCATAACGTTTGGCCATGCCGTTCTATTTTCAAACTCATGTGTTGACAAAAAAAAACATTGGATATAGGTACTAGCTGACCCGGAAAAGGTTATTTAGCTATATTAATTAGCCTACGACCAAATAAACTCATACAAGTCGGTGAAGCCGTTTCGGTGGAGTTCGATAACAAACACTGTGACATGAGATTTTTATGTATTAGATTATTTTGTAGTGTGCTAAAAATACTGGTGGTAGATTGTGGTGGTTTAATGTTGTGCACATTTTAATATCTGCCAGTGCAATATTCAAGAAATATAATACGGCACGTCATCGTTTATATTGCAAAATGTCACATGTCAAAAAAAATATTGTTTTTTCATCGAAATTGTATACAAAATTGATTCTGTCACACATGCAAGACATCGTAATCCTCGGTCTGATTGGCTATGTATACTATTACGACTTAATTTTCTTCTAATTTACTAATTTTCATACTATTTCGATAAAAAAACAAAAATCGTATTTTTTTGACATGTGACATTTTGCAACATGAACGACGGACGACGTTATAGAGAGATTCTACCTAATTATTGTTTTTTGCATAATGATTACCATAGCATCTTGTGACTTTGAGCATTTAATGTTCGTATTTCGGACTTCAAACCGTCCGGACAAACAAGTGTCAAAAGTAAAAGCGTACAGTAACAATTATTTAAGAATGCTTTTGAACTAAAACTTAACTTAGTTCTGGAATCTCCTACTGGAATTTTTGTTGGAAGAGTCCCACCAGGTCTCGCTCTGATCCCGAAATTAAGTTAATAAAAATAATGTCTACCCTTTAGGATTTGTACATCCTCATCATCATCATCATCAGCCATTTGACGCCCACTGCAGGACAAAGGCCTCCCTCATGGTTTTCCTAACCATGAAGGGTTTTGCCATAATCGCCATTGCACGCTTGGCAGGCGGGTTGGCGATCGCAGTATGCGGTTGGACTCTCAGGAAGACGCTGCTGCCCGCCTCCCGATAATGTATTTCCTTAGTCGCCTTCTACGACATCCACGGAAGGAAATGGAGTGACGGTATTCTTATTCCGGCGCCACAAATTCTCAATTAATGTGAACAGATATCAACACTTAAAACATAGAAGGCACAATACATACAAATATTTTATTACAAATTACATTATGTAGGTGTAAACCACTAAAAAGACCCGAGTTTCGTCGTAAAAGCTACATTTTACCTTTCACGACAACCTCAAAACTAATAGCAGATCCATAAAGTTATAAAAAAAAACGTAGACCATAAATAGCCATAAAATTAACATGGAATGACAATTTACAAGTCTTGACTCGAACGCTGGCCACTATTGGCAGCCAAAGCCGTGACTAAAGAGAAAAAGTACCTAAAAGAATTTTTAAGAACATCTTAGGATGAGTCACTGTTTGAATTTAAATGGCAAACTCATACGTCCGTATAACCATAACTCACAAAATTGGATTCAAATGTCGTGGTAATCTGATTGTCTGACCGATTCAGTCGCAAAATTATGCTCATCTTTCTCAAAAAGGGTAGGTATTGAAGTATAAATAGGTAGATATGCTCTTAAAAGTTACGGTCGTCAACATACGAGTAAGCTGTCTCGTGCATACAATTTTTTACGAAGAACTACTTATACAACATGAATGAAGGTGTAAAGACAGGCCAAGTGCGCGTCGAAATTTCGCACGAAATGTTCCGTACCATTATCTACTTATACAACATTAGACACAAAGATCACGAAAATACGGCAAAAAATCACGTTTGTTGTATGGGAGTGTCCCTTAAATATTTATTTAATATTAATTTAATTATTTATTTTTGAAGCGAATATAAAAATAAATAATCTGTGAATATTCCAAGCATGTAACTGTTGCCGTTACTAATATCGAGCAAAAAACGTTTGTTGTATGGGAGCCCCCTTAAATATTAATTGTATTCTACAATGCATCAGATGCATTACGTCATCTGTGAAAATTTCAACTGCCTAGCTATCACTGTTCATGAGATACAGCCAGGTGACAGATAGCCAGACAGACATACGGACAGTGAAGTCTTACTAATAGGGTCCCGTTTGCTGCGGAACCCTAAAAGCTAGTGAGTGTTCTAAAGTGATTTGTTGAGAAAACTTCATTATATTGAGCTATTGATTACATTCGAGATCTGTATTTTTTAACACTTTGTCAGTACTTAATACCTGATAACATTCAGATCACATGCTAGTTCAGTAGACTCTCCAGAGATTTCTTAGAATATTTAAATGAATAGAAAAACTAGAGCAAGAACGTTGGAAACTAATGCTCATTCCAAGAATTGCCCGATTATGCACGCTGTACCAAACATGCGCCAAACATGGCGAGCTGATTGACAGCCTCATTGGTCTAGCGGTAGCACGTTTGATTACTATGCCGGAGGTCATGGGTTCGATTCCCACTGGGGGCCGCCGTACATTTGTACAAATGGCCTCAGTCTGGGTGTATTTCCATGTTTGTAATGTCCTTGCCCGGTTATTATAGCACAGGGTATCCCAGTTTGGGACCAGGATAAGTGATTGTGTTGTTTTAAGTTATTTTCAGGGTTTCATACCTCAAAAGTAAAAAACGTAACCCTTATAGGATCACTTTGTTGTCCATCCGTCCGTCCGTCGTCCATCTGTCTGTCAAGACCTTTTATCTCGGGAACGCGTAAAGGGTATCGAGTTGAAATTAAAATCATATACTCGGGTCTAAAGTCCGTTGAAGCTGTGAAAAAAAAACTGCTTATAAAATCGTATATTTCGACCCTCAAGGGAATTAAAATTTATTAGGTACTTTCTGTTGGCCTACAACTATAAAATTTGGCAAGTAATACAAATACAGGAAAACATCTGAAAACTATACATAAATCTTTAAAAAAATATCTTCATAGTTCGGGAAAAACTGCGAGACTCGAATCCTGAACTCTTTATAATACGTAAGTATCAAGTACAAATTTGTACGGAACCCTCAGTACCTACAGGAGCACAACTCGCACTTGGCCGGTTACTTATTTTTATTTTGGCAGAAGTTCATTGACTTAAGCCAGATTTTTCCTCGACTTCTTACTTAGCTTCCAAGTCATTATTTGATATTGTCTACGAACAGATTCCGATCGACAAACGATAAGCTTTCTACATGCCTAATGTTATGAAACTTGATACCCCATATAACGTTACACGGGGGAATGGCCACAGAAAAAGCTAAAGTTCGAAGCGAATATCTATTAACGATACAATTTATTGTTTCAATGTCATTATTTAATGCTGACATTTGCACTAGGAGCAAATTATAACGTTTAGACTTCGTAATTTTTGACTATATTTAGATTTAAAAGTGAACGCAGTTAGTTCTTTGCATAATTAGTCTCATATGCATTCACTGGCAGAATTTATCTTAGTTTAAAGGGGTCATGCGAAACAATGTAAACATAAATAAAAATATTGTAAACAGGTTTTTAATTCTTGTACAGCTATTTTTGTATATAACAATACTCGTTTATTTACAATCATAAATTAATAGTATTCACTGTTTATAATTAAAAATAACTAAAGAAACTGGACTTAATTAATATATAAATGATAAAAATATACAAATAACATAAATTCTATATTTACAAATAAAACACCTGCCCCAGGTCAATGCCCGCGGTAATGAGCCCAGGACGCTGGCGACGTTACCTCTTTGGATGAGCAGGCTTATCCTCTGGCCGAGGTACGCGCCAGCCCTCTGGTCTCCCGATGCGTCGATTAGGCGCGCCGCTAAGTCTTTGAACAGCAGGCGCGCCTCTGGGCCCCAAGTGCCTATGGTGTCGACCCCAAACGGCGCAAATATGTAATTGTTTCCTATTGAACCGTATTTGCACCGTTTGAGGCTTTCGGCCGCGCCAGCCGCTGAACCAGCGGCTCTTCCACTCTGGGAAACATGAGAGGGTGCCAGCGTGTCAACGCATGTAGCGTCCCATACTAGCGACCTCCCATGTTTCCAGGGGATCAATGTCATGCACTAACAAAATATTGTTAGAGTACAAAAGACAGGTAGATAACTTCTTATAACTTAGACACAATCACTTGTCCCGGTCTCAAACTAGGATACCCTGTGCTGTGGTAATCAGTCAAGGACATCACACACATAGAAATACACCCAGACTGGGGCCATTTGCACAAATGTACGGCGGGCCCCGGTGGGAATCGAACCGAATCGAATATCGATAGAAGTCGGACACCCAATTAAAAAGACGACGTAAAAGTGACTTTCATGACGTTCGACACAAAGATAAATCAGTTGATGCGTCAGTCTTCTTAACGGCCTTCTAAAACGTTCACTTTGTTTTTAGGGAGCCAAACGGTACCCTATAACTAAGACTTCACTGTCCGTCCGTCTGTCCGTCTGTCTGTCTGGCTGTCTGGCTATCTGGCTGTCTGGCTGTCTGTCACCAGGCTGTATCTAGAAAGAAGGAAAGAAAGAAAGAAATACATATTATACCAACCATCTCATGATTATCTCATGAACCGTCATAGCTAGACAGTTGAAATTGTTACAGATGATGCATTTATGTTGCCGCTATAACAACAAATACAAAAAATTGAGTAAAATAAATATTTACGGGGGCTCCCATACAACAAACGTATTTTTTTGCCGTTTTTTGCTTCATGTTAATAACGGCAACAGGTAGACGCTTGATATATTTTTATATTTTTTTTTATATTATACGTCCCCCTGTAAATGTCGCACTGTAGGGCACAGGCTTTTCTCAAAAAAAGAGTATAGACTTAGTGTCCACGCGTCCCCACCGTAGATTAGAAAACCAAGTCATTGGTACGTGCCGGGATTCGAAGCCACGTCCGCCCGAATGCGAGATCGGCGTTGGACCGCTCCGCTTCCACAGCTCTTCATTCCGTAATTACGACACAAAAATATGCACCAATGAATTCCAAAGCCTTATTTTTTTTAAATGACAAATAAGCAAAGCGAGCAAAACAAATAACTCACTAAGAGTAGCCTTGGAACCAATATTCCATTTTGCATTTTACTGTTAGTAGTTACCTCATCTTAACACGTTAGAAAGTGTCCAGTGACCGGTCGAGGTCGTGTGGATCTTCATTAAAAGCATACAACGAGACTAGTGACCTATGGTTTTGATAGTAACGATAAGGAATTAGAAGGATGCCAGAAAAAACATCACCATTTAATAGTATCACAAGTAGACATCTACTGAGTTCTTTTTTTAATGACGAGTGTGTATTGACATTTACTTAGTTTAATTTGTTTTGGTCTTGTTACGGCTGAAGTTGTTATTTAGATTTG
This sequence comes from Yponomeuta cagnagella, assembly GCA_947310995.1. Classification (NCBI taxonomy): domain Eukaryota; kingdom Metazoa; phylum Arthropoda; class Insecta; order Lepidoptera; family Yponomeutidae; genus Yponomeuta; species Yponomeuta cagnagella. The sequence goes on from OX371277.1 coordinate 18,150,806, forward strand.
GTTGGCGGATTTAAAATCCGTATTAAGTTTGAAGTTTGAAACATGGAATTTGTTTATTACGCTGTCCCTACTTATACATTATTATTGCCTTTACTCCATTTTCCTCTGTGTCTATACTAATATTATAGAGAGGAATAGTTTGTAAATTTCTGACCTATTCTCAGACCTACCAAATATAAAAAAAAACCCATTAAAATCTGTGAACCCTGTGACACGAGATTTTTATATATGAGAAAATAACATGGAATTTAATGGTTATTAATCCGCCGGGCAATAAGAAACCAAAATCATGGACCTCAGCTTGTACCTTCCCGCAGAACATGCAGCTGCTGACATTCTGAACTACCTTGAGTAGAGAAAATCTCTCAGTGAGAGATGCGCTGTGCCCTTCAGAGGGGCATTTTGCTGCAGAAATTTCTTTTATAAACTTTCTTGCCATGCACAGTTTCCTCATCTTCATTTAATTATCTACACCTGACTGCGCAAGTTTTATTTCGCAATAAAACCTGCTTTTAACTTCTAATCAGTTTACCTCCCAGCTTAACCTTTGGAGTAAAAAACGAGGTATTTTCTTTATTATAATTGTTGTAATTGTTTTTAAGTAAATTTATAATTTTACTATATTGCATTATTATTACATTAAACGTGAATTTAATTTAGATTACAGTATAAGTATATAGAACTAAGTACTTTCTACTTTAATAATATAAACTAATACTAATAAATATAATTTCTAATTAAGTAACTATAATGTTTTATTTCTCTGACCTACTTGTATGTAACTCAATAGCGAAGGAGCAAACTCTGGTCTCTGCCTACCCCACGGGATACAGGCATAAGTTTATGTACTTGAATATAATTTAGATACATTTCAACGAAACGAGAGGATTATCAGCGGTGTAGGTAACTCTACTAGAACAAAGCCGAATTATTTATTTCACTGGCTTTATGCTACAAGTTGCCTTTTTTGTCTGTATAAGAGTTCCCGAGTGCTTTTTTTACTTTTTTATGCGGCTTTATTATAATTTTTATTTAATATTTTAGGTACAAACGTACACCAAAATATAGCTATATTTTTTCTGTATTCTAGAATTAATATCTAAGTGTTGTTGCTTTTGTAGTCTATATAGTTCTCACTATAGGGCACAGGCCTTCTCTCAGAGAGAGTATGGGCTTAATCACCACGTGTGCCCACCGCGGATTGGCAATTGCAAGCGCTAAGGTATGTAAATACCTCAGACACTCAGGTTTTAATTCACAGTTAGCGAGTGGTATTGCTACTCCAAATTCACAAACGTACGTAACTATGAAAACAAAATAATTAATACATTTAAATAGTAGGTATTCAAACTCACGACCTAACGAATCTGAAAACAGCGTCCTTCCGGTGCTTTCAGCGTCACTGCCAATATTATTAAGGAAATGCAATTTTTATATACTTAAACAAGTCCAATACAAGTCAATAATTAAAATAAAATACATTGCGATTCGAAAGATTTTTGCGACTTTATCACCTCAAGTTACAAGGTAAAACAAGTGTCATGTTCTCAGGAGGTGAATGTGTTTCTTAGTACAAAGGACATAACCTATTAGTGGAGCATAGTTCACCCTCAACTAAACTAGACTCCATGTCATTAGCGGGAACTTAACAAGATGAGGTAACTATTAGCGAGGTCCAAGAGTCCAATTAAAGTCTCTTCACTAGTTTACTGTTAGCATTATTTTCCTCTTTGTACTTTTAGTTTTTGTATTGAATCAGAAGTTACTTTGCGGAAGTCCATAATAGCATTAAAATGTGAAAATTACTTTGCTAAATTCCGCCAAAGCACCATGCGGTTAGTTAAAGTACCGCCCTCCCTCCCACTTTTTCAAGCAGAAGCAAGACACAAACACACCACCACCTCTAACACGAGGTATCCTCAGGCTCCGGTGGTTGACTGACAAGTGATTGTCACCCCAACAGCACTCCATATTAATAGACAAGGCCGCCCCACCGGTGAAATTTTGCACAAAACAATAATGACCGTTAGGCGGTTGACGGTTTAACGGTCACCGGTTTGACGGTCAGATGATGTCATCGTTACAGCGCTACAGCGCTGGAGAGAATGGAGCGCCCCTCTGTTTTTCAAGCCAGTGACCTCCGCCCGCTAACCCCTCAACCCTCGCGCCAGCCATGTGCGTTTGTTTTTGCTTAGAATTTCTGCGACAATACGCAGGCTGACTGGCTTGATCTAAACAACATGAGCCAAGCCAGCGGTGGCTTGTCTATAGGACTGGCGCCAGCGCACTGGCATTGTATAAACCGTGCTTTACACTGTATTAAACAAAAATAGGCCTTTTCTCAGAGAGAGAGTATGGGCTTAATCACCACGCGTGCCCACCGCGGATTGGCGATTTCAAGCGCTGAGGTATGTGAATAGCTCAGACACCCAGGTTTCCTCACGATATTTTCCTTTGCCGTTAGCGAGTGGTATTGCTACTGTAACTTCACAAATGTACATAACTTAGAAAACAAAGTCATAGGTACATGTCCGCACTGGGAATCGAACCTGGGTCTCCCGCTTCCGAGTCCAATGCTCTACCCACTAGGCTACCACCGCGTCTCTCTCTTCTGTCTCTGAGAGAAGGCCTGTGCCCTACAGTGGGACGTATATACGCTGCTTATGAAACAAAAATATGTGTTGACCTATACAAAAGGGGATTTTCTTCAAAATAAATTTCATTCAGCCAGCCTAACAAAAAATGTATTATAATATACCGTATTTGCTCATTTCAGGCAACACGATGGACATAAAAGCCTGTCGCAAGCTGACCGTTTCCCTTCTCTCTATTTTAGTTTACGACTAAAGACTAAGAAGAAAGTTTACTGTTGTTTTCACTACACTGATGGGTGCCCAGCCCAAGTTCTTCCTGGCGACCTATGTATACTTCGTACCAAATACATTTTTCCAAGATGTAAATAAGCCGTCGACAACATAAGCAGCCTGTAATGTCCCACAGTGGAGCACAAACTCAAAGAGGGCTTCATCACAACGATAGAATATACTTTATTGTATACCAGGAATGAGCGGTGGTAGCCTAGTGGGTAGAACATTGGACTCCCAGTGTGAACATGTATCTATGACTTTGTTTTCTAAGTTATATACATTTGTGAAGTTATAGTAGCAATACCAATCACTAACCGTGAAGGAAAACATCGTGAGGAGACCTGAGTGTTTGAGCTATTCACATACCTCAGCGTTTGAAATCGCCAATCCGCGGTACGCGCGCGGAACACACCTACCCTGTCTCTGAGAGAAGGTCTGTGCCCTTCTGTGTGACGTATGTAGGCTGCTTATGATGTGATACCAGGAATTTTAATTGAAGCTTAAAAATAAGATAATTATGCGATTATCTCAATCTTTCAAGCTTCCTCACCATAGTTTTCTCCACATTTGGCGAGAGAAAAGCCAATAAAAATAATCGAATATGAAACAACAATAATATTCATTAAGTCATTTGTTGGCCCTACATAATAAATATTATTAAAAAACTGTCTTTGTGCAATTAATAATTAATAATAATAATAATAAATACCAATGCATTGATTCAACAAAATCAACATTGATCGTATTTCTTAAAGTTGTTTTTTGCAGAGAAAGAGTACCTGGCACGAAGTATACAGGTCTTTGAAGTCTACTATAATAACCTCTGTGCAAAAGTCAATAACGGATGTTTTTTCTGGTGACCCATGTATGAAGACAAGTATTTACAAAGAGAAGGTCTACAGTAGACTTTTAAATGTATAGCATTGTGTGGTAGGAAGTAAAATGCCATTTCGCTAGAAACATGTAGAACTGTTATTGCTTGTTTACAAGGCTGTTAAATTTCTATTCAATGGCTGGTCATGTTTTTGTTGGACGTTTAAGCCTTTTAATGTAAAACAGAAATAACTTTTGATTTTATAAGGGTACAAAAAACCCATATTGTAAACACATAAATTTGCATTGAAAATATTGAAAAAATTTTTTGTGCTTGGACGGGCTGTGAAAAAAGTGTTCTTAATTAAAAAAAAAATACAATTAATAATTTCGATAATTGAAATCTGTATTGAATTATTCATGTATTTATTGAAATACGAGTAATATACGTAATTTAAGTGCCCTTCGGTAATATACTAATTTAATAAGAACTGAATTTGGTTTGCTAAGAAGATCAATCGAACGAACACTTTTTCGTAATCCTTGAACCAATTTTCCGTTATCTTTAAGACCACTCTCAACCAAAACTGAGTGACTAGTGGCCCCTTGAGTATATTTACTTTTTTCCTCTTAAACAAATTCTCTTTTGCTACATAGTCCAGTAATAGTTTCGTTCGCACCGTCGCAAAATGTCCACTTCGCGAAATGGATACTTCTCAGAATGTCTCTTACCGAAAATTACCCTTTCGAAGAAAGTCCATTTGCAAAATGACCACTATTCAGGATGTCTCTTTTGCAAAATGATCATTTCGCAGAGTGTCCATTTCGAAAATTTTTCACTTCGCAAAATGTCCACTTCGCAAAATGTATCTATTGTTTTTTTAAGAGTTAAAATGAAACAACAAAAAGATCATTATCATACTTCACTGAAATAATATTTATTTTTGTAAATAAACTGAGCTAGTCATTTTTCTACGTCTTGTTAATCCAAGAAGCGGATGAAATCATAAAATATTTGGACTAATACCAACTGAACCGTTTATCCTCAACTTAACCGTTTCGACCCTGTCATTCAAATAATGAGCTCAAAATTTATTTAATTCAAGTGCACTCATAAAAACATCGTTAAAGTGTTCGGCGGGATCAAATTAACTCGTCTGTCACTAGAACGCCGAGCATCTTTACGTGTCAGACTGAAAACGGACAACACACAAATGGTGTTTTCTTAAAATGTGACACTCATTTGACACCTTAATTTTTAAACGCCGCAGGTGGAAGTGTTGCTTGAGACGAACTACAGCTTTGAATTTTTACTGCAAATGAAAATATTGTGAGGAAAACTTTCTATCTGAGGTATCCTAAGGATCTTAATCATCATCATCAGCCTATGTTTCTCCACTGCTCGACATAGGCCTCTCCAATTGCACGCCACTGAGCACGGTCCTCGGCTACTCTCATCTAGCTCTTGCCAGCCGCCCTGCGAAGATCATCGCTCCAACGAGTCTGAGGACGTCCCACACTACGTTTACCGATCCGCGGTCTCCACTCAAGAACTCTTCTACCCCATCGGTCATCAGTTCTTCTGGTGTTATGGCCGGCCCACTGCCATTTAAGCATGCTAATTCGGTGGGCTATGTCGGTGTCTTAGTAGTACTTTCAAGCAAATATTTAATTTATAAACTGACTGCGGAAGATCTCGTAGGTATTCAAAACTGCTGATAAACTGAGCTAGTAGTGTTGATAGACATTTTGTACAATTTAGTAGGTAGTAAAATAGATTTTTCTGTCACTTGGTTTACTTTTATTTTTCACTATATTTACGAACTCAGCATTTTTACCTCTCTCAGTTGACATGCCACTCGTTACGACAGCAAACGACTTGTTACTTGTTTCGAATGCTGAATTCTTCATATTAATATTTTTTAAATAGAATGTAAATGAATGCTGGCGGTAGGTCAATGAGGATGACCGAGGGCAAGAGGAAGTGGCGTGCCTTAAGGGCGGCCTAATGTCCAGTAGTGGAGGAGTACGGCTGATTAATTAATTAAATCGAATTAATTATTATATAAGCCTTTGTCACCCGGACTATAATAACAAGTTGTTAGTCAACTTGTTATTCATCAAAATCGGATATGTAGTCTAGGCGTCTAATCCTTCCTTTTGTCTCTGATTTAGGCTCCGGTTCTATCTGGACAGTTTTTTCCATCAATTCGTGATGGAAAAAACTGCACTATTTCCACTAATCGTCAATGTTTTAGAAAGCGATGTAAATTGACTGACAAACATACATAATTAAACTATAATTGATAATATACATACATACATAAACTCACGCCTGTATCCCAGAGGGGTACGATCCTCACAGATCACTTTCGCTGGACAAATATGGACGAGCTTGAATTGAAGGCGCTCGTTTTTCATGAGGTTTCCATAGCGCTCAAATCGACTACTATAAAAATTTGTTTTAAGCCCTATGTCCCTGATGAGTGATAATAAGAACTGATGATATTGATAATTAAACTAATGAGACTGAAATAAAATTAAGTTTCTTATTAAACTTACAATAAATAATGTATTAATAGTCCTGATCTAAAAATCTGTTTGATATTACTACATCCCTTTGCCTCCACTTTGAGTTGTTTGTAGAGTACACCGTTTGCGTGTACCGTGACTGCTCCGCTGAATGTTGGGCATTTTGACATGTGTCATGTCAGCGAGCGGGCGCTTCTGACAGCCACGGGGAAATCCCAGTCACAGCCGTGTTACGAATTAAACGAGCCCAATCAAGTGATTTGATTACGTAAGATAACTGACTCATTAAGAAAATAAAAAAAAATGTTCTTATTGTACCTTATTGACGTTGACTTTATTAATTCAGATCTTTCTTCTAGTGTTAAATTAGAAATTGAAAAATTATTAATTTCAAGAATATTTTTAAATTTTATTAAATTATTTTATTTACCATAATAAAATTACATATCAATATCTTATGGTTAATAAGCATTTTATCTACAAAAATCATTAACGTCGTATGGTGCTGACTCAAGAAAGACTTTGCTTCAGTTTTACAATAGCATAAAGCCCTAGTTCCTGCATTAGGTTCAATTTGTCTTTGTTGTTTTGAATTCTAGTCTACCTCTTCCCTGCCTACCCCTCCGGCATAGAGGCGTAAGTTTATGTAAATGTATGTTCAGCGGTAGGTCATAAACATAGCCAACTGAACATTAACAATGCTAAAATAATGTAGGACTTTTAAACTTTTAACTGAGAATTCACTCTGTATTTATTCCTGTTTGGTATTTTTTTTAAATTCTGATAGTAACCATTATCAATAAATAAGTAAATACCTTCCACACAACACATTTATTTGACCTGGTCCCTACCTAGGATACCTTGTTCTATGGTAACCAGGCAAGGACGTTACAAACATGAAAGTACACCCAGACTGAGGCCATTTTTACAAATCTACGGCGGCCCCCAGTAGAAATCGAACCCGCGACCTCTGTTTTAGTTAATAATAATATTAACACCCACATGATACAATCACCTATCGTGGCCCTGAACTAAGATACCTTGTGTTTCCATACTTACTCCCGGTTTCTCGGACACCAATTGAGCTTTCATTCTACAGTTTAACGCTTTAACCATCTGGCAACTGATAGTACATTAGCAGATTGTTAGTATACGAGAAACAGAAGGTTATGAGGACAGAATTAAATATCAATATTTTTATGAAAATGTAAAGAAGGTCACCCAATAAGTTACCGAAATCAAGTTATTTATTTTAATATTTGTTTGAAGAGAATATACCTAAATGAAATCATCATCGCACCTAGAATAATGGCCGTGTATTGAGATTAAAATTCCAAGTGTTTCGATAAAGACCTTTGATTAATGATCACGGAAATAAGACATATTCAAGATAACATTTTATTGCTTTAAAATGGATCTTTTATCTGATTAAAATTGTTAACTTCATACTTATCGCCTGTTAAGAGATAGATTGGTAAAAAATAATTAACACACATTTAAACCAGATTTGTTTTCGAGGAAACTCATTGCTGTGGACTTAAAAAGGTCCAAGGTATTTCTTAATGTACTGGTCGTTCGCTCTACTAAATGCAATAATAGCACACAGATGGATAAATGACGTTCCAATCGCATTTCAGTAAGGGCCGGCATAGGGGTCTACCAATTTGTCATATGGCAGGCAATTAACCAATTCCAAAAATTCTTTCCCTCGAATTTAAATCGGACCTTCAGGACATAGGCTAACCTGATAGCGCGATCAAAGATGCATTCTTTTCTAGACAACGCCATATAATTGTTATCACCTACTTATGAAAGTACTTTGGCCTTTGCAACTAGATTGATGGTTTTGTGGCGAGCACATGTCAACTCTGCGCGCGCACTATAAACTCCAACATTCCTGCATCGCGCAAGCAAAATGTTTCACATGACATAACGTCCGACGAACATTAGTCGGACCGGCCGTCCCCAGGCATACGATCTGCCTGGCACGAAATTTCCCTTTATAGTGGAAGAGCACGATCACCCGCTTTTCCCTACAGTTTATACAGCGTCCAGTGGAACCTTCACTCACACTAGATGGGTGAAGAGACCACTTGGACGCTGCAGTGCCTGGGACATTGTTTTTTAGTTGAAGTAGGCTTGCTCAGCACCTATACCATCCTGACAACTTAGTCGGGGAGACCCAGGTCCGATTGATAATATTTATAATAAATTAGTTACTTTGTATGACATAAAGTTCATTATGTAGGGTAACATTATTTCTGTAAATAAATAGTAAATAGATGTCATTGTGTGCATGCCTACCTACCCACATAAAAATGTATCCATTTGCATACTGCTGTTAAGTGGTAGAATACACTGACTTATTGCAATTAAGATCTGTGCAAAAACCTGACTGTGTGTATTCGCAAATAAATATTTTGAAGTTTGAAGTTTGATTCCCAGTGCGGGCATGTACCTATGAATTTGTTTATTTTCAAAGCTACGTAGGTACATCTGTAAATTTGCGGTAGTAATACCACACGCTAACTGTGAAACATGAAAACGTCGTGAAGAAACCCGTGGCTTGGTTGGCTCCGCACGTATTGACTTATTACTTGAACTATGGAGAAAAAACCCTGCATACCATGCGAGAGGTCCCGGGTTCGAATCCCGGCTGGAGACAAAAGAAAACCCCCCAGGTCTTGTATGTTTACATGTTTGTGATGTCGTTTTTTCTGGTTCCCACGACACAGGGTAGCCTAGTGTGGGGCCAGAAGAAATGTATGTGCCTGTATGTAAATGTTTATGTTTATGTTATGTAATGTTAATTCTTAAAAAAAAGGATTATTTGAGATTATATCAAGTATCAGTTGCTGCTCTCTACTGTTAACAGTTATTAGTTGGCTAAATATACAAAAAAAACATGAGTGCTAGTAAAAGTATTTTAACAGATTGTAGAACTCGGGGATTAGTACTGAGAGATTAATAAGTCCCTTACGTCTTCACCAGACACCTCAAAATCTGATTAAAAAACCTGCCAAGTGCAAGTTGGCTATTGCAATTATCTATACAACATTTGAATATTTCAATCATCTACCTGTTACCGTTATTAATATCGAGCATAAAACGTCAAAAAAAACACGCTTGTTGTATGAAAGCCCCCTTAAATATTTATTATATTACGTTCTCAGTACTTACTATTATTGCGGCAATAAAAATACATCATCTGTGAAAATTTCAACTGTCAAACTATCATGAGATACAGCCTGGTGACGGATGGACGGACGGACTGCGAACTTACCCTTTGGGTAAGAAACCCTTAAAAGAAGGAAAACTGTTTCAAAACATAAAGCGCAGCATGTGAACACTGTGCTCTAATCGGCGCACAAGAGGCGATCATGTTTGACGTGACGTGACACGGCGGGCGATGCTGCGCGTGAGTCGATGAGTCGGACGCTGACAGCTCTGCTCTATAAAGAACAGCTGTTGGACTGGGATACCCAAATTGCATGAAGGAAAAAAAATGTAACATGATGCTCTAAAGATTCGTCTTTCCCGTTGATTGTTACGCTATTGGAGATTGTCTCCTATAAAAGACATCAACGGGAGGTCTGAGCTTTATTTGCTTCAAAACAATTGAGTGCTTGTATTTTACTTATTTATTTATTTATTTATTTATTTCATAAAACTTACAACTATCATTACAGGGTGGCCTATTGCGATAGTGAAGTACGAAATACATATCATAATTTGTTATCCCACTAATTTACGATCATAAAACTATGTAATGCGCGTTTTGACTGTTGAGTAATTTTTCACTTAAACAGAATAAAATAAATACATAAATAGCTGCTAAAAACTTGAACGGATTACAAATAGACGGATATTATACAGGGCGGTGAGCTAGGGGATTTACCTAGATCCTTGTATTAGGTACTGGACAGTACGCGTCCTGGATTATTGAATAGGACACTTTTTATTCCAACCTCATAAGTCCGTGGGAACAAATGACTATTGCTGTTGTTATCAGAGCAATACCGTCAGTTTTCGACTGACCGGTCCCGGATCATGGTTGCTTGACTGATGTGCGCTCATCGCTTACGATGACTGCTCTTTTTTTAGTCTTAATTAATTGGATATCGCTTTTTTAACTTTTAAGAGGTCAAACTAATAATACAAGATTGTTTCAAAACATAGTAATATGTAGATTGTGCGCAACATTGGGCTCTATTTATGGGCTGATTAGAAGATGAGGAATAAAGTGTACATAAGTATATGATGATTGGAAGAGATGACTTAAGAAATGGGTCCAGATTCGAAAATAAGTTTCAAATATTTCGGTGTTAAAAACCTATTTAGAGGTTAAAAAATCCACCCATGCCGGGACTTGAACCCGCGACCTCTGGCTCACCGTGCCAGCGCTCTCCCAACTGAGCTAATGGGCAAGTTTGCACTCGATGAAATTTCGAGCCTCTTTACAAACTTCTCTGTATTACGTACAGAGAAGTTTTTAAAATTGTCCTCAGCACGGGTTAGTGAAACAAAAAAAGAATAAAATTGTGCAGTGGTTAGAGGTTCCAAATATTTTCAACCTATGTGAAGTTTTCAACCTAGGAATACATAACACGGGTTAGTGCAACAAAAAAAGAATAAAATAGTTCAGTGGTTAGAGGTTCCAAATATTTTCAACCTATGTGAAGTTTTCAACCTAGGAATACATAACACGGGTTAGTGCAACAAAAAAAGAATAAAATAGTTCAGTGGTTAGAGGTTCCAAATATTTTCAACCTATGTGAAGTTTTCAACCTAGGAATACATAACACGGGTTAGTGCAACAAAAAAAGAATAAAATAGTGCAGTGGTTAGAGGTTCCAAATATTTTCAACCTATGTGAAGTTTTCCACCTAGGAATACATATGAGAAGTTTTCATTACGGGGTGGTAAGGTATCTCTACATATTTTCCTATATAACACGACTCTTGTACACCTACTTAATACAAACTGCATTCAGAGATTTTTGAAGATATTACTCTTTTGCGAACCTACGTAGGTTCAGGTCCCGTTAATGCCCCACCTCAAAGATTACTATACAATCATAAAAAAACCGGCCAAGTGCGAGTCGGACTCGCGCACCGAGGGTTCCGTACAAACCTGCAATGTCAACAACATTTTTTCACGGGTTAAAGGCAATTAGATCTAAGTATTTGATATGAATTTCAACTTGATAGCTCTACGCGTTCATGAGGAAAAAAGTAATAAGTTTATATTTATTAAAAAATATATATTTTGTAATGTAACTAAAAATTTAAGGTTTTCGGAATTTTTCCTTTATGTGTGCTATAAAACGTTGCTTCATGCCAAATTTCAAGATTCTAGGTCGACTGGAAGTACCCTTTAGGTTTTGATTCCCTTGCGAGTACTTGCGAGTTTCAAAATATGCAGCTTAAATTGCTGTTTCTTTTGATTGCGTTGACATAGAAGTTAGATTTTGTTACAGCTTAAAGGTATTATAGACCTGAGTATTTGGTATGAATTTCAATTTAATACCTCTACGCGTTTATGAGGAAATGGGTAGTAAGTTTAAAATTATTAAAAAAAAATATATTATGTGATGTAACTAAAAATTTATGGTTTTCGTAATTTTTCCTTTATCTATGCTATAAGACGTTGCTTTGTACCAAATTTCAAGATTCTGAGTTCACGGGAAGCACCCTGTAGGTTTTGATTCCCTTGCAAGTGTCGAAAATTTGCGGCATAAACGGCTGTATCTTTTGATTGCGTTGGCTTAGAAGTTTGATTTTTTCACAGCTTCAAGGGACAGTAGACCTGAGTAATTGATATAAATTTCAGCTTCATACCTCCACGCGTTCCTGAGAAAAAGGGTCTTGACAGACGGACGGACGGACGGACAGACGGACAACAAAGTGATCCTATAAGGGTTCCGTTTTTTCCTTTTGAGGTACGGAACCCTAAAAACGTACTTACTAGATTATATACAAAAAAATCTTTATTTTACCTTTATTTATTTTCAAGTTTTATTGATTATTATCTATTTTCGTTAATAGAACTTGCCATATTTTACGATTCGTTTAAAACAAATTGAACTAACATAAAACAAGTACTGTCTAAACCAGGTTACTTTAATGTATCCTGTATCTTGCTAATGTTACTGCTTACTTTTGTTTACGTAATACTGTTTTAATTTTTCAACAATTCTTATAGTCCTAATTTGGAATTTAATTATCTTCGTAAGTGTGTTTTGCCAATTAAATTAATTATTTACTAGTTATTGTACCAAATGGGACATAAAAAGGCAGTCCAGTGTCTGGGCGTAAGGATCTAGATCGGGCTAGAATGCCCCAGTAGAACGTAAGCGGGTTATATAAATGTTGCTATGTGCGAAATGGAGTCGAGCGAGTTTTGTGGACGAGACTCGATGACATCTGTGTTAGGAGCACTTCACATCTGGCCCTAGATTTTGTCGCAAGTTCAGTTGACGGCACATTAACCTTCACATTTTTTATGTAACTGTGGCGTGCGTATTTGTGTAAATATAATAAAATATTAGAATGTAGGTACAAACAGACACGCTATGCTCAAACATTATTATTAGTATATATCTAGACGCCACAGAATACTTAGAGCTGTTTAGTGACTATCTCTCGGATACCTACTCTGTGACATGACTTGTTAGATCAATAATTTTAATTCGATATTTTGCTTTTGTGTTTATTTCATTTCTTTTGGCTTTTGTGAACTGTAAATATAATCTATTTGGACATTGACCTTCGACGCTTTATTAATTTGGTAAGAAGCTGAAAGCACCCTACTTTCCACACTTCCATATTGGTGACTCCCAAGAATACGCGCGATGGCCACGAACAAAGATGAATTTCACGATAGCAGCGGCAACCAACCAATGGACGGCCCACCACAACCACAACTACCGTCGCAAGTCACAGGTAACCCCGGTATAGAGCTACACAAAGTCTCAGTAAAGGTGCCTCCTTTCTACCCTGAGAAACCTGCGCTATGGTTCGTGCAGCTAGAGAGCCAGTTCAGCCTAGCTGATATTACAAGGGACACAACAAAGTACCACCTGACGTTGTCCCAGCTTGATCCAATTTACGCAGCTGAAGTCGAAGATATAATCACCGCTCCACCCGCCGTAGACAAGTACGAGCGCCTCAAAAGGGAGCTGATTAAGCGGCTGTCGGCATCACGCGAGAAGAAGGTTAAGCAGCTTCTCACGCATGAAGAACTCGGCGACAGGAAGCCCTCCCAGTTCTTGCGTCATCTCAACCAGTTAGCAGGCCCAGGCGTCCCGGAGGAGTTCGTGCGGACCATCTGGACTAGCAGGCTACCCCGCAGTACTCAGTCGATCATCGCCGCGCAGACGAAGTCTAACCTGGAGGAAGTCGCAGAGCTGGCGGATCGAATTCACGACGTCGTGTCGCCGAGCTTTCAAGTAGCAGCAGCCCAGGCAGGACCCAGCCACAGCCCCACCACAGAATCCAACCAAATTGCGGAGCTCACAAGGCAGGTAGCGATGTTAGCGGACAAACTGGAACAAATGTCCCGGTCTCGACCACAGTCACGGCAAAGGTCCAACTCATTTACACGCAACAGAGGGCGATCTCCATCTACCCGGTCGGACTCAAACTACCGCCGATACCCGCTATGCTGGTACCATTCAAGACACGGCGAGAAGGCAAAGAAGTGCGTCAAACCCTGTGACTTCAAGGGAAACGGTCAGGGCAATCAGTAATGGCGGCCAGCAGCGATTGCCCAAGTCCCGGTCGCCTATTTGTAACCGACAGACGATCTAAAGTACAGTTTTTAATAGACACTGGTAGCGATTTGTGTGTAGTACCTAAATCAGTTTTAAAACAAATAAGACCAAAAACTAACTATGATTTGTATGCGGCTAACGGTAGTGTTATTAGTACATACGGTTATTACAATTTAGTGTTGGATATAGGTTTACGGCGCGACTTCACCTGGCAATTTATTGTCGCAGACGTCACAAAGGCGATAATAGGCGTGGATTTCTTATCTTTCTACGATCTCGCGGTCGACATTCGAAATAAATGTCTAATAGATAAACAGACTAGCCTTTCCGCCGCGGCTTCACTTGCTAAAAATGTAAATAATAATTTTTCTGTTAAGATTGCCACAGGGGATTCTGTGTATCACAACATGCTAGTCAATGACTATCCTGAGATTACACGACCCCCTGGCATCCACCGAAATGTCAAACATAGCACCGTGCATTATATTAAAACCACACCCGGTCATCCAGTTTCTTCTGCACCCCGTAGGCTCGCACCGGACAAGTTGAAGATCGCTCGTTCGGAATTCGAAGCCATGCTTCAAAATGGTACTTGCCGTCCGTCAAAGTCAGCATGGGCGTCGCCGCTTCACCTCGTACCCAAGAAGGATAACCAATGCTGCCACATGCCAAGCGCCACTTCACGCCTTGCTTACCGGATCGGTAAAAGGTTCACACCCCGTAAATCTTTCAGGCGATACCTTGGATGCATTTAACCGCTGCAAGGAAAGCTTAAGTCAAGCTGCATTGTTGGCGCATCCTGATTGCGACGCGAAACTTGCCCTGGTTACAGACGCATCCGACAAAGCCCTAGGCGGTGTTTTGCAGCAACGCAAAGGTGCTGACTGGGAACCATTAGCGTTCTTTTCAAAGAAGCTAAGCCCAGCTCAGCAGAAGTACTCCCCGTACGACCGCGAACTTCTAGCCATCTACGAGAGCATCAAGTACTTCCGGCATATGATCGAGGCCCGCGATTTTACGATCTATACAGATCACAAGCCTCTCACTTTCGGTTTCCAAACCAATAAGGAAAAATGCTCTCCGAGGCAATTTCGACACTTCGACTTAATATCGCAGTTCACCACGGATATCCGTCACTTACCTGACAAGGATAACGTGGTGGCCGATACGTTGTCGCGAGTCGAAGAAGTTTCGCAGCCGGTCACCCTGGAGCAGATAGCTGAGTCGCAAAAGCGCGATACTGAGCTGCAACAGCTGATCAACGGCACCACTTCGCTGAATTTGAAGGCGATGAAACTACCCGGTTGCAGTATTGACATTTACTGTGACATTCAAGGCAACACACTAAGACCCTTTGTCCCCAGAGAGCTACGTAGCAAAGTTGTTGATAACATGCACTCTTTTAGCCACTCTGGGACAAATGCCACAGCAAAGCTTGTTTCTTCCCGCTAGTAAATTTGTTAGTAAATTTTGCCGAGAGCATGTCCGCAGTTGCCTTCAATGTCAACGGTCAAAAATAACCCGTCATGTGTCTTCCCCGCTATCTACTTACCAGTTACCGCCAGCTAGATTTAGATTTATCCATATAGACTTGATAGGACCACTTCCGATCTCCCAAGGTATGAGATATTGTCTCACAGCCATCGATCGTTTCACACGATGGCCTGAGGCAATACCATTGCCGAATATCACAGCGGAAACTGTTGCTAAGGCGTTAGTAAGCGGCTGGATAGCTAGGTACGGCTGTCCGGAGGACATAGTTACTGACAGGGGCGCTCAGTTTGAGTCAGCACTATTTAAGCATCTTTCTCAGGTCGTAGGATTTCATCATCGGCGGACTACCGCCTATCATCCCGCATGTAACGGTCTGGTCGAAAGATTTCATCGACACCTAAAAAGCGCCATCACATGTCACGCTAGCGAGAGTTGGGTCGAGTCTCTTCCTCTAGTTTTGTTAGGAGTACGCTGTGCTTACAAAGAAGACTTGGGTACATCCTCGGCAGACCTCCTTTATGGTGAACCACTTCGCCTGCCAGAGCAATTTTTAGACCCAAAACCAGTCGATATAATGGACCATACTTCCTACTTATCCAAACTACATACGTTTGTTAGGAATTTACGACCCAAACCAGCATCCCGCCATATAAATAATAGAAATACTTTCGTGTTTGAAAATCTTGCCACTTGCTCGCATGTTTTCTTGCGCGACAGTACGGTTGGCGGCAGTTTCAAGCCAGCTTACACTGGACCTCATGAGGTCATTAAGCGTGGCGAGAAAGTTTTTAGGATAAGGGTGAAAGGTAACGAGGTTACGGTATCCATAGACCGCATTAAGCCGGCCTATATACTTTCTGACCCAACACCAACTCAAACTGCACCTAAAAACACTATCGCTAGGCCACCAGACAGCGGTCTGGTTTCGGAACCCCTTAAAGATGACGAAGTCATTAAAACTACGCGTTCGGGGCGTAGGGTAAGATTTCCCGACTATTATCGCCCGTAGGACGGTCTCTGGAGGGGGGTGATGTGGCGTGCGTATTTGTGTAAATATAATAAAATATTAGAATGTAGGTACAAACAGACACGCTATGCTCAAACATTATTATTAGTATATATCTAGACGCCACAGAATACTTAGAGCTGTTTAGTGACTATCTCTCGGATACCTACTCTGTGACATGACTTGTTAGATCAATAATTTTAATTCGATATTTTGGTTTTGTGTTTATTTCATTTCTTTTGGCTTTTGTGAACTGTAAATATAATCTATTTGGACATTGACCTTCGACGCTTTATTAATTTGGTAAGAAGCTGAAAGCACCCTACTTTCCACACTTCCATATAACGTCCCACTGCAGGGCACAGGCATTCTCTCAGTGAGAGAGTATGGTCTTAATTAACACGTGTGCCCACTGCGGATTGGCAACTTCAAGGGCTAATGTTTGTGAACACCTCAGACAGTAAGGTTTCCTCACAATGTTTTCTTACAAAGTTAGCGAGTGATATTGTTTCTACAACTTCAATAATAACTTTACAACTGTGCATGCACTTTCATCGGTTAAGTTAGAGTTGACTTTGCAACAAAAACGTAAAGGTTAACCTACCGTTTATCGTATAACATCAACTGTATTAACACTTCAATTTCATTTCATTGCCGCGTTTAGTCTGCGCGTATACGTATCATGCCTTCTTCGCGTCAATAGTATGAAAAATAAATCACATGAATATATATCTACTCGTACCATTGAACTATAATGCACTAACAGACTAGAGGTCTGTTTGTAGTATAAACTGATACCAATCCCGGAGGGTTAGGGAGAGACATGGATTTGCCACTATCTCTCTCCCGACAAATCTATTTCGCGTTTATCTTCGGCTCTGATGTATTAAGTGTAAGAAGATTTAGGAAAAGATGTTCCGAGTGGAGTTTTTTTTTCTGCTGCCTCTTTCTCGACTACAAATGCAGCCCGAAGGCAGCGGCTAACGTAGTAACATAGTACATTGACATTCAGCAAACAGAATGTATACGTTGAAATTAATTATTACTGATTTCTGATTTCTGAACAGTCATTAGTCACTGCTTGCACGCTGAAAATTTAATTCTGCTCTGGTAACTACCTAAGTAATAGACAATAACTAATAGGTTATAGGCAACTGCCTAACTCACAGATCAAGTAGAGTAATCGTGTTCATTTGTTACAATTCATCATCATCATCATCAGCTCTTTAACGCCTATTGCAGGACATAGGCCTCCCTCATGGTTTTCATAACCATGAGGGGTTTTGCCATAATCACCACGCTTGGCAGGCGGGTTGGCGATCGTAGTATGGGGTTGGAATCTAGGGTAGCCGCTGCTGCCCGTCTCCCGGTAATTGATTTTCTTTGTCGCCTTCTACGACATCCACGGGAGGAAATGGAGTTACGCTATTCTTAATCCGGCGCCACACGGAGTCAGCTACAATAAAAACGTTTTAAATCACTAATTGTCTGTAGGTGTGCTGAGCTACGTCCAAAACCGATCAAAAAGTCAGGCGTGATTGCGTGACAAACAAAATGTCATATGATATTAGCAGCATTTTCGGTCATTATTATTTTGTTTTGTGGCTATTATAAATTATATTTTTGTTTATGACGTTATCAACAACAATTGTAAAAATAAGATGAATAATTTTATTAGATAAAAAGATCTCCTAAGGTTTTACAATTAAAAGTGAATAAATTATAAGAGAAAGAACCAGAAGAGCGTCTTTATTTTCTATTCGTGATTTAGTTGCCTGAGTTTGAAAGCATTGAAAAGCCGATTACTTCCGTTGTAGACAATTTCTACAGTCATTTAGGAGTCTGGCGGTTTAGAGGTACATTAATTTATGATGTACTTTGATCCCAGTCATGTGAAGGTCGGGCTTTTTGAGTGACCCAACGAAAAAATATTTGTGTTTTCCATTCTTCAGTATTATATATCAATTCACAGCAGATTAATTTTGAAATTTTCGTTGCAAAGTGATTGGACAACATCTATGTTGAAAACAATGCATTATCAACGTACCCCATATGCAACACATTGTCAAGCTCTCTCACTACGGAATTACTTTCGACATTTTTCGTTCATATTTAGCAGACATGCCATTTTACTTTTTCATTATGTAGCTGTACTTTCGTTTCATGCACATTTATTTTGAACAGGCGTCCATCGACAATGTTAATCAGATTCAATTTAGTTGAATGGCGATAAAGGGTCGTTATTGAATAAAATGCAGATCACTTATCAATTTTAATAGATCAAGTGTGTTGAGACCCTTATTGCGCGGTGTTTATTAAGAAGACTCTTCTTAGTTACATTTCTAGTTTGAAACTTTAGTGAGCTAAGTTTTCACAGTGTATTACACGGGTAAAGTGGTCACCAAGTTAACATACAATGATTCTGAAGTTGCAATGTATCCGGAGACCTGGACTTTCATATGTCTTAGTATTAGTGAAAAGGTAACTAGATGAGAACACTTTGGTAAGTGCGTGCATTTTAGTCCAAGCGACTTCGTTTTATGTTTAAAAGCTAGTTTCATTTAATAAAGTTAAAGAGCGATATAAAATAATAAAAAGGCAGTCTTTTTAACGGCGGGTTAACTTGAAATGGATTTAGTTTACTTTTTTTAGAGGATGCACGTAACTGTGTGCCGTTTGTACGAATATATCAAATGTGGAAGGGCAAGCGTAGTTATTGATGTCTTTGGTTGCAGTTTATCTCGTTTTAAACCCCAGGTTTTCAGGTATCTCATCAGAAACAATCTAGTTTTATTTCTATGCTTAATTGTTAAGCTTGTTTTTGTGTCTTTTTACCATCCTGCACGGTTTGGTTCTAGAATTTGTTTAGATTAAGCTTTGTAAATTTGAACACTTAACTTTTTGTTTTGTTTTCATTTACAAACCATTACTTTTTTTTACAAATATTACCAAACTGCTGTTTAGCTTGTTGGCGTTGCGCCCTTTTAACTTAATAATAATAATAATAATAATTTATTTGCCTCGAACAACTACATTAATGATTGGTTAATACATTTCAAAACTTATATTTATGTTAGTAGCATCTATAACTAGGACAATGAACATACATATATATTTATTTATTGACATACATCAAGTCCTGTTACGTGCTTAAGGTTTCCATTAATTCTTTTACAGTTTTTACTATTATATTTTTTTTTTTTGTTGCACTAACCCGTGCTGAGGACAATTTTTAAAAAGCTATCTAGTGGCTAAAAATTTCACCCATGTCGGGACTTGAACCCGTGACCTCTCGCTAACCATGCCAGCGGATTTAAGTCCCGGTACGGGTGGAATTTTTAGCCTCTAAGTAGGTTTTTAAAAGCTTTTACTATTTTCACTACCGAGTCCGACCCGACATCATTGCATGCTGTCGACACATGTTTTGGCGAGTCAACTAGGCATATCAATATTAAGTGTATTATTTTAGTAACTGCATTGTTGCTTTGCTGTTTTGTGTCGCTAATAAATAAAATAAGCTAGGCAGATAGACAGAGAAAGAAAATTATAAGGTCTTGATAATAAACCAACACGTAAAGTTTTTAAGGTTAAGTAGGTATTAAAAATCTTTTCATGAAATACTGGCTACACCCAAGACTTTGCTTCCGTAAAGGTAGAATGAAAAGGTGCCATCCACGGCGTTTACTGTAATATGTGACAAATTACATGTAAATCCGTGCATCTGTTTATGCGAAATCACATGATAAACATACAAACTTTCATATTTATAAATTTATTGGGAATCTTTCTAGCAATCAAAATAACCTCCAATTCTGGATAAGATGTGATAAGATAAGAATATTCTTTATTGTACACTAGAGTACATGACATAAATATTTGAAAAATACGCAGTACAGTAAATATGTACTGTGTATGCATGTATGTACTATGGATACATATGAGGATTTTCTTACACCCTATATAATTAGAATCATACAAGTTAGAATATACCTTTAAATTACAGTAACTATGATTTGCTAAGATGCAATTTCCAAATTTAAATAAATTGCTTTACTTTGCTAAAGTTACAACTTACGTATAGCATTAAGTGTATGGAACAGTTGATATTTTTATAGTAAATCCTATTGTTTCTGCTTAATAATATTACTGCGAAGAAAATACGTAGAGATCTCTGAAAAATGTCTGACTTAAGTATTTGTACGTAAATACTGTATCTCACATTTTCTACGTAACTTGTACTGTAAGGCAAATTATGAAATCGTTATGAAGTAGATTATGAAGTAGAGCAGCAAGATTAGTAATTGGAAAGATTAGATTAGTTGTTTTAATATTAAAAGTGGTTTTTATTGATAGGTAAAATAATTTCCTTGAGTAATACACGACCTTTTTTAAACATTTTGTACAGTCTCTAGTAGATACAATGCTCAATAACGAAACAGAATAAAACTGGTATTAGTTAAGGCCGATGTCAACAGATTGTGATTAATTTCCTCAAAAAAGCGTACGGGCCTGAATAAAAATGAGGTGATTACTGTATCGGTTAGAGATATACGAGCGGCTAAAACGTCTTGTGATGGGGGCTTCCTAAATGATAGATGCAATTGTCACTAATAAGGATTAATTCGTTATTTTACTCACTAAATATTGATGATATTGTGTGTTAACGTATGCGACACACAAATTAAACAAACATGCATAAGCAGCCTTTATACGTCCCACTGTAGGGCACAGGCCTTCTCTCAGGGAGAGAGGATGGGCTTAATCACCCCGCGTGCCCACCGCGTATTGGCGATTTCAAGCGCTGAGCTATATGAATAGCTCAGACACTCAGGTTTAATCACGATGTTTTCCTTCACCGTTAGTGAGTGGTATTGCTACTATAACTTCACAAATTTACATAACTTAGAAAACAAAATCATAGGTACATGCCCGCACCGGGGATCGAACCTGGGTCTCCCACTTCCGAGTCCGAGGTTCTGCCCACTAGGCTACCACCGTTTCAAATTAAAGAAATTGGTGCGAAAAATAGTGTCTAAATATGGTATTTTTAGTGAGGTATAACTAAAATTCTGGCAATAACTACCAAATTCGTGGCAATTTGCGCTATTCATGCTGAAGCATTCAATGTACAAAAAAACATTTGTAGAGCACTCTGTACAGCAAATCATTTAGTTGATTACTCAGCACAACATTGGTTAAAACTATCATCTTAATTTTTTTATTTCGAGTCTGTCTAATCAGCCAATAAACAGAGCTTACTATTAAGTATAGACCCCTTCTCATTCACGCCAACCCATCCCGTCCTTTGTTAGTCTCGTCCAATATTTCCCAGCCGATTTCACAATGACGTCGGCCGACCGGGCCGGTGGTCTGCCCGCCGACCGTTTTTTTAATACCTAAAAACATTCAAATAGTACAGTGACCAAGTAAAGCTGAATCAATATGGATTGTACCATGCGTGAGATATGTCGCTTTCTCAGACTTTGCGCGTGTTTTAAATAATGAGATAGTTTCTAAATGAGATAATGTTCTGTTTAAAAATTTAGGTTTGTCACGGTTGACTGTGCCCGTGAAATTACTAAAACAAGATTGATAATGTCCGTTTTTATCTTACTTTATCGCTTTTAGATTTCAAATAAGCCACAAACCAGTCGGCGATTGAGAAAAAAACTAAAAACTGACAGTATTTTCTTCTTCCCTTCTATTTTGTTTATTGTATTAATTAGGTAAATTTTGTATAGATCTAGACCATCATAATCATTTGAACATTTTTGAGATGCTTCTTTATTTAATTAATTAAACAACCGAGAGACATTGTAAAATTGATTTTGTAGAGACGCTAATGAGCTAGGCGAAATTAGTTCAAAGTTTTGGCCGATTTTTTTTATCAAAAACCGGATTTAATAATCAGCAAATAATAACTGCATAATAAAAACTAAAGTGGGTCAGACGCCCGCGGCCACAAGCTTTGGAATTACACAAACGCAACAAAAAACAGCACTCAACACTTGAATGCCTCACGGGTCTAGGAGACCACATTGTCACAATGTCGTAACTTAGAAAACCCTTCAATAGAAAGTGTTGAAACGCACTGTTTTGCCTCGTTTTACTGGTGGGTTCGTCAAGTTGCGGTTGAAGCTCGACACAATAGTTTTCGCTACAGGTAAAGACGGTTTTTATAGAGCTTTGCGGACGGGCGGACGGTAAGGGTACGTCCATAATTCAGTGGGTACTCATTTAACTTCAATATTAATGAGGTAGTTATGGAAAATTCTATTCCTCATATAAATGAATTTAATTGTTCAAATGCAATTAGGTGTAATAATAACACGACCCCCCGAATAAGAAGCCGGCTTTTTACCACTCCGCTACCACAGCTCTACCTTGCTAGACTCACCTTATGTTGAAAAAAAACTAAAAAAAAAATTATTTGTGAATGAAAACATCGGACTACAATCACAATATTCACGTCGAACGTGAACGAAGCCTTATTCGGTTCGAAGTAAAGACTTCACACATTTCGACGAGTCCGTAAAACGTTTCTCGCGCCGTGTGATATATAAGTGATGAATAGGTATGAAATCTATCATGTAACTTTGGTTTGTTTATGAGCGAACTAATAGCCAGGCTAGAAGCGTAGCCGCGTACTCAAAGCGGGTTTGGAAGCGAGAGACCCAGGTTCGATTCCCAGTGCGGGCATGTACCTGTAACATTGCTTTCTAAGTTATGTACATTATGTGAAGTTATAGTAGCAATACCACTCGCTAACTGTGAAGGAAAACATCCGCTTGAAATCGCTAATCCGCGGTGGGAACACGTGGTGATTAAGCCCATATTCTCTCCCTGAGGGAAAGCCTGTGCCCTACAGTGGGACGAAAATAGGCTGCTTATGTAAGTAGGTCAAAATGTTGGACGCCGCATATGTTGTGCATAGGTTTTTCTTTGCAGTGAAAAAAATTATTTTATCACTTTATTGTTCTTTCATCTACGCGTTCTAATGTTTTCAATCATTATGACTAAAAGTACTCGTATTTGTAACAAAGACTTAATTCACGACTTTTCTGTTCGCAACCGTTCCGGTCAACCAGGTATTTGTAATAATTACTTGCAGATGTACTGTAATTACATAGTGAGCAAGTTTATATTAATTGATTATAGTATTGCTAAAAACCTATTTAGAGGCTAAAAATTCCACCCATGCCATAGAGGCTCGAAATTTCACTGATGCCTTCACTTGCCCATTAGCTCAGTTGGGAGAGCGCTGGCACGGTTAGCCAGAAGTCGCGGGTTCAAGTCCCGGCATTGGTGGGATTTTTACCCTCCAAATAGGTTTTTAAAATTGTCCTCAGCACGGGTTAGTGCAACAAAAAGAATATAATATAGTATTGCTCTTAATCGTCATCATTATCATCATCAGCCATTTGACGCCCACTGCAGGACGTAGGCCTCCCTCATGGTTTTCCAAGCTTCCCGGTCTTGTGCCGCCCGCATCCAGCGACTCCCCGCCACCGTAACCAGGTCGACAACTGTGCAGTAAAAGATCGTGAGCAAACCTGAGTGTATGAGGTATTCACATAACTCAGCGCTTGAAATCGCCACTCCTTACCGCTCTAAGGGAAGTCTAGGCTTACCCTGCAGTGTAATGTTTTAATGGTTTTGCAGTAAATAAAATTATTGACAGACAACATAAAATAAACTGAGAATTGTATGGCACAGGCCTGCTCTCAGTGGAAGAGAGTAGGCTTAATGACTACTCGTGCCCATCGCAAATTTGTAATATCAAATCCTGAGGTAGGGTGACATGATCACTATGTGACCAAACCCTCAGGTTTCAGTGAGACACCCAGGTTTATTCACGATGTTTTCCATCACTCATTACTAAATAAAGTCATCCCATAGAAACTTTCATTCAAATCCAGTTTCCACATTCTCGCACTAGTCAAGTATATTGGTCAAATAAGCGACGCAACCCAGTGGTGCTGGAGGATTTCTGATTTGAATACCTTAGTGGCTTGTTTGGCGAATGCGTCCAACCGTGCCTACGCTATGTTTGCCCAATCCAATCTTCAATGTGCAAACGTACTTTCAATAGCAATCGACAGGTGCAACTAACATACTGTGCTGTACATGCACATTGAATAGTGCTCAATGCTAGCGTGGTCTTATGCCAGAATCCTAGAGGGTTAGGTAGTGACTAGGGTCACAATCCTCAAAAACTTAATTCGTTTCATCAATGATGAAGTGGGTTATTCTAATTTTCGATACAAACAACTTTTTATGTAACGAGACGATGTAGGAAATAGGTGGTTGATATGTTTTTCTATGTTTTGGAGTGGCTCTCATAATATATTCTGACATTTAATAACAATAATTAATATTGTAATTACTTATGTAATGTCCTGTTAAATGTCTTGAGTGCATTAAAGTATAATAATAATAATAACTTACACACAACACAATCATCATCATCAGCCCTTTGACGCCCACAGCAGGACATAGGCCTCCCTCATGGTGTTCATAACCATGAGGGGTTTTGCCATAATCGCCACGCTTGGCAGGCGGGTAAAATAAATAAAGACAACACAATAAATTGGCCTTATCCCAAACTAGGATACCATGTGTTATGGTAGCCAGGCAAGCTGAGGTTATTCGTAAAAATCAAGTATAGCAGCCGCCATCGCCTACTGAACCCACAACCTCCGTTTTGGCAGTCAAGTGTATTACTGCTGGACCAACGAGGCAGTCAATTTCTCGCAGGTTTGCTGACAAATGCTCACGTCGCAAGCTAAACAAATATCCGAAGGGCCGAAGGTCAAAATACAAGTTTATTTATAACGCATTGTGATTGAAAGAGCATAGGGCATCATCAATCGATGGTCGGAACTGTCAGCTCCATCGTTGTTTTTGTGGGTGATGGAATGGGAGGGGCAAAATTTGACTTTTCACGGTCCTATTTATAAAAAAACACGATTCCTTAAAATGCCGATTGAAATAGTCTGTGGTTGAGATTATACAAGGAAAGGTCGTAATCACTGATTAAATAAACTGCCTCTTAGGAGTGCTTTATAGGAATCATGTTTCTATAAATATGCCCGTTAATTTTTCTACCAATGTCTTCGTTTTCTATATTGCGTACATTTGTAAAGTTGTGGTAGCAATATCACTTGCTGTGAAGAAAAACATCGTGAGGAATCCTGAGTGTCTGAGGTGTTCTCATACCTCAGCGCTTGAAATTGCCCATTCGCGGTGACCACACGTAGTAATTAAACCCATACTCTCTCGCTGAAAGAATGCCTACGAATAAAAGCTATATAAAAAAGTGTTTTGGTAAAACAATTTAGGTACTGACTGAAAATCCGATAATTCATAGGTGTCAAAAATTCTTAAATTATTCCAATACCATCGGGTGTCAATTTTTAGGGTTCCGTACCCAGGGGGAATAAATAAGAACCTCAAAAACCATTCATTTCCCACCACAATGTTATTGGTAAAGTTTTGAGTATGATTAGCTATTTGTCTCTGAGTCGTGTATACTTTTAGCTTTCAGGTCAGCTGATGGCTTTTAACACTCCGACTACGAATAAAAATATTTAGATAAAATTATATAAACACAAATCTAAATGAGGTCAAGGGAAAATAAGTTATATGTTATTAAATACTCTTAATAAAAGTTTGATAGCCAAAAAAACTAACTTCCATGACATGTAAGCAAATGTAGTATATTTAAAAGTCGTGGCAAGTGGCAAAGCATAGTATCACTCTGCCTACATCTCCAAGACACAGGCGTGAGTTTCGTATCGAAAAAATTCACAACACGTTACAAATTACAAAATAACAACACAGATGACCGCACGCAGTGACCCATGTAAATGGGATTCAAAGTTAATTGGATGTCAGCGATTTTAGAACTATTAAAATTAGAAGGACTTCCAATCAAGGTCCGCCTGCACGTGAATTAAATACTCGTAATAACAGTGAAGCAATCTCGATATAAAATGAGTTGGCACCTCACGTTGTTGGCAATAAACCTAATCAATCATAATATGTGACGGTGATATACCAGACATAACGTTAGATTACACAAATACTCTAGCAATAAAAAAAGTATTTTTTTCACAGGTCATGGCTTTGGTCAAGACATGTTTTACACTTTTGCTCTTCGAGACTTGTTTCGAAATGCAACTTTGCCGATTTGTATCTAGAGTGTGTGTTAAGACAATAGCGCAAATTGATCTTTCGATCTTTCTTGTCCGATACCAATTGGTCTTCATCTATCAAAATGGATGACAGTGATTTGAAAGAAATTAAGTGTTCAGAAATGTGCGCTCCATTTGATTCGAGATGGTCTACCTCATGTAGCACCGTGGCCGAGGTCCGTTACTTCAAAGCCAAAGGTGAGAAGGTGACATAGATTCATAATTTGACAATGTACGGTATTGTAATTATGTGGGCTGACTTTTTCAAGTATGAGTATGAATATGCAGATGAAGAGTGATTTGAATGTCTGAGTCCATAGGGTTAGTTTCAAAATGCGCCATTCCTGGAAGACGTCCATTGGAGTCTGTTGTCTGCAGCTGAGTTGCATGATAGACAGACATTCTTCTATTCGTCCATATGTTATATAGATAAATGCAAAGTCTTCTATGAAGGACACCGATTTACCGGATGTAGCGTCATTGGTATTGTATTATGAGCGCAAATTTCATAAAATTATCTAGACCCTAATCATTCGCAATCTAAGGAAAAAAACCAGGGGAACTATGTGTGCACAGACTGGTACGGGGTTGATAAATGATAGGAACTTCAAAACCGTGGTTTTATTTCGAAAGAAAAACAGAATAAAAGACAATTTAGAAACAAAAAGTTGCCAGCGATAATGTCTCGTCAAAAGCTTAAATAGCAATGAAAACCCAAAAGAAATGATGATGATCATAGAGTGATGAGTGGGTGACGCAATTTTAAATTTTGATTTAAAAATGATTGACAGAACGAAAGAAATATCAAAAGACCTTCGCTCAGTATGAGAGAGTTTAAGCTTAATCATGTATGCTTACCGTGGTTTGGTGATTTTTCTACAATAAAATTCCTCAACACGTATTAGAGTTATCACTGACGCGGTTTATAAAATGTGCTAAGCATACTCTATGCAAAAGAGCCTATTATAACATTAAGGATTATTTAGAAGACAAAGATATCTGGTATATAAATAACGTTAACGGAAAAGATTGTATCCAGTGTAGTGTAACTTTAAGTTGAAAACTCTGTTAATTAAGCAAACCCGGTTTGAAAAGAATAAATATGGAGTTTCTTTGTTAGCTTGTTCTCCGCATAATCATGTTTGTGTTTTTCCTGGTACAATAAAGAATTTTCTTATCTTATCTTATCTAATTGTGAAACTGACAGCGTTGACGTTCATCAAGTAAACATTTAGTTTTTATTGTAAATAAAATGTTTGACTTTGACTTTGACTTTAAGAGCTGAGGTACCTGTGTCATGTGTACGGTTTATGCCCTTAGGTTTCCTCGATATGTAGCCTTTACCGTTATTGAGTGATATGACTAATGCTTCTACTTATTATAAAAATGTACGTAACTAAAAAAATAAGGCGTTTTTTATTTCCGGGTGTCTAAGAATAAATGAATCAGAATTAAACTCCACCAGCTACATTTTGTTGGAGTCATTTGGGTACGGCCAGCTACGTGCAAAGCCTGGTCTCTACCTACCCCTCCGGGAAACAAGCGTAAGTTTATGCCATGTAATGTTATTTGGGCACACACGCTTACCAGAATCGTCAAATTTTCATATGACTTTTGTCATTTTGTCACCGCACCATTTTAACCATTAAACTTTAGACATTTTGACACATACACATTCAAACCCTTTTGACATTCCGTCACGTGAACAGCCATGTCCCGAAAGGATTATTTTACATTGAGCGATTTGAAAACCGGGCTCATTCTGTGTCAAAAATTATAATATACTTAAGAAACTAATTTTTCACATTAATAATGAAGTCCTTGATATGAGTTACAAGCGGTGGTAGCCTAGTGGGTAGAACATTGGACTCGGAAGCGAGAGACCCAGGTTTGATCCCCAGTGCAGGCATGTACCTATGACTTTGTTTTCTAAATTATGTACATTTGTGAAGTTATAGTATCAATACCACTCGCTAACTGTGAAGGAAAACATCGTGAGGAAACCTGAGTGTCTGAGCTATTCACATGCCTCAGCACTTGAAATCACCAATCCACGGTGGGCACACGTGGTGATTAAGCCCATACTCTCTCTGAGAGAAGGCCGGTGCCCTATAGTGGGACGTACATAGGCTGCTTATGATGATATGAATGGGAACACTATTTACAGTCATAAAAACATTCCACACCATTACAAATCAATTTCGAATTCACTGATGATTCTTTATTCTAACCCAAGTTGTATTTTAACATCAATCACACAGACGAATCGATGATGAAACGGCCATAAAGTGATAAAACATACCTCTAATATAGACAGTTAGTAACTGTTAGATAGTCCTGCGTAGGTAAAATACATCAGCTGATTCATAATTTCGTTGGATAATTATGTTGGTCAGGCATTTATGAAATATTAAGATAAGATAAGAATAATCTTTATTGCACACAAGAAGCGAAGTTACCGACTGCTTCTGTAACTTTCCATTTGTTTAATACAAAGACAAGTGCATTAAATAAGATTCATTAACTTCAGGATATATACATTCAGTGTTTATTCATCTTTTTGTAAACAATTTTAGCAAAGAAAAAAACACTCACCCTGCGTGTCCTCTAGTAAGCTTGGTGGTCTTCGAAATTGTACGTTAACCTTTTTTCAAAAGCAACTAATATTGTTTGTAGTTTTTCACTTAACTTCTGCCATCTGTTCTACATAACAAAAATAAAAACAATCCGTTCACTTCAAAAGCACATTTTGATCTACACAAAAAACACAACAAAAATAAGTACTGGTCAAAAAGACTAGCGAACAAAAAAGAAAATTCCGACGATAAAAAAAAACCGATTTAAAAATGGTCGAATTTTCCCGCGCCGCTTTTACACGCGTCTCTGCGCAGGCGCAAGGAGCGTTTTGTAAAAACCGAGCCACGCTCGGATATGGCCCGTGTGTGACTGTAGGGAACTCATCTTGCACTTCTCGATCGAGAAGACGACCCTTCTCGCGTCTCGCTCGCACCCGCCTCCCCACCATGCCGCCTTCTCTTTCCTGTTTATTATCAAAGGTTAAGTCGGGTGCCCATCAGTTAGTTGGCACGCGGACTGTATGCCGCGAGGTCGCATTGGACACATTTACCGCTACTTTCTATGACCGACCAGTGCCGGGGCAACGCCTGGTCTCCGCCTGCGTACTTCTTGCACTAAAGCTCAGGTCACATTATACTAGCTACTATTTAGATTCATAACATAAACCATATTGATCATCTGGTGGACGTCAGTTTCGTACTGTTATGTACGGATTCAAAGGTTACAATTTACTGGTTAGAGTGTGTAGAACCATGTTACTTATTTGGGGACCTCTGCCATAAATTGACGAGTACTATTCGCTAGGTTACAAAACCATGTGGTGTTTTATATGAATTCTGGTTACGTATGGATTCTGTCGCCGCGTATGGGAAGAGTTTGGTCGCTTTGAGTAATTTATACGCGCCGCGTCGGTGGTGGACCGATTTATGGTCGGTAGGTTTGAAGGGTGTCGATTGTCGGGTGTTTTACGATCGATGGGGTCTTTATTGGTCGTAATGGGATAGTGGACTGTAGTTTGTTTTCGGAATTTCGGTGGTGTGTTTTTTTAAATGCATGAGGCTGGGTCCTCCGAGCGCACGGATTTGTATGGGAGTTATTGGGCTTCGCGAGCGAAAAGTTGGAGGGAAAGTAGGCGTTTTTGAAACGATTTTTTTTA
Organism: Yponomeuta cagnagella; assembly: GCA_947310995.1. Classification (NCBI taxonomy): domain Eukaryota; kingdom Metazoa; phylum Arthropoda; class Insecta; order Lepidoptera; family Yponomeutidae; genus Yponomeuta; species Yponomeuta cagnagella. Next base: position 18,181,221 of record OX371277.1, read on the forward strand.
AAATTTATTGTATGGAATCACGCTGGCATAGATCCGGAACAAAAATACAATTTTGAATGAGTCAGCCGAAATGAAGAAAACACCCGCCAAACGATCCTTAAAACGTAGTTGAAAGTATTAGAATGAGAACTATTAGTATTAAAAAAAGTACTAGAACTACGAATAAAAAAACCACTGATTAATTATCATTAAGAACCTCAAACAGCATAAATATGCCTACTAAAAATGCGATTAAAAAAATGTCAACAAAAAATTTTTTAACGACTCAATTGAAAAAAAAAACAATGATTTATAAAACTAGATCACCGCCGGCGATGCGTGCAGATTCGGCCGGCCAATCACGGCGATCAGCGGAGTGACACCGCTAGATCATTCGTTTAGATCGGCGAGTTGCGCGTGCGACACTAATCCGCCCCATTGGCCCTCGCTGGCCCCGCCCGGTACCGTTATAGGGGGGCATTCTCTGCCCCCAAAAGTGGGGGGCGCGCGGTGGGGGCAAGGGGGGCCCCAAGTGACTTTTGTTATTTATTGCTATCTGGTAATTGAGGCTGTTATGCTGATGTGCTGTGCTGATTATTATATTTGTTTGTTTTGTTTAATTATGTGTTGCTGTTGGTTACGGAAAAATGAGATAATTTGTCGTCCGTTTGTAGTGTTCTATATTTCACATCAAAATTTTATCAAATTAACCCGTTTAAATTAAAAACACTTAGTGCTTACGAAAGCTATAGTAAAATATTATCCATTCAATATTCCCAAGGATATAATTTTTTTGTAAATATTGACAAATTCAATTACAGTCCAGTGCAAATTATTTGAATAAAAATACAAAAGTAATGAAAACATAAACGAATCTAAGTATTATTCAGGTAGGTAGCTATTTAGTTTAATTAATTCACAAAAGTACCAATGGACCACACAGATGCTAGGCGCTTGTCCTATAATATTTTAATAACACTAACTAATACGGCACCATTTTGCAATAGGGCTCATGAGATGAGGCTAAGGGCCGAATTTATAAACCTCGCTTTAGTCAATTTATTTGCGTTCTGGCGCCTGTTACCTTAAGGTAAATAAAAAGACAATGTTTTGCGCTTGGAAAACTTTTTTTTGTGTCAATATGTAATAATAATAGTTATTTACATTTTATTCACTTCACTACCATGGCCCAAATTTAAACTAATCTCAAAAACTAAACATAAAAACAAAGAAATCTCGAATAAACTCACGCTAGTATCTCCTGAAGGGTAGGCAGAGACGAGGGTTTGCCACGTGCCACAACTCAGATAAACCTTTTTCGCTTCATCAAAAACATTTAATTAGTCATTGCCTACACGCAAGCCGGTTTCTGTTACTTTTCATCTTACCATTCGCAAAATCATCCCCTATTTGCTCGACGCATGTCCTCATAGGTCGTCCCTTACCGGCCTTTCCACCCATATTTGATCGATATATCTCGAGATTTGTACTTGCGATCTTGTTAAAAATAGGGCTCAAAAGGTCAAACAATAGACATAGGCCTCGACCAAGGCACGCCACTTCTTTCTGTCCTCAGCCATCCTCATCCAGCCGCTGCCAGCAAACTGCCTCAAATTGCCAAGGCATCCTATGCTGCGTTTGCCAGTTCATGGTCTCCACTCGAGTTCTTCGGCATGTGTGACCAGCCCACTGCCACTTCAGCTATCGGCTATGTCAATCAGTTTACTTCTTTGGCGAATAGTCTCATTTCTGATCTGATCTATCAAGGAGACTCCAAACATAGCCCGTTCCGTAGTTCTGGGGTCGGCAGACTAAAGCATGTAAGTCAAAATTGTCGTTAAATTTATTGTTCTATAACACATAAGTAATTAAAATATCAGTTTTCTTAACTTTTGTAAAAAAAACTGTCTAGCCTGGTGACAGACAGACAGACAGACAAACAGACGGACATACATACAGACGGATAGACAGAAAGACAGAAAGACCGACAGACAGACAGACGAACAGTGAAGTCTTAGTAATAGGGTCCCGTTTGGCACCCTTCGGGTACCCTAAAAATATGTAGGTATATTCAATTCATTGTTTCATGACAGCTCTCTCTTAAAGTAATAATCATCAGCCATTCGACGCCCACTGCAGGACATATGCCTCCTTCATAGTTATCATAGCCATGAGGGGTTTTGCCATAATCGCCACGCTTGGCAGGCGGGTTGGCCATCGCAGTTTGCGGCTGCAGGAGACGTCCTGGTAATTGATTTCCTTAGTCGCCTTCTACGACATACACGGAAGGAAATGGAGTGGCGCCATACGGCTAAAAGTAATAAAGGTAATTAAAATTTTGGTCGCTGCCTCAAAAATTTTAGTTTTGGACTTATGTGCTTTAGGGCCGATTCGACCAAACTATTTATGCCTCGCATAAGTGGTAATCTTGGAATAAGTCGAGAAATACTCTGGAGTAAATCTATATCACATTCTACCAACTACTATTCCCGGGATCATCATCATCATCATCAACCCATTATGTCCCCACCGAGGGGCAGGGGTCTCTTCCCTGAGGAAGGTATAGGCCATACTCCACCACGGGGGCCAAGTCCGGATTGATTTCGTTGTAGATTTCTGTACCATTAAATTTAAGGGAACTATCTTCTGTTTTAATTAAATTCTATCTTCATTCTCTTTTAGTGTGTGATAAATAAATAAATAAAATAAAATTCCGCTCGTAGCTTGTCATAAATAACACCAACAGCAGGCCTATTCCGTGCCTCCCAGATAATTATGATTAACAAAATGTACCCAAACGAGACAGTTAGTACAGTAACATACTTAAACTCACGGCTGTGTTCCAGTCCTATCGTGACCAGGGAAGGACATTACAGACATGAAAATACACCCAGACTAACACCATTTACATAAATGTATGGCGGACCCCAGTGGAAATCGAACCTACGACCTCTTCCTTGATAGCTAGGCGCCTTAACTGCTAGACCAACGAGGCAGTTTAAATAAAGCGCAGGTTATCGTACAATCATACAAAATTTTTCTTCTTGTATCATGGAGAGATTTATTTATTTACGTTATAAGTTTCAAAAGCATTGATTGGTATTTAAATTGAAAAATTATGAATGCCTAAGAAATTTTCTTTGTTGCACTTTTAACATTATTTCTAAAAGTCCACGAACCTTTTTTGAAACATTCGCCATAGAAAACAAATACGTCTCGTCGTGATACTAAAACTAGAATTACAATTCAACGGTCTGATTTATAAAAAAAAAAACGATTCTACTATAACAGCCCTCAGTGATACTTATGACGGTCTTAAGACAGATTTTAAATAAATTATGATTTATAGAGTCACATATCCGCATTAGTTAAGCTTTAAGCCCTCCACGACCAAAGTCTCGTTAAATGCCCGCTAAACCTACTCACAGACTAAATAGAGATTAAACTTACTTCACGTAATGTCTAATCTGTGGCGTGCACCACATAATGCCTTGGCTACATTAACGGAAAATGGCATTAATTATCGCGTTGTTGGGGGTTGAACGTTAGTGTGGCCAGCTTAACGCCCGTAATTTTATAAGCGCCGTTGTCAATGACGTTAAACGTTTGGCGATTTGGGTGGTGATCTCTATCGGCACATGAAAGGGATTATCGTGTTTCTTGCTGCGTTACTTGAAGACACTCTGAGAGAGGCATTATTTACATTTTTATAAGTAAGACGGTAATACTTTTTTATTAATAGCATTATTCACTCAAGGAATAGCGCCGGTCCTAATAAATGTATCGCATAAAACCGCATCGCTTAAATCGCATTAATATTGCGCAATAAAAAAATCATTCCATACCGTAAATGTCTAATACATAACTTAATGCAACCTTCTTCTAGAGGTAGAGAGAGAGAGAGAGAGAGAGAGAGAGAGAGAGAGAGAGAGAGAGAGAGAGAGAGAGAGAGAGAGAGAGTATCACAACGCATGCCCATCGCGTATTGGCAATTTCAAACGTATTTGAACACATGAAATCTGGGTGCCTGAGTCATTCAATTACCCCAGATTTGAATACTTCACGCACTCAGGTCACAGCTGACATCTAAAAACTATGAACACACAGTACAAACGCTTGTTTTGTGTCTCTACCGACCGCTCTTTACAGAATACATCTCCCATTCACGTACAAATGCTAATGCCATCGACTAATCTGGCAAACATGAGCAAAAAAACACGTCGACACGTCAGTAATTTGTTACCAATGCCCTGAAAGGCCCAGCCAAGTTGCCTATAACACCTTAAACGTACGCGCCACGTGGTTTAATGTCCGATTGGAAATGAAAAATGGCCTTTATGTCTATAGTGGTTAAGGTGTTAAAGGCTCAGTTCCTTGCAAGGCAAAAGAGTGCAATAGAGCCTTAAATGTAAGAAGTGACAGATTGCGCTCGAAAGGAGGTAAAAATAACCGACATACGTGCGAGCTTGGCTGATCGGACGAAACGCAAAAAATGTTCGCGGCGCAAAAAATTGCGGGGTTTTAAAATACGCCGTAATATTAAACCGCTTTGCAAATATACTTGGAATGAAGTTACATCGAGATTAAATTAGAAATAAGAACCCCATACCTGAACAAAAAAAAAATTTCAAATTAAGCTCGGTATCTAGTAAAAAGTAAAGTAAAATAAGATTTATTGAAATAACACAGTTACAGCATATTTTTGTTACATAATAATATTTTGTTTAACAAAAGAGGTGGGTAGGTGCATCATACACAGTTTAACGGCAATCCCCAAACTAGGCGAGGCCTGTATCTTGGGGACTTTATTAGTGTTCACAGAATACATCTACAAAACGTCACTTATTTTTAAGATTAAGAGACAAGAAAATGACCTTGCGGGTACAAATAATGCTCTCTCTAAGGTACTATATTGGTTTACTTCTAATAACTTATTATTAAATTCAAAAAAGACAAAATGTATAAAATTTACACTACCAAATGTCAAAATGGTTGACAGCAATGTTATATTGGGGAATGATAAACTAGACCTTGTAGAAGAAACTGTATTTCTGGGTATCACAATTGATTCAAAGCTTCAATGGGGTCCTCATATAGGAAAATTGGCAAATAGGCTCAGTTCTGCAGCATACGCAGTTAAAAGAATCCGGGAACTAACTGATGTCGCAACTGCTAGGCTTGTTTATTTTAGTTACTTCCATAGTATTATGTCCTATGGTATACTACTGTGGGGTCGGGCTGCAGACATTGAGACCATCTTCGTCCTGCAGAAGAGAGCGATCAGATTCATATATAAGCTAGGCAATAGAGATTCGTTAAGAGATTTCTTTAAAGAAACCAACATCCTAACAGTTGCTAGTCAGTATATCTATGAAAATATTATGTATGTTAGGAAAAATATCAGTGACTTTAAAACTGTAGGTAGCCAACACAATGTAAATACTAGAAATAGACATAAACTTTCGTTCCCAAAATTTAGGCTGGCAAAGGTTAATACATCCTTTATGGGGCATTGTATACGTTTCTACAATAAGATCCCTGAGGATATAATAAGCTTGCCAGAAACGCGGTTCAAAAAATGTGTGAAGCGCACTTTGTGCCAAAAAAGCTACTATAACATTAAAGATTATTTAGATGACAATGATGTCTGGAATTAAAGCCAGTTCAATGCATGAGTTTTAGAACATTTATATAAATCCTGTAAATTAAGGACTTGAAAAGACTAAGTTTGGAGTTTTTTTGTCCATTTTTTCTCCAAAATGATCTAGATTTTGAAATGGACACCTAGTTTAACTTGTAACGTTCATTAAGTCGCAGTTTCTGTGCTACTTTGAATAAAAAAAATTGATTTTGATTTTGATTTTGAAATCTAATTTCAAATTAAACGCCGAATTGATTTATACAGTGTTAAAAGTGTTTTATATAAAAACATGATTCCTCTAAAGCACTTATAAGCCTTGAGAAAAACTGCAACTGCGTAAAAAACTTGTATCTGCGTAAACAAATTTTAGAAATGTTCTAGGGAATTGTATTTTTATGTTTCTTATTGCTCATATTTTGGAATAATTAAGTAAGCAGGCGTGGTAAATCTAAGCGCCTAACTTTTACGTTTTGTACTAATTTCCCAAATATATAGTCGTATGTTATCTGTGGTTGACAAAGTAGATTACTTAAATAATGATAGTAATAATAATGCAGCCTATACGTCCCACTGCACGGCACAGGCCTTCTCTCAGAGAGAGAGAGAGAGAGAGTATGGGCTTAACCACCATGCGTTCCCACCGCGGATTGGCAATTTCAAGCGCTGACTATGTAAATAGCTCAGACTCAGGATTTTTTCCTTCGTTAGCGAGTGGTATTGCTACTATAACTTCACCACTTTACGTAACTTACAAAACAAAGTCATTGGTGTGTGCCGGTACTCCAACGACCTCCCGAATGAGAAGTCGGCGCTTTACCGCTCCGCTACCACCGGTTTTAAATTAAATCATTCAAATTAATAACTATTTATTATTAACAATATACAAGGCACTTAATATGTAAAATTCTAAAAGACCCGATCGGGAAAAAAATGCAGTTCAAGGTCAAGGTCAAGGTTCTTTTCAAGGTCATATGCTAACAGGTTAAGATACAAACTGCATCTAGGTCGCTGCTACTGCGGAGAGTTTCCAAGACGTTGACAGCATTTCCCCACTGTAAAGCTAAGCAAAGTTTGGTACAGATTATGTGTGTAATATTTCATGTGCTATTTTGTACCACATTACATTGCAATCGTTAACTGGTTATACCTACACACAATAAAAAACACACATAAAAAGACAATACACATTAAAATACAAACAAAGAAATAATAATAATCGGTACAAAATACACCCGCAGGTTTCGTCAGTCAAAATGGTTTGACCATTTAAAAATAACTTACTAAAATAAGAATATTTAAGACACTTACATTACATATTATTCTAACAAGAATTTCGCAAGATTGAAATCCGTTTTGAATTCCAATGAGTTCTCGAAAAATATATATTTTTGCCAAGTCCTCAAATTATAAAATGATGTAACGAAAATTAGTGTACTATTTTGAATAGTGAAAATGATGTTACAAAAATTATCATACTTGTCTTTTGACAGCAAAATTATGCTTAAAGCGAACCGGGAAGGAAACTGATGAACTGCGCGAGCGCTTGTCGCTCAGCGCAGTCGCAGTACACAAAGTTCACAGAAAAGCTCGCAGGTGGCGCCACTTGGCTCGAATGAAGATAAAGTTTCATTGTTTTGTGTGGAAGTTATTATTGTTATTGTTGACCGCTTGTTTTTTAATTGACCATTTTACTTATTAACAATTGAGTATCGCCCTGTTTTCTAGAGACAGACTGATATTTAAGTGTCTATGTCCTAGACACTTGAATATCAGTCTATCAACCTAATGTCTCTTCACCCTAGACTCTAGGATGAACCGTCATTAGGTTATCACCTTACTTATTGTGGTCAGCCCCTATATTACGCTCACCAAATCCAGAGCGATTCCAATCGTTTAACTGTCAAATTAGTATGGAATTTGACAGTTAGACGATTGGAGTCGCTCAGGATTTGGTGAGCGTAATTACTTAGGCCACAGTTCGTTTTTATAATTTTACAAAGAGAGTAATTTTTTGTACTTTAACAAAATTGGTAAACATTTTGGTTGGTAAACATTAATCTTTAGTTTATTTACTTATAGGGAAAGTTACTTACAGTGATCGGTGCCCTTTTTATAATATTATATAGAGTATAGTAAGTAAATCTAAGAAAATCAGTAATAGTTTAAATGTTAAACTTTCAAAACTTCTTAAAAGTATAAAGTGTTTTAACGTGTAACAAGTCAAATTGCACTGATCGTTCAAAATTGTATTGAATGTTCGACAGTGCGAAAAACTTAGCAAATTAAAAATTTTAGGTGGTTCAACAACGTAACGATTGTCATTACTTTGAAACTAACATATAAAAAGCTATGGTAGCCTAGTGGGTAGAACATTGGACTCTGAAGCGAGAGACCCAGGTTCGATTCCCAGTGCGGGCATGTACCTATGACATTGTTTTCTAAGTTATGTACATTTGTGAAAGTATAATAGCAATACCGAGTAGTATTAGTGCTAACTGTGAAGGAAAACATCGTGAGGAAACCTGAGTGTCTGAGCTATTCACATACCTCAGCGCTTGAAATCGCCAATCTGCGGTGGGCACGCGTGGTGATTAAGCCCATACTCTTTCCCTGAGAGAAGGCCTGTGCCCTACAGTGGGACGTATATAGGCTGCTTATATGTGAATAACTGTAATAACTTCCACACAACACAGTCCCAAACTAGGATACCCTGTTTTATGGAATGAAACTATATTTTGAACTAATGAAATTGTATTTTTTTCTTGTTTTATTAAGAATAACTATAAATAAATAAAAATAAAAAAATTGTACCCAGGCAAACAAACATGGAAGTAAGCCCAGACTGAGGCCATTTGTATAAATGTACGGCGGCCGCTATTTATTTTATTTTTATTTTATTTTATTAAGGAATAGAACCCAGCACCTCCAGCATGGTAATCAGTCGTGATACCGCTAGGCCAACGCGGCAGTCCACGAGAATCATGCAAGTTTGTAGCGGTGCGAACCGTCTTACACCATTTCTGTTATTTTCTTCATTCTGCCCTATCATGTTAAACTAAAAATTTAAAATTACTTCACTCATTTTTAGATTTCTTTTCTATTTTCATTGCTACATCACCCTTTCACTACAGATTATCTCTGAGAATTATCTACTTGTGAATTGCTTATTTTCCCACTTTTACTCTGTTTTGTTCGAAGTTTTCTGTTTGCCACCACTTATCTACAGTTTTTCGAAATAAAACCACTGTTATTGAAGTTCTACATTATAATATTCTTATCATTTAGATCAAGAACCCTTCAGCTATACCAACCCCGCTCCAATTACACCGAACACCGCTAGAAGTTCAAAATTTGTGATACTAAATTCTTGACTCCTCTACATATTTTGTAGGAAATATGGCTTGCCTTAAGCAACACAGGGCGCGTTCAGTGCATGGATGGGTCGCCGTCTATGCCTAACGCTAGTGGCATTTTTCCGAGCGGTTCCGTGCTTCGCAAGGCACATTAAGCTGTTGGTGCCGGCTGCCGTCGGTAGATGGCAGTCGTTAAGCCAAGTCAGAGGCCTTAGGGCGGCTTGGCAACTTCTGACAGTAGACGAGCCACTAGTCTACAAGGCTCCACCAATCCGGACTTGGCCCCCGTGGTGGAGTATGGCCTATACCTTCCTCAGGGAAGAGACCCGTGCCCCTCGGTGGGCACATAATGGGTTGATGATGATGGCTTGCCTATCATTTGACAATTACTGCGAACTCTATTGTTGCGAGTGTATGTTACTCTAACATTAATCGATGGTCATCTCCAGCGCACTCAAGTAGGTAAGCCCAACTGTAACAAATGCAGACAACTGCCACCCATACAAAAGCAAATCGTTCTCTGTCCAAACCATCAATTCGAAGCCATTTAACATAAATGCCAAATAATGGACAATCTTTGACACGATCTCTCAAAATATTGAAGTACTCACTCGATACGCACAGTCAAAATGTGCAGCTACTGCCCCTAACATTATCGCTGCATTTAACTTTGAATGAAATGGACACGGGGGTCGGACGGACCCAAAAACGTGTCAATATTGTGAACAATGTTTTCGTTACCATTGTGGCCGGTAAAGATAAATTGTTATTGCCGTCCTCGAAGTGATTATTGTTACAATTCGTTAGATTCATTAGTTTGAAAGCTTTGCATGGATATACCCGCAAATCGAGTTTGTTGTTTGAACTTGCCTGTTTGAAGGTTTTGGTTGAGAAGAAAGGATACATTGGGTTAAATAGGCACACTAAATCTAGATATGTTATATTCCTATGCCACTGTTTCAATTGCAATGGATTGTAATTTTTACTTAAATGGAACAGGCCTCTGCAAATAATTTGACTGCAGAAATTATTCATGTACAAAGATTCTTACTTTGTAGATATAATTATTCAAATATTGGTCTATTGGTTTTATTTGTTTATTAATCTTGACTGCCTCGATGGTCTAGCGGTTAACACGTTTGACTACCGAAACAGCGGTCGTGGGTTTGATTCCGCCTGGAGGCCGCCGTACTTGATTTGTACAAAATAATGGCCTCGGTCTGGGTGTTTTTCCATATTTGTGATGTCCTTTCCTGGTTCCACAGGACAACCTAGTTCCACTAAAAACAATCCAATATGGAAGTTATTATAATTATTACCAAGCAGTTTTCTTAGCATATGTTTTTACCATATCTTTCGAAGTTTATACTGAAATTTAAACTAAACCCCAGTCTTAAATCGGGTGACAGAGTCCTGATAAACAGATTTTGTTCATTTTGTTATTTTAAGTATCTTTTTTTCTTATCACAATTTGTGAACACGTATTGATTTTAAGTATGTAAATTTCGAAATTGTCTCGAAATTCTTGAAAATAAGTATGGTTTTCAATTTTTATTTTCTTCTTAGCGTGTCGATGGCAAACAAGTTTTATTAAAGGCTTTATTAAACAGTTGCGGCCCAGAACTTCGTAACGCTTACTACGTTATCAATTGCAATCATTAGGTCCTCCTGAGTAATTTTTATTTTTCAATATCAGGACTGAGGAGATTAAGAGTTTCCAAACGAGGCTGATCCACACTCCGTATCCCATAACATGAGTTCAAAACAGTCCCATAAAACCGCATCGGGAGCATCATTTACCCGTCACCGCCTATCGAATATTACACAAACTATGCATCCATTGTGTCCCGCGTACTCACGGCATTGTGACAGAAGCATCTGTTGCTACCGATGACAAATATCCCGCGAGGTCAGGCCGACCCGCCTTGTTCGGTTTAGTGTTAGAAACAGCTGGCTGAAGTGTCGATCGTGGACGATAAGGTTCTGAGGGCTTTAGATTTAGTTGGCGATATCAATTGTTCGGGCTTGATTGTTGATTGATGAATCGTTTTTGATAACTTATGTATATATTTATGTAGTAAATTAGTATATATTTGTATAAGCAGGTAGTTTATTTTCTCTCTGAGAGAAGGCATGTGTCCTGCATTGGGACGTATAAGCTGCAAAAAAAAGCAGGCAGAGATTTTATTTCTGTTAGTTTGCTAATGTAGTACACGTTCTGCAGCCAAAGTGGCATATGACAAAACTTTAAAGTATCAATAGCCCGTATTTAGGGAATTAATTTGTAGTCTATAATTAATTACATAGATATGTTTATATGTTATATACACCTCAATAAGCAGCCTATGCAATTTTTTTACAAAAAAAAACAACGCTTGAAACTGAAAACCATTTCTTCAGTAGCGATAAATTAAGCTAATTCCAATAAGCTAACGTTTAAAATCCTCAATTTTTTATTTTTTATTTCACAAAAATCTTATTTTATTATCAATGAGCCCTGCACTAGGACACCCTGTATCGCAGGGGCTCGGCTTCGCTGCACAGTGTTACGTTCATTAGTTGATACTCAGTTGCTATTCAAATTAAATGACAAAAGAATTATCTACTCTAATCTAAGCATGCAAATTAACAGATATTGAAGACAAATCATCATCATCATCATCAGCCTAAGCTTGTCCACTGCTGGACATAGGCCTCTCCTATTGCACACCACTGAGCACGGTCCTCGGCTACTCTCATCCAGCTCTTGCCAGCCGTGTTTACTTTACTTCTGTCTAATATAATCAAACCGAGTCTGAGGACGTCCTACACAAAACATATAATCGTAATAAAATACGTTTTAAGCCAAACTGAATATTTATTATAGTTATTAAATTATTGAAATAAATTGAAATTAAGTAGTAATGCTAAAACATGCCTGATTTATTTCTATTCATTTTATTTCAAATATGACTATTTATAGATTTCTAACATTATTAATGTGTGCGTGTGTGTGTATGTTTGTAAGTAGTAGAGTATATGTATACGAATGGGGGTGCCTCTATAAGTACGAATTTAGTAATAAATAAAAAGAGGAAGGGTAGAATTGTGGTTACTGGCATTACTTATGTATTAATAGTAGAGAATCCGTATCATCATATTTTTTTCTTTATTAATAAAATGGTTACATACACAAACAGTTTACTGTGGTCCCCACGCTAGGTCTAGCCTGTGTTGTGGAACCCTTTCAGAAATAGAAGCCACTTGTTGACGACGTGCTTAGCTTCTTGGTGAGAGCTTTCTTTCATGTTGCAGTGGGCGAGTACTCGATTGAAGACATGCGGGAAAGAGAAGTTTCGGAAGCTTCGGAATATTTATAGCGCAATCTTGTAATTTGAGGCATGTGATTACATCCGTGTGGCGCCGAATTAAGAATAACGCCACTCCATTTCCCTCCGTGGATGTCGTAGAAGGCGACTAAGGATATACATTACCAGAAGATGGGCAGCAGCGTCTTCCTGAGATTCCAACCGCATACTGCGATCGCCAACCCGCCTGCCAAGCGTGGCGATTATGGCAAAACCCTTCGTGGTTAGGAAAACTAGAGATAGTAGGGAGGCCTATGTCCTGCAGTGGGCGTTAAATGGCTGATGATGTTACATCAGATACTTAGGTTTCGTTATAGTGAAAATACTTTACATTGTACATTGTTGAACACATAAAAGACATACAGAAAACACAAAAAGTACAAAATAAAAAGTGTACATGGCGAGCTTATTTCAGTAGAAATCTCTCCCTGCCAACGAAACTAGCTCATTAAATAGGGCGTGCCCGGGGAGAAACTCATTGTTCTCAAATGTAAAAACTCATTCCACATGGAACATCACTTCTCCTAGTCCCAAACTAGATATAATGAATCATCATCATCAACCCATTATGTCCCCACCGAGGGGCACGGGTCTCTTCCCTGAGGAAGGTATAGGCCATACTCCACCACGGGGGCCAAGTCCGGATTGGTGGAGGCTTGTAGACTAGTGGCTCGTCTACTGTCAGAAGTTGTCAAGCCGCCCTAAGGCCTCTGACTTGGCTTAACGACTGCCATCTATCGACGGCAGCCGGCACCAACAGCTTAACGTGCCTTGCGAAGCACGCAACCGCTCGGAAAAATGCCACTAGCGTTAGGCATAGACGGCGACCCATCCATGCACTGAACGCGCCCTGTGTTGCTTAACCTTCGTGATCGTTTAAGATCACTCAGGCAGCCGGGGCTACGAGCGATTCAATGGAACATCACTTCTCCTAGTCCCAAACTAGATATAATAAATAGCATAATTTTATATTTGTGTAATTTTAATAAAATGCAAAAGGAACGCCAAACCGATATTATTAAGCACGCAACATTATAGCTGACAACGAAAACTCGGCGTGCTATGTTTTGCCCATACACTAACGAACTTGCATTGTTAAGCAAAAAGCGCTGTTATATGGATCTACGTAAAATCGAACTCGAGGGGATGGCGCAAGTTGCAGTATGCTAAATAATCTTTAATAGATGTTCTTGCTTCTCTGCCCTTTATATGGAGAAATAATTACGTTAACAGACTGAGGCCATTTGTACAAATAAAGTATTACGGCCTCGAGTGGGACTCGAACCCACGGCCTTGGGACGGATAGTATGGGTTTTGCTAGTCAAGCGTGTTAACCACTAGATAAACGAGAGAGTGTAAAAAGAGTCTAGTTGCATAGTCAAATAAATATATAACTTGACACATACATTTTAAGTGTATTTTTTGGATTTACATTATTGGCTCGCTGTTTTGCAGCACTAGTCAGTGAAATAAAAAAAAAACGTAAATAATAATAACAAAAACAATATAAAATAAAAATATAAAAAATATAACTTTTATTTTACGGTAGATCTGGATCGTTTATGCTGCTAATGATTTTAAGATCGGCTATAATAAATAAAAATATGCGTGTTCGAATTTAATATTGATTTATTCGTGTTTACTTTCATCATCATCATCATCATCAGCCTATGATTGTCCACTGCTGGACATAGGCCTCTCCTATTGCACGCCACTGAGCACGGTCCTCGGCTACTCTCATCCAGCTCTTGCCAGCCGTGTTTACTTTACTTCTGTCTAATATAATCAAACTGCTGGAGATCTGCCATATTATAAGTTATTGGCCATAAGCTTGTTTTGACTTTTGTTACTTTGACTTTTATTGTACCTATCAGAGACGTTAATTACCACTTTTTCCAGTGTTTACGCTATGGTCTACTGTACTACGCTGCCCAATTGCACAAACTGTGTAATCCAAATAAATCAATAATAATAACACTTCTTCTTTATATGGTACCACCTCCTACTGGAGGTCTTCTGCCAATGCGGCTACTTCGTCCTGAAGAGTTCTATATTTCTGGCGTTTACCTACTCTGCAATATTTCGGAGCTATGATATTTTTCTCCTGCGAGATGTTCTTCGTCCCTGAAAAATGCCTTGCAGAATTAGTTGCAGCAAATTAAACTATACTTTTACTGCGACAATAGGATAATAAGGATAGAGAGAGAGAGAGAGTTTGGGCTTAATCAGCACGATTGCCTACCACGGATTGGCAATTTTATTTTTTCTGTAGTTCTGTGCCTTACACTGGGACGTATATAAGCAAAATTTTAGTTAATATAACAACATTCTTTATAGTAAACCGACAAAAACAAACACAACTAATAATTTATTTATTTTATTTAGAACACAAAACTGGTTACAGACACATTTACCAAATTTTACATACATTACAGATCAGACCTGGCCTATGACCCTAAACTTGTGTACCTAGCACGCATTTAGACTACTTGTAATTTTAACCTTAACTTTACCCTTAAACACTTTATTGGTACACAAAACGCTGCCGCTCATCGCGCCGCTAGTCCTTCGCGCCGCCGGCACAGATTCAAAACAGAATCGAACGCACATCCAACAATAGGCCGTCCTCAATACAAAATTGACAATAGGCGGCGCGGCGACGTCGGATTTATTGCACACTGTTTTGTGGCAAAATACTCGCGAATGCACTGTGACTAAACTGTTGAAAAACGGTCCGCTCGGCGTGTGAGCCCGTACGGAGTGCTGGGTCGGTAGTAATCGTTGTTTATTGGCCGGAGTGTAGGTTAGGTTAGCGTGGTTGTTACGAGCTCTTGCGCTCAGACTGACTTACTGCTTTTGTGCAAGGGGTAATAATAGGGTTCTAACCCCCGGGTTTTTGTACTCTAACAATGTGTTAATCTACTGTTAATAGCTGACATTTGTTTTTTTTGTATGCACATTGATCAACTGACAGGCTGTTAATAGTGGATCAACATATTGTTAGTGTACGAGAAACAGGGGGTAAAAATAATATTTTAGGGATTTTAACATTGAAACTTTCGTCAGCGCTAATTTATTTTCGAGGTTCTTCTCATCAACATAAGTCTGATACGCCGAAGTTCAAACCTACGACCTTCTGAATACGAGGCAAGCTTTGTACCAACCACGCTACCATCTCTCCTGGCAAACGGAAGCTAAAACCCCCAATCCGTATGCGCATTACGTCACCAAGTGTAGCATTTTAATAAGCAGGCCGTGTCGAGCCTATTGTCTCGAGTGTCGCGCCCACAACGGCTCCAGATAAATTATTAATGCCGCATTTATAAGCCGTCCATTGAGCAGATAGAGCGGTAGATAAGACAATAGGAGGCTGGTAAATAGACCGCTCATTTGACAGTTGGGAAGAGCGATCGCTTGCAATGATCCATCGTGACGTTGGCGCTGTAGTAGGCGCTTTTAGTCTACGAACAAAAAAACACATAGAAGTATTTCATCCTACAAAATTCACTTTGTAAAATTTAATGCCTACAAAAACAGCCCCAGTACTTTCGATTAGTCAATACCAATTAAACGAGCGCAAGATGTGCTGTAAATTAAATCACTCTGTTCATTATGTGCGCCATGCGTGACGACGTGAACGTTGATTGGGCGATAGTAAATGCCAGCGTAACTTATGATATCTAACCATTGACTTCATGATGTATAAGCCGTCGAAATATCTAAGTATATCTCGCAAGATAGCGGTTTGAAGGTAGTAGGTGCATAGATACTTTGAAGGGTAATACTGAACTTGCTCCGATCGGCGACACAACTGACAAGCCCCGCCTGCCTTCCCACAATTGAACGTGGGGTCATATTTTAGCACTAATTAGACATCTATGTTTCTAACTATCACTGCTTTTAGTATAATGTGGGTAACTGTGCCCGACGCCCGAGGCACATACATAAAATTATCCCTGTGTTCCGGAGGGGTTGGTAGGGTTCAGGGTCTGCTACTTGCCGCGATCCAGACAAATGTCTTTTGCTCCGTAAACGTTAATTGGGTATTTGACAAAATATCAAATGAGTTACTTTTAGAACGGAATTTTGTATGAAAATACTGGCTTATGACGTCACATTTCAGAGCACTCTTTTTAAAACCGAGATTAAACACTATTTAAAAATTGTAATAACTAGTAATTGACTAAAATAGATACAATTTCCGAGATATTTTGTAATTTTTGTTTTAATCGAGCATATGAAATAATTTATTGTTGATCGTGTCAAATACCATATTAGTCAATGTAAGCTTCTTAAATTGATTTTTAGGGTTCCCTGCCCAAGGTTAGGGGACCCTATTGCTAAGACTCAGCTGTCTGTCCGTCCATCTGTCACCAGGCTGTACCTCATGAACCGTGATAGTTAGACAGTTAAAATTTTCACCCATGATGTATTTCTATTGCCGCTATAACAATAAATATTGGAAACCGTATAAAATAAATATTTAAGGGGGGCTCTTACAACAAACGTGATTTTTTGACACTTGAAATATTCAAATGTTGTATAGATAGTGGAACGGAACCCTTCGTGTGCGAGTCCAACTTACACTTGGCCGGTTTTTAGAAAAAGCCTCAGTCTAGGTACAAATCCATATTTGTGATGTCCTTGCCTGGTTACCAAAGCACAGAGTAGGTATACCAGTTTGAGAGCAGAACAAATGATTGTGTTGTGTTGAAGTTAATATTACTACTAAAACAGGCTTTACATTAAATAATTATTTGCTGGTGTGTACAATAAAGTGTTCTAATCTAATCTAATCTAACCGTCAATCAGTTGGATAGTCTATGTCTTGACAGATTCAGTAAGCACAATTCGCTACATATGCATGTAGAGTAGTTAGAGTTAGTCACCACACGACACAATAACAATGGTTCCCTAGCTTCACCGAATAATGACATAGGATGCCACAGAAGTTCTAGATTACTATTATTACTCGTAAGCAGCCCTGTGCCCTGCAGTGGGACTGATATCGTAAGCAGTCTATATGCGTCCAACTGTAGGGCACAGGCCTTCTCTCAAGGAGAGCGTATGGGCTTAATCACCACGCATGCCCACCGCGGATTAGCGATTTCAACGAAAACATCGTGAGGAAACCTGAGTCTCTGAGCTATTCACATACCTCAGTGCGATAATATAAATATTTAAAACAATTATAAGCTTACAGTTTTATTTCTTGGAATGTTTCGTTCGCAATATAGCATTATTTCAAGGACACCTTGTATATTGTTTGACTTGCTGTCGGTTGTGCCATGTACGGTCGATGGCCAACATATAAAGGTTGACCACCTTTACATTTTCGTTGCAAAGTCGCCCGTAACGTAACTGAGTAGAGTGTGCGCGTGTAAAGGTCTATGTACTGTTGACTGTACTTACTGGCAGTCTGGAGGAAGGAAGAAAGAGTTTTCTGCATCTCCTTATTTTGTCGTACATTGCTGTCTTTGCATCAGTATCGACTCGCAAATCACCTATTAGCATAATTCGATACGATTAATGGCCGTCGCGAAGTGTTGGTGGAGGACTATAATAATGGATGTTAGTCTATAGTGTCAAATGCTACTTTGAGGCCTATCAAAAATAGTTTTCCAATTAAGCCCACTTAAGCTCAAGATAAGATAATTAAGCCCACTAAGGCAGAGTTGCAAGGAGAGTCGCAGAGAGCAAGGAGATCTCGCAACGTGAAGACACCTCAGTGTCTGACACACCCAATCCACCAATCCGCGGTGGGCACACGTGGTAAGCCCACACTCTCTCTCTGAGAGAAGGCCTGTGCCCTACAGTTGGACGTATATAGGTTACCTAAAAAAAGCAGAGTTGCACCGATACATTAAATGTGCCTTAAGAAGCATTTAAATAAAAGTGTTTACACAAAATTTAATTTCAGTGGCAATTTAAGTAACATTTGAGAAATGCAAGTGGTCAAGTCGGCCTAAGTGATAGTTTAGTCATTGAGGGGCGTCTATAAATTACGTGAGCTGAAAATGGGGACAAAGTTCCACCAAAATCTCACGAAACTCATTTAATTGTCAACGAAAATCGCACGTCAACTATTTAATTCGTGAAATGTAGTAAAATTCTGTAATATTTTGTATGTTTCATTGTTTTAACAATGTTTAAAAGATAAACCTCCCGCGAGGAGCAGGGGGGTTGCATAAAATCTGGTCAATAAATTACAATCCAGGACTGAATTCCACCAAGCAATAATAATCCAGAGAACATTTCTTCTCCATTCCAAACAAGACACCGAATTCCTGAACAATTTACGAGTTGAGCTACTAACAAATCATCTCTTTTGTAGGACGCATTCAAATACCAAAACATCTTCTATGAATTTATCGAGACCTTTGAGAAGCGTTGAAGTGTTAAGATTTATGTCACACTTTACCTCCAAAATATTTTAGGCCTGCATTTGTGGGTTAAGTGCGCTGACAATGCAACTGTTAAAAGTTTAATTCATATCCTGCTCCCGTTTTAAAGAGGGGCATGCATCGATAGGGTCGATAATATAGTGCGTTTATAATAGAAAGTGTATTAAACAGTAGTCCCTTTGTCATTCTAGGCGTGAAAATTGAGTCAGCGTTTAGTTACGCATTATTAAGTGTAATTCATAGGCAACCTTCATGTAACGTTTACCGCTCTTGTTGATATGGACGATCTTCGATAAGGGCATTTGGAAACACCCTAGAATCGAGGCAGCTGTCTTTCTAAATGATCTACGACTCTTGCCCCTGGTTTCTCGTACACTTACAAGCTGTTAACAGCTGTCAGTGGTTTTTTTTGTATGCACTTTGGTCAATTGACAGCTGTTAACAGTAGATTAACAGCGTGTTAGTGTACGAGAAACCGGGGGTTATTATTTTTCACTAAATTTGGGATTGCTACTGTTTTATTTATTTATTTATTTATTGAGTTTTAGGAAAACCATCGACTAAAAATAACATGATAAAAAGGTATAGTACCATATAGTTAATTTTACTAGTTTTTAGGAGTGATGTTGCTATACATATTTAATGGTAATTAGTAGAGCTGTCGACTATATTAATTACTGTTTACTCTTCAATTTAGGAGATTTTCTGCAAAAACGTTGTTACAATATGTTTTTTCAGCCTTAACATATTTTTTGTTCCAAAATTTACTACAGCGTAATTGAGTTAGTTACATGCTCATAAAGATGAAGTTTGTCGGCAACTCTACCTACAATTTTAATTAGAAACATCAGAAATAAAGAGCTGACATGGTGTTGGCTCCAGGAAAGTAGTGGCTGAGACTAACCAAAACAGAACGTCTTGCCGTAAGAGACAAGAGGCCTATGCGTATGTTTGCTTGTCAGTTGGGTCTGTTTTTGGACTAGTTAGAGACACAGACAGAAGATTTACAGCTAAGCCAAGTTATTAACTTAGTAAATTCGTCATTACCATAACACCACTAGTGCAGTGAATCAAAGCAAGCTCACGTTGAGTGCGCCGAGGCTCGCGTGGGAGTCCCGCGCCTGCGCCTGATATTCTAATATTAATATCGCTCTCTCACGTATTTGCATTATGGAGGTAAGAAGCTTAAACGATTAATAATATGGCTGCTTCGTTGGGTTAGAGGTACGTCCGATTACCATCCCGGAGGACGTGGGTCCGATTCCCACTGCCGCCGTGCATTTGTACCACAAAATTAAATGGCCTCAGTCTGTGTGTATTTCCATGTTTGTAATGTCTTTGCCTGGTTACCGTAGCACAGGGATCAGGACAACTGATTGTGTTGTGTGGAAGTTGTTTATTTATTTTACTAGCTGACTCGGCAAACGTTGTTTTGCCGTATTAATTTTTGCCGTATAACCTATTCTCAGACCTATCAAATATACACAGAAAATTCCATAAGAACCGGTGAAGCCGTTTCGGAGGAGTTCAATTCACATTGTGACAAGAGATTTTATAGTATATTAAATTGAATTAAACGTGTATGTGATGAGTCTTCCCATTGCTATTAGGCTCGTTAAGTACTGTAACGATTCTTCTTTATAGAAGCTGGCTGGCAGAGCCTTCTCGTCTTATTTTGAATATTTTGAAGGGAATCGTTACGTTTTGTTTTAGATGTCAGTCGATCCCGAGCTAGGCTAGGGCATCGATGAAAAAGACTATAATAAAAATAGATATTTTCCCTTAATTCGCGTTTTTAATAAGTAGAGATATTACAGTACCTACACGCCCGTTAAATACGAGATTTTTATATTTTAGGTTTAAGTTGAACTAATTTGATCACAGTGATTTTTATGCAGCCTACTAGATTTTCACGGTGATTATAATTTTTAAAAACTCGATTCCCAATCAATACTCCTAAAATGCAGTTAAAATAGTCTTTCCCTTTACCACAGCCTATTTAAACTGTATTTGAGGAGTGTTTGAAGGAATCGGGTTTTCTTAATAAAAAATACTGTTAGACTAAGTTTTCAATTAAATAAAGTTCACGTGACATGCTTTTCTCGCCCTAGGAAGGTAAATTGGTGTGCTCATAGACTTGAAACAGCAATAACAACTCTCTATCGGTGGTTTTCTGAAAGAAATTGCTAGAAGAAATATGGCCGCCAATTGTACTGTTTAAACAAACATCATACCAGTCATAAACTCACGCCTATGTCTCGGAGGGGTAGACAGAGACCAGGGCTTGCCACTTGCCACGATCCTGATTCTCTACGATTCTCCACGATTCTCTTTCGCTCCATCAATATTCATTAGTCGTTGCACGCCGGTTTCGGGCACTTCTAGTAATATATCTTTGCAAATATTTCATGTTTGTTTTTCCTGACAATTTATATCTATCTTATAACTAACAAATAGGGGATATATAAGCAAAGGGCATCTTGCCCTTTGCTAATACATCCCCTATTTGTTAGTTAAAAGGAAACCACGAAGGAGGCCTATGTGCTGCAGTGGGCGTCAAATGGCTACCCGAAACCATGCAACGACCAATGTATGTTGAGGAAGCGAAAGTGATCTGTCAGGATCGTGGCAAGGGGCAGTCCCTGGTCTCTGCCTACCCCTCTGGGATACAGGCGTGAGTTTATGTATGTATATATGTATGTGTAACTGAAAATATCCATTTAACCGTAAATGCGCTTCCCACCTCCTTGGTCCTGACCTTGGTTCAGCGTGATTTACTTGACTCGACTCTATTAGTGCGAGGCTTTTCGGTGACTAACACAGCTGGCTTGACGCCTGGGATATCTGCTCCATGTAGAAATAGAGTAAGAATCATAACAATGTAGCCTGTATACGAGTACACCTCACTATAAGGAAAAGGCCTGCTCTCAGAGAGAGAGTATGGGATGGGACCAACAAGGACGCTTAGGTTTCCTCAGGATGTTTGCCTTAGTTAGCGAGTGGTATTGGTACTACCAAGTCATAAATGAAATGACATTATGTATAGAATACTTATCTAGTCTTAGTCTTACTTATCTTATATATAAATATGAATTACTGTTCGTTAGTCTCACTAAAACTCGAGAACGGCTGGGCCGATTTGGCTAATTGTTGTTTTTATATATTTGTGGAAGTCCAGGGAAGGTTTAAACGGTGAGAAGAAGAAAAACGGTTGACGTCGGTGATACGAAGTTCACGGGGTCATCTTCAAAATACACATCAAAATTACCACGCGAACGAAGTCGCGGGCAACAGCTAGTAACGTTATAAATGTGAGAGTTTGTGAAGGTGTTTGGATGTTTGTTACTCAATCACGCAAAAACGGCTTAACGGTTTAAGATGAAATTTGGTATGGAGATAGTTTGAGTCCCGGGAAAGGACATAAGATACTTTTCATTCCGGAAATTACTCATTCCATGCGGACGAAGTCGCGGGCAAAAGCTAGTATAGAATATATATTACCAGGTGACTTGGCAAACGTTGTTTAGGCATATCAATTAGCCTACGACCTATTCTCAGACCTACCTATTCTCAGTGAAGTCTCAGTTTCGGAGGAGTTAGATTACAAACAAGAAAAAAGAAGGACAACTGTGGCACGAGATTTTATATATTAGATAGAATTAATCATGTATGTAATAATGAATCTTCCCATTGCTATTAGGCCCGTTAAATATAATACTAAGAGTAAGCATAGCGAATAGACAAAAGTTACTATGAATGTAAGAGTATATAAATAGGCTATTTTGACAGTGTTAATTTTTTTTATCAATTATTATATATATTCGTATAAATTATGAGTTTTAAAACCGATTTAAGGCATTTTAACAAAAAAAAATATGGATTATTTATCCAAAAAACCAGGATAAATCCTGATAATTTTATATCGGCAGCCATTTCACCGAAAACGGCCTGCATTGGCCGAATCTATGATGACGTCACAGGTCAGTATTGTCAAGCTAAGAATTCCATAAATTCTCAGATTTTTCAAGCAACCTACAGCAGTACACCTATTTGATTTTCCGCGCCCTAGTATTCAAAAGTTCCAACTCTGGGGGCTCACACAAGATGGCGTTACAGTCAACTTTAGTACCCCTCTTTTTCTATGTAGGCGACATTCTTCCTAGTAGCATTGTTCTGTGGGGTTGACGTTTGTTTCCTTACTGACCAGTGACGTCACTGATTCCTGTGCGACGCCATATTGCCCAAGATAGCGTTTCGGCGGCTTATTTTAAAATTTTATTTTTCCCTTTTTGAAGAAATACGTGAAAGAATTTAAAATTTGCACTTTCTGAGCACTCAATGAATACCAACAACAAATCTGAGATGGTTTTCAGAAACCTGCCTCAAATTGCCTATTTGGATGTTTTTCACGCAATAACCTCTAAACAGATTTATAGTAAATTTGGCATACAGCAATGGTAACGCGGTCGGTAAAACGATGATCTTACATTCAAGAGGTCGTGGGTTTGAACTGCGGCATGAACCAATGACTTCATTTCCTAAGTTACGTAAGTATATTTTTTAATATGTAGAAGCCACTCGCAGAAAGAAGGGTGGGATATATATAGGCTGCCATGCCCTACTACCGTTTATTTCCTTTTCGGGTACGGAACTTAAAACATGTTACATGCTTTACCAGTGTATTAGAGCCTACATGGTAAACGTGTGGTAAGGCAGAATAAAGAGACGGTGTGATGGTAGCAGAGCGGTAGGATGCCAGCTTCTCATTCGGGAGGTCGTGGGTTCGAATCCCGGCAAGTACCAATGACTTTGTTTTCTAAGTTACGTACATTTGTGAAGTTATAGTAGCAATACCACTCGCTACACGGAAAACATCGTGAGGAAACCCGAATATCTGAGGTGTTCACATGCCTCGGCGCTTGAGATTGCCAATCCGCGGTGGGCGCGCGTGGTGATTAAGCCCATACTCCCTCTCTGATAGAGGGCCTGTGCCCTACAGTGGGACGTATATAGGCCGAATACAAGACAGCATAAAATATCGATAACTTTCTCGTCTGCCAGTCTTGCCACACGACCAGTCAATCGGAGAATCGTTTGTGCCATAATTGATCGAGAACTATTTATAAGTAGACTGTTGTTCTGATTGTTTCGCACCGAATCGAATCATCCTAATCGAGAGGTGAAGCGGTTGATTTATCGATTCTACTCGAGGTGATTTATGTGTTAAACTGGACCGAATGATCACTTATGTTGTTGCGTGCACTATTATTGTACGTATTGTGGTGGCCAACTAACTACAAACGAATGTGTCCGGAATATTAGTGTAAGAGAGCAGATTTACCAGATGTGTGAGACATTTCACGTAGTCGGTGGTTGTTACATCATCCTAGCTTTCCTGGATTCCGAAGAAGCTAGAATGATGTACAAACATGGTTTATTTTGTATTGCGTGCTAGATTACCGACAAATTGATAATAATGAGGGTGACATGGTCACTTGTGTACCAAACCTTTTTAAATAAATAAAGATTAAAAAAAACTACATAAGGTTGTCGATGCACAAAATATGTATGCCACTAAAATCTGAAACTAAAAGATGAATATCCACTGCCTCGATGGTCTAGCTGTGACATGTTTGACTGCCATGCCACAGTTTGTGGGTTCGAATCCCGCTGGAAGGCGTTGTAATTTTTTATTTAATTAATTTATTTATAATAATAGGTACATGTTTCTCGAAATAAAATCATTCGCTAAACTGCGTGGCAGTTTGTTGGCGAATTATTGCGCACTTCTTTTCTTATGTTACTTCTATGTTTGACTACCCCCCTGCAGGGCGCATTTGAAGTTGAACCACCACTTTTTTCTTCGTATTTATTTCCCAGCTAGGACAGTTACTGAGGGTTTAAAAACTTTACGAAACATTTTTTTACACGTGGTCAAAATTGGAAGTCGCGTTTAAGTTCAATTTATGATGCAAAGAACTGCTATACTTAGCCGTAACTACCTTTACAATAAATTGCCCTACCATAGCCTAATAACGTGTTTTAACCATATTATTCAGTGTACGGAACCCTTGGAGGCTTTCATCGCGGTATAAATCGTGGCAAATTGATCTCACCTCGTAAATTCATTGATTAGAGTTCGGTCAAAATTCAAAACGTCTAGATTGATGTTATTAAGCCTTTTATGTTACGTTTAAAGTTGCATTAAGATTTTTTGTGCCGTGTACCGACCTGTAATTTCGCACTCGTTTGGACGGGATACGTGAGGTCACGGGTTCGCGGCTCGGATGATACTTTTTTTATTACTTTCCATTTATGAACAAGCGCCTCGATGAAGGTCGCTAGAAAAATCTAATTTAATTTTTATGAACGTCTCAGTGGACAAATTACAGACTTTGAAGATATTTGTGACTGTTTGCAAAAACAATTTCATCCTTCCTATTGTCGCAGTCTTTACTAGCTGTTGTCCGCGAGTTTGTTTGCATGGTAATTTTGATGTGTACTTTTCCTGGGAAAAAATAGCCTATGTGCTAATTCAGACTATAATCTATCTCTGGACAAAATTTCATCCGAATCCGTTCAGCCGTTTTTTAATATTATAAACACGACAGTTTGTATGTATGGATGGATGTTTGTTACTCTTTCACGCAAAAACGGCTGAACGGATCCGGATGAAATTTTACACAGAGATAGATTTTAGTCTGAATTAGCACATCGGCTATTTTTTATCCCGGAAAAGTACACATCAAAATTACCACGCGAACGAAGTCGCGGGCAAAAGCTAGTGTACAATAAAACCTGAGTGTCTGAGCTATTCACATACCCCAGCGCTTGAAATCGCCAATCCGTGGTGGGCACGCGTGGTGATTAAGCACATACTCTCTCCCTGAGAGAAGGCCTGTGCCCTACAGTGGGACGTATGTATATAGGCTGCTTATGTTATATTATTTATACAATAAAAAGGGGATGGGACTGTGTCGGCTTACGCGGCCGTTTGTTTAACGTGAAACGTCTACACCCTAATTAAGCGTTATTTTTTAGGTCAAACTGCGCAATGTGTTATGCAGGACTGACGCCATCTAGCGGCACGAGTTAAGAGGATCTTAGTAATGGCAAAATTGCTCTTCTTAATGATATATAAATGAATTGCACACGACACGTAGTTACAGAGTAATAGCCCTCACCGAGGCGACATGTTTTCGTTTTATACGGTTTTAGCAAGTGAGCTAAAAATGGACGCTCACTTATAGACGTTTCACGTTAAGCCAACGGCCGTGTAATTCGACACAGACCCACATAAACGAGCCGTTTTTTTATATTTCTATTGTTTTGTTATGCCAACGCTACTTCCCTTACTAGACTGAATTGATAACGCAGCAAGGCTCATAAAATCATCACGATCGAGGCGTTTCTAATTTTTTTTTAAAACAAATCAAAACAATCGATATATGAAAAAAAAAGTGGTAATGTGTATTTCCGTAATATTTCATAAATTAGATCCTTATTAAATGCTATTAGACCGACGAAAATATAATACCAACATTTATGATACCAACAAGATACATCACAGAAACAAAATAAGCACATAAGTAACATAATAAGCAAATAAGTAACATAATATGCACCACAACAGAAAGAAAACTAAATACACAACAGACAAAACGAATAAATAAAACAGGACCATAGATGTAGCCTGTGGTATATTTAAGTTGCCACAAAAGGCAGCTGACTCAGCGTTGTGCTGAGGAAGTGATCCCTCAGCGCTGATTTTCAGTCAGTGCCTACGTTAACCTATAATTGTCCTACGGATGCGTGCCGTGGTGCAGTTAAAAGAATTAAATCAAATGCAATAACATACATACAATAAATAAAAAAATATCGTCATAAAATACTTACATATTATATTATGAGACATATATTGTTTGACGCTATATATGCTGCTTATCTAGGTATAAATTTATTTCACCTAACTACCTGACCTCTAAATCAGCATCAGCCAGTAACTTAACACCTCCTAATTCGGGATAACACGCCCGAAACTCCAATAACTAAGTATCTTATCTGCTCTACTAGAGATTTTAAATATGGGGCTTATGAATTGTATCTTTAGAACTTACTGCCCCACAATAAAGTTAAATTTTGTTTAAGTACAGTGTGTTGTCAGACTTTTGTAATGTACTCTATTGTCATTCATTAAGTTAAGCCACTATTTGGAGCAGTGTCATGCTATCAGAGTGAAATATTGAATCACATTAGACCTTATTAGCACACAGGCCTAGTGGGCGGGTGGTTGGGGTAAATTAGACGAACGAACGATTGGATATAGAATATATTGTCAGTTAAGCAAGAAAGTAGGATTAATGCAGTAGAAATGAGGTCGTTGAGAAGTCTGGTGTTACTTAGAATGTCAGGATACGCAATAGTCTGATTAGAGAACGTTGTGGACTAAAAGAGGATGTAGTGACTAGAATTGAGAAAGGAATATTGGCTTGGACATGTGGAGAGGATGAAGGAAGAAAGATTGACGAAACAAATATAATCGAGTGAATGTGGGTTGAACGGCCGGTAAGGGACGTGCCAGACTTCGCCCAAATAAACGATGTATTAGCAAAGGGCAAGATAAAAAGTACCCGAAACCGGCGTGCGTGCACGCAACGACTAATGAATGTTGAAGAAGTGAAAGTGATCTGTCAGGTTAGTGGCAAGTGGCAGTCCCTGGTCGCTGCCTACCCCCCACACACACACACTTTACTCGTAGCAGTCACACTTAATAAATCTTTGTATTTTTATTTTTGTTAAGTAAATGTTTTTAAGATTTGTTTTTGAATGTTACCTAGTCTTAGACATTTTTTTCCTGAGAACTTATACTTTTTACAGCGTTTAGTTGTAGCGTTACCGAACCTATCAACAATTACTTTACTAAGTTTAATAATGTCTCTGCGATACAGAATTAAAGTCTAGTGCAGATACTGCAAGTATTGTAACTATGCCTCTTTGGTAAGTAAAAAATCTTTAATTTTTACTCTTAATCTTTAGTTTGACTACATTGACTATTATTATTCATTAATACACTAGCAGCTTTAAACTGATGCGTGTATAATATCACATTCGTGCACTTGTTAAACAGATACAGTTTATATAAAAAATGTTTATCACAGACTTGATAAAGATTTTTTATCAAGTCTGTCTTCATTGTCCGTATTGTCTTATATGGAGTTTTATTTATACAGGGCGTCCCAAAATTATGGGCCATGAAGGGAAAGTACCTTAAATATCGTAGATAGGGTATTTTGCTCAAAAAAGACTATGTTATTTTTAAAAGTTAGTAATTCTGCATTCAATGATTTTCTAAAAATTACTTTCCTCGTCTGGGAATCGAACCGACTTAAATGTAAAAAAAACACCCCTAATTTTATGATGCCAATCGAAAGAATGTCCAAAAACTAATTACTTCAATCAATCAATCATTCATGGTCGCCACCACAGTCGTTCATGGCTCAACATAGGCCTCCTCCAAGGCACGGTACTTCCTTCTATCCTCGGCCATCGTCATCCAGCTGCTGCGAGCAATCTGACTCAGATCGTCGCTCCAGCGAGCTGGTGGGCGGCTTACGCTGCGTTTGTCACTTCATCGTTGCAGCCTGAGCACCCAAGTGATGTAAATTACTTGCGCCAGATGTCGCTGCCTGTACGGTTCAAGTACCGTCATGGGTGGAATTTTTAGCCCGTAAATAGGTTTTTAAAATGGTCCTCAGGACGGATTAGTGCAACAAAAAAAAAGAATATAATATTCTTTATTGTTCCTCAGAGCACATGACAAAAAAATTTGCGGCCCTATTGCTAAAAGCAATTTTTATAAAACGAACAAATTAGTTACGTGCGTGTTACTACTTTATTGCGCTTTGTAATTTTTATAAAAAAAATGTTTTTAAAACTTCTTTAATTTTTGGCCAGGAAAGCGTCAACCTAAATAAAAATTACTTCACGGACTTCTGTGAAAATTTGCCCCATTCTCCCCTATCACGTATAACACACTGACAAACAAACAGTCTAAGGCAACGAACAATGGTCGGCCTCGGGAGACAATGAGAAAAAAAAATCGTTTAATCCAATTACATGATACGGTATGGATAACGGGGTAGTGGCAGCATGGATACGGCTTAGGGCCGTATTGATGGTTTTTTTAGTGCAGTATCATGAAGCGTTGATGTTTAGTTTCAAATGTCCTCTTATCTGTGTGGCACCGGATCTGCCGCGACACAGATCTGTGTCCAACTTAGTATGGGCCACCTATACGTTCCATTCCGCGAGGGCAGTTCAGGAGTTAAGAATAGCGTCACTCCATTTCCTTCCATGGATGTCGTAGAAGGCGACTAAGGAAATAAATTACAAGGAGACGGGCAGCAGCGTCTTCCTGAGAGGCCTATGTCCTGCAGCAGGCGTTAAATGGCTGATGATGATGATGATGATGTCCTCTTAAAATCTGTAAATATTTTATTAGTAACTCAATTCCGGATTCACTTACTTTATTTTTTGTCGGAGCAGTCCGAGCAGGTTTTGCTCTGATCCGCAGTGCTTAATCGTGGTGAGTGGAGACTGAGACTGCGAATGAGACCGAAGCCTGGTCAGACTTTTTCGAAAAAAAAATTAAGTAAGTGAATCCGGAATCAAGGTAATGTGTACATAAGCTTACTTCTGTAAATGCGGTCTCCCAAGTCTCCACTGGCGAGTTAAACATCCGTTTAAAGAACCCAGAGAAGATTGTTCAGCGGCGACCTTACCGCCTAGCCCCCTTAGAACGCGAGCATGTCCAAAAGATGATCCAAGACCTTACAGACCCTATCTTGTTAGTCAGCAAAAAGGATGGCGGTACACGACTTTGTGTTGAGTATAGAGAGTTGAATAGTAACACAGTCCGTGATCATTTTCCGCTTCCTTTAATCGATGACCACATAAGCAAGCTGGCCAAAGCCAAATACTTTACAGTTTTGGATATGGCTGCGGGTTTTCACCAGATCCCGGTAGGCACAGATTCAATTAAAAAAACCGCCTTTGTAACTCCGGACGGACAATTTGAGTTCTTGCGGATGCCTTTCGGACTATGCAATGCGCCGTCCGTTTTTCAAAGAGCAATCAACGCCGCTCTTAAATCGTATATTGACAAGTTTGCCCTCATTTACATTGAAAGCATTGAAGAAGGCCTTGAGCAATTAAAACAGATTCTCGATGCTTTAAAAAGGCAGGATTTTCCTTGAATATCAAAAAGTGTAAGTTTCTTCACACTGAAATCGAATATCTTGGCAGAATTATTTCCAATGGTGAGGTAAGACCAAGTCCGGGAAAGTACAAGCTCTTCTAAATTCCCCAGTTCCAACATCGGTCAAGCAAGTCCGTCAATTTTGCGGATTAGCTAGTTACTTTCGGAAATTTATTCCAGACTTCTCTCAGACGATGATCCCCTTATACAACCTCACTCGTAATAATACAAAATGGAACTGGTCAAGAGAGCACGATGCTGATAGAGATAAAATCTTAAATCATCTTGCGTCCGAGCCCACACTAGCTTATCCTGCAAAACCTGTCAAAATACACACTGACGCTAGCTCCGCCGGATTTGGGGCGGTCTTTTTTCAAAAACATGAACGCCAATTAAATTTCATCGAATACTTCAGCATGCGCACCACTGAAACTGAAAGCCGATACAGTTCTTAAGAGTTAGAAACCCTGGCTGTAGTGAGAGCCATCAAACACTTCAGACATTATTTACTAGGTAGGCCATTTAAAGTTATCACAGACTGCAATTCATTAAAGGCATCCCGTAACAAAAAAGAGCTCCTCCCCCGAGTTCACCGGTTGAGATTGAATATCGTAAAGGCGAACGGATCCCTCACGTAGATTTTTTAAGTCGAAACCCACCCACCTTGAACATCAATGATGTCCAAAACTATCACGATTGGTTGGAGGTTGAACAAAACAATGACGAGGAAACCAAGGCAATCAAAACTCCATGCATGATGGTACAATCGATAAAAACTTAGCTTCCAGTTATGCCCTTGAAAACGGTCTGTTGTACCGTATTTACACCACTAGAGACAACAAGTCAAAAAAGTCTCTCTTTGTCCCAAAAAGTTATCGTTGGGACATAATTCAAATTTATCATGACTCTCTCAAGCATTTGGGCTGGGAGAAAACTTAGGAGAAGATCCGTAAAAAAAATTTAGTTTCCAAATCTCTTCAAGTGTACTCGAAAGTTCGTTGAGAGTTGCCTTACTTGCAAGATCAACAAAAGCCAATCTGGATCCCAACAAATTTCATTCCACCCAATAGATAAACCTCCTGTACCTTTTCATACAGTTAACATGGATACTACAGGCAAATTAAGTGGTAACAAACCGTCAAAACAATACGCTGTAGTATTTGTTGATGCATTCACTAAGTTTTGCTTCATGAGACCCGTGACTAATTTGACAGCTGCTGCCACAGTCAATTGT
Source organism: Yponomeuta cagnagella (assembly GCA_947310995.1). Taxonomy (NCBI): domain Eukaryota; kingdom Metazoa; phylum Arthropoda; class Insecta; order Lepidoptera; family Yponomeutidae; genus Yponomeuta; species Yponomeuta cagnagella. The sequence goes on from OX371277.1 coordinate 18,212,436, forward strand.
CTTAAAGGATTAATTTATAACTTTGGAACAGCGAAACGGATTGTTTGTGATCAGGCGGCCTCCTACACAGGAAGAGTCCAGAAGTTTTTGTGAGCACTGGAATATAGAGTTGCATTTTATAGCAAGTGGTGTCAGTCGCGCAAACGGACAGTTCGAGCGTATGATGACAGTCTTGATGAACTGTTTCACCGTTGTCGAAAATACCTCGAAAAGAAGTTGGAAGGATGCAGTTGGTGAAGTACAGCTTGCCCTAAATAGTACTTTTAACAAGAGTACTGGCCACACACCATTCCAGCTTCTCACGGGTTGCAATCAGTCACTTCCTGCCATATCTGCATTGTCAGATGTTGTGGAACGCTTGGATCTTGAAACTTGTCGCCGGAGGTCGAAGGTCAAGATGGACGAGCGCGCTAAATATCAAAAAGAGCAATTTGACAAAACTAAAGCAAAAATCTCCCATCTCAAAATTGGTGACGTGGTTTTAATAAAACCAAAACCCACGTGCTATAAACAAACTTGATAGCAAGTTTAAGGGTTCATGTGTCATCCCAATTATGCCGCAGCGCGTTTACATCGCTTCTCAAAAATGTCACAAAACGCGATTTGAAGTTGGCAGGCGGGTTGGCGATCGCAGTATGGGGTTGGAATCTTAGGAAGACGCTGCTGCCCGTCTCCTGGTAATGTATTTCCTTATGCCCGATTCCTATATTTAACGAATCGTTATTGGTAATCGGTAACTTATCCTTAACAAGCGTTTCGTAACTTGAATAGCTGGTTGATGTTCAAAAAATTGTTAGGAACCTTACAAATTGTTATCTCCATACATTTACTGTACGGTACGTTATTCGAAACCGTTTTAAAGAGGAATACTTGAGTAGACATTTTAACCATCCGTAAGCAAAACGAGTCGTTCTTGAATATGGGAACCGGGCATTAGTCGCCTTCTACGACATCCACTGGAGGAAATGGAGTGACGCTATTCTTAATCCGGCGCCACACGGATAATGACTCTTATAACGATTCAAATCGGTACCGTCAAAATGTCGTTGTTCCAGCAAAGTCTCAATTACAAATTTCGGCGGAAACAGCGTTTCTATGTCAACATAATTTATCAATCCATACCTCGCTAATTAAACTAACTATGGCGCGAAAGTCTCTTAACTACAATTCATAAAACAACCGTTACCGAAACCATGAAGCTCATTTTACACTTCGAGTTTTATTGCTGTAAAATTGTTAATGCTTACATTTCACACGCACACAATAGGCTTGTTTTCTACCAAACTGTGCCTAATTGGTTATGATTTTATAACGTTGCAAATTAAAAATGATTGTGTACGATAACAGCAGGACAGTGAGGAACTATATAGGGTTATTTTTTATGCTATATTTCTGAAATACTTTAAGTAGAGTTTCGTTAACAATATGTGTACATTTATTTTTAGTTTTAAACAGGTTTTTGCTGATTTTCAGTTGCACTGACTGTTAGATTACAAAAAACGATAACAACATCCACACTACATAATCACTTGATCTGGTCCCAAGCTAGGATACCCCGTGATAAGGATATCACGAACATGGAAAAGCGGAGGTTATTTTTTATACAAATCAAATTATGGCGCCCCCAGCGGGAATTGAACCCGAAACATCTGTAGTAAACTTTTTTTGCCAAGGCTAACGAAATTTATCTACGGAGGACAATTATTCACCGAAGGCTGTAAGAATCCGAATCACAGAGCTTAATCATGCTGGAGAGTGCAGACAGAGCCCGCGTCATCAGTTACTCGTCTTAATAATCATCATCATCATCATCAGCCTTTAGACGCCCACTGCAGGACATAGGCCTCCCTCGTGGTTTTCATAACCATGAGGCGTTTTGCCATAATCGCCACGCTTGGCAGGCGGGTTGGCGATCGCAGTATGCGGTTAGGATCTCAGGAAGACGCTGCTGCCCGTCTCCTGGCAATGCATTTCCTTAGTCGCCTTCTACGACATCCACGAGAGGAAATGGAGTGACGCTATTCTTAATCCGGCGCCACACGGCGCCGTCTTTATAATATGTAGTGCTTACGACAGTTTTAGTTCCCATTGAAATTTACCGTACCTTTCAAAAACACCATGTAGAAAAAAATTTGGAGAAGAACTTGTACAATTTCAATCAATAAGCTGATATAAACTTATCAAGAAATTGTAAAACAGACTGTAAATGCTTGCAGGCTTATCGATTAAATTAATTTGGACGAAATTTGACCCAACATTAGTCCATATCTAGGATAGGTACAAAGAACACTCATATGATTATAAGCTATATTGCTTCATAATTACCATTGAATGTGTTGTCTTACATATATTTAGAAGAAAACTCTTGGATTTGATACCCTTTTAAATCTAATTGTTCTTCAGTCCACAGTAACCCGAGCTTAGCATTTTGAATTACTGATATTATGATCATTAAAACCCAATCAGTAAGTAAACTGATCTACTGATGTCAATTCTATATTGCCTAACTGACTAATTTATGTTTCAAGATTACCTTGTATCAGTTTGGTGCAATGATTTTCTTATGAGCTTCAACTGATTTCCAAATGCATTATTAATATATTTATCTACAAACTTTGATGTCACTTCACACATATTTTCTCAATTGATATAGATAGGACTATCTACACGATAATAGACGTAGAATGTAAATAGTCACAAATGGTCTAGCCCAGGCAAATGTATGTTTATTCATATTTTTTTCTGCAACCACATAAAATATACTAATAAACTACCTACCGTCTTAATTGTGTTATCTTAAACCATAAACTAATACATCCTGTGGTTTTGTAATGTTACGTGCGTCCGACTCAGGGGTGTCTCAGATTTTTTGCGTGGAGGTTAAAAAAATATCAAATTTCGGGCAGCCATATTGGCGCCGCCATTTTGAATTTCGAACAACCGATGTAGATTTCGAACAACCGGGCATGTACCTATGACTTTTCTTCTAAGTTATGTACATTTGTGAAGTTATAGTAGCAATACCACTCGCTAACGGTGAAGGAAAACATCGTGAGGAAACCTGGGTTTCTGAGCTATTCACATACCTCAGCGCTCGAAATCGCCAATCCACGGTGGGCACGCGTGGTGATCAAGCCCATACTCTCTCTCTGAGAGAAGGCCTGTGCCCTACAGTAGGCCGTATATAGGCTGCTTATGATGTAGATTTTAAACAAGACACTGACGCCTAGAATAATATTGGTAAAAACAAGTTAGGGAAAATAAATTAATTCTAAGAAAAAGAAGGAGTCAAACGATTTACATATTTGTGGACGCTTTCATTCTATTCTATTCTATTAGTGCAATCACTAGATTTGATTATGTGGTTTTGCTCCATGTGGTATTTAATATGTTTTTTTGAACTAAGACTTCCGTAACCAATATACGTTATGAACTTAATAACGGAATCTGCTACTTGAATTTCGGACCTTTCCGAAAGAAAATCAAGTAACTGATTCCGGAATTAAGTTAGTAATAAATACTCTTTATTATTATCCTATTACATTCGAATTGAATTGACTTTAAAAATTCTTCACTGCACTAAAAAAACAATTTTATACAAAGGCGAGCTTAATACTAGCTAGTATTTTCTTCCAGCTTACCTACGTTTTTGACATTTCTTTTCTGAAAATTAAATGAAAAAGAAAAAAGCATTATTTAGAAAAGGGTTAAAAGAGTGGTTACTGGCTCCCAAACTAGGATTCCCTGTGCTATGTGTAGCCAGGCTTCTTTCAAAATACATAATAATATGTGTTTTACAATAGTTACTACAAGAAACAAGACTACAAGAAACAACACAAATAGCAATACCAGCTTACAAACCTTGAAACACGAGTCCCACTAATTTTATAATATGAAAGTTCGTGTTTTTTAATAATTATTACAACAACAATGTATGTTAATTAGCACATAGTCTACATTACATAAATTTTAATAAAATGTACATTAATTTGCAATGTTTTTTTTATTATTTATTATGGACCTGTTTCTGAACTAAGAATACCACTAAGCAAAATATTTAAAACATCAGTTCATCCCTTCCAGAATTCCCAAAAAAGAACGAAACAAAGATCACTTAAACGCTCACTTAGTTATCCCAGTGAGACTCCCATTCCAGAAACCTGCGGTTTGTGTTTAAACGTAGCGTCATTGCTAATAAGGAACAAAAAAAAAAGTTTTCGAATATTTATACTTATTGGAGGTAGTACTTTAGCATACGATTCCATTCCATCACAACAACTTAATATATTTCTTATCGATATTTTTTCTCGTGAAAGCTGAAAATTATACGGCATTCAACAAGCAAGCACACTCGTCCTCGCTTACCATTAAAACAAAACAAAGTCAAGTGTAAAGTCGTCTAAAAATAAAGAAGGAGTTTACTTGTATATTCTTTATTGCAAATCATAAATTAGAAAATTAATTACATAGCCTTGTTACAAAGGCGAACTTATCTCTAAGAGAGATCTCTTCCAGCCAACCCTAGGCAAAGGGAGAAATATTTATAACTACATGAATAAGTAATAATAAAATAATATACTTATACTTATACGTACATAAACCTATTATATATGGCAGGTTAGAAAGATAGTGCTCTTTTCTCTCTTAAACTTGTGACGTGATGATGAGTGAGAACTATGATTTTCTAAATTTTGATGACGACTGGCACCGAGCAAACTTGATTCAGCGAACACAATTCTAATTGCCAGATACCGAATTATTAACTATATTTATTTATTCAATTCACGCAAACAGGTAACATACAAGTATTACACAATACCTTAGTTTTAACAGAGTCTATTCTAGTATGTTAGCCATTTACAGGTATTATCATTATCTTAGATTTTTTTTAATACTGTTGATAAGACATTAAAAGGTCTTGACACTATGCTTAAGCATACACGGTATTGGGTAGACAATTATGTGCCCCACCCACTGCCACGTCAACTGAGCAATTCTTCGAGCTATATCAGTAACACGGGCTCTTCTGCGGATCTCCTCATTCCAACATAGCTTGGAGAACTGATTGCTGTTGGGGCGAAACAGTTCTGACATGGCGACCGCGGATCGGACGACGCAGCTTGGGCAGGCCCCCACCAGATGGTCTGACGACCAGGAGTCGATCTAGATCTAGATGTCGAACGAAAATCAGTAGAAATCGAGCGCTCGACGCGATACGAGTGATTCAAAAATAGAGCTCCTGGTTACGCTGGCGGGGAGTAGCTGGATGCGGGCGGCACAACACCGGGAAGCTTAGAAAACCATGAGGGAGACCGATGTCCTGCAGGGCGTTAAACAGCTGATGATGATGATATGATTATGTAAGATAAGATAAGAATATTCTTTATTGTATACCGGAAAAAATGTTACAGAAACCGCAATGACAAAAGAAAAGATGCAATTGGCGGCCTTATTGCTAATAGAAATTTCTTCCAGGCAACCATCTTTATGTAAATAATGATGTATAGGAGAAATCCGAAGACTGTCAAGTTATCTATTCAGAGACCGGCCAGTGAAACTACTAAAGGAACCACAAAAATCTCATGGTCTTATTTATAAAAGCACGATTCCTCTAAAATACTCCTTGGAGGCAGCTTAAATAATCGATGGTTACGTTTTTCCCCTTATGACGGACTATGTAAACTGACTCTGAGTAGCCTTAAGGGATCATGTTTTTTATAAATAAGTCTGTAAGTAATGTTTATGAAGCCGGTATTCTCACCTCCTTGTCAGACGATAGTGGGCAACAACGAGTTAACGCTTTCATAACAGCCGGGGTCACGTAAAGTGCACATAAAGTGTCGAGAATGGACTAGTTTAGATAAAACCGGTGCATTAGTGTAAATTATGCTCCAATAACGGGGCTGGACTTGCCGCGACAAACATTTGGGCAAAGGTTACACTATAAACCTTGTTTTAGTCTCAGCTGATAGAAAAACGTATCGTAGAAATAAGTAACCGCCCGCTAAAAAGTCTTTAACAAGGCGTCCATTTTATCTTCAAACTCAGCAAGTGGGAAATGGACAATTGGACGCATGTGAAACCTCTCATAGTCATACATTAAACGGGTATAATCGCAACCGTACTTTTCTTTTATTAATTCGCGGTTGGGTAAAAACAAAATAAGTGAAATTTACAACGTGGTTCAATCACGATCGAATACAATGACACCTATGGACACCTACTTTAACTCGTAATGTTCATTGATGCGCAATTTCTGTGCTAATTTGAATAAAACATTCTTGAATCGAATTTGAGAAGACGATTCTATTTTTAACCACTCCTACTTCAAATTTTAAGAAAAAACACTGGGTATAATGATTACATCCGATCAAAAGTTCACAGAACAACAATACGGCACGGCATCATCATCAGCTAGTAATGACTGCAAGCAATCAGCGGGAGATACCAAATCATTACAGCAACTACCACTATACTTGACCTACTGCTCCATACATTTGCAGCGGAAATAAGGATCTAAACTCAAAATCTCAGTTGCCAAAAGATGGCATGTCTGGTGAGCTAAGGCTTGGGACATTAGGTATGAAGGAAGGGGTTGCCAGTCTGCTGGTGTTTTGATGGTGGTAGACGATCGGCAAAAGTCAAGGTGACCGATTTGCAGTCACCTAACGCCTTGCGGTAATGATCGTTATGGATTGAGCTAGGAAACTACGGGGCTTTGTGGTTTGGATGTGGTAACTACTAAAAACCGGCCAAGTGCATGTCGGGCCACGTGCAATGTAGGGTTCCGTAGAAGAAAGGGTTTTTTACCTGCTTTACCGAACTAACAACTTCATCAAAGTAATTTTCAATGGAATTTATACGAAGTTTTACTTTTATAATTTGGTTGCCTATTACTTGTTAAATTGTAAAGCTTAGTTAGCTGTGATAGTTTTCTCTTTTAACCGACTTCAATAAAGGAGGATCTCAATTCGTCAGAATCTTTTTTTTTTCGCTTTATCAACATTTATTATTTGCTGCGTGCACTTTTTACCCGACTGCGGCGGAGACCAAAAGGAGCACAATTTGTTTGGCTCTTATGTATGTATGTATATATGTCCGATTCTATGTTCCCTCATAACTCCTTAACTAATGGTCAAATTTTGATCAATAAGATCTCAATCAATTCTTTGTATTTGTGCAAGTGTCGTAGGATAAATGAAATCAGCATAGATCAGACAAAAAACAGAAAATATTTAATAATAATATTTATTAGCGGTAGGTATATAAAATCCAACATGACTTCTTATATTAAGTACTAACACTAATTATTATTAATTTTATGTAAATTAAGTACTAACAGATTTTTTTTATGGTCCTATAATTACAATCTAGACTAAATCAGTATTACGGGATACATGTGATTTATTTATTTCTATGTATTGATAAGAAAGTCAGGAAGAAAGTTCCGTGTGGCGCCGGATTAAGAATAGCGTCACTCCATTTCCTTCCGTGGATGTCGTAGAACGCGACTAAGGAAATCAAATACCAGGAGGCGGGCAGCAGCATCTTCCTGAGATTCCAACCGCATACTGCGATCGCCAACCCGCCTGCCAAGCGTGGCGATTATGGCAAAACCCTTCATGTTTATGAAAACCACGAAGGAGGTTTATGTCCTGCAGTGGGCGTCAAATGGCTGGTGATGATGATAGATAAAAAAAGATATAATTTGAGAAAAAATTAACACATCTAAACATAATATGAATAGTTGCGAACAATACATTATGATATTTTTGAAAATCTTCTTGTATTTAAAAAACCGGTCAAGTTTGAACTCGCGCACGAAGGGTTCTGCACCATTATCTATACAAAATTTAAATATTTGAAGTGTGTACCTGTTGCCGTTATTAATATCGAGCAAAAAATGGCAAAAAAATCACGTTTGTAGTATGGGGCCCCAACTTAAATATCTATTTTATTCTGTTTTTAGTACATCATCTGTGAAAATTTCAACAGTCTATCTATCACGATTCATGAGATACAGGGCCAGTATCAGAATTGAGACTTTCGCTAAGTAAATAGTTAACTGCTGTCTCTTCAAATTTCTCGGAAAAGCGTGACAGAACGTTACTTAAGTATTTTCTTAGTGAAATTCTCAATTCAGAAACCGGCCCATTGACTGGTGACAGACAGACAGACGAACACCGCAGTCTTAGTAATAGGGTCTCTTACCCTTTGGGTACGAAACCCTAAAAATTATCAAAAAGACGAAAAAAAAACTATAACAAAAAATAACCTACAACCCGACCGTTGAACATTAATTACTAAGCAGGCGGGACCGGACCAATTCAACATTGTGGTGACGCGTTGCGTTGGGCCCGCCTGCTTAGTAGTCAATGTTCAGCAGTCGGGTTATTGGTTATATTTATTACAGTTTTCTAGAGTTCCTTAACTCAAGAGGAAAAACGGATCCCTTATGGGATCACTTTGTTGTCCGTCCGTCCGTCCATCTGTCAAGACCCTTTATCTCAGAAACGCATGAAGGTATCAAGTTGAAATTAAAATAATGTACTCAAATCTATATTTTCTTGAACCTGTGAAAAATACAAATTTTTAAGTTAACGTAAAATTAAGTTACGGCCATTTATGCCACAGCAAAGTTATATTTCGACACTTTCAAGCAATCAAAAAGGATCAAAATTTATAGTACTCTCCGTTGACTTAGAACTATGAAAGTTTACAATTAATAATGTTATATCCAAGTACAGGGTAAATCTGAAAACTATACATTTTTAATTAAATCATAAAAAAATATGTCTTTGAATTTCGGAAAAAGCTCGGAAAAACTGCGAGACTGCAAATTTGTACGGAACCCTTGGTGGGCGAGTCGGACCCGCAATTATCCGGTTTTTATGTTGCCGTTTGCTGGTACATCTCCATTTTACCTAAGATAGGTCAATAAAATACCTATTCGAAAAAGTGCCTCCTCTAAAGTGGAGCCTTAGACATTTCCTACATCCAACACATCCACTGATCTTATAATAGGTATTGAGGCGCGAAAAAATGGTCTCTCGATTTGTCCTTAGACTTAATGCGTCGTCGACATTAGATCTTGCTGGATGATCGAGGCCGATAGTTATGGTGACCATAGTCGCAATTTTGTATATTGGGGGTGACATTTTCAATATTAAAGAAATACAAACGGATTTCCCACACAAATAGATAAGTACAATAAATTGGTAAAAATTTAAGCTACAACTTAACGCATTAAAGAAAACCTAAATTGTTGTTCTTGCCTAATTTATTTTAAACGAAAAGTAAAATACAATGGCATTGTAATAAAAATAGATATATAAATAGATAGAATATTCTTTATTGTATGCACACCAGGAATTACTAATTTGTAAAATTATAAAAACAAAATGTGAAAGAATAATAAAATTTGACAAGAAGCCCCTTTTCATAGAACTACAACTCATGGTGAATGATTAACTGTCATAATAAACAATGAATTGTAGTTTTATGAACCGCGACTTGGGGTCTGAAATGAAGAAGAAATGTAAAAAAGATCAGAAATGAACTATTGAAAGTAAGTACCTACAAATAAAGAAAAACCACTTAGTACTTTTAAAATCCTTATTTTTAGGCATCTCGTAGAGAGTTGTTTTTATTCCGTAAAGGAATATTTAGACTATAAGTCATAAGGGTGTTTTCTACATAGGCTGTGATGATAGATGTAATATTTTACTTTTAAGAAGTTATAAAACATAAACTTTTATGCTAGCTCTAAGTAAACAAATGTGTATACACCTAAAGGTAGAACCTGATGACTTAAATATGAGCAACTTCAACTGCTTAATGTAAACCATGTTACAACACAATAAATTCATTTCATTTCACAAATTTGTATGGAAACCGCGGTGGGTGAAACCGATTCGCACTTCATCATCACCATTCAGCTACAAGAAGTCCACTGCTGGACATAGGCCTCCTCCATGGATTTCCAAAAAGACCGGTTGGAAGCGGCCACTTGAATGAGGTCATCTGCCCATCTTGTGGCTGGTCGTCCTACGCTGCGCTTGCTGATATGTGATCTCCATTCGAGAACTTTTCGGCCCCATCGGCCATCAGTTCAGCGTGCTATGTGCCCCGCCCACTGCCACTTCAACTTACTAATCCGCTGGGCTATGTCGACTCTCGTTCGTCTACGGATCTCATCATTACTGATTCGATCTCGTAGAGAAATTCTGAGCATAGCCATTCCATAGTTCGTTGCGTGACCTTGAGCCTTCTTATGAGGCCCATAATGAGAGACCACGTTTCAGTGCCATAAGTCATCACTGGTAACACACACTGGTTGTATAATTTTGTCTTGAGCGATTGAGCGATTGAGCGACTCGCACTTGTCCGGTTTTTATTTACGTCCATACTTAAAAGTTTCATCCAAATAGATGGTATTTTTAATTACTAATTACATAACCGCGACTTTCAAATCACCCAGTTTTCAGCGTGAATGAAATCATTGTCACACTACATGGAATCATCTTGATTGACAGACGCTTCTGTTTCGCCGCGACCTTTGGCGCCAAATGTGCGCGTTTGCGGCAAAACCATTATCTACCTGTGTCATTATTATACTTATGATATTTTTTCTCAGAGTTAATCTTGTAATGTGATAGTTGCCTTACTTGTGGTTGCAGTGTGGACCTTGGCGCAAGGTCGTAGTCTGGTTACCGTCAGAACTCTAGTCATCGTCAGCCATTTGATGCCCACTGCAGGACATAGGCCTCCTTCGTGGTTTTCATAACCATAAGGGCATAATCGCCACGCTTGGCGATCGCAGTATGCGGTTGGAATCTCAGGAAGACGCTGCTGCCCGTCTCCTGGTAATTGATTTTCTAAGTCGCCTTCTAAGATTGCATATATACATAAACTCACGCCTGTATCTCTGAGGGGTAAACAGAGACCAAGGCTTGCCACTTGTCTTTAAGTCCGCCACATTGTACGATTTTTGTAATTTAAGTAAAATACTCGTAAAAGTATCAACAAACAAACAAATTAGTCAATGCACTATCGGATGAAGGAAGAAAGATTTACGAAACAAATATATTGAGCGAATGTGAGTGGAAGGGTAAGGGACGACCCAGACGGACATACTTCGACCAAATAGGGGATGTATTAGCAAAGGGCAAGATAAAAAGTACCCGAAACCGGCGTGCGTGCATGCAACGACTAATGAATATTGAGGTAGCGAAAGTGATCTGTCAGGATCGTGGCAAGTGGCATTCCTTGGTCTCTGCCTACCCCTCTGGGATACAGGCGTGAGTTTATGTATGTATGCACTGGTTACTATCGAAATTTGGCTAAATCCTGACAGATCACTTTCGCTACCTCAACATTCATTAGTCGTTGCATGTTCTGTCATATATTGCAAGCCATGACACCAAGGTTAAAACCGAGCATAATTTGCAGTAATTTACAAGATTGCTGAAAGTTTAATGCGCATTCCTAAGCCGCAGCCTTACAATAGGGATTGTATCCAAACAATACGGCACCTAAAGCTCTCATCTTTCACCCAAGTAACCTATTTCCCCAAGCAACGTACAAGCGTACATGATATGATTGTTCCGTGATTGATACATCTGATTTCATTTGCTCATGTGAACTATTGGCCGCGGGGTCGCGGGACCGTGGGAGGGTATGTGTGTAATATTTGGCGGTCACTTCCCAACGCATCTGTGGCGAATCGAAGTAGAGTTGCTAAGAATATTCGGGAGAGTATTCTCACGGGCAGCAGCGTTTTCCTGAGATTCCAACCGCATACTGCGATCGCCAATCCGCCTGCCAAGCGTGGCGATTATGGCAAAACGCCTCATGGCTACGAAAACCACGAAGGAGGCTCATGTTCTGCAGTGGGCGTCGAATGGCTGATGATGATGATGATGATTCTCCGAGAAAGTTTTTGCATGAAGAGACTGTAAAACTTGAGAAATCACGCACATAATACGCTAATCCCCTGCGTCTCGTGCATTTACAATCTGTTAAAATGGACTCTTAACAGATTACTGTTGGTACTTAAAAAAGAACTGACAGCTGTTAACAGTGGATTGACAGATTTTTAGTGAACAAGAAACCGAAGGTGAATTTACTGTAAAATTACAATTAAAATAATTTAAAAATCAGCTACTTAAACCAATTGGTTGCGAAGTTAGTTTTGTTAAGCCAAAGGAATGGATTTAATGTTTTTACTGGAAACTATAACTGTACTTCAATTTATTGAATTTCGGTTAATGTAATCTCTGTGTACAATAAACAATAGGTATATATCTATCACAATCGTATAATATTAGTGTTGCATTTGAATAAAAATTTATCTAGATAATAATCATATTCTGAATGTGAAACTTATGCTGGTAGATCTTTTTGTGGTTATGTCAATTATTACATTATACAAATATATCATATAAGATAAGAATATTATTAATAATACACAAATATAAAATATTCACCAAGATACAGTGGAATTGGCGGCCTAATTGCTAATAGAAATTTCTTTCATGTACATAGTAAAATTAGTCATTGTAAATAGTTGGCCAATTATAAAATATTGTGCAGTGTACCCCTAATAAAATTTATCTATTGGCAGCTCTTTGAATTTCTTAAATTTAGCTTTAGCTCTGTAATTGAAATATTTTATTTTATCATTTGAGTGGATCAACCCGTCCATACGGCCTTCGATTATGCACCCCACCATACCCTGACCCCTGTGACTCCTCCCATTCACAACTTAAACGTCGGAGCTCAGAGCTCTTGTTTGCTGGTCACTCAGCACTAGCAGATTTGCACAATAGATCGATTTTTGATTCGACGCGACGACAGTTGACTGATGTCCGGAAAACGTGCTCTGTGCTGGTAATGATGGAGTTCTGCTTTCTGTGGGCAGGTTTAATTAGTTTGAATGGGTGTAGTGTACAAGGTTGATCTGTTGAAATCTTAAATATGTACCAATATGTTGCTGTGAGTGGTTACAAGACGGTGGTAGCCTAGTGGGTAGAACATTGGACTAGGAAGCGGGAGACCCAGGTTCGGCTCCCAGTGCGGGCATAAACCTATGACTTTGTTTTCTAAGTTATGTACATTTGTGAAGTTATAGTAGCAATACCACGCGCTAACGTCGATGCAAAACATCGTGAGGACACCTGAATGTCTGAGCGCTTGGGGCACGCGTGGCCCATACTCTCTCTGAGAGAAGGCCTGTGCCCTACAGTGGGACGTAGGCTGCTTATGCTACTGTGAATCAATGTTATTGTCATTGGCCATCTTTAGCTTAGTTTTCGGTCCTTAGTTTTAAATAGTACATATTTTAATTTTATCCTACAAAATTATTTCTACAATATCTCCTAAAACATATCAGCCTCTTAGTAAATATAAACATATCAGCATCGTAGTTTATCCAATGACTTAATAAAAACAATTTAAGTATATGTTTCATACTGTATACATTATACGTATCCTATTATATATAATTACTATTCTGTATTACATAGTATTCTACTATATATAGTATCGTTCACGGTTGTACCACACCGCGGTATGTGACGCTCGCGGGGTAACTCCTGGCACTGACTGAAAATCAGCGCTGAAGGCTTGACCCTCAGCATACTGCTGAGTCAGTTGTTATTTATAGCAGCAGTGACACGCCGTGACCTTTCGTTTTCCTTTCTTTTTTATACCATTTCTGTTGAAATATTTTCTTGGTTGTTTTTTTTGTTTTGTTATTGTGGCGTGTGCACTGTTTTTATAATAAATGTTTTCTTCCTTCTTCTTCTTCTTCTTAGTTTTTTTTTATTCTTTTACTAAAAACAGCAGCTAGTTAGATGACCACGGATTGGTGACGTTTCTGAGCATAAATTTTTACGAGATAAGCAAACCGGCTCAAGTTAATAACTTTATACGATCAGGGTAGAGCCAAATAACATGAATAACTTGAACCATGATACTCTAGACCGCTGCCATTGACCAGAGTTCCATTTCCGTTACTATTTCTTAATTTTGTAGTCTGTACGAGATTTAAAAAAAATCATAATTTATATTATTATTTTTGTGGCACTAACCCGTGCTGAGGACAATTTTAAAAACCTATTTAGATGCTAAGATATTCCTGAGATCTCCTAATCTCCTGAAAATTCCTAAAAACTGAGCTCAGTTGGAAGAGCGCTGGCATGGTTAGCCAGAGATCCCAGGTTCAAGTCCCGGCATGGGTGGAATTTTTAGCCTCTAAATAGGTTCTTTAATAAGTTGTTTTAAAAGAAAATTACAACAAAAAATTATTAAACTTTCCATTGATTTTTAGCAAGGCATCCTAGCGCGGCAAATCCAGATAATTGCACGACAAATACGGCCGGGGCAGCTTGTAACGGGCACCCCCTTTAACCTCTACTCCACTGCTCTGCTACTTACTTACACTGCTTACACTGATCCCTAAGTCCCCTTAATACTGCTCCTACCACTGTTGACCGTTGGTTCCCGAAGAAGAAGTCCTCCGGAGTCCTCTGCAGCGCTCCATCTATGCCTCCATAGAATGTCTAAGATATGGTTCTTCCACAGGAGATTACTAAGTAAAGTATGAGTACCTAGGCTTCCTACCTACTATTTTAGCTCAGTGTAAGTTAAGTGTGTACTATGTAAAGGAGCAAATTATGAGTACCTAAAATCACAGAAAATTCACTTCTTTGGCCAAAATGTGATCGTCTAGATAGCCTAACAGGACCCTTTGTTGTGAAATAGTAACCAGGATCTTTTCAGGGAGTCAGGATTTCCAAAAGCAATTAAACAACTAGAAAGAGTTAAAAAATAATCTATTTATTTATCAAGATTTGTAGAAATATTAACATTTGAGATTTAAAACAGATTTTAGTGAACACAGTTTAACACAGATTAGAATATTAACAGTAATTGTTAATATTAGTTTGGTTTAGTCAATATTTGAGACAAATATGGTTTTAGTTTATTTTTGTACATAGTTTTATATGTAGATTTTACACTCACAATTTTAGTTAGGCTCTGTGCCCGGTTATTGTTTTATTAGATAGATTCAAGTTTTCATTAGTTTGGTTTATTTTGGATTTGTTTTTAATTGGTTGTTTTAGACTCTACCTAACAATTTACTTTATTATGTAAATGGCTTCAACTGCTTGCAATTACTACTGCTAAACTGTCTGTTTGCTGGTTTTCTACCACGCCAAACACCAGTTCCTAACAAATGTGCGTGCCATGTTCAAGACCTGACCCATAGTGAGAAAAGAACATGGCAAAGAAACTCACCGTTCGATCAGATATAGACCTATTCCATCAAATTGATTAAATGTTTGAAATTGATGCAAGCAAGTTGATTTATCAAGAACAAATGCAAACACAAATTCTAATCAACCTTGAAACACAAGAATGTAGGTGAAGCCTACACCGAAGTATGGTTCTGTAGACTACAGCAACATTCCAAGATGCAAATCAGACTTTGCCACATTTACTGCTAAGACCTGAGAATGATCTAGGGAGCTACCTTGACCAAATCGATGTAGTCAGATCCAATCCACTGGTATGAATCGTACCACGGCCTGCATTGCTTCAGCCATGATTTGCCCAAGCCATCTCACCAAAACGTTTCTCAAGCTATACCACTTTCACAGCTGAACTACTCAATATTTGCTGCTGTAGTCACATTACCGACACACTGTAGAATACTTTAGTTTGATAAACAGTTTGCTAACTCACCCTAATCCTAATTTAGACCGGCCGGTCAGCCCCGCAAAGAAAAGATGCCCAAGAAAACCACCGCCCGATTCCCGCCAAAGTCCCCAGTCCAAGTGCGCGTCTCTTCCTTTCCCCTCGCCCCCACACCCCGTTGCCATCCACCCCTCCTGGATTCCCTTGTCTTTTCGTTGAAACCCTTTCAGGAATATGTTACATCATTTTAAATATTTTCTATCTGTAAAATAAACATTTTGAATTCTTTACTGAAACTATATTTAATAGTTTTGCTAAATTATGCCTTTCCATAATATTCATTAACGGTATTATTAGGTTTTTGATGGATAACATTATCAGACTCCTACGGGCCCTTCCTTGTTCTATCTACAGATTATCCTTGACCTGACTTTCTTCTTTACTTTTTTCCTGCCGATACATTGGCATAGACAACTTTGCATACAGCCAACTTTTATGAACGTGGTTTTGTTTGTTTTAGAACCAATTGAGCAAACGTTGTTAAATTGTTGTAAAAAGATTAAATAGTTTATTGGTTGAGAAACCAACGTTTTATTTCTTTATTTTGTAATGTGAAAGTAATGGACATTATTGCCCGAAATAATAAATATTTATTATTATTTATTGCAAAAAGGCGCCATCTAGCGAATCTCTAATACTACAGCAAAATTTGTTTAATTTTATTGATTATTGTACAACGCAAAGGATTATTATGTTCCCCTACATTTGTGAATAAGTGGCGGTCGAATTGCAAAAGCAGTGCGGACCGTCACAGCGCCCCCTGAAGTTTTTGCAAGTTAGATACTGAAAGAAACTTCACCTATACTTATTCACAAATGTTTCACGACTGAGATTATAAGCACCTTTCCCAGAGTGAAATTTTGAGTGTATTGTGTTTTAAACCATCCAATAAGAAACGGATTCAACAATTGAAAATCCAACTTGCTGACTCATCGGTAATGGACAACATACAATCGCACAAAATGCCTGAATGCCAAGGTCCTACGGGAAAGATGGGTTGTGAATCCACTCCAGTCCTAGTGATCCTCGCATTGTCTGTTCCGAAACATTCCAATTTTTCGAACGTACGAAACCTACAAATACGCCCACATGACATAAAGCACATCCTTAGAGTTTGGAAGCCAATTGTGCATTACAATTCGTCCCTTGTTTAGATTTTCGTTCGCTGAACCAATTGGTTAATGGACGGAGAATGTTAACCATTGGCCAAAGCACTCTCTATAATAGTACTGGTCAAGCTTAAGTTCTTCTGCACAATTGTTTTATTATTAATTTACATAAATTAAAAAAGCTATGAGTAAGGCGTTATGCCGACCAATCCTATAAGCAGATTTGCACCCATAGTAGTGTCCAGATCAGTTTAGTCTTTCCTCCGTGTGGAGTATAGACCTCACTTTAGTTTCGCCTTGCGAAGAAACGATTGCCATCTGGCCTACCCCTAGCACCAAGTTTCGTCTAAAGCGAGATCTCTGTTAAGTGTTGTGTTTCTGGGATTGAATGCTTATAATCTTATTCTTCCCTTTTGGTTTCTTTTAATTCGCAAAGCCCTTCACTCCAAATAAAACTCAAATTTTATTCAGCATTTATCCATTCATCTCATCCTTCTATAATCCAAATAACCGAAGTACTCTTAAGAAGACAAAATACATTGTCTTCCATCGTCTTTCATTTCAAAATATATGAAACAAATTTTAAGTATTTAGAAAATTCTTCCTTCTCTTGCAATTCTTCCCTTTCAAACTCCCCCCCTCCCCATTTCACGCTGCTAAACGAATCACAAGTCCAGTCCGGGAAGATGAAGTCAAAATTGACCTAACTCAAATGTTTTATTTAAAACATTTGTTAATAAAATGTTTTAAATTTTCTATTTTTAAGTTTACCCCATTTTCAAATTTACAATACCTATGCTCATAACCCAATTTAATTTTAAAAAGTTAACACTATTTATTTATTTTATTTTATAAACCAGGAATTAACTTTTTTTTTTTTTTACAATTTGTGTTCCACTGCTGGGTAAAACATATAATTTTGAAATGATTATATTATTTATATATTTTGTTTTAAATATCAATTGACATTTCTTTAGATATTCACTCCTTGAATTTAAGTAAGGTTTAGTTATAGCTATAAACTAAGACTAAATTGCAATAACAATTTTAAACAACAATGTTTTCCTAAACACAACATAAACTTTCGCCTGTGTCCCGGAGGGAAATAGTTCCTATCCTCTTTAATAAATTCCATTTAAAAATATTACATTTTTATTCTTGAAATTAAAATATTTCACAGGATACAATTCTCTAAATTAAATTTTAGATTATTTATTTACTTTCGAACTTTAGCACCTGTAATAGCAACTTTGTCATCATCACCATTCAGCCACAAGAAGTCCACTGCTGGAGATTTCCAAAAAAGACCGGTTGGAAGCGGCCTGCATCCAGCGTCTTCCTGCCACTTGGATGAACTTAGTAATCCTTATCAAACAATTTTGTAACTACAATGTTTCCCATCACCTTTAATATTTGAGTAGCCATTTTGTATCTCACTGCTGGACTTAACTTGTTTTACGTGAAATGTTATATTGATTTAATAAAATAATTTAAAAATGTTGTTTCTAGAGACCAGTTTGAATAACGTTATTTCCCTTCCTCCACTAAATAATTTAACGGAATAATAATAGCAATAACTTACAGAGTTTATAAGAATTAACCCTGATAAACTTTCGTGACATAGATCTACCTATGGCTGTCTCACATAAAATATTCAAACCATTTACGTTAAGGTTTTGAAAATATTCTTAAAAAATGTATTTTACAATCCAATATACTATAGTATATCTTACAACACTATAGTATATCTTTTAATTCCGCCAAACACTCCCGAAAGGTTGTGCCACTGTAGCAACTTCTACCACAACACATTGTGATAAAATGAAGACTCTCTCTCTCTCTCTCTGAAGTGGTCCCGCCCTTTAGTCAAGAATGTGGAAGATAAGATAAAAATATTCTTTATTATACACCAGAGTACCATGACTTAAAAAGATGTAAAGGTACAAATACTATTGGTAATTTAGTTTTTTTTTTTTCCTTCCTACGAGAATGCCCGCAAACATACACAAAGTTTTTTACAATTAAATTCAGAATCTACCTTAAATATTATTATTTTTCTCGCCCCCCAAACTGAAATACCCTAAAATCATATAACCGCGTTTTAAACTTAGAATGGTTATCTAGGTTTTATTTACCTCCCTAGTAAGGATGTCTACAGAATTTACTAAATGAGTTCCTCACTATGTGCTATTATGAAGACTCTCTCTCTGAAATGATGCTGCCCTTTATTCGAGAACGTTGCAAAATATTTCGTTTCTCTTACTTGAATGTCTCTACATAACACAAGATATTTTACAATTGAGTAGGTATTTACTTTACTACCATTATATTTTTTTTTTGTCGCCCCCAAACTAAAATAGCCTAAGAACACATTTATGAACTTAACTTGATTACTGGAATTTCGTTTTCCTTCCTAGTTAGGTTGTCTAGGGAATTTACAAAATAATTTTTGAACGAAAAGTAATTTATTTTAATTGTGTTATGAATGTACTATTTACATTTAATTTATTTTAAAACAATGAGTACAGATTTTTTTATTTTTTTATTTCGCCCCCTATCTATATTATACTATACTGTTAAACAAATTAATATTTCACCCTCTTTAATTGTTTATTCCGCTTTTAAGTTCTAATTTATTTGTAAAGAGTTCAAAACATTTGAGAATTTGAGTTCATCAAAAATACATGCCTGAGATTCACACACCTTTTTATCGGTAAAGCACAACTGTGCTGATTATTGATACATTCACCCTATTATGATGTCATGTTAGACGTTACTCAACCTTGTTACAACCTCCTAATAGTATCAATTTCTAGCTTATGTATTATAATTTATTACAGTATGCTGTTTAACATTAGGATCATCATCATCATCAGCCATTTGGCGCCCACTGCAGGAGATAGGACATTAGAATATTTAACTTAAATTCCGATTTTATTCCTAGTAGATGTTTATTTTATTTGGCTTTTAGGTTTTTGTTTCTTTGAAGAGGGTCCAAGAAATGTAAATTTAATTTAATTTTATACTGAAACTTATAATTATCTGAGATTCACACACCTTTTTATCAAATAAGGGTTGATGATTAACGGCTGTGCTGATTATTGGTACATGCATCCTATTTTGATGTCACGTCTAATCTAAACTCTAGTTAGATTAAATTAGATTAAACCTCTTTATTGCACACCATACATACCTAATAAAAGTAACGAATTTCTTAATGTCAACGTTAGTTACAATCTGCTAATAGTATTCATTACTAGCTAATATGGTATAATCTAGCTTAACACCCAATTACAGGCGTGCAAAAACACTCTTGACTGACAGTTGCTATATAACTTACTATCATTATCAACAGAATTTAATCATGTAGCCCCATAACTCTCACTAGGTATTATTGTTGTTAATTCTTTATTGCACAGGGTACAAAAGGTGGACTTAATGCTAATGGCATTGTCTATCAGGCAATCTATCTGTTCTAACACAGCATATCTAAACAGATCACCTACTAAATGTGACACCAATTTATTTTATAAATCAGCAATTTTGAAATTATTATTATCTTTTTATTGATACTAGGAATAAACATAACCTGTCATATCCACAATTTAGACTTATACATGCTTTATTGGGCTCTGTACCTATATGGTTCTACAATAAAATTCCTCAAAATATATTAAAGTTACCACGAACACAGTTTAAAAACAAGTTTTTAACATACTCTATGCAAAACTTAGTATACCATTAGAGATTATTTGGGAAGATAAAATGTCTGGTATTTAATTAGTGCTGATGGGGACAATTATGTCTAGTGCAGCTAGTTTAAATTTAAGTTGAAACCTCTGTTAATTAAACTAAGCCCTGTTTAAAAAGAATAATTATTAAATTTCTTTGTGAACCTTTCCTTCACATATTTATCAATGATGAGACTAACAGTTTTGACATTCATTAAGTAAATCCTTTTTGTTTTTATAGTGAATAAAATTCCTGAATTTGAGTTTAGATAGATAGGTAAATAGAGAACACTTTATTGCACAACCAAAGAAAGAATTTACTTACAGTTTACTTTAGGACTTAATTACAAGCAGGCAGCTTAATATAAGGAGAGCTTCTAGATAATGAAGTTGCTGTTGCCCGTCAAAATGTTTCATGAAACGTACATAATTGAAATATTATCAAGTGAGAACTTGATTTATGACAAATCTCTTAGGACCTTAATCCATAAGCAATTGATAAAATGTAATACTTTCATACGAAATTTAATAAAATTATTCCTTTATTGACTTTTACCTTTTAGCATGTTTCATGGGAAAGTTCTGCTATGCTAAGTTACGACAACATTAACTATTTTTACTAATTTATTTATTGAGTTGAATGTATTGGAAACGACATTTAGGTTGGTGGGTAAAGTTGGGATAACTACCTGTATATACTCTTGCCTACTGATTCCTACTGTTTGATTGAATGCCTTTGCAAATCTTTTGATTTAATAAGTACCTACAAGGTTTATATACAAGATTTATCTGATTTAGTACTTTCTAAAAAGTTTATGTCATAACTTTATCACTGCATCTACTGAACTTATGAAGTTTTGATTCACTGATTTCATACATACATACATAACTTACGCCTATATCCCAGAGGTGTAGGCAGAGACCAGGGAGTGCCACTTGCCATGATCCTGACAGATCACTTTCACATCCTTGATTCACTGATTTCCTAGGAAATTTGATGACTTAGTAACTAATTAAAAGTTTTGTTAGGTTATAATTGAATGTCACTTTTGTACTTCCCTTTGCAATTTATCTATGCTGCATCTTTCGAAAATTAGAGTTGCAAGAACATGTTACGTCATGAAATTTAGTTTTATAGGACTTTTGAAAGATTTACTTTTGTTTGTAACCAAATTCCAAACTCACATAGAGTGCGACCAACTTATCTGACCCGGTGAAGGCGTCACTTTTCTCATAGTAAACTTGACGTTTCCATACTATATTTGACACCTCTACCGGGTCAGATAACCCTGTGGCACCATAGGTAAAGTTGGACTAACCTTCAAGACTCATAATTTATAGACAGTCCCTCTGCATAATTTAAGATACGCTTACACTATGCAATAACATTAATTTCTGAACGGCGCTAAACTTCTTAAACTGAGCTGATTTATTTCATTTCCCCTTTATATTCGCATTTAAATTAACCCTCTAAGTGAAATAAATTTTCTTTGACTTTAAATTCAAACAACTATTACATTTAAGTGAATTTTGTATTTATTTACTAAATAAAACCAAATCCCTTTAAA
This sequence comes from Yponomeuta cagnagella, assembly GCA_947310995.1. Lineage (NCBI taxonomy): Eukaryota > Metazoa > Arthropoda > Insecta > Lepidoptera > Yponomeutidae > Yponomeuta > Yponomeuta cagnagella. The sequence continues at coordinate 18,234,606 of OX371277.1, forward strand.
ATCTGTAACATTACAACCAAACACTTATGTGGGTAATTTTAGATAACGAAATTTTAATAATGAATAGAATTATAACACAACACTGGCTAAATTAATCACCATGAGACAGGATTGTAATTAACACAAAAGTTCCCTAATATTTTTTTATTCCTCACAACCTTCTTGACATAAAACAAATTAACGTAGTGACTGGTTTCTTATAATCACTTCATAGAACATAAAACACTTCAAAAAAATTCAACTTAGATTAACCTTATTCGACGTCATATCATAACTGTGACATAAACATAGATCATAACATAACCCATAAACCGTCATACTTATTACAATTCTATTTGTAATATCTAGACAAATGTATAGCATTAATTGTTCCTCGTAAATTATTAGTTCCCGGTTCTACAAGAACGTAAACATTTCGAAATGGGTTAGCCGCTACAACAAAAGGTCCCTCATACAGAGGTTCAAATTTCTTAATAATTTTTTTGGACGCATCCGATTTATTCAACCTTTTTATTTTAACCAAATCTCCTATTTGATATTGGGTAAGCCGAAATCTCTGGTTGAATTTATATTGCCGTTTAGTACTTGCTGTTACTAAGTTATTCTTTGCTTCCTCTCTTATTCTGGTTACGTCGATTTCCCTCTCTATTCCAGTTAACTCAGTATCAAATGTTAGTTTAGTTGTTTCCCCATATAAAATTTCACATGGAGAGAACCCGGTACTCTCATGATATGTGTTATTATACAACTTCTCTAGTTTTGGCAATACAGTTACCCACCCCTTATGATTGGTGCCACAATAAGTTCTAAATAATCTACCTAACTCTTTATTTACTCTCTCGGTTGTATTTGGTCTCGGATTCCTTACTGTTGTATAAATCACTTGTATTCCTTCCCTTTCCATACGCTCCCTCCAAATTTTACTGGCAAATTGCGACCCATTATCTGACATTATCGCCTTTGGTTTAATGATGTCAAAAAACTTTACTGCTCTAGTTACTACCGAAATAGCCGTTGCTCTCTTCAAATCGTAAAATTTCACAAACTTACTAAACGTATCTTGCATGACTAAAATATAATTCATGCCAAATTTTCCCGTTGGCAGTGGTCCATACAAATCCACCATTACCAATTCTCCTATCTCCGCAGTAACAATAGATCTGCAAGGTCCAACATAACTAATCGTATTGTTCTTTGTCATCTGACAATCATGACAAGTTTTTATGAATTGCTTAACTTGTCTTGATAATCCCCTCCAATAAAATCGATCCCTAATGTATTTAATTACCTTGAATGCTCCTTGATGGCCCATCTCTTCATGCACTTGCTTTATCAACTCCCTACGTAAAATGTTTGGCAAATATATTACATTTAAGGAGGTTTTATTTGGTTTGAAGTATAATATGTCACCTTCTATTGTACAATGCTCACTAACCCTCCCTATTTTATCTGTTACTCCCTCTTTCCCCTCTAATCTACTTATTATTTCACTTGTCTCTACATCCTCTTTCTGTAATTTAGGTAATTCTTTCAATTTGGCTTTCAATCCTACGTTGGACTTCAGTTCTGTGTATAATATTTCCGGCATTTTAATTTTGTCCTCTTGCAACAGATCTCCTTCTGGTAGATACCTAGACAATATGTCAGCTACTACATTATCAGTTCCCTTTATATGTTGTACTTCATACTGAAATTGTTCTAAATAATTTACCCATCTTGTTACCCTAGCGTTATACAGTTTCCAGTTTTTGACAAATAACAAAGCTTTATGATCTGTTTTAATAATTACCCTGGACCCTCTTAAATAAGTCTCAAATTTTTCCAAACAACAGATTACTGAATAGAATTCCTGTTCAGTCACTGTCCAATTTAACTGAGCTCCTTTCAATGCTTTACTATGAAACCCTAATATCTGAAGTTCCCCTTGTTCACCCTCCTGATACAATACCCCAGCTATTCCTATTCCTGAGCTATCTGTTTGTAGTGTATATGGTGTAGAAAAATTTGGATGATGCAGTTGAATGGTATTTAAAAACAAGGATTTTACTTTGTCAAACGCGTATTGTTCCTTTTCGCCCCAATTCCAGACGTTTTCTTTCCTAAGTAATTCGCACAGAGATCGTGTATGCAAACTGAAATCAGGTATAAACCGTCTATAAAAATTACATAATCCAAGAAATGCTCGAACTTGTTTTATCTTCTTAGGTACTGGGAAATCTTGAATTGCTTTTACTTTCTCGGGATCCGCTCTAATTCCTTCAGTAGAGATTATGTAGCCTAACATTCTCACCTCCTTGCACAGGAATTCGCACTTTTTTAAATTGCAAGTTAACCCAGCATTATATAGCCTTTCCATCACTAATTCTAAATGCCTCAAATGTTGCTCAAGTGTACCCGTTGTAATTATAGCAAGGTCATCAAGGTAGTTAACGCAAAATTCCCTAACCTCGTGGCCCAAAACAACATCCATTGCTCGTGAAAAACTCCCCACAGAAGTTTTCAACCCTTGTGGTAGTACGTTATACACATACGATTTGCCATTAAATGTGAACCCTGTGTATTTTTTACTCTCTTCCGTTATCCCAATTTGAAAGTAGGCGCTATTTAGATCAATAACACTAATGAAATTAGCCCCATGGAATGAATTCATTACATCAACTTGTATAGGTGGGTTTTCTGTCTCAGCAACCATATACTTATTTATCTCCCGTGCATCCAGAAGTACTCTTAAATCGCCATCCCTTTTCAAAGTGAATGTTAACGGGCTACAATATGGCGTAGCGGCTCTACTTATAATCCCTAAAGCCTCTAACTCCCTCAACTTTTCTTCGGCTTTATTGCGATACGCATAAGGTACTGGGTATGATTTCCTAACCACAGGAACTTCCGCGTTCATTTTTATTTCGTGCTTGTAGCAATTTGCCCTGCCCAATTTGTCACTAAATAGTTTTCCATATTTTTTTATTAATCGTTCTAATTTATCTCTCTCATTTTTCTTTAATGCTACTCCAGTTTCAACTTCAACTCCAAGTTCTATTGGCCGTAAGTCTCGACTGCTAAGATTTGTCTCACACATCTCTGATTCAATGACTCCATCCGAAAATCTAATTATGTGTCTTTTATTGTTCTGTTCTATCCAAATACCCCTGTCAGCTTTCTTTAATGAAATCACGACTTCATGCTTTGTCATCCAATCTAAGCCTATTATTAAATCTCGAATCAACCCTGGAACTATTAGAAACCCTATATCCATAAAAATCCCTCCTATGTTAACAGGTAACAAAACCATTGACCGAATTTCTATGCTTTTATGTCCCATCGCAGTTTTAATTTGAATTGGTTTTATTGGCATATTCGGGATTTTCGTATGCTTCGAAGATAAAACTTTCCAAAACTCTTCTGATATACATGTTATGTCGCTTCCCGTATCTATTAACCCACACACATCAAATTTATAAATTTGTATTAATAGATCAGCTTTAAAATTTTCTGAATTATACCTTTCTTGGTTATCTTCTTCAAATACTGATACTACATTACGCTCCTCCATACTATCTAACTGAGCGTGCTCTATTTTTAATTTTAAAATGGTTACAATATGCTCAGGTACTAACAACGACTTTAACTCCAGGTTTCGGTAACCCAAACCCTCGCATTCAATGCGGTCTAATTGTTTCAATACGATTGGCGATTTAATTCCGTTATTTGTTTTCCCTAAGGATTGTCCTGGACTCCATCCCATTCTAGACATCATTTGTAATACTTTGCCCCCTTCATTTGAAGCTGATGTGGGGACGGTGCTCTCAGCTTCACTTAGTTTAAATCCATGTTTCCTTCCACTAACGTTTCCGATTCAATAATATTTACTGTCGGATTCTTCCCGGATATTACCTTCGGCGGTTGTACAGGCCGTTGCCAGGTGTTGTATGCTCGTTGTACTTCTCTTTTCTTCTCGAAAGTCTTTTGTTGAGATCCCGTTGTTATTGTTGTATAATTATGAGGTTCCTGCTTCATGATGTCATCCATACCACGTAAAAAGTCGGCAGTCTCAATTATTGTTGTGGTTTTAGACGTGGTCCATATTTGTTGTATATGTTTGGGGTAATGTCGCATCATGTCAGCGGCAAGTTGTCTCTCTGGTATTGCGTAGGAAAGCATACGGGCTTGTCCTACCACGCTCAAAAAATGGCTATGCATTGATGGGTTTTTTTTCCTATCCCAACATCCTTGCATTATCGCCCGCCGAATTTCGCTTTGTTCAGTTTCACCCCAGTAAGTGGTCAGGAAATCCGCCCTAAAATCCTCGTAAGTAGTCCATCTTTCCTTGTATACTCTTGCCCAATCTCTTGCCTCCCCTTTTAAACACTCTTGAATTTGTCCCAACATGTCTCTATCCTTTGGTAGCTTCCGCAAATAACTTGCCAACTCCTCAAGGAACGTTACCGGTTGTCCACTAGCCCTATTCTCAAACTTAGGCTTCTCGATGTTCACGTTAGTTATATTGTAGACTACTCTATCATCTGGATCCCGTACCCTGGCTTTCTCAAGCGCGACTTCGGATGGAACTGCTCCTTGCTCTACTACTATTTCTTCAACAGGTTTTTCAAGTGTCACTGAAGTCGGATTATTTATTTTCTCGCTTATTTGATTCAGTTTTATCGACATCATCCCAACCGTCCGTCTCATCATCTGAAACATACGATCTACTCTTTTTTCTTCACTTTCCTTGGATTCCACCCTCCGCTTCTTTATCCTTGAACCTCTCGATTCACTTATTTCACCGCTTTCCGCCTCTTCCATTATCTCTTGCGTCTCTTCTGTCACGGTATTTCCATTACTTCCTTCTTTCTCTGCTACGTAAGGTTTGTCTGCAATTTGCCTTCGACACCTTTTCCCTTTAACTTTCTTAGATCCTATTAACTGTTTGTCGACCTGTGTGCTATTTAATCCTCTCGTTTCTCCGCTTCCCGCCTCTCTTGAAGTTCCTGGTCCTCGCACCGGTTCGATCACATCATTTGATCTCTCCTTTCCTCTACCGTACTCTTGATCCACATATCGAGCTGACCGTAGGCGCCTTTTTGTCGCTTGTCTGGATCTCTCCATTTTTTTTCTCAGCTATGGAACAGGAACGCGATATTCTTTTCTTCAATTCCGATCTTCCTCCTGTTTGAGGTAAACGCGATGTTAAATTTATTTTATTTCCCGATATTTCAAACCTAAAATGCACCATCAAGTCCGTTAAAATTGAACCGATTCCCAAATATCAATTAATTTCTAAGAACACGGTATTGCCACAATTATTCTTCCATTGTAATATAACTTCATTAATCCTTGGAAAAACTATACGAAATTCCTTTCAGTGCGTATTTATTATCATTAACTACCAAATAATCTTCCAACACAAGACTAAAGTTAGATTATTTATAGAATTACTTAAATTCACCGTTAAAGTTATTGACTTGAGTCAATTCTTTCCAAAAGTTATATTTGACCAGTAAGTGTAAATACACCTAAAACACGATAACATACAATTTATGATTAATCACTGATAGTGTGTGTTCACCCTTGTTCATAGACAAAGTCACCGGAAATTGACTAGAGGGTTGCCAGATGAGGCGATTTATCGCCATTTTGGGCTATCTCGGAACGGGAATTGGCGAAAATTGCAATCAACGATCAGACGACAATAGGCATGATGACAGTGCTGGAAAATCACTAAAATTATGTATTCATTTAACAAAACTTGAATTGTGGATTGTTTTTATTAAGACACTTATTTAGCACGCATTTATTTATTAAAAGCGGGATTGATAATTATTACGATAATTAAAATCTGCAAAAATCCTATGTCCGCCATATTAGTTAAATAGCGAATAAGGTCACTTTCAGGAACACGCGAGAAAACATAGATTAGAACCGAACATATTACTTTAGGTCTGTCGTAGTGAACAAACAGCCGATTCTCTGGTTTTATTTACGATCTTTCTTAGTTATTTGTATTTAATTTAAATCCTGAGTGAAAAAAACACGCATCATGGAACAAGGGTTTACTAAAGCAGACAGTGGTGATTTGCCTAAAATAGACGTGGTGATGGTGAGAGAATTTTTAGTTGTTCAGCGGAATTTAGGTATTAAATTGCGTTTTACACCACAGATTAATTTTACACTTTTGTACTGTGACGTCACTAGCGAACATTAGCGCGCGTTTCGGTGGGAATTTTAAATCTAAAAAGTAAAATGTCAATTTTTATCATTTAACCTTAACTGTGACCACGATTATGAAATATATTGTAAATAATGAAGATTTTGGGACATTATACACTTTTTCAAAGTTTGTCATCATGCCCATTGGCTATGACGCGATCTTTGGGCTACTTGGGAATTCAGAACAAGGTACGTATTTAAAATTTTATAATGCTCGGCAGATAGCCTGTACAAAACTCCGCGCTATCGGGATGAGTCTGCGATGGAGATGGCAATTGTTTTAATTAGATATATGCTAATTCGCTAACGGTGAAGGAACACATCATGAGGAAACCTGAGTGTCCTGAGTTATTCATATACATCAGCGCTTGAAATCGCCAATCCGCGGTGGACGTGCGCGATGATTAAGCCCATACTCTCTCCCTGAGAGAAGGCCTGTGGCCTACAGTGGGACGTATTACTTATGCAAATTTGACTAACCATCGGGCGTCCCCGCGCAATTGGGACCCGAAATAGAGCTACCTATTTAGAGATCACTTTATTATACATCAAAATGGAAATTACACACATATTTCTTAACTTAAGAGTACAGATGGCGGCCTTATCACTAACAGTCATCTATTCTAGATAACCTTTGGATGGACTGGACTAATACATTGGAGAAGCGAGTAGATGTACAAACATACAAAAGATAGTTTCAGAACTGTGTGAATTACACATGGCTAAAAAACAGAGTACTTATATGAAGTACAACCATGCGAAATCAAAGTAATTTATTGAAGTTATTCGTCGGGCATTATAAGTATTTCTAAATTTTGGCGACATTGACCGATCAGCATCTGGCAACACTGATTGACAAAAGAGTTGTTTATTTTACTATTTATTCCATATAACGTCTAATCGGATTCGTAATCTGTTAATTAAAAGCTGAAGAACAAAAACAACAAAGATTGTTGTTGACTATCTAGACCTCGTCCTCATCTCGTTTAAACTGTAACCTCATACTAATTCTAATTAAGTTTATGATTTTTTAACTAAAACTTTCGTAAACACTACCTACACATCAAAACAAAAACCCAAGTAAGTTTATTACCTTTTGTGGCTACCTAATCCCCGCAGACTATTGAAAAGTTTAGTTTAAATAAACATTTTATTTATAATATGTTTTGTTTTTTTAGGTTATATGTGTGCCAATAGCAATAGATGAGTCTACAACAAGGATTTGAAAGTTCTTCAATGAAACTAAACCAGAGAAGAAAAGGAACCTAAACTCTTGGCTTGGCAAAAGAACACAAGAAAAAAAGACTTCTACACTATCTACAGTGTTCACACAAGGATTTTGTATAACTTACAAACAACAAAAGGTTTGTTTTATTGTTTCTCTGTCTTTCTATCTTTACTCTAGAATTTGCATAGTTAGTTTGACATCCATATACAATATAAGTTGCCTTCTGATCGAGTTTGTAATGGAAGTTGATCTAGATAGTAGTGTAGTTAAATCATACATACTTAATCCATAAATTGATACCTACATAAAACTCAGTGAGTGCCTTCAACAACTTAAAATGCTAACCACTAGATACTTTTCTTACAATAGGAAAACATTAATACTGCGGCCTAAATCATGAACAGCTCCCATGAATAAGTTTAATTTATTTACCAATTTTTTCAGAATTGACAAGTCGAAGAGGAAAAACAACCCGTCCGGAAGCACATAAAAATTTATTCTCCTGAGACCCTATCTAATGCAGACTAACCATGGCCTACCTAAAAGTGCTATCAAAGTATCTAATTTGAAGACCAAATCTACTTTTAGTTTTATTGCTTGGGAGTAAACCTTATCTTGAAAATTTAAATCTGCTATTACAATTGCATGTATAAGTGAAAAATTCTAAGATTTATGCATAAGTGAGTGATTGACTAAGTAAGTACTTAAGTAAATAACTGAAATCTCCACAATTAAGTAGTAATGTTGAATGTATGCATTATAATTTCAATAAATCACTGTCATTGCTTTAATTATTTCTCTCTTCTGCCTAAATACTCTTGCTTTAAGTTACTATCTCTTTGCTTTACATAATGATAACCTTATATTTCATAATAGAGAACTTAAATATCTTTGCAATCTTGCTGCCCTTAAACCCTCACTGTAAATCTCAAGTATAATCATAAAAAAGAAAATAAGCTTAACACTGCTTGCTGTCAAAATAGCCACATAGCCTTATGCTAACTCTCAAAATGAAAGATCAATCTAAACCAACCCACACCAAACTAGCTTCTTCTCAGAATAGATTACTTTTCACTCGATATATCTCAATCTTTCTCTCTGATTAAATTTGTCTTTGAAACCATTTTTAAACAAAAACATTTTCTCAAAACAAGGAAAACCATACTAATTTGAATTCTATGTAACTAAGCTTCTCCCTGAGGTCAAATAGTTACTTAGCAATGTTTATTAAACCAAAACACTTGCTCAAGTTGTCTCAGAAGGAGAAAAACTGTATTTAATTAGGTAGTATAACTTCTTTATTCAGATAACACAGTTCACTTTTTAAAAGTAATAAGAGGCAAAAACCAATTAATTTACAATAATTTAAGATACCTAATAGAATCAGTCAATAACTATAACTTTGATTTAATGACATTGGTAAAAAGTTATTTTATTTATTTACTTCTTTGTTTGTCCAAGACGCCCCCACAATTTTAATTTTTTTTGTTAAGTGATAATTTTGCATACACCAGATGTTCACTGTTTAACGACTTACCTAGCTAATAGTAAAAGATCATTTTGGTTTTAATTAAAAGTACCATAGAACAATAAATAGGCATGTGAATCCAGTCAAGTATTATAAGATTAGTTAGTCAAAAAGGTTAAAACGCTGAAATACACAATAGACAAATGATCTAATAATTGCTTTGGAAAATCTCAACTCCCCTATCCATTTCACAACAACATTTGTGGCATAAGGCCAGATAAGATACATACATAAATATCCTGGTTTACCACGGCACCATTTGTAACGGGCACCCCCTTTAACCTCTACTCCACTGCTCTGCTACTTACTTACACTGCTTACACTGATCCCTAAGTCCCCTTAATACTGCTCCTACCACTGTTGACCGTTGGTTCCCGAAGAAGAAGTCCTCCGGAGTCCTCTGCAGCGCTCCATCTATGCCTCCATAGAATGTCTAAGATATGGTTCTTCCACAGGAGATTACTAAGTAAAGTATGAGTACCTAGGCTTCCTACCTACTATTTTAGCTCAGTGTAAGTTAAGTGTGTACTATGTAAAGGAGCAAATTATGAGTACCTAAAATCACAGAAAATTCACTTCTTTGGCCAAAATGTGATCGTCTAGATAGCCTAACAGGACCCTTTGTTGTGAAATAGTAACCAGGATCTTTTCAGGGAGTCAGGATTTCCAAAAGCAATTAAACAACTAGAAAGAGTTAAAAAATAATCTATTTATTTATCAAGATTTGTAGAAATATTAACATTTGAGATTTAAAACAGATTTTAGTGAACACAGTTTAACACAGATTAGAATATTAACAGTAATTGTTAATATTAGTTTGGTTTAGTCAATATTTGAGACAAATATGGTTTTAGTTTATTTTTGTACATAGTTTTATATGTAGATTTTACACTCACAATTTTAGTTAGGCTCTGTGCCCGGTTATTGTTTTATTAGATAGATTCAAGTTTTCATTAGTTTGGTTTATTTTGGATTTGTTTTTAATTGGTTGTTTTAGACTCTACCTAACAATTTACTTTATTATGTAAATGGCTTCAACTGCTTGCAATTACTACTGCTAAACTGTCTGTTTGCTGGTTTTCTACCACGCCAAACACCAGTTCCTAACAAATGTGCGTGCCATGTTCAAGACCTGACCCATAGTGAGAAAAGAACATGGCAAAGAAACTCACCGTTCGATCAGATATAGACCTATTCCATCAAATTGATTAAATGTTTGAAATTGATGCAAGCAAGTTGATTTATCAAGAACAAATGCAAACACAAATTCTAATCAACCTTGAAACACAAGAATGTAGGTGAAGCCTACACCGAAGTATGGTTCTGTAGACTACAGCAACATTCCAAGATGCAAATCAGACTTTGCCACATTTACTGCTAAGACCTGAGAATGATCTAGGGAGCTACCTTGACCAAATCGATGTAGTCAGATCCAATCCACTGGTATGAATCGTACCACGGCCTGCATTGCTTCAGCCATGATTTGCCCAAGCCATCTCACCAAAACGTTTCTCAAGCTATACCACTTTCACAGCTGAACTACTCAATATTTGCTGCTGTAGTCACATTACCGACACACTGTAGAATACTTTAGTTTGATAAACAGTTTGCTAACTCACCCTAATCCTAATTTAGACCGGCCGGTCAGCCCCGCAAAGAAAAGATGCCCAAGAAAACCACCGCCCGATTCCCGCCAAAGTCCCCAGTCCAAGTGCGCGTCTCTTCCTTTCCCCTCGCCCCCACACCCCGTTGCCATCCACCCCTCCTGGATTCCCTTGTCTTTTCGTTGAAACCCTTTCAGGAATATGTTACATCATTTTAAATATTTTCTATCTGTAAAATAAACATTTTGAATTCTTTACTGAAACTATATTTAATAGTTTTGCTAAATTATGCCTTTCCATAATATTCATTAACGGTATTATTAGGTTTTTGATGGATAACATTATCAGACTCCTACGGGCCCTTCCTTGTTCTATCTACAGATTATCCTTGACCTGACTTTCTTCTTTACTTTTTTCCTGCCGATACATTGGCATAGACAACTTTGCATACAGCCAACTTTTATGAACGTGGTTTTGTTTGTTTTAGAACCAATTGAGCAAACGTTGTTAAATTGTTGTAAAAAGATTAAATAGTTTATTGGTTGAGAAACCAACGTTTTATTTCTTTATTTTGTAATGTGAAAGTAATGGACATTATTGCCCGAAATAATAAATATTTATTATTATTTATTGCAAAAAGGCGCCATCTAGCGAATCTCTAATACTACAGCAAAATTTGTTTAATTTTATTGATTATTGTACAACGCAAAGGATTATTATGTTCCCCTACATTTGTGAATAAGTGGCGGTCGAATTGCAAAAGCAGTGCGGACCGTCACAAGCTTCGCGAAGGAGTTAGCTCAGTCGGTACGCGGCTAACCAGAAAAGTACATTACACTGCCCAGAAATCAGAAATAAAAAAAATATTTCAATGTAGAGAATTTACATTCTCTTTAAAGGCGAAAGAAAGTGAAAGTGAACTTTTATTGCCCAAAAACACACTTTATACATAAATGTAGACTTTGTTGAATGTCAGTGTACAATAAAATTTTAACCGCTGCCTTCGGTTCGATTTGTACTCGTAGCGGAGAAAAAAAACAAAACTCTGACCCTCTTTCCTTAAATCACCCTAAACACAGTACAGTTATATTCTTTTTGTTCCACTAAACCGTGCTGAGGATAATTATAAAACCTATTTAGGGGCTAACAATTCCACCCATGCCGGGACTTGAACCCGCGACCTCTGGCTAACCGTGCCAGCGCTCTCCCAACTGAGCTAATAGGCAAGTGCAGGCATTGGCGAAATTTCAAGCCTCTTTACAAACTTCTCTGTGGGTAGCGACATCTGGCTGAAGTAAATTGCATCACTTGCAGCCCCGAGTAACCCACTTTGCAGTTAGGTTTTTATATCGGAATGATATTGTATAATACAGTTACCATCTACGTGATAAAGATTCTATGTTCGCGTCCTCCTGGAGGCTTAAATACGTTAACTGACCATTCAGTTGCTATAGTGACAACAACTAAACCATTTTATTTTCATTTCAATGTAGCCTATATACGTCCCATAGCAGGGCACAGGCCTTCTCTCAGAGAGAGAGAGAGTGAGTATGGGCTTAATCACCATGCGTGCCCACCACCCATTTGAAGCGCTGAGGTGTATGAACACCTCAGACAGCTGAGGTTTCCTCACGATGTTTTCCTTCACATTTAGAGAGTGGTATTGCTACTATAACTTCAACTAAACCACTGCCCCAGCTTAAATATCCATAGGAAGCGTGCAGAGTGCAGTTTTCCTTCACAGTGCATTTCCTAGTGCTCACAGGTCCGTATGTCCGCTCGCGGTGCGTCGCTGCCCACGCGCATGGGAAAGGGCAAAGATGATCCGAGGCCCAACTCACACGCCTCGGCCCGGCCGGCTGATAGCCGTCTACAGGCTGCTCCCAAAACGCTGCTTCGGCCCAATTCTTCTTCATCTTGTGATGCCAACCAAGCCGCGGGTTTCCTCACGATTTTTTCCTTAGCGTGTAGTATTGCTACTACAAATTCGCAGGTGTAAGTAACTATTGACTTGTCTTTCCTGTGAGCTAGGCCGACTAAGCTGTCAGGATGGTATGGGTGCTGGGCAAGCCAACTCCATCTAAAAAAGAATGTCCCAGGCACTGCAGCGTCCGAGTGGTCCCTTCACCCATCTAGTGTGAGTGAAGGTGCCACTATTACGCTGTATAAATAATCTCATACGTAGATGCAAAAGCCAAAGTTTTATCTCAAGCACTTTTTTCTTTGGCGCATTGTCTAATTTATGATGTGGTCAATCAAAGATACTCCAAGTATAGCCCGTACATAGTACGCTGAGCGATTTTGAATCGAGTCTTTTGAGTATATCTCCAACAAAATTAATTGGGTGTGGTTAATTAATTCATCATCATCGTCATCAGTTAGCCACAAGAAGTCCACTGCTGGACATAGGCCTCCTCTATGAATTTCCAAAAAGACTGGCTTGCATCCAGCGTTTTTTTGGAAAAAAAAAATCCTCAGCACGGGTTAGTGCAATACAAAGAATATAATCACTTGGATGAGGTTCATTAATTCGAATTACTTCTTTCCTCTCCTTAAGTTCCGCATCATCCTGTGCCTGTATGGAGAATACCTGTCTGGGTGCAGGGTGATCTATTTAGTTCCGCACACAGATTGAGGTCGGAATTTATGTATTAACTCTTGTTTCAGAGAAGGGGGAACGTTTGATTCCTCGGATTAAATTATCCGGTGTTATTTTGCATAGATTGGTGTAATTATATAGCTAGACAACTAGATGATGACGTGTAGGAAACGGGGTAGGGCACGCCACGTGACCAAAATAGTTTGAGTACGGCAGACTTGAAATTTCCCCACTTAGCCTCATATTTGAGCTATTGTCCGGAGCACCTGTTACCTATGAATGTGAATACCACAGAAACTTGGATTTCCTTACGAAATTTTCCTTCAAAGTAAACGTGTTACTGCTACTACAAATTCATAAATGTACGTGACTCAGGTAACAAATTCGTTGGTAAATGCCGGGATTCGAACCCAGAACCTCACGCATGTGAGGCACGGGGTGGACCTATGCGCTACCATGGCTGGTGGTGGTAGCCTAGTGGGTAGAACATTGGACGCGGAAGCGGGAGACCCAGGTTCGATTCCCAGTGCGAGCATGTACCTATGACTTTGTTTTCTAAGTTATATACATTTGTGAAGTTATAGTAGCAATACCACTCGCTAACGGTGAAGGAAAACATCGTGAGGAAACCTGAGTGTCTGAGCTATTTACGTACCTCAGCGCTTGAAATCGCCAATCCGCGGTGGGCACGCGTGGTGATTAAGCCCATACTCTCTCTGTGAGAGAAGACCTGTGCCCTACAGTCGGACGTATATAGGCTGCTTATGAAACTTTGTTTATATGGGAATCGCCGCTTGAGACAACCGCCTCCCTCGCCCCAATATAATATCTCTCTCTCTCTCTCTCTTTCTCTCTTTGAGAGAAGGCTTGTGCCCTGCATTGAAACGCGTATAGCAGCGTAAGCAGTTACACAGCGACAGTAAAAAGAGGAACACACCCAACCTGTCGTATGTTCTAGTAACCTTCACTTCAATAGCAATTGCCCGCTCGCATACCTCATTTCCTCAGCACACATAAAGCACAATTTTAGTGTCGTCGGTTAGAGGCAGTGCACTTATGCGGTATAAAATTTATTCCCGACCTGTTCCGAAGCGAATTTTATGTTACGAGGCCTTGTTCCGAAATAGTTCGCGTTTATAGCGCATGCGCGGCCACTCCATCATGGGATTGTTTCTTAAATGTTAAGGGGGTACACAACGCTTGAAGTGTGAACTGACTGACTATGATGTTAAATCGGTGGGGGCTGCGAGGAGGTGCGACAGATGGTCAAATAATATGGGAAATGAACTCTAGTCGCGGATTTCTACATACTCGTATAATTTTTTGAAATTTTAATTGTTTTCTATCATTTTTACAAATTAACTCAAGTATAATTCCGCATCTCCAGATTCCTTAAGAAAGAATAACACAGAACGATACTTAAGTATAATATGCTTGTGGAAACCTCAATTCAGAAGCCCGTGGTTAATCCAGAACAATGACAGCTGATCAATATAATGTTTTTAAACTAAAACTTTCGTAAGCACTACACATTATCAACTTAATGCCGGAATCACTTACTTCAATTAATGCCGGAATCACTTACTTGAATTTTAGTCGGAATATTCCGACTAGGTTTTGCTCAAAGAAGCCTAACATCTTTAATATTTTTTTTTTCATTTTTGTCTGTACTAATAGTTTCAAGTGTCAAGTTTCAACTTTTGTTTATAGTTGTTTGATTCAGGAAAAAATCTTTTGTTTCTATGAAGTATTTTTTTTTAATTATCAATTCCGCGCAAACTGCCTTGAGGTTTTTCTTTATTATTTCAATTACACAGTGTGTCGGAGTGAAGTATCGTACGCTACAAAGAGAACGCGTTTTCATAACTTGACGTACAATTTACGAAATAAGAAAGTGAGGAGTCTCCCCTTAACACAATTTCTCCAAGTGAACTCTCTCGGCGTGAGAGTCTGTGCTCGCTTCACTTAATGCAATAGTTTCATTCAATTTCATACAATTTAGTGGTTCTCGTTTTGTTTGTGCCACAGTGCAATACAAATAAATGAATTACATATTGGCTGAGGAAACACCTGGGCCTCGTTACTGTTAGTGTATTGTAGTACAATGACAGGCGCATGGTCGGGTCACGTGACGTGTTTTTTTTACACCATCGGCGTCTAGAAGGTTTCATACGAGTGCGCGCGCCGACTTGAAGCGGCAATGAAATGAAATCGGCGCGTCCATACAGTTATCACTGTACTAAGTATAATGCATTAGCAGAATCTAGGCCCGATGGTATTTACATGGTTACACATTCAAAGGGCCTAATCGCGTTTGCTCATTTGACGGTAGACCCGTTGCAATAACGTTGACCCCAATTATTTATTAGCTAAAGGCAATTAATGCCTAACGTCGGCAATCAAGTTAATTAGGTTTTGCCGAAATGTCGTGAGTATTTACTATAAATGAGCATCGCGAGTAATTAAAAATACCAATCGCGATTGTTTATTTCAACTAAATAATCTTAATTCACGACATTTTGGCAACGTTGCAGGTGCCGTCAGGGCTTGACTGAAATAGCGATTTCAACTAATATTGTACCTAGTAAAACTTTCCACCTAAACTCTCGGCCATCAGTGTATCAAAACGCAACCAAAACAAACCAAACTGTATAAGAAGAAAAACAAACAAGATGGCGTGCGCACGGGCGCATTACACAGCCGCATGAATGGAACACGAGCCATTCACTGGGAACCGAACCTGATACCATCCGCGGGAGCACAGACACGGGCGGGCTAAATGGAGGCTTTATTTAAGATCTCTCTTTGGATGGTGGTACTACTGGGGAACCTTTGAACTACATTTTACCATATTCTAGTAGCAACGCGGGAATTCACGCTGGTTAGGGTTATATTTTAAAGTAATATTTTGTTTTATTTAACTTTGGTTTGAGTGACGTATTTTTTTTTTAATACTACCAAAGAGTTAATGCAGGTTGATGAAACGAAAGAGGTCTGTTAGGATCGTGACAAGTGGCAAAGCCTGGTCTCTGGCTACCCCTCCTGGATGCAGGCGGCAGTTCTCAAGAAACTATAAAAAATACCAGAAACCGGCGTGCGCGCATGCAACGACTAATGAAAGTTGAGGAAGCGGAAGTGATCTGTCACGATCGTGGCGAGTCCCTGGTCTCTGTCTACCCCTCTGGGATACAGGCGTGAGGTTATGTATGTCAAGACTTTCTTGACTATAAATAGGGGTTGATATTTCTTGAATGATGACAACTTGATGGACATTATTGCTTTCCGTATTTCAATAATTTCTATGAACAGTTTGTTTACACGAAGACCAAAGGTGAATGAAACGAATAGTACGTAGAATGGTCTGCCTTAATTCATCGATGCTAATCCATCAGCCCATATCCGTTCATATTCGGCAAACGCAGCGTGGGACGCCGGATATTTAAATTGAAATGTAGATAAAATATGATTTTTTTTTTGCCTGCCCGCCTATTTGCCTGCATGATGGGGTATTTTAGTTTAGGGCCAAACGCAAGTAAATTTTACACAAAAATCTAACTCTGATAAGGGAATACCTACTTTACAGATTTTATTTAAGTCTACGAATGCGCTGACTATCAACAGCATAAGTATTATTATTATTTTAGCTACCAGTTTGGTCCCACATCGAATGCCTCGTTTCTCAAAAGCCTTGTATCATTTGAGTGATCTAAACACCAAAAGATAAAACTGATCAGCGGTTGACTGGTTGACTGAACAGTCAACAGCTCATCAACCGTGCGCTTGTGGAACGCGCTACCCCTGTACATACGCCAGGCCCCGTCAGTCGACGTGTTTAAAAGTAGAATCCACGAGCACTACTTCGAACTTCAGAGTAATAATCCTATTATATAAGTAATTTTTATGTAGTTGTGTTTATTGTATTATAGTGTGTATTTTACACGTATTTGGTATATATCTTGTTATAATAACTATGTAATTTTATTGTAATATAGTTTATATAATTATTATTATTTATTCTTTTTTTTTAATCTTTGTTCTTGCAATAAATCTTTCTTGGCACTACCCCTTGCACTATCCACATAACCCAAGGTTAGCTGGAAGAAAATACTTACTAGTATTAAGCTCGCCTCTGTACAAACACCTCTTGTGCAATAAAGTATTTTTGAATTGAATTTTTGAATGAACCTTTACATTTCAACAAACTTCACAAGCTGCCTACTACCAAGTTAGAAGCCGTGTGTTCGATTCCCACTGGAACCACCGTACATTTGTTCAAATGGCCTCTCTGGGTGGATTTCCATGTTTGTGATGTCCTTGCCTGGTTACCATAGGGCAGGGTATCCTACTTCGGGACCAGGTCAAGTGATTGTGTTGTGTGGAAGTTATTATTATGATATCAGTCCAAAGCTTGAGGGAAAAACTTAGTGCAGATTTCTTCAATGGTTAGAATAAGTTATATTATTAAGGTAGTTTCTTAAGCTGTCTTTTGTGTTTTTGCTCAAAGAGCTCAACGACGTCTTAAAATATTTCTATAAGTGGAGACTTATAACTGGCCTTCTATATGTCTAAAGTTTCTGTTATTCATTTTTATGTGCTGTTAGTTTTCCTAATATTAAATAATAAATAAATTTAAAAAAAATCGGGAATCGCTCAAGCGTGTTTCAATCCTTTAGTGCACATATGTGATTAGAAAAAACGTAATGATTCATCAAAACAAACAAAACCAGCAAAAAATAGTTCTAAAGGAACTATTGAATCGTCCGTCCATGGCCCTCTACCAAGCACCTGTATCCAGCTTATAGCTTTACGGGCAAACTGCTAGGTGTCCGGCTAATGGCATGTGATATATCCACGATAACTCCACGATAAGACCCCACGCGATATGGCCCGGCCCGCCTATGTCTGCGGGTTATAAGTATTTAGCTGCGCGGAGATTGTGGCTATTTATTGGGTACTAGGAGCAAAGGTGGAGGAATTAGTCCTTGTTTTGTGATTGGGGCCGGCTCTATAGATGGCTTAGGCTGTACATGAGATGCGGAGGTATCTTTAAGCGGCTTAAATAGGGCCCATTGTAGTCATGCGTGTTTTCTTTGAGACAGAGAGAAGTAGAGAAAAGTATAACAACTACTTTGACGGTTGGGTAACAAGGGCGTCGTATCTTGGCGTAACTGCATGAGAAAACAGTGAACGATGTCAGTCAGGATTGTGGCAAGTGGCAAGCCTTGGTCGTGAGTTTATGTTATGTAATGTAACTAACTAAATCACCCAGAGAAGCTTCGTCAGCCAGGGTGATTAGACCACACCCCACAAGCCACATGGCTTGCGGGAGGCCAAGCATGTCCTATAGAGGGACACCCTAATTACACGTGCATGAATTTTGCTGAAAAAAAAAACGGATAAGTAATGTTTAAAATAAAATAAATTTATTAAATATTTAATCTAATTTTTAATTATATTCATTTGATGCATGTAATTAATTAGTATTTATAAGAATGTAATAAAGGCTTATATTAGTAATGTAACTATATTCTATCTATCTGTACAAGAATAGTTTAAAGAACTGCAGGGAGTAACTTTGGCGGAAGCGACGAAAAAAATCATATCATTTTTTACAGATCGTATTTGCAAAAAGTGTCTGTACAATCTCTCAATCATGTCAATAGTGATTCGTAGGACCCATGGCCGTGAAACTAAGGCAAAAAACCTAGGACTAGATATCATTAACGCCAAAAACGGCCGTTTTTCATGATCCTACGTTGTTTGTTGTTAGTCCTAAAAATCACTGTTAATAGGAGTGACAGATTGTACAGACACTTTTTGCGAACAATAATGTAAAAGAAGATATAAATTTCTTTTATTTTTGACGCTAGACAGCCCACTGGATACCCTTAAGCAGCGTAAATGGGTGACAGGTAATTTCTCAAAGAGAGAAAAAGTGTGGAATTAAACAACTTGCTTGTTTTCAAGTGATTTCAAGTGCTGAGTGTCCGCCCGTCCGTCTGTCACCAGGCTGTATCTCGTGAACCGCGACAGTTATACAGTTGAAATTTTCACAAATGATGTATTTCTGTTGCCGCTATAACAAAAAAGACTAAAAAAATAATAAAATTCATATTTAAGGGGTGTTCCCATGCAAAAAACGTGATTTTTTACGTTTTTTACTCGATACGAGTATTAATAACGGCAACAGGTAGACGCTTGAAATATTCAAATGTTGTATAGATAATGGTACTGAACCCTTCATGCGCAAGTCCGACTCGCACTTGGCCTTTTTTATTTTTATTACTTTTCATTCTGATATTGTTGGTTTAAGTGAGGTAATTTTGGGTAAGAATTTTTTTTTATGCGAATTTTTTTCTAAACTAACACCATATGTTTCTAAATCAAGGTTTGAATGTGCCCTTAAAATACGTTGAATGAATTCACCCTGTAGTTATGGTTTTGTTTGAGATGCACTGAGTTTTGGATAATAACAAAATATACCAAAATGAAACACTGAATTTGTTAGTGACGTTCGTCGTCAAAATTCTATTAATAGGCTTTCATTATCATCATCGTTTTCATAACCATGAGGGATTTTGCCGTAATCGCCGCTTGGCAGGCTTATATTTATAGGCTTTATATTTATGTAATTTCAAAAATGCCTACCTTTCCCCCAACCATTCGCTCGCGCGGCGCAATAAGTTCCATACAAATCTATGCGCTCGGGGAACCCAGCCTTGACAATATTATACGTTATTTGTTTTACCAAATTTCCAATTTGAAGACACACTCCCCCGAGCTTATAAACTATTTAAACGCACCTATTTAAAAACAACACAGACGCGCTTAAATTAACAGTAGGCCGATAACAAAACCAGAAGCACTGTGCGTGTATTAATTCGCAGGGTCGCTTCTGTGGACATTCGTAATTATTAAAACTCTATCTTGAGCCACCACCACGTGAAAACTACAGAGAGTTCATCCGGTTATTTCGAAGAGGCCTACTCGTCAAAATTCACAACTCGACAACTTCGAATTTATTGACGTGACCACAAACCTCATCATCATTATCATCATCAGCCATTTGACGCCCACTGCAGGACATAGGCTTCCCTCATGGTTTTCTAACTATGAAGGGTTTTGCCATAATCGCCACGCTTGGAAGGCGGGTTGGCGATCGTAGTATGCGGTTGGGATCTCAGGAAGACGCTGCTGCCCGTTTCCTGGTGATTTATTTTAATAAACCTCAAGCTTGAATTTTTATTAACATTACACTGTTTTGAAAATAATAAATGTGGAGTTTCTTTGTTAGCTTCTTCTCCACATAATCTATTAATTGTGAAACTAACAGCTTTGACGTTCATTAAGTAAACATTTTGTTTTTATAGTGAATAAAAATTTTTGACTTTGACTTAATTTTATATAATTAATGAAGATATACTATCTGACACACCAATTTAATGTTTTATTGTAATATTGTGAATAAGACAATGCTGGCTTACCTTGTATGCTTACCTCATGCGCTTGGTTTGCTAGTTTGTGGACTACTCTCGAGAAGTTTTGTGGACGAAGTGTCAGTTTCTATTTCAGTTGCACTTGGAGGTGACTATAGGCTATATAAAAAAAATAGTTTTAATGTACACTCCGCAACATATTTGGGTAGACAACACGTGTAAAAAGGTTTTGCTGTCGAATGTACTTCTGTTTTCTTGCAACTAGAACTTGAGGGTAATAAAAACGATTTTATGCCACACTAAGCAGCACAAATTTCGCAGATAAGAAATGCTATCTGCACCGATATAACATATAGTCCGCTACTGTGAGAATCGCCGATGACGGTGGCTAACTTATTGGTGCTTTAGGAAAATAATCTTTGTGATATTTCTCGCGCCACCTGCTCTTTATGGCGATTCAACAACCATTAGAGCGCAAGGAACTGCTTTTTAAATAGGACAAACGACGCTTTTTCTTACAGCAGAAACCACTCTGGGTTTGGGTATATTTTCATGTTTGTGATTTCTTTTTGAATTAATTAGGCCAGGTTGACACTTAAGTCACGCCTGATTGTAAACGAAGACGGGGTCAAAGATGTAACGAGTTTACCTGTTAAATGCCGGTTGACTCTAGTTTTAAAGAAACCTAAGACCGACATGTCTCTACAAAAACAGACGACGGCAATGGGTTCTACATCATTGCCTGATTATATTGTAATTGTGTTGAGTTATACATTTGTGAAGTGGTGGCGTGCATGCAGCGACTAATGAATGTTGAGGAAGTGAAAGTGATCCGTCAGGATCATGGCAAGGGGCAGTCCCTGGTATCTGCCTACCTCTCTGGGATACAGGCGTGAGTTTATGTATGTATGTAGGAACAACTCAGTGATGTATTGGAGGAATTGTAGGTATGTGCAACTGTGACAACTCGTACGCGCTTGGAACTTCATAATCTGTTAATATAAACTGATTTTATATAAATTATACAAGCTGACTCGGCAAACGTTGTCTTACCACATGAACTAGCCTACGACCCATTCTCAGACCTACCAAATATACACAAAAAATCATAAAAATAGGTGACAAAGCCGTTTCGGAGGCGTTTGATAACAGACACTGTGACACGAGATTTTTAGATATTAAACAATTATTAAATATCAACGGAATTAATTACTTGATTGCGACTAACAGCAACTCGGCACATCGTCATAATAACCTAAAAATACTCGGGCGTCATTCTCACGGCCAGGCAATGATCTGTATCCTTAAGCCACGTTCACAACACAGAAACCGTGCGGCGGAATAGCGGAGCCCAATTACGTGTGAACGGGGACTATAATTCACTCGCCGAGGTGTCAATCGACGGTGTCTTCTTATGCAATTTTTCAAATAACAATAATGGAATAATAACGATATGGCCGTAATAAGGGTCTCGGTCGTGAACTTGGCTGGGAATAGTGGTTCGGTGGTGAAGTGAGGTGTGGCTTGAGTAATGAGTTTTGTTGAGTTAATCTCCGACCTAATTGGAAAAAAATGTTTGCGGGACAGTCGTCTATACGTCAATCTTCACACTAAGGCACTCTATTCAGTTGTGTTACAGGCGAGTTTGCAACGAAAGTTGACACTTGATCAGCCGACGACTGTACTGCAACTACTGCAAGAGATAAATATCTTTCTTGTAAAAAATTTACATTACACAGTTGTTCTTGTTCCTGCTTAGTACTCTTATTATTTTAGAGTCGAAATGACGCTGCTACCTGATTTGGCACGCTTATTACTTTCTTTAATTTTAATTTCAATATTTTTATAGTTTTTGACATTTTTAACTGTGACATCAAATTATTTGTACCCATTTATAGGACACAACGATCTAAGAACCCAACAACACTAAATGTAAATGTACCTATGACCCACGAATAAATACTTTGTGATATGATGTGATATGAAAAATGAAACAGATAAATTGAACGAAAGATTTTCAAAACTAATATTCTCTACAAATCTTTTCCAGAATACCAAGTGGAGTCCTAGTGGGGATTTGTAAACAAAAATTCGATAAATCCCCACTGGTAGGGATGTGTCATTTTTTTTTAGACCACTGGCCAGTGGACGCATTGGTGCGCATTATGTGTCCTGATTCTTATCTCATTCAATATCACGTTGAATTAACGCTTTTGTGGGCGTATTTAATTTAAGCATCTATTTATGTATGTAAGTATGCGTGTATGTAAGTTACGCTATATTGCACAGGAAATAAAAACTTAAACAACGGGTGTGCGCAGATGTACACAAGCTGACTTATGCATTCGTGTATGCATGCATTACTTCCCTCGCTTCATATTTTCAGCAAAACAAACAGGCTGTCAATGTAAGTTGGACAGGCAGCGTTGCCTCGTCGGCATTATGTCGTGCCTCCGCCTCGATGTCGCGATATTCGGACTGTGACCGGCGCGGTCGTGGAATGTCCCGCGCCTTGCATCCCGGGACGCATCTATAGTCGAGACCATAGATTCTGCCAAGCGACGTAGTCAGTTATTTCACTTTTATTTTTGTTAATGTTTTTATTATGCAATGAAGTGTTGCAAACAGACGTATCAGAGTTTGGGTTATGTCCCGTGCCTTGCATCCGCGGACGCATTTATAGTAGAGACCACAGATTTTGCCAAGTGACGAATTATATTTTGTGTTTTAGAATATATTTTCCTCTGTGTTTTTTTTTCTCAGATTTATATTGACGTAAAACGTCTGTCAGTTCGGTAGTAGGGAGTCACTTGTAATTAATTTATATATCGTTGAATAGACTAAAGTAGCCATTACTCAGATTCTTTGACTGCCTCGTCTGGCTAGCCGTATCTCGCCTGATTACTATGCCGGAGGTGATGGGTTCGATTCCCACTGGGGGCCGCCATATATTTATACAAATGGCCTCAGTCTGGGTGTATTTCTATGTTTTTAATGTCCTTGGCTGGTTAGCTAGCACAGGGTATCCTAGTTTGGGTCCAGGATAAGGGACTGTTATTTATTTATTATTATTAAATTAAATTATTTTAAAAATAATAAAGTAATACTTACATAGAGCATATAGGGATGGAGGAGCTAGTAAGACACGTCCCAAAAGACCAAAAAGGGGATAAAGTACTTGAAGCGTGCGTGCGTCCAATGACTAATAAGTATTTATGGAGCGAAAGATATCTGTCATGTTCATGACAAGTGGAAAACTCTGTTCTCTGCCTACTCTTCCGGAAGCCCCCAGCGTGAGTTTTTGTTATGTTATGTTGTGATCCCGTCTTTACCATAAAATTATGTTAAAATTTCTAGGGTCGGCGGTATAGCACATAAGTCAAATCGTCATTAAATTAACAATATAATGGTTTAATAGGGTTTTTGGAGAAGAGGAAAAATTCTGGGGTCAGAGGACTTAAATGGAGAATGGCCCTTAGTCCGCCGACCCCAAAATTGTTTCTCTTCTCCAACCTATGAATCAGGCTCCGACGTTATAAGTCATGAAAGTTTTATTTAATACGGGTAACAGTTTACGGTTTCACGCTTCTGCCGATAATTTATTTTGTTCCTTTTGACCTGGCAGCGTTTGAATAAGCAGGCTGCGTCGTGTCTTATTTACAAGTTAAAGTGTTAATCCGTTGCTTGCGGTCAGATGTTCGCCGTGGCTGGAATTGTTGTTCCGATTTCGTCGAAGGGAGAAAGATAAATAGGTTGGAATGTGAACTTGAAGATAGATAGATGGGTAGATATTTCTTGCAGGGTTGGCAAAGCCAATTCTCCAAATTTCCCGAGAATTCCCGTCCCGAGGCCGATTTTCCCACTTTCACTAAAAACGAATTTGTTCACGTGAAAACAATATTAAAAAGATTCTGTGTCAATTAATTTTTATTAATAATTTTAAGAATATCAAAATCTACGAACTGTCACGTATACCTATTAAATAAAAAACTGGCCAAGTGCGTGTCGGGCCACGCGTATTAAAGGGTTCTGTAAAAAGAGGGGTTTTTATCTACTTTGCAGAACTAACAACTTCATCAACGTAGTTTTCTATGGATTTTGTATTAAAATTTTCCTTTTACAAGATGGTCGCCTATTATTCGTAAAGCCTACTTAGCCTCACATCGTTCCTTTTAAAAACGTTGGAGAGACTAACGGACAGGCACATAAGAGAAGGAGCCCTAAGAACAAAACCCTTACACCCTCAACAACATGCCTATAGAAACGGCAGATCAACGGA
The DNA here is from genome assembly GCA_947310995.1 of Yponomeuta cagnagella. Taxonomy (NCBI): domain Eukaryota; kingdom Metazoa; phylum Arthropoda; class Insecta; order Lepidoptera; family Yponomeutidae; genus Yponomeuta; species Yponomeuta cagnagella. The sequence continues at coordinate 18,259,484 of OX371277.1, forward strand.
CTCGGCTCTCCATACTGTCGTTAGAACCATTGAAAAGGGCCTCTCAGATAAGCATATGGTCTTGGGAGCCTTCATTGATATAGAAGGTGCTTTTGACAAAACAACTTTCAGTAGCATTAACCAAGCGCTGATGGAACGAGGAGTAGAGCAAACCATCACGGGATGGATAGATAACCTCCTGCGTCAAAGAGCCATAACGCTGGAGGTAAACAAAACTACCAGGGCAATAGTGGCCAAAGGCTGCCCTCAAGGGGGAGTGCTATCGCCACTTCTGTGGAACCTAGTAGTGGACGGACTAATCAGACGCCTAGACGAATGTGGTTTCTGGATAATAGGCTACGCCGATGACATAACAATCCTAACAATAGGTAAATGCGAGGACATTCTATACAGTCTCATGAGAACGGCTTTTGGCATAGTAGAGCGTTGGTGCGATACTCACCAACTATCCGCCAACCCGGATAAGACGGAACTAGTACTCTTTACAAACAAGCGTACCCCAAAAACAAGAAATCTTCCAAAGTTCTTCGGGAAAATGTTAACTCTGTCGCCGACAGTTAAATACCTTGGGGTGACGCTGGACAGCAAACTAAACTGGAGCGCACACCTACAGAACATCATTAACAAGGCCCAAATCACCTTCTGGCAGTGCCGGGGCCTCATAGGAAAACAGTGGGGACTACACCCGTCACTTATGATGTGGCTATACACATCTGTAATAAGACCTGCTATAACATATGGCGCTGTTGTATGGTGGATCAGAACAAAACAGAAAACAGCAGCACTCCAACTGCAGAGGTTACAACGACTGGCATGCCTCGCAATAACTGGGTGCATGAAGACAACACCGACTGCCGCTCTGGAGGCCCTGTTGAACCTCAGACCTCTACACTTACATGTTCAACAAGAAGCAGCCAGCGCTGCCCTACGGCTTCGGACAGCTGGACTATGGAAACAGAACAGCTGTTTTGCACACACAAAAATCCTGTCAGCTGCTGTTTCGGACCAGCCCATGATGGAGGCGGCGTGCGACAGGATACCTCACACCTATATCTTCGACAAGAAATACAGGGTACAACTACAACAGGAGCCAGCCGACTACTCGGGTATACACGAAGTCAGAGTGTATACGGACGGCTCCAAAACCGAAACAGGAACGGGCGCAGGAGCTTTCTCCAATGAACTAAATCTAAAAATGTCTACAACCCTTGGCACCCTGAACACAATTTTTCAGGCAGAATGCATAGGTATAACAAGAGCAGTCGCACTGTTGAATACAAGAAATGTGCAAGACTATGCAATACGAATAGTCTCGGACAGTGCCTCAGTCCTACAAGCACTTAACAGCAATCTCACTAACAACAGCCTGATACTAGAGTGTCACCATGAGTTGGAAAAACTGTCAATAAACAACCGAGTCACCTTACAGTGGATAAAGGGCCATAGCGGCTCCTTGGGCAATGATGCTGCGGATGAACTCGCTAGAAGAGGCTCGGAAACTACAGTGGAAGGACCCGAACCCCTGATCCCACTCCCATACAACCAGCTTAGGAAATGGCTGAGGTCACGAACAGAAAGCCAGCATGCTGAACTTTGGAGAACGGAAACCAAATGCAGACAAGCCAAGGAGGCTCTACCGACGATTTCGAAACGTCTTTCACGTAGCCTGCTGCGTCTGAGAAGGGATAATCTGCGCAAAGTTGTGGCAATCCTAACAGGGCACTGTTCACTAAATAGACATTTCCACAACATGGGACTAACCGACAGCCCGCTTTGCCGGGGATGCCTCAAAGAAGAGGAAACACCCGCCCACGTGACCATTCACTGTGAAGGCGTGGAGGAGCAACGGACCGCCATCATTGGGAAGCTGGGATCCCTTCAGGAGGCCTGTAGTGACATCAGAGCACTGCTGGCCTTCTGGAAAGAGATAGGCTGGCTGGAGTGAGCTCACAGCTATGCTACGTACAATGGCCCAACCATGAGGCTAAGTGCGGAAATCTCAGGTCTAACTAACTAACTAACTAGCCGTGATAATTTTCCTTTTAAGTTCATTATATGGTCGACCCTGAATTTTTTCATGTTTCTACAATCAACTTTTTAGCCAGGACACGCCATACTCGGACAATAATTTGCGCTTTAAAGCTTATCGTAATTTTACTCAATTTTTTTTCTCAATTTTTATTGATTGACCAGTTGTATTTCAGGACAAAATATTGGTTTATGATTTATATTAAGGTTTTATTTTATGTAGCTTATTATACGTCCCACTGCAGGGCACAGATCTTCTCTCAGAGAGATGGGCTTAATTACCACGCGTGCCCACCGCGGAATGTCAATTTCAAGCGCCTAGGTATGTGAACACCTGAGATACTCATGTTTCCTCACGATGTTTTCCTTCACCGTTAGCGAATTATATTGCTACTACAACTTCAAAAACGTACGTAACTTACAAAAAAAAGTCATTGGTACATGCTGGGATTCGAACCCAAAACCTCCCAAAGATAAGGGTTGGTATCCTAGCGCTAGGACGACCAGCCACAAGATGGACAGATGACCTCATCCAAGTGGCAGGAAGACGCTGGATGCCAGCCGCTTTCAACCGGTCTTTTTGGAAATCCATGGAGGAGGCCTATGTCCAGCAGTGGACTTGTTGTGGCTGAATGATGATGATAATGATCCTAGCGCTGCGCTACCACCGCATTTGAAGTTATTAGTTTGGCATATAACGTCATCATTTTCTAACCCTTTTCCGTCTTAAATTCGGTCCACGTGTGTATTCTCCCATGACTGGGGAATTATTATCGTATAGTCCAGGTGCATCAACGGACTCTCAAGTGACCCGTTACTGATTTCAGTTGGTAGGTACAATCGACTGAAAAATGCACGGAGCATCTAATTCCAATGGTAAAAAAGTTACTACAAGACTTTCTTAATCTTTCTTAGTGTTTAATGTATAACCGAGGAAATCAATTACCAAGAGACGGGCAGGGCAGCAGCGTCTTCCTGAGATTCCAACCGCAGACTGCGATCGCCAACCCGCCTGCCAAGCGTGGCGATTATGACAAAACCCCTCATGGTTATGAAAACCACGAAGGAGGCCTATGTCCTGCAGTGGGCGTCAAATGGCTGATGATGATGATGATGATGAATGTATAACCAGGATCTGTAACTATTCTGACTGTACCTCTTAGATGTTTGCTGTAATACATTGTATGTTGCAGAAAGGTTGTATCGACTTGTCTTTCCCGTGGGCTAGGCTTACTAAGCTGTTGTTGTGCATATTATGTGACTTATCTGCTTATGTTGTTTCTGTGATGTATCTTGTTGGTATAATAAATATATTTCTTCTTCTTCTTCTATCAGGACGATATAGGTGCTGGACAAGCCTACTCTACCTAAAAAAAAGCGGGCCCAGGCTCCGTACAAATTTGTAGTCTCGCAGTTTTTCCGAGCTTTTCCCGAACTTCAAAGACTTTTTTTTAATGATTTAATTACAAATATATGTTTTTCTCTGTACTTATAGTTTGTTTGGTTTATCCCTGTACTTATAGTGTACGACAATAATTTACTTACCAAATTTCATTGGTCTAGGTCAACGGAAAGTACCCCATAAATTTTTATTCCCTTGAAAGTGTCGAAATATACCTATTTGCGGCATAAACGGCTGTAAATTTTATTTATGTTACCTTAGAAGTTTCATTTTTTCATAGCTTCAAGGGACTGTAGACTTGAGTATATTATGGTTTAAATATACCAAGTGGTACCTCCACGCGTTTTTGAGATAAAGGGTATTGACAGCCAGATGGACGAACGGACGGACGGATAACAAAGTGACCCTGTAAGGGTTCCGTATACCTAGTTTTCAGTAAAGGGTTCCGTTTTTCTTTTTGAGAAACGGAAGCCTAAAAAAGAATGTTCTAGGCACTGCAGCGTCCGAGCAGTCCCTTCAACCATCTAGTGTGAGTGAAGGTGCCACTGGACGCTGTTTAAATTATCTCATTACGTAGATTACAGAAAAATTAAAGCGGGTTATTCTACTTTTAAATAGATATAACTTTTATTACGAGACTAGCTTTTGAATCAACTTTTTCACGCACTTGCTAGAGCAAGTATCAAAGTTTATTATGGAACAGGTAATAGGTTTATAGTATTTTCAGAGTTGGTTTCGCAAGTAATTTTGTTTCTTTTGATGACTAGCTTAATTAACCCCATATTTTCCCAGAACTTTTTGCAATAACCTCTACATATTTTGCTCAAGGCATTTCGTCATTGACTGTACGTAGAACTTCCGGATTTGATTACAGTTGTCACTCCAAACAAGGCGATGATGAGTTTTTAATACCACTTCTGTAACAGTGATGGTACAATGGTTTCTATATATTTTTTTCTATAAAATTACAGCTTTTGTTTCGAAAGACGGCTGCTATGATTTAGTGGGAACTTTGTAACTGATTTTGATATTACTGTAACTGTAATAGGAGAGTAAAGTTCTTTGTTTCGTGTTTGATTGCTTTATAAGGTGAGGATTAAGTTATTTGTTACAGGGGACTTCAAATCACGTGACAAATTGCCTAGATCAATGAACTGGTAGAGAAAAAAAGGCCAAGCGCAAGTCGAACTCGATTTAAAAAGTAAAATAACAAAAAGCTTAAAGAAAGTAACCAAGCATTGGCAAAAAATACGAAGCCACCTTGGCTGTTTGAGTAGACAGAGGTACATTATATGTATGGGTGAGTACACGTAGTAAAGGGTATTCGTATTGATGAGTACAGGTTACCATATAATCGGCAAAAAAGTAGATTTTATTCCTAAGACCGCGTACACCAAAAGCGTTTTATCCATCCAGTCAAGTCATACCTGGTCAAAATACTTGCGCAATCGCAGCGCAAGTTCACAGAAGCGGATGTGGTGCACGGGTCGCAATCTCGAATCGCGCTTCGCTCAATACGGGCTAGGCAGCGACACACGGAGGATATACACCCACGCAATGTGGGAGAGACGGCTGTGGATAAAACCAAAATTACACAGACACAACTTGTATAAACATATGCAAAACTGATTAGCACAAAAACTGCTTAGTTAAGGACATCACATTACAACGGCCCGGCAATGTGCGGACGCAACTTTACTAAGTAAAATACACCTTAAAGGTCAGTGAATACAATATCACGTTTGGCCGACAGGCAGCCGACGGATAACAAGTGGAAACGGACTTTGTAGTTCTTAACTTCAAAGGTATTCAAAGATTATTTTAGACCGAAACCGTGCCGTTCATCATCATCATCATCATCAGCCATTTGACGCCCACTGCAGGACGCAGGACCTTCGTGGTTTTCATAACCATGAGGGGTTTCGCCATAATCGCCACGCTTGGCAGGCGGGTTGGCGATCGCAGTACCTATACGGTTGGAATCTCAGGAAGACGCTGCTGCCCGTCGCCAGGTAATTGATTTCCTTAGTCGCCTTCTACGACATCCACAGAAGGAAATGTAGTGACGCTATTCTTAATCCGGCGCCACACGGACAACGTCTCTTAATCAACACCCACCATGCATTTGAAATTTCAAAAGCTGATGTATAAGAACTCACACACTCGGGTATTTTCACGATAGTTTCTCTCGCCGTTAGCGACCGCAAATCTACGTGACCTGGGAAACTAAATCTACACGTCGGGATAAAAGTTAAGGCCTCATGAATGTGAAGGATCTGGGGCCACCCAATCTATTTCTGAATCTCAATCTCCCTCCCTCAACGCACCTTCTAGGTATATCTTTTCTCTGCTACCAGGAATCTGTCGGTCCAGCGAACTGGTAGGCACCCTACGCTGCCTTTCCCAGTTCTCGGTCTGTCCGGTCTTTCCAGTTCTCACGAACCCTATAGGGAAGAGCGGGTGATGGTGATCTTCCACTTGGAAGGGAAAATTCCCTTCAGGCAGATCGCAAGCCTGGGGACGCCCGGTCCAACTGTCATTCGTCGGAAGTTATATTTATGGTATGTCACCTGCAAAACTTTGCTTGCGCGATGCAGGAATGTCGGAGTATATAGTACGCGCGCAGTGTTGACATGTAGATAGATAGATAACACTTTATTGCACAATCTGGCGAAAGAATTACAAGTAATTTCTTATATCAAAGTAGAGGTATGTAATTGGCGGTCTTATCGCTTAGAACAATCTCTTCCAGACAACCTGCCACAAACTCTTATTTTGGGCTACCACTGCCACGTAACTTACGAAGCATATCCACAGCCAACTCCAGCCTCGGTCCGTGAGGTCGGGAGCGGATACGGATCTAACTGAGCCGCGCATCCCGCGACCGACGTTTTGTTTTAATACTCCCGCGGCTTCAAACTTTGCATTGTGCTCGAAACTATTTTACTTTGAGGATAAATGTTTGAGGAAAGACTAGGAAATTGCTACCTCAGGCTCCTCGGAGTAGCAATGGATTGGAAGCAGAAAGATAAATAATATGCTATTTTGCAAAGCCAATTGCAAAAAATAGTTCGTAGTTTTTACCCAGGTTCGATTCCCAGGGCGAGAATGTACTTATGACTGCTTATTTTCAAAGTTACGTACATCTGCGAATTCTTAGCACTAATACCACACGCTAACCGTGAAGGAAAACATCGTGAGGAAACCCACGGCTTGGTTGGCTCCGCACTTATTGGCCTGTCTTACCTGGGTTGGCGTGAAAGAAAAGAGGCCTATGCCCAACAGTGGGCTCTGTTTACGGACTGCTTAGATAGATTCTTCAAAAAATCATATCCAATCTTGAATTTACATTTTTGTTTCAAAACCGCTCGTAACGTAAAGGAAAAAAGTACGTGTTTGAAAAAACACTATGTGCTGTCGATTACACTGGTTTAAATATTTGAAAAAACTTTTAATCAACTAACATCAAAATATTAGTACAGTCGAAAGTGAAAGTGAAACTACATTTATTGCCCAAAACAGACTTTATACATAAATATAGACATAAGCTTACATAATTATCGTTATCTTTAAGGCTTTCACCACAACAGTCTAGGACTGTAAGTTGTGGTAAAGCCAAGCCCGTAGACAGGCTAAGGACAGCGGTTTACTGAAATTACAGCCGGAACTCTCAGAGAGAGTGCAGTAATCATTTTCCCCGCGTACCTACCGCACATTGGCAATTCCAATACTAATAAAAGCTCACTGTCTCTCATAAAGCACACATCATTCTTAACCCCCAGGAATTTCTCTAAACGGCCAGCGATTTCCATTCTAAATTCAAACGGGCCGGTGCGGTTCAGAGGACGCATGCACAGATCTGTTCTGCTTTTGGCTAGAATAATCTCTTTTATTGATACTGGAAGGTGTCAAGCCCCCAAAATAAGAAAAATATATAACTTATTTTTATTAAGTTACATCTGACTCCAATTTTGCCTGATGGTAAGAAAAGATGGGCTTTATATGTTACATGCCTGTCACTTAAATATTAACACGTGTCTTAAAGTCCGTGGATGACTTCAAGACATGTGTTAAGATAAAATAAGAAAAGAATATTCTTTATTGCGCATAATAAACAAAAATACATAAATAAAACATATAGTAAAGAAAGGTGCAATGGGTGTACTTATGGGCTAAATGTCTCAGAACAACATACGACAAACGTAATTGTAATTTTTTGTCAAGTTTCTAAGTAAGCTAAGAATCAAACAACCTCGAATAAAATCTCCAAATATAAGTTGCCACTAGACGCATCTAAAGGGCTTAACTTGCCACAATACTGCCGTTAATTTAATTTTACAGGAAAATACCTTCTTCGGATCAGTATCCCGGAGCAGTGCGGCGCAGGCGCAAGCGCGCGAGGTGCGTGGTCTCTGTGCGACGCGCGCATTTGTCAGGCCTCTGCGGCGATTATTTGTCAACGGATTACCCACGAGCGGACAATGGGCTACAGTCCGTGCGCAGGCTTATAGTGCAAGATGTTTTGTGCAGACTGCGCAGATTGGGAGGATGGGTCGTGGAAACCTAGCCTAGCTAGCCTGGTCTAGCACCCACCCCGGGATGTTGGGTTACTACATACATGGATTGGGTGTAGCCGGCTTTTCTGGGCCAGTACCTAGTGAAAAATAACCCTAGCTATGCCATTCATCATCATCATCATCAGCCATTTGACGCCCACTGCAGGACTCAGGCCTCACTTATGGTTTTCCAACCATAAAGGGTTTTGCGATAATCGCCACGCTCTGCAAGCGGGTTGGCAATCGCAGTATGCGGTTGGAATCTCAGGAAGACGCTGCTGCCCGTCTCCTGGTAATTTATTTCCTTAGTCTCCTTCTACGACATCCACGGAAGGAAATGGAGCTAAATTAAGTAAATTAATTGAATGCATGAATTATAATGTACACTGAAATAAAGATTTAGAATCCAGAGTTGTTAAATTACATCTCCAAATGTTATTTAAATTGAATAAGTTAAATGTAATAAATAATAATTCGGTCTATTTAGATTTGAAGGTGATTTTGAGCATTTTAAATGGAAATAAATGGCTATATGATTATGCAATTGTAATTGTACGATTTTGTGCCACATGTATACACTATTTTGTATTCGAAATCGTGAGCAGAGAAATGTATTTTTACAATAAGACTTTCATAAGTTTTACACGTTCAACAACACCTAAAAGTTTTAATATACCACAATCCTGATTTTGGACGTACCTTTCTAATTTAATTCACGTTCATAGTAGCCGTACTCTTATTTGGTCCTTATTGTACAACAAATATTGAAAATTTCAACTACAAGTCCCACGAGTTCATGAGTTTCATTTTCGATGGCTCTGATTCCAAGTGATAACGCACTTCCTAGTTTCTCACTTTGTACTTTTTAATATTTCCACAAACGTGATGTAAACAACCTGCAGTGATATCAGAGCACTGCAGTCTTTCTGGAAAGAGATAGGGTTGCTAAAGTAGCCTCACAAGAATGCTACGTACAGTTGACAGCAGGTTAATCTTTATATATTTATGCAAAGTCGTCCTTAACGGGACTGATTAGGGTACAAGTATGTACATGCGTGCACTCTACCCAGCTATAGGACTTTCTGCAACAAAAATGTAAATGTTATCTTGCTGTTAACTGTATAATGGCCCATCTCTGAAACTAAGTGTAAATAAACAATCTAAGTAAACGTATGCTATAAACGTTTTGATATCAAATGTATTAGCTTTTAGGTATTTTTCTGACCTCTACAAGTTTAATTTTGTAAAAAAAAATAATTATTCTCTTTTCTCATTTATCAGAAATCAATAATTTATTTGTTTTAATTTATAGTAATTTATATGTTTGCTGAATGTCAATCTCCTATGTTAGCTGCTGCCTTTGTACCGTATTTGTAGTGGAGAAAAAGGCAGCGGGAAACAAAACCCCACTGACCATATTTTCTCAAATCATCTTAAACTTAAACACGCACTACAATCCGTCGTGCCGAGTGCACAGTGTTTTCCCGCGACCACACCGCCTGCGAGGTCACAACTCAGATAACAGCCGTTCAGATAAGACCTATTAATCGGACTAGCAGCGCGACACTGAGATATGTTTGACAAGAAATGATACTCACACATAGCAGCAATATCGGTGCGCGTAGATGTGCGTAGCCTGGGAAATGCCGCTTAAGAACTGCCTCAAGCTGTGTGCAGACATTGTTTTGAAGACAATACCGTTGAGCAAAGTGACATGGATGAGTAGCTTGAATAACACAAATTAGTGCATCGGTAAAACGCTTAAATCGCTTCCCAAAATACTCTGGGTTCGAATCCACAATGTTTCAGTGACTTAGTTTTCAAATTTGCAAATTTATTAGTTAAATAAAATAGTTAGTAAAAATATTGGACGCAAATTTCTAATAAACATTTTCCAGATTTCTTCTACTCAAAAATACTAATTATTCAAGAAAAATTATGACACACATGTAATTTATTTTTTCATGTTTCCCCATAATATGGGTGTCCCAGGTTAAATTACAATGTGAATTTGAAATCGTTAGCAATTTTAAAGGCTATATGTTCTTTTTGTCTAGGTAATTGTGAATTCACGTCTTAAAAGTGACGGTATTTTTTTTCTCGTTTAAGCGTTTTTCAACTTTTGGTTCATAACGTTAAACGTTTAAGAGCTGGTTGCCCGATATGCTCAAATAAATAAAGTTGCCACGGGCAATTCCTACAAAGATCTTGGGGCCAACAAAAGTTTTATTTTTTTATTTTATTTTATTTTATTGGCTCGCCAAGGTTCTTTTATCCGTCAGATTTATTTCGTCGATTCACGTAGAATTAAAATAAGGTTAAATTAAGGTTTTACAGAAAAAAAACCAAATGATTGAGTTAATCCGAAAGTAATACACATCGATCAAGCAATGATCGAGTTAAGCCTAAAATATCGCATAAAGATTGACTCAGCTGGGAAATAACCTTTAACAAACTGGTCTATCACTTTTGTCCCCAATAGTACAATATAGTGAGGAAGATAAGTATGTCTATTTCGTAAGCGAATAACGTCAAAACAAATAAACAAAAGCACGATAATCAAATAGGCACATTTATTACAGTATCAGGAAACAAAAGCATTCTTTATTATAATCTCGAATCAAATTGACAGATCTATTTTTCTTGGCACTAAAGTTTATTTTTCTGTACTCGAGATAGTTGAAGAACCAATATAGGAAGATCCGTCTTATAGGCTTTATATTCAATTGCATTTTGTGTTTATAAAGATCAAGTAATATCGGTTTCGTGTGATATTTAATAGTTAAAATATCGCATTGCTCATTCTAATATCAATTTGATATTAAAAGGGCTAAGGTCTATTGGTTTCTTTAATATTTCTTCTTGACGTGTGTTTATTTGACTCAATAATGCTTTGCCTCATATTGGACTTTAATTTGATTCTGTAAGGCGGCTGGCCTCTCAAGGAACAATTCACATACAAGTTTAGTTTTAATTCACAAACGACATGCTGCAGCCGGAACTCAATGACACAACTGAGTAGGTATATCAGAATAAAAAACCGCCCAAGTGCGAGTCGGACTCGCGCACGAAGGGTTTCATACCATTATCCATACAACATTAGACGCAAAGATTGAGAAAAATCGGAAAGCAACAAAAAAATCACGTTTGTTGCATACAAATTATTAAATATTTATTTTATTTTAATTTAATTATTTACTTTTGAAGCGAACATAGAAATAAATATTCCTTGAATATTTCAAGCGTCTACCTGTTGCCGTTATTAATATCGAGCCCCCATTAATATGGGAGCCCCCCCCCCAAAATATTTATTTTATTCGGTTTTTACTATTTTTGGTTATAGCGGCAAAAGAAACACATAATCTGTGCAAACTTCATCTGCCTAGCTATCACAGTTCATAAGATAAAGCCTGGTGACAGACAGACAGACAGACAGATAGACAGATAGACAGACAGACAGACAGACAGACAGACAGACAGACAGACAGACAGACAGACAGACAGACGGACGGACGGACGGACGGACGGACGGACGGACGGGCGGACGGACGGACGGACGGACGGAAGGACGGACGGACAGATGGACGGACGGACGGACGGATGGACGGACGGACGGACGGACGGACCGACGGACGGACGGACGGACCGACGGACGGACGGACGGAAAGATTGACAGACCGACAGATAAACAGATGGAAAGTGAAGTCTTACTAGTAGGGTCCCGTTTGGCACCCTTCGGGTACGTAACTCTAAAAATGAAATTTATACCACACCCACTCAGAAAGTGTCTCATTGCTCGTTCATAAACGGGTTACAAAGTTCGTTATTTCTCCCTTATAAATGTGCGGCGGGAATAGTTATATGGAATTTCACTCCTGCCTTCCGTAGCAGGGCAAGAATGTTTTATGAAAATCCATTTCTGCCCTGCTAGCGTTCTTTTGTTTTTTAACAGAGAATATAAAAAAAATACAAACGTAAAATCTCAAAAAGGTTTTATATCAAATAATTAGAAAAGAGGTGGCAATTTTTTTTTCATGCCATATATTCGAAAAGGTCGACTTGGTTCGCCTTTAAGTGCACCTAAAGGTAGTTTTAAAAACTTTTAGAAACTTTTAGCGGGCAGAAATGTGAAGCTCGCGGGGTAGCTCCTGGCACTGACTGAAAATCAGCGCTGAAGGCTTGACCCTCAGCATACTGCTGAGTTAGTTGCCATTTATAGCAGCAGTGACACGCCGTGGCCTTTCGTTTTCATATTTTTTTGTAACATTTCTGTTGAAATATTTTCTTGGTTGTTTTTTTGTTCTGTTATTGTGGCGTGTGCACTGTTTTTATAATAAATGTCTTCTCTTCTTCTTCTTTTTTTCTTCATATGTGTTTCTTTAGCGGCCGCCTTAAACAGTACCCTTATATAAATTTTATGTACGATTTTTTTGTAAAAGGTCTAAAGCAAAATCCCTTACGTTCATCTTAATAGTTAATACGAACTACTTTTTCTTTGTGGAAACTTCGACTACGCGAAATAATATATGAGCTATTCAAAGCATTAAAATGCATGAAAAAGCTGATGTTGTTTCGCGTTTTCATAATTTTATCCAAAAGAAAAGTTGTTCCTATTGACAAAAAAGTCCCCATTTTTTAGATGTGTACAGGGATTTTGTTATACCCTGCGCCTACCATACAGAACGAGGGTGCCCTTTTATAAGTTGTACTCATTTTATCCCAGTAAAGTTTACATGTCAGGCAGAGATTCGGTTCCCGCCTACTTCTAAAAGAGACTGCAAATCCGAAGTTCCTAAGGCTTAGAAGGAACAAAATACCAACGTAGACAATAGTCGAAGTTACGACTGATATGTTAAACCCTCTTGACATTGTAATTAAATAACCCAAAATTCAAAAGAATGGAAGTGTGCTTACAGAAAAAAGCAATACTTAAATATGATTATTCATCTATTTCACAAACACCATTTTCGCAAAAGACATTCCAATCGCAGAGATTGCAACAACGCATCCTGACCTAATCCCACAATGAGATGTGAGGCGCATAAATTCGCAAATACCTCATAAACTGAAATCACGATCTCATTACAAGCCCACTTTGCTCATAGGAGCTGCCTTCAAAACCGAATTAATGCTATTCTAACAAATAAAGCTGAATACAATAGAAGAGGATACTATTATTGGAAAGGGCAGAAATGTTTCTACTGATCCATGAACTTGAAGAAATTTGATTGAATGATATCGTGGAGTCTGCAAAGAGTCCATGGATGAGGATGGCGAGATTGCCGAGAGATCACGATAGATGGCATCTGGCGAAAAAGAATAATTCCCGGCTGTAAACATGGCAGACTGGTGTTGATGACAATGATATCGCTGCAGCATGTTCATCTGGAACTAAAATCTTTGTCTTGTCCTAAATCCATATCTAAACTAAGCAAATACATTTTCATAATGATAAGACCTGTTGTTTTTATTATACCGTTTTATAACAATATTAAGTTTAACAATGTAATTTAAAATGGAAGTAATTTAACTCCTTCCTCACAATACAGGCGCAGCAACGTTTAACGACAGTATCCTAAAGAAAATAATGTAAACCTTACTCCCTAGACTTTAGCGCAGTAAATTTTTTGCCTTTTTCCTTTACGTTAATAACTAAACTCCTATAACCCGTGAATAGATCTAGAGCGGTGGTAGCCTAGTGGGTAGAACATTGGACTCGGAAGCGGGAGACCCAGGTTCGATTCCCAGTGCGGGCATGTACCTATGACTTTGTTTTCTAAGTTATCTACATTTGTGAAGTTACCACTAACAGTGAAGGAAAACATGGCGAGGAAACCTGAGTGTCTGAGCTATTCACATACCTCAGCGCTTGAATTCGCCAATCCGCGGTGGGCACGCGTGGTGATTAAGCCCATACTCTCTCCCTGAGAGCAGGCCTGTGCCCTACAGTGGGACGTATATAGGCTGCTTATGTAGATCTAGAGTCAAATGTCGAATTTATCGAAATGTCTGACACAACGGAGCCGTGTGAAATCCGCAAAATAGCCCCCTATTTGATTTACGAGCGCTATGGTTATGAATGAGTGAGAGATAAGGCATCTAGCGTCGGCGCGATCGCGCCCGCGCCGTGGGCCTCTATCGACGGAATCGCACGCCCACACCCCGATCCCTCGGGTCCTGAATGAGTCTGATCGAGAGACAGCGTTTGTTGGATTAGTCATCGTTGCAAGGAGAGCGCACGACCAATCTAAAGAATTGTTTAAATCGCTTACGTTTAACATGCTACAACTTAAGTACTTACATAAAGTCACGCCTGTATCCCAGAGAGGTAAGTAGATACCAAGGTTTGCCACTTGCTACGATCCATCTCGTGCAAACAAGTCGGTTTCGGGTACTTTTTAGGGTTCCGTAGTCAACAAGGAACCCTAATAGTTTCGCCATGTCCATCTGTCTATCTGTCTGTCTGTCCGTCTGTCTGTTCGCGCCTTAGCACAGAGAATATAAGTACTAGAGACCTAAAATTTGGCATAGCTGTACGTACATATTATATTACGTCAATAAAACTAGAATAAAATTACGGAAAAAAAAATGTAGGGTACCTACCTCGCCTACCTAAATGAAGGATGCATTTTTTTTCTTGGCTACGCCAGAGTGTGGGGTATCGTTTGATTGGCCGTTTATTGAACACCACCTCCGACAAAATTTGAAGAGTTCCCTCGATTTCTCTAGGATTCCATCATCAGATCCTGACCTGATGACCATGGGACTACTTGGTAAGGCTATACTCTTTCAAAGAAAAATGGAACTTTCCAAATCGGCCAAGGCGTCTTCGAGTAATTAATAAATAATTCCGATCACCTCCTCCTTTTTTGAAGTCGGTAAAAAATTACAAATTACTGAGTAACTTCGACATAATGCGTTTTCGTCATGAATATCTAAGCGGAGTTTCTTAAAACCTTACTTTGAACGTAGCCAACGAAAGGATAATAGGTCTAACACTTACCTTGACTGTTATTTGACGTGCAAATTGTATTACATAGTATGAAATAACGCGAACCTAGTTCCCACAATCGTTATTATACTCAGCTATACTATGTGAGAATCGTGCACGTAAAATATGCTTATATTAGTGCTGTGTGTCTTGTGAGTCATTCATTCTTTGGATAATTGCTTGCACCAGCATTGTGATCAGTAATTCATAAAATCATTGATCTTATCCAAAAATCTCTGGAGTTCTCGGCCAACAGAATATCATAGTTAATTCTAATATTTTTTACCTACGATATTTGTCGCCTATTATATTATTATACCCACAAAAAATATCACATGACTTAGAAAATATAAGTGATATTGCTGAGATTCGATCTAACTGAATGAGTACTACGAATACCCTCATCATCAGTCATTTGACGCCCACTGCAGGACATAGGCCTCCCTCATGGTTTTACAAACCATGAAGCGTTTTGCCATAATCGCCACGCTTGGCAGGCGGGTTGGCGATCGTAGTATGTGCTTTGAATCTCAGGAAGACGCTGCCGCCCGTCCCCTGGTAATGTATTTCCTTAGTCGCCTTCTACGACATCCACGGAAGGAAATGGAGTGACGCTATTCTTAATCCGGCGTCACACGGAAAATCCGGCGTCACACGGATACCCTGCCGCTCGCTAACTGTGAAGGAAAACATCGTGAGGAAATACGCACGGCAGTTGTCTCCGCGCGCATTCTCACGGTATCTCCTGTGGATTAAGCCGACTTAGTTTAGAGGATCCAGAACCAGATCCAGCGTATCTTAGCTCCAGAACCAAGATGACTGATGTTGGAACTGCAACTGCAAAGCCGAAGTGGAACTGGGCAGGCCACGTAAGTCGTATGAGCCCAGACGAATGGGCGAAAATTGTCACTGATTGGGTTCCACGGGACGATTACGCATATTATAAATGATAAAAACATCATGATAGTTAGTCTGTGCTTCTTTAACGTAGCAACGGCATAACAGAGCAACCTGATTGACAGTTTTATTTTATACGAAATAAAAACCATTTTTTATCCGAATCTCACATGAACAAAATCACAGACAGCAGTATCGTTTATATAGATTTAAAACCCTTACGGTGTTATTTACTCGTATAAATACACGATTTCCTTAAACCACACCATAAACGCAGTATAAAATAGGATTAAGGATTTCTTTTATGAATGGGACTGCTAATCTTTTTCGCAAATTTTATTGGTTTCTAAAGTAGAGTTCAAACAAAGTTAATACGAACGGAAACATATGAACCATTCAATCATCAACCTTGTACCCACTTTAATTTTACATCTTAAGCTTGCATAACACGTACCTCCCACAGAACGTTACCAAAAAATACAGACAATCTACTACACTATACCAATGGTGTACCAATTAAACCATTACTAAAGTTTACTTTTACATATTTTCACGAATGGAGACCTCCGGTTTGAAACACTGACTGAGAATCGAAAGACCACCTTTGATTTTACCAGTAAAGTTGCAGTCCAGCGATTGGTGACTCACGGTTTTATATAAAAATTTAGTGATGGGAGGTTGCCAAGGAATGGTGTAGTGGTAGTCGACCTTCGTCATTTAGTCGAGATTAATTATTTCTATTGTGAGCTGATTTGATGAAAGGAACACGTGTCGGATGCGCTTGTCAGTGCGCTTGATTGTGAAACTAGTGATGGGCAAAACCATCGATAGTATTAACACTAATGTTATCGATAGTTGCAAGTGACTGATATGAATAATAGCACGTACCATTAAAATATTTTTATACGCTAACAAAGTTTGCTTTAAAAAAACTTGCCGATTAAACACAATGAATATCTCTTTACCAACTCGCTATTAACTGTAAACAATGGAGGCTGTTAGATGGATTGAAATGTAATACACTGCTAATTATAACCAACGACTTTATTTTAACACTTATGAAAGGCATTCGTTTTCATATTATATATTTTTTTAAATGTATGTTATATTATTAACCTATTGATCCATTAATTTTTTTAAACTAGGAAAAACAATAGAGTGATCTTCCCGCGCGCTAAACATTTCCCAAGAAGTTAAATAAGTATATTAATTTGGCATGGTAAACAAGAGGCGCAGGTTAGATTTACGTTTCGGCCAGCAATTTTCTTTTTTAAGTTAAATATGTTTATCAAATCTACCACAGGAGTCGTGTTGAAAAATTTATAAAAAAAAAAATTAGTAGCTTTTATTTAATTATGTTATATCGGAGGATAACTTGCATCCGGAATCCATCGATACAATATTGTCCCATCACCATTAACCTAAACTTATAAAGAGCACTCAAAAAGGGTACTCGAGCCTCTTCAAGCTAAAGTTTCAAATCAACGTGGGCGTTAAGGGCGCTTATACATGGGCGGCACGTATACCAACTGCAGCCGTCGACACTCCTCGACGACACCTATCGACGTGTGCCGACGACAGTCGCTGACATGTCAGCGTCAAATATCCGCGTTGAGCGCCGATGTGTGTCAACTGCAGCCGTTGACACTCGTCGACGGCACCTGTCGACGTGTGCCGACGACAGTCGCCGATATGTCAGCGTCAAATATCCACGTTGAGCGCCGATGTGTGTTAACTGCAGCCGTTGACACTCGTCGACGGCACCTGTCGACGTGTGCCGACGACAGTCGCCGATATGTCAGCGTCAAATATCCGCGTTGAGCGCCGATGTGTGTTAACTGCAGCCGTTGACACTCGTCGACGGCACCTGTCGACGTGTGCCGACGACAGTCGCCGATATGTCAGCGTCAAATATCCGCGTTGAGCGCCGATGTGTGTTAACTGCAGCCGTTGACACTCGTCGACGGCTGCAGTTGGCACACGTGCCGCCCGTGTATAAGCGCCCTAACACAACAAGTGCGCCTTATTGACTAAAGTAATTTCTTTCCAATGCTCTAGGATCATTTGTTTGTAACACTGTGGGCACTTTTGTGGAACCGATTGTAATCGGCATAACGACTCCAATTGAGTTTTGTTACTTCTAAAGAAACCTAAGTATCAAAGAATTTCACACGCCTGAGCGCTTGCAATATTTGCTACGGGCACCTTTGAACCTTCACATTTTGTTGCAAACTCACCCGTAACGTAACTGAATAGAGTGTACGTGCACTCTATTTTTAAGATTGATGTGCTGTCGCGTGTACGTGACCCACTGCAGGCACAAGCCTTTTCCTATAGAGAGTGACGTGCCAATCGCAACTATTGCAAGCTCTGTTCTATGGTCTGCCAATGCTATTAATGTTTAGAAACATTGTATACCAAAATATTCCAAGAATAAGCTTCAGATCTTTGTTTTACGTTATTATATATAAGGTCGGTTTTCCACCAAATTTAAGTCTAAGCATGTTGGGTAATCGAAAGTTGCGATGATTAGTAACTAATGAGGTTTTCGTTTAGTTTTGGTCTGATGTGTGTGGGTGTAGTTGTGTTTGCACACACAACTTGTGTGTTTCATCATTAGTGGTTCTTAGGTATGATTAGATCATGAGGGAACATACAGTTGGTGATCTTACTGATCGATTAAAGAACAGTTTTTGTACGAAAGATACTCCATTTCCAATACAAAGAAGTAGAAGAACAAATTATTATTTACTCTGTGTTCTGTGTTACTTATGTTTGGTGTACGTACATTTATCGAAGAGAACCACTGGTTTGCCGTAAGCAAACTATCTCTAAAAGCTGTCCGCTGGCCTAACAGCTGTTTACAGTACCCAGATGAACAGGTTGTTAGCATACCGAAAACCGAGGGCAAGCCATGAAGTTATGTCAGCGGTATTATGATACATTTAGTAGATACTCGTATTACTAGCACCTAATAGCATCCTAATATTAAGTAATTTATATCTGCTCCATATTACTCCTGCAACCTACCAGGCTTTTAATGGATTTAATTTCTCTGGTACAATATGTGTAAGATTTCTAATTTAATCTAATCTAATATTTAAACAGAACCCTCTATTAGGCGTCTTAATCTCCGTAGTAAAGAAATCCATGTTAAAAAACGTTATATGTTGAAGACAAATAAACATTTTTTATTTCTATTTCTATTTAGGCAAAAGTTATCTGTAGTGCCAATAGAAATCCCCTTAGCTTAGACGACCTAGACGTTTCTCCTCTCCAAAAAACCTCATTTGTATACCCAATAAGGCCAAAGATTGGCGATTGTTAGCTCGCTGCCAAAATCAGCAAAGTTCACGCGGACAATATCACGACCGTTCGTTCACCTTTCACATCGAATCCCAACGAGCGGGCATTACAAAATATTTCACGCGCACACCTGGCGAATGACAGCCGGCTGTATGGACGGTCATTAATGTGAGCCTAGCTGGTGGGTTCCACTTAGATCATCTTCTTTTTATTACTCCTCCGTTTGGTCCTTTTCTGTGGCAACGGGACCTGGTTCATGCGTTCCGATAATCACACACAGGATTCAAGTATTTGTTAACAAATGCCCAGATAGACTGAGACTATTTTGGCTGCAAACGATTCGGAATGAGCACCTCTGGAAGTGCACCAATCAAAGACCGGGAGGCTTATAATGCGCACCAAATCCTGTCGGAATTCTGATGTTAGCGACAGCAATTAGTACGGAATTTGACAGTTTCATTGGAATCGCTCAGGATTTGGTGGTGTATAGGAGCTGTTTATCTAGAAATCCTGAATGGAATTTAGCGTTGGATGAGCAACATCAGGAAAAGAGATGCTTAAATAGACTTTACGTTTACCTTCTGGGCAAATTGAAAGAGAGGGCAGCAAAAGATCACTAGGATTATTCATATCCCAAGAGGCCAAGTTGATCGGCACTTGCTGGTCTAAACTGGAACTTGCCGTGAATTACACTCACCAGTGCATATTTTTGGTTGAGGCTATATGCTCCCCTGGAACTTCATTACCACATATAGAAGTGTTTTACGGAACGTAGTTTAATAAATAACATTGTGAGCTTTTAGTTTCATTCAATGAGGTGCAGCTGGAACCTTCCTGTAATAACAGGTCTCACAGATAGATGCTCGGGCGCGAGCCAAAGGCAATTAACGCATAAACCGATCTGGGACTAAACTATGGCTTTATTATTTCGAATCGCGCACACTCTTGTAATTTAGGGCTTGCAGTTTTTCAAGAAGTCGGTAGAACGACCCCGTATATACCAATGACTTTGATTTCTCAGTTTTGTATATGTCCGTGTGGCGCTGGATTAAGAATAGCGTCACTCTATTGCCTTCCTTGGATGACGTAGAAGGCGACGAAGGAAATCAATTACCAGGAGACGTGCAGAGTTCCTGAGATTCCAACAGCATAATAAGATCGCCAACCCGCCTGCCAAGTTTGGCGATTATGGTGAAACCCCTCATGGTTATGAAAGCCATGAAGGAGGCCTGTGTCCTGCAGTGGGCGTCAAAAGGCTGATGATGAATTTATATGAATTGAATGAAATTTGAGAATTTGTATCGGCAATAGGTACTGAACTGAATTAATAAACACCGCTCGCAAACTGTGTAAATGATTCAGTCATACTCCGTGCACAAAAACAATAAACAAATAATTTTTTTTGAAAAATATTTCAATTAAGAAAATAAAACCGACTTCAAAACAATGAGTAACTAAAAACTACAGAATTATATTAAATGAACGAGCGCTGCAATTGATTTTAATATTATAATCGTCCGCAGACGCTTTGCAGATCAACCTTCAAATTTTTGATGCAAAGTCGTCTTCATCGTAACTAATTATAGTGCTTGTCTAGAAGAGCTTCATGTACTGTCGACTGCACGTGTAGAGCTGACCATCTCTTTTTATCAAGATGGTCATAAATAGAACCTAAACTTAAATACCTGCAGCTTCTAAGGTCTAGACCAAAATTCTAGGCTCATAAAAGGCTAGCGTGCCCATCACACATCTTGCACCGACCGAGGCTCTGAACCCGCGACCCTGCGGTAACCCAGCCGCCTGCATAGATGCACGTAAAAGGTCAATTTTAGCTTAAGGTGCCACCCGGCCCACGACTATCACCACGGACGAGGAAATTGATATTTTCCTTTACAATACGTTTTTGAATAGTGAACAATGTTATAAAAAATCTCAATAATGGTTGAAGCTCCTTTCAGAACCTACTGCTTACAGAGCTAAAAGCATAGCACGCCCTATGTTTCTTGTAGGTTCTAAAAATAACTATTACCCTTGTAGACGATAAAGTATTGTTTTGTGTAATTCATATTTTTAATTACTACTTAGTTTAAATCTTTCATACGTGTAACGCCATCTGTTGGCCAATTGTTTAAGCTTAATAAAGCCTGACCTCACGCACGTCGGTGCAGCAGGACCTTTGCACATGCGTATTATCGATTATATAAAAAAGTGAAATCTGCGACGCTCTCCGCGGCCATATTTTTCAGTTTTGTTCCAGCTAATTAATTTTATATTTTTTATTGTGCAAAATCCATCGCCGCACCGTCGTCTGCCTGTCACATGAAAACCTCGTCTGATGCTTTATTGCTGAAAGGCAGTCCATTCGTTACAACCCTTAATAACCTCATTGATATTAACATTCCACAAAACTGAAGCACAGTAGGTAAAAGATTTTTTTATTTTTTATTATTGCCACATTTCGGACGTACAATTGTCGGACGATACCCCTGAGTCGGTGGAAAGTCCGTGACCGTTCGTTCATCAAGATCAACAATTTTTCCATACAAACATAATTATATAAACCCACGCCTGTATTCCGGAGGGGTAGGCAGAGACTGGGGTGACTTGCTATGATTTTGACAAACCCCGTTCGCTTCATCAATGTTAGTTACTGCATTCACGCTCGCCATAAAATAAAAGAAAAAGTCCCTAAATAAAATATCGGGCTCTCTGTATATTAGTATTCTGTGGTGTATACCACTCCAGTGTTATAATGCATGGCTTTATTGCCTCCATTGCGCCGGCGCATAAATTATCGAAGAATACCGGGTGTGATTGTAAGCTTTTAGTAATTAAACCAGAGTCACTCGTGTTGGTTCGAAAACAGTGATTCTTTAGTGATTCTAAAGAGCTTATTTTGTAACTTCCCGCAAGCTCAATTGTATCACTTAAAAAAGATCCTATGTATTCAAGTTATTTTACATGAATTAAAAATGTTAATGCGTGCGAGTGACAGAGATGCCAGATGTTACAATAACCTGAAGCCTCGTGAACAAAATGTGATATTTATAAAAAAAACATTAACCTTCGGTTAATCTATAAGTGATAGAACAACAACACAGATCAAGATTTAGCGTGGAAACGAACGGATAACTGTACATCATCATCATCATCATCAACCCATTATGTCCCCACCGAGGGGCACGGGTCTCTTCCCTGAGGAAGGTATAGGCCATACTCCACCACGGGGGCCAAGTCCGGATTGGTAACTGTACATTATTCTTTTATACCGCATACTGCGATCCCCAACCCGCCTGCCAAGCGTGGCGATTATGGCAAAACTCCTCATGGTTATGAAAGCCATGAGGGAGGCCTATGTCCTGCAGTGGGCGTCAGAGGGCTGATGATGATGATGATGATAGTAGAATATGTAAATATAGTAGAGGAAATACAGCTCAAACATTCTTATCATGACGAGGGGCTAAGGGAGGTTGGGGTAACACTTTTAGGGGTAGTGTTTCCGAACAAGAGCTTTGAAAGAATTCCGAGAGAAAGCTTTACGAATATTATCAGGGAGAGAGTTCCAGAGACGAACAGCTGAAACTGGTTATCTGAATAAGTTCTACTTTTTGGCTTATTTGGTTTTTATATTTTATAAAACTTAGATCTCATGCGTCTCATGACAACTGGCGTTCATTTTAGACATCTTTGTCATGTACATAATATTCAATGTTATAATAGCCCTCTCGGCATTAAGGGTGACTTTGCAATAACACTTAAACATTGACCAGCTGTCGACGGTATGGCAATGGTCCTAGCCGACATCTATCGTCCTCCAACTTTACGGGTTTTTACCAGCGAGCGTGACTCTGAAATTTGTTATATGTAAATTGGGGATGTTCGCGATGGCTTCTCAGGGTCCCTTCACTGCAATGTTTGTTGCTTTGTTTCTCTTTTTTGCTGAGACAAAAGGACTGTCGCGGTGTTGCGAGAATGAAGGAGAGGCGTTTATTTTAGGTTCAGTGTTCTTATATTAAAAGAAGAAATAGTATTTCTTCTTTCGGTGTTTTTCGGTCTGTTGTTTAGTTATGTGTTTAAAGGCACGCATCCTGCTTCCTAAACATTACATAAAGCAATCCACTTTCCATGCGCACACCATTTTCGTTGCTAGGGAAAGTGAAATAAGAACATTATTTTAAGCATTGGAAGCGAATGGTTTTGTGTTTTTTTTTTATTGAAAAACACGAGCAGAAGCCTTTAAAGAAACATAAGTGATATTCACATGTCATACAGAAATAAATGTTTTTTTTGTTACTATTTTTATTTCAAATCTTCTGAAATAAAAATAGTAACAAAAATTCTATTCTGTCGCCTATCCATAGGATTAGCTAGTAGATGCGAGGAGAAAAGAAAATTAAGCATGCTTTTATTATTAAGAGTAAGAAATAAATTTAAGTGACATTTTAAAATATATATGTTCAATAAATGCTTGAGGCACTATCCGTAATTTAATAAATTGCAATGCAGTAACCTACATAAGTCAACGAACTTATTTAACTTTGTCAACTTTTAGTTCATTCGGATACCAGTAAGCAGTTGAAATATGGTTTACAAAGTTTGAAATGTTCTACGGACACCTTACTTACATATATACAAACGTTGCAAGTTAAATTAAGTCACCCAACTTATGTAACTATGCCAAATTTCAGTTCTTTCGGATAACAGTAAGGAGTTGAAAGATGGTTTGCAAATTATGAAATGCTCTACGGACACCTTACTTACACGTATACAAACGTTGCAAGTTAAATAAAACCCAGCTCTTTTGAGAGATTTCGTAACATCAAAAGACTTGCGCAATTTGAAAGTATTACTAAGGAGCTCACTCATGTGTGAGAATCCAAAACTTTAAGCAATTAAACATAATGAAATATTATGTTGAATCTACACCTAACACATTTTATCATTACGGATAAACTGTTAAGATCATAAAATTAAAAACGTGATAATTCTCATCAAAACTTCCTTAATTCGTGACTGGCCGAAATAAATAAATAATTGAAACGATTCGAAAACACGAGCCGAGTTTTTATTATTTTATTTACTTAATGAAATAATAACAATCTTGGCTCGAAGAGCAATCATGTCGTTTCGAGAGCAGGAGTGCGTTCAAATAAAGAACTCCAAGTTTTGAAATGTGTCCTACATCCCAAAACTTTCATGACTTCTTTATTATTATTATTATTATTATTCTACATTATTATAATACATAATGTTGTTGTTATATTCGTGGGAATAATTATGTAATTATGTAATTATGCGTGGCGATTATGGCAAAACCCATCATGGTTAGGAAAACCATGAGGGAGGCCTGTGTCCTGCAGTGGGCGACAAATGGCTGATGATGATGATCAATTACTCG
Organism: Yponomeuta cagnagella; assembly: GCA_947310995.1. NCBI lineage: Eukaryota > Metazoa > Arthropoda > Insecta > Lepidoptera > Yponomeutidae > Yponomeuta > Yponomeuta cagnagella. The sequence continues at coordinate 18,284,062 of OX371277.1, forward strand.
TATGTAAACCATTTAAAATATGTTTGTAAAATTGTGTTTTAGAAATAAACATTTTTACATTTTAAAAACATTTTATTATTTCTTATGTAATGTCCTGTTCAATGTTTCGTGTGCAATAAAGCATATTATCAGCACACAATCTTGGTGTGCATTTCGAAATGCACCACGCCGGTAGTGAAACAAGTGCGTGCTTCAAATTTGGTGGTCTCATCACTTAAACTCAGTCACAGCACAGTTAAACAAGGTTTAAACAACGCCCAATGATATAGTCATTGGAACCCGCCGGCGAAAGCTACATTTTCGAAATTTAAATATTTGTTGACTGGCCAGAAGCAAAATGTAGGTCCTTTTTTCGCGAAAAAAAAACCCTACTGTTTATAAAATAAAGTCTTCTAACCATTCATATAAAGTTGAAATTTCTTTGTTTTAAAGTTCGTGTTTCGTGATGCGAATAATTAACTTTGAGTAATTATCGAGTGAGTTAATGGGATAGGTTGTTACAAATAACTGTAACGTATTATATCATTGATATTTTAACTCGATTTTCAAAAGCATCCTCACTCAACGATATCCTTGAGAGGATACGCCAAAGCATAGTTTCCTTGAATTACGGAACATTACGTAACTTTTTGTGAATGCAGTTGCTACATTTTTGTAAGAGAATATAGTATCAATTAGGGTTTGTGTTTAACAACACATGAGTTTCTTCCTAAATTGATATTTCTCTAAACGTTTACGTAAACTTATGGAATTACCGCTTTACACTCTTTGCCAATGTAAATTGAATTTATTGCAATTTTTAACACATTAATGCTTTTTTATTATATATCTCGCGGTGGTAGCGAATGGGTAACGTCGGCTTCTCATTCCAAGGCCGTGTGTTCGACATGTACCAATGACTTTGTTTCACATACATTTGTAAATTTGCAGTAGCAATACCACTCGCTGAGGGGAACATCGTGAGGAAACCTGAGAATCTAAGGTGTTCACATACCTCAGCGCTTGAACATGCCGATCCGTGGTGGGTAATTAAGCCCATGCTCTCTCTACTAGTGAAGGTTTATAGGTCTACATAAAAAAAACATATTTATGCCATTGAAAAGCATCATCATCAGTGGCGTAGCATAGGTCACTAGTACCCGGTGCGGATTCCAAATTTGCCGCCCTCTTATTTTTGTAATCCATTATAAAAAATTTGGGCATGGTAAAAAGAGTACTTTCATTACTTTTATTGAATGATTTATTGAATTGAAAAGTGAAATTAACATTTTTTGACATTGGTAGAATATCACAGAAAAATTACAGAGAAAACGTAATAGAATAATGGAGAAATCGCCTACTTCACGAACGCTCTTTTGCGCACGAGTATCATTCTAAGCTCAACTCCTCAACTGAAAGATTAAAATTTAACTTTTCTAGTCTTCCTTTCAGCAAAGTTTTTGATCACACTTTCAATATCGATTGCATCAGTGAGGTCTTGTTCGATCGACAATATAGCGAGATTAGTGAATCATAGGTACCTGGGTATTTGGTAACATAAAAAAAAGACGAAAAAAACACTGAAAGAATTTTTTTTTTATTTTAATTTTTTTTTCTAACTGCCACCTCCGCAGCGCCGCCCCCGGCAAAGTGCCGCCCGGTGCGGACCGCACCCTCCGCCCCCCCCCATGCTACGCCACTGATCATCATCATCATCAACCCATAACAGTCCACTGCAGGACATGGGTCTCTCCCTGTATAGGGAGGTTTTGCCGTAATCTCCACGCTTGGTGGACGGATTGGAGATCGCAGTGTTTGGTGGTCTGGTGGCACAGGTCGACGCTGCTGCCCGTTCCCTGGTTTCCGTTTTTTAGTTGCCTCTTACGACACCCACGGGAAGAAATGGGGTGACTCGTTCTAGGTCGGAGCCACACGGGATAAAAAGCATAAAAATCGTAAAAACGAATAAATAATATTCGAAATAAAATAGACAAAAGTTGAGACAGAACATTTTTCTTGTTATAAATGATAAACTATACGAAGTTTTTCCATTGTAGAATTTAATCATCAAAAACTTAACTGCTATATATTCAAATGGAAGACTACGAAGAAAATGGAAGACGACAACAAGTGATTAGTGACAAGTGATAGGCGTATTTAATTAATTGTTTTTATAGAGGCAGGATTTTTATACTATTCGCGAAATAAAATAATGTTTATGCAAAAAGATTTGGTTTATTATTGTTAGATATATAAGTGTGTAAATATTAATAGTTACGATTAAAATACCTAAGTTGGAAATTAACTCCGAGCTCAGGCTTATGCATATGTCATTGATTGAATTGTTACATTGCATCAAGTTATTGTAATTTTTGACCTGACGTTTGCTAAAATATTGAATGTTGACATTGATTTCCGGAAACCGAGTTGAAGTGATACAATTGTTTTATGGCTTACTTTCCTCCCATTTTGTAGTCGCTTGAAATTGGCTTCTGTTACATCAGTATTATTTATATTTTGAATAAATCAGAACCGTACATAAATAAACAACATAAATAAATATTATTATTATTTAAGACTTTTATTGCACTTAACCTAATGTACAATACGGCGGACTTAATGCCATAAGCATTTTCTACCAGTCAACCGCAATATTCACTGAGTAAAACCACACAAGTCTTAACTATGCATTATAACGATTACGAACATAACATCAGAAAATATTATGCTCAACATGATCTTCATCGGAACACTCTAACACCGCCTCTTCCTTGTTTCTACACTGAAGCGGCAAAAATATGCCCATGATTTATATTTCAACAATTTACTATGAAGGCACAGAGGTTACGTCACAAGACAGTCGCAAGAGAAAATCTTTATGCCAATGTGTGTACTCAGCTCAGTAAGTCAGGTTTTCATGCATTGAAGTTTTTTTTTAACAACTCTCTCTGCCGTCAACCTACCTATAACTACGGTAACTACAATTGAGATAAGATAAGATAATCTTTATTTGTACTTTCTTTGCAATGTTTGCCTTAAACATAATACTTAGTTGTAGTACACAGTTCTTACACAGACAGTTTTGTCAAAAACGTCAATAAGTATTAGTAAGTAATTATTTGTTGCCTATTTTTTACTGAAAGTTTTGAACCGTTTGGAGACCGAGCCGAAAGTTTGGAGCCGTTAAATTAAAGCTTATTGGGATATGCATGAATGTAATCGCTCCAAACGCGATAAATGTTAAATAAAACTGGCCAAGGGCGAGTTCAACTCGCGTGGAGAGGGTGCCGTACAATGCCAAAGTCAAATGTTTTTATTCAATTGTGGTACTATGGGCCAGTTTCTGAACTGAGAATTTCGCTAAGTAAATAGTTAAATGTAGTGCTGTCTCTTGGAATTTCTCAGAAAAGAGCGTGACAGAACGTTACTTAAGTTAGTGAAATTCTCAATTCAGAAATCGGCCCTACGTTAACGATCGCGAGTTATCTACTATTAGCGCTATCTAGTGGTGATCGAAAAATCACTTTGAAATCAGTCGAGTATCAAGTTAAATTTTAAGAACTATTGTGCGTTTAGGTGGCGACTTTCAAACCTAACTCTTACGCGGCCAGCTGCGGGACCGAATAAAAGCTATGAAAGCCTTTATAAAAAATTACCATTGAAAATTGAAGACACAAAACTGTCCTAAACTTGAAAATCACAAGCTTTGATTTAAAAAATGCCACGAGATAGGATATCGTTCTGTTTCTCTAAACTCTGTATTGAGTAAGAAGTTTATCCTTTTAATTTCTTAAGTAAATGGAGCAAGTGATTTATATCAATGGTAAATCGATAGCCTGTAATTAAACGATCGAATTTATTAAGCCCTGTAGAAATATGGTTTCAAAGTAGGTACTCAAAAATTAATCAGTGAAACAATAGACATCTTCTGTTGTTCTCGGAATGAAAAAAAAAAGTAAAATGAAAAAATCTTTATTTAGAAAAGGGTTAAAAGAGTGGTTACTGGCTCCCAAACTAGGATTCCCAATGAGTTGAGTTCACAAAGACTACCTACTCTTTTTATTTTGTGCGGTAGGTAAAGTGCTGTAAGTAGTGTGTATTGTTTAATTATTCTTGTTTTTGTGTGTGTGGTTCATTATTGTAGTAGGACTATATCCTGTTAAAATAGTAAGCGCTTAGAAATAAATAACGATTCAAGTCGGTATTCACTAAGTTACCTACATAAATTGAACTTTTTTGCGTGTAGTAAATGTATATTTACTTAGTAAATAAGTTTTTTTATTTACTTTATTTATTTATTTCATGAAACTCGCAACTATCATTACAGGTAACCCTATTGCGATAGTGCAGTACACATTTTACACAATAACTAAATGTTGGTAGGTACATTAAAATCTAATAAAAAAATATAAAATAAATTCCATTCAATAATTTAAAAAAATATATCAAACAAATTTAAAAACATGTCAGTAATTAAATACATGAAATGTATGGACAGATCAGTCATCAAAATTGGATTTACGTAATTTCTGATTATAACATAGAACAAAAAGCGCATTCTTTGTGAATTCATTCAGAGAGCAACAAAAAAGGTCAGTACTTTCTGAAATACAGTTCAGAGTGCGTATAGCTCGCGTCAGAGGTGCGCCAACAGATCAACGCCCCGTCTGCGCCACACATATTGGTCTGGCACGGATAGGCTTACCATCTGTAGCACCCCTGGGTTGCAATGCATACCTCGTAATAGTTTCAATATATAGGTGGCTAAGGCTAACTCCCTTCTTACCTCCAGCTGGTTATAACCGACCATGCCTAAGATGAACAAAGTAGGATACATTAAAGGATAAAAAGGATAGACTCCGTACAATTTTAAGTAAATGAACCTAATAAATTTGTTTTGAATGCGTTCCAGCATGAGCCTATATTTTTTCTCATGTAGACTCCAGATGACTGAATTACACTCGACGTGGCACTCGAGTTACTTGACATTAACATTTTTGTTACAAAATCTCTTATATCGTAACTGAGAAGAGTATTCATATCCTGACATGCTGTCTTAAAAATGATACATTTAATTTGCATTTTATAAGAAAACGAAATAGGGTTTGCTTCCCTAGCAAACCCTAAGCTAGTTACGAAAAACATAAGGAAATATCAGTACAATTAACAGCTGATCCACCTTAACAAGTTTGTAAAAAAGTCGCCCATAGCGTAGAGTGCGCGCATGCTAAGCTCAACATCTGTTGATTAAACTGAAAAGTTCACATTTCACAATTTAATAAAAAAATATATTTTTGCTGAGCCATAATACGTAGATCTTTTTTATACCATAAAACAAAAAACCGGACTCCTAAAAGGGCTTACACATGGTCTGTATTCAAAGGACTCTCCATTGAATGTCACTTAAAACCTCAGCAGAACCTACTATGAATTACTTGTAGATAAGTTTGCGTGAGCACACGTGGCCTTGCAGTGGGACTTACATAGACTACATAAAAAACAAATAAGAAAATGGCTTTTTACTAACAATGTATGTAAAACCTCAGATCCGCCATTTTGGATTATCCGTAACGTCATAACTACTGACACTTGCATCGTCAGTACCTTTCACTTGACACGTTACTCGTCAAAATTCATACAGCCGTTAGTCCTCCGCGTGTTCTTAAAGAAAACTCTATATATTGTTACATGCATACGTGCTCAAAAACCACCCTCCTTTACTTTCGCAGTCGGGTAAATCATAATAATCTTCAAGCCGGAGTTAAAGGGCAAACTTTAACACACAATTTAAATGGCGCAGCTATTACAACACATTACTATGTATTGCTTACTACACATTACTATGCGGTCGCGGACGCATCGTCGTTCGATCGCTGAGAATTATTCGCGATGCAGTTGTTGCTTCGATCCGTTTTCACGTAGATCTAACTTGGAATTGGAGTAAGTAAATCGTACAAATAATAAATCAGCCTAGATACGTCCTACTGTAGGGCACAGGCCTTTCCCCAGGGAGAGAGTATGGGCTTAATCATCACGCTTGACCACCGCGGATTGGCAATTTCAAGCGCTGAGGTATGTGAACACCTCACTAATTTATCTTACTAATATTATAAATGTGAAAGTTTGTGAAGGTGTTTGAATGTTTGGATGTTTGTTACTCAATCACGCAATAACGGCTGAACTGATGTATATGAAACTTAGCGTACAGACAGACAAAAACCTGAATAGTGACATAGGATAGTTGATATCCCGGTAATGCGTTCCCGTGGGATAATATTTATTTTAAGTTTAAAATAGATGGCGTCGTGCGAGCAAACGTTGTGTTTTACTAATAGATGGCGTTGTGCAAGAATCGTATAAACAGATTCTGTGGCGGTACGAAATTCACCGGGATAGCTAGTTAAACAATACATACAATAGTACAACATTCAATTCGTAAATACAGTTTTACAAGGCGTCTCCTATATTACGCGCACCAAATCCTGAGCGATCTCAATCGTTTAACTGTCAAATTAGTATGGAGATTGACAATTGAACGATTGGAATCGCTCATGCTTTGGTGCACTTAATTAGGCCCCTAATCCGTAAACAGGATGTTAGAGTTCAGATACAGTCCAGAATTATTAGACTGTGTTGAATTCAGTTTCTACAAAGCTTTTGTTTATTCAATATACTTCTTTAAAAACCTATTGAGAGGCTAAAAATTCCACTCATGTCGGGACTTATATCCGCGACCTCTGGCTAACCATGCCAGCGCTCTCCAAACTAAGCTAAAGGGCAAGTGCACGCATCGGCGAAATTTCGAACCTCTTTTTCTTTCGAACTTCTCTGTATTACGTACAGGCAGCGACATCTGGCTGAAGTAATTTACATCACTTGCAGCCCCAAGTACCCACTTTGCAATTAGGTTTTACATCGGAATGATATCCTCAGCACGGATTAGTGCAACAAAGAATATGTAATAAATATCATCATACATCATACATCAGACATAGGCCTCCTTCGTGGTTTTCATAACCATGAGGGGTTTTGCCATAATCGCCACGCTTGGCAGCCGGGTTGGCGATCGCAGTATGCGGTTGGAATCTCAGGAAGACGCTGCTGCCCGTCTCCTGGTAATTGATTTCCTCAGTCCCCTTCTACGACATCCACGGAAGGAAATGGAGTGACGCTATTCTTAATCCGGCGCCACACAGAACTGTAATAAATATACCTCCACCAAAAAATACGCATTTATCAATCCGTCAGCCCATATTCGTCCACAGATCTAAAAGTGGATGAATGCAGGATGCGGGATGTTGGATCCAAAATTTCAATTTAACAGTTATGTTTACAGTTGAGTACCTTAATGGATGTGATGAGATGAGCTACAAAGTACGTAATACAGAGAAGTTTGTAAAGAGGCTCGAAATTTCACTGATGCCTGCACTTGCCCATTAGCTCAGTTGGGAGAACGCTGGCACGGTTAGCCAGAGGTCGCGGGTTCATGTCCCGGCGTGGGTGGAATCGGTAGCCTCTAAATAGGTTTTTAAAATAGTTATTGCTGTTAAACACGTTTCACTTCTAGACAGGTTGGAAAGGAATAAAATGAGTTGGGATTAGATTGGATTGAAAGGTTCAAAGCTTAGTCCATTCCGCACTCTTCTTATGTCCACTTCACAGTTTTTACAGCACTATTTGCACTTCGATGCGTCGAAAGTCGAGATTGCCGGTAGGCTCAGCGGTTGCGTGTCTAGCACAGTTTTTGTACTCCAACGGTTTCAGGTTCGATGTTTACATTTATTGGCGTCTTAGGAAGCAAAAAGTGAATTTGAGGACTGAATAAAGTGCATGTTTGTGGTAGATTTGATCGCCTTATGCATGGAGTTTATAACTTGGATTACCAATGTTAAACGTCAGACGGTTTTGAATCAGTCATGAAATATCAGGTATTTTATCTAATTACCAACACAATGGAATGAAAACAAATAATGCACTTACTTATGAGAGCTGTGTATCTATAAGTGATTGTATTTGGTGAACTTCAAGTCTTATTAAAGAGTATGAAATTGTAGATCATAAAACGAAAAGGTAATCTACTTAGACGAATAAAACACGAACCGTGGGTGGTCCCATAAAAAATATCGATTCTGATAATAATCGATTACATCTGACAATCGTAAAGCGAATGAATCGAGACTTATAAATCAGTATGTAATTACTGATTTTAGTGATGGAGAAATATTGCCAGTATGTGATCAAATTGAGCACGATTCTCAAAGGTTTTAACGATCTCATCAGTTAATATAGTGACATAGAAATCCTATTTAATTTCAAAGTGTGTTTCATTGGTCTGCTTTATCGTAAATATCCGATACGATACGAGAATAGATTTAGTCTGCGGTATAAGACCCCTATATTTCATTTGAATAATTTCTTCAGAATTTGAAATTGCGTTTATAGATTCTCTACCATGGTCATATAAATTTAAATAATCGCAATTTAGCAAAAAAATATATGAATCTTGATGAATCACAAAAAAAAACGAAATTCTTTTCTTAAAATTACTTTTACTATGGGGAAAAGAAATTAAAAGTCAATTGTTTCAAAACTTTGCCTTGCGAATTCGATGTACCTACATAGCCGAGTCCTTGTACTTGTCGATCTGTGGATTAACCGTCTGTGAAACGTAAATGAAATGGTCATAGCAAACCATGAATTGTAGTTCTATGAAATGCAGCCTTGATTGTACCCTAGTTCGCTTAGAAAGAATTTTCTCCAGACCTGTCTGGGGTACCTGTACCTAGGGTTGCCAACCCTACTATATAATATAGTATCCTACTATATTAGGAGCTCCAACACTATATTTCTAAAAAAAATATATACCTAGTAGGCGAAACTACTATATTTTGCGTAAAGCGGAACCCAGCCTTACCCCCATTTTCTCGTAAACTAACACGCTGTTAATCTACTGTTAACAGCTGTCAATTGACCAAAGTGCATACAAAAAAAAACCACTGACAGCTGTTAACAGTAGATTAACAACTTGTTAGTGTATGAGAAACCGGGGGTAATCCTTTTCTAAAGCTCGCTCTTCAAGTCTAAGTCCGTGAATCGCGCGGCATGACTGCCGCTATTTTTTACAATTTTCTTACCATTATTTTGCCATCTACTATATTTTTAGAGGTAACAGCTTCGAAAATACTATATTTGTTAGAAAAAAAGTTGGCAACCCTACATGTACCCCCTGCGCTTAAAAAGTGGATGAGAGGAGGATGGTGTGAGTCTTATCTATTTTTTGTCTTGTATACAGACTGCTCGTTGGTCTAGCGTTTAACACGCTCGACTACTATGACAGAGGTCGTGGGTTGGATTTAATAGGTTGGGTTGGATTTAATTTGTACAAATGGCCTCAATCTGAGTGACTCTCGATCACTTATGCCCTTGCCTGGTTACCATAGGGTTTCCTAGTTTGAGACTAAGACATGTATTTGTATTGTTTGGAAGTTAAAATTATTATTCCCGCCTTTTGGCGTGTTTTAAGTGAACTGGTCCCATCGTTCGAATGTTTGTTAAGAGTAAATTATTTTGAAACATTTACGTGGATTCTTTTTTTGCCGATTCGTACACGCTCATTATCGGGCAAATTTTTACAAATCACCGCTCACAATGAGCCAATGACTATAGAGTCACCTTCGGACCGCAATCAATAACAAACTCTAACATGGCGGCCGTTTAATATAAATTTAATTTGCACGGGGATATTGCGCGCACACACGTGGGTCGTTCTCAAGTGGCCTTCTCTCTTTAATCCGCTTGGGTATTTAAGAATTTTCATGTATTTGATAATGTATGGTGTGCAATAAAGAGTATTAATCCAATCCGCCAAGCATAGGAATTTTGAGAACAGTGTTAGGTTCTGTATAGTTTCCTAAATAAATCGTTCACCTTAAACAAGGTCAGTGAATTTCTGAAATAGTAAAGCGGGTTTTTTTTAAAAAAAAACATTGGTTTTTTTGTGAAGTTACAGACTAGCTAACTAAGGTAGAGGCTGAATTAGCTAGTCTGTAACTTCACAAAAAGACCCAATGTTTTTTTTCCGGTGTCCTCTAGCGGCAATCAAACTGACAACCTGTGTTTTGGCAGTAAAGAGTGTTACTAGACCAACAGGGCAGTCGAGCCTTAACAACAACTCTTAAATATGTCTTATTATAACTAATTATAGCTTAGAATGTATGTCTAAAACGGAATAGAATTAAAAATAAACATGATGTCCCACGGCTATGCCACATAGAGGCAAAGTACCTTGAATATGTACCAGTTTTATGTCTTTACGGCAATGTCAGCTTTTCATTTTTCTAAACAAATGTTTCACATTAAATGTTAAAAATCATGGTCTTCCTTTTATTTCTGATACTATGTTAAAATCTATGAATGCATTTTAAATTGTTTGTTAAATTAAAACAACGTCTTCTTTCAGTAAAATGTTCCATCTACAATATTCAAGGTACTTTCGATCCATGTGGCACAGCCGTGGGACGCCCTGTAGGTGAGAAAATCTTAATTAGAGAAGAGACAGTAATAATATGATGAATATTTGCCTGACGAAAAATCTGTCAGATTTTCTGATGGAAAGCAAGCATATTAAATTGAGGATCGCCTAGGATGAAACCGCGCATAGGTGTAACAAATAAGCCTAATTATTTATAATGATAACATTTATATGAAACATCGGAAGCGAAGGGCCAAGGTCCGGTCGGCAGGTCAGGCTCATGTTTTAACGCAAGACTTCGCGCACACTAGAGTCGTGTTACCGAAACTTTGGTGAACTTAGAGGTTCTGTCTTGTCCTGTCAGTCTATCAATAGTGCAGAATTAGGACCTTTGTAGTATTGAACCTTGAGTTGCTGTTAACATTTTAAATCCTATTGATGTTTAACGGACTTATTTATAAAAAGTCGATTCCGCTTAAATACTCGTACTCCTTAAGAGTATTTAAGTCAGTTTTTCAAAGAAAAATAAACGTAAGTTGTAGGTAGTATTAACCGAAATCCATAATAGAAAAAACCAGCCAAGCGCGAATCGGACTCGCGTACGAAGGGTTCCGTACCATTATCTATACAACATTTGAATATTTCAAGCGTCTACCTACTGCCGTTATTAATATAGAGCAAAAAACGGCAATAAAATCACGTTTATTGCATGGGAGCCCCCCTTAAATATTTATTTCTGTTTTTAGTACTTGTTGTTATAGCGGCAACAGAAATACATAATCTGTGAAAATTTCAACTGTCTAACTATCACGGTTCATGAGATACAGCCTGGTGACAGACGGACGGACAGACGGACACCAGAGTCTTAGTAATAAGGTTCCTTACACTTTTGGTACGGAACCAGGGAAAAATTGTAACTGACGATTTTAAGAAACCCCTTAAGCAAGAAAGTATGCAATGAAAAATAAAACGCTGTTTAAAAAGAGTTGAATTGTTGCGAGGTAGGTGAATTAAGTGTAGTGTCAAGTATCAACATTTTTATCGTTGCTTTTTATGAGTTTTATGATTAATATCCATCTTTGGCTTACCTATTTCTATGCAATAGTTGACTGTAAGGCCTACGCTGTGCACGCGCCCTTAAATAATAGCCTGTGAAATCTTAAATCAATTTAAAAACAGTTATTACGCGATATTCGCCAGAGATTCACCCGCTTTATTGTTTTTAATGGTCCGGGGCCCGGTAAATTGTTTAAGGAATTATGTAAACTTATGGTCCAGCGAGCTCGACCGTCGCTCTAATTGGCAGCGAGACGCGGGAAATATAGACGCAATTACCGCGTAATTTACGCGAGTAGTTAACCTTACGCTGTTGAGGACAGTCGATATGTTTTGAATTAAAACACAGGTTGTAATTTATTTTTGTCTTTTTTATTTTTCTTATGTTTCTACCAAAGTATGGAACACTCTTCGTTAGTTACGTTCTCGTTCATATCTTTTTTACTTCTAATATTAAAACTGCGAACAAATTTATTTTAAATATTTGTCTCATAACAATCAAAATTTTTAATCATTACTACTAGTTTGGAGACTAATATTTCTCAATTTGTAGCTTTTTTTTTAAGAGATAGTATAGCATAACCATCCCATAAGTACAGCATAGCAATTCCATCAGAATGAAGGCGAGTTGAATGTCGCGTGCTACTTAATAAAACCTGTCAATTGTTATGCTCAACTTAAAATGTAAAAAATATTTATAGCATGAAAAAACACTCTCAACAAAAATACATCACACCAATTAAGTACGATACATTCCAAATAGAAATTTGCTAAATACAAAAAATTACGAAGTTTTTTAACAGAATAACATTATTATTTAAACCTCCTAAGTCTTGGTTTTCAATGGTTTTCGATTATTATTTTAAAGGTGAATAATTAGAAGGTTATGCAGTTATTAATGCCCTTTGAACTAAGCATAAGGATAATAATACATAAAAGGGTCAAATTTACGTATTACCTCCAAAAAATATTGTATTGTAATTCAATTTAGGACGACGTGTTCGATTTCCAAAAAAAAAGCCTTATTTTACCTGTCACGCTTAAACGTTCTCCGATGGCGGTAATTATTGTAAAATCACAGGCTTAAGCGAAACTTAATTGTTGCTGAAAAATTTAAGTAGTTAAATATTAAAATATTTAAACTGGAATTATTGCGGTGGAATGTATGTTTTTATAATTTACTCCTCAATGTCGATTTGAACTTTCTTTAAGTACGATCATTTTGTTTTAATATTTTCAACGCCAAATACCTACTTTTGTTTCAAATAATTTATTGAATAATGTTTATTTTATACACTATTTTTTTAATCGATGGCAGCGCAGCGGTAGCATGTCGGCTCCACATTCAAGAGGTCGTGGGTTTGAATCCCTGCATGTACCAATAACTTTGTTTTCTAAGTTACGTACATTGGTGAAGTTGTAGTTGTCGCTAACTGTGAAGGAAAACATCGTGAGGAAACCTGAGTGTCTAATGTGTTCACATAGGTCAACGCTTGAAATTGCTTCTCTGCGGTGGGCACACGTGCCGTTTAAGCCCATACTCTTTCTCTACTCAAGAAAAAACCGGCCAACTGCGAGTCGGACTTGCGCACCGAGGATTCTGTACAAATTTGTAATAAATTATAAGTAGTTCAGGTAAATGATCGGCTGTGTATCCCAAACAGCTAATGTTTAAAATATACAGGATTCCAGCAAATAAAAAAATTAAATAATTTTAAAAATAAATTGACAGTTAACACATATTGGAAGTGGTTTAATCCATCAATACCGAAGAAATGGATTTCAGGTTTTGTTTAATTTAAAAAATTGTCCGATTCCAATGTAAAAGAAGTCATCTAAACAGCTTCTACTTATGTAGAAAATATCATCCGAGTCCGCTTAGCCACTTAGGCGTGATTGACTTTTTAACAAGCATGTTAGTAGAGATATATTTATTATTTAGTAATCATACTTAGTATTAGTGGGTGATTTCTGATAAGAAGGTTTACTAATGTATTGCCAAAAATCGTTTCCCAAAGTATTACTTCCCAAACTATTTTCCGCAAATTATCACTTGGCAAAAAAACATTTCTCAAAACAACTTAAAGCAAAAAAAAAACAGTTAGCAAAAGTTATTATGGCAAGTTATTGTTTACCAAATAAATACTTGGTCAAAATTCATTTTACCAAGCATTATTCAGTCAGGAGTATCGTTTTGTCTGTGGGGGTCGCAGTTCTAACCTAACACACTTTTCTGGTAACAATTCGTGTCTGTGGGGGTCGCAGTTCTAACCTAACACACTTTTCTGGTAACAGTTCGTGTCTGTGGGGGTCGCAGTTCTAACCTAACCTAACCCACTTTTCTGGTAACAGTTCGTGTCTGTGGGGGTCGCAGTTCTAACCTAACCTAACCCACTTTTCTGGTAACAGTTCGTGTCTGTAGGGGGTCGCAGTTCTAACCTAACCTTGCCAAAATAAAACGTTAGCATAATAAACGTTTGTCTTAATAAAACTTGACGCAGTAAAATTATGCGAAATGATAATTTGACCAAATGAATAAAATGCGAAATGAAAACTTGCTAAAGTTTCATTTGGGAAATGAAACTGATGCCATAAGTTTATTGGGAAGTAAAATTTGGCGAAAAATACTTTGGCTAAACGGCGGTATCCCAATAAGAATCCTCTTAGCATAAAATTATTATATTACTTAGTGATCATATTGGTGGGATAGGATTTCTGAACCACATAGTAATAAAGTGGTCTTTTTTTATGGCAACTCGAATCGGTCCTGCCAATGACGAGTCAGTCATGGGAGTGACACAATTACTGTTGACCGGTTATTTGAACTGTAGCTTTAAAGTGGTCTTATCGAATTGATCAAAATATCAAATCAAACTCACTGAATAGTCAATCAATAAATAATCGCAAATGTATTAAATCAGAAGCTCAGAATGAAGCAAATCAAAAGTTCATTCAGCAATATAAATTTAATAAATAAATAATAACAGTCAGAACCGGATCATCACGAGTCCTACGTATGTAATGTAGTTCTCATCATAATCTAATAACAGTGGGTTAAGGCGAAGTCACTACTTTGATCTCTAAAATTTGTTTTTTTTTTCATATCAGACGTTCAAATTCTTTCACATGTCATATTTACCAGCATACACAACGTCCTAATACAGGGCACAGCCCATCTCTCAGAGAGAGAGAGTACGATTTTAGGCGCTACGGTATGTTAACATCACGGTCACTCGGGTTTCTTCAAGGGAGCCCGAAATTTGCCCACAGTGCCGGGATTGGAATACAATCCCGGGATTTGCCTACGATGCCGAGATTGGAATGCACAACCTCTCAAATGTGTAGCATCACATCTTTTCCAATTATTTCATTTTATTTATGTCCGAAATACTAAAAGTAACATCAAACTTTTAAGTACTTAACAAAGATGTCTGAAAATTATTGTGTTTCTTTCTTTATTATAAATTAAGTCTGAGCCCCATTTGTTTTCCAAATAAACTGGTGGCTAATTCTCAAAAACGTGACCCATTAACCTGCATGACGGTATTTGTTAGATATTTTTTTTATCTCACATGAAGTACCGCATCTAAGATGATGTGACGAAATAAAGACAATTACGACACATAGGCCAAGTATTAATGAAGACATGTTTTTCTATTTAGATAACAAAACCACAAGTTTTATAGTGATTCTTTCAGTAACCTGCATGTCCAAACGCGCATCACTCAACTAAAGTAAATTTTACCGATAGAAAATTGCTATAAAAATAATATTGAATGTATTATGTCTTCTGTAAATATATTCAATATGTACACTAAAAATAATTTGTCTCATTGTAACATTCCATTTGCGATATAAACGGGTTTAATTAATTGTCAACATGATTTTTGTACATAACCTGCCTTCACAAATACTCCTGCGCAGGGCGAGTACTATCACCCTCCCCTCTGTCGCAGCCCCTTCGATTGCATCAGCCAGTCGTCCACAACAACTTGTTAGGAGGTAGACGTGCTGTGATTTTGTGTTTTCAAGGAAATTAAGACGTTTACTTCACTTCTGGAATTTGTAACAAGTAAGTATCTTTTTTCTGTCTTCCTTAACTTTGTCATCGCTGAACCATTTCTATTGCAAGTGCATGATGTGATGTCAATGAGTGTTTTATTTGATATAACTAAGTATTAATACCGTATTTAGTCCAGCATCTTTGCTAGGAAGTTTTAACGGTCATATTCTCCATAACCTGACCCTCGCTCACCTGATTTTCAATGACAGGTTATCGATAAATTCATCAGGTGAAAGAGGTTTAAGATATAATCCTATTGATAAATTGCGTAATTATTCACGTAATTGTTATTATTAATATTTAATAAGGTGAAAATATCCTCAGGGATTTTATTTAAATAAGTTTTTTTCCGTGGCTATGTTCACCTGCTCAAAATATCAATTTAAAGCCTACTTAGTTGTGGATACATTTTCTTCACTAGGCTTAAAAAAGGTACTTTGCTTTGTTTTTTATTCACTTTATGTATGTTTAAGTTAAGATATTATCTAATGGCAAATAAAGCCTATACGACAAATAAGTTGTTTAATAATATCTTAAAAAACTCCCCTGTTTTTTTTAAGGAGGTGTATTTACCTTCTCAATAGAAACAGGGGAGTTTTAAATATACACCAGACATTTAACAAAAAGAAATTTCCCGATTATTTTAAGTTTTGGTTACTTTAACCAGACTGCTGCTAAAAATGAGAGTTTGTTTCGCTAAATTCGTTTATATCCATTTCTACAGAGAACTAGAGCCACTCCTACCTAACCCTGTACCTAATTTTACACTTTTTGGTTGCTTGCGGTTCTTACTTTTGAGCTTACGTTTTCTTCTCTTTTATTTTAGCTGATCATGGGAAAAACAAAAAACAAAGAAGAGCTTTTAGTTAGGAAGAGAGAAAAAGAAAAGATAAGATACCAAAAAATAAAAAATAATCCCGAACTCTACGCTGAATACCAAAGAAAAAATAAAGAGAAATATGAAAAACGAAAGCGGCTTAAAAAAGTTGTACCTATTGCGGAAATGACAGAACATCAACGAAGAATGCAAAGGAAAAAGTGGAGAGATGATGCGAAAAAAAGATATGAGAGGCTAAAAGAAAAAAAAGCTAAGGAAAAAGCTTTTATAACAGTTAATAGCCCACCGCAAAGTGACATTGAATCAATTACAAATGAAGAACCGTGTTGTTCAAGGTCGCTCAGGTATCAAGCGCCTAGCCCTACTACATCTCAACTGTCGTCTCCAAGTTCATCTGGGACTGTCTCTCCAAAAGCGCAACGCTTAATCCGGAAATTGAGATACAAGAAAGACAGTGAAATTTCGTCTCTGAGGCAGCAATTACAAGTTGTTAAGAAGATGAATGATGCTTTAAGAAAAATTCATTCAAGAAGTGCACTTTCCCAAAAAGTTGTTTTGGATCCCAGCCCAGAAAGCCCAGAACTAGAACCAATGCTAGCAAAAGCTATTTTGAAATCCTACCACGACCTGAAGTCAGTTAAAGAAAAACAAGTGTTTTCTGAAAACTTACATGGATTAAAGGAACCATTGCTAAAAGCAAATTTAAAATCACAATTGAGGACTGTATTTAGGAGAAGAATAAAACATGCTAAATATGTGTCAATGCAACAGAAGAAAACTGACGTTAAAAAATTCCTGGAAGATGATGAAAATAGCAGCTGCGCAGCGGGCAAAAAGGAGTACATTAAAAAAGATGGTCGTAAGGTTCAAAAGCGCTATCTCACCGATTCGCTTTTTAACCTTCACAAAAAGTTCATAAGCGCACACACCTATAAACTCAGTTTTGCTACATTTTGTCGCTTCAGGCCATGTTGGGTTTTGCAGTCCACAAAAAGACCTCGCGAAACGTGCCTTTGTACGATTCATGAAAACTTTAGGCTGATTGTATCAGCTCTTCACAAAAGCAAAATCATATCTTCAGCAAACCCTACAGATGTCCTAAATGCAATTTGCTGTGGTCCATACAAAACTGATTGCCTATTCAAAACATGTAATACATGTAAAAATAAGTCTATTTCTTACCAAGAATTCGATAATTCGGTTGATTTTGTATATTGGAGTTGGGAAAATAAAGTTGTAACTTTCAACAATCGCGGTCAGGATAAAACCGTCAGAATGGTAAAAAAAGACAAAAAAGTTACTAAACCTACGCAAGCTATTGAAGTTTTTGAGTATATGTTACAAAAATATCTGACACACTGTGGAATAATCGTGACACAACAACAAGCCATGAAACAAATAAAAGATCAGTTAAAACCTGGAGAAGCAGTTGTTCATGTGGACTTTTCAGAAAACTATAAATGTCAGTACTCGAGAGAAATACAGTCTGCACATTTTGGGGCTAGTAAACCTCAAATCACGATTCACACTAGTGTTCTTTACTATTTTGATGCCAATGAATGCAAACACACTCAGTGCTTTGCAACACTAAGCCCTAATCTAAGACATGATACTGCAGCTGTATGGTCACATTTGGAGCCCATTCTGGAACACCTTAAAAATCACACACCAGAACTGAAAATACTTCACATATTTTCCGACTCTGCTGCAAGTCAATACAGAAACTTCAAAATATTTTTCGTTATGTCAGCCTTGAGCTGGAGTTTGCCAAGTATCAAATGTGTAACCTGGAATTATAGTGAAGCTGGTCATGGCAAAGGTGCTCCAGATGGTGTTGGTGGCGTTATCAAACGTTCTGCCGACACATGTGTTAGCCGCGGTATTGATGTGCCTGATTTTGAAACCCTTGTTCAGGTTTTGAAAGACGGGCTGGCAACAATTGCTATTAAGACAATATTTGATTACCAAATCTTCGAAAAAGATGTGCTGCTGCCAAAAAACTTACCTCGTTTTAAAGGAACTCAGCAGGTGCATCAGATTGTATGGCATTATCGCGAACCACATATTGTAGTCTTAAGACGACTCAGCTGCACACATCAAACTTGTTTATATACGACAAAAAAATGCAACCATAACAAACATTTGGGATTTCATATTGTAGAAAAGCACCTAAATGCCCCAGTTTCAGCACAAAGAGTACAGGGTATTTTTGAAAGAATGGATACATCTTACGAACCTAACATGCATTCACCACAACACAACTCAACACCAATTCTTGATAGCATCGAGTGCCAGCCGCATCAAGATGTTATTGAGACGGTTGTCTCACTGCAAAGATCATATGCATTTTCTGCAATATCTGAACTCGATCTGCCGAGTGAATTTGGAAGCAGTGTATTAGATAATATTTTAGATGAATCTGAAAGTAACCTAAATCCTGTTCAGAACCAAGCTTTGAGTGTGCTGCCTAGTGACGATGATGATGAAGATTTAAAGATATTTTAAAAAATATTTGTGCGTGTCTATACTAATATATTTGACAAGCTTAGCTTTATTATTGTGTGATTTGATAATACACTAAAAGTACGCTATTAGGCATAAGATAAAAACTCAGGTAATTGATCTCAGATTAATAGGTAAGAATAAAATAACATTAGTGAGAATATTGATACTAACATTTTTAGGTTTTTATGTTTCCTATGAAAAACGTACAATGGCCATCAATCACTAAATCAAAAAAAGTGTTTTCGTCCATAACTTTCTGCACGTAATTTTAATTACAATGACTTGCTGATAAATTATGAACACAAGGTGATCGGCTATTGGCTTATGGCAACTGTTGTTTTATATAAACATTTTATCAAATGCAGGCCGTTTTGAAGTGGTTTTTGGTTTAATGTAGGGGAGTATTTTAGTTTTTATGGCAATGACTGTAAAATTTTATATATTTTAAAATAAAACTTGATTTTTGAAAACTTTGTTTTTATTTATTTAATACATATAAATTGGATAACATTTATTACAAACAAATTCCTAAGGGTTTCTACGTTAACCTGACTGTTTTTCCTCTAACCTGTAATTTTTATCCATCACCTGTTAATTATCAATCACCTGAAAATTTATATTGCTCATATCTCCTAGATTATCAATCATAATCCATTCCCTTTAGCACATATACATTCTATGATGATGGACGAAAGGAACTGCAAACAAAACAATTTGAGAAAACGAACTTTTTCAAAAAGTGTTAAAATAATTGAGATTGGTCACGTTTTTGAGAACTGCCCTGGTGCATTTTAAGTACCATAAATGAATTACAAAATTAAGTTACATAGTTTAAAACATTATTTGGCAGGCAAATAAAAGTTAATAGCGCTTGCACAACGACGGCAGTAGCCACCTTTAATATTTCACTTATTACATCGATAATACACTTACTTGTAGCTCCATTTGTCTCTGAGTAGCTGCAAAAAGACCCTGGTCACTCAAGACGTTCTACTACCGTGCACACACATAGGCCTTCTTTCTCAGACGGAGAGTACTCGTAGACTCATGCATATTTTGTCAGAATCGTGGCAAGTGGCAAACCCTGGTCTCTGTCTACGACTCCAGGATACAGACGTGAGTTAATGATTGTAATGTAATGTAACTGTACTACTAATATTTTAGTAATCCTACTTTATGTTGAGGGAAAGCGAAAGTGATCTGTCAGGACCGTGCCAATTGGCAGTCCCTGGTCTCTGCCTACCTCTCTGGGATACAGAGTTTATGTATGTATATATAGTTAGTTAGTTAGTTAGACCTGAGATTTCCGCACTTAGCCTCATGGTTGGGCCATTGTACGTAGCATAGCTGTGAGCTCACTCCAGCCAGCCTATCTCTTTCCAGAAGGCCAGCAGTGCTCTGATGTCACTACAGGCCTCCTGAAGGGATCCCAGCTTCCCAATGATGGCGGTCCGTTGCTCCTCCACGCCTTCACAGTGAATGGTCACGTGGGCGGGTGTTTCCTCTTCTTTGAGGCATCCCCGGCAAAGCGGGCTGTCGGTTAGTCCCATGTTGTGGAAATGTCTATTTAGTGAACAGTGCCCTGTTAGGATTGCCACAACTTTGCGCAGATTATCCCTTCTCAGACGCAGCAGGCTACGTGAAAGACGTTTCGAAATCGTCGGTAGAGCCTCCTTGGCTTGTCTGCATTTGGTTTCCGTTCTCCAAGTATGTATATATGTGTGTATGTGTTATATATGTGAAGATGTTTGAATGTTTGTTACTCCATCACGCAATAACGGCTGAACGGATTTAGATGAAATTTGGTATGACGATAGTTTAAGTCCCGGGAAAGGACATGGGATACTTTTCATCCCGGAAATAGCTTATTCCATGCGCACGAAGTCGCGAGGAAAAGCTGGTATAAAATATTTTTCTTAACATAGGCTTCTTCTTAACAAATCCAAAGCTCGCCGCGCCGAACCATGAGTCGGCAAACAGAAGCCGGCTGTAGAGCCTCCAATTATCCACGTTACAATAAAAAGAAGAATAATAATATAATTCAGTTTAGTCAAGTAGACAAATGAGAACTCTGTGCGGAATTACGCGGTAGGGATGGGGTTGGCTTCATCGAAGACAATTTATTGTTCGATGTGATCGATAACTTTTTGATGCTTGAAATGAATTTTTCAATTTCGAGTGGTCCTGCTGCACAGTAATTCTTTTTAATATTTTTGGCAATGTTGCGATGGAAGAAAAAATTAATACACCTGGAAAAAGTTTATCAATTCTAGCATGAAACATACAACTTATTTGCACGATCAAGAGAGGTGTCTCTTTCAAACCTTTTGTTTGATCAATAAATACTGTTTTGGTGCCCAATAAAAATACTAATACAATACAAATGGACACAATATAAGTTTTATTTTCTACGTTTGCTATTTCCATAGTACAAAGTATCCTAGTTCGGGAGCAGAAAAAGTTACTGTGAGTTTGTGAATATTATTATAGAGTGTAGAAGAAATATATAGACAGATTAGATTAAAACAATTTTTTGTACACACCAGAAAAAAAAGCCTTACCTAAATAGATATTTATTTAGTCATTATACTTTCTATCTACTTGTGCATGCTTTAGACCACAACTTAGTACTCATGTCATTTTATTATTTTTATATCGTGTAATGGTTGTGATCTGTTTTGTACACCAAATAAAATAAAATAAATAAATAAATATCCTAATCTTAAGAAGTCTCGTGTGGTCTCAGGGTAGCATCTAAAAATAGCATCGACAACTTTACTACGCTCTGGCAATTCCCAGCACTATCCCATTAAGCGGCGGCGCCATGTTTCGGTCTCGTTTTGTTTTCGCAAATCAGGGTTGTGGTCGGCGGGCGCACGGTAGCTCTACCTACAGTGTAGCTCTGTAATGTAGAGTGTAGGATAGCACGACGCATGAAAGCAGTTCCCATGGTTTAATCTATCTCTAAGAAAACGAGAAATGTTTTATGAAAGTTTGGAAGAGACAAGCGAGTTTGGTAACTCCCTGTAGCTGTTAGTAGCTTTCTGTTCAGTATTTACAGTGTATCTGTGTAATATAAAGATTGTAAGAGCGCACATTGCATGAAATCCGTTTCCATGATGTTGTTTCCTGAAACAAAACGGGCTTAAGGTCAAGATGACAAGCCTTGTTTGTTTATTTTACGAATTTAATTTTTTAATAGGTACCACAGACTACACATCCAGATGTATACTTTACATTTTAGACCACTCAATAAAATTTTATTTATCGTGGCTCCAAAAACTCATACAAAAGTTTGAAACAAAAATACAGAACTCCTCCAAGCTCTAAGATGAGACTTTGTTAATGATACATACATGAATGAAGTTCATAATGGCAAGTTATCGTTGAAAAAAACATGGAAAAGTTTAATTCCGACTTCTGGTGTATCGAACGCAACTGTCTATAAAAGAGCAATTATAGTATCTAATTCGATAAAGTGACAGGAATTCCATATAGGCCTCTCGCTTCCACGGCTATACGTGGATACCAGCTTTCGGTGGAGAATCCAACATTTCGACTCGATTACGTCCATGATTTGTACAAGTCCCAATGTGAAAATAAGAAAACAACGTATCAGCAATGTTAAAATAAGGAACACTTGAAATGCAGGAGCAATAATAACCCAATCGATTTGCATAACAATTGACCGGAGATGTGCTCGAGTGTTGACGCGGCTCGCGCAACGTTTGCTCAAGAGAAAGCGTTAGATTGAAACAATATGCACCTGTTAAGATAAAGCTGGCGACACACGTCCACTGGTTCGTCTGAACGTTGTTCTACTGGTAAGAGTTAATTAGTTAAAGTAGCGTCGCTATGTATAAGGAATCCAATGTGTGTGGTCACCTCAGGCTGGAGTGGTTGATTTGGCTAATAAAAAAAAACACATAAATTACAACATAATAGGGGTTAAAGTATGAAATTGCCGTTTTATTTCAAAAGGTTCTTTGAATTGACATAGAATCTTCATGGTTTGAGGTTTTCGAATGAAACTTTTTTCAAATGGTTTCTATGATGTTCTTTTTTTAAAAAATGTGAAACATTTGAATATCGACTTTCAATTGTTTTTGTTATTCAATTTAGACAAGAAAGATGGATACTGCGAAAATTCGAGTGATTATGAGGCACCCATTTTTCGTTTTTTTATTTTATTGATTTGACGCAAGTGAGTCAATATTGTGGGTAAGGTAACGTTAAACCATGCCGCTAATTCCTGGGTAGTTTGACTAGGGTCGGCTTCCACTATCTCTCTTAATTCATCGTTATTCACCTGTGTGGGCGGTCTTCCTCGTGGCTCGTTCTTTAAGTCGAAATTTCCATCACGAAAGCGTTTAAACCAAAATCGCACGGTGCGTTCATTGGTAGACCCCTCTCCAAACGCAGCATTGATATTGCGGGCTGTTTCTGCCGCGTTAGTTCCGCGTCGGAACTCTTATTCAAAAATCACTCGAATTTTCGCAGTATCCATCTTTCTTGTCTAAATAGAATAACAAAAACAATTGAAAGTCGATATTCAAATGTTTCACATTTTTTAAAAAAAGAACATCATAGAAACCATTTGAAAAAAGTTTCATTCGAAAACCTCAAACCATGAAGATTCTATGTCAATTCAAAGAACCTATTGCAATAAAACGGCAATTTCATACTTTAACCCCTAATATTATACCTATAAACCTATTGACGTGAAACCTCTCTCAGTTCGGTAGTAGGGGGTCACTTGCTTAAATAGCGAAGAAAGTGTGTGTGTGTAATGATTGGTATAACAACTTTTTATATATTTTCACTGGATACAACAACATTTAATATAATTTCATTGGATATAATCACTCAAGGGACATAATAAACTTTTGGTATAACAACAATCAGTATAATTTCATGGCGTATAATGCTCAAATAGTATAATACATTTTTGATATAACGTTTAATGGATATAATGTATATTGGATATAAGTATTAGTGGTATAATGTTTGGTAATATATAATATATTTTTTCGGTTGCAATAACCTACACTAATAATTTCGGTTATTTTTCGGTCTTACATGTTCAACCTAACACGCTCCTACGCGCTCCGTTACGCTACGCGCTTCGTCGCACCTATATTTTTGTTGTTGCAAATAGAAATTATAAAACTTTGTCATCTTGTACTTTCGGCTTTTGACCCGTCCAACGATTCCAGATTATGCCAATAGTAAATTATACCAACTGAGTTTTATATCCAACAAAGTTATATCCCATGTATGTTATACGTTATGACTGTTAGATTAATAGTTGTTATATTACAAGTTCATTATATCTGTTGATAAATATATTACATGGGAATATATCAAATGTTCTTATATCAAGAGTGCATTATGTCCTTTAATCGTTATATCCAGTGAAAACATATCAAAACTTTTTATATCGATCGTTACGCACCCGAAGAAAGTAGCCAATACTTAGATCCTCTTGATTCGTGCCGCTAGATGGCATCAGTGCCGCGTAGCACTGCGCAGTTTGAGATAAATAATAATGCTTTCTTAAACTAACGGCCGCCGTTAATTAGTTAAGAATTGCAGTTAATAATCGCCAATCCGCGGTGAATCGCCTATCTGCGATGAATCGCCAATCCGCGGTGGGCACGTGTGGTGATTAAGCCCATACTCTCTCCCTGAGAGAAGGCATGGGCCCTACCGTGGGACGTATATAGGCTGCTTATATAATCTAACGGCCGTGCCGGGGACAACGCCCCAACCGCTTTTTAAAATAAAACTGTCCTCAAACGCAGTTTAAATAGTCTTGCGTTCAAGGAAATAGCATTTTAAACTGCATCTGAGGAGTGTTGTAGTGAGTCGTGCTTTTTTTATCAATAAGACGAAGTCTTTTCTAGCCAGCGGTTACTTCGCAGTCCAGTTTTTAAGAGCACGATAGATCATCTTGGACTTTGGCGTCCACTGTGGTAAAATTACACCTTCGTTTATTTACAAACTTATTTATTTGGTACATTTCGAACAAATGTCGTGTCGTTTTTTTCAGTCACCAATTTCATTAACTCGTAATTGATACCTGCGAGATAAGTTTTAAAATGATAATCGTTCCCAAACAAACAACTTTTACAACTTTACTTCTACATTGGCAACGTCTCTAGACGTGTGTGCATGACATTAAGAGTCGCGTTGTTATTGACACAGATTACGACGATTGGTCAGTTTTATAACGCGTGTGACTGGGAGGAGCTTCGAATGTGTTTGCTTAACTTTATAAGCTTGATTTGTTTTTGTTACATCTGCTAAATTGTGCTACTGTTCCATCCACGTCTTAGCACCTACGATGAAATTCATTAAGGGGTACAACATGTTTATTAATAAAATGCTGTCCGTTATGATGCAAATAAAATAAAAAACAATAAATTGCTCTAGCATAAACATTAATAGATTAATGTTAGTAGAAATGTTGCGTTGGTTTGGACATGTGGAGAGGATGAAGGAAGAAAGATTGACGAAACAAATATATCGAGCTAATGTGGGTGAAAGGGGCGGTAAGGGCCGTCCCAGGCGGACATAGTTCGACAAAATAGGGAATGCATCAGCAAACGGCAAGATAAAGAGTACCCGAAGACGGCGTGCGTGCATGCAGACTAATGAATGTTGAGGAAGCGAAAGTGATCTGTAACGTTCATGGCAAGGGACAGTCCCTAGACTCTGCCTACCCCTCTGGGATACAGGCGTGAGTTTATCTATGTATGTATGTAAAACTAATGTAGAAATGAGGTCCTTGATAAGTATGTGTGGCGTAACTTTAAATGAGAGGATACGCATTGATTCTATTAGATAACGTTACGGACTGAAAGAGGGTGTAGTGCCTAGAATTGACAAAGCAATGTCGCGTTGGTTTGTTGAATAGAGGTTATGCATGGAGATATATGTTAAAGGGTCAGTAATGGACGCCTCAGGCAGATATATTTCGACAAAATAGGCGATGAATTTAACGAAGGGCAAAATAAAAAGAACACGAAACCGGCATGCATGCAGCAACGACTAATAATTGTTCATGAAGCGAAAGAGATCTGTCAGGATTGTGGCAAGTGGCCGCAAGGCCGTAGTCTGCCTAGCCCTCTGGGATACAGGCGTGAGCTTATGTTATGTTATTACTGCATTAGTTGATCTGAGTGTCTTGAGGTTTGTCTTCACTTAATAGGATGGGTGATGATTAAGGCCACAGCCTCTCTCAGACAAAAGCCCTTGTCCTAAAGTGGGACGTTTACGGGTTGCTTACAAATACCGATCAAAGATTGACAAAATAAATATATCTAGCAAATGCGGGTGGAAAGGCCGGTAAGGGACGTCCAAGGCGGACACACATCGACCAAATAAGGGATGTATTACCAAAGGGCAAGGTGAAAAGTAACCGAAACCAGCGTGCGTGCATGCAACGACTAATGAATGTTGATGAAGCGAAAGAGATCTGTCAGGATTATGGCAAGTGGCAGTCCCTGGTCTCTGCCTCCTCCTCCGGCATCATACTATACAGGCGTCAGTTTCTAACATGGTTCGTAGCAGATGAAGGGTTCTTGATGAGGATTAATAAAAATATATACGACTTCCAGAAAAACTGTGTCTACTGTAGCGAACTTCGATTAAGAGAAAAACACAATCAAAACTAGCCAAGTGCGTATTGGACTCACGCACGAAGGGTTCCGTACCATTATCTATACAACACTAGACACAAAGATCGAGAAAAATCTGCAAAAAATCACGTTTGTTGTATCGAAGCCCCCCTTAAATATTTATTTTATTCTGTTGCTAGTAGGTATTTCTTGTTAGACCGGCAACAGAAATACATC
Organism: Yponomeuta cagnagella; assembly: GCA_947310995.1. Classification (NCBI taxonomy): domain Eukaryota; kingdom Metazoa; phylum Arthropoda; class Insecta; order Lepidoptera; family Yponomeutidae; genus Yponomeuta; species Yponomeuta cagnagella. Next base: position 18,310,833 of record OX371277.1, read on the forward strand.
ATTTTTCAAAATGTCAACAGTCTAACTATCACGGTTCATGAGATACAGCCTGGTGACAGACAGACAGACAGACGGACAGTGAAGTCTTAGTAATAGGATCCCGTTTGGCACCATTCAGGTACGGAACCTTAAAAAACAGGATAAAACATAATTTGCAAGTAGGTAGGTAGTTTTTAGTGATAATGTCTCAGTAAAAGTTGAAGTAGTAATGAAAATCGAAAAGAAATCTAAAAATGGGTGACGTAATTTTAAATTTTGTTTTTAAGTGACATGACAGAATAAAGGAAAATAACAGAAATGTTGCAGAAATGGTGTGAGAAGGTTTTATGTTATGTTATAAATACCAATGAGATCAGCTTCCTTACTTAAAATCAACATGGATATAGAGCAATACGAAGCATCTCAAAATGGAAAGCAAAGGCACTTATTAAAATATAAACATAAACATTTACATACAGGCCCATACATTGCTTATGGCCCTACACAAGGAGCCCCTGTGTCATGGGAACCAGAAACAGCGACATCGCAAACATGTAAACATCCAAGACCTGGGGTTTTTTTTTGTCCCCAACCGGGACTCGAAACCGGGACCTCTCGCATGGTAGGCAGATGCGCTACCGCGACAGAGGTCGTCTTTGAATTGAACCCATATTTTGCTGGATATCCGGTACAAATAAATTAAGTCTGTCCAAAAACATTCGTCGTCACGAACACAATGGTGTAGCAGAAGCACCGTAACTTTACTACTTAAGAATCGGTTGGCAATGTTTGCAAGCTTCGTGTTAATTGATACAACGTCGTTTAGTGTCGCAATAAGGTTGTTCAGTTATTGACACAATAAAAATAGTCGAGATGTTGAGAAAAAAATTCAAGGACTTCGATGGAAGTTGGTCTGTCCATTTATACTTCTTATGATCTCTATTCAGAACGGTATCTAGGCATTCACATCTTTTGAAGAATATTCGCATTGCTATTATTCATGGTAATAATGCACTGGAAAAACGCTGGCATCACATTCAAGGACAGTTCAATACATCAATGACATCGTTTTCTAAGTTACGAACAGTCGACAGCTCATCAACCTTTACACTTCAGTTGCAATGTTCAATGTTTGCAACTTAACTGAATAAAGTGCATGCATTTAAAGGTTCATGTACTGTCGCCTGTACATTTTGGTAGTAATGTCACTCATTAATGGTATAGAAAAAACCTCGCCAGGAAACCTGAGTGTCTGTCTCTTTTTCTCTGAGAGGAGGCGTCTGCAAAGGGACATATAAAGTCTTCTTAAAATATGACACAAACACACTCCTGCATCCTGAAGGGGCAGGCAGAGACAAGGGCTTTCCACCTGTCATGATACTGACAATCCTCACAAAAGTAAATCAAAAGAAAAAAGACCATATCTAGCTTTAAGCAGATGTTTTTCAGATATCCAATTTTTTCAAGACGTTCATATTACATCTACCTTCCTACTATTGAAATAGCACTTGGCACGAACACTAAAACCATTTAAAAAGATTTCGTTTCGATGTTCGTGATGATATCATACTGTCATCGATAAGTATCGAGATCATTCGACCTTTCGTTTTGATAAATGTGTCCGTTCGCGAGGTCGTGGCCGGCGTATCGATAAAACAATACCGATATGGCATTGGGAGGAGCCGCCCCGCCCTAGACGAATAAATATTTAATTAGAAAGACGTTTTAGTGATATGGAAAGTAGGCTGTGTTTGGAGAATGAAAAAGAAATGGAACATAATTTAGTATTTCCTTGGGTATGGAATAGATTATTTCAAAACTAATCTTTGAGTAAGTAACGGCTTAATATTATGGTAATTAAATTGGTATTTGGATAAAATTTTCTTATAAAAATGTTTGTGAGCTCTACTTCGGGTGATCTATTTCGGGAATATAAAAGGGATAACTCTATTAACCTAACTTAAGAGAGCCTCGTTTAACTCAAAGTATAGGGTTTATTCACAGACCTTCCCAGTCTGTGAATAAACCCTTCGAAGCCCATACACATCTTCTCATTACGCTTCTGGTCCCTGCCAGTCTCGTCCACCGTTCATTGCTAATGTCAAATTCCAATATCGGATGAAAATATCGGCCCGAACCTATCTTGAGCACGCGCACGCGCATATTTCCGCCGGCGCGCGAGTGGGTGTCGGTGTTCCCATGTCCGAGGGGGGGTGGTTCGCCGGTAATTAATACACGCCCACATCTAGCGCTGGGCTCGAACCCACGACCCCGAGCTTAATAATAATATGGAACTTAGTTTATGGGGCCGGCCGCGCGAGCAAAAAATCTTTTGCGCAGCCTAGAGTGCGAATACCGGATACTGAAGGTTGGACTGGTTCGTAGAGGTTAATAACAACTCGGGTTCATAAGTTTATTTGCGTCGGATTCGGATAAAAATAATCTTGTTGTGACAGAATCGTAACTTAGCTAATATATCGCTCATCCGGAAAAACAACGAATAAATTACACTTTTGAAAAATGGATTACCTATAGTAGATTGCTTACCCAGAGAGCAAAGAACTATTTTTTAAGCGAGAGTGTTTCTTTGAATCCAGAGCGGAGTGAAGGATTCTAGAGTAGAATCCAGAGCATAGTGAGGGATTTCAAAGTAGAATCCTGAGCGTAGCGAGGGATTCACAGTACACCGTTCGAGCGTTAAATAGTGTTGCTCCTGTGGTAGACACTCTACTCTACTTTATCACCCTCTATGAAAAATAAGTAAGCGCAACTTATGAACAAGAATAGAATAGAACGGTTGTAACGCATTTTAAGCGTCCGATACAATGGTCTCTGGATTTAATAGAATACTTTCATTCTCACCACTTGAAGACCCACTAATTTCTTATAACAACTTAATAAAATCCAAGTTTGAGTACGTATGTCAACAATTACGAACAAAGACGGAGGAATCCATTGCGCGTCTCTTTTATTTTTTCACAAACTTTTTCTTTATCATACGGCCAGTTCATACAATGTTCGTGATTGATCTCTTTGGTGATTGGAACTTTTACTAGAAACATCCACATTCCAAATTCAAATCACTTTTCACCCCTAGGCATCAGAGCTATTTTGGTCCCTGTTTACGAGGACTAAACTAGCTCTTTTTGAATAGATGTGATAGAAAATAATTATTGTGTTATAATACTTCTAAAGGAGAGTTAAGCACGAGGTAATATTGACACAATTGAATTTCAGTCAAATGACGCAATATGCACTATGTACTGATGGTGGGGGTGACTACCTAAAGAGAGAGGAGATAATTTATAGTTCTGAGGAGGCACAAATAAAGTATCAGAAGGTTGCTCAAAAGGTGAAAAGTCTGTATTCAAATATTACACGGATAAGTTTGGTTTACACAGGAGGTTACATACAGATAGAATTTAGGATTAAGATAAGCCAGTCGCCCCCCAAACCTCTAGGAGTGTACACATTCGCCTGCGCTTAGTCGTCGCGCCATGTTACTTTTTTGCTAAAATGTTAACTAAGCGGAAAACCATCGTCAAAATATTCTCCCGTTAACGTTGCAAAGATTTAATTACATCATTGTTATTCCGCATGAGCGATATATTATCTACGTTTTTATATACAAAACAAAGTCGGGTTAGTCACGCCATTTTTAATTCAAAAACGATTGGACCAATTTGAGTGATATTTGATTTGTTGGATCAGTCTCCGCCCCGAAAATCAGAATAACTATTAAGACACAGGAAAAAAAGGATTTTTTTATTGGCGACACGATGGACCGCATCAGGCCAGCTAGTGAACAATAATAAATAACAGCTTATTTATTCTGTATTAATTAAAAACCCTAGTTATACACACTCGTTAACAGCCTGTGTCCGTCCCTCTGAGAGGCACCGTCTTTCTTTAGAAGAAAAGGAGAGGGTATAGGCTTAATCACCTCGCGTGCCCACCGCGGATTGGCGATTTTAAGCGCTGAGGAATGTGAACACTACAGGCTCAGGTTTCCTCACGATGTTTTCCTTCACTATTAGCGAGTGTTATTGCTACTACAAACTATCAAATATACGTTACGTAACGACAGACACTCAGATTAATAATTAATTAAGTACAACATAATTTCAATTGTGAACTTCCTCGACGTCAGCAATAACAATAATACTAAAGTGGTTAAGGTTAGCTTAGCACACTTTACGCCATGTAGTGTACAATAATAGTACATTACTTCAGAGGGAAGAAAGTGACAGTTCCATACCGAGATTATGGCATTTGCGCCACGAGCTTGCGAGGGGCGCAAACCATTTGAGGTATGGAACTGTACTTTATCCTGAGGTATGTATAGTGCTTTTTATTACACCTACGAGGAAAATTATAGACATAAATGCATAGAAATGTTTCACTGTCGCTCGAAGTATCCATATTTTACAAAAAACACAAAGATAAATGCTAAATCAATCGAAGTTTTTGAGTTTTTTTTTTCGCCCGTTTCTGGAGTAGGCTAAGATCATAAGGTCATGCAGCCACTTCTTCCGTGATTCCGCGCGTTTTATATACAAAAATAATTTCGTTTTTAATTTTCTGTATGCACCAAGGAGGTTGGTTACTGGTAAAAAAAAACTGTATGTGGCCAGTAACAATTTACTTGAAATTTAATTAGTAGACAGTTAAAGTCTCTTTGCAGTATGACTGCTGACAAATTAAAAAAAAAACCGGGTATGTAATGGAATTTCATACATACTTCCCACCCTTGGGTCGGAAGGATTTTCATACAAACTTCCATACCTTGGGATGAAAGGATTTGAAGGGCGGGATAAAGGCGTTTCTTCCCTCTAATTGGTATAATTAGTATGTATTTTCAGAGCAGGTGTGATAAAAATAATATTCTTATCTTATCTTTCCGGGAAAAGACCTCCATAATCTTTTACATTATCTTTATTTATTGATGCTTTTATTGCACTTTAAGAGCCTTAATTATCTTCATGTAGTGGCTTTCCAACAAGTTTTTTTTTCTGTCTTTGCGAACCATAGCCGTTGCATCAGTTAAATTCGTCATTCTATAACTTTCATGCGCCAGAGAATAATAAAGACAAATCGGTGTGAATACGGTATTTGAGACGATCAAAAATAAATTATTTCATATGCTCGATTAAAACAAAAATTACAAAATATCTCGGAAAATGTATCACTTTTAGTCAATTACTAGTTATTACAATTTTTAAATAAATTAAACATAAAAAGAGTGCTCTGAAATGTGAAGTCATAAGCAAATATTTTCATACAAAATTCCGGTTTAAAAGTAACTCATTTGATATTTTGTCAAATACCCAATTCTACAAGTAACATTCAATTGGCGGCACAGCGGCGTACAATAATTAAACTTCACAATCAGAATTGTTTAAACGGGTCCCAAACATCCAATAAGGTAACGTTTAATTGAAAACACTACTGTAAACGTTCCATCTATATTGAAATAAGCAAATACAGCGCTTACGTATGTAGAAATAAGGATGGATGCTACAGAGCAGGCCTTGAGGGTCTAAGTAAAAGGTGGAGTCAATAAAATGCAATTACAACCGTACAATAGACGTTTCAGAACTCAATTAATAGCTAACCTTTCCTATTATCGGTTCCTGGTACAATATACACGCGTTATAGACATCATTTAAGTGGTAGTTCCTAATAACTTTCCACACAGTGAGATACGAAAGTTTCGCTCAAAATGGGCTAGAATTGCTGGCTGCTTTAGTAGGGTATCTGTATTCTTATCCGCGCTAATACAGGGTGTTAAAAAATCCCCATCTCCATCTATCATACATATCTGCCTTTCACTCGTTAATATGAACAACATTTACTGTTTTACAGCTTAAACTTTCGTAAGCACTGCACATTTCGAAACTAGTCGGCTATCCCGACGTTAACGAAAGTAATTGAAACCGTTCAACCAATATATAAAACTATTGCTGCGGAGAAAACTTAAAAACAGTGGAATACTAAATAATAATATAACATAAACTCACGCCTGTATCCCAGAAGGGCAGGCAGAGACCAGGGACTGCCACTTGCTACGATCCTGACAGATCACTTTCTAAATAATCACTTGTCCTGGTCCCAAACTAAGATGCTCTGAGCTATATTAACCAGGCAAGAACATTACAGACGTGAAACAATACCCAGACTATTTGTGCAAATCAAGTACGGTCGCTTCCAGCGGGAGTCGAACCCAAGATCCCTGTTGTCGAAAACTGTCAGCTGTCCATATATTCTAAAGTCGTAGATATTAAATTTAGCGTCAACTCTATGCCTCACATGCACCAATACCCATGACATCGTCTCCAGAGCCCCACTGACACGCCACTTCACTGACTAAATCCCCAGGTGAGGACAGCATCACATCAGAGCTGCTGAAAGCCGCAGGTAAACCCGTCACACATGAGTTATAGAAGCTTTTTAATACTGTTGTGAACAATGCGACAATAGTGAAGACGTGGGTAGAGAGAGAGTATGGGCTTAATCACCACGCGTGCCCATCGCGGATTGGCGATTTCAAGCGCTGAGCTTGTGAATAGCTCAGACACCCAGGTTTCTTCACGATGTTTTCCTTCACAGTTAGCTAGTGGTATTGCTACTATAACTTCACAAATGTACATAACTTAGAAAACAAAGTCATAGGTACATGCCCGCACTGGGAATCGAACCTGGGTCTTCCGCGTCCGAGTCCAATGTTCTACCCACTAGGCTACCAAAGCTTTTTCCTTTTTCGCTTTTTCCATTGAACCTATATATTTAAATATTTATTTAATAATCATTAAGAATAGCGTCACTCCATTTCCTTCCGTGCAAAGGCGACTAAAGAAATAAATTACTAGGAGACGGGCAGCAGCATCTTTCTAAGATTCTGAGAACCCGCCTGCCAAGCGTGGCGATTATGGCAAAACTCCTCATGGTTAAAGGGAGGACATAGGTCCTGCAGTTGGCGTCAAATGGCTGATGATGATGATTCTGACAGCCAATGAAACAGAAAGTTATCTTCGCGCGTTAAGTCCAGTCTTATTCTATTCCTGTACCTCCGCAATTGCAGTAACAGTCCATTGAAACTGAAACTTTAGTGAGTAAGCACTGGATGTTTCAATACACCGGGTAGGCAGTGATACACAGATAATACTAATTAGTGTCAATAGATTCGTACGTGAGAGTGTAGTATGTATAACATTACAAAAACTCACGCATGTGTCCCGAAGGGGTAGGCAGAGACCAGGGTTTGCCACTTGCCACGATCCTGACTGAACTATCTCATGAACATTGATTAGCCGTCGCCGTACGCCGGTTTCGGGTACTTTTTATCTTGTCCTTTGCTATTTGGTCGAAGTATGCCCGGTTAGTATTGTATTGTAAAGTTATGAAACTAATTACAGCGTGAGATTACTTCTCTAACAGCTTCTGATTTCCAATAAATATGAAATCGATATTTTACAGTTCTCAATTAATGTTTGTTGAGTTCAAAAGGTGAAAACTTTATAGTTTACGTGATAATTGACTGATAATTCAAATCATAGTAATTTGCAGTATCAATTATTTCTACTACCTTTAACATGCACTATTGATGAAATACGGTTTGAAAAGAATAAATGTGGAGTTTCCCTGGTATCGCCTTGAGCGTCCCTGATCGGCGCCGGGTAATTTTAAAGCGCCCATACTTCCACATTTTTTTAGGATTCTGAATAGAAAGGACATCGCCCGTTTTGGGCTTGATATTACAAAGTTGAATTAAGTACCTACCAAAAGACAAAACCCTCAATTTTTATGCGTAACTCAAAAAAATGGTATCCCGAAAAGCAATGGCCAAATGGAAATAGATACGATTTACTACGTAAAATGCAATTAGCCTGATGGAGTCCTCACAAATACTTTCATAAAACGTCAAAATCGCAACGCTAGAAGTCTTGCCAGAACAACCGGGTGGCTGTTTTCTGCGCTTTTGCCTGTTATTGGTTAGTATAGATAAGTCTGGTCTTCATAGAGCAGGTCCAATCTAGTGGCCTTTTATTTCTAAGATTTTCTTTATTTATAGGTTGTTCCAATCTTCGTTTGATTTGATCACCTCCACGCAGTCCCATATAAACACGTATTAACTATAGGTTACGTCAACATAAACATAACCTCTAATGACTTCATTAAGACAAAGTTTTTTCCCATTTGGCCATTGCTGAGTGACTTGAAACTTGCGATCTAAAAGTTTTAATGAATGTGCTGGCCAATTGTCAGAGCTGTAACGTCAGGCTCCAGCTTGTATGGGAAATGGGCATGTCCTTTACAAATTATGACACGCAGAATAAGAACATACGGAAAGTCATAAAAACAATCCAAGAACGAAATGTTCCGTAACATAAACATCGATCGTTGAATAAAAGACAGTATTGACAGAACAATCGCTAAGCATTCGGAGAGGCCACTTGGGATTAATGCTTCGAGGGTCCGACCAGTTACTACAAAGAGTTTTAGAACGAAGCTCTTTGTTGGCCATAAGGCTGGCCCAATCAGTTATTAATAGTAGATTGTACAACAAGTGCATAAAACGCACCATTTTACTCGAGACGTTTATCCATCCGAGCGAGCTTGCGAGCGAGGATAGATATAAAGTCGAGTGTAAAATGGGTTTTATGGACGAGTTGTACACTCTACTTTTCACTTCGATTGCGAGGAAATGAAACAGCAACATGTAAAAATAATTATGGTTCCCGCCAATTAACTTTTTTTCTTTTTTTTTTCTGTAGGGACGTGACACCTGACTTAAGGTCGTTACATACTGCTCAGTTATAAAAACATTTTCTTTTTATAACTATGATAAGTTGTTGTTATGGCTTAAATACTATACTGATCTACTAAATTGAAAAATAAACAAATATAAAAAATAATAAATGAGACGAAATACAAATTATAAGTTTATTTCATGAAGTTTTATTGTGTACTTTGGCTGTTGGTATCTTTGCCTTGGTCTTAGAATACGAACGAAACGAAATAAAATAAAGAGGTTGTTGTATGAAGTTAAAGATGTTCGTGTGGCTGTTGCAGCGATTGCCTTGGTCTTCGACGAAGATTTTACTTTATGCTCTAGAGCATAAAAAGCGACTTTATGTCGCCTACGCACGACATAAAGACGAACTTTTAGAGCATGAGAAGTGAAAAAATAATTAATAACAAAAAATTTCTTTCGTTGCTAATGAATAAAGGATGATACACACCAACGCGGTGACGGTGGTGGTCTAAACATACGTCATTTATTGCATTAGTATTTGTACGGACGTATGTATAGACTTAAAACCATCAAAAAACAGAACCTAGAGTATTTCGGACATATAATGCGTAACAGCAAGTACAGTCTCCTGCAACTTATCGCACAAGGCAAGATTCCAGGAAGAAGGAGACCTGGGAGACCAAAGATATCATGGCTACACGACTTACGACAGTGGTTTCAACAGAGTACCAGTTCCTTGTTTGTATTCATAAGCAGCCTATAAACGATAGCCAAACGATAGAAACTATAAGCCTACTGTAGCGCACAGGCCTTCTCTCAGAGATAGAGAGAGTATGGGCTTAATCACCACGCGTGCCCACCACGGATTGGCGATTTTAAGGGCTGAGGTTTGTGGATAGCTCAGACACTCAGGTTTCCTCACGATGTTTTTCCTTTACCGTTAGCGATTGGCATTGCTACTATAACTTCACAAATGTACATAGCTTTGTATTGGCAGCCTCGAAAAGCAAGATAGTCGAATTGGTTGCCAACCTCCGATGGGAGACGACCCATAAAGAAGAAGATTTCCTTTCCTTTACCTCCTGCGGTTGAGGGATGTGAGTGTGGTCGCCTCCTCGTGTGAGGGCGCCTGCTTGCGTATCGGGTCCATCTATGATGAGCCTGCTGCGAGAGCAGGCGCCCTCCTGGCACATCCTGGGCAACGGCCCCAACTCCGGGCTGAGGCGGGCGATCGGGCGCTATCTAGCTGCACATCTCCTGCCGAGGTCATGGACTTGGTGACGGCGAAGAACCACTCCCGAATCAGTGGCGGGATAACCACAACAAACCAGGTCTGTGTTGGCCTTGGGACCTAAATAACCCCAAAAAGTGCACCCGCGGCGTGTTGGGAAAGCGACGCGAGTAATATCCCCAGATCTTTAAATTTTTCAAGAGAAAAATTAAAAATGAGTGAGTCCGGTAGTAAAAAGAAATTACCCCAGGAGGGTACCGGCCCCACAAGGGCAGGAGAATCCCTCCCCGGTGTCACTTTGGCACCGGGCAGCCCCTCGTATTCTGGGGGGGGCAACACCGGAGTAACCTCCTTGGACGGCAGCACACCGGCACAGGCCGGGAGCGCCAGCCCAAGTGAGTCAAAGCGCGATAACACGTGGCAGACGGTGACTAGCAAGTTCGTTGCCAGGTCCAAGCGGGCCAGGAAAGCTAAGCCACCGCCTGCCCGTGTCAGTTGCCGAGCGCCAGGTCTGCTGCAGGGGAAACTCTGCACAGTCGGCTGCTGGCGACTGATTGTAGGGAAAGCGCCCAGTTGCAAAGCGCCTTGTCTGTCGCAGGGGGATCCCAGCACAGTCGGCAGCTTGTGACTGAACGCAACAAAAAGAGACGAAGAGGTCACCGTGGAGGGCGGTCGCCTCCTTGGAAGCTGGATAAGCTCCAGGGGGCCACTGCCGCCCATGCGAAACGCGCCACGACCGCTGTGGTTTCGACCGCGCATGGGCAGCCAGAGACTTCCGCACAATGCGCCCATAGTGCAGGGGTAACCCCGCAGGCTGGGCCGCTGCGAGCGGAAGCCGAGTGCGCCATCACTGCGAAGTCCCTACCACGCGATCGGCAGCAGACCAAATCGCCATCCCACAAACGACCGATGACGGCGGTCCAGAGGCCCCAACATGCTGGCCCGGAAACTCCGGTAAAGCGTGGCAGGGCTGATGTAACGCTGTCACCGGCCGTCACTAATAAGCGACGCAGGCTGGAACAGGGGCACGGAAAGGCGCTCAGCTACGCGGGGGTGATTAACTCTCACCTACGCGTGGCCGTAACCACCGTCCCCCCCACAGATTTAACAAGCGAGCAAGCGCATGAGCTCAAGGAGACTCTAGAAAGAGTCACCTCCGACGCAATCCTGGCGTCGTGCCTGGCCGGTGACGGTGCCCAACCGCTCAGGTTTCACGGGAAACCTCATCTGAGCGAGGGGGTGCTGAAAATCTGGTGTGGAGACGACGCCACGCTTGCTTGGCTTAAAGACACAGTAGCAAGCATACCGTGCCCGATCCAAAATTGTGACCTGACTGTCATCGCACAGTCAGATATTACAAGGATGGTGAAGGCCGGTATGCTGCTACCCACTACAGTCGTGATGGAGATGGATAAGATTCGCAAGATTCTTATCCATCAAAATCCCGAATACAACATCCAGAGGTGGAGGCTCTACCGAACGGAGGTTCAGGAAGGAAGGGGCATTTTCCTCGTTCTGGGCATCCCAGAGGGGGAGGTGCCTTGCCTTCTGGAACGGGAGCGGAGGGTCGCTTATATCATGGGGAGTGCGTACGTTAAGTTTTTCACTCCCTCGGGTCTGAGCGACACTCCGTTCTTACCTGAGCCTCCGTGCGCGCGGGCATCCACTGAGGACACAGAGACAAGGGACGATGAGGCCGGGCCCGATGGCGATGACGTTGACGGAGTCCCGACTCCAGCCAATGAGCCGTCGAGTGCGGTCCCCACATCCTTTTCGCCAACAGTCGCTGGTATGTCGATCAGCGACGATGACGACCAGTCCGAAGACGAAGACTGGCTGCTGCGCGTGGGGGAGACTTTGTCCGATTAGCGATGGCTCCAGCACGCGTAGTAGCTACAGTCGAAGTCGAGGTCGTCCAAACAAACCTCCAGCATAAGCAAATCGCCTCAGCCACCTTGCGTAGCCTGCTGGAGGTTAAAACCAATACCATAGCTCTCATACAGGAGCCCTGGGTAAGGGGCGGTAGAATCTGTGGACTTAACAACCCGGGAGGTAAGTTAATGGTCGATACGACGATACCCAACCCAAGGGCGTGTATCTACATGCCCAACTGTTTACAAGCTACGCTACTCACACAATTCTGTTCCAGAGATCTCGCAGCTGTGAGACTCCTCAATGGAAAGGATGACCACACTGCGCTTGTTCTGGCTTCCGTGTACATGCCAGGAGACGAGACCATACCAGCCAAGGAGGTGGCTGACCTGGCAGTGTACTGCGCAGACCACAGCTGGGAGCTGATTATATCGGCCGACTGCAACGCACACCATCCTCTGTGGGGCAGCCCCAAAGCCAACACAAGGGGAGAGGACCTGATAGAGTTTCTGATGACCACGAACCTTCTCATAGCAAACAAAGGTAACCATCCCACTTTTATTAACAGTAGGTACCAAACAGTTATAGATATCACTCTTGTATCAGTAGGAGCGGTGGACATGGTAGCCAACTGGCACGTCTCCGACGAACCCTCCCTCTCTGACCACAGACGGGTTAGGTATACAATACAGGCACAGACACAACCGCCACAACCGTGGCGAAACCCTCGCAAAACGGAGGTCTCTAGATTTCAAAACGTCTTAAAGTCAAAGTGGTCAGCACTGCAACTAAAAGACGCGACTTCTAGCACCTCCAATATAGAACACAACGTAGAATCACTAACAACCTGCCTACAAGAGACATACCAACAGACCTGCCCACTAACGCACCCCAAGGAACCTGCTGGTAGCCACTGGTGGGGCAAGGACCTAGAAAGAACAAGATGCAAGCTAAGGCGAGCCTTTAATCATGCAAGAAACACCAGAAATGATTCTGACTGGGATACATACAAAGAATTACAACACGAGTATAAGAAGAAAATCCGCTACTATCAGACCAGCTCTTGGCGGCGTTTCTGTGAAAAAAATCGAGTCAACAAAGGAGACAGCAAGAATTAAAAAGCTTCTGTCAACAAACAATAACAGAGGACTAGGCTCACTAAAGAAATCGGACGGCACCTTCACAACCTCCGACGAAGAAATAAGCGAACTGCTTCTATACACCCACTTCCCAGACTGCAAGATCATGGATAAACAGGAATGGGAAGAGCCCAGCGAACGAGCGCCAGCTGATAGTGACTGGAACATATCAAACACGGTTATTACCGATGATAAAGTACAATGGGCTGTAAAAAGCTTCCTACCGTACAAATCCTCTGGAATAGACGGAATTTTTCCGGCACTACTACAATGGGGGATAAACATAATACTACCACAGCTAGTGTGTATTTTTCAATCCTGCTTGGCACACCAGTACATTCCCCACTCTTGGCGGGAAGTCAAAGTAATCTTTTTACCAAAGGCTGGAAAAGGTGACTATACACAGGCAAAATCCTACAGGCCTATTAGCCTCACATCGTTCCTTTTAAAAACGTTGGAGAGACTAACGGACAGGCACATAAGAGAAGGAGCCCTAAGAACAAAACCCTTACACCCTCAACAACATGCCTATAGAAACGGCAGATCAACGGACTCGGCTCTCCATACTGTCGTTAGAACCATTGAAAAGGGCCTCTCAGATAAGCATATGGTCTTGGGAGCCTTCATTGATATAGAAGGTGCTTTCGACAAAACAACTTTCAGTAGCATCAACCAAGCGCTGATGGAACGAGGAGTAGAGCAAACCATCACGGGATGGATAGATAACCTCCTGCGTCAAAGAGCCATAACGCTGGAGGTAAACAAAACTACCAGGGCAATAGTGGCCAAAGGCTGCCCTCAAGGGGGAGTGCTATCGCCACTTCTGTGGAACCTAGTAGTGGACGGACTAATCAGACGCCTAGACGAATGTGGTTTCTGGATAATAGGCTACGCCGATGACATAACAATCCTAACAATAGGTAATTGCGAGGACACTCTATACAGTCTCATGAGAACGGCTTTTGGCATAGTAGAATGTTGGTGCGATACTCATCAACTATCCGCCAACCCGGATAAGACGGAACTAGTACTCTTTACAAACAAGCGTACCCCAAAAACAAGGAATCTTCCAAAGTTCTTCGGGAAAATGTTAACTCTGTCGCCGACAGTTAAATATCTTGGGATGACGCTGGACAGCAAACTAAACTGGAGCGCACACCTACAGAACATCATTAAAAAGGCCCAAATCACCTTCTGGCAGTGCCGGGGCCTCATTGGAAAACAGTGGGGACTACACCCGTCACTTATGATGTGGCTATACACATCTGTAATAAGACCTGCTATAACATATGGCGCCGTTGTATGGTGGACCAGAACAAAACAGAAAACAGCAGCACTCCAACTGCAGAGGTTACAACGACTGGCATGCCTCGCAATAACTGGGTGCATGAAGACAACACCGACTGCCGCCCTGGAAGCCCTGTTGAACCTCAGACCTCTACACCTACACGTTCAACAAGAAGCAGCCAGCGCTGCCCTACGGCTTCGGACAGCTGGACTATGGAAACAGAACAGCTGTTTTGCACACACACAAATCTTGTCAGCTGCTGTTTCGGACCAGCCCATGATGGAGGCGGCGTGCGACAGGATACCTCACACCTATATCTTCGACAAGAAATACAGGGTACAACTACAACAGGAGCCAGCCGACTACTCGGGTATACACGAAGTCAGAGTGTATACGGACGGCTCTAAAACCGAAACAGGAACGGGCGCAGGAGCTTTCTCCAATGAACTAAACCTAAAAATGTCTACAACCCTTGGCACCCTGAACACAATTTTTCAGGCAGAATGCATAGGTATAACAAGAGCAGTCGCACTGTTGAATACAAGAAATGTGCAAGACTATGCAATACGTATAGTCTCGGACAGTGCCTCAGTCCTACAAGCACTCAACAGCAATCTCACTAACAACAGCCTGATACTAGAGTGTCACCATGAGTTGGAAAAACTGTCAATAAACAACCGAGTCACCTTACAGTGGATAAAGGGCCATAGCGGCTCCTTGGGCAATGATGCTGCGGATGAACTCGCTAGAAGAGGCTCGGAAACTACAGTGGAAGGACCCGAACCCCTGATCCCACTCCCATACAACCAGCTTAGGAAATGGCTGAGGTCACGAACAGAAAGCCAGCATGCTGAACTTTGGAGAACGGAAACCAAATGCAGACAAGCCAAGGAGGCTCTACCGACGATTTCGAAACGTCTTTCACGTAGCCTGCTGCGTCTGAGAAGGGATAATCTCCGCAAAGCTGTGGCAATCATAACAGGACACTGTTCACTAAATAGACATTTTCACAACATGGGACTAACCGACAGCCCGCTTTGCCGGGGATGCCTCAAAGAAGAGGAAACACCCGCCCACGTGACCATTCACTGTGAAGGCGTGGAGGAGCAACGGACCGCCATCATTGGGAAGCTGGGATCCCTTCGGGAGGCCTGCAGTGACATCAGAGCACTGCTGGCCTTCTGGAAAGAGATAGGCTGGCTGGAGTGAGCTCACAGCTATGCTACGTACAATGGCCCAACCATGAGGCTAAGTGCGGAAATCTCAGGTCTAACTAACTAACTAACTAACTCCTGCGGTTGACTGGTAGAAAACGCTTATTGCGTTAAGTCCGCTTCATTGTACAATTTCATTGAGTTCAATAAGAGCATCAATAAATAAATAAGATGCATGGACCACCGCCACCGCGTTGGTGTATTTCATCCTTTACATATTTTTGTTTTTGACATATTGTGTAAATGACATAAATAATAATATGTTTTTTTATAACCACGCGGACCCTTTGTACGAACTCAAATAAACGGCTAGTGGTAGAATAGAGAGGCATTTCACATTATAATAAAAGGATTCGCAAACAATTAACTAAGAAATATATAAAATGGTGGCCTTTTTTAATCGGCTACATCCTCAGTTATTTAGTAACGAATCCCTTTGCCCTTGCTACTCATATCATAGAGAATACATTTCACAGTCTACTTGAAAATTCTTTGGATTAAATATTATTTGTAAGTCAGTTAGTTTATGTACATGTCTAATGTTGTATAGATAATGCTAAGGAACCCTTCGTGCGCAAGTCCGACTCGCACTTGGCCGGTTTTTTTTTGTCGTTATGTTTGAATTTATCAGGCTGGGGTTTTTACGAAATATTTGTTTCGGAAAATCCATATTAGTAAATTTCGTTGTCGAGTCGTTTCGTTTCGAGGTCATTAGTACTCGTTTTATAATTAATTATTAAACCAAATATTGTTGTTTTACAATAGGCGGGCTTAATACTAGTTAGTAATTTATTCTAGCCAACCGATGGGGGACGAGAGAAGGTGAAATAAAAAATATATATTTTATTTTATGGGCAAAATTATTTGTGGAGTTGAGTCGCGGCCAGTTGTCGGAAATGAAGCGTTCAGTCTGATTCCAGCCAACGTTTTGATTTCCTAAAGCACTCATCGAGGGCCCTCGGCTATCTTGAGCAAACAGCCGAGTACGACTGCGGGTCAATAGGTGGTTTTGGACCTTTTTCTCGCGGAGACTGATGTAGGAAGAATCTTTCTAGTGGTTTTGAATGCTTTTTGGATAGGATTGAAGCGCGCAAATTAGGGCTATATTTGCTAAAGGGATTTTTTTAATAATCGTGTCGCTAACTACTCTGATTCCTATGCAACGTATTATCAAAATGGCGCAAAACATAAACACCGTTCTTTCAATACCGATAATTAAGTCACTTTCAGTAAGGAAAAGCTTAAAATTGTCAATTGTATTTTCATACGAGATGGCCACGACAATTTTCGAGATACCGAGGAAACAGTCTTCTAGTTTCGATTAAATTCAATAAAAAGTTTTCCAAAAATCAGGATTGTCTGTTGCTGCAATTCGAAAAAGCTGCGCATCTGATAGGGTTGCCAATCTTACACTAGCTTGGGGTTATTTAGAATACAGTGTAGCCCGACAGAGTCAATGGTGAATATTGGTAGTATTGCCACATTACCTTGGGTTTTAACTTACCCTGTCAACAGGGTGAAGACCATTCTGCAACACTAACTTGGTGGTGTTTATAATTAAGTGTATTCCAGCATAGTAAATAGTAAATATTTGTAGTATTGGCACAATATTTCCTTTGGATTTAACTCAACCAATAGAAGAAGACCATTCTGCACAGAATATGCTAATGCACCAGCTACATGCCGCATATTTTGAAAGTCGCAAAGTTTAATAGATTTAACATATTTTTTTTTATTTTGACAGACAAAATACAAGTGCCACATCCATTACCCATCTTTGCTTCTCACATGGCGAACCCATAGATAGATTCGGTGCCAGCCCCGCGTGGGTATCAGCGTTGTTATCTTAGAAAGCAGATTGGAATGCGAGGTGTAATACCGGAATTCGTATACCTAAATAAATATCACTGAACTATCTATCTGGAGATCTTATTTTGGGAGCTACGACTTAGGAGCTGCAGGTCACTAAAAGGCTTATTGCTTCGTGATTGTTCTCTCAGTAAACATCCAAATTACGCTGAAGTTAGGTAGGTATTTGCCCGCGCATGTCAGTGGTCGTTGTTGGCTCAATTGTTATTGTTGGTTGTAGGCTACTGACTTTTATTGTGAAGGCCTACGCTTTTGTCTTTACTCCGTAGTGAGACCATCCTTATGGTTTGGTAGCCAATGGTATGGTTTCGACGTTTGGGCCTAGATTCCTACGGCAAATTTACTGTCCGGTCTCGTGACATGTTTTTTGACGTGAAACGCCTTTGAGTTCGGTAGTAGGAGGTCACTAGCTAAAACCGCTTGCAACGAAAACCTGTCACCTCAGCGAAGGCTGTAACTCTGTAACTACGTGTAGCAGAGCAAAGTTGCCCAGATCTTCTTGATTCGAGTGGGCGCCAGTGCTGCGTAACACGTTGTATAATTTGACCAAAAAACTAACGCTTACGTATAAGCCACTAGCTAACGGTGAAGGAAAACATCGTCAGCAAATCTGAGTATCTGAGCTATTCACATACCGCAGCGCTTGAAATCGCCAATCCGTGGTGGGCACGCATAGTGATTAAGCCCATACTCTCTCCCTGAGAGAAGGCCTGTGCCCTACAGTGGGACGTATATAGGCTGCTTATATTATGTTTTTATATGTGCATTCCAAGCGCGTATTTTTCTAATAGAATAATTAAACTTTCTACAAATCACGGACGTCTTAAGGAATGACTAAAGATTCTCTACTTGTGTTTCAATTGATTCCGTTGGCATGTTGATGTGTTTATTTAGTCGACGGTAATTATCGAGCGAGGTTTTCGATTCGGGGAAACACTTCGGGAGCGAGACAGGTGCCTCACTCTTTAGGAGGCAAACATTTTTATATGTTGGTGAGGGTCATCACTCTTACATCTATTTTCAAGTAACCATTAAAGGAAGGGACTGGACCACCATTTGCATCTTGCTCATACAATATTTTCGTCTAGGTAGTGTGAGCAAGAGGCAATGGTTATTCAGTGCCTTTCTTTAATTAACCGTGATATCATCATCAGCCATTTGACGCCCACTGCAGGACATAGGCCTCCTTCATGGTTTTCAAAACCATGAGGGGTTTTTCTATCATCGCCACGCTTGGCAGGCGGGTTGGCGATCGCAGTATGCGGTTGAAATCTCAGAAAGACGCTGCTGCCCGTCTCCTGGTGATGTATTTCCTTAGTCGCCTTCTACGACATCCACCGAAGGAAATGGAGTGACGCTATTCTTAATCCGGCACCACAAGGAAAATAGCCGTGATATAGCACATAAATAAGCGCCTCGGGCTGTCGCGATACAACTTCGTATGAAAAAAATGACACAAAATGACATAGTGACATAGAGCGAAATCCTCTCTTCAATCCTAAGGTGCAATAAAGAGTATTAATCTAATCTAGTCTACTTAATCGGCGTGCGCGTATGCAGGTGGCAGTCTCTGGTATCTGCCTACTCCTCTGGGATACAGGCGTGACTGTATATATGTAAGTATGTTACATACATCTACTTATATCATAAAAGGACAAACTTATTTTCTTTAAAATGCATTGCTAATTGCATACACATATTTAAAGTTAAAATTTAGTTTACGATTTTAATGATTTCACATAACTTGATATTACAGTCAACTTCAAAAGTTATTTCGTTCATCGTTTCTACGCCTTAAAATTCTAAGGGTACAATTATCACGTAATTTGTCAGACTTGCAGCATTGCGCCGCGGTTCTAATCGACGCAGTTCTTTAGAAAATAGCGCCTCGCTCGCTCTACATAAAACGCAGGCCCCGCCTAAGGCGCTCGTTCAGGAACATTGGCACACATACCAGGGCACTTTCGTCGAATGATCACAAGTTATTGTTCGCGGGATATTGCCGGTAAAAATGTAGACAATAGAGTAGATGAGCGCTCTGACCGCCGCCGGCCGATGGCGGCGCGGCGTAGTCCCAGAGAAGCTGGTATGAAATTGATTAAACTCTACTAACTACAACAGTTTACACAATGAAATAGTAGTTAGATCTGAAATTTCCGCAGTTAGCCTCATAGTTGGTTCATTTTACGTAGTATTAGAACAAAAGGAAGTTTTTTAAGGCTTTACGATATTTATTTGCGCGAGACAATATTTTACGCGACAGACATATTTTCGGTTTACTGAAGAGAGAATATTGGTTCGATTGTCGCGTTTTGTTTTATCATATAACTTTACAATGCACTGAGGTATATGAGAACCTTCCTAACCTAACGTTAGTGAATGGTATAGCTTCTATAAATTCACCAATGTAAGTAACTTAATTAGAGAACTAAGTCGAAATTAATACATGCCGAAAACGAACCCAGCACCTCTCAGATGTCAGGAAAGGGTTTTAACGATGTACTACCACCATTTTAACCTCTTCAGTCCTGACCTTGAAAATAACAGCTGAAAACCATTGTTATTTTCAAGGTCAGGACTGAGGAGGTAAGAACATATTAAGTATTTTAGATAGAAATTTATACAGTTCTTTTAACACCAACCCGATACAGACTGGTGTTGTTAGAGGTCTGTTAGACGGGACACAAAAGCTGGTCGAGAAGAAGGCTGTCCTTTTATCTCAACTTCCCCGTTGTATTAAATAAATGTGACTTTTCTTACGTTTTCCCATAAATCACTTTTAAGAATGTTTCTTCCTCGGCCTACCATTCCAAAATTATGGCTTGAGTTAATGTAAGTTTAGACCCGTTTTTTTACGGCTGTTCAAACTCTCCATGGTTTAGAAGAAATCTGTCACTGAGATAAGCTCACTTTTCTACATGCCATTTCTTATGTAATATCCTGTTTAATGTTTCGTGTGCAATAAGTATAATTAAGTGCGCTTATGAATGTCAGAACATATGTATGTATTTTCTTTAATACATTACATACATTATATATTCTTTTTGTTGCAGTAACCCGTGCTGAGGACGATTTAAAGAGCTACGAAGATTTTTGTATGGGGCCTGGCATAGTTCATAGTGGCGCCCTCTATATTTTTTTCAATATCGTGGAGCATGATGAAACCTAGCTAGATCGATAGAGGACAAGAAATTATTAACGTCACCATGTCCTAAAGTGGCACGTTTAGGAGTTATTGAGCTTTGAAGTTTGTATGAGATTTTTATAAAACTTAACTTTTGAATCATTTTTCACTAAATACTGGACTATATGCTTGGCACCTGTGACTCGTTGCCGATTCTTGACTAAATTGCTAAATAAGTCGTAGAAAAAACACCCAGTTTATTATAGATACCGCATATTAAGGCACCCGAGCGTAGCGAGGATGCTTACAATGCGAGGGTATTACGGGAGCTTTTACCAGAGTTATAAATCTGCTTTTCATCAATCCTATCAGGTAAATAAATAAAATTGTGTATTTAAAGGAAAATTCACCACCTAAACCTATCTATATTAATTAAACTGTAGGTTTTATATTGACATGTTTTGAATTTTAATCGAATTGAACGAATTGGATGCATGAATAATACTATAATTTCATGTATATATGTATATAAGTAGGTAGGTACCTACTAGACATAGCTACCCAGACTTTAAAAAACATCAAAGTAGGTTTGAATCCCCGAGAAAACTCATATCAAGTGACAAATTCAGTGATGAAACTCAGTTAGTGGAAATTCCATACAAACTTCAAAGCTCAATAACTCCTAAACGTGCCACTTTAGGACATGGTGACTCTAATAATTTCTTGTTTACTTTTTTGTCCTCTATCGATCCAGCTAGGTTTCATCGTGCTCCACGACATTGAAAAAAATATAGAGGGCGCCACTGAGACTATGCCACTAATCTTCGTGGCTCTTTCATCGATGCTTGCACTTGCCTATTAGCTCAGTTGGAAGAGCGCTGGCACGGTGAGCCAGAGGTCGCGGGTTCAAGTCCCCGCATGGGTGGAATTTTTAGCCTCTAAATAGGTTTTTAACATACATACATACATACATAAAGTCATGCCTGTATCCCAGAAGGGTAAGCAGAGACCAGGGACTGCCACTTACCACGATCCTGACAGATCACTTTCGCTACTTCAAAATTTATTAGTCGTTGCATGCACGCAACTAATAAATAAATCATTCAAAATCATTCTAATAAATCATTGCTTTACTACCATGTTTGTGATGTCATTATCTGGTTACCAAATCACAGAGTATTCTAGTTTGGGAGCAGGACAATTGGTAGCGTTGTGTATTATTATTCCATTCTATTCTAACTATTCAATTATCTTTTGAATGAACATTCGATCCTAGTGTCTCTTGCACTAAGTTCGCGCGGGGCATGCCACTCGCATTGTACTCCCCATGAAAGCCTGTGACTATGCATATTTCACGCTACATTTATCATGCATTATGCTGGCAATGAATATCCATGCTGCCAACAATATACTACGCACCTTGGGAGTTAAAGCTCACAATTAACACGCTAGGCGATTGCGCAAATTGGCTGCTGAAAATAAAAATAAAAATCGCGCGAAACGGCGAAATGGTACGGCGAGATTTTCTTCGTTGAACAGATTGGGATTAAGTTTAACCAAAAATTACGCCGCAAAAAAAAAAAAATCGGTACTCTAGGGATGAAAGATTTATAGGGCACTTTCCGTTGAACTAGAACTATAACTTTTGGCAAGTAATATCGTGTTATACTACAAATACAAGGAAAAATCTGAAACTTAATAAAATCATAAAAAAAATTGTCTTTGAAGTTCGTGAAAAGCTCGGCAAAAACTGCGAGACTCGATGCCTGAATTTATTTAT
The DNA here is from genome assembly GCA_947310995.1 of Yponomeuta cagnagella. Lineage (NCBI taxonomy): Eukaryota > Metazoa > Arthropoda > Insecta > Lepidoptera > Yponomeutidae > Yponomeuta > Yponomeuta cagnagella. The sequence goes on from OX371277.1 coordinate 18,333,084, forward strand.
AACTAGCTGTTGCCCGCGACTTCGTTCGCGCGCTAATTTTGATGTGTATTTTTGAGGGATAAAAAATATCCTATGTGCAAATCCAGAATATAATCTATCTCTGTGCAAAATTTCATCCGGATCCGTTCAGGCCTTTTTGCGGGAAAGAGTAACAAACATCCATCCATACATACAAACTTTCGCGTTTATAATATTATAATTAAGGATGTGTAAGTACCTACAAATTTGTACGAAACCCTCGGTGGGCGAGTCCGACTCGCACTTGTCGGGTTTTTTTTCGTTGATCGTGCTAGTAAACGTTATAGAGCCCTTTAAGCCGTCAAGCTGTCCCTATAAAACTAGTACCTTACCCTATCCTAAGCACAAAGTGAACTTGAAGCCAGAAATAACTCGCAACAAATACATAAACTGGCCATAAACAGTTATGAGCCTCGCGAGCCTAACTCGAATGTATGTTTTATTTCGCATTTTATGTTTCCTTTTAACTTTATCGTTGGCGTTTTGTCCCTCTACGTTGTATAAGATAGCGTTTATCGTTTGATCATCGCGGAACTGGTTGGTTAACTTTGCGTTGTTAATTTTTGTTTCTTATTTATTTATTACGTTTATTCTCAGTAAAACAAGAAAAACTACAATTTCATTAGTTCGCCAAACTGCCAATGCAGTTTATCGGCAAGCTCTTGGTAAGCATCCTTATATAACATACACAATCTACACAGCAGACACTTTGTTCGATAGTACTTTCTAAATCTGAAGCAGAGTATGGGTTTATCATCATAAGCAGCCTATATACGTCCCACTGTAGGGCACAGGCCTTCTCTCAGAGAGAGAGTATGGGCTTAATCACCACGCGTGCCCACCGCGGATTGGCTGATGGGTTTATAAACGGCTTAAAACAAAGCGCTTAAGCATACATACATACATATATATATATATACATAAACTCGCGCCTGTATCCCAGAGGGGTATCCTGACAGGTCACCTCAACATTCATTAGTCGTTGCATGCACTCATGCCGGTTTCGGGCACTTGTATCTTGCCCTTTGCTAATACATCCCCTATTTGGCCGAAGTATGTCCGCCTGGGACGTCCCTTACCGGCGCTTAAGCATCCTTCTAAACGGTGCTTTTTTGAGACTTTCATTACATATCGTTGTTGGTAATGATAAAAGAAAGAAATAAAAGATAGAGAAAGATTTATTGCACCAACAATAACACAAAATAAATACGAAACAAAATTAACGAGAAACATACATATAACAAAAAACTGGCCAAGTGCTAGTCGGACTTGCGCACGAAGGTTTCTGTACCATTATCTATACCTATCCATTTATATCTATTCTATCTATTGAATATTTCAAACGTCTCCCTGCTGCCGTTATTAATATTGAGCAAATAACTGAAAAAAAAATCACGTTTTTTGTATGGGAGCCCCCATAAAAATTATTTTTTTTCTTTTTTTTTATATCTTTTGTTATAGCAGCAACAAACATCACTATCACGGTTCATGAGATACAGCCTGGTGACAGGCGGACGGACGGACGGACGCCAGAGTCTTAGTCATAGGGTCCTTTTGGGTACGAAATCCTAAAAAAGAAAAGGTATACTGGAAGTATATCAGGGCCGGATTTAGGGCAGGGCAGGCGGGGCTACTGACCTGGGGCCTCCACAAGGAAAGGGCCCCCACAAAAGGCTAATAACGCCAATCTTTTATGAGTACTTATAACGTCTGTTTGTTTATCAAATTTAAAAAAAAATCGTCGTATTCATTGTAGTTTTTGTTTCGTATTATTTATTTGGGAATAATTAGGGGCATCCGCTCCTTCGTTGCCCTAGGGCCTCCAGACCTCAAAATCCGTCTCTGCTTCCATTAATACTATGAGTTATGAGTTATTTATGCAGTTTTGGCGCGGTGTGTCGTCACCGCAAAAGGCATCATTTTGATGAGGGGGTGCGCCCTCAGAGCTGGTTTTCAGTCAGTCCTATAAACACATGACTGACGATGAATACGCCGTGGGTTCAAGATGACCTTGCCATTTATTCTCGTATTTTAAAACAGTTAATTACACAACAAACAGCGGTGGTAGCGGAGCGGTAGAGCGCCGGCTTCTGATTCGGGAGGTCACGGGTTCGAATCCCAGCAGCATTTTTTTTCTAAGTTACGTACATTTATGAAGTTATAGTAGAAATACCACACGCTAACCGTGAAGAAAAACGACGTGAGGAAACCCGAGTGTCTGAGGTGTTCACATCCCTCAGTGCTTGAAATTGGCAATCCACGCTGGGCACGCGTGGTGATTAAGCCCTTTCTCTTTTTCTCTCTCTCTCTCTGTCTCTGAGAAAAGGCCTGTGCCCTACAGTAGGCTGTAATAGACTGCATAAAAAAAAATTTACAAAATTTTATACTTACTTACCTACTGGCTCAGCGACCCGAAGTGGGTGTTGGCGTCCGAAACAAGAAGAAGTATCTGTCCTGCGCGGTCTCTTGCCAGTTAACTGCCCGGAGCTCACGCAGGTCCTTGGCCATTTCATCGTTCCAGCGTTATCTGGGGCGGGCAGCTGGTCAATTTTACACAAGCAAATTAGCACCGTCAAGGACGGGGGACGCACGCAAAGAGAGCAGAGACTGATGACGTTCATTCATTCATTCATCTTTCACTCAGCCATCTTCGTCCACTCAATGTTGCAGTATTAACAACATTATTTGTCATAATATTTTACATCTTTTCTGACATAGGACGTAATATATTGTGATAATAATGTAACGTAGCCGTGTGGCGCCGAATTAAGAATAGCGTCACTCCATTTCCTTCCGTGGATGTCGTAGAAGGCGACTAAGGAAATCAATTACCAGGAGACGGGCAGCAGCGTCTTCCTGAGATTCCAACCGCATACTGCGATCGCCAACCCGCCTGCCAAGCGTGGCGATTATGGCAAAACCCCTCATGGTTATGAAAACCACGAGGGAGGCCTCTGTCCTGCAGTGGACGTCAAATGGCTGATGATGATGAATGTAACGTAGCATGTCACACGCATAATGTAAGTAGAGTGATTTGAAAATACAAGATAGAGTTGAATATCCGCTTCCCGGAGTCATGTAGCACAGTTAGGGTCCGTTTTTGATTTGAGAATTTCACTAAGTAAATACCTAAGTAACGTTCTGTCACGCTCTTTTCTGAGAAATTCGAAGAGACAGCACTACAGTTAACCATTTATTTCGCGAAATTCTCAATTCAGAAACTGGCAATTAGTATAAGAAAGAAAGTGAATTACTACTTTTCTCTCGACCACACAATACGGACGGCAATATAGTAAAAGCGAGAAGAAAATACTTGTCCAATTCTTTAATAAACACTGTTACAAAATTGTGTTCCGACCCAGGTTTTTTTTTAATAATTAATTCAGTCCGTCCGTATGTCAAGATCCTTTATCTTGCGAACGCGTGGAAGTACCGAGTTGAAATTAAAACCAAACACTTAAATCTATTGTCCCTTAAAGTTGTGACAAAATCAAACTTCTAAGTTAACGTACAAAAATGTTACAGCCCTTTGTGAAGCAAAAAAAAAACGTATATTTTGACACTCAAGGGAATAAAAATTTATAGGGTACTTTCCGTTGACCTAGAACTATGAAAGGCATATTATATTATTTTGTGCTACAAATACAGAAAAAAATCTGAAAACTACACATTTGTAATTAAATCATACAAAAAATTGTCTTTGAAGTTCGGGAAAAGCTCGGAAAAGCTGCGAGACTCAATTCCTGAACCATTTATAATATGTAAGAACCTACCTATAAATTTGTACGAAACCCTCGGTGTGCGAGTCCGGCTCGCACTTGGCCGATTTTTTTTTTATAAATTTTCAACTGCACCAAATCCATCCCGGGCCACCGCTGACCACTTTAAAACAGTTAGAAATGTCCAATTTTCTGCTACGGTAGTGCCATAAATCAAATTATTTAAAATATTACGTTTTGATTGTGTGTGGTAAAAAATAAATGACACTCTTTTTACACGAATTTATTGCCACTCTTAACGACATAATATACCATAAGATATGATTCAAAAATGTATTGAATGCTCTTGCACGCCTGTTACTGGGTATTAGGCTAGACAAGAACCACATTACTATAAGAACACTGTATTTTTGTGCTGAATACCTATTGGCTATGTCAATAAAATATATAAATAATTAATTTACCAAACTTTTGAGCTCCACGCAAAAGTAGGCTGTTCGCCAGTAACGGGAAAGTAACCGTTGATTACTTGATTTCTAACCTGATATTGTCACTAAGTACATGAATATCAGTTGGTCACTTCTGGTTTCACAAAAAAAAGAGACAAAAAAATTGTCAATTCTAAAACCGCGGGTCAAAGTTTTAAGTTAAAGCTGTGTAAAATGTGCTGGAAACATCAGACATTGTGACTCAACATTGGTCAGATCTTTATCCATTTTACAGTGCATTTTAATGACTCGCAATGCTCATACACAGTAACCGCCATTTAACCCGTTAACTTTACCCATATTCACCGCAATATTAACTTCTTTCAAGTTTCGTAACGATGTCTTAAAAGGAGGCCTCTCAAGGAACAATTCCCATACAAACGTAGTTTGGTTTTAATGCACTAACGACATGCCGGATGTCAAACCGTGTGGCGCCGGATAAAGAATAGCGTCACTCCATTTCTTTCCGTGGATGTCGTAGAAGACGATTAAGGAAATAAATTACCAGGAGATGGGCAGCAGCGTCTTCCTGAGACTCCAACAGCATACTGCGATCGCCAACCCGCCTGCCAAGCGTGGCGACTATGGCAAAACCCCTCATGCTTATGATAACCATGAGGGAGGCCTATGTCCTGCAGTGGCCGTCAAGTGGCTGATGATGATGATGGTGATGCCGGATGTCAACGACACTATATCAATATGTTTATAGAGGACACAAATCAAGGTTTGCTTGTACTTACAACTGAGAATAACATAATAAAAAAGAAATTATAGCCTCATGCGACGTTTTACAGAAACTATTCATAAGGCTATAATTTATTTTTGATGACTTTATTCCCAATTCTAAGCACAATGAAACCTTGGTTTGTGTCCTCTAAACGTATTGGCAAAGGTTAATTGTGATACGGCATGTTGTTTGTGAATTAAAACCGATCGCTGTCCCAATGGGAAATGCCTCTTGAGGGTTTACTTCTTTCAAGTTTCGCAACGACGCAAGCTCTTTAACGTATAAAATAACGTAGACCTGTAGTGTGTATGTAAGCACAGTTGTTATGAACAATATGTTCGAGTATTGCTCAGCAGGTCCAGTCATAAGTCGCGGGTGAGTTCGACCTGTTGGCAGCGCGCAACATATCGCGGCTCTATCGCGGGCGATTCCGAAAGGATACATTATATTGAACATAACATAAAGTTATTGCTCATTGGAAGTAATTTTATTTTTCGATGCTAAAGAAACGGTTCGCAGGTTTTGCATATATGCGTCGTATTTGTATAAATACCACTCAGAAAAAAAAACTCATTTCTAAACTCAAGCCTGTATCCCGAAGTGGTGGGCAGAGACCAGAACATCAACATCTAAAAAAAGTTAATGGTACATTTGGAAGGAAATATAAATTGACATGTCGCGAAAACAGAAAAAAATGTGCCGCTTGCAGGTCGTCAATAATCGAAATAGATAGAGCTTAAATACCTACACTTGGAGAGGAAACATCATTTAAAAGTTGTTAAAACTGCCAAAACTCTACTCTGATTTGTCGTTAAATGCATGTTTATTTTGCGCGCAGTAACTAATTTGACTAATACCGTCTATGCGCGCTTTTCCAGGATTTTAGGATTTGAAAAGTTATTAATTTATTTTATTTATTGCATTACAGAACAGATGGTTGTTATTGTTATTTTGTGCACGATATAATTTCATCTTGGTGCTTATTTATAAAAAAACGCGATTCCTTTAAAACACTCCTTACGCCTAACGATCTTGTTTATAAAAACACGGTTCAACACAACAAAATCTGTGGCAACGTTTTTTCTTCTGCCACAGACTATTTAAACTGCCTCTTTGGAATGTTTAAAGGAATCCTTACAGTATTACGAAAATTCGAAAGTCTAAACGAAAAGAAGTAGAGTGTAATCGAAAAAGTCGATTCCACAACACCCTCTTAATACGGCGGACAGGAGTTCCTGTCATAAGCCATCTTTAACTCAGTCTTAAGAGTGTTTTAGAGGAATCTACTTTTTATAAATAAGCCTGTTAGAATCTACTTCATAACCTTTAACGTTTGATGAGTTGATGACAGCGAGTGCACTAAACAAGAACAGCACAATTAATTATTTGTTTCATAATCATCTTACAAAACAAATTAGTTGAATAAAAATAGATAATTAAGAGCTTCTAACAGATTCTTGCCTATAGATACAACATAAAGCAATATATGTATGGTCATGTATTTATTGTGTCTCCTCGCAAACTGCAGGAATTAATACTCTACATATTCCGATCATCGATCGTTTACTATGCTCGTGGCATACCAAAGTCTCTTTATATTGCCAAACATAGGTTCTACTCATACGTCGCAAATCATGTTATGTAACTTACGCACTATAATTGCACAGGATTCAGAATTCCGGCATGCATGCATCTCTTATGGCAATTTTTTTAGGTTGTATACACAATTATGAAATTATTTTTTCTTTTTTTTTACTTTGTGTAAATAGATTGTTATTTAGGCTTTTTGTAGTTTATGCAGTTTATTTTGTGCACATATATAGACCCGCTTTTCTACTGCTTCTCCTAAACCCGAAGGTTTGCTGGAAGAAATCTCTCGCAGAGATAAGCTCGCCTTTGTACGTGTAATTTCTTATGCAATGTCCTGTTAAAAGTCTTATGTGCAATAAAGTATAATAATGAAATAGTGTTTAGATTTATTAACCATTTAGGACTGAGTCAGAATCGCAGGTCACCTCGCGACCCGCGCTAGCGCATCCCGCATAATTAGTGTTTCCTATGTCAGCCTCGGAGGTCTAAAGTGGCGCTTTTAGCAGAACTGCTGAAGGTTGCAATAATCTTTCTTCTCAAAGATTTTCTTGAAGTTTCTGAGCTTGTACAGTACATATTGCTGTTATTTAATGTTTTTTATTAATATTTCAATATGTCTCCCGTGTGAGGCTTGGTGCGGGTTCGAATCTCGCTTCAGCTTGGAATTTTTCCTTCTATGTCAAGCTTGCTTGTCAAAAACTTCTAAAACTGAGTACTAAACTTTTTATAAAACCCTTAAAAACCTTTTTAATTGTGTAATTTTATGCCCTTATGTATAATTTGTGCTTTTGGCAATATTTTGGCAAAAAGACAGTTCTGCTACAATGCAATGTAGTGGAATGCACTAGTTATGCGGGAATCAACAATGAACTGACATATTGGGGTTAAGTTTGGCAACGGGTAATGATGCCTAGTTTACTTTTATGAGAAAGACTGATCAAATCTAAAACACCACGTTGCGTTCCAAAATAATAATTTCCAATGTTTGAGTTGCAACCACGACCGCTTAGCTAAGGTGGTATTGGACTCGTTAACCGTATGAACCGATGGGCTAATATTGCCACTGACTCAGTCCCGACCGAGTGGCCGAGAAAGGCAGTGGCGATAATGATGGGACAACCTTTCGGACTTCTTACCGGGGTTACAGGGAATATACTAGAACAGTGAAAAGGGGAAGGTTAAAGCGGAGGCCTTTACCCAACACTGGGGCGTGAAGAGAGACCTACGTAAAAACAATTTTTACAGTCTCTTAGAGGTCGGGTTATACTGGCCAGCCTGAAAGACAGACGAACGAGAAGAAACGAAGAAAGAACTTAGAACGAAAATGTCATGAGCTGTGTCTACACTTTGATGCCCTCTGAACGGAATCTTTCGACAAAATGTTGAGTTGAGGAACTTAGCCGTTCGTCTCGACTGACCATCTTAGCCGCCAGCAGAGCATTGCGCCAAGCCGCGTTCTTAGTTTAGAGCTGGCAGTAAATAAGCCAAGCTATTGTATTTATGCGTTATGTAATTTGAGTCGAGTCAGGTGCAATATGTATTAAAGCTACAATAAATAATATAGTTTTACGGATATGTTAATATACGCTCACTCGTATGATTGAGCTTTATGTTTTGTGTTAATGAAGGTGTTTATGCGTTTGTTGATTATTCGGCAAAGGTTGGCCGGGTGAGGAAATCCGCACTTCAAGTCTGAACTTTGGGCTTAATTTAAGAAGGTACTTTACATTTAAACTGGTAAGGAGGAGCGTTTACTGCCAAATTAATTTTTAAAAAAATTATATAGTAGATTAGTGTCGAAAACAGACAAGGCAAAGAAATAGATCGCCGTATCAACAACGCCGATCTTATGAAGGGTAACCAGGGCGGATCTTTTCTAAATGAGGAAACTTTTTGGCATGTGTATGCTGCCCGGCCTCACCTACGTCTCCTAGAGCCAGAATCCTTGTACGCTGACCGTTGTAACGTAGTTCATCATCAGTCCCACTGTAGGGCATAGGCCTTCTATGCGAGAGTATGGGCTTAATCACCACGCGTGCCCACCGTGGATTGGCGATTTCAAGCGCTGAGGTATATGAATAGGTCAGACACTCAGGTTTCCTCACGATGTTTTCCTTCACCGTTAGCGAGTGGTATTGCTACTATAACTTCACAAATGTACATAACTAATAAAACAAAGTCATAGGTACATGCCCGCACTGGGAATCGAACCTGGGTCTCCCGCTTCCGAGTCCAATGTTCTACCCAGTAGGCTACCACCGCTCCGTAACGTAGTTAAGCATATAAAATGCCATTGGAATGCGATTGGTCAAAACCAGTGCTAAGAAATATTTAATAGACACGTACCCCTGTTAAGTTTCCGCCGCTCTCTAACCCCAGTTTAACCGTAACACGACAATAAATCACAGATTAATGAACGTGTAAATAAATAAGTGAATATCGACGGGATCGTCTGCGCTGCGCTCTGACAGTACTCAGCGGTAAGGGCCTGTCCACGCTGAAAAGTATAGTGGTCAATTACAGTCTGTTTTTTAATTCGATGCAACGAAAATGGAGCAGAGTTACCATTATAAAATATATCGTTATATTCAGTAGATTTTTGTTTTACTGTTAAAAATCAAAGACATTAATATTTAGTAACCCATAAAAGAATAATATTTAAAAAAACACTAACGTAGCTGTTTAACGTAACACACAAATTTATTTGGAAGTAAAATAGAATTATTTGTTTCTTACGTATTAGCAATACTTGGATGAAGATAACCTTCGGTGTGAGGCTTGCTCGGGCGTCACTGTACAAAACCGCGGCCTGTATAATTTTACTTTTCTTTGTTTCCGCAATTTGCTAAGTTTTAGTTGGAAAGCGCCCGTGACGTAACTCATTACAGTGCTTAGATGTAAAGGTTTACATGCACAGTGTGAGTGCAACTTTAGGCGTCAGTCGTGAAGCGAGCGCCGGCGCGGCCCGCGATCGACGGATAACCTCCAAATTGATTTATTATATTTCAATTTTTTACTACCAAAGCTCTACTCCCGCACTCTTCCTTCATTGCACCCTGTAGAGCAACTGGGAAATTTGATACTTTGTAAGTTGTTTGTAAGTTGACTCGATTTTTTTAATTAAATGTATGTAATCACTAAGTATTTATTACAACAAATAAAGTAAATGATAAATCATAAAAAAATATATATTTTCATGTTACAGTCTTTCTTTTAAAAAATCAAGAAATTTAGTAATAATTTGATGTACGTATATAAAAATTTTAAAGAATGTAACATGCATTTTTATCTATAGCAATAAAATCGTGAGTAGATTTTTAAATGTGTATTAGCTTAATTTAGCTGATTTCCTACAACTTAATCTATACTTTAATGGAATATTATTTGTGTTCGTTAGTAGCAAGCAAAGGTCACTTCGTGCAATAAATTTACAAAATATTGTTGTGGAAATATCGTCAAGATAAGCCGTGTATTATAACACCGAAATAAAGAATAACAAAAAACCCGACTGTTGAGCATTAACTACTAAGTAGGCGGGACCAACCTAAGGAGTTACTTTGGTGAATTTTGTTTTCCGGTTTTGGAGATTTCGTTAGATCTGGTAATTTTTTTTCAGAAAATGCACGGCGCCTTTTGTTTTGCGCAGACTTTTTTGTCTTTCATTACTCAACAAAAAAAAAATTTCTTGGCGTATATTAATGACTCTTTGTATGAACAAAAGTTTATACAAAATTGAATTTTTCAATATTCAATTTTTTATTCAAATACCTTATTTACGGCGAGACTTATTGCAGACTGATTGAGTCAAAGTATCAAGATCACAGAATCTCGTCAAAATAAACAATATCGCGCAAAGTATAATTCAATAAAGTCTTGAGAACGGCCCAGCCGTGTCACGTATTTATTTTACGACTAAACTCTTAAATATTATGGAAAGAATAAATCATACAGCCAATAGATTGAAAGGTCACGTTTTAGTCCACTTTCTTTCGGTAAGTAGATAATTATGATTAAATTTTGTAATATGCCTTTGCAGTATTTGTTTAACGTTGGGTCAAACGTGACTTGCTTTGCCCACCTTATATTAAAAAAAAGTGTAACCTTCCCAAACTGACGAGCTGGCTTTTTGTACATCGCAATATTAAATTAGGTAGGTACTAATATAGCCGACAGCTACAAAGAGGAAAATGTTCTTGCAACTATTATAATATATAATAATATTATTTTGATTCGATGCATTAATTCCGTATTCATTAAGCGAATGAGTTGTTAGTATGTTGTACTGTACAGTCGACAGCAGGTCTATCTTTAAATTTTTGTTGCTGAATTGCCCTCAACGGGACTGATTAGAGTGCACGTATGTAGAGGATACCTTTTTTCCGGAAAAATACATCACATAAAAATGTCCACGGGAACGAAGTCGCGGGCAACAGCTAGTTATTAATAACCAAAAAAAACCTAATATTTCTTGCCACAAGTTAAATAGACTAAAGTAAGTCAAGCCAGTGTCGTCTTATTTTTTAAATTAATAAAAAACTTGTTTCTCACACCCACTCCGTAAGACGGTAGCAACATAAGTTTGCTAATGAACAGAGAAATATTACTTTTTCGATAGTGAATTAAGTTCGCCTCTGTTACGACTAGTGTGTGAGATGTGGTTTATACAAGGTTAACAGTTAATACTAGGTAGAACCGTTAAAGTTGTCGCAAAATAATTTTTCTTCATACCTGTTAAAATTTATAGGTTGTTATTTTCGTAACACGATTGTACTATAACGATTCCTCTTTATCCTCCTCAGTCCTGACCTTGAAAATAACAATGGTTTTCAATTGTTATTTTCAAGGCCAGGACTGAGGAGGTTAAAGCAGCTGGCCGGCATAGCCGTCCGTGTGACGCCGGATTAAGAACAGCATCACTCCATTTCCTTCCGTGCATGTCGTAGAAGGCAGCAGCGTCTTCCTGAGATTCTAACCGCATACTGCGATCGCCTGCCAAGCGTGGCGATTATGGCAAAACCCTTCATGGTTAGTTAAACCATGAGGGAGGCCTATGTTCTGCAGTGGGCGTCAAATGGCTAATAATGATAGCCGTCTAGTCAAATTTTGAATATTTTGAAGGGAATCGTTACATTTCCCCCCGTTATCATTAAAATTCAATTTTAATTACGATGCACGACGAAAATACTACTACAAAAGTTATAAATTTACCGCTAATAATAACATTTCGGAACGCATTTTATACGTTTATTCCTGGAATTGCACTCAGATACAGGTTAGAGGGAGAAACTACTAATATGTTTAGAATAAGTCAGTGTTTTTGCCATTTTACCATAACTTAAGGCAAAACATGGAACAGGTGAAAAATCGAGCGGTGGTGGCCTAGTGGGTAGAACATTCGACTCGCAAGCGAGAGAATCAGGTTCGATTCCCAGCGCGGGCATGTACCTATGACTTTGTTTTCTGAGTTATGTACATTTGTGAAGTTATAGTAGCAATACCACTCGCTAACTGTGAAGGAAATCATCGTGAGGAAACTTGAGTGTCTCTCCCTGAGAGAAGGGATGTGACCTACAGTGGGACGTATATAGGCTGCTTATGTAAGGCAAAACATACACAAAAAAACATACAAATAAGATACAGAGTAAGATACAAGTACATTATGAGTTAAGATTACTTAATAGTTTTTTAATTACGGTCTTTAAGTTATTGTGATATAACAGGTATTATGCATACTGATCACTGATATAATCCTCTAACATTTCATACTACGTTAAAATACTATTTAATACGGCTCACTTCTATAATACGATAAATGTTTTTAGCACGATAATGAGTGCAATTTTTTTCGTTTGTATTTTAGAACGTACTTTATCTCAGTCGGATTAAGAATCATAACGTATTTATTAAAATAGTTTTTTTTTGTAAAAAATACACTCCTTTTTTATTTGTGGATTTATCCGTGGGAAGCAGTTAATTAACGAAACCTGAGTGTGAATGAATGTGGGATTGATAGCTCTACTAAGAGATTAGTAAAGAAATAACTACTGAAATTATGTATCCATAATAGCGAAGATTGGGTCTATGTTTATTTGAAGCGTAACATAAAAGCATTAAGAGCATTACCTTGGAACAATACCAGGATTTTTGTATCTAAATTAACTCCTACGACCTACAAAATAAAGGATAGACTAATTTCTCCACGTTCAGTTCGATTAATATGCAATTCTATACAACACACTGATACAGTGACCATTATAACAGTACAATTTGTAGGACAATCAGGGCTCCCCATAAAGTTGTCTGGGAGATGACGTATTAAGATCTATACGCATGCGCGATCACGCCCCGGCGGGCGCCCACGCGCATGTTACAGATGATCCATAATACAATTATAGATCAATTAACCTTTGCAAGTTTCGAAAAGACCGTAGTTAAAGGAGTCATGCCTCTCAGATGCAATAACAGCATAACAATTGCAGAAAAATTCCAACCAACAACAAGTAACTTTCGGAAAAAAAACGCTTTTTTATTGACTTGCATTATTGCACTCAATCTTATAGCGATTACAAATATAAAAAAATTGAAAAAAAAAAACACGAAATTCTGCGTAACATGGTCCAATTTATGGCGATATCGTTGGCTTAAAAAAGCAATTTCGAAATCCAAAACTATCCCACCAGAGCATAACCACGAGCAGACAATATCCATTTCACTGCTGGGCACAGGCCTTCTCGCACTAACGCACTATGCCCATAAAAATAAACTTTGACCTTTGCATCGACGTAATGAGATGATTTTAAATACAGCTTCCAGTGACACCTTCACTCACACTAGATGGGTAAAGGGACCACTTTTAGGCTGCAGTGCCTGGGTCATGTTTTTTTAGATGGATTAGACTTGTCCAGCACCTATACCACCCAGAGTTCACAGGAAAGACAAGTCAATACGTGTGGAGCCAACCTAGCCGCCGATTTCCTTTACATTTAGCGTGTGGTATTGCTACTACAATTTCGCAGATGTAAGTAACTTTGAAAATAAACAAAGTCAAAGTAGGTACATGCCCGCACTGTGAATCGAACCTGGGTCTCAAGCTTCTAAATCCATTGTTCTACTCACTGGGCTACCACCACTTCCGCCACAAAAATAACTGCCACTATAATCCGTTTACAACTTCAACAATTTTAAGTTAGTTAGCATTTATATTATAGTTCCGTGTGCCGCCGGATTAAGAATAGCGTCACTCCATTTCCTTCCGTGGATGTCGTAGAAGGCGACTAAGGAAATCAATTACCAGGAGACGGGCAGCAGCGTCTTCCTGAGATTCCAACCGCATACTGCGATCGCCAACCCGCCTGCCAAGCGTGGCGATTATGGCAAAACCCCTTATGGTTATGGAAACCACGAGGGAGACCTATGTCCTGCAGTGGGCGTCAAATGGCTGATGATGATTCGTTGAACATAGCTCAGAATTTCTGCACGATGCACGTTTCGCTTTACAGTTTCCACACACAAAATTCTACAAACTGTGCCTACCATTTAATTACACGTCTGTTTAATCAAAGCTATTTAGTCTATGGCCAAACCCATTGTTTAAGCAATAGCACCGTGACACGTTTCCCAGAATAGAGCGAGTCGATCCAAATCTAATGCCAGTGCGCAGGAAACGTACTATACTTGTAGATCGAACCGGTCTGAGCGTCTACTCCGGGTTTCGTACTTGAAATAACATTTTTAGGGTTCCGTACCTCGAAAGGAAAAACTGAACCGTTAAAGTATCCGTCCGTCCGTCCGTCTATCTGCCAAGACCCTTTATCTCGGGAAAGCGTAGAGTTATCAAGTTAAAATTTAAATTTCGTATTCAAATCTACAGTCTCTTGAAACTGTAAAAAAATCAAACTTCTAAGTTATAGTGAAAAAATGTTATGCGCAAAAACGTATATTTCGACAATCAATGGAATCAAAATTTATAGTGTACTTCCCGTTAACCTAGAACTATGATATTTAGCAAGTAATATCACCGTATACTACAAATACAGGGAACAACCTGAAAACTGTACATTTGTAATTAAAATGTTAAAAAAAATGTTTTCAAGTTCGGGAAAAGCTTGGAAAACTGCGAGACTACAAATTTGTACAGAACCCTCGGTGGGCGCGTCTGACTCGCACTTGTCCGGATTTTTTAGATAGAGCATAGATGCCTCACCTCGCGCCTGTATCCCAGAGGGGTAGACAGGGACAAGTGTTTGTTACTTTCCCTGATCCTGATCCATGATCTTTCGCTTCATCAACATTCATTCGTTGCAAACACGCATGCTGGTTTCGGGTATTTTTTATGTTGCCCTTCCTATTTGGTTGAAGTATGTTAAATAGAACTTTTCTTAAAAGACGGCAATCAACGTAATCTGTATATAAACAGCTAAGCTGTCCCTTAAGGGCTGAAACCCTCTTGCTGTTTCTCAGACTAGGTTCAAATGCAAAAAAATATGAAATGTATAAAAATGTACCGAAGGTCCTTGCGGTCGCAATTATTTTTTTTAACTTATGGACACTTGCGGCAGCTTATAGGTAAATTTCCGCAAGTGCCTTCAGTCCCTAAGTCTAGGTCTTTTATGTGTCAATTTTGAGTATTTGTTCACACGCCATCTTTTAAAATTGAAACCAAACTACGTTTGTAAGGAGACCGAGGGAATAGTAGAACGGAAATGGCTTGTTCTTACATTGCGAGGACCGAGCAAGCCTAGCGGAGGTACACGGCAGCCGGGAAGACCGGGTCAGACTCACACACAAGAAGAATCTATCATGGACATAACTGCGGAACCTTCGCAAATAGACTTGGAATAACCTACTGTCGGTCCCAAACTCTTAACTCCACAGGGATTCGGTTCACGGTTCCTTTTGATACACTAGCTAGAAATATATAATTTCTACTGACTATCCATTCCATCTAGACTATCAGCTCAATGTCAAATTGGAAACTCCTTCATTAAAAATAAAGCCTCAGAGTAGGCTCGTGAGTGTAGGAAACGTACAATCGATAGTACACCAACATTTACACGCATGCAATCTAGTCAGTTACGTTACGGATGACTTTACAGCGAAAGCGAAGAGCTGTTGTCAACTGTACTACACATGAAGATCGGACACGACGAGGCTAGACCACCATACTAAATAGGCCATTTGGATCTCTAATTAGTCCACAATTCTGAGAAGAGGAGCTGCTCCGATGTAGTGGTCATGAGCAAGATCTGCATGTTACTAGACCAAAGATGCCAAGTTGACGATCCGACAGTTTTGATCAATGTATCAAGTTTGGTTGTGATTAAAAGCAACTACACGAATAGCAAGAAGTTTGACGAGCGAAAGCTAGGAAGAAAGTGGAAGTGTAAAACCGGCCAAGTGTGAGTCGGACTCACGCACGGGTTCCGTATCATTATCTATACAACATTAGACAAAGATCGAATTTGAGAACATCGCCATCTATATAAATAAACAAGAAGCGTTTAATTATTTAATATTTAACGATTTGATGTCGGTGCTGTAAAGATTACATAGATGACCGCTAGATGACGAGCGCTGTCCTTAGACAAAGTTTGTTGTATGGGAGCCCCCCTTAAATATTTTTTTTATTCTGTTTTTAGTATTTGTTGTTATAACGGTAACATAAATATATCATCTGTGAAAATTTCAACTGCCTAGCTATCACGGTTCATGAGATACAGCCTGGAGACAGACATACAGACAGACAGACAGACAGACGGACAGACAAACAAACGAACAGACGAACAGTGAAGTCTTAGTAACGGGGGTCCGTTCGGCACCCTTCGTTTACGGAACCCTAAAAATGTTTCCAAAACACACAAAATAGGCATAATTTAGATTGTAGTTATACATAAATTCACGCCTGTATCCCGGAGGGGAAGGCAAAAACGAGGGCTTGCCATTTGCCACGATCCTGGCAGACCTCTGAAAATAAATAAATAAATAAATTACCGAGTAAAAAACGTTTCTACAGACTCTTTATACAGGTACTGAATTATTTAACAAAACAGTTAAATAAAGTATATCAATGTTTTGGCAAATGGACCCATGCGCAGCGATATGCCATCCGGATATGCATGCAACACCGGTCGGCGCTGATTTTCAGCATGAATAGACAACTACACTTAGCACAAAATTTACTTAAAATTTGGCCTTTGTATCTACGTAATCAGATGATTTATACAGCTTCCAGTCATACCATGACTCACACTAGATGGCCGAAGGAACCACTCGGACGCTGCAGTGCCTTGGACATTGATTTTTTTTAGATGGAGTAGGCTTGCCCAGCATCTATACCATCCTGATAGCTTAGTCGACGTAACCTACAGGAAAGACAAGAGTTTGTGCCCTTTAGTAGGAAGTATATACATCCTACCTTCAGAGTGCAGGCTTTCTCTCAAAGAGCGAGAGTTATGGCCTTCACCACGCGTGCCCACCGCGGATTGGCGATTTCAAGTGCCTAGCTATGTGGACAACTCAGACACTCAGGTTTCCTAAGTATGCTGAGTTGGAGCCCCTTTTTTGTTGTCACGGAGGCACCTGAGGCGTTTAAGGTCCGAGGTGGCTGGGTGCCATACAATACTATATGGTACCCGGCTGCCTTTGACTCTATATGCCTCACATGTTCTCTTCTCGATTGTTTTGTTTTATCTCTGTTTTGTTGACGTTTGTGTCTTTTGTTTGTGTACCTTTTGTTTACTTTGTGTTTCTGTGACAATTTAAATAAATATCCTCTTTCTTTCTTTCTTTCTATGTTATCCTCCACCGATTTTCTTACGAAACCATCGTTATAGACATAAACACAACGTAAACTCACGCCTGGATCCTGGAGGCGTAGGCAGGAACCAGGGTCTGCCACTTGCCACGATCCTGACCGTGATCCTGATCCTTCGTTATAGTCGCACCAAAATACTAAAAGTTAACTGTAATGAAATGAAATTTATTTATTTGTCACACATACATTTTACAGCCTGTACTTCGTTAGCAGCGTACTCTCCTTTACATTGTAGGATACAAATCAATGTACGCGAAAACTTGTTAAGAAATAAAATGTCACTGGAGCATTTGGCATGCAGAGTGGCACGTTCAAGAAGTCAAATAGACGCGAACAATGGGATCTGCTTTATAATCTGTGTATGCTGAAAGAGATGCGGGACAAGACGCCGGAAACTCTGCACATTAAGATTGTTATCCGACGGCCGGTGATGGTTTTTGAATAATGGCAGGGCTCCTGGATGGAGGCGTCAAAGATTAAACAAGGAAAAATGGCGACGAAAAGGTTGATATCAACGTTTCGTAGTTAAAAAAAGAAATAAAAGATATTAATTATCGAACCCACTCCCTCCGGCATGGTAATCCGACGTGATACCGCTAAGCGAACGAGGCAGTAATAAATTGTGTCATCATCATCATCATCATCGGCCTGCGCTTGTCTACTGCTGGATATAGGCCCCTCCTATTGCACGCCACTGAGCACGGTCCTCGGCTGCTCTCATCCAGCTGTTGCCAGCCGCCCTGCGGAGATCATCGAAGATTAATTGAATATTTCCTATCAATTTCTTTAGAGTCGGAGGTCGCATAACAAAGGAGGTGGCCCCGTACCAAACATTTATATACGGCTAGGTGCCATATATGATAGATAGATAGATAAAAACAATTTTATTTAACGGCACAATACTCAAAACAGTACCTAAACATTTATGAAAATGAAACAAACAAAAATTCAATATATCAATGTTTGGTACGGGGCTACCTTTGAATTTGTTTTTCTTTCCCTGTGGCTAGGTGACAATATCATTGTTTGGTACGGGGCTACCTTTGAATTTGTTTTTCTTTCCCTGTGGCTAGGTGACAATATCATTGTTTGGTACGGGGCTACCTTTGAATTTGTTTTTCTTTCCCTTTGTGTACTCGTATGTTGTTTGTTTACTTGTTTAGATTTAGACTATGACCTTGAAAAGAACAATTAAATATCATTGTTGTGGTAGTCTGATCGGTTCATTTAGAATTCTACCAATTATGTCTTCTTCATCTTTACATTCTATATTTATGGCTCTCCCCATCCTCATCTCAATCTCCCATCAAATTTGGCCAAAAGGTACAGAATTTGTTCCTCAGTCCTAGAGCCGATCCTGGTATTTCTAAAGTTGCAATTGCAATCAATGAAAGTAAAAAAGCTAGTTTTCCGAAATATCATATTGTGAACTTAATCATGGGGCATTTCCCTTTTAGTATTTTTTCTGTGACCATCACAGAACGTCTATGTTTGTTGCTTAGTCTATGGTACAGCACATATAATGAATTTGAGATTCAGTACCATGCCATAGCGATCGTGTACGGCGCGTATATAGATCAGCGTACATTATGTTATATTGTTTCATCGTAATACAGGGTGTTAGCAAATTAATAATAGTAATAACTTCCACACAACACGATTACTTTTCCTCGTCACAAAATAGGATACCCTGTGCTATGGTAGCCAGGCAAGGACATTTACCAAACTCTATACTGTTGACCTCATCATCAGCCCCTTTACGTCCACTGCAGGACACAGGCCTCCCTCATGGCTTTCATAACCATGAGGGGTCTTGCCATAATCGCCACGCTTGGCAGGCGGGATGGCGATCGCAATATGGGGTTGGAATCTCAGGAAGACGCTGCTGCCCGTCACCTGGTAATTTATTTCCTCAGTCGCCTTCTACGACATCCACGGGAGGAAATGGAGTGACGCTTTTCTTAATCCGGCGCCACACGGAAATCTAACTGTTGACCTAATAGATGCGTAATAGAGTAAATTAATACATTTAAAACATGAAGATAATAATCAATATCAAAATATTATTTTTTTCCCGCAACAGGCGTGCGTATATGCAGCGACTAATTAATTTTGATGAACTAGAAAAGGTTTGTCTCCGGGGTATAGATCTGAGTTTAAGAGCCATACCACACTAGCAATTTGCGAACGATTTGAAAGCGATGCGATTCTGCGCAGCGAGCTTGCCGCTATCGCGCAGCGTACACGCCGCCACGAAGCGACGACGCGATGACCGTCGCGGCGCGCGATCCGCGTTTTGGACACTCGGTAGCAAAATGGATTGATCGAGGAAACGCTACTGCTGGCTTTGTTACTTCAAAGACACAGGAAAAGAAAGCAGATGCAAGTCATCAAGTAATCGACTAGGAGGGAGCGACTACTATGTATCCCATATGACGAGATTGTGGAATTTTTGTCATAAACAACTTTGTATTAATTGCATTAATGATGATTGGATCTCTAAACGATGCGACGTTCACTTACACATGTATCTTTGATATGCCTCAAGTGTATCGGAGCGGACTGTCGAACGCGATTGTACAAAATGGCATTGATGGTGAGAATCACTCAATTGCCGCGCAATCGCGGCGGGCTCGCTGCTCGATCGCTTCGCTTTCAAATCGCTCGCAAATCGCTAGTGTAACAGGGCTGTAAGTAATGCAAAGTAATTATTTTTTACTAAATCCATATGTTGACGTTACTAAAAACTGTCACCACATTCATATAATATGGTTCATATAATATGGTTCATACATTTAGTAAATGTCAGTAAAATAAATGGCACAATTGTAATTTTATTGCCTTTAGCCACTAATCTTACCCCCAGTTCCGTGTGGACTAAGGGCCAGTTTCTGAATTGAGAATTTTGCTAAGTAAATTGTTAACTGTAGTGCTGTCTCTTCGAATTTCTCAGACAAGAACGTGACAGAACGTTACTTAAGCATTTACTTAGTCAAATTCTCAATTCAGAAATCGGCCCTAAGAATCTAGAAGTAATAATCTACTATCTAATAATCTACGATCGTACATTTCTGCAAATGGCCTCAGTCTGGGTGTGTTTCCATGTTTGTAATGTACTTACCTGGTAACCAGAGCACAGGGTATCCTAGTTTGGGACCAGGACAAGTCTTATGTTCTGTACTCGCCACTTCAGTCTACCCTTGACCACGGTAACTGCAACATTGCCAAAACGTCGGGAATCAAAAGTAATTAAATTTTACCTAATAAATAATCGCGGCCCGTTTAATATATTACTATCTATGAGCATCGCGAGTCATTAAAAAAATACCAATATTGTGTTGTGTGGAAGTTATTTATATATTTTTTTTTTACTATTAACAGTTATTAGACATTTTAGTTTAACCAATTTGGTCAACTGACCGCTGTCAACAGCAACTATTAGTGAACGAGTAACAAAGGTCCGTCTTACTAGGGGTATGTTATCTTTATAAGTAAAGATAAAAAAATGGAAGTCTTTGTTCAGTTTTATGTTGATCCTTAAATAATATATTTTCTTATATCATCACCCTGTACACAGTAGCATACCTATGTCGCCAGTGAGCAAAAGAGTACGCGCTTGGAATCGGAATAAGCCTGTTTAGAACCCGATTCTGATCCTTTGCGATTGACAACCGATGCCATTTAATATTGGAGCGCGATTAAATCGATTGGAACCATATTTTATGGTCTGTTTCCGCAGACAGCTTTAGCTGCTTCCTTTTTGCGAAAAATGTTACCGTACCTGGTTCTGGATTCAAATTCCAATAACTAAGTCGGAAACATACATACGTAAACCCGCGTCCGCTCCCAGAGGGATAGGCAGTGATCAAGGTTTGCCACTTTCTATAGATAGAACATACTTTAATGTACTTCGGAGCGGTGGTAGCCTAGTGGGTAGAACCTCGGACTCGGAAGTGGGAGACCCAGGTTCGATCCCCGGTGCGGGCATATACCTATGACTTGGTTTTCTAAGTTATGTACATTTGTGAAGTTATAGTAGCAATACCACTCGCTAACCGTGAAGGAAAACATCGTGAGGAAACCTGAGTGTCTGAGCTATTCACATAGCTCAGCGCTTGAAATCGCCAATCCGCGGTGGGCACGCGTGGTGATTAAGCCCATAATCTCTCCCTGAGAGAAGGCTTGTGCCCTACAGTGGGACGTATATAGGCTGCTTATGTTAATGTACTTCGTACACCTGGAACTTATTTGAGACTGAAACTATAATAAAGTACAGTAAAATTGGTGGGTTTTTACTGAATTGGAGAATGACAAACTAGATCTTGTAGAAGAAACTGTATTACTAGGTATCACAAATGATGCAAAGCTTCAATGAGGTCCTCGTTGTATACGTTTCTACAATAAGATCCCTGATAAGAAGACAATGAAGATATAAGAAGCTACTAATGTATAGTGCTTACGAAAGTTTTAGTTCAAAAATTGATACACTTTCTCTCTCTGCCTCTGAGAGTAAAACCTTTACCCTGCAGTAGGACATACTCATAAAGGCTTTACATGCTTACCAACTTCAGATATTTAGTCAATCAATAACACTTTATTGCACACCAAACATCTGGAGACCACATATCGGCAAACGCAGCGTAGGACGACCAGCCACAAGATGGACAGCTGACCTCATCCAAGTGGCAGGAAGACGCTGGATGCAAGCCGCTTCCAACCGGTCTTTTTGGAACTCCATGGAGGAGGCCTATGTTTAGCAGTGGACTTCTTGTGACTGAATGATGGTGATGAAACATTTAACCGGCCATTACGTGAGAAATAACATGGACAAAGGCGAGCTTATCTCTGCAAAGGATTTTTTCCACCAAATCGTGGAGAGTCGGAGAAGCGATTTCGATTTAGAGTTTTGTTGCTAATCTTTTGGCTATCAAACAGAACGGCAATTCATCAATAAGGAGGCTTTTAGTGTTTCACTTGGACAGACATCCTTCAAATGCAGTAGAGGTTACTGAGTATTCCAGTTTTGTCTGTACAAAAACTAAGACTACAATATAGGCTAACATAATGCAGAACCAATTTGCCAACGCCCTATGAGGTCTGACTTCAATTCACATAACATTAATCAAGAGCAGGATGTGATATAAAGCGATATAGGTACAGAAAAGGATGATGCAGTTCATATTGTGTATATGAACCAACAAAATAATTGACATCCTCCAAATAACCCTTTAAGAATACGCCATTGCATCTTTTTAAAATAGATCTTAAGGTGTCACTAACTATTCTATTGAACTGTAAAAAATATATAGATATTCCTTGAGGCTTAGAAAACTACAAAACTTCATGTTTGAACTCAACTGTTCATAAAAATATGATAACGTTGTCAGCCATGACGTTCTAAGATTATTTCTGCCATGACGTCATATGGTTTGCAAGCAAACATGTAATCTTATTTATAAAAACACGATTCCTTAAAACACTCTTCAGATGCCGTTTTATTAGTCTGTGATAAAGATAAAACATAACCACAGATTAAACAACTGCGCATCACGCTATTATATCGACTGCGGAAGTATCAATTGCTGTAAGAGACATTCTGGTCCAAAAATTGTGTCACATATCATTTTTCTTGGATTTTTTGCCTCTATCGGATGGTTTTTTCAGATTTTTTACATTTATGTAAGGCACACTTCTTTACAAATATCACAAACCCATCCGATAGAGGAAAAAATCCTAGAAAAATTATATATAACACAATTTTTTGACCAGATTGTCCCTTACGGCAATTAATACTTCCGCAGTCGATATTTTCTAGAAAATATACTAGGTTTTCCCACAATTAGATAAACGAAATGGAAAGAGATAGTCAGCAGGCACTTTTTATTAAAATAATAAATAAAACACGACACAAAAGCGCGCACGATTAGGGATTCGTGGAGCGCATGCGCGAGCGGATATGGCACGTAGCGGAAACGACAGGACGCGATACGGTTTCGAATTTCGAAATTTCAAATTGGAATCGGGATCGGGACGCGTGAGCGGTTAAACTGCTGTTTTTGTCTCCTCTTGATTTGTGTCTATTGTTATTTGAATTTAGAATTTAAAGTATTCTAATTAAACCAAGAAACAAAACAAAATTTTCACCTTACACGGCGCTTTTATGAAGCAGCGATATGTTTGGAAGGTTCGTCAACGTCGCGCTTGAGCCCGACAGTTCACTCGAATATGGCGTGCTTCATAATAAGGGCCCAGATTCTTAGTCTACTAGCAACGAGGTGTAAATGAGTTGCAGCCAATTGGCTACAACTTTCGCGACACTATTGTTCTGGAATGTCTCATCCAGTGCATAGAAAAGTAGACAGAACATCAACCTTTACTCCATTCAGTTGCGTTACGGGCGACTTTGGAACAAACATGTGAAGGTTGACCTGATTTCAATTGTACGTAGTAACTAATTGAATGGCTACCATCTCATAACCGATTAATATATAAGCAGACTATATACGTCATACTATAGGGTACAGACCTTCTCTCAGGGAGAGAATATGGGCTTCATCACCACGTGTGCCCACCGTGGATTGGCGATGTCAAGCGCTGAGGTATTTGAATAGCTCAGACACTCAGGTTTCCTTACGATGTTTTCCGTCACAAACGTACATCACTTAGAAAACCAATTCCGAACCGAACCTGGGTCTCTCGCTTCCGAGTCCAATGTTCTACCCACGACCGATTAATACATTACAATTATAAATGTTTCAATAATATATTCAGATATTAAATAGTAGAGAAGCACTTACTACGGACTCCTAACTTCACGCGTGATCCGTCAGGTACTTGACAGAGTTTATGATAATGCACAATGAGTTTTATTGGTCGTTTCATTTAATCGACCGAACAATAAACCATCTTGTAATTAGATGGTAATTTATATTCTCTTAAACTTTAAATTAGAAGCCTACCTAAACAGTCGTTTATTAAAAGGTTGACCCGGTAGAGGAATGGACAAACATGCAATGGACCAATTTTTATAATGAATTTTAATTATGCTTTATTGCACACAAAACATTGAACAGGACATTACATAAGAAAAAACATTTACAATAGCGAGCTTGGGGGGTTGGAGAAGTGGTAAATAAAACTTATTTTTTGTTTTTATGAAAAAAATTGTTGCGCTATTTTAAAATTGGTTGTTTTATAGATTATTAAAATCCGTTTTATTCCAGGGGTAGTCGACAACCACATCAGCCTTTACATTTTAGTTACAAAGTTGTCCATAATGTAACTAAATAAAGTGCAATCATGTAAAGGTTATCAACTGATGCCCGCACTTGCCAATTAGCTCAGTTGGGAGAGCGCTGGCACGGTTAGCCAGAGATCGCGGGTTCAAGTCCCGGCGGCATTTTTAGCCTCTAAATAGGTTTTTAAAATTGTCCTCAGCACGGGTTAGTGCAATAAAAAATAATATTTAAATCATGTAGGTACAGCGATATCATTCTGATGTAAAAACCTCACTGCAAAGTGGATTACTCGGGGCTGCAAGTGATGTAAATTGCTTCGGCCAGATGTCGCTGCCTGTACGTAATACAGAGAAGTTTGTAAAGAGGCTCGAAATTTCACCGATGCCTGCACTTGCCCATTAGCTCAGTTGGGAGAACGCTGGCACGGTTAGCCAGAGGGCGCGGGTTCACGTCCCGGCATGGGTGGAATTTTGAGCCTCGAAATAGATAGATAAGATAAAGATAAAGATTTTTTATTTACCAAAGAAAAAATTTGCATAGTTACAATACTCGCGGTATCTGCACTAGACTTTAAGTCTGTATTGCAGAGTTTAGGTTTTAGGTTTTAAAATAGGTTTCAATCATTTATTTCAACGTAAATAATTTTCATTCTGTTTGCTGAATTAATGCGGAACGTATTTGAAATTCAGAATACTTGATTTCAAAGACTGCTCGATACTATAATACAGCTGATAATTATATCGTGACTTTGAAGTATCCACACAGTATGAACTCCCGATCTTTACCTACAAGGGTTCATGAACGTTTTGTTGCATCTTGTATAAATTGCTTTTGAAGTTCCGTACCCTTCAAGCTTCAAAGGCACTAAAATCTCATATATGGTCGTGCAGTCTATATTACACAGCTCTCTGGAGCGGACAGCTTGATGGATGCTTGTTAGCGGGTGGACCGATCGAGAGCATCTCTGGGAAAAGGCGCAATACTGCTTCACGTATGACGTATGTAAATTTGTTAGCATATCATATTTTATGACGGTTTTCCACTTGTAATCTAGAAATTTTAAAAATCTATGAAGAGGCTAAAAATTCCACCCATGCCGGGACTTGCACCCTTGACCCCTGGCTAACCGTGCCAGCGCTCTCCCAGTTGGCTCAGTTGAGCTGATGGGCAAGTGCAAGCATCGGCAAAATTTTGAGCCTCCTTACAAACTTCTCTGTATTACGTACAGGCAGCGACATCTGGCCGAAGCAATTTACATCACTTGCAGCCCCGAGTAACCGACTTTGCAGTTAGGTTTTAACATCGGAATTATATCGTTGTACCTACATGATTATATTATTTGTGTTGCACTAACCCGTGCTGAGGACATTTTGGGTGGAATTTTTAGCCTGCAAATAGGTTTTTAAAATTGTCCTCAGCAGGGTTAGTGCAACAAAAAGAATGTAAACTAGAAAATATTCACTTTTTGTAGTTTAGAAATAAATTACACAACATTCAAACATACATATATATATATATATATATATATATATATATATATATATATATATATATATACATACCCCACATAGCCCCACAGGCACCGACCTTCTCTTAGAGAAAGAGTATGGGCTTATTCACTGCGCGTCCTCACCGAACTCAGGTTTCCTTACGAAAATTTGCATTAAAATAAAAGACGCAGCGGACATATTCTATCGAATAAACTAAGTGCATGATCTAATGAGGTCATGATTTTTGATGAAGAAGAGGTTTGCCAAGTTTGTGGCATGTTGCACGTGGCAAACCCATAAGCTTGATTATGCGCACCAAATCCTAACGTTTGCGATAGCAATTAGAATGGAAAAATTCCATTCTAATTGCAGTTAGGCGATTGGAATTGTCCAGAATTTTGTGCGCGTAATGTAAATTGTCTCTGCCTAACCCTCCGGCATACAAACGTGAATGTATTACGTATTATTTACAACATACGAGTATATATTCCTGTATTTCGCCTGCCTGTATTTTGGAGGATAAGACAGAGACCAAAGTTGCCCACTTTAACTCCGGAAAGCGTTTAATCTTATGCCTGTATACCGGAGGATAACACAGAGATCAAAGTTGCCCACTTAAACTCTGGAAAACTTTCGTCAGATTAATTTCACAAGTGGCCACCCGGCGCGGGTTGTCGGAGCCGACACGTCCTGACGAATTGCGCGATTTGCGCGCTCGCCCGGCGCAGACACGGCGATATGTTTCACGCGCTGATCATCGTGTGTAATGGTAGACCCACACTCTCTAAGGGGCAAGGCGGGGCGACGCTAGGACTAGAATGTAGATGGAGCTGTTGCCTCCGCTCTTGTTATCTCGCCTGGCCTCGTCAACGCTCCGTTCGGTGTCAGTTTTGTGGGCCGGAGTCAAAGGACACGAGGCGCGAGTGGCGAGCGCACCAACCATACTCTTGCGAAGCGCTCACTTAGCTGGAGCAACGGACTATCACGAACGTGGCTGCGATTGCCTTAATTTGACATCGTCATCATCATCATCATCATCAGCCATTTGAGGCCCACTGCAGGACATAGACCTCCCTTATGGTTTTCAGCTTCCCCGTCATTGTTTATCGCCGTGATCATGACAAATTGCTCAAATGGAGTTCATTCATGGAGTTGTACTAAATGAATACTCCTATTATATCCATGTAAGAGGGTATTAGTAAGCGCATAAAGTAGCAAACGCAGCCACAAGTCCATCTTGAGCAAACGAGCAAATGAACAAACATAAAAACAGTTTTTTTTTTGCGCTCAGCGACTCTCAGTAATTTATTTTATATCTTTAACTTAACCCAACCTTACCTTGGTTTTTGCTGAAGATCAGCGACGGCAGTGGAGCAGCAAACGCTGAAATAGTATCATTGTCACACGCATACTCCTTTATTTCTTAATTATTGTATGTAAGCATGTTTGTTTGTGGCAATAAATCATTCATTCATTCATTCATTCATTCATTCATTCATGTTGCCTGACGACTTTAGGCTGAGCATAAGGCCTTTTGCTAAACTTCACTTTTTGCTAAACTTGACTTTCATTATCTTTTTGTAAAAAATGTGACAGACTGAATAAATGGAGAGCGTGGATGGCTAGCACTCTGTCACGTTACCGAGGGTTGTGTGAAGGCACAACCCTTGGTAACGGAAGCTAAAGAAATAAAAAGAGATTTAGAAAATTAAAAATGTAATCATCAAAACCCCCTAACCTATTCAATTTCAATTCAATTCAATTCAATTCAATTTATTGCGATAAATTACAGTAAATAGGTCTTAAGTAGGTATTATTCATACAAGTACTAGTGTAATTTTACCGGGCACGGCATGGCAATATCATAATAATATTTTTATTAAAAATAAAATACTTATGTCAATTCAGAATCATTAAGAGTCAATAGCATTTGACAAAAATATTTCCATTTCTATATAAATTTTATCTCACTCACAATTAAATAATTAAACTAATAACTTAATACTAATAAAAACATCAAAAATATATACAAAAAGAAACCTTAGGTCCCAGAAGGATAAGTAGATCGTGGAGGCAGGCCGTGAAGTCAAGCCGTGGAGACGGGCAGGCAAGTCGTGAAGGCAGGCCGTGGAGACGGGCAGGCAAGCCGTGGAGGCAGGCCGTGGAGACGGACAAGCAAGTCGTGGAGTCAGGCCGTGGAGACGGACAGGAACTCTGCTCAGGTAGGTCTCACAAGTAAGACTCAGGTAAGACTCTCAAGTAGGACTTCGGTAAGACTCTTCAAGTAGGACTCCGGTAAGACTCTTCAAGTAGGACTCCGGTAAGACTCTTCAAGTAGGACTCAGGTAAGACTCTTCAAGTAGGACTCAGGTAAGATTCTTCAAGTAGGGCTCAGGTAAAATTCTTCAAGTAGGACTCAAGTGAGACTCCTCAAGTAGGACTCAGGTAACTCTTCAAGTAGGACTCAAGTGAGACTCAAGTAGGGCTCAAGTAAGACTCTCAAGTAGGACTCAAGTGAGACTGACTCGGAAAGCCTTCTTGGGCGGCTTTTATACCCCAAAAGTAGTTCGATTCTAATTTGATCTGAATCTGCGTCAGAATTCTTCTGGAAGTTTCTGGATCCTGTTCCAAATCCATAATTTCGAATTTTAGGTCTTCTTTCTCTTTCTTGCATTAAATTCATAATTTCGATTTGGAATGCGAATAGTCTTCTAGAAGTCTCCATAGGCCAGAAGTTTCCTTATTCGACCTTCTTAGTATGACGATTATTTGACATAATTTAGAAAAATAAAGAACAATATTCAAATAAAAGAAATATCTGACTAACAGTTGAATCGTTGACAGTAAAGCAAATTACAATATTTACACTGTGAAAAGTGGAAAAATAATTAGAAATACGTATTAGCTTTGAAATAATAGTGAACCAAGCTTATGTTTTCTTTCGTGATAACATGAAAGTGTTGTGAAATTGGATTTCAGTGGTTCAACTTGGAGAAAACGTAAGTCTTTTTTGCATTGATAGAAAGAGTAGGGTGCTAGGCAATAGAATCGCGCTAGACGCGTAAGCTAAACCCTACAACTCTTGTAGCTTCCGCTTGCGGCCTCCCGCACCTCGAGTCTCAACGAGGTACGAAGTGCGGGAGGCGAGTGTGTGGAGCTACATTTACCGATCTCGGTTTCAGAAAACTTAAGGCCGACTTCTCCTAGCGCACGGATTTGTGTGGCACTTGTGTCGCGAGCGAATAGTTGGCTCTCTTGCAATTAAAAAAATACATATCCTATAAATAGAATTTTGACGAACGACGTCACTGTCGCATTCAGCGATAGTCGTTAGGAAAAATATCAGTGACTTTAAAACTGTAGGTAGCCAACACAATGTAAATACTAGAAATAGACATAAACTTTCGTTCCCAAAATTTGGGCTGGCAAAGGTTAATACATCCTTTATGGGGTATTTATTGTCTACGTTTCTACAATAAGATCCCTGAGGATATAATAAGCTTGCCAGAAACGCGGTTCAAAAAATGCGTGAAGCACACTTGTGCCAAAAAAGCTACTATAACATTAAAGATTATTTAGATGACAATGATGTCTTCGCCGGAATGCACATATACTGTCACTATTGTACAAAATCCTTAATCATCCCGCATCTCCCGCTTACCTGAGAGAAAGGTTTCAATACCTGTTCTCCGGAGAAAGATCAAAAAGATCACTTAACTCCCATCTTCTTAAAATTTCTGCTCACAATACTGGAGCTTACGGTGACTCCTTCACGGTCCAGTCGGTTAGGCTGTGGAACGCACTGCCACAGAACATATGCGCCAGTCCCACTATTGGTACCTTCAAGAAGCGGTTGAAAGAGCATTATCTATCCCTGTAATAACATTGAGCTATATATATATATACATTGATATACATTGAGCTATATATTATATATTATTTATGTATATCTAAGTAGGTATGTATTTTTATTCTGATATCTAGTTTATGTAGTTTTTGTTTTCCTTTTTACTTTGTGTTATTTAGGCTTTTTGTAGTTTATTTTGTGCACATATATAGACCCGTTTTTCTACTGCTTCTCCTATACCCGAAGGTTTGCTGGAAGAAATCTCTTACAGAGATAAGCTCGCCTTTGTACATGTAATTTCTTATGTAATTTCTTATGTAATGTCCTGTTAAAAGTCTTGTGTGCAATAAAGTATAATAATAATAATAATGTCTGGAATTAAAGCCAGTTCAATGCATGAGTTTTAGAACATTTATATAAATCCTGTAAATTAAGTACTTGAAAAGACTAAGTTTGGAGTTTTTTTGTCCACTTTTTTCTCCAAAATGATCTAGATTTTGAAATGGACACCTAGTTTAACTTGTAACGTTCATTAAGTCGCAGTTTCTGTGCTACTATGAATAAAAAAAAAATATTTTGATCTTGATTATTTTTTTGTTATCCAAAACGCAGTGCAGCTCAAATAAATTATTCAATGAACGAGTTCGGTAACAACATCTGTGACAAGATAACAATAAATTAAGATATTGTAAATTAATCTACTTCTACAACAATCTCATAAGTTAAATTTTAAATTGAAAACACAACATAAACTGACGCTTGCATCCCGGAGGGGTACGCAGAGACCAGGGTCTGCCACTTTCCACGATCCCGACAGATCTCTTTCGCTTCGTCAACATTAATCAGGGCACGCACGCCGGTTTCGGGAACTTTGAAATTGAAAACTACGTTAATTAAGTTAAAATGAGTTGTGAAAGGAATAAATGTTGAGTTTCTTTGTTAGCTTCTTCTCCACATAATCTATTTATTCTGAAAGTAATAGCATTGTCGGTTATTTAGCAAACATGTTGTTTTTATAATTCATACAAATTTTTATTTGATTTCTCCCATCTAATTTTTCTTTACGTGTATATTTAACATAAATATACAAACTCACGCCTGTATCCTAGAGGGGTAGGCAGAGACCAGGGACTGCCACTTGCCACGATCCTGACAGATCACTTTCGCTTCCTTAACATTTATTAGTCGTTGCATGTACGCACGCCGGTTTCGGGTACTTTTTATCTTGCCCTTTACTAATACATCCTCTATTTGGTAGATATCCACCTGGGACGTCCCTTACCGGCCCTTCCCCCCAAATTCGCTCGATACGTTTGTTTCGTCAATCTTTCTTCCGGTTAGCCAGAGGTCGCGGGTTCAAGTCCCGGCATGGGTGGAATTTTTAGCCTCTAAATAGGTTTTTTTTATTTAATCTTTCTTCCTTCATCCTCTCCACATATCCAAACCAACGCAACATTCCTTTCTCAATTCTAGTCACTGCATCCTCTTTTATTCCACAACGTTCTCTAATTAAACTATTGCGTATCCTGTCATTCAAAGTAACACCAGATATTATTATACTTCTCAAGGAACTCATTTCTACTGCATTAATCCTATTTTCTTGCTTCTTTACCATACCCAAATCTCGCTACCACACATAAGTGTTGGGACCAGCACTCCATTATGGATAGTAATCTGCCTCTTTTGGAGATGTTTTGGCCACTCACTAAGGAGTGCAAGGCACCGTTGACAGAATTAAATTTTTGAATATACATGTAAAGAGAAATTAGATGGACGCAATTAGACTCAAGGTAGTATTTTATATACATTAAAATAATATGTATGACTAAACTTACGTTTTCATCCTGAAGGGGTAGGTAGAGACCAATTTTTTGCTATTTGCTACGACCCTGACAAACATCTTTCGCTTAAATATTTTGTTAATTTAAGCAAAGTGAAAAAAATTAAGAACACACTTATTTGGTTACTTTTGTTTGCTTGCTTATTTTTGACTGAACCAACGGATGAGCTCAAAAACCCCGAAGCAAAAAGTAGACAATTTTCGTCCTTAGACGAATTCGTGAATGGATTACTAAACAGGATCCAAAAAAAATTCGTGCAGTTGGTCCAAAAAACTCATTCAATCATTACTGAACTAAATAAGCAAAAAGTGACGGGAAAAACGACTTAAATCGGTAGCCAAATGTTTCTGCGAAAATCCTTAATGATTCAAAATTGTAAAGTTTACCCAGCGACGGCGTAATAACGCGGTGATCGGGTTATAAATGGTTTAGGGCTCCGTAGGAATTAAATTGAAATCCCAATCAGCAAACTTGATTTGATTTTGAAAATGATTTTAACACCGTCATATTTGTAAGTACAAAAAATATTAGTGCCTACGTTGCAAAAGTATGTAAATTTTGATAATTTTCAAATGTTTTATTATGTTGCTTTAAACTTAATTGGAATCCCAATCAGCAAACTTGATTTGGTTTCAAAAAATATTTTAACACTGGCACATTTGTAAGCAAAAAAGTAGCAGTACCTACGTTGCAAAAGTGTGTAAATTTTAATATTTTCTTATGTGTCTTTAAATTATATTTTATTTTACACTTTTTAGCTATAATTAAAATGACTTTCTGGCGAGCACATGTCAACTCTGCGCGCGCACTAGGAACTCCGACATTCCTGCATCGCACAAGCAAAATTTTTCACATGCCATACGATAAATACATATAACGTCCGACAAACATCAGTCGGACCGGCCGTCCTCAGGCATAGGATCTGCCTGGCGAGAAATTTCCCTTTATAGTGGAAGAGCACGGTCAACCTCACATCCCTGTAGGTATATGGCAGCGCCAACTAATAAACGACATTTGACATACATAGGTAGGTTGTTTAATAAAAAATGAATGACTAAGAATGGATGGCGCATTAGAGAGTGAAGAACTCCATATTATTGTCATCATCATCATCATCAGCCAAGGCCTCCTTCATGGTTGTCATAATCATGAGGGGTTTTGCCATAATCACCACGCTTGGCAGGCGCTGAATCTCAGGAACACGCTCCTGCTCATCTCCTGGTAATTTATTTCTTTAGTCGCCCTCTACGACATCCACGGGAGGAAATGGAGTGACGCTATTCTTAATCCGGCGCCACATGGTTCAAATTATTGTACCATCATCCAATTACATACTCTTGCAAAGTTCCAAATAGTTACGACCGTAGGTAAAACTGTACATACTTTATAGGTAACAATAATTACGCTTTTATTTGCTTCACTTGTATGTTCACTAAATTAGTTTGTCAATTACATGCAAGCAAAGCTAATAAAAGCGTGTTAATAGAGGACTCTGTAAAAAAAACCCTCTAAAAACCAGCCAGTATTCGAAGCGCACTTAATTCTTTTTTTTTTCTAAAATCTTAATACGGACGCCAAAAAGCACCTAAGGTCTTTTGAGGAGCAGCGCGAGTCTTGCCGAAATTGATTTTCGCGGTTAATTGGCGATGCACCATAAAAAACCTTCCTGCAATTTGGCAGGTCCTTGTTCCTTGTGACCTTATCTTTTTGGAATTGATACAAAACCGCGAGGTATGATGTGAAAAATCGTGATGTCCATCAAAGATCGTGGGCCAAGTTTTATTGGCAGGACCGATATGAAGGAAAAACGCACTCATTAAGCTGTCAGATTATGTGTTTACTAAGTCGATTGGTTAGTTAGCAGTTTTATAAAAGCTACAAAAAAGTAGTTCAAAAAAGCAAGACAAGGATGGAGATCCTTTGGGTAAACAGTTCGAGGAGTAAACAATTTTTGGTAAGTATTGTACTTATTGGTTTATTGTATCGGTAACTGGATATATATACAAAAGTCGCCGTGGGCGAAGGCCCTTAGTTCGTAAATGTATGCTCTTATATATATATATATATATATATATATATATATATATATCGTAGCCCCGGCTGCCTGAGTGATCTTAAACGATCACGAAGGTTAAGCAACACTGGGCGCGTTCAGTGCATGGATGGGTCGCCGTCTATGCCTAACGCTAGTGGCATTTTTCCGAGCGGTTCCGTGCTTTGCAAGGCACGTTAAGCTATTGGTGCCGGCTGCCGTCGATAGATGGCAGTCGTTAAGCCAAGTCAGAGGCCTTAGGGCGGCTTGAAAACTTCTGACAGTAGACGAGCCACTAGTCTACAAGCCTCCACCAATCCGGACTTGGCCCCCGTGGTGGAGTATGGCCTATACCTTCCTCAGGGAAGAGACCCGTGCCCCTCGGTGGGGACATAATGGGTTGATGATGAATGAAAAATATATATGTAAGTCGCCGTGGGCGAGGGGCCAAAAAATTTCGTAAGCACTACACATTATTAAGCGAATTAGCATTCTTTTTTTCCTCTGTGGTATTAGAAAGTGAATCCGGAATTAAGTTAATAATATAGCATAAATATTCAAAATGTTTATATTCTTTTTGTTGCACTAAACCGTGCTGAGGATAAAATTAGGTTTTTAAAAATTCAAAATGTTGTCAACATGGAACATTTTTCGCGGCATTGTTGTGCTCTAAGTAGGAAGATTTTTTATTTCATAAAAATGTACGTAACAACACATTTATGTGTAAGTACACCATCGAAAATTTTGCTCAAAAAACTATAGACCCTAAAAAACGTTTCACACGGGAAACATTCAGTGATAACTATATTAATGAGCCATATAACTCTTTTCAATAAACCACAGGTACATGAAACAATCTTTAGAATCTTAAGACTTTATGCGTAAAGGCGATATTAGAGTGCACTTTGTGTCTGCTCCAAAGTCTACGAAGCGGTTTTGTTAACACATAAAACGTAAGCTGTAAAAAGTTTAGCGTATGCC
Organism: Yponomeuta cagnagella; assembly: GCA_947310995.1. Lineage (NCBI taxonomy): Eukaryota > Metazoa > Arthropoda > Insecta > Lepidoptera > Yponomeutidae > Yponomeuta > Yponomeuta cagnagella. Next base: position 18,367,868 of record OX371277.1, read on the forward strand.
ACTGGCATCCGTCAGAACAGAATGACTGTTTTTTAACTAATGAAAGAAAGTTACCTTCTGACTAGTACCCACCTACAGAGCTGCTTTAGTTAATAGTTGTTAATAATAAAAAAATTGTATGAGAAAATTGATGGCAAAAAGAGAGAGGAAAGAAATTTATCTGGCGAACGTGGTTGGAAAAGTCGCTAAAGTTTATTAGGATTTGCCAAGTGGCACACTGGTCAGAATCGCTCGTAGCCCCGGCTGCCTGAGTGATCTTAAACGATCACGAAGGTTAAGCAACACAGGGTGCGTTCAGTGCATGGATGGTTCACCGCCTACGCCTAACGCTAGTGGCATTTTTCCGAGCGGTTCCGTGCTTCGCAAGGCACGTTAAGCTGTTGGTGCCGGCTGCCGTCGATAGATGGCAGTCGTTAAGCCAAGTCAGAGGCCTTAGGGCGGCTTGATAACTTCTGACAGTAGACGAGCCACTAGTCTACAAGCCTCCACCAATCCGGACTTGGCCCCCGTGGTGGAGTATGGCCTATACCTTCCTCAGGGAAGAGACCCGTGCCCCTCGGTGGGGACATAATGGGTTGATGATGACACTGGTCAAACATTGGCAAACACTGGTCTCTATCTACCTCTCCGGGATGAGGGCTTGAGTTTATGTATGTACATTATGCATGTACTATGTACCAAGAACCTACCTTCTTTGCACATTACCAGTCACAATGCCGATTACGTTCCTAAAGCTTCACACACCGCGACTCATTGCTACGAGTACATTCTCGTCCTCCCGACTCACCGATGCACCCCGCCATATTTTGTCGCCTACCTAGAAATATTTTTCAATTGATCCAACGAGACTTCCGATTTTGAAGGGCACTATTTTATTGAATACTTTTAATGTCACGATATTGAATATTGAACCGGAAAACAATTGAGAAACAATATCAAGGCAAACCAATGTCGGAATAGTCAAACGCAACTCTGATTTTTCTGAAATTCTTCAAAATTTCTGGTTATTTCTTGAATCACAGAAAAAAAGGATCACTAATTAAAAGGTGTTTTTTTGCGTTTACATTCACGGATAACGCATCTGGAACAGAGTATACGTGGACAGAAGGGTCTACGTAGCCGCTTACAAGCACTGTCCAATATCCCAAAGTACATCATGGATGTTAAACTGCAGATTCCACATCACAATTTTAAGTTTTATTTTAAAGTGCACAGTAGACATCGCATCCACTTTAACAAGCGTGAACTTTAACCGATTACAATACGAGCTATTTTGCAACGAAAATTCATGAACAACAAACAACGTACTCCATAAAATTTTCCTTCACTGTAAGTTCTAACTTATTTTCAGCAAATAAATATAAACATAAACATTCACATGCAGGCACATACATTGCTTTCTTGTTCTGGCCCCACACTAGGATACCCAGTGTCGTGGGAACCAGAAACAACGACATCACAAACATGTAAACATCCAAGACCTGGGGTTTTTTTTGTCCCCAGCCGGAATTCGAAACCGGAACCTCTCGCATGGTATGAAGATGCACTACCGCTGCACCACGAGGTCGTCTGTCACCTTTATATTCAAAACTATCTTAGAATGTATGCGATCAACTTGCGGATGTTATTGCACGCCTGTTAGTAGTGCAATTGGTCGTGTTACTTAATTTCTTACTTTATTCCGTGTACTGTTAGTGTTTCTAATAATAAGTGTTTGTTCTTTGCCTTTGAGGCCTTTCCCACGACCCGTTTAATTGCACGTCTGGACCGTGGTCGCGGGTTATTCATCACACATCGCTCGTGTGGAATGGAATGGCCAGCGTTGATTGATGTAGATTTTTCAACATGCTATCGTACGTATAAAAACATTGTATCATGGTACAGGGTATCGGTCCAATGGTAGGACTATATCGTTGATTCCGTGGAAGGTCCGTGGGTGCGGATTTCAAAGGACCGTGAGAGATAGCATTTTCCTAGTGCATTCTTTTAGTTTAACAACTGCATATGGAAAACACTACTCGAAAATGTAGTAATTAAATATGATTTTCTTGTCTCAAGAGGAAATTGTAGTAGCAATACCACTCGCTCACGGTGGAGGAGAAAATCATGAGGAAATCTGAGCGTCTGCGGTGTTCACATCCGCGGAGGGCACGCGTGGTAATTAAGCCCTTACTCTCTCTCTCCGAGAGAAAGCCTGTGCCCTGCAGTGGTACCTTTATGTAAAAAAGAGGAACTAGGATATAATTTAATATCCTTTTTTTAAATCAAGTATTTTAGTAACCCTGATTAGTGTCTTAAACAAAATATGTATAATCATCGATTTGTTTTGTATTGAGTAAGTTCTTAGCATTTCTCTATGGTCAAATTAATGTCTATAGCTATTAAAATTGACTACCTAGCCTAACAAAAGCCTAGTACCGCACAAATGACGGCAAAATAAAGGGTAAGTAAACTGAGTTGATATAATTATGCTCATCTTTACGACAAAAAGGGTTGGAGCGGATGCATATTAACTCAGCATTCACCCAAAAGTCCGAAGCGTTTATTGTTCGGTCATTATTGCAGATGACAAAAAGATACAAGAAAAAAATCGGACAAGTTGGCAAGTCAAAACATATTGCTGCTTTTCAGAAGTTGTGCGAATTGACTTGCGAGTTAACTCTTTAATCCCTATGACAGTTCACAGGGTGTGATTTTCTTGACGACTTCATGTGTCATAAGTTTCTGACGTGGTTCGTATCAGATGAAGGGTTCTTGGTACAGCGGTGGTAGCCTAGTGGGTAGAACATCGGACTCGGAAGCGAGAGACCCAGGTTCGATCCCCAGTGCGGGCATGTACCTATGACTTGGTTTTCTAAGTTACGTACATTTGTGAATTTTTGAAACTTCACAATAGTAGTAATACCACTCGCTAACGGTGAAGGAAAACATCGTGAGGAAACCTGAGTGTCTGAGCTATTCCCATACCTCAGCGCTTGAAATCGCCAATCCGCGGTGGGCACGCGTGGTGATTAAGCCCATACTCTCTCCCTGAGAGAAGGCCTGTGCCCTACAGTGGGACGTATATAGGCTGCTTATGTATGAAGGGTTCTTGGTGAAGATTAATATAAATATATGACTTGCAGAAAATTTTTATTTTTTTTACTGTAACGATAACTTCAATAAATAGAAAATCACAATAAAAAAACAGGAAAATAGATAATTTGCCAGTAAATAGTTGTCAGTCAAAAGATGAAGTGAAATCCGAAAGAAATCTAGAAATGGGTGACGTAATTTTAAATTTTGATTTTAGGACAAAATTAAGGAAATAATATAAATGGTGTATAAACTAAATAATAAATTAAACTAATCAAATATACCGCGCCGGGACACGCCCGATCCAAAAGTTCCCAAGTAAAAAGTTTAACGCCGTTACATCGTTTTATCTGGTACATTATTAACGACACGCGCTTCCATTGCAGTTGTGACTTGTGAATGATTTAGGTTTATCAAAATCTGCGATCGGATAAAAGGTATAAAATCCTATATTTTTATAAAAGAAATGGTCGCTCTTAGAGCAAAATTTACTTCATTTCATATGTATGCATAATCCTTTACAATCGAACATATATGTGGTACAATATAGAGTTACCCCGAAGTTGCGAGATTTCTGAAAAATGAGTTATGTAAGATAAGATAAGAATATTCTATATTGTACACTAGAGCACATATTTTTATATTTTAAAACAACTTGTTGTTCTACGAGTAAAAAGATAAATATAAAGATAAAAAAGAATTTATTGCCTCATCAGACAAAAAAAACTTAAAACAAAGTAAGGCTTAACTAGTGATGAAATAAAATAAGGAAAAACACACCATTTTATAAAATTTGCTTTTTCATCATCATCATCATCATCATCATTCAGCCACAAGAAGTCCACTGCTGGACATAGGCCTCCTCTTTTTGCTCTTTACGTCGCAACTAACCCTGTATATGACCCTGCGGCGGACTCTAGTTTCTGCCTACCCCTCCGGGATACAGGCGTGAGTTTAATGTTATATGTTATTATTTAACCCTGTATATTGTAACTCTTCAAAGCGTTAGGGGCTTAGAAGCATCCTGTGAATGCTCTGTCAGTCTGAATAACAAAACAAAGTAGTCCGGCGGCGCGCCACCCTTTCGTGTATTTGCAGATAATTTGAGCCATAAATATCTCATAATCTGGCACAAAAAGGTTCGCTAGACGCCTCCGGGACGTCTCATGAGAATAGTTTTTGTACCTGTTATGTCGCCGTTACTGTTTGTCAATGGAGAAGTAACTTGTTCGGTGTTTTGTTGCGGTAAGATGCATTCATTGTTAGTAAAATGAATTGACTAAAGAATGTAATTTGGTTTTTCTGTGTCTCAGTAGGAATAAAATACTGGAATAGCCGGAATTTAATTTTTTCGACATTGAGTACGGTTGTCCTACTGACTTTACATTCTTTGAAGTAATGAACTTAAAGACATCAAACCTAATTTAGATAACAAAGATGTCTGGAATTCAAGCCAGTTCAATGCATGAGTTCTGGGTCTTAGAATAATATTTAAATTCTGCTAATCAAGTACCAAAGTTTAGATTTTACTGTCCATTTTTTTCCAAGATGATCTTGATTTTGAACTGAACACAAAGTTCATTAAGTCGCAAATTTTGTGTAGCTTTGAATAACACTTGGATTTTGAATATCTAATAAGGGAACCGAGGCCCCGATTGGGAAATAAGAAATTTATTTTAACGTAAAATTATTACTATAAAATTCTGTTTGTTGAATGTCAATGTAAGTAACACATTACTCCAACAACATTTGCAAAAGTACATTTCAGTATAAATTGATTACTTTAAGCATCAATTTCAATCAATAATGTCGCAACAACGGAGCTATCTCCATAATATGGCGTAACTACAATGAATTGAAAACGAAACAATGAATTAAACAACTGTTCTGATATTTCCCATCAAATAATCTAAAATTTCAAAAAATTGGTCTATACATGGGCAGTATAGTTTGTGTAACATTTAATACATTATGTAGTTATGATCTTTGTGACATCCGCTTAGTTTCGACGCAGGTAAAATTATTGTAGACCCAGGTTCGATTCCCAGTCCGGGCATGTAACTATGTCTTTGATTATTTTCAAAGTTACGCACATTTGCGAATTTGTAGTAGCAATACCACACGCTAACGGTGACGGAAAACATCGTGACGAAACCCGCGGTTTGGTTGGCTCCACACGTATTGACTTGTCTTTCCTGTGGGCTAGACCGACTAAGCTGTCAGGATGGTATAGGCGCTGGGCAAGCCTACTCCATCTAAATAACAATATCCCAGGCACTGCAGCGTCCGAGTGGTCCCTTCACCTACCCACAATAGTGAGTGATGGTGCCACTGGTCGCTGTACAAATCATCTCATTACGCAGACACAAAGGCCAAAGTTAAGCTTAATTCGTGTATCATTTCACTTAATTCACCTTTAGCATACATGTAAACAAATCGTAGATAAAAATCTTTAAAATACGGAAAGCAAAAATGTCTACCAAGTTATTTGCTCATCTTAGGCTCATTTAAGTACTTCATCCGTGTGGCGCCGGATTAAGAATAGCGTTACTCCTTTTCCTTCCGTGGATGTCGTAGAAGGCGACTAAGGAAATCAATTACCAGGAGACGGGCAGCAGCGTCTTCCTGAGATTCCAACCGCATACTGCGATCGCCAACCCGCCTGCCGAGCGTGGCGATTATGGAAAAACTCCTCATGGTTATGAGAACCACGAAGGAGGCCTATGTCCTACAGTGGGCATCAAATGGCTGATGATGAAGTACCTCATTCGCGACTTTGAAGTCCTGTATCAAATTTGTTTTGACGAGTAGAACCCAATTCACGGAATAAATACATTTTCCTTCCGAAATGCCTTTTAAAAAAGTCTCTATGAAAATGCCTCCTTTCCCGACATAACCATAAAACACCCCCAACAGTGATCTCATCAAGCGCTAACCGTATAACGACCGCAGCATCTAGTTCTGCGCCGGCGCATTACCGAGATAATACCTCAGCAGTGGCACCAGCCTGACAAATGTTTAAAATAGATTATATTTTTGCACTTCCTCGACTTCTACCGAGCGCGGTAACGGGCGCGTAACCGCGGCAAATTAGATGCTTAGTCCGACTAATGTGTCTTGATACTTTTTTTTATCGTATCCAAGTAACATTCATAAGAGCTGCCACTCCAATGGCGCTCTTATGAATGTTGTATGGTTCGTCCAAGCTTTACGGTCCGGCCAGGGCCCTGTTTTAGAGCACAAAAAATCATTTTACTACGACAATTCGAAATATATCGCAAAGTTGATTAAGCACATACTCTCTCTCCGAGAGAAGGCTTGTGCCCCGCAGTAGGGCGTTTTTAAAGCTACGTAAAAAAGAGGAATAAGCAAATTATTCTGATTCTTTTTTTCAATTAAGTGTTTTGGTAATTCGGATTAGTGCCAAATAATCTTTACTATCGAGATTTTTGTATTGAGTGAGTTTTAGGGTTCCGTAGTCAATAAGGAACCCTTATAGTTTCACCATGTCCGTCAGTCTTTCTGTCTGTCCGTGGCCTAGCTCACAGACTATAATTAGTACGAGAAAGCAAAAATTTGGCGCAGAGATACATATTAATTACGCCGACAAAACGTTAGAATAAAATTTTATAAAAAAAAAATATGTTAACCCCGTTACACCTAAACTAGGGATGCAATTTTGTTTACACCTTGCTTACACCATAGTACGGGGTGTCCTTGGACTGAAGATATTGTGGGTGTAGGAAGATGATTTTTAGGGTTCCGTACCTCAAAAGGAAAAAACGGAACCCTTATAGGATCACTTTGTTGTCCGTCTGTCCGTCCGTCCGTCCGTCTGTCAAGACCCTTTTTCTCAGGAACGCGTGGAGGTATGAAGCTGAAATTTATATCAATTACTCAGGTCTACTGTCCCTTGAAGCTGTGAAAAAATCAAACTTCTAAGCCAACGCAATCAAAAGATACAGCCGTTTATGCCGCAAATTTTCGACACTTGCAAGGGAATCAAAACCTACAGGGTGCTTCCCGTGAACTCAGAATCTTGAAATTTGGTACGAAGCAACGTCTTATAGCATAGATAAAGGAAAAATTACGAAAACCGAAAAATGTACGGAACCCTCGGTGCGCGAGTCCGACTCGCACTTGGCCGGTTTTTTATTAAGGTTTCTGTTTGCGAAATATTAAGCTTTAAAGAGCAAATTTTTGTCCGAGTAGGGCGTCCCTCCTCACCCTTTCCTGACTTAACGGTTGATTATATAAGCATGAAAAAAGAATTAGGTTAGTAGCACATATAATGAACTTAAAAGAAAAACTATCACGGCTACGTAGGCTTTACAATTCAAGTAACGGCAATGAAGTAAAAGGCAGTGGGCACAGGCCGTACATAGGCTATATAAAAAAAACAGATTTTTTTAACAGTTTCTAGGCAAAGTATCCAGATCACTAGATTATCACATCGTAATAAATAATTGAAACTAGCTAGTGTCACTGCGACCGCATACTACTCAGGAGAATAAACTTACAGCAACGATAATCATCTTCTCTGCGTTACTTTTCTACTGCATTAGGACTGCAGCCAGGAATAATTAATTAACTTTTTGTTGTATTCGGGTGTTAGTTTATTATTCGAATTTTATGATTCGTTCGAACGCCTCGCTGGTCTAACGGTATCACGTCTAACTGCCATGTTGGAGGTCGTGGGCTCGATTCCAACTGGGGCCCGCCGTACATTTGTACCAATGGCCTCAGTCTGGGTGTATTTCCATGTTGTGATGTCCTTCTCTGGTTACCATATCACGGGGTATCCTTAGTTTGGGACCAGGACAAGTGAGTTTGTTGTGTGAAAGTTATTTATTTTTATTTATATATTATTATTACAAGTGATACATTCTGAACCGTGAATGAAAGTGAAACATTACGCTCGGGTCGGTGCCGTTGAATCGGGTATTCTCGGCTCCAGTCAGTCAGTGAAACTGAAGCATGGATTTGCACTAGGTAGGGCTTAACACGTCTATGCATTGAAGTTTTCACTTCGATCGTATGGTCATCAGCACACGCTCTACCTAAATTTAGTTTTTAGAGTTCTGTACCCAAAGGGTAAGGATCCTATTACTAAGTCTCCGCCATCCGTCCGTCCGTCCCTCTGTCTGTCTATCACCAGGCTGTATCCTATAAACCGTGATAGTTAGACAGTTGACATTTTCACAGATGTTATTTTTCTGTAGCCGCTATAACAAGAAACACAAAAAACAGAATAAAATTAATATTTAAGGGGCTCCCATACAACAAATGTGATTTTTTAGCCGTTTTTTGCTCGATATTAATAACGGCAACAGGTAGACGCTTGAAATATTTAAATGTTGTACGGAACCCTTCGTGCGCGAGTCCGACCCACAATTGGTCGGTTTTTGACGATGTTATTATTATAATTCGCTGCCCGGCAAGAAAAGCGTCACAATACATAATAATTACGTTTTGACATATTTGTACCATTGGATAGAGAATATTTCATTTGACCGGCTGTAAAATCGTCATTATTATGGTGTGCTTAGTTACCGAGAGATGGCGCTAAGTTCTCTTTTTCACTGAGCCGTATTGGTCAGTTGACTGGCATGAACAGTGTCACAATTGTGTTGATCCAGAGTGGTTGTGTATTGTGCTGCCACAAAAAAGTAAGAATGTGTGATGCGACTGTCTATAGGTAAGTTTTAGAAGTTTATTATACAATTGTTTCCATAAAAAGTGCATCAAACTGTGTTATGACGGTTTTGTCGAGGAAAAAATCATGTAGAATACTAAATATTTTAAAGAAAATAGTCATATCCTGTGTAGTTGCTGTTTTATACGTCATGGTATGATGGGAATATTTTAGTTGAAAATAATGTAATAAAGACATAACACGTTTAATGACAGTGTTATTGTACAATATTATAGGAATCTTCAGCGTTATGTTGTATTATTACTATCTTTCTGTACGGTCTGTACAGACCGATAACACAATATGCCACATGCATCTAAAAACTTAGTTTTATTCATGCAGAAAGATAGTAATAATACAACATAACGCTGAAGATTCCTATAATATTGTACAATAACACTGTCATTAAACGTGTTATGTCTTTATTACATTATTTTCAAGCGATTTGAAGCGAATAGTTCATTTCTCAATTTTATTTTTCTTTCCTGGCAGTACCTATACCTAATTATTTTGATTTATTCTTTAAGGAAAAGGTGAAGACTAATCGCGGAGCGTTGATGATCAAACTAGCGTGAGAAGAAGACCAACAAGACATTTCTGACCAGAGTACCATTCCAACTATATCTGTTGGAAACGATATTCCAAAGCAAGTTTAGTATTTTACATGAACTGTATTACTAATTTTATAGTTTTTTTTTTATGATTTCTAACACTAATAGGTAAATATGTACAGATCCTTGAATAAATAAACTCATAAAATAAATGAACATTGTTATGTAAAACTAATTTTTTAACATTCTTCCAAATCCCATACAACCGAGATGTTTTTTTCCGTTTGGCCGGTTTTTTAGGATATCGACTGTTTTGTTTTAGATGGGGGTGAAACATCAGACAAAGAAAATGTTTTTTTTAAGACAACGTCAAAGACCCAAATTTTGAAGCCAAGTCTGTAAATAAAAGTTCCAGCTCAAATAGTGACGTCGTCCAACTGTAAGAAAGCGTGTCAGACGAGTATTACATGTCTCGGCCATGGAACAGAAGCAACAAACACAACCTTTCGCACTGACACTCCTCGGCAATTTAATTCCATGATAGAAAACCATGATCTGACTCCGTCTACATCTAAAAGAAAATAACCTCTCATACATCATTTTTACGAATCGTTTTCTAATTCTCTTAAGTAAACTTTTCTTACAAAAGCATTTATGATAAATAATACCTACTAATTTATTTTGAGTAACAACTAGTTGTTACTTGTTTTGATACTCATTTAATGTACCTAACTATTTACTAAGTCTTAACCTATTGTTAAATTAAAATATTTAAAAGTTTAATGAAAAAGTTCCTTTTAGTTGATTATTAATAGATACCTGTAATTTAATGTGACTGTGAGCGAAGCCATAACATTATATTGTTAAGAAATTTATTACACTAGTAACTTTGTATTAGAAAAAGAAAGTAGTAATATCGATTTAGGATTTAGGCGGACATTGTCCCATTCGCAAAATTACAGTTTATTTTTTCATACTATAAAAAAGAGTATTATTTCCTAAAATATTTCCAAATTCTCCAAGAAAAGTGTCATAACATATCCCAAATTAAATATAGCTTGAAAGTTACTTAAAAAAATTACATAATATTTCTAAAAAACATAAACTATGTGAAATGTATAAAGATATACTATTTGCAAATAAATTTTCAGCAATGTAACTCCCATATTTTTTATAATATCAGTGTATAAAATGATAAAAAATCATAAAAGTTGCATTATCTCGAATTCAACATTTTTGTGTTATGACACTTTTTTTGCCAAGCAGCGAATATATGTATTTCAGAATAAACTCTAATAAAGTGTTAGCGGCAGGACGACCAGCCACAAGATGGACAGATGACCTAATCCAAGTAGCAGAAAGACGCTGGATGCAAGCCGCTTCCAACCGGTCTTTTTGGAAATCCATGGAGGAGGCCTATGTCCAGTAGTGGACTTTTTGTGGCTGAATGATGATGATGATAGGAGGACCTATAACAGTAACTAAACCTAGGTAATTAACCTAGGATGAACGTGTGGCGCCGGACTAAAAATAGCGTCACTCCATTTCCTTCCGTGGATGTCGTAGAAGGCGACTAAGGAAATACATTACCAGAAGACGGGCAGCAGTGACTTCCTGAGATTCCAACCGCTTTCCAAGCGTGGCGATTATGGTTAAACCCTTCATGGTTAGGAAAACCGTGAGGGAGGCCTATGTCCTGCAGTGGACGTCAAATGGCTGACGATGATGAAACCTAGGTAATTAAGGCTGGCTTGCGCGAACGCTGTCTTACCAGAATATCTGCCTGTTTATCAATAGGTGAGCGCTATTCAATGGATAAGTTCAAAAACATCTTGCACCATGACATTTACAGAGCTATCCATACACAAATTGCATCACTGCCAACCCTGTCACTCAGATATTTAGGTATCTGTTTATCCCTGGATAAATATTTACCGATTTGCTTACTTATTCAGTGATTTGGCGCAGGTCGCCCTGAGAGGCATAATGTACTTCATTCAGATAGATACATAAATAAAAAAAATATTTATCTAGCCTCTATCCGCCCCACTGCAGAGCACCGGCATTCTCTCAGAGAGAAAGTATGGGCTTAATTAACACGCGTGCCCATCGCGGATTGGCAATTTCAAGCGCTGAGGTGTACGCGCACCTCAGACATAGGATTCCTCACGATGTTTTCCGTTAGCGAGTGGTATTGCTACCATAATTTACGATTGTTCATAACTTAGAAAAACAAAGTCATTGGTAAATGCCGGGGTTCGAATACACGACCTCCCGAATGAGAAGCCGGCGTTTTACCGCTCCGCTACCACCGCTGGTAATAAATAGCATTGTGCAAAAAGGGGAAATTACACAGATAGGTACTTTGCAAAATATTTGATTTTTGAATGGTTGCCTAAAACCATTTCGTTGGCGACTAACGGTCTAATTTATAAAAACATAATTCCTCTAAAACACCTTTCAGACTTAGTTTAAGTAATCTTCGGTTACGTTTCTCCCTTTACCACAATCTATTTAAACTGACTCTGAGGAGTGTTTTAAGGTATCGTGTTTTTATAAATCTAATAAATGAAAATCTCGCGTCACGGTGTTTTTTATCGGACTACGGCTTCACCGATAGGTTTTGTGTATCTTTAGTAGGTCTGAGAATAGGTCGTAGGGTAAATTATATGGCAACCGAACGTTTGCCGGGTCTTATGTGTCTTACTAGCTAACTCGGCGAACGTAACACGACAAAAAGACAGGCCGGAAAAACAAGTCATCTTTTTCATTCATGGTTCGGTCTGAAAACCAGCGCCGAAGCCCTGCTTTGGCATCATGCTGAGACTGGCCCATTTTTGGCAACTTTGTGTGTCTAAGTTTCATGTAGGTACTTAGGTACAGGTATTTCGCCAAATGTGTCCTATGGTTTGCTAACTTAATTATGCACCTATTGTTTGTAATTCTTTGTAAGTAAGGATATTGGCTTATGTGCCTACTGTATGTAATTCTTTGTAATGTTGTCAAATAAAGTTTATTCTTATTCTTATTCTCTATCTGGTTTCCGACCTCCTCCCATTTGTCCTGCTACACCCCTCCCATTTGTGTAACAAAGCAGGCTCGTTACTCGAGCGTGTCAATCAGCTTCGCCGCCGCTGCCACTCAAGCGCGCTTAATATAAACGTTACAAATAGTAATCAAATGCGAGATCATGTTACAGCGCCAATCGATTTTTTATGTTTAGATTTCGTTTTTGACCTCTGCGGTGTTTTGTGGGCATTGCGGCTTGGAAGCGTTCAGAAGAGACATTGCTTAGAAAAGTGTAGTCTCCCGAAGTGGCTACATACAGCTGGCTAAACTGTAGACAGCTGTAACCTCTTTATAGGAAAATCCTTCATCATCATCATCAGCCTATGCTTGTCCACTGCTGGACATAGGCCTCTCCTATAGCACGCCACTGAGCACGGTCCTCGGCTACTCTCATCCAGCTCTTGCCAGCCGCACTGCGAAGATCATCGCTCCACCGAGTCTTTGAAAAATCTGTTTTGGGCGTCCGCGATACAGGTTTTACCTAGTGCGGGGCCCGCTGTGTACCGCTCATGTAAAAATTTTGCTATGGTAATAAATATCTTTGATTTTTTTTTTTGAGGACGTCCCACACTACGTTTACCGATCCGCGGTCTCCACTCGAGAACTCGTTTACCCCATCGGTTATCAGTTCTTCGGATAATATGGCCGCCCCACTGCCACTTCAGCATGCTAATTTGGTGGGCTATGTCGGTGACTTTGGTTCTCTGTCGGATCACCTCGTTTCGAACTCCATCTTTCAGAGAAACCCCGAGCATAGCCCTTTCCATAGCACGCTGAGCGACTTTAAATTTGTGGACCAGCCCCACCGTAAGTGTCCACGTTTCGACACCATATGTCATGACGGGTAGGACGCACTGGTCGAAGACTTTCGTCTTGAGACTCTTGAATCCTTCACGTCGGAATAAAGCCTTATTTAAAAATATAAATTTGTATGAATTTAATAGGTATTCTTTGTTCGTTTGATATATACTTAAAGGCTGCGAAGGGTCTTCATCAGACATTTTTCGATCAAACACAGGCTTTTATTATCAGAAATAACAAAAATAAAGCAGATGAACTGCGATCCGCCGGTTGATAGCGCAAACGGTCCTCACAGATTAACGCGGATATGAATTTCGCTATTCTGTTCCTGCCACAGATGTCTTAATCCGCGCACTGTGTTCCATCTACACGCACGAGCGTTCCGCAAGAGCTTCAACTCTTTCATCTGCTAAGAGACACCCGCCACAATGCGCCGTCATACTTATTTATTACTTACTAACTGTGAAGGGAAACATCGTGAGGAAACCCGTAGCGTGGTTGGCTCCACACGTATTGACTTGTCGTTCCTGTATGCTAGGCCGACTAAGCTGTCAGGATAGTATAGGTGCTGGGCAAGCCTACTCCATCTAACAAAAAATGTTCCCAGGCACTGCGGCGGCGTCCGAGTGGTCCCTTCACCCATCTAGTGTGAGTGATGGTGTCACTGGACGCTGTATAAATCATCTCATTATACGCAGATGCAAAGGTCAAAGTTTTTATCAAAACTTAGCAAAATGTAACTCATTTTGAACTTAAATCAATTTATGGGGTAATCAATTTAGAATTTTCAGCTGATCGATTTGGAATTTTCAGCTGATCGATTTGGAATTCTCAGCTGATCGATTAGGAATTCTCAGCTGATCACTTTGGAATTTTCCGCTGATCAATTTGGAATTTTCAGCTGAACGATTCGGAATTTTCAGTTGCTCAATTCGGAATTTTCCGCTGATCAATTTGAAATTTTCAGCTGATCGATTTGGAATTCTCAGCTGATCACTTTGGAATTTTCCGCTGATCAATTTGGAATTTTCAGCTGATCGATTTGGGATTCTCAGCTGATCACTTTGGAATTTTCCGCTGATCAATTTGGAATTTTCAGCTGATCGATTTGGAATTTTCAGTTGCTCAATTCGGAATTTTCCGCTTATCAATTTGGAATTTTCAGCTGAACGATTTGGAGTTTTCAGCTGCTCAATTCGGAATTTTCAGCTGCTTTTCAGCTGAAACTTGCTTAACTTAGATATGTAAGCCTTCTTATGTATTTTGTTCTAATCTAATCTTATTGTTAGACATATATATAGAGAACACTTTATTACACACTAAAAACAGATAATTAATAACAACTACATCTACGCATCTACGTAATGAGATGATTTATTTATACATCGTCCAGTGGCACCTTCACTCACACTAAATAGGAGATGGGACCACTCTGACGCTGCAGGGCCCGAGACATTGGTTTTTAGATGGAGTAGGCTTAATTTATTAATAATAAAGTACGTACATATATCATAATCATCATCATCAGCCATTTGACGCCCACTGCAGGACATAGGCCACCCTCATGGCTTTTCAAGCTTCCTGGTATTGTGCCGCCCGCATCCAGCGACTCCCCGCCACCGTAACCAGGTCGTCAGACCATCTGGTCTGGGACCATATATAAAAAGTTAATTAATAAATAAATTTCACATCAATGGTGAACCTCGCTTTTTTGTAAGTAGTATCTATATACTAGGAAGAAATGCGTGGTCTTTTATGCCCACTCTACTCGGTTACCTACGTTAGGGGTGATTTTGCAACGATAAATATACATGTTACGTCCCTCGTCGTCAGCACATTATGCCCAGTGTACATTAAAATGCTTATATTTTACAAAATAAAAGCCACTTCTGCTCATTTTAAGGCTCGCTATCGGCTGTCAATGCGGCCAGTCGCGATGATGTATGGAATATTTGGCATTTTCACGCCAGAGGCCGATATCATTGATCATTATTAGAACTTAGATGCGCGCGCGCCGCCGATAACGCGATTACAAGGCGCGCGCTCGCGTTAAGGCATCTGAAATTGATCCCGAAAATATTTTAGCCAGTTTAATAAATGAGTTTGAACTCTGTTAATTAAGCACTAAATTTGAAATGACTAAGTTTGGAGATTTCTCGTCCATTTTTCTCCAAATGATCTAGTTTTGAAATGGACACCTAGTTTTACTTGTAGCCTTTGTTAAGTCGCAGTTTCTGTGATATTTTGAAAACAATCACTTTCATTTTGTATACTGATTATTGATATTCATTATTGATTATTTGTTTACTTGTAGGGACCTCCGCTTCGGCAACCAAGTAGCTAATCTTCTCATAACGATCTATTTAGGGAGATCTATTAGCTGTCGCATCACACCGACACCAACGCGAGTAGCCCTGTCGAACTAAATAAATGTATAATAATGATGTGATTTTGTGCCTTTCTGGCTTCAATGTCAGTCGGTTTTTGATGTTCTCTTTATGTCTCACCGTGGGATACGAGCGCACAGGTCAATTATATGGGATTTAAGAGTTCTTGTACACGTTCGCTGAGTGTATGTAAGCGGATTGGTAACGTTGGTGAATACGATTTGATTTCACGCGGGTTCGTTTGTTGTCTAGGTGGTTATGAATAGAATAGAAATAGAAAAAGTTTATAAAGCTCTAAGCGATAAGACCGCCAATTGTATACCACTACTTCCATATAAGAAACTATTTGTAATGTCTTTCACCTGGTTGTGCAATAAAGTGTTCTCTATCTATCTATCTGTTTCGAAGGCAGAACACACATAAAACAACTAAAAAAGTACGATTATGGGGCTTAGAAGAAAACATTTTTTTTTTTAATTAAAATCAATCATGATTACTTACTTCTGACTTAATATTTTGTTTAATTGTCATAATATGTAATTCCTAGAATATTCTATAAATCTATCTAACTAAAAAAATATTAAATGAAATAAAGTTTCAGTTTAAAGTGGGTGTAACGATGTGTGTCATGGCTTTAAAACAAGGAGTCAGGTAAGAGCCGTACCGCTGGTCTTCCGCTAGACCCTAACCCCCGGTTTCTCGTACACTAACAAGCTGTTAGTCTACTGTTAACAGCTGTCAGTGGTTACAGTGTCAATTGACAGCTGTTAACAGTAGATTAACAGCGTGTTAGTGTACGAGAAACTGGGGGTAAGTGAGATCAAGAGCATCACGAATAGTTTTTAAATTATATAACAATCTCACGTAACATTACCGAACGATAAAATGCAGCAAATAACATTTATTTTATTTATTACCATATAGATAGATAGATAGATAGAGAACACTATATAGTATATTAGCTTCGACAAATATAAAATAAAACAAAATTTAAATGGAAAACGCAATAAAAAAACAGTTTAATAATAACATATTCTCTACTTGCGTCGCCTACATAACATAAGCAACTGCTGTACGTCCCGGTACAATGCACAGAACTTCTCTGCCAAATTACACAGAGCCAAATTAAAATAATAAAAGATAAAACAATCCATCCAATAATCAAACATCGGATCTAAATCCAACAAAGATTTAAGATAGTGTATTCGGTTTAAGTTAATCAAGTTATTTTAAATCAAATAGTATGCTGATCGTGGAAGTCATGATTAGAGGCAAACTCATTTAGGGTATAGTCGTAAGTGTATGTGTGTACAATTACGATTCCAATAAATTTGTCTGTGGTCGTCAAACGAAATCATAAAAATTACTTTCGGGTTTCCTGTTAAAAAATTCAGTAAAATTTCAGTAAAACAATTCCCGAATTTTACAACTTTTAGGGAAACTTTTCCATTTTTTCTCTTAAAACCTCATTCAGACTGTTAAGAACATAAGAAACAATCATTTCAGCCATTTTCAAGTGATTATTTACAAAATATGCTGCTGGTGTGTATTAAGCCCGCCTAGTGTACAATATTTACTTCGTTGGTGCAATAAAGAATTTTATCTACTCTGATACTATAATACAAAGATTATAAAACTGAAAACAAAACTCTTATGAAAAACATTACGCATAGGCCAAAAATAAACGTTTCATTACGACACAGGTCTTGTATGGACACCTATATCATAATATAACTTTTTAATCATAACGATACACCTATACAACCTCCAGCTGGACCAAGAAGGTTGAACCTCTAATTAAAAAAAAAAAGGTTTCAATGAACGAGTCCGCGGCGACGCAACACGCATGCGCAGTCGATGTTTGCGCCTTGGCGCCATAATTTTACATTTAAAAAAACTTTTCAATATTTAAACAAAGTTTGGTTCTGTTTGTAAAATAAATTAGTTAACAGTACATATTGAAAATAACAGACATGAGGTCAACATTAACATACCCTCTCCGAGTACCTCCAATAACGCTTCCTGTCCGGTTCAAATTCAATTTCATAATTGTAATATTCAGAACATCAATAATTATTACAAGTAAAAATAAATTTGTTGATATTCAGCGTTTTATTTGCAATATTATTTTATGTATTATAGTATGAGAGTAGATAAAGTTGTGTATGACACTATACATAACTTGGTCTTATAACACTCGTGTTATAAGAACCCTTATTATGCAACAGTATCATAAACTACTATTAATAATAATATAATAAACGTTCCAGTGAATAAACATAAATATTTACATACAGGCACATACATTGTTTCTGGCCCCACACTAGGATACCCTGTGTCGTGGGATCCAGAAACAGCGACATCACAAACATGTAAACATCCAAGACATGGGGGTTTTTTTTTTGTCCCCAGCCGGGATTCGAACCCGGCTTTAAATCCTATTAAAGAATTAAAATTTCTTAACAGCGTCGGTGGCGCTGATCCGTGCGGCGCCGGATTAAGAATAGCGTCACTGCATTTCCTTCCGTAGATTTCGTAAAAGGCGACTAAGGAAATATATTACCAGGAGACGGGCAGCAGCGTCTCCCTGAGATTCCAACCGCATACTGCGATCGCCAACCCGCCTGCCAAGCGTGGTGATTATGGCAAAATCCTTCATGCTTAAAAAACATGACGGAGGCCTGTGTCCTGCAGTGGGCGTCAAATGGCCGATGATGATAATGATGATGATGGACAGCGCCGGAAATAAACGTATTTGTCCCGACAACTCGATAGGGATCTAAAGTGCCTAGATTGCCTATCAAATATGTTAAGCTTGACGATTTTTTGCAGGTACTTTAAGTAAATTAAAAACAAGTAGTTAATCATAAACTACACAGAATACGCTTCCTCTTTTAATTTATCACCGCTTGTTAATAAGGCAGTTGAATCAAACGGCTGTCTCCGGTACAGCACCCGCTGCTCAGTCCCTCCACTCCCGAAGTCAATATTGCGATATTGAACTAATATTCACAGACCCTAAATCCGTAATTGAAATTCATGATTTTTTAATTTCACACTAACACTGCGACGAACGTGTGGCGCCGGATTAAGAATAGCGTCACTGCATTTCCTTTCGTGGATGTCGTAGAAGGCGACTAAAGAAATCACTTACCAGGAGACGGGCAGCAGCGTCTTCCTGAGATTCCGACCGCATACTGCGATCGCCAACCCGCCTGCCAAGCGTGGCGATTATGGCAAAACCCCTCATGGTTATAAAAACCACGAAAGAGGCCTATGTCCTCCAGTGGGCGTCAAATGGCCGACGAACGTTAGTAAACATACTGAGCGTACTTTGACCAAATAGGGGGCGTACTAGCAAAGGGCAACATAAGCAGTACTCGAGACCGGCTTTTGTACGTGCATGCAGCGTCTAATGAATTAAAGTGGTTTGTCAGAACCCTGGTCTCTGCCCGCCCCTCCGGGATACAGGAGTGTGTTTATGTATGCGCGTTAGTGACACCGTTATGTCGTTAACTTTTTTTATGTGTCACTTTAATTTACTATCAACAATATTTTTATATTCAGACCATGTATGAGATAAGATAAGATAAGAATATTCTTTATTGCACATAAGAAACAAGAGATATAAAATATGAAAGTTACAATGAAAGTTAACAGCCACCTGATAGCAGTACGAGAAACTGTCTACCAACCGATCGTTTACCCAAATACACCGATATTATATTCTCTGCGCAAAATTAACAGAGCAATATTGACATCAATAGTAGCGGGTAACAGTCAGTTGCAAAGCTCCACATACGCGTAGCGTGTGTCGCAGACACCTTGAAGCAGACATAAACAACGTCTCCAGTACCGATAGATAAGATAAATTATAATAAGCAAAACTTTAAAATTGGGAATTTTAAACTCTTGCTTATTGGATACTGATACTGAAGAAAAGATTCTAAGATTTTGCGTTGTTTCAATGTCCAAGACTCCAACAGTATTATTTCGTGTTAAGAGTTTAATAAACGATACCTAATTAATATTTATTTTTTTAAGTTATATTATATTATTTTGTTGGATTCCTTATAAATAAAGAGATTTAAAAAAACCTTTGTAACAACGAACGAAAAGAAGACGATTTTCCAAAAGAAGTTATCTAATTATCTTGTAGCATTAGGCATTAATTTATCTTTGCGGACGACATTTTGCATTAGACTTGGTTTCGCTTGATGATGCATCATGAGTCTCGAATGAGTCTTGATTGCATTAACCTTTCCTTCTTGACATGTACACTTCGTAAAGTTCAAACAAAAGTGCGCGAGACAGTCTATGAGGTAGACACAACGTAAATAATAATTATTATACTATGACAACAAATCTAACTCGTAAACGGGGCAAAAGCCGGCCAAATGTGAGTCGGACTCGCGCACGAAGGGTCTGCCGTACCATTATTTATACAACATTTGAATATTTGAAGCGTCTATCTGTTGCCGTTAAGCCAAGTCAGAGGCCTTAGGGCGGCTTGACAACTTCTGACAGTAGACGAGCCACTAGTCTACAAGCCTCCACTAATCCGGACTTGGCCCCCGTGGTGGAGTATGGCCTATACCTTCCTCAGGGAAGAGACCCGTGCCCCTCGGTGGGGACATAATCGGTTGATGATGATGATGATGATGATCTGTTGCCGTTATTAATATGGAGCAAAAAACGGCAAAAAATCACGTTTGTTGTATAGAAGCCCCCTTAAATATTAATTTTATTCGGTTTTTAGTATTCGTTGTTACAGCGACAACGGAAATACATCCTCTGTAAAAATTTCGGTTCATGAGATACAGCCTGGTGATAGACGGACGGACGGACGGACGGAGAGACAGCGGAGTCTTAGTAATAAGGTTCCTTACCCATTGGATACGGAACCCTAAAAATGGCCTGTGATCGGCAATTGGTCACAGGCATTAGGCTGGTTTTGACTTAATTTGGTCGCATTATGAGAGGACGTCCGATTGGACATCAAAGGAATCCGCCGCGGCGACTATCAAAGGAGACTTTTATTATAAAGCGAGTGGTGTACCGGGCGGAAAATGAGGCATTTAAACCGCTCTAAAAGTGAAATTTAACTCCACTTGCAATGACCTAATAGTACGTCCCAGTAATGGACATTCACAACACTTGCACAAAAATATCGAATAAATAATAATAATAACTTCCACACAACACAATCACTTGACCTGGTCCTAAACTAGGATACCTTGTGCTATGGTGCTTTACTGTGTTATTTAGTAAACTTTGTGTTCAAACAACATAAAACTTAGTGACTAAAGTAAAGCAATAAAAGAGCATCTTCTAAATATAACAACAATTTGGCGTAAAATACCCTCTTAATCCCTCAAAACATAGCATACAGATATATTTTAATCTACGAGTTACCTAACCTGACATTTTAGTTGCCAAGTCATCTGTCACGTGACTGAGTAATGTATGATTGCAAAAGGTTGATATGCTGTAGTGTCGTTAATACCGTTCACTTGGTCCCAGAGTCTAATAAACGCATAATTGTTCAATAGAGTCGTTTTAACACGTAAATGGCTGTTATTTGACGGTATTTCGTTGTCGACTAAACAAAAGCTTTACATTTGCATTCCAATGGTACCCGCGCAAATTCAATAGGCATCTCTTGCGAAGGAGATCAAATCGCGTGAGGCGCCGAGTTAAGTTGCACGGTTTAGACCAATGGAATGCGATTGGTTGAGATAGGCTACCAGTGGTGTAAATGAAAAAAATCACAGATTTCGTGCCTCACATGAATATCGAGCACATATTTGGAAATTAATCGAGTCATAAATGTCCTGTGAAAAATGTCGTTCTGACTTTTTGACTTTTATCAAAAAGGTTAGGCTACAGGGCAAACCCTTAATCCAATCGTCTTTGTTATAGGTTCAAATTGTAGCTGACTAAATTTTCCAGAGTATTTTTTCTCAACTTCTTGATATCATTCTTCGTTTTCAAAATATCGAGCACCAAAATCAAAACTTTTAAAAAAATGAATTTTTTTTCACTATTTTGGCCATAACATTTTTTGTTTTTGATTTTCTCGAATATTTTTTTTTCACCTTACAGCTCTCTGAAAACGCGTCTTTTGAGCCTTTTTTTAAATTTATCATATCTTCACAACTCTCCGAGACATAAGGGGATCGCACTTTTCGTGAAATCGGAGCCTACACTGGAGTGAACGAAAAGATATTTCAAATGTCAAAACTATTACTGTACTAGATAGATAGAATATTCTTTATTGTACACAAAGATTACATTAACAGAAATTCAATAAAACGCAGTACAATTGGCGGCCTTATTACTACAAGCAATTTCATCCAGGCAACCTCGTACTAATATCCCTCACCTATGCATTGAAAAGACTCGCCCCTGTACGTAGAACCAGGCATACTTTCTAGGTGTGTCCTCAACACCCGATTGATATTGTGCCGATGATTTTATTGATTCTGTATCATCGGGCCGAGTGTCGATGGGTGTCGTAAGCGCGATTCGGCGCGCCCGCGGCCGCGTTTGTTCCCCGCTCGTAATTAGTTCGTTTTTAAATTGAACGGTCCATTCCGCTTTGTTGTGCACGTTTTTGGGTTAGAGCGCTTTGTGTCTTGTTCTTGTTTCTATTGGGCGGGGGTTTTATTACTTGCTACGGTCAGTGGGCGATAAAGGCGAAACGCAACTAGTCATTTCTACAATGAATCGTACAGAGTTGCTGTTTGAGTTTTTATTCACCAAGTAATTTGCAACAGTCGTGCAGAAATATTATGTTTGTTTTTTTGTTTTGTTTTGTTTATTAGGCATGTAAAACAGGTAACAATCTTAAAATAACAATATTGGAGCATACTAGTTTTAAGCTAGATTGATACCCAAAGTATACACGCACATTAAAATACATAGAAAAACAAGTTACGGTGGTCCTCATATTTAAGAGTAATGAGACAAGCATTATATAAAAACTAAAGAGGACATTACCACCTACTTGAAACTACAAAATAGCCTTTTAAATAGGTACTTATTACATTTTGGAACTAAAACTGTATCATTAGCCCAATTCCAGACTCACCCACTTGAAACATCAATTAAGTGAATCCGGAACAAATCCAATAACTTATTATATTTATAATACTAAGTATTTAGTTTTAGAGATGAATAATTTTCCAAATTTATTGATAAAGAATATTCTTATCCAATTAGACACAATAGTTAAGCAATAACTATTTGCCCGCTGCGGCCGAATGCCATTCAAAGGGTTGCCAGCACAACAAGCTCATACAAGTGGCAGCTATACGTATTTAGCTTTGAGCCTATGAAAAGCTCGTGATAATGTACTCGTAGGTTCTCGTAGACCATTTTATAAAATATTTCGTTGGCGAATAGAGAGGCTGGTCAACAGTTAACAATCTCTTTTTTATAAGATCAGCTTAATTTAAAGTAGTTAATATTAAATTAGGTAACTCATTTTTTCAACAACAACAACATCAACATCAGCCATTTGACGTCCACTGAAAGACATAGGCCTCCTTCGTGGTTTTCATAACCGAGAGGGGTTTTGCCATAATCGCCAAGCTTGGCAGGCGGGTTGGCGATCGCAGTAGGTATGCTGTTGGAATTGCAGGAAGACGCTGCTGCCCGTCTCCTGGTGATTGATTTCCTCAGTCGCCTTTGACGACATCCACGGAAGGAAATGCAGGGACGCTATTCTTAATCCGGTGCCACACGGAATTCGAAACTCTTTTTTGCGCACCAGAAATATATGTTACAAGATATCTCTTAACGCAGTATAAAAGTTAGTGTTTTAAGAATAAAAATTGATGCTGATGCAATGAAATCTTACAGCCAGAGATACATTTTATGTGACACTCGCCTTTCTCTAATGTACGATAATTTCAACTTGAGCTACCGATCGTTGACTCTACCAATACCTCAGCTCCACAAAGGAGACAAATGCGATAATTCGCGCCCATTCTCCCCTGCACTAAACCATTTCCTATTCGGCATTTAGAGCGCGACCGTGGGAATGCGGCGCGGAGGCGTCGGCGCGCGCGCATATCGGGCGCGATCGCGCGATCGACGCGCCGATAGCGCGATCGCGCGCGATAGGGGTATCGCGCGCAATCGCTGCACGAGGCGCGCGCGTGTCGACACCAAGCGCCGGGTTCGATCGTGCCGTCTAGGCATCAAGTCTACCAAATGCGTAGTTGTCAGAGTGATAATAGCATAGCAATGGCTGTTTTTGACACTTCTCTTGGGAAGCCCGGTCTTCTACGCGGGTTTTTTACCATACACTTGTCAAAACAGTCCGACAAATGATACTTAAAATACGTTTTCGTATCCACTCTATTAAAACACCGATTTCTGACACAGTTTTGTATGCTTATGCTTAACGACGACGGATGGCCATTTAGCAGCATTTCAATAGAGCTATCATAGAGTTATATATAGGAAGACACCATTGGATTTCTGTGAATTTAGTAGACTTGAGATCCAGCATTTGTTTTTGAGACGGTCGAGTTTAGACCAGTAATGTTCGTATAAGTAGCCTGTGATAAAGCAATGGATGGGTTGACCTGCAAGAGGTCCTGGTTCGATTCCCGACATTCAAATATAACGTATGTTACAATTAACTTTCAATATTTGAATGACTCGCGATGCTAATACATAGTTATTTATTAAACGGGTCTAATTGCGATTTTTTGTACCGTAAAATATAATTAACTTATCAAGCAAGAGGTCCTGGTTCGATTCCCGACATTCAAATATAACGTATGTTACTGTTATCTTTCAATATTTTAATGACCCGCGATGCTAATTATTGTTTTTTTAATAAACGGGTCTAATTGCGATTACTTATTCGTTACAATGTAATTACTTTAATTCCTGAAGTTTCGTCAACAACGTGGCAGTTGCAGTGGTCACGGTTAGACTAATAATGATTAATTTATGACTTCCAATATAATTATGATGAGATATACTGTAATTTTTTTTTTTCTCGAAAACCAAATCTTTCGCCAAACTGCGTGGCAGTTTGTTGGCGAATTATAGCACACTTAATTGTCTTATTCTGAGGCTGACATGTGCCACTCTCCCAGACCTGGACATGGACATACAAATAGTTGAGTTTTGTTCAATTCAAAAGACATCAGAGGCAGCGCAATTCGGATTAAATCTTAACTTCTATATTTGACTACCCTTCTGCGCCTGCTTGGGATCGGAACAGTGCCACAGACAGGGGGGCACACAAACACTAAATATGATATGCAAAAAAAATATTAAATCAGTATATTGATTGATTGATTGATTGAGGTCAGGTCTACCGTACGGAAAAAATACCCAAAAGACTTTTTTTGTTTTTATTACACAACATAAGTGCGGTGGTAGCCTAGTGGGTAGAACATAGGACTTGGAAGCGGGAGACCCAGGTTTGATTCCCAGTGCGGGCATGTACCAATGACTATGTTTTCTAAGTTATGTACATTTGTGAAGTTGTAGTAGCAATACCACTCGCTAACCGTGAAGGAAAACATCGTGAGGAAACCTGAGTGTCTGAGCTATTCACATACCTCAGTGCTTGAAATCGCCAATCCGCGGTGGACACGCGTGGTGATCAAGCCCATACTCTCTCCCTGAGAGAAGGCCTGTGCCCTACAGTGGGACGTATATAGGCTGCTTATGCTACATAACAGATCCCGCTCTTTCAGGTTATCCACCTGAAACGTCAGGTTAAATAAAAATAACATCAGAAAAAATTTGTCTATTTGGGGAGCCTCTTTACCAGGGACGGCAAGTGTGAAGGTGATATAGAAAGAAGATTAAAAGCAGGAAATTGTGTAAACGGTGCATTGCACTCCTTTGTGAGTGGCCAAATAAATAAATAATAAAATAAAATGTTTATTTCATCAACTTAAGGTACATTTGTCTTAACAGTATGTGGAGCTTCCATTTAAGCAAATAGATGCCTGTGTTAGGACACTCCGCTCTTCCATAGCCAGTATAAACTATTTTCTAGAAGTTACACTTAAAAATAACATTTTATTTTATAGGAAAAATTTAAATGAAACAAATTTTAGTACGTGTTTGTATGTGTTCGCGTGCGCGCGCGCGTGTGTATGTGTGTGTGTGTGTGTGTGTGTGTGTGTGTGTGTGTGTGTGTGTGTGCGTGTGCGTGTGTGTACATTCATCTTATCGTTTGCACGATTGATTCAATTTCGTCGTAACTTTTTGTCTTAAGCCAAATAGTCAGTGTCTTTTTGCAGTGACAGTATGTTAGGGGATAAATTTGGAGTTCTTTATTTATGAGATTATATAGACGACCTGATTGTATTTCATACTGCCTCTTAGCAAAATTTGATTTAGCTTGCGCTTTAATAGCCACTTTATAGTTCCTTCTTTTGGTCTTTATATTTGAATCATAGGGAAGAGAGTTATGTTTCTTTAAGATTAAGTTTAGTAGGTATAGTTTTCTAATAGTAAGGAGATCACTTGATGTGTAAAGACTCTCTGTCGGAAATCTGTAGGGTTTAAAAAACTTTACTTTTCAAAAGAGCTAGGTAGATTGGCTGTCCATAATGGAGTGCTGGTCCCAACACTTATGTATGGTAGCGAGACTTGGGTATGGCAAAAGAAGCAAGAAAGTAGAATTAATGCAGTAGAAATGAGGTCCTTGAGAAGTATGTCTGGCGTTACTTTGAATGACAGGATACGCAATAGTGTGATTAGAGAACGTTGTGGACTGAAAGAGGATGTAGTGACTAGAATTGAGAAAGGAATGTTGCGTTGGTTTGGACATGTGGAGAGGATGAAGGAAGAAAGATTGGCAAAACAAATATATCGAGCGAATGTGGATGGAAAGGCCAGTAAGGGACGACCCAGACGGACATACTTCGACCAAATAGGGGATGTATTATCAAAGGACAAGATAAAAAGTACCCGAAACCGGCGTGCGTGCATGCAACGACTAATGAATGTTGAGGAAGCGAAAGTGATCTGTCAGGATCGTAGCAAGTGGCAGTCCCTGGTCTCTGCCTACCCCTCTGGGATACAGACGTGAGTTTATGTTATGTGTTATGTTATCAGAAAAAAGAGGAAAGTAGATCACATTAACGTAACTAGACATATTACGTAACTACAATAAAAAGTAATATCATATTAAAATACATTTCATTGTATAAAACAAACAAACAACTCCTAAAATTTCATCAAATATCAAAAACAAATTAAAAAGTATTGCCCGATAAGAAAAATAAAAAAAAATGTAGTCTTAAAAATTTGTTTGTTTTCATCAACTCATAAATTCGGCGCTGTAAAAAAATTACGCGGAATTCGATTAACATTTTAAATTCTTTAACCAAGCTTCAGATACATTCAAGAACATTAGACTAATTGAATTACCCTATATTAGTTTACGTACATCGTTAAAACACGATTCGCAAAATTCAAAATTCACACCAGTAGAAGTTAAGCAGCGTTGGAAAAGACACTTTCGGTGACCTTAGGCTTCACACAGCATGTTCTAACAAGTAGTTCATAACAAAATCGACTTGAGAGAAGTGTGAATTCTCAAACTCCAATCGGTAACCGTTGATTTGATCGGCGCAAATTGTATGCTATATTTCTAATAGAGTTGATTGTTTGCTAACTGTGAGAACGGGCAGTTTGCACGATATATTTTTAGGCTGGAAACAGCAATGTATCGATTTAGATTGTAATAGATGGTGTTATAGTTAGCTCACGATTTGACGATGCTCAATTAGAGATATTGTTATTGGAATTTAGAATGGTGCGTTTTAAGTTAGAACAAAATCAATCAATCAATCAGCCCGTATTCGTCTACTGCTGGACATAGGCCTCCACCGAGGCACGCCACTTCCCCCTATCCTCAGCCATCCTCATCCAGCCACTGTCAGCGATCTGCCTCAGAACGTCGGTCCAGCGAGCCGGCAGGCGTCCCACGCTGCGCTTGCCAGCTCGTGGTCTCCAAATGAACAAAGTCATATTTTGTTTTATTGTTTAGAGTTCCGTAATTCAAAAGGAAACCACGGAACCCTTTAGAGAATAACTTTGTAAAATAAGACAAATAAGATTTTTTATACAGGAAAAAAACACAGAAATTACGGTTACAATGAAGACTGTCCATCCGTTTGTCAAGATTTGTTTTTTCAGGAATGGATAAAATTATCACATAACATAACATAAACTCACGCCTGTATCCCAGAGGGGTAGGCAGAGACCAGGGACTGCCACTTGCTACGATCCTGACAGATCACTTTCGCTTCCTCAACATTCATTAGTCGTTGCATGCACGCACGCCGGTTTCGGGTACTTTTTATCTTGCCCTTTGCTAATACATCCCCTATTTGGTCGAAGTATGTCCGTCTGGGTCGTCCCTTAGCGGCCCTTCCACCCACATTCGCTCGATATATTTGTTTTGTCAATCTTTCTTCCTTCAGATGATTATATTTCAATCTTCTTAGGCTAGCTTGCGCTAATTCTGTCTGACAGCAGTATCTGTTTATCCATGGATAAGTTCTATTCAGTGAATAAGTCCAAAAACGCCTTCGACCGTGACTTTTACAGAACTCTCCATAGACAAATCGTATGACCGACACCCTTCTCAATCAGGGATATGCATTTATCTATTTACTTACTTATCCATTTATTTGGTACAAGTCACCCTCAGCTAACGCAATCGAAAGATATGATGATGTATGTCACATTTTTCAAGCAAACAAACAATATCAAAATCTATAGGGTACTTCTCGTTGACCTAGAGTCATAAATAATTATAATAACAAAAGTTAAAGCAACTCCTGCATGGAAAGGGCTATGCTCGGAATTTCTCTACGAGATCGAATCAGAAATGATGAGATCCGTAGGCGAACGAAAGTCGTCGACGTAGCCCAGCGGATTAGTAAGTTGAAGTGGCAGTGGGCGGGGCACATAGCACGCAGAACTGATGGCCGATGGGGCCGAAAAGTTCTCGAATGGAGACCACATAACGGCAAGCGCAGCGTAGGACGACCAGCCACAAGATGGACAGATGACCTCATCCAAGTGGCAGGAAGGCGCTGGATGCAGGCCGCTTCCAACCGGTCTTTTTGGAAATCCATGGAGGAGGCCTATGTCCAGCAGTGGACTTCTTGTGGCTGAATGATGATGAAGATAAAAGCAACTTCGCGCAAGTAAGAAAAAGGAAAGATTTTATAGTGGGTGAATATTACTTATCACTACAAAAGGGAGACCAAGATGCGTGAGCCTAAATCGCCAAATAAATTTCAAGTGTGAAAAAAAAAGTTATTCCTCACACAACGCAATCACTTGAACGAAAACGAAAACAATGCTAATTTACCAAATTGCGATAGAGAAGCACTGTGGGTAAACCGGTGGTCTCAGTATTTGATATGCGCAAGTTCGATCCTGGGCTCATCATCATCATCATCAACCCATTATGTTCCCACCGAGGGGCACGGGTCTCTTCCCTGAGGAAGGTATAGGCCATACTCCACCACGGGGGCCAAGTCCGGATTGGTTGGGCTCATTACCATCATAATCTTGAGTATCATTCTTATTTAATACTTTATTAAGATACACAAAATTTACATATTGTGTGTGCATTCTTTAGACCACAGCTTAATATTAACATTATATTTACTTATATATCGTGTAATAGTTGTGATTTGATTTGTTCACCAAATAAATAAAATAAAAATGGTGACAAAAATCAATATTCATAAATATTTATTCAGTGTATCTAGGTCACAACATCATCAAATTGTTTTTTGGTATAAAACCTAAGCAGATGCTTCGCTTTACATAATAATGTAATTACAATTCCATTATAAATACATTTCAATCAATTAAGAAATAAAATAATACGTACATCAATAATAATAAATTAATGTCAATTCTCTTGTTCGTCCAGATATTCACCGAGATAGTTATAGCTTTTCTCACAAAGATACTTCTTTAATTTACTTAAGAATAAATAATTACTTAAAAATATACATAAGCAGCCTAAATACGTCCCACTGTAGGGTACAGGCCTTCTCTCAGGGAGAGAGTATGGGCTTAATCACCACGCGTGCCCACCGCGGATTGGCGATTTCAAGCGCTGAGGTATGTGAATAGCTCAGACACTCGGGTTTCCTCACGATGTTTTCCTTCACAGTTAGCGAGTGGTATTGCTACTATAACTTCACAAATGTACATAACTTAGAAAACCAAGTCATAGGTACATGCTCGCACTGGGAATCGAACCTGGGTCTCTCGCTTCCGAGTCCACTGTTCTACCCACTAGGCTACTACTATTCTGCGGTATAAGACCCCTATATTAAGACTTAAGAATATATAGGTACTTCTTTAATTTACTTAAGAATATATAATTACTCAGCGACTCCCTTATATCCACAGTAATTTTATTACAGATACGCGGCCTATATTCTGTGCGCGGACCCATAACTTCTAGCGACCTATATATTATTTTTGCTGCACTAACCCCTGCTGAGGACAATTTTAAAAGTCTATTTAGAGGCTAAAATTATATAATCAAAAAGAATATATAATCATGTAGGTACAGCGATATCATTCCGATGTAAAAACCTAACTGCAAAGTGGGTTACTGGGGGCTGCAAGTGATGTGATTCACTTCGGCCAGATGTTGTTGCCTGAAGGTAATACAGCGAAGTTTGTAAAGGGGCTCGAAATTTCATCGATGCTTGCACTTGCCCATTAGCTCAGTTGGGAGAGCGCTGGCATGATGAGCCAGAGGTCGCGGGTTCAAGTCCCGGCGTGGGTGTAATTTTTAGCCTCTAAATAGGTTTCTACCGACTTGCCAGTCTTAGACAGCCGATGTGTGAAAACCATCAAATTTTTAATCTAATCATTATGTTTAGACTACAGGTAGTAACTAGTAACTAGGTATTACTGAGCAGCTGTTTCTTTTCCTATTTTGAAGTTCTCGCTATAGTAAATAAAAACCGGCCAAGTGCGAGTCGGACTCGCGCACGAAGGGTTCTGTGCCATTATTTAGACAACATTAGACAAACATCGTGACAAGATAGATTAAGCATATTGAGAAGAGCGCCACCTATAGAAACCAACAAGAAGAGTATAACATTGACATGCAACGACATGTCATCGGCGCCGTGAAGGCTACATAGATTGCCGCTAGATGGCGAGCGCTGTCTTTAGACAACGTTTGTTGTATGGGAGCCCCCCTTGAATATACATATATTTTTTGTTTTTTTTTATTTTTTGTTATAGCGGCAACAGAAATACATCATCTGTGAAAATTTAAACTATCTACCTATGACGGTTCATGAGATACAGCCTGGTGACGGATAGACAGACAGACAGACGCACAGTGAAGTCTTAGTCATAGGGTCCCGTTTGGCACCCTTCGGATACGGAACCCTAAAAATTTAAGATTTCATTCATACCGACAAATAGAATCCCCTCTTTTTCAGATACTTAAGGGAATTTAGTTGCACGCTATTTATCTCAGCAAATAATATCACCATACAGCGTTAGTACTAAAACATAATATTTTGAATTCAAATGTCAAACTTTGCAAATATTAATTCAGTATGCACAATATCACATCTCGTCCCATACCGGGAAACGAACCTATTATCGATCAGATCTGAGCCACTGCGTCACCGCTGCGCATGCGCACGCCGCGCACGTCCCAAGAGGACATCGGGACAATGATACTACGCGGCTAAGTCATTCGGAAGTCAGTGACATCTCGTTTTGGCGGGCGTCAAACTGTGATGGATAGACATTTTTGATTGGATGTTTTACAATGCCGGCTCATGTAGATGTGAAATACAGGGTGCTATAAAGTCGAACTTAATGCTAAAAGCCACAGGATGCACACTGCTCTGACGCTCTGACTTTGTTTTTTTCTGTAGATGTTTGTTTGAAATTCTCACGGTTCAGAACATTTTTATGCTAACCTTTCCGCATTGCAGGCATGAACTTATGTTGTATGTGTATTAATATTAGTGAACCGCCTTAAAACAGCAATGTACAGAAGAGAGTATGCTAAAGCACGCATTAAACATTTTAAATCGAGGAGACATTCCGACAAAAGAGTGATCGCTCTTATTTATGGACTGTCAATGATTGGCGGACGATTTTATTAGCCGACCTCGAAAAAAGAGGAGGTTATCAATTCGACGCGTATATTTTTTTTTTAGCTATGTTCCTCCATAACTCCGTCAAATCTTAACCGATTTCGACAATTATTTTTTTGTTCGAACAGGTATAAAGTCCCATTGGTCCCATTTTAATTTGGTGAAGATCTGATGGAGAATTTCAGAGATGCAGAACGGAACTCTTCAATGGACAGCAGTAAATAAGCCCTAATGGGGCCCATCTTTAGTAATATCCGTATGTTCAATAAAATTGCGTAAAAGTAGTCCCAAGTTAATTTGGTGATGTTCTGGTGAAGACTTTCGGAGATGGAAATTTAGAACATCAAATTTTAAGTCAAAGAATTAAGTAGGGTAAATTATGGTTATAAGGGACTTATTTATTTTTCTCCCGCTCCTCCACTAAAAATAGAATTTTTTTTTTTTAAATAAAAACTGAAAACCGATTTCGAAACACTGCAGCACTAAAAAGTTAGAAATAATTTAAATAATTAGAAGTATTTATACATGTAGGTATTGTAGAAATATAATTTGTAGTCGGTGCCCAGTTACAAGACCAGCACATACCTATATTTTGGGCACCGGCTCCAAATTATACTTCTACAATACCTACAAATGTATAAATACTTCTAATTATTTAAATTATTTCTAACTTTTTAGTGCTGTAGTGTTTCGAAGTCGGTTTTTATTTTTTACTTAATTTTTTTTTGTTAACAGTTTGGTTTTTCATTATGGCTGTGCCACTACCTAACTATGTTATGCAGAACTTAATTATTGATCAGACGATACAGTACTTATGGAACAACTACGAACCGGCATTGGACCGATTTTGGAACAACTACAAACTGCGTTAAGACAAAGCGTTATCTCACATATATTTAAGTCAACGGTTTCCCACTGATTTTATAAATGTTTGTCTAAGCCAGGGGGCTTCCCCGGCATTGGACAGGTTTTACATCCGGGAAGTATGACAGTATGTCTTTCTCTGAGAAAAGACTTGTGCCTAGAAGTATTTATGTTGCTAAAGAGACCATTCAACTTTGTAAGTACACTTACAGCTTTCGATGCATTTTTTTCTAAAAAGTCAAAGTAAAAAATTTTGTTCACTGTAAAAACAAACAAAGCCTTTTTTATATAAACACGATTCCTCTAAAGCACTTCTTGGAGACACTTTATTTAGTCTGTGGTTTCATCTCCTCCTTGTGAAATCTCTACCACAGACTATTTTAGTCGGCGTTTATCGAGTGTTTTAAGACCAAAAATGTTAATGAACTTCAAAGCTGTCAGCTTCACAATTAATAAATTACGTGGAGGAGAAGTTAACAAAGTAACTCCACATTTACTCTTTCCAAAACAGGTATTAACGTAATTAACAGAGTTTTCAACTCAAACTAGACGAAATCTAGTGCAAAAATTTGAGGGTCTGGAGAAGTGGTTTTACTTTTAGTGCCAAGTGTTATAGATTCAGCGCGTGCGCACCGCGTCCGCCACGCGCGCGATTGATTTGTCGTCCGTCTGTCTGTCACTTTGAATATATTATGTTCAATATATGTGGATATAAATTTAACGCTTTGTAAGCGACGCTAGCGTTCCGATGATATCATGTCGAAGAGCTTACTAGAAGATAGTTGCAAATAATCAAATGCGCATAAAAACCGCAGTGCACTTATATACCAATTAACTTTGGCAGGTGTGAAAATTCACCAGTTTCCAAGTTTTGGCTCAGACTTTAAAGTTGTAGCTTGTAGACAAGAAATAATTAAAAATCAAGAAATAATAAATAATAATATAACAATGATGAAGCGAAAGTGATCGGCCGTGGCAAGTGGCAGTCCCTGGGTCTGCCAACCCCCTTGGGATACAGGCGTGAGTTTATGTATGTATGTATAAAAATTTGTCAAATCATAAAAAAATTGTCTTTGAAGTTCGGGAAAAGCTCGGGAAAATTGCGAGACTCGATTCCTGAACTATTTAAAATATTTAAGTACTGTAACGATTCCTCTTTATAGTAGCTGGCTGGCAGAGCCTTCTCGTCTTATTTTGAGTATTTTGAAGGGAATCGTTACGTTTTGTTTTAGATGTCAGTCGATACCCAGCTAGGCTAGGGAATCGATAAAAAAGAGTATAATAAAATATTATAATATTGCCCGTAATCCGCGTTTTAAATAAGTAGTGTGTTACAGTACCTACAAATTTGTACGGAACCCTCGGTGGGCGAGTCCGACTCGCACTTGACCGGTTTTCCATCACTCGGACCGCGCTCTTGCTACACCCTAGCCACTTTAGCAAATCCATGAAAATATTTTGAAGTACTCCCTTCATATTCGAAATAGAAGGAGAAGCTTAATATACGTCTCAGCATTAGATATTCGAGCAATTAATCTGTGAGCACTTCCCAACACTTATTAGGTATTCCAGAAATTAATCTGTGAGCACTTCCCAACACTTATGTATGCCAGCAAGACTTGGCAAAAGAAGCAAGAAAATAGGATTAATGCAATAGAAGTGAGGTCCTTGAGAAGTATGTCTGGTGTTACTTTGAATGACAGGATACTCATTAGTTTGATTAGAGAACGTTGCGGACTGAAAGAGGATGTAGTGACTAGAATTGAAAAAGAAATGTAGTGTTGGTTTGGACATGTGGAGAAGATGAAGGAAGAAAGATTGAAGAAACAAGCATATCGAGCGAAGATGGGGGAAGGGCCGGTAAGGGACGTCCCAGGCGGATATACTGTGACCAAGTTGGGGACGTATTAGCAAAGGGCAAGATAAAAAGTACCCGAAACCGACGTGCGTGCATGCAACGACTAATGAATGTAGAGGAATCCAAAGTGATCTGTCAGGATCGTGGCAAGTGGCAGTCCCTGGTCTCTGCCTACCCGTCTGGAATACAGGCCTGAGTTCATGTACGTATATATTTAATCTGTAAACAAAGCACTAGGATCACCTTAACCCCTCAAAAGCAGACTCGCTACAGCGGAATTTTTCCTACGTGTCTGGCATACCATTCCATCATGCATTCAATAAAATAAAGTCTGCAGGCCTTTATCAGCACTGCAGAAAAAAGTACAAAACGTTATCCCGACAGAAAACGTGAAAATACGCTAGGAAAATTGCAGTTTTTATGTAATCGTGCGTGCGTGCGTGAGTGCGTAGTACGCAACCCTAAGAGCACAAGTTGAACTTGCACTGGACCGGTTTTTTTTATCTATATCTCTCTCTGTCACAGCAACTTTCGATAACTTAACGAGGCTGACCATCTGTTTGCATCTTTCCATTTTATTTTTCCAAGACATTGTTTCCATCGCTCGATGGTGTTAACAAACCTCGGTAATGGCTCAGCGATCAAATCTGCATACAGTTTTATGCCACGTCCCTTTTATAGGCGGGAAAACATCGGTTTTTGTATTGTCTTGTGTAGTCGCTACCTACTTTGTGAGTGCGACTCGTCAAGATACGTACAGATATATGTGGCTGCAACGTGACAATATGCTGTATTGATTTTCTTTGGTCTGTCCCAGGTTTAGAACGCGTAAGATTTCATTATCATCATCATCATCAGCCATTTTTACGCCCACTGCAGGGCATAGGCCTCCCTCATGGTTTTCCCTAACCATAAAGGGTTTTGCCATAATCGCCACGGTTGGCAGGCGGATCGCAGTATGTGGTTGGAATCTCAGGAAGACGCCTCTGCCCGTTTGCTGGTGATTTATTTCCTTAGTAGCCTTTTACGACATCCACGGAATGGAATGGAGTGACCTTATTTTTAATCTAGCGCCACAAGGCAGTAAGCGTAAGAGTTAAGATCAGATAATATAAGATTATTCTTTGAGAAAGGTACGTTACGTTGGTTTGGATATGTGGAGAGGATGAAGGAAAAAAGATTCACAAAATAAATATATCGAGCAAATTCGGATGGAAGGGCCGGTAAGGGACGTCCCAGGCGTACATACTTCGACTAAATAGGGGACGTATCAGAATCATCATCATCATCATCATTATTCAGCCACGAGAAGTCCACTGCTGAACATAGGCCTCCACCAGCCACAAGGTGTACAGATGACCTCATCCAAGTGGCACTAAGACGCTGGTTGCAAGCCGCTTCCAACCGGTCTTCTTGGAAATCCGTGGAGGAGGCCTATGTATTAGCATAGGGCAAGATAAAAAGTGCCCAAAACCGGAGTGCGTGCATGCAACGACTAATTAATGTTGGTGAAGCGAAGGAGATTGTCAGTATCGTGGCAAGTGGCATAGCCTGGTCTCTGCCTACCCCCCCGGGCAACAGCCGTGAGTTTATTGTGTGTTTTATTCTTAACTGAAAAACAGGGAAAAACAAGCAAACAATGCAATTGGCGGCCTTATTGCTAATAGATTTTTTTTCCAGACAATTGGCGATGAATAGCTTCTGAAGAAAAATAGAGACCTTCTCTTGTGTTTACCACATGCTATTTTAAGGAATAAATTCAAATGCACGTGGTAATTACAATGGATCCGTCTCCCTGGCCACTCCTCCCGGCCCGTCGAACGGCTTCCGTGCACCTTGTTACAATGGCGCGGACTGTGCCACGCTGATTATCATACAAGCGACTGGCTGGGGCATGTGGGTCGATCCAGGAGGTAAGAATTGGTTGCTCGGTTGGAGCAGGTGCTAAAATCTTGGCGAATTTTCGACAAATAAAACTTTCTGTTTGAAACTTAGAAAAGTCTCTTCGTCTAATATACCTCAAGACAAACTTATACAACCGGTGTGTGTTACCAGTGATGACTTATGGCACTGAAACGTGGTCTCTCACTATGGGCCTCATAAGAAAGCTCAAGGCCACGCAACCAGCTATTGAAAGGGCTATGCTCGGAATTTTTCTACGAGATCGAATCAGAAATGATGAGATTCGTAGATGAACGAAAGTCGTCGACATAGCCCAGCGGATTAGTAAGTTGAAGTGGCAGTGGGCGAGGCACATAGCACGCAGAACTGATGGCCGATGGGCCGAAAAGTTGTCGAATGGAGACCACATATCGGCAAGCGCAGCGTAGCACGACCAGCCACAAGATGGACAGATGACCTCATCCAAGTAGCAGGAAGAAGCTGGATGCAAGCTGCTTCCAACCGGTCTTTTTGGAAATCCATGGAGGAGTCCTATGTCCAGCAGTGGACTTCTTGTGGCTGAATGATGATGATGATGAAGGGCTGCACTCACATTGCAGGGTATTTAGGCCTCTCAGAGAGAGAGAGAGAGAGAGAGAAAAATGGCTTGTGTGCCATATGGGTAGGCAACGATTAAGGCTATCGACTTAGCACGATCTTCACATATTATTATGTTCTAGATATTTTCTCGAAGTTATGTAATAAAAACCGGCCAAATGCATGTCAGGCCATGTGCAGTATAGAGTTCTGTAGAATAAGGGAGTTTTATCTGCTTTACAGAACTAACAACTTCATCAAAGCAATTTTCAATTGATTTGGTACGAAGTTTTCCGTTTATAAGTTGGCCGCCTATTAGTAGTTAACTTGCTAGCCTACTTGGCCGTGATAGTTTTCCTTTTAGGTTCATTATATGTGCTACTACCCTGAATTTTCTCACGTTCCTACAGTCAACTGTTTAGCCAGGACAGGGGAGGGGCAGACGCCCTACTCCAACAAAAAATTGCGCTTTAAGCTTAATATTTCGCAAACGGAAGTAAGTAAGTAAATTATTTATTTCCAAAAAGATAATACAAATTAAGGTCGCTTATAAATATAGTCATTGGAGGGTATTACATAAAATGTATTTGCGTTTACTGGCAGTCCCTGTAGGCCTGTGCACAGTTTCTGTTTTATTTAGTCGTTGACAAGTTGTTAAACGCAACAGCCTATTTAGAATATTTTACCGTGTACATCATTTATATATAGTAGATTAATATTAGTTACATGTACATGCATAACAAGCACTTAACTAAATAAACTTACACCTAAGGAACATAGCTAATAGATCCTGTGCAGTATGAATATATAAACATATACATATTTACCCGAAATAAAAAAATATATATCTTCCTGCGCCTACAATATTTTTAAGCGACCAATCCAGCGATATCCCACACTATGGCGTAGACCAGAAAATAAATTGCATCCCTAATTTAGGTGTATGGGGTGGTACCTTAATTTTTTTTAAAGATTATATTCTACCGCTTTGTTGACATAATTATTATGTACGTCTATGTTAAATTTCAGCTTTCTCTTACTAATCGTCTCTGAGCTAGGCCGCGGACAGCCAGACGGACAGACAGTCAGTCAGACGGATGGACGTGGCGAAAGTGTAAGGGTTCCTTGTCGACTACGGAACCCCAAAAACGGATGTTAGATAACTATATAAACCATCGTATCTCAACTATATATACAAAAAGCAGTAGATACGACAATAATAAGTATTATTTCAGTATAAGGTTAACAAGATGATGGGATAAAAACTCAATGTTTTGATCAGAACAATACAGAGAACGCCTTTGTTATGATATGACATAAAAGCGAATCAAAAAATCGTTCTTTGTAACTACCGCGTCCTATTTTTAAAACCTTCCAGTTTTCTACCTCCGATTCATCAAAAGTATTAAGTAGTGCACTCATTGTTTAGACTCGGCAAAGTCACAGCCTTATGAGCATTTACCACCATACTTAGACCACTGTGGCTCGATTTACTTCTCTAACTCATAAGGTTCAAAATTCAATGGAATGAATGAACGTTAAGTTGGTTTGTGACAGACGAATTACTTCCCCGAATGCATTGTATGTATGCTTCAATCCTTATTTGTCATATTTATGAGGATAAGACAATAATAAAATAATTTCGGTGCTTGTTTTTGAAGGCCTGGATAAGGCTTCGTTTTGGACATCGTTCAACAAAGTGGTGTAACGTTCAAGGTGAATACATAATATAAGCAGCCTATATATACGTCCCACTGTAGGGCACGCGTGCCCGCCGCGGATTGGGATGTTCAAGCGCTAAGGTATGTGAATAGCTCAGACACTCAGGTTTCCTCACGATGTTTTCCTTCACGGTTAACGAGTGTTATTGTTACTATAACTTCTTCGCAAATGTACATAATTTAGAAAACAAAGTCATAGGTGCATGCCCGCACTGGGAATGGAAGCTAGGTCTCTCGCTTCTGAGTCCAATGTTCTACCAACTAGGCTACCACCGCTCGGGTGAATAAATCATAAAATTAACGGCTGCTGGTAAAGAGAATTCACAACACTGATTTTATATACATTCCAGAACACTATAAATTATGGTTTTCAATTGATTTGCGGTGTTCTTTCTTATAAGTTTATCATCATAATTAGTGAAATACGTAGAATATGGAGCCTTAAAACTCTACCAAATTTAAGGATATATTTAGTTTTGTTTAATGCCGAAATTCAGGAAACGATTACGTAGTAAAATTTATCTAAGTAATACTTACGTATTTGTTCACAGATTCCAAAAATTACTAAATTGTTCTAGAAATCCGAAATTACGAATCACGACTGCCTCGTTGGTCTAGCCATTAAGGCGCTTCGCTGCCAAAACAGAGGTCGTGGGTTCGATTCCCAGTGGCGGCCGCCGTACATTTATACAAATTGCCTCAGTCTGGGCGTATTTTCATGTTTGTGACGTCCTCGCCTGGTTACCATAGCACAGGGTATCCTAGATTGGGACCAGGTCAAGTGATTGTATTGTGTGAAAGTCATTATTATATATAGGTTAGTAATAATATAATTAATCCAAAGAAACAGTTCATAAAAATGCAATGCTTCGAACAACGAATGATATGACCGTGACTCACCCAACAATAGGCCAGCAACCTGATTAAACCACAGATAAACTATGATCATAAAATAAATGACTATAAGAGTTTACCGATAAGTTTTAAATAAACAAATAGTGATAGAAAATATTTATTAAGAAGAGACATAAAAAATACATAAAATAATTGTAACACAAGATACAAATTATTCATTTATGGATTAAATTATTTATAACATTTAGTTGGAGATTTTATCGGAATGTGGTGAAAATTAAAGATTTTATAAAATAATCATCATTTACAGTGTTACTGTTAATGTTGATTATTTTATAAAGATTTTGGAAGTGATAATTCACTTTTAAAGATAACAAATTAATAGATCAATTGAAAAACACATATAATATAAATCTTCGAATTCCTTTGAAAGTGAGAATGTTTTTTTC
The DNA here is from genome assembly GCA_947310995.1 of Yponomeuta cagnagella. Taxonomy (NCBI): domain Eukaryota; kingdom Metazoa; phylum Arthropoda; class Insecta; order Lepidoptera; family Yponomeutidae; genus Yponomeuta; species Yponomeuta cagnagella. The sequence goes on from OX371277.1 coordinate 18,407,834, forward strand.
GGTAAATCCTAAAACGCTTGATAGTGTTCTCCTTGGAGTGATTCTTCTCTTTACCAATCACGAAAACCCAGGCACTCGTAAAGCGTAGGCGCAGACGCAGATTATCGCGCGGTGGATAATTGGGTGAAATAATAGCGACGCCCGCGCCGCACGCAAGCTGCCAGCTCGAGTTCTAACACCACATATTTTCAGTCATTCAAAATCTCTAACATCATAAATAACGTGCGAGCAAGAGACAAACCCACAAGTAAAAGCCGCCATAAAATCATACAGATACCACAAAGAAAGGAAACACTATTCATTTCCGGCGATTTCCATTTCACCATTGCATGTGGGTCTAGAAAATACTTGCGAGTATCTTCCTTATCACCTAACCATAACTTTCTCACAGATTTATTATCACAATAAAATCACTTAATAAGTCAACGTTATGCATCGGCATGCGCGTGTCGCGCAGGTATCAAGTGTCAAAACATAAAATAACGAAAAGATGAACCAATAAAATTGTAATAGTATTCAATAGTGCAGGCAACGGTCGTAGGGCAAGTACGTGATCTCAAATAAGCCGTAGTTAAGGCTTCGAGTGGTCTAAGACCTGGTTTTGTTGCGGTCAAGCTAGTAATTCGAACCACGGGTCACCAAACCGTCAATGTTCGGCGCAAGTTATAAACTTCTAGAGCCAGCTGAGGCAATATTATTTTTGTCAAACAACTGGATTTAAAACAAAGCCACACTAATGAACTATGACAGAGAATGGAAACTTATAAGTTTTACGATATATTTTTTGTCTCAGAGGTCAATTTTTCTTCGAGAGCTAGTTGAGGCAATTCTATTTTTGTCAAATACCTAGATACAAAACAAAGACCCACTATGAAACTACAATAGAGAAATGAAACTCATAAGTTTAACGACGATCTTTTGTCTGAATTACTTAATACCGTCACAGATAGTTTATATTAGATTAACCACCGGTTTCTAAAATGAGGATTTCTCTTAGTCAATACTTGAATATCGGTCAGTCTCGTCCGTTTTTGAGAAATCTGAAGAAACATAACGATAGTTTAGTTGTTCAAATGTTCAATTCTAAAACATTTTTTTGGAATTGCACGCAATTAAATATTGATGTGCTGTCGATTCGACAGTCGACAGGTCATCAACCTTTAAATGTGGCCCTTGTGCGGTAAAAGAATAACAATACAAAACACAACATAAGCTCACGCCTGCATCCCGAAGGGGTAGGCAGAGACCGGGGACTGCCACTTGTCACGAAAATGACGGATCTTTTTCGCTTCATCCACATAAATTAATCGTCGCATGCACGCACGCCAGTTTCGGGTATTTTGATCTTTCTCTTTGCTAATACATCCCCTATTTGGTCGAGGTTTGATTATAAAGAATATTTTTTGAAAAATCCGCACATAACGTGAGTGTCCGTTCCTTGGAATGCGTACAGTTGCGATCGTGAGCGGAATGTCGAGGTGACCGCGCACGCGCTGCCGCCCGCCCATCGGCAGGAATTTAAAGTAGGCTACATTGGAAAATATTTGCCGCTGATGTCATGACAAGTGCGTTTTAAACACTAATAATATTTTCGTTTTTTTTTTTCAATCAAATTTAACTTTAAAAATCTACAAAAATTTTGGTGATTTTAAATTTTGGCGGAATTTCGCAAAGTAATTTTCACATTTTCATGCTATTATGGATTTCCACAAAGTAACGCATGATTCCATACAAAATCTACCAAAGTAAATAAAAAGTATCTAACTTCCGAATGCCATTAAATAAAATATTAAAACTCAACTCACTCCTGATAGTTTCGTAACTCATCTTCAGTAATAATCATATCGTACAATGTGGAGTGCTTGCAAATATATGTTTTGATTTTGGTGTTATTTGGACATTACACTTTTTTATTTCATTTACATTTGTGACATTTTGTAAGTTAACAGTAAACTCTTTAAGTACCTACTGATTAACTCCTGAACTGCCCTCGCGGAACGCAACGTATAGGTGGCCCATACTAAGTTGGACACAGATCTGTGTCGCGGCAGACGAGTGGTTAAGGGAATATTTCATTGTATATTCTTCCGATTTTGTAAATGAAATTTATATTCCTGTTTCTTGTGAAAATTAATAAAAAATTAAGGCCAGTTAAGTTCACCTCCTTTATTTTTTAGATACGAGTGATTTAGATAAAATATATAATACCAAACAGAATTTAGAGATTCCGTTGCATTAAAAACACGATAACGCATATTTGTAACGAGTATTACACCTTAACGTGAAATTAACATTGACGTAAAATATGCACCCGTACTTACATCATACATTCAGGTCTGCAACCAATCTCACTCTACTAATCCTTACGAGGTACAGGTTTGGCGTAGTGTGATGATCACTGTATCTTTCTTTACTTTAGAATCAAGTAATTTTGCAATGTGATACGTAAGTAAAGTCACCTTCTTGTAATTATGCATGTCAATTATTAAATAACTTCCGTTTCTATTTCCATTTCAATGCAACCTGCCCAAACAGATTACCTCCAACAGCCCACAACGGCAAATCACTGACACAAGAGTCCTATAACTAACGCTCAATACAACGCTTGATTTTATTATGTTATATTTAAATGTCGGCTGTTATTATTACGAGTGTTATATGCATAAAGGGTCACGTAGTGCGCACGCGCATGCCTGCTGGCCGAACGTGGTCGGGCAGGACAGTCGACTGCATATTAACCTTTACACGCGTGTAATCTACTCAGTTACATTACGGGTGGCTGTGCAACTAAAATGCAAAGGCTGATGTCAACTGTACCTATTGGTTTTTGTTTGGTAGCCGCTTTACCGAAACTTGGGCCTGATTGTATTTATGCATCAGCGGCGTTCAAAGAAAATTTAAGACCGAATTAAAGATGGGGACAGGAGATATAAGACAGATGCTTAATTATAATTACATTCTGTTTGTTGAATGTCAATGTACAATGCAATGTAGTGTAATTATATCAGAATTGTTCCCTTAATTAAAGTTGTAGTGATGAGCAGCTCTCTTAGGTTATAAATAATCTGAAAAATTTTTTGGACGCGTTTCGGTCTTACGATATGTAACTAAATATATTGGAAGTTTTCGAAATTCTAATGATTTGACTGCAGTACCCCAAAAACCGATTCAAAATTCACGCGACGAAAACAAGAGATATTTAGTTTAGATCTACGACATCCTGCCAAAGGCTTTTTCGGAATCACTGCTCGCTAGACGATAACGTTTACTGAATGAATACGAACGCGTATTGAATATGTTACCTCATATATTTGGACAAGAGCCGAATGCATAATTTTGATCGAAATTTGTTGATAGGCAACGGCTTGCTATTTTGGTAGTTTCTATGGTTGTTAAACAATATGTTTTAGGAATCGCACAACTCGTACAAGGCAAGCGTCTAAGAGGCCATATCAAATTTCTTGCATCGAGTGGTAGTTACCAATAGCACTGGTATAAATCATCAAATATTTTTTTTTACTTAACACTAGAATTACACTATGTATATATTTTTCTTAGTAATTTTTTTTCATAACCATTATTTTAAAAAAAAATGTGTTATAGTTTTGCAAACGGAAGTTTTCGACAAATAAAGGTTTAAGTTTGACGAAAAACCGTATGATTCAGAACTTCACCTCCCGTTTAAGTCTTTTATAGGACACGCATACGTCTTAATATTTTTTTTTACGTTAACTATTGCTGGGAGGAGGGTATGTTTTCGACAAGGCTGCTGTAACTAAAAAGATTCTGTCCCAGGCACTTTAGCATCCTATTATTAACATCACCTATCTATTATAGGTGAGAAACCAACAAGCCACTACAAGCTACATAAACTAAGGCCTGCGCATCCACGTAATGAGATGAATTATTTGGCGTCCAGTGGCACCTTCACTCACACTAGATAGGTGAAGGGACCACTCGGAAGTTGCAGTGTCTGGGACATTGTTTTCAGATGGAGTAGGCTTGCCCAGAACCTATACTATCCTGACAGCTTAGTCGGCCTAGCGCACAGGAAAGACAAGTCAATACGTGCGGAGCCAACCAAGCCGCGGGTTTCCTCGCGATGCTTTCCTACACCGCTAGCATGTAATGTTGCTCCTACAAATTCGCAGATGTAAGTAACTTTCGTAGCCCCGGCTGCCTGAGTGATCTTAAACGATCACGAATGTTAAGCAACACAGGGCGCGTTCAGTGCATGGATGGGTCGCCGTCTATGCCTAACGCTAGTGGCATTTTTCCGAGCGGTTCCGTGCTTCGCAAGGCACGTTAAGCTGTTGGTGCCGGCTGCTGTTGATAGATGGCAGTCGTTAAGCCAAGTCAGAGGCCTTAAGGCGGCTTGACAACTTCTGACAGTAGACGAGCCACTAGTCTACAAGCCTCCACCAATCCGGACTTGGCCCCCGTGGTGGATAATGGCCTATACCTTCCTCAGGGAAGAGACCCGTGCTCCTCGGTGGAGACATAATGGGTTGATGATTTTTTTTTTTTATCTTTATTGAAGGGCTTGGTCACATAGTGATCATGTCACCCTATGGGTTGATGATGAAGTAACTTTGAAAATGAAAAAAGTCATAGATGCCCTCACTGGGAATCGAACCAAAAGGCCACTACAAGCTGTTTAATTGGTTCTATTATCAGGCCGTTATCTACATACATATTCTGTGAACGGTCCATACACAAATATTTACAGAACCACCTCTCCGAGCCAACAAAACAATGCAAAGCTCCCAATATCAACTGTCGTTCTAATTTGAAACGGTAAAACAATATTTATCGAGTCATTACCCCGATAGTTCTCATTGTGCTGAACAAATAGACGGGGGACATACGTAACTCGATATAAGTAAACTAGTTGATGTGTGTCAGCGACATCGCATATCTCAAATATTCGCTATTCACATATTATTCTCTTACCTACTATCAGTTACTGCGGATAGTATTTAACCGTAAACAATAAGGCGTACCCGCCTGCCAAGCGTGGCGATTATGGCAAAACCCCTCATGGTTATGAAAACCACGAAGGAGGCCTATGTCCTGCAGTGGGCGTCAAATGATGATGATGAATAAGCCATAATGAGAATAATTTGGAATCTGAATCAGATTAATTGATTAATTAGTAATTGTATGTTTGTTAAGGGTTTGCCCTGTAGCCTAACCTTTTTGCAAAAAGTCAGAGCGACATTTTTCACATGACATTTACGACTCGATCATGAGGCACGAAATCTGTAATTTTCTTTATAAAGAGATTATATGGGTTGAAAAGTGTGTGTTTTGGCAAGATAATAATGAAATAACTTGATACCAAAATGTAATACAAAAAACCCGTCTGATAAAAATTCTTACACAAGGCCGTAAGTTTGTTGAATTTTCGACCTCCTCAGGCGGGGACCTCCTGAGGAGGTTGAAAATTCAACAACATGAACCTTCGTTTTTCTTTGGGTAAGTTAATTGGGTCCTGCTTGTTTAGATTGAAAACTTAACATTCTCACTTTTTGTTACAATAACTTTTTTTTATATATTTCTTATTTTTATTATTTATTTCATAAAACTTACAACTATCATTACAGGGTGGCCTATTGCGATAGTGAAGTACGAAATACATAATTATCGTATAAATTAAATCATAAATTATCAAAATTATAAACTACATTACAAATCAAGATCAATAAAAACATACAAATACTAATTTAAGTAATGTAATCACACATGTCAATAAAATATCTAAAAACAATAAAAATATTTATTACTAATAGAGTGACTTTTTACCAACCCCATGACAGCTGGCGCGTATTAATTTTTCCGTAACTTCATATTATAGACACCTCTTAGAAATCGATATAGCTATGAGCTTTTCTCTTTTATGTCTTTGATTCAGTCTATAGAAAACGCTGCTGGTTGTGCAATTACATAGTGTAAATGTAATTATTCTATGTATTTAACCATATTGTACAATTGTTTGTTTTCTTTCAATAAATAAAAATAAATAAAAATAAAATAAATATAGACACCTTATTTGTTTAAATTTTACTTCAAGGTAAAAAAAGAAACAAAAAGAAACACACATAATTATGAACATATTATATACACGCGGAGTGGTGGTAGCGCAGTGGTAGAATGCCGACCTCACATTCGGGTGGTCGTAGTTTCGAATCCCGGCATGTGCCAATGACTTTGTTTTCTAAACTACGTACATTTGTGACTTTGTAGTAAAGGAAAACATTGTGAGGAAACTAATCATCTGAGGAATTTCGGTTCCTCAGTACTTGCTACGTACAATGGCCAAACGATGAGGCTAAATGCGGAAATCGTAGTTCTAATTAGCTATATAATATACAAGTCTGGAAAAATTAAATACTATAAATGTATGTCGATAAAAGAAAGAGTCCGACCTTGACCGAATAAAGCGTAATTAAATAATTACATAATCGCTTCATTAAAAAGAATACAATACTATGCCACCTACACTAAACCAATACCAATTATTCAATTTCAATAGAGAAGACTTAAAAGGCGAGACGAAACAAGAGCGTATGATTAAACTGAACGATTAACGATTCATTCACTCGTTCGTTTACTGAACGAGGCCTTGAACTGATGGATGATAGACAATGCGAAATCGAAACTTACTCCTCCGGAATAGGGCCTACGCTTTGTATCTGTGTGACTTGGTAACACTTGAACTCATTGTGCTCGTAATTCTTTTTATACATTGTTGTGTAAGAAAGGTTTTGAAAAACCATTCACTTTTCACTCTCTCGCAAATGGTTCAATTCTAGGGTGACATTTAAATTGTCATTGTAAACATCAATCTGCTTTCGAGTGCACATGTAGCGTCGGTAAAAAATTATTTTTTTAAATTCAAATCAAAAGAAATGGTTCCTATTTTAATTTCATTTGTTTATTTGGTGCTAGTTTATGTTTTATTTGATAAATAATGCAAAAATGTTTCGGCTATTATTTGTTAAGTTTTACACACGTCCAAAGTTTGAGCCTACAGTAAACCTACGCGATTTGCTGACTTGATATTTGATAGGTCATGAAATGCAGCCTTGCACATTTCACGACCTATCAACTTGGACATAGATGCAAGCATGTCAAAGTTAAATTTTTTAAGTAGCCTATTGTACGTCCCACTGCAGGGCACAGACCTTCTTTCACAGAAAGAGCATAGGCTTACTACCACGCGTGCCCACCGCGAATTGGCACTTTCAAGCGCTGAGGCATGTGAACACCTCAGAAACTCAGGTTTCCTTACGATGTTTCCCTTCGCAGTTAGCGACTGGTATTACTACTAAAACTTCACAAATGTACGTAAAGTTTACATGGATGCCAAAAAAGTGCTCCTATAAAGCAGTGAAACCACTCCGACTTTCCGGAATTGTTGTCTACGTGAAGTTTGTTCATCAGGCCTAATATAAGACTCACATTGAGTCGTTTAAACATTGGTCCATATATCTCAAAAAATAATTATTAAAAAAAAAAACAATTATGTAGTAACACATAATAAATTCCATATTAATGGAATCAAATTGCAATTGTGTATTAGTCAATTTAATTACTTTGTTTATTGTTTATATCGAGTGAATGTGAGTGAAAGAGCCGATAAAAGACATCCCATTCGGGCATACTTTGACCGAATAGGGGATGTATTAGCAAAGGGCAGATAAAAAGTACCCGAAACCGGCGTGCGTGCATGCAACGACTAATGAATGTTGAGGAAGCGAAAGCGATCTGTCAGGATCGTGGCAAGTGGCAGTTCCTGGTCTCTGTCTATCCCTCTGGGATACAGGCGTGAGTTTATGTATGTATAAATCAAAGTCAAAGTCAAAAATTTTTATTCACTATAAAAACAAAATGTTTACTTAATGAACGTCAAAGCTGTTAAGTTAGTCAAGCTCAGGCATTGCTCTTTGCGATTTTTTCCTGATAGGAAGATTAATAAGTTACTGAATCCTTAGCCACGCTCATAAGTCATCTTTTAACTACCCGCTGAAGACATCGCTCCCCTTTAACCAGTAGTTATTAATCATGATATCGATATAGGTTCATATTATAAATTTATTAGTACATAAAATGAATTTATGGGTTTGTATATGACATTACCGTATTGAACATTTATTTTAAGTGCAATAAAAGTATAAATAGATAAATTTTGTCAGATCACCTCATCCACAAACCACCTCATACTATCAAATCTCCACCCCGATGACTCAGAGCCAGACGTCATCACTTGATTAATTAACTTTTGTTCAGCCAAGGTCCGATCCTCTAATCTCGTTTAGACACAACAATAACCTGCGCCCGCGCCGCCGTGGGCGGCAGGTTGTGTTGTGAAACTCTACGCAAATCGGATGTAGATGAGTCAGTTCTGGCACGGTTCTCATCGGGCTGGTTCGGTTATATGGGTTACAATGTCAATATGTTATACTGAATGCTGTTGTATTTAACAACGTGCTGAAAATATGTTAGACAGCGGCTCAAACGTTTTTCAAATTCAGAAGTTTTAAAACTGTTTATAAAAAACTGTGAGTACACCCTATACTGGCTGATTTCTGGGTGGTTTGAAAGCCGCGGTTATGTAATTAGTAATTAAAAATGGCATCTATTTAGACCATTACTTTTAAGTATAGACGGAAATAAAAATAATATATAAGTAGTTGAGAAATCTTGTTCTGAGCTGAGAAATCTTGTTTAAAAAATGCGCAAACAATTAGTCTAAAACCCACGAACCTGCGGTACGCATGCACCGCGGCTCTGGGTGGCTCCGAATGTAATATATAATAGAGCGAGATACTTTTCATAATTGCGTTTATTTTAAAACACCAACTAGTATATTCGATAGCTATTGTTTCATTTTGCTATGTCTTTCAAACCACCCAGTATTAATAGTGAATGTGCGAAAAACAGGTCAAAAACTTTTGCAGTTGAAGTCACTTTTTCTTATCTTTTGCGCCTAAGTTTTTAAGCAGTTCTTTCTTTATGAATAGTGAATGCAAATATGGATACAACTCATTTTCCTCATTTTCCTGCATATTACGTTGCCTATGTGGCGTACAGGCCCACAAAACAAACATCGCAGTTTTGTTTAAACTAAATTATTCATGTAGCTTCGTTATAAAGCATCTTAGTCAATAGCATTGTTAAACAAAAAGCCTGGCCCCTTATTATGAAGCAGCGATATGTTCGGAAGGGTCGTCAACGTCGGGCTTGGGCCCGACAATTCACTCGAATGTAACAACAAATACGGTTTTTTTTTTATAGAATAGTTTCGAAATTTCCTGCCACTGATTAATGAACGCTAGAAATGCATGACTGTTAGCCCAATGACTTCATATTGTATCTTGAGATATGGATTTGAGACCATCTCGCTACTTTCGATAATGTCGCATTTTTCTAATAAGGGCCCTGAATTCAAAACCAATCTAAATCACTCCCAGACGCAAAGGTCCTAAGATAACAATCCCAGCTTCGCTACTGCTCGAAATCCAATACGTAATAACACTCGACGATTGTCCGTCTGTCTGTTTGCTCTCATCTCCAATGCAGAGTGCATTACGAGGCAGCCGTGGTAAAGACCGCGTGAATCGGTCTCATATTAAAGTTAAGTACTTACTTACCTACTGTAGACTGGAATCTTGACTCTAGACGGTATTTATGCTTTCGCAGTCATATCTACAAAAGCAATGAATTTACAAAAGCTGCACCTTTTATTTTATATTACAATTCAAATCTTCGCAGAGTAAATGTTTTGTGATTGACTTTTTATTTTATTGAAGTCTATGAAATAATATTTTTATGGTTTTTGGTATTTTATTGGCATGTGTGATTAGATTACTTCAATTTGTATTTGTACGTTTTTATTGATTTTAATTTATAATGTAGTTTGTAATTTTAATAATTTATAATTTAATTTATACGATATGTATTTCATACTTCGCTATCGCAATAGGCCACCCTGTAATGATAGTTGTAAGTTTTATGAAATGAATAAATAAAAACTGTGAATTAATAGATGCAGCGTAAGGAGGCGATCTTAAGTTTACTGATAAATGTGAATGTTTGTGAAGATGTTTGGAGGTTGGGATGTTTGGATGTTTGTTACTAAATCACGCAATAACGGCTCAATGGATTGACATGAATGTTGGCGTACAGATAGACAAAGACCTGAATTAAGACATAGCTTAATTGATAACCCGGTAATACGTTCCCGTGGGATAATATTTTTTTAGGTTCAAAATAGACGGCGTTGTGCGAGCAAACGTTGTGTTTTAAAAATAGATGGCGCTGTGCAAGAATCTTATAAACGGATGACAGAATCTGTGGCGGTACAAAGTACAGCTAGTAAAGATATAATAAGCAAACTAAAATAACATTGTCACTCAATAATTCATAGACCTTTTTCTTGTACTTCTGATGTGCTTACAAATGCATAAGCAGCCTATATACGTCCCACTGTAGGGTACAGGCCTTCTCTCAGGCAGAGACTTACAAATATATCGAGCTAAATATATGATCATCACTACTACGCTATGTTTTTTTCTCATAATGGAATTTTTTAAACGTCTACATAATTTCACGAAAGCTCTCTGAGTACAATTTCCGGAGCCTTCCCTAAATCACTGTGCTAAGTACAAGAATATCAATTTTATGTAACACATTCTTAAAATTTTAGCACAGTCTATCAGATGGCGCTACTAAAACTAAAAAAAAATGCATTTTAAAAATAACCCTTTAGTAAACGGAAGTTTATAGAAAAAAAAATGGCATATCTTAGAGAAGGTCTATGTACAGCAATAGACGAGTACGGGCGAAACAAAGATAAAACCACAGACTTTGTGAAATAGCCAGGAAATAATGAACAGTAAATAGTCTTCCAAACGTTCCAATGTCTATTTGAAATAGAGATAGTTATATCTTGCTATAATGTCTGCGTGTGGCCGTGACAGGGGATGGATTCAATTTGTTCACAAAAAGACCATTCATTGGGTATGATCTCAATTGCGAACCATTGAAATGTTTGTCAAAAAAGGCTGTTCCCTTATGATACTTTCATGAATTAACTTAAATTTTTGGGGTTTTTAGATACTGAGGTCGCAGCAAAGAGTCATCCCACCAAAATATAAATGTAAAAAAAAATTAAATAAAAAATTAAAACCGACTTCTAAATACTACAGCACTAAATACACAGATATAATTGAAACGAACATGATCTTTAAATTAGAAGTAGGTACTTACATGTTCATATTTTAGAAGTATAATTTAGAGCCGGTGCTTACATGACAAGCACATCACAACATATAATAATGTTGTATGTGCTTGTCATGTACAATACGTACAAATAATAATGTACTCTACACATATATACCTCGAATTTATAGTCCCGGTTACGGTGGCTGGATGCGGGCGGGCACAACACCGGCAAGCTTGGAAAACCATAAGGGAGTCCTATGTTCTGCAGTGGGCGTTAAATGGCTGATGATGATTTTTCGTTTATATTATTTCTGTGTATTTAGTTCTGTAGTATTTTGCAATCGCTTTTTTAATAAAAAAAATATTGTGTTTTCCGAATGCAAATGCACGAGTGCCTTTAAAATTTGAAGAGTTCCTTCGAATCCAGGATCTCACTGTCAGATCCTGACTTGATAACTATGGAACCACCTGGGAAGTTTACACTTTGAAAGAAAAAAAAAATTTTCCAAATTGGTCCAAGCGTCTTCGAGTAATCGGGGAACATACATAAAAAAAAGATTCTGACAAATTAAGAACCTCCTCATTTTTTGAAGTCGGTCAACAAAAAACTGGCCAATTTCTCGTCTCAAGAAAATAAATGATTTAGGTAAGAAGGTACTTGCCAAAGTTCCATGTTTTCACGAAATCAGGGTGTTTTGGTAACGCAGACAAAATTGTGTGACTTTTACAGATCATTCTAGACCGAACTTAGTTTGTTTATGGGCTTTGTGATTTTTTTACTCTTACTTTAAAAAAAAATAAGAAAATATTGAAATAAGCTATTTAAAACAAAAATGAGATTGCATAATTTAATCAGACATTATCACAGCCTTTATTCCACAGGATTTATTTTTATTTGTTTAAAAAAACAAATAAATGTTCCCTAGAGGCGGCGAAATCAGAAGCAACCATGACGGATTTTTTTAGTATCAAAACGATCGTAGGACTCGTTAGGACATAACTGCGGTCGACTGTTGAACCCAGGATCCTTTTACGGCGCAGACGCAGCGCACTCGTTTCTGGTCCATTCATAAAGCAAACAAGAACTGCGTTGCGATCTTGGCGCTCGCTGATGGCTTAGTAATTTCTTCGTTATTTGTATTGATTCTGCCACCGGGTTGTTACGAAGAAGATGCTGTTAATAATGGGGTCGTTTGTACTGTTAATTGAATGAAACGATAAAATAAGAAAGGCGGAAGACGTCGCCATCAGCCTGGCGATTCATAGGATGAATGCTACCAGCATTTTGGGTAGGATATGTAAATAGGTGTGATGTTGCATTAATAGCAAGGTACATTTTTTTTCTTATATACCTATTACTCACCAGGAAACTTAATGAATAAAAAATATTGACAAGGATACAAGAACAATTGAAATTAAATTATAAGTAACTATGTGTCGTGTATAGTTATTTTTATTAAATCAAGGAAGAATACTTACGAATTGACGAATTTTATTACTCATATTTAGGTGGGTGAATAGATAGAAAGATAGTTTATTGACAGCCAAAATACAGTCTTCGAAACTGTAAAGTTATGGAGATACATAAAATGAAATCAGATTGAAGCAGGAAGGGAAGCAAGCCCCTGAACTGGGAAGACAAACCTGTGCCTCAGGGGACATGCCTCTCCCACTTACTTCAGTCAACACGTTCGCAACTCAACAGTAGTTGATTTTGATGCGTGATACCAAAAAAATCTCTAAGATAAAGATATGAAATTGTACTTGGACGTTTTTTCCCTCGCTATTTAATTCAAACTCAAAATCCCGCTTTCCTATCCAACACCCTTCACAGGTCAACAACTTCCATCTCAACAGATCAGATGCCCAGCAAGGCCATTAAGTAATTCCCTCTGGCACTAAGTGCAGCCGATAAGGCCCCTCGACTACCGTGCGAATAGGGTTGCCAGGGTTAAGCCTGGAAAGTCCTAGCAAAACGTTCTATTTTTCTAGTGCACATACGTAAATGTACTTAAAGCCGGGCTCATATCCTGGCAGGGGAGCGATAACAATTAAATTACGATTTATGACGAGCTTGATAAATATACATATTTTTGGGTTATAAAAATATTCCAACGAAGAATTTTAGCATACGTTACATGATTACAGTGATCAATGATCGTAGCCATTTTTAGAACACATAGCCTTGACACTTAGCATTTTTGTCTATTAAAATCATATGTTATGGGGCCATAGTCCTCGGTTGCAGGTTCTGAAAATAGGTACCACATTTATTGAGATTTATGATGAAAATGTATTGCAAAAACGTATTGTAAATAGAGATATTTTTTTTATCTCTATTTACAATCATCATCATCAACCCATTATGTCCCCACCGAGGGGCACGGGTCTCTTCCCTGAGGAAGGTATAGGCCATACTCCACCACGGGGGCCAAGTCCGGATTGGTGGAGGCTTGTAGACTAGTGGCTCGTCTACTGTCAGAAGTTGTCAAGCCGCCCTAAGGCATCTGACTTGGCTTAACGACTGCCATCTATCGACGGCAGCCGGCACCAACAGCTTAACGTGCCTTGCGAAGCACGGAACCGCTCGGAAAAATGCCACTAGCGTTAGGCATAGACGGCGACCCATCCATGCACTGAACGCGCCCTGTGTTGCTTAACCTTCGTGATCGTTTAAGATCACACAGGCAGCCGGGGCTACGAGCGGTTCGCTTATGATTCTTAATTTTAATTAATTTTATGATTTTAAGATAAATTCAAACACTCTAAGGTCTCATAAAGCTTGTAGTAGTAACAAGCCTACAAACTGTCATTCCTTTTCACCCAACTAATTTTAGCTTTACATATGTATTGCGTACTCTCAACATTTATTTGGCCAAGTTACAGTTGATTGTATTTATTTAATAATTTAGCCAAAATATTATGCCTTTAGTATTAGTTTACAATACGTGGCGCTAATTGGCTACTAGACCCTTAACTCCTGAACTGCCCTCGCGGAACGCAACGTATAGGTGGCCCATACTAAGTTGGATACAGATCTGTGTCGCGGCAGACGAGTGGTTAAGAGCAAAAGTGAAACCTTTCCTATTTGCTCGCACATTGTAACATTTTACTGATTGTAAAAAAAGAATAAACTGAGGCTTATACCCAGAAGTATACTGTTGACGATTGTAATTATATTTACAGTTTTTTTTTTATTGGGGGGCGCTATTTAGCACTAGGAGGCTCCTGCACAACATCTGCCCCTATAGTACGCGTACCGAACCCATATTACGCGTACCGAAATCCGAGCGATTCCAACCGTCTAACTGTCAAATTAGCATAGAATTTGACAGTTAGACGATTGGAATAGCTCAGTATTTGGTGCGCATAATTAGGCCCCTGGGCCGTGTTTCATAAAACTACAATTCATAAGTCTTTACAAGGGTAAAGACGCCGTACTAGATTAGAACCTGTACACCTCTTTTGAGTAGAAAGGTTAAAAAAAATCTTGCAATAATAGGATGCAGCTCGGTATTACTTTTTAGCAAAAGCTTAAAAAGAACAAAGCAATTCATGAAAGTCATGCAAAATAAACGCAATTTACATTGATCTGTCATAAAAAAACATAAATGTTAGTTCTCTGAAATGGGGCCTTGGATCTGACTGGCCTGTTTCAAAGAACTACAATTCATGGTTTACAATGACAATTCAATGTACACTGCAAAGTCGTTGAACCCACAGTATAACAAGCAGGACTACTCTGCTACACAATCTACATCAAATTGTCATAATAAACTCCGAATTGTAGTTTTATCGTCCTGGCAACCCTAAGTCTGGACAGTTTGCATTAGCGCGCGGTAATTTCACTTAGACAGCGGCTCCCGCGCTTCGCACTCTAGACCTGCTAATAATAAAATACTAGCTGTCATTGCTTTCTTTTCTTTGAGACGCTCTTACACCCATTCTAGGGTTCGTACCTGAAAGGGGCCAAAAGGACCCTTTCGAGAAAGAATAAATGTAAAATACCCGCGAGTTCTGGACTACTGAGATATAAAGGGCATTATCATTATGACTCGAAGCGTAATAGGTCATAATCATCATCAGCCTCATCATAAATAAATTTACATCCAGCTCCATTATCTACATTTTACAATATTGTTCTTTTTAACTTATAAATTAAACAAACGCTTGGATTCTGCAATAAATAATCCCTGGAAAGCTATTTAGCGATTGTTCTCTGCCTGTTCCACCGGGATACAGGCGTGAGCTTATAATATATTATCCAAGTATGCCATCTATACCGCCACCCCTGCGACAATGTTAGGTAACCAAACGAATACCCGAATGTAATCCTCGACTGGCAGAGGTTTACGATGACCGGAAAGACTGACCCAGACTTAGAAGAAGAATCTTCGCTGAGGAGAAGGAGAATGTAACATGAACAAAACTACCATCACTTCCTGTGAATAGACAGACTCTGAAGGCCTTTCCAAGTTTGTGATGTCCTTGCCTGGTTACCATAGCGGAGTATTCTCGTTTGGGACCAGAACAAGTGATTGTGTTGTGTGGAAGTTATTCATTTTTAGACGACCTTGTGGCGCAGTGGTAGTGCATCTGCATACCATGCGAGAGGTCGCGGGTTCGAATCCCGGCTGAGAACATAAAAAAAAACCCCAGGTCTTGGATGTTTACATGTTTGTGATGCCGTTGTTTCTGGTTCCCACGTCACAGGGTATCCTAGTGTGGGGCCAGAACCAATGTATGTGCCTGTATGTAAATGTTTATGTTTATATTTTCTATTATTATTAAAGTCTGTTGGTCTACCCGCTGACCGCCGCCCGGTTCTCAGCCGTTGCTCCGTTACTGCCCTGGTCCACTTGCCGTCTTTCCGCCTCGCCAGGCGACTCCAGACTCGCAGAGGGCCCGTGGATGCGAATGGCGAAAGACCGCGAAGGGTGGCGTGATGGGGAAAAGGCCTGTACCCAGCAGTGGGTGATGCTCATGATTAATGTCGGCCTCAAATTCCAGGAAGAACGGTCTCAAATTCCGGGGAGAAGTAAAAAGTATGAAGAAGATACGCCAGTCACGATTGGATAAGGATGGCCAAGGTCCTTCGGTGGATAAAATGTCAAAATCGATGTATTACGGTACCAACAGAAATAATACTGCTATTGTCGTGCAATGTAATGTTTGTATTCCAATAAACTTATGAGCAACTCCCGGCTGCGGTCGCATTAACATAATTATTGGGGTGAAGGGCAATGCCTGTCTGTCTGTTTGTATTGTCGTAATTTTAAGCGCTTGCCAAGAAAGGCGGGTGCGTAAACAGTGATTCAGACACTTGGCAGCTATTTTGGGAACACACTGGTTTAAATTAAAAGGGCAAACGCTTGACGATGACTTATCGGCAAACACCGTAAGCTTGTGAAGTGTGGTATTCATGCATACCTTTTTCGAAATTTTTGAAGGCCTCTAGGCCTATCCTGACGTATAACTAAACATACCCAAATGTACAACACTGTGATAGGTTGACAATTGACATTTTGTGTTTCAGCGATAACTATAATCGTAAATTTACAAAACTGGGACAGTTAACAATTGACATTTTCTATTTTGCGATGACTATAATCTTGAATTCTATTGAATAGTTGTACGAGAAGGATGTTAATGAATTAATGGCGTTCAGGCGAGGATAGTCACATTATTTTCGATAAAAATAAAAAGTATCGACTTCTTCGTTTTATATTATTTTTGTTGCACTAACCCGTGCTGAGGACAATTTTAAAAACCTATTTAACCTTTGGCCGTTGGACTAAAAACCTATTTTAGTCCAACGGCCAAAAGCTTTATTACTTTCACAAGGGTAGTCGTAGATTCGATTTCAGTTGAAGTCCACCGTATTTTAGTTTATAAAGCGTCCACTACACAACTCGCGAAGTTGATCGTAATTGCGCGAGGCACAGAGTTCAATTTACAATTATCACTTGGTAACTGAGAAGGAAAACATCGTGAGGAGACCTGAGTTTATGAGGTGTTTACATACCTCAGCGCTTAAAATTGCCAACCCGCGGTGGGCACGCGTGGTAATTAATGATGAATGAATTAAAATATTTATTTCAGACCTGGGTCCATATTTGACAATAATAACAGAAATTAAGCCGATATGTATATATATATATTATGTAGCCAACATACGTCCCACTGCACGTCTTTTAGAGAGAGAGAGTATCGGCTTAATTTCTGTTATTATATATCGATGTTCGGAGATACAAACACGTCACACTGAACACTGTGTCTCGCTTAACTTCGATCACCTTTCACAATTTTCACAAATGGCGTATTTCTGTCGCTGCTTCAGTAACAAATACTAAAAACAGAATAAAATAAATATTTAAGGGGGGCTCCCTTACAAAAAACGTAGACGCTTGAAATATT
The DNA here is from genome assembly GCA_947310995.1 of Yponomeuta cagnagella. Taxonomy (NCBI): domain Eukaryota; kingdom Metazoa; phylum Arthropoda; class Insecta; order Lepidoptera; family Yponomeutidae; genus Yponomeuta; species Yponomeuta cagnagella. Next base: position 18,425,480 of record OX371277.1, read on the forward strand.
CACAGAATATTACATTTAGTTCAATATTCACTTGAAAAATTAATAATTAAAATAAAATTAACATTTAAGGGGGGCCATACAACAAACGCTCGTAGCCCCGGCTGCCTGAGTGATCTTAAACGATCACGAAGGTTAAGCAACACAGGGCGCGTTCAGTGCATGGATGGGTCGCCGTCTATGCCTAACGCTAGTGGCATTTTTCCGAGCGGTTCTGTGCTTCGCAAGGCATGTTAAGTTTGGTGCCGGCTGCCGTCGATAGATGGCAGTCGTTAAGCCAAGTCAGAGGCCATAGGGCGGCTTGACAACTTCTGACAGTAGACGAGCCACTAGTCTACAAGCCTCCACCAATCCGGACTTGGCCCCCGTGGTGGAGTATGGCCTATACCTTCCTCAGGGAAGAGACCCGTGCCCCTCGGTCGGGACATAATGGGTTGATGATGATGATACAACAAACGTGAGTTTTTGTGTCTAATGTTGTATAGATAATGGTACGGAACCCTTCGTGCGCGAGTCCGAGTCGCATTTGGCCGGTTTTTTATATTGATTTTCTTGTCAGGTAACTAACTTTAACACAGGATATTGGACATAGCACAAGTAGCGTACTTTGGTATTAATGAATTTATTGTGTAGATATATTTACTAGACCGAACAGAATCACTACCAAATTGCGCAAACAAAGCAGAACAGAACCACGTAACAGCGACTTTAGGCTGTCTAATCATCAGTTAGATTAATCAACAGCATCGAGCTCTCCGCATATCGTGGGTACATCGAGTTGTCGTGTGGGCACGCCTTATGGGCCGATGATTCATTCCGAGCGTTGGGCGGCGGAAACAAGAAAGGAATGGAGCAGATGGGTACGCTTAGAATATACTTTACTGAGCTTTATTATTTCACAGTTGAGTTTGTGTGCCTTGACTCGCTGATGTTGAAGAATAACATCGTGAGAAAACCTGAATTTCTGAGATGTTTATATACTTCGGTATTTGAAATAGCAACTCCGCAGTGCGATTGTTCTGTTTCTTACAAAATATAGTGTTTATGCTCCGGCTGTGATATCTATAGATGTGTTTGATGAGTTAAGGAGACAGATAGAAGGCTTCGATAATTATACTAATCAAAGCACCATACTATACTTTACTTTATACTGTATGAAATACTACATTTACCCCTATAGATGCACAATTTACACGTGGATGTGAAGTATCTTGGAGAAACGGTAGCTGTTGGTATTCATTTAATAGTTAATTTTTTTTAATGAGAGATATTATGCAATAAGAATTTTCATACAGTAAAAACAAAATATAAAAAATTTTATTACCCAGTCTGTTCGATATACTTTTAGCGGTAATAATAACGAAAAAAAAAACTATTTGTAAACTATCATGTGGTATTGAGCAAACATAAAAACAGTTTTTTTTTTACGCTCAGCGCTTCTCTGTAATTCATTTTACATCTTTAACCTAACCTCTAAGGCTTTTGCTGATAATCAGTGTCGGCAGTGGAGCATGTCACCTGACGACTTTAGGCTGACCATAAGGCCTTTTGCCAAATTTAGTTTTTAAGATTTTTCAGTTATGTACTTTATTTAATTTTTGTTGGCAATAAAAACAATTTCACTTTCACTTTCTTTCACTTTCAAAGCAGGACAGAGTCAATGGAATAAATTGGATTAGAAGAAGTTACAAATTGTTCAAATAGAACTCTATGATAGATTTGTCAAGAACTCCTGTCCCTAAATTATATTCGGCGAGATTTTGCCTGGCCCTTTAACCACCTGGAAAATAGTTGAAGTTAGTTTGGCATATTGCCAACCCATGTAATATTTACCGCACTAGCCATTTATCAAAAACAGATGTTTTTCAAAACATTTAATAGATACATTTCCAATGTTCGAAAGTGTGCAGAACTTTTCTAATTCAATCAATCAATTGAAACATTTCGTTGGCACCTCCATAGTTTTATGTCCCCAAATCTCCAATATATCACTCACACGTTTCACACGGACCACAAAATCTCAGCCGAAGCTTTATCTCGAACCAGAGAGAAAAGATTGCTTCTATACGACGTTCTCTAATTTGCTGTCGTGAGTAAATAATTGGAACTATTTAGTCTGTCTTGCGTGAAAAATGCCAGAGACGTAACATTACAAGTCGATTGTTGTGCTATTTTTGGGAACAAACACGTGGTAAAGAGCCCTTTTGTGGTAGGTACAGGTGCGCACAAAAACTAATTTTATCCCATGTAAAGAAAAGAAAAGAAAGAAAATAATAATACTGTATCAATATTTACACGCAACATTTACAAACATGAAGAAAACAAAAAAAAATGGACAAAAAGACTTCACAATTTTGTACGAATTTGTACAAATGGCCTCAGTCTGGGTGTATTTTCATGTTTGTGATGTCCTTGTCTGGTTACCATAGCACAGGGTATATATACTAGTTTGAGACCAGGTCAAGTCTTTGTCAAAAAAAATGTCAAAAAAAGAATTTGTCGCGGTGTATCTCTGCTTCTGCAAATGGCAGCTGACTAACATAGTGCTGATGGTGTGAACCCTGTGTTGTGACGTTTTATCTAATTTTATCTCATGTTAAAATGGGCGTAGGGACTTACGAGTTCCACGAACCGAACCCGTATGTCATCCTAACTAGGAAACCCTTATTTTTAAGTGACTTCCTAAAAGGGTAAGGGGCTTTGGTTCACTACTGCCACCAATAAAAAATATATCTATTTTTTTAGGGTTCCGCACCCAACAGGTAAGGGACCCTATTACTATGACTCCACTGTTCGTCTGTCTGTCTATCATCAGGCTGAATCTCATAAACCGTGATAGCTAGACAGTTGAAATTTTCACAGATGATGTATTTCTGTTGCCGCTATAACAAACAAATAATAAAAACAGAATAAAATAAATATTTAAGAGTGGCTCCCATACAACGAACGTGACTTTTTTGCCGTTGTTTTCTCGATATTAATAACGACAACAGGTAGACGCTTGAAATACGCAAATATTGTTTAGATAACGGTATGAAACCCTGCGTGCGCGAGTCCGACTCGCTCTTGACCGGTTTTTTCTTATGTAGCTTATACGCTTCCTACTGCAGGGCATAAGCCTTGTCTCAAAAGAGAGTACGGGCTTAATTACCGCGCGTGCACACCGCGGATTGGCAATATCAAGCGCCGAGGTATGTAAACACGTCAGACACTCTGGTTTCCTCACGATGTTTTTCTTCTAGGTTAGCGAGTGTTATTGCTACTATAACTTCACAAATTTACGTGACTTAGAAAACAAAGTCCATGCCCGAATTTCAACCCTCGACCTCCCGAAAGCGGGGCCGGCGGCCCACCGCTCCGCTGCCATCACTTACCTCCAAATCATATAAATTGTGATTTACAACAGACTTCAAAAAAGGAGGAGGTTATCAATTCGACGCTTATATATATATATTTTTTTTATTTGGCTATGTTCCTCCATAACTCTGTCAAATCTTAACCGATTTCGACAATTCCTTTTTTTGTTCGAACAGGTATAACGTCCCATTGGTCCCATTTTAATTTGGTGAAGATTTGATGGAGACTTTCAGAGATGGAGAATGAAACTCTTCAATGGACAGCAAATAAGCCCTAATGGGGCCCATCCTTTAGTATTATCCGGATGTTTCATAAAATAGCGTAAAAGTAGTCCCTAGTTAATTTGGTGATGTTCTGGTGAGGACTTTCGGAGATGGAAATTTAGAACTTCTAAAGCAACGAATTAAGTAAGGCAAATTATGGTTATAAGGGACTTATTTATCTTTCTCCCGCTCCCCCACTAAAAATAAAAAAATAAAAATTTTTAAATAAAAAATAAAAACCGACTTCGAAACACTACAGCACTAAATAGTTAGAAATAATTCAAATAATTAAAAGTAGAATTATTTATACAGTAGGTACTGTAGAAGTAAAATTTTACTGGATAACAGTACCGCTAAATGCGGCAGTATCTAGTCCCAGGTCCTTGCTAGGTTGATAGCAACTAGGATCTGGTAGATACTAAGAATCACTATATACGTGATCTAGAGATTTGCTAAGACATTTCTTTGCAAAAACAGTCCAAGAAGATATGTTTTTTTATTAGGGGCAATGGTGAACCACATGGAGCCCTTTTCGTCAGCCCACATTTTCAGCTTCTTGAAAAAAATCTTATCTCTCACCAAAGGCACACCATTTTCGTTCGCCAGTGTCAATGAGCGGGGTGGGCATTACATAAGCAGCCTATGTACGTCCCACTGTAGGCTTGTGCCCTCTCTCAGGGAGATGGGCTTAATCACCACGCGTGTCCACCACGGATCAGCGATTTCTAGTGCTGAGGTATGTGAATAGCTCAGGCACTCACATTTCCTCACTATGTTTTCCTTCACGGTTAGCGAGTGTTATTGCTACTATAACTTCACAACTGTACATAACTTAGAAAACAAAGTGGGTGGGCATTATACGCAATAAAAAAATTCGTGGTCCATGTCATTATAACTTTATAAGTCCTTTTAAAGAAGTATTTATAATTTTGATAAGTATCTAATTACCTAATATACTTTTGTGGCAAACAGTACCATTTGCATCGATAATTTTGTTATTTACCAGTCACCGAGCGTAGGTTTGAAGTTCTAGGGTTAATGAGACTCAGACGTCAAGCACTTTCGCAACATAATTCGGATTGGTTGTTAGAAGCAGCTATTGTAGCAATCTCGTCCAGCGCAATTAATTCTGATCTTTGATACCTATGCAACCATTTATTTTTTTATATTTGTTTGAAATGTTGCATACTGAATAAGGCGCTGGATTAAGAATAGCGTCACTCCATTTCCTTCCATAGATGTCGTAGAAGGCGACTAAGGAAATAAATTACAAGGAGACGGGCAGCAGCGTCTCCCTGAGATTCCAACCGCATACTGCGATCGCCAACCCGCCTGCCAAGCGTGGCGATTATGGCAAAACCCGTCATGGTTATAAAAACCACGAAGGAGGCCTATGTCCTGAAGTGGGCGTTAAATGGCTGATGATGATACTGAATAGGACTTGCTTTAAACATAAGTTTTGACAAGCTCGAGTGAACCGACCAGCAGCTCGCTAGTCTTAACTATCTCCTTTAAACGTTGATATCGAGAGCAAGTTGTTCTCGATATCATAAAAATTATCGTTGAAATGGAAATGAATTAAACTGTCTTAAATCTGAGTAACTCAACATGAGTTACTAAAAACATCCTTTTTGCAGCCAATTGAGGCAATTTAGACAGGCTCGATTTCATTGTGGGCTTAAGTATAAAAAAGTAACAAAAATCTGCCTAATCTTCAGAATTACAAGTCAGAGGATTTTAATTTTGACGATTCCAAGTTATAACCTAAGATGACTTCAAGCTGTAAGTCTAAACATACAAGTTGACCCATTACTGCCTGAAAATTAAAAAATTAAATCGTCGAGTGCACCCCTCAAACTGCACTGTCAGTTGTCACAAAACCAACAATCAATCCACATGTCAAGCGCATTTAGTGCCAGGACACTTGGGTTTCGCTACAACCATCTGTATGCAAACAACTCCCAGCACTAATGCAACTGGTGACTAAACCTATCATACTGAAATCTTGAGATTTCCGATCACCAGAAGCCCAGCGAGGTTATGCAAAAAAGCATCTCAAAACCAACTACTGGTGGTTCGGCTTTGGTATTAATCAGTGTTAGATGGGAGGCCTCCAGATCAGGTGGGACGTTCGGGAGTATAGATTGTTGGGGATACAGAGCGACCCGTTGAGTGACGGGACAATGTGTGATATGCTAATGCAGCCCATGCGCCGAGTACGAGGACTGAAGCGGTCAAATACAACGGTTACAACTATACTCGGAAGCTTCCCTCAGGTTCGCACTAAAGGCAGAGTAATTAAAACCTCATAGTCTTATAAATAGTCGATTCCACTAAAACACTGTTAAGATAGATGAAACGCATGCACGTAAATATTTAAGAAAACGCGAGAGAAACTTTTAGGAATCTTTTTTATTCGTCTTTTTCCTTGACATAGTATGATTTCATTTTTTAAAAATATTAGACATAATAATATAGAAAAAGTATAAAAGAAGTAAAAACATAAAAATGGTTGGTTGGTCGGTCGGCAACAATAGAGTCACGGCCGGTTTATGGCAGAATTTCCTGTCATAAGCCGACTTTAACTCCGTTTTAAGAGTATTTTAGTGATATTGACTTTTTATAAATAAGACTGTAATAGTGAGGGTGAGGCCGGGGTTGGCGTGACAGATTTGTGTAAAATTTCACACTCCCATAGACCATAAACTGTATTGAGAAAGTAATCGCGGCACGGACAGACGCGGATCTCAAAATAGTACAAAATTATCTAAAGACTTAGATAAAAAAAATAACAACCATAACTTCCACACAACACAATCACTTGTCCTGGTCCCAAACTAGGATTACCCTGTGCTGGTAACCAGGCAATGAAATCACAAACATGGCAATACACCCAGATGAGGCCACTTGTACAAATATACGGCGGCCCCCAGTTGGAATCGAAGCTACGACCTCCGGCATTGTAATCAGACGTGATACCACTTGACCAGCGAAGCAGTCATAAGTCAAATACTTACTTGCGAGTGACAAAATCCGCCGCTGTGAGTCTTAGGTGTTTTCTTACGTGGTTTAATATATCTGTTATAGGCAAACTCCGAAGCTCCGGCGCTCCTAGGTTGGACTGGTCAATCCTCAGGTCAGACTGAATGACTTAGTCAAAGCCCAAACAAATGTAAATTTTCGGCCTTTGACTAAACAATTTTCGTCAAACCTGGGAGAGACTAATTTGGTCAGGCAAACGTCAAAACACAATTTTATTAAATCGGGGTTTGACGAGTAAGTTTAAGTTTGACACAAAACTAAGTTTTTTAGTGAAATATTTTTTTTCGCTTTTATATAAAAAAAAAGAACTAACACCCGAAGTTTCAGAATGGAGCGTCGCTGCGCTCCGCTCCATCCTGGAACTTCGAACCTATTTTTGCTTATGTGTACTGACCTAACAAACAAAATGCGAAATATAAATTTAATCAAACAATTATTTGCTATATAACACTTGCCAAAATAAAACGTTAGCATAATAAACGTTTGTCTTAATAAAACTTGACGCAGTAAAATTATGCGAAACATGTTCAGATCAACGTTTGACCGAGTTTTGCAGTCGCTTCTAGGATTGACTAGGCCAAAACCGAAACAGAATAATTTACTTTCGACGTTTGACTGAAAAGTTAGGAGCTCCTGGGTTTGACTAAAAATACTTCAGGCAAAGGGCGAAATTGAAATGTATTTCGGGGATTGCCTGATGGCTTTGACCAAACCTAGGATAAACCAGTCCTTCCGCGAAGAGACTGTGTATCGGACTTTGACTATAACATATCGATACTGAAGAAACACTCTTCAGCTTTTGCGTCATTCCAATAAAACGTGGTAATGAAGAATGAAAAAGGTGGTGTTAACAACCAACTCAAACTACAAACCTATGAATCTTGTTTACGGATATTATCGAGAAGATGGCCCGAATGATCGTGCTTATTTGCCTTAACAATTGTGCCACAAAGGAGGGCAACCGTAGGGCCGGCGCCACCAAACTAACCGACGCTTGGTCACTTAGAGCCTTGTTTACCAAGCCGCGGTCTAGAAACATCCGAATCGCGGCTAAGCACACACTCGTCGAACATTTCATTGTCCCATGTCGGTAAATTCTGCTGCTTAACTTGGGAACCCACGATTATCAGAATGAGACCCCACGGTTATCAGATCAAATTGCTGGTACCGGCTAGATGAAGATGGCTGAGGACAGAAAGAGGAAGCTTGAATGTGAGAACGTAATATGTAGTTCATTAGAATGTGTCAAATCTAATAGTTTGGTGAGAAAGAAACATTGTGAACTGAAAGAGGATGTAGTGACTAGAATTGAGAAAGAAATGTGGCGTTGGTTTGGGCATATGGAGAGGATGAAGAAAGAAAGATTGACGAAAGAAATAAATCGAGCGAATGTGGGTGGAAGGAATGGTCAGGGACTTTCCAGGCGGACATGCTTTGATCAAATTGGGCAAAGGGCAAGATAAAAAGTACCCGAAACCGGTGGGCGTGCTTGCAACGACTAACGAATGTTGATGAAGCGGAAGAGGCTTTCTCCGGATACAGGCGTGAGTTTATGTAATGTAATGTATACATTACATAATGTCACTAAAATGTATGAAACTGATATTTTATTCGCCATTGTGAAGTTTTCACCATAAAATTTGTACGTATGGACGAACAGAGCCCCCCATTTTTGGATGTATTTATGCCCAGTATATACTTGCAACACACAACACAACCATTTGTCTTGGTCCGGAACTAGGATATCCTGTGCTATGGTAACCAGACAAGGACGTAGAAATACACCCATAATGAGGCCCAAATTAAGTATGGCAGCCTTAAGTGGAATTTGCTTGACTAGAATATTACAAGTAGTTGATACATGCTAAAGTCTCCTTGAAGTTCTACACACTCATCATGATTATAATTTTCTGCAATTTTTGTCAAAATTATAAAATCTTCTCCGCCACTTTATTTTAAATTTTATTTTATGAATTTAAAATCAACAAAAATGGAACAAAGTAGAGTGAATTGATTGTCTTAATAAATTTTATTGACGGCTAAAAATACCTCATCGATAAGTTCAAATACCGTGGGAGGTGTCTTCTCTACTTAGGTATACTATAAGCTTTAACAAGTCTACGCATTTTAAAAACGGCCGTAGCGCCTCGATACTACTCTAACCTTCAACTCAAGAGGCCACGGTTTCGGATTATGACACATTGGCTTTGTTTTACGGGCCAGGTTCTGTACAAATCCAAAGTTTTTGTGGTCGAAATACGACGTGTGTGAAGACACGCCGATCGGCACCGCGCCGGCACAACACGACCGTACAACAAACACTGCCGCTTAAAAACTCAACAAACACCATAATGGTTTCGTTTCTCGTAGGCGCAGTACCTACCTACAAGCAAAGCATAGAAAAAGCAAGTTTTAGAAGAAGAAGAAGAAGAAGATTAGCATAATCAACACGTATGCCCGAAATCTAAATCTAAGGCAAAAGCAGCCCTTATACGTCTTGTTGTAGGGCACATACTTACTTTCAGAGAGAGAGTATGGGTTTAATCACCACGCATGCTCATGGCGGATGGGCGATTTCAAACAATGTTCTGAGTAGATCACTTGTAAACTCTACAAATACCATGATAATTTGGCTTCTCGTAGGCGTTGTATCTTCCTACAAGCAAAACAGAAGCAGCCCATTACAGGGTACTTTCTGTCAGAGAGAGATTAAATGAGATTAATACTCGTTATTGCACACCATATATTATAATAAGACATGAAAAATCTTAAAAAAAGAAGAAGAATCAATTAAATCGATACGTATGTCCATCGCGCATCGGCGATTTGAAACAATGTTCTGAGTAGATCACTTAAAAACTTGACAAACGCCATGATGATTTGGCTTCTCGTAAGTAAGTAAGTAATTTCGTTTATTTCCTTCTCACAGAGGTATCAAAACATATAGTAGGTACAATTTGAGTAATCAAGACTAATTCCTATGTGAGAGGCTGGAGTCCATACTAGGAAAGATCCTGTGTGACAGATCTCCAGGCCCTCACTAAACTTATGATGCATTGTTTCTCAATTGTATGTAGATTTTTTAAAGTTCTTAAGTTTAACAGGAGATTATAACCGGCAGTGTTATTATAGACAATATAAATTTTAAAACACTAAATTAATGGAAACATAAGATGCATGCGTACTCAATGAGCGTATGCATGTTGATTGAGTGTATGTGTGAGTATGTGTGTGTGCGTGTGTGTATGTGTGTATGAAGGAGCACCTTGTGCAATAAATGAAATACAATTTAATCTTATTGAGGTTGAGTTAGGAAATTATATTTAAGAGATCTTCAGTAGAATCATAGGGGAGTGTTAGCAACCAGTCTGTTACTTTTTTCTTGCAGCTGTATTTGGTAAGTGAGTATATTGATAAAATAAGATTTGCTTTGTTATACAAATAGCTACCCAAAAAGCAGAAGAACTTATGAGAAAATTTGGTTTTTAGGGTTTCAAGCTGAGGGTCATAGTCAATTTGGCAAAGCCGAAGCAGCCTATTACAGGGAAATGTGTTCTCTCAGAAAAAAAAATAGTTTAAACAAAAACGTATGCCCTTAGAGGATACCGTGTGGCGCCGGATTAAGAATAGCGTCACTCCATTTCCTTCCGTGGATGTCGTAGAAGGCGACTAAGGAAATCAATTACCAGGAGACGGGCAGCAGCGTCTTCCTGAGATTCCAACCACACACTGTGATCGCCAACCCGCCTTCCAAGCGTGGCGATTATGGCAAAACCCGTCGTGGTTATGAAAACCACGAAGGAGGCCTATGTCCTGGAGTGGGCGTCAAATGGCTAATGATGATGATAGAGGATTGGTGATTTCAAACAACGTTCTGAGTAGATCACTTAAAAACTCTACAAACACGATGATGATTTGGCTTCTCGTAGGCGCAGTATCGACCTACAAGCAAAGCATAGCAGAAGCAAGCTTTATATGTTCCACTGCAGGGCACAGACTTTCTCTCGGAGAGAGAATATGAGCTTCATAAATGTTGGCGCATTGGCGTCAATCAATCTTCTGAGGTATATCACGTAAAAACTCTACAAACACCATGACGATTTGGCTTCTCGCAGGCGCAAAGTATAGCAGAAGAAGGCTTTATACGTTCCACGGCAGGGCACATGCGTAGGGTTCCGTAGTCGACAAAGAACCCTTATAGTTTCTCCATCTCCGTCCGTCTGTCCGTATGTCTGTCTGTCTGTCCGCACCCTAGCTCAGAGACTATTTGTACAAGAAAGCTGAAATTTGGCACAGAGATACTCGTACATAGTAATCACGCCGAGAAAACGATAGATTAAAATCATAAAAAACATTTTTCTTCAGACACCCCCGTACACCTAAACTAGGGATGCAATTTTTTTTCTCGCCTGCAATAGTATGGGATATCGTTGGATTGGTCGTTTAAAAATATTGCGGGTGTAGGGAGATTAGTTTTCGATTTAGGTATCCGTTTGCGAAATATTAAGCTTTACATTTTTTTGCCGTTTTTTACTCGATATTATTAACGGCAACAGGTAGACGCTTAAAATACTCAAATGTTGTATAGATAATGGTACGGAAGTCCGACTCGCACTTGGTCGGTTTTTTACAGAAAATACGCAAACTGCTTTATTAATTATTTGTGTTGCATAGAACAATAATTTAGTCCCTGAGTCCACCAACCCTAGAATTATAAGCACCAAATATTGAAGGATCCCCGACGTCTAGTTGACTTATTCAAAACGTTTCAAAGAAATTCTCGTTTGCTTCGCGTAGTTCGCTATTAAAAATATCGCTTCTGTGAATAATAACAGATCGTAGTCATTAGAAAGAATGTTGCTGTATACATATGTTTAACCACTTACTTCGAAGTCCCCTACATCCGGAAAATTAATTTTAAATGAGTTATTAGCTGTAGCTACGACTAGTTAAATAAGAAACAAGTTTTGATACGATTCGAGAGCATATTTCACTTGCCACTGATATCAACACGGTAAGTCAGCAACGTACATCTGTTAGTAGGTCGGTGTATTGCTGACATAGCTCTAAGCAATGATCAGTTCAAGCGAAGGTACATTATAATTATACATACATTATAGATGCGGCCGTGTAGCTCCGGCCTAGAATGAGCCACCCCATTTCTTCCCGTGGGTGTCGTAAGAGGCGACTAAAAAACGGAAACCAGGGAACGGGCAGCAGCGTTGACCTGTGACACCAGACCACCAAACACTGCGATATCTAATGCGCCCGCCAAGCGTGGAGATTACGGCAAAACCTCCCATACAGGGAGAGATCCATGTCCTGCAGTGGACTGCTATGGGTTGATGATGATGATGATGATGATACATTATAGATATATAGAATATTCTTTACTGTACACAGAAATTACATTAAGAGAAATTTAATAAATCGAATTTAGGCCTAGTAGGTACAATATTGGACTCGGAAGCGGGAGACCCCAGGTTCGATTCCCGGTGCGGGCATATACCTATGACTATGTTTTCTAAGTTATGTACATTTCAGCGCATTTCACACACCTCAGCGCTTGAAATCGCTAATCCGCAGTGGGCACGCGTGGTGATTTAGCCCAACTCACTCTCTCTGAGAGGTCTGTGCCCTGCAGTGGGACATATATAGGGTGCTTATGAATAAATTGAAGTTCAATTGGTGGCCTTATTAATTTCTTCCAGGCAACCATAGACAGAGACAAGAAGAAATAAGAGACGGGTAGACATTACGGACTGTTTCAGTTCTCGTGCATATTTTAATATTTTTGTATTCTATCTAGTTAGAGCCGACTAACTCAACAAGATAGATAGATTATGCCCCTCACCAGTAAAACACAATCATCAGTATGGTAAGAACAACATGTAGAAATAAACGTCCACAAGCTGACCATCTTTCCATCACCGTCCATCGTTTCTACAGTAGGGCAGAGCAAGAGTCGCACTGACGCACCCTATTTCTTTTCTGCCCTTCCAAACACTATCAGTCTTATTTTTAAAAAACAATTCCTCTAAAACACTGCTCAGAGGCAGTTTAAATACTCGGTGGCCTTACATTTGACGACCTCGTGACGATCACGACGCAGCGGTAGTGCATCTGCATACCATGCGAGAGGTCCCGGGTTCGAATCCCGGCTGGGGACAAAAAAAACCCCAGGTCTTGTATGTTTATATGTTTCTGAGGTCGTTGTTTCTGGTTCCCACGACACAGGGTATCCTAGTGTGGGGCCAGAAGTAATGTATGCGCCTGTATGTAAATGTTTATGTTTAGTTTATTTTACCCTTTACAACAGACTACTTAAACTGCCTCCGAGAAGTTTTTTAAGGAATCATGTCTTATAAATAAGACCGTATATTTTTAGGCCCGCTGACGCCATCCTCAAAGGTCATTTACTAACTTAATTTCACACTTTGCCAATGTCGAATAAAAATCTATGAATTAGACAGATATAAAGATGGATAGCGAAGACTTTCCTGTTTACGCTACAGTACGCGAAGAATAAAAGAGCTCAAACCCACTAAGCACAAAAACCAAAAAGATCTCAGCGCACCACCCGTAAGCAGACACTAAATAATCACTTGAAGAACCACCTTAGTCAAGAAGTACATACAACCTTCTGCGACAAGTTCTGATAACCCATTAATCAGACTATTTAATTCCCGTAGAACCTCTGCCCACATGCATCACACATCAAAACCTAATTTGTCTAGCTGTCAGAGCCAGTATCGCTTTTACACGACGCTTCTAAGACAAAACGCCCAAGGATTATTTTAGAATGAGAGTTTTAAGACCAAAGGTAGTGCATGCCCTGAGCTACAGTTTGTCATTCTTAAAACAAAGTAATAAGGCTGGTTTTCCAGTGGTTGTGTACTGCAAATGTAGTGATGTATTGAGGGCCAGTGCGAGAACGAGTGGACGCATTTGTTGCGAACTAAACGCACCTCACCTTTACACCTGCGGACGGGCTTATGCGACTATGACGGAGAAAAAATTGAAATATTTATGCTTAAGCCTATTAAATCGATTCTAGATTATTTACGCAGCGTCCGACATTAACTTCTACCAACTCACCTATCAAAGGTGAAAAAAAATCATACTCTTATAAAATGCCTAAAAAATTTTTGTCAAAAAGCATCATAAGATCAGCTATACTGGACTGCATCGTAGGTGTTAAGATAAGTGAGTCTAAAACATGTTTTACTGCCCACAAGAAAAAAACACAGAAATAAAAGTAAAAGTAACAGGTATAATTGGTGGCGTTATTTTGCGGACTTTTATTTTTGTTCATTCTGAATAAAATAGATACAATTTTCAGTCTTGTCAGGATTTATTATTATGTTTGTTTTTATTAAAAATTTTAAGAAAATCTATTGAGGCCGCGTGGTGCTCGAATCTATTTGTACTTATATACATTCTCTGTCTCTCTCATTATCTAATCACTCACGCTTTCTATCTTTAAAAAAAATACCTTCATCATCATTATTCAGCCACAAGAGGTCCACTGCTGGACATAGGCCTCCTCCATGGATTTCCAAAAAGACCGGTTGGAAGCGGCCTGCATCCAGCGCCTTCCTGCCTTCCACAAATAAATACTTACTGGCTCCTGTTGGCACACCGCCATCCCTCGACCGCACGCATCGCGCTCGCGCAAGTGACCGATGCGCGCGCGGGAACAGGTGTCCGCCGCCATCTTTAATATTAAACACATCGCCGAGCAGATACAGCCTGTGACCTCTGACACTTGGGACTAGTGAGCGATAGTGTGGCGATTCGATTGCATAAAAAACCGGCCAAGTGCGAATCGGAAAGAATCCTGAACTGGTTTAGGCCTAAATTGATTATTTATAGTTATACATTGTTATAGTTAGACCCCCTGTCTAATCGCGAGTGCAGTAAAGTGTTTTCTACTGTTATGTTTACTACTCTATTGAAACAACGAAACCAAACCAATTGTTTTTCTGTAAAATTTTATTTTTATCACACCTGCTCTGAAAATACATACTAATTATACCAATTAGAGGGAAGAAACGCCTTTATCCCGCCCTTCAAATCCTTTCATCCCAAGGTATGGAAGTTTGTATGAAAATCCTTCCGACCCAAGGGTGGGAAGTATGTATGAAATTCCATTACATACCCGGTTTTTTTTTTTTAATTTGTCAGCAGTCATACTGCAAAGAGACTTTAACTGTCTAGTAATTAAATTTCAAGTAAATTGTTACTGGCCACATACAGTTTTTTTTTTACCAGTTACCAACCTCCTTGGTGCATACAGAAAATTAAAAACGAAATTATTTTTAACTAAATATAAACATTTCTATGCATTTATGTCTATAATTTTCCTCGTAGGTGTAATAAAAAGCACTATACATACCTCAGGATAAAGTACAGTTCCATACCTCAAATGGTTTGCGCAAATGCCATAATCTCGGTATGGAACTGTCACTTTCTTCCCTCTGAAGTAATGTACTATTACAAACTGTCCTTTTATTACCTTTTATGTACCTACTAATCGTACCAAACAAGTAATCTAACTTTCACCTACATGCGTTAGCAAAGAGGAACTTCCTGAAAGTCGAGTTTCAAAGCAGCCTCGAAAGTTCTTTTCTTTTCTATGTTCTTTTTTTGTTTTCGTGAGAGCCGCGTAAAAAACTATTCATTCAGCCAGCACCACTCCGCTTATCGATTCGAATATAAAGTTACATTGAACAAATTCGATTCGTCGTCGCGTCGGTTCGATTGTAATCGATTCTCGGCTGGTGCTTGTTAATATTATTTACGTGCGTGTTAACATGATCTAAAAAGTCGATATCGCGGGCCAGAGATCTCGAACTCTCGTCACGGCTCGAGTTGGGGGTCGTACCTTGCGGATTCAATCCTGTTGTCGAACAAAAAAGTGGTTCTAGTGCAGTGGGTATACCAATCGAGGGGCCATCGTTCAATTCCCGGTATGTAGCTATAAAATTTAGAGAGAGAAAGCAAGGTCGAGGTGAAAAGATCAATGCTGAGGGTGATCAACATTTTATAAAAAGCATTCTCGAATGCACCGTAAGACGCTCACCTGCTCGCTGGGTCGGAAGACAGAAAGAAGTGGCGTGCCTTACGGGAGGCCTATGTTCAGCAGTATGATATATGAGCAGTATGATATATGAGCAGTATAAGCATAGAAGAAAGGAGAGGCAGAGGAAGGTCATGGAGAAGTTATAGTGACAAAACAAATCAATGAAAAAGTAAATGACGTGATATGTGTACCAGGCAGTGAAAGAACGGACCTGTGACCTGAGGGAGAAGTGGAAGCACCGACAAGATTCCAACGTAAATATAATACTTATACACATAAACTGACGCCTGTATCCTAGAGGGGTAGGCAAAGACCAGGGACTGTCACTTGCCAAGATCCTGACAAATCACTTTCGCTTCCTCAACATTCATTAGTCGTTGCCTGCACGCACGCTGGTTTCGGGTACTTTTTTTTCGCACGCTTTTATTTGCTCGAAGTATGTCCACCTGGGCCTTCGCTTACCGGCCGTTCCACCCACATTAGTTTGATATATTTTTTTCGTCCAACTTAAATATAATAACGATGAGTTATAACTTTGCTGCAAAACTACTTACTGATTAACTTATAGGAAAGAATAGATACTGTTATATTATATTATAGTATTATTATAGTAATATTATAGTAACCCAGATGGGTTACTGTAATATTTACACATTTTTTAAAGAAAAACTTGGAACGAAACTAAAATGTCGGAGACATTCACGTGACTCAACTAAATATCTTAAAAAATGTCGAGACTCTTTTAGCATCGACAAAATATTTCTTAAGACGTGACACCATGTAGAAAACTACATACAGTATGCTAGACGGTGTGATGATCCGTAAGTCGTTTATAAAACGACCGTGTAGAAAATAAAAGCATTGTTTTTTGCATCTAAAAACTGTTTGTTGTGTTAATATTTTAATTTAAAACAATTGTGCAGTAGACCAGGTCTTTTTTTATTTATTTTATTTTATTTAGAACACAAACAGTCAAACAGGAAAAAATAAAAAGTATATGTAAACAAAAATAGACCTGGAGGTCCCTTAAGTAAACAAAATTATAATATTATAAGCATGCGATCTTAACCAGTTTTGATTCTTAGTATCTGAGACTTAGTATTGGTTACAGTAAAATAAAAGTATAAGTATGAGCCATTTTAACTTAATTGTATTTGAGCAATAGGTTTTAGACGCATAAATCGAAGTATTCCTGTAGCGCATTATGTTCACGTCGAAACTTAGCAGAATCGCGAATGCTCAGCGGAGGCGTGTCCACTGTGCAGTCGTGATAGAATTAAACAAACACTGGGGCGCGACCGGCCAAATATAATGCAATAAATATAATTTATAATGTTTATACTGAGACTTATCGCGCTCAGAGATCGGGAGACGCCTGCTATCCAGGTTGGGGGCAGAGTAGGTTATGCGGTTGAGATGTGCAAGTCATACGGCAAATATGTTGAGAAGGGGTTTGCGCCTCCCAAAAAGTATTTTGTACCCCCTTGTTACTCGAGTTATAATTTTATTCCGTCTTTTGTATTTCTTGTCACAAAAATATCAGTGCAGGCAACGTGTAATGGTTGCAAACCCTATGAAAACCTAAGATTCTATCAAAAAGTCTTCGTATTTTTGCACACCCTACAACGAGGATATGTAGGAGAGACCACTCACTTAAAATGGCTAAAAAGGTTAAGGAGGTACTAAATACTTTTTGGAAGGCGCAAATCTCGGATTATCTCTAAAATTTGTAATTACTGGAATACGTTAGAGTTTTATATTTACAACTTACATAGATTGCTTGAGTGTCTCGGCTTTTTACATACCTCAGCGCTTCAAATCGTCAATCCGCGGTGGGCACGCGTGGTGATTAAGCCCATACTCTCTCCCTGAGAGAAGGCCTGTGCTATCTAGTGGGACGTATATAGGCTGCTTATGTATTTACAACTTATTTTACGACTTTTGAACTTTTTCGTAAATTATTGTCCATTGTGGCGGCGGATTAAGAATAGCGTCACTCCATTTCCTTCCGTGGATTTCCTAGAAGGCGACTAAAGAAATCAATTACCAGGAGACGGCCAGCAGCTCTTCCTGAGATTTCAACAGCATACTACGATCGTCAAACCGCCTGCCAAGCGTGGCGATTATAGCAAAACCCCTCATGGTTATTAAAACCACGAAGGAGACCTGTGTCCTGCAGTGGGCGTCAAATGGCTGATGATGATGATGACCATGATGAATCAACCAACCATCACCCAAACTTTGTATTAAACTATATTATAATCAGGGGAATGGAATAGCAAAGTGACTACTCTACCTTTTGCCTACTCTACACCGCTCATAAGAGAAATAAAATCATACGCGTTACAGATGACCGCCGCTCTCGAGCAGGTTGTACAAATATATCTTATCTTGTACTTAACCGAATTGGTAATTAAATACGCCAATTTACGATTGGGCTGGGCCCTTGTGGGCGCTTGCTTTTGTTTAAGAAAATAATAATAACTTCCACAAAATACAGTCACTTGTTCTGATGATGAACTTCTGTTCTGACTTGTTCAGATGATGAAATGGCTGAGTGCAAGATAAGGATTAGAGGTGAAAGGGTGGATCAAGTGAAAGAATTTGTCTATTTGGGGAGCCTCTTTATCAGGGACGGCAAGTGTGAAGGTGTATAGAAAGAAGAGTAAAAGCAGGAAATTGTGTAAACGGTGCATCGAACTCCTTTGTGAGTGGCCAAAACATCTCCAAAAGAGCTAGATTGGCTATCCATAATGGAGTGCTGGTCCCAACACTTATGTATGCTAGCGAGACTTGGGTATGGCAAAAGAAGCAAGAAAGTAGAATTAATGCAGTAGAAATGAGGTTCTTGAGAAGCATGTCTGGCGTTACTTTGAATGACAGAATACGCAATAGTGTGATTAGAGAACGTTGTGGACTGAAAGAGGATGTAGTGACTAGAATTGAGAAAGGAATGTTGCGTTGGTTTGGACATGTGGAGAGGATGAAGGAAGAAAGATTGACAAAACAAATATATCGAGTAAGGGACGACCGTCTCTTTTTACGTCGGTCCCCAGTGGGAATCGAACCCATGACCTCTGTTTTGTTATGACTGCCCCTCAATTATTGAGAAAATATGAAGCCGTGAAAGTGACAAAAAGAAGTGTCAGAACGACACGCCTTTTACACTTACAAATATTTGAATTTCGTTCGTTTGATGTGTCGCACCGAATTAGTCATCCCGTAACACGTTTCAAAACTTAAGTACTTAAGGAAATTAGGAAGGAATCAGTTATAAGAATAATAGTAATGCGGTATTAGCGCATCGCTGGTGAAACACTAGCCACACATTAGCCACGCATTTCGTGGGTTCAAATCCCGGCAAACACCAATAACTTTGTTTTACGTACATTTGTTAATTTGTAGTAGCTATACCACTCGTTAAGTATGAAGGAAAACATCGTGAGGAACCCAGAGAATCTGAGGTGTTCACGTGCCTTAGCGCTTGAAATCGCCAATCCGCGGTGGGCACGCGTAGCGATTGAGCCCAATATCTAACTCGGTTAGAAGGCCTGTGCCCTGTAAAGTGACCTGTGTAGGCTGCTTGTTATTATTATTATTAATACGTTTATTGCACATAAGTAAAAAATCCAATGGCAATGTGTCGGACTTAATGCTATAAGCATTTTCTACCAGTCAACCATAGGTGGTGCAAGAAATTAACTGGTAGGCATACGAAATAATATGAAATAATGTTACTAGCAATGAAACTAGTAATTTAATATATTAATTGTTTTTTCAATGTTCCGTTACAGTCTCAGCTTATATGCCTTACTAAAAGGCGCTCAAATCATTTAAACAAAGTCTTCGTGAAGGAATCATCACAAGAGAATACCGTAAGTTACGACACAAAATAAAATTAAAACAGAAGTCTAGCTCAATAAGTATGTGAAATGCGTGCGCCAAGACTTTGAAACATCTGTCGTCAGTTTTTTTTTTTTTTTGTTGCACTAATCCGCGCTGGCACGTTTAGTCAGAGGTCGCGGATTCAAGTCCCGGCATGGGTGGAATTTTTAGCCTCTAAATAGGTTTTATAAAATCTGTCGTCAGACCAAACTAACCTTACAGTGGACTTAAAAGGGGCGAGCTTAATGACACTTGAATGTTAAAATATCGAGCTGGTACATCAAAATACTCTACATGAGAATATTATTGTATCGTTTGTTTCCTTAATAAAAAATAAAATAAAACACGTTTAATGGTATTGCCAACTTTTAGAACCAACGGCCGAGAACATTTTACTGCATGAAATTATTTACATTTGCCAATCTCATTTCCTTACTTTTGATGACCTTTCACTTCGACGAAAATGCTATTAGCAATGAGGCCACCAATTGTATCTTTACATTTTTTCTGTCGCATGCTCTGGTGTACGAATAGAAGAATATTAAAGTAAAGTATATTCTTATCTTACGATAGCAATACGCGTTTTTTTAAATTGTAATTCGTGTTTCACTGGAAACATATATATTTAGGTATGTCCAAATTTAATTTACATAACATGCACAGGCAGCCTATATACGTCCCTCTGTAGGGCACAGGCCTTCTCTCAGGGAGAGAGAATGGGCTTAATCACCACGCGTGGGCACCGCGGATTGGCGATTCCAAGCGCTGAATTATATGAATAGCTCAGACCTCTCTCAAGCTCTCAAGTGCTGAGATTATGTGAATATGTACCTTCTTCAGACACTCACAGCTCCTTATGGTGCCACAAAGTCACAAGTAATTCAAAAAGTTGTCTAGTCCTATTGCTTTATTACATTCGCTTATGTACTTATGTAAGTTAGAAAAGAAAGACATTGGTGCACGCGCACGGATTCGAACATAAAACCTCCCGGATGTGAGTCTGGTGTTCTTCCTACAGGCTGCTGCCGCCATTTACATAAGCAGCTTTATATAAGTCCGGTGGCAGCGTCTTCCTGAGAGCCAGCAGCGTCTTCCTGAGAGTCCAACCGCATATTGCGATCGCCAACCCGCCTGCCAAGCGTGGCGATTATGGCAAAACCCTTCATGGTTATGAAAACCACGGAGGAAGCCTATGTCCTGCAGTGGGCGTCAAATGGCTGATGATGATACGTCCCACTGTAGGGCACAGGCCTTCTCTCAGGGAGGGAGTATGGGCTTAATCACCATGCGTGCCTGTCGCGGATTGGCGATTTCAAGTGCTGAGGTATGTGAATAGCTCAGACACTCAGGTTTCCTCACGATATTTTCCTTCACTGTTAGCGGGTGGTATTGCTACTATAACTTCACAAATGTACATAACTTAAAACAAAGTCATAGGTACATGGCCGCACTGGGAATCGAACCTGGGTCTCTCGCTTCCGAGTCCAATGTTCTACACACTAGGCTACCACCGCTGTGTTTAATACATTTTAATTTACTAGAATATATTTAATCAATTGAACGAATACTGTTTTAGCCATTCATTTCCTCTTTAAAGTAATTTCTAAATATTTTCTGAGAAAAAACTGATCGTGAAGACGGCGTTTAAGCAAAAGTGCACGCTAAGTGGGCTTTCTGTGCAAATGGCTTTCGTTGACTTGAGCAGCACACGTACTTACCTACTCTGTGTCAACAAGCCACTGTTTGTCGAGCGCTACCGCGAGCGTGCGGCGGGTTAAGTAGCTCTATTAATATTTCAGTGTTGAGATGAACATTAATGCTGTTTCAATGTTCCTTATTGAGAAATAAGTACAAATGAGCTTGACGCTACTATTTTAAGCTTCCCAAAATTTAAGAATACAATTACTTTGTAATACTATCAGGGAATTTAAATACAGATTTATTTTTCTTGCATGAACAAGGCATTTAAATGACCAAAGCCAAATACCTATACGACAAAAGACTGTAGACTAGAATATTCCACAATAACAAAGGTTCCCTTCTTCTTTATTACAATTAGAGCAAGCTTCTTAAGCATGTGAGTGGAAGGGCTGGTAAGGGACATCCCAGGCGGACATACTTCGACCAAATAGAGGATGTATTAGCAAAGGGCAGGATAAAAAGTACCCGAACCCGGCGTGCATGCGTGCAACGACTACTCAATGTTGAGGAAGCGAAAGTGATCTGTCAGGATCGTGGCAAGTGGCAGTCCCTAGTCTCTGCCTACCCCTCTGGGATGCAGGCGTGAGTTTATGTATGTCTGTGGTGTTATTAAAAACAATTTCAACATCACTGTATGTAAAACAAAAATCATTTTTCATTAACCTTGCTACAATCAACTCAATTTTCATAACAGACGAACAATAATGATAATCTCTAAGGCTACCAAAGATCCGACACACGATCTTGACGACCGTGACCGCGAGAAGGCCAACGACGATAATAAACTACCCTCACTGGATAGACAAAACGACAAAAAATATTATTAAAAACTACCCTAAGTTACTTGTCGCTAATGTTGCTATTATATTCTTTTTGATGCACTAACCCGCGATGAGGACAATTTTTTAAAATTTAGTTTTTTTTTTATAAGGGTAGGGCAGAGCCACCAATTCTAAAAATCTATGTAGAGGCTAAAATTCCACCCATGCTGGGACTTGAACCCACGACTTCTGGCTAACCGTGCCAGCGGTCTCCCATGCACTATTATTTATTTATTTCGGATAAAGATGGATTAAGAAGAAGTTTAAAATAATTTAGGCTTGTGTTTTTTAACTAAAACTTTCGTAACCACT
The DNA here is from genome assembly GCA_947310995.1 of Yponomeuta cagnagella. Taxonomy (NCBI): domain Eukaryota; kingdom Metazoa; phylum Arthropoda; class Insecta; order Lepidoptera; family Yponomeutidae; genus Yponomeuta; species Yponomeuta cagnagella. The sequence goes on from OX371277.1 coordinate 18,447,943, forward strand.
GCACATTAACCTAATTCCGGAAAAACTCACTTTAATTATTTGTCGGAAGAGTCCGACCAGGTTTTGCTCTTATTTGAAGAGCTTAATCATGGTGAGTAGAGACGGAGCTCGCCTCGTCGGTTGCTTGTGTAGACTATTTTAGTGAGATCAGAGGAAATACTTATAGATTAAAAAGCGGTGGTAGCCTAGTGGGTAGAACATTGGACTCGGAAGCGAAAGACCCAGGTTCGATTCCCAGTGCGGGCATGTAACTATGATTTGGTTTTCTAAGTTATGTACATTTGTGAAGTCATAGTAGCAATACCACTCGCTAACTGTGAAGGAAAACATTGTAGGGAAACCTGAGTGTGAGCTATACCTCAGTACTTGAAATCGTGATTCCGCGGTGGGCACGCGTGATTATTAAACCCTACAGTGGGACGTATATAGGCTGATTGTGACTTACATCATATTTAATTTTAAGTGCAACTTTATACGATGCTTTCAAAACCCTTTGCTTAATAGCTTCAGGATGCTGTTTCGACATTGACTCAGGCTTAGGCGCACGTTCCGGAAGCACTGCAGTATTGCGGCAGTCTGTACATCATCCTTAATACTTTATTAACTCAATTCCTCAACTCAAATTACTTGAGATGATATCATATTATTCAGACCAATTTCGCAAAACTTAATCATGGTGAGTGGAGAGAATATTTAATTAATTAGGAAAAAAACTTATTAAATAGGCTCGTACAAATATCGAAGTTCTGTTAAAATTATTAAATAATAATGATAACTTAACCAATACTTAAAGCAATAACCACACAGCCCTGTCGAGACCTCAAGAAACGAATACCTGCTTAAACTCAAAACTTGAATAGTTTGGACACGAATTTCACACACGCCTTTTACTTCACGTGTTAGCACGTTTCTAAAGACGGTGGAATAACGGCACCCACACCTCACAACGGCTAATCCAAAAATTAGCTACAATAGCCAACAACGGATACACATAATGGGGAGAGTCAAAAGGCTCACGTCAGTGAGATGCGATTGTAGAATATAGAAAAATAGTAAGCGGCCATCAGTGGTAAATTAATATAGTCGAGAGCTAAGCAAGAGACTCAGGTTCGATTCCCAGTGCGGGCATGTACCTATGACTTTGTTTTCTAAGTTATGTACATTTGTGAAGTTATAGTAGCAATACCACTCGCTAACGGTGAAGGAAAACATCGTGAGGAAACCTGAGTGTCTGAGCTATTCATATACCTCAGCGCTTGAAATCGCCAATCTGCGCGTGCCTAACGCGTGGTGATTAAGCCCATACTCTCTCCCTTGAGAGAAGGCCTGTGCCCTACAGTGGGACCTATATTTATAGGCTGCTTATGATAGAGCTAAGCAAAATCCTTTTTTAATTTTGGATCAATAAGGACAGTATCGATCCGAAACGCAAGAACGAAAAGTCACGCCTTGATAAAATACCGTTGAGGGCTGACCATTTTTTATTTATTTTTGCATTTTGCATCAATAATAACACTATCGTTCCAAAATCTACTTCAGAACTTGTTTAAAATAAAATATAAGCATGTAAATTTCTAATTAGTCTGTAAGTTAAGTGTAACACATCTTTCTTATTGGCAATAAATGGTTACATTCATTCATTCATAATGCAAAAAGAGTTTCCCAACTGTATTGTATCGAGGCGCACTTCTTAATGTAGGGTGATCCATTGCCCGAGCACTGTTTATGCTTTTGCAGAGTACACTTCAGTACACTCCCTAGTAGAACTGCAGAATTTATACAGGGTGTCCCAAAAACCAGATGGTGACTTAAGATGTATTCGTATGCACTGCTATGCATGACTATAAGTGGCGAATCCTGGCTGCACCGTAATCTAATATTGTATTCTGTAATATCAGGTATCTAGGATAGCCGTTGGTGTGCCGTTTCAAAAAAAAATAAAATAAAGCAGTGAAACTTATACATCCGAAAGTTGGGGGTTCTGCTCGTCTGTACGAACTACTTTTTCTGTGTCGAAAACATCGCAAGTGCGAACAGTATATCAGCTGTTCCATACGCTTAATTCCACAATTGGAACATTCCATGCATTAGTATGGGACAGTTTGTGAAGTCACAGTGGCAATACGCTAACGGTGAAAGAAAACATCGTGAGGAAACCTGAGTGTCTGAGGTGTTCACATATATCAGCGCTTCAAACTGCCAATCCGCGGTAGGCACGCGTGTTGATTAAGCCCATACTCTCTCTCTCTCTCAGAGAAGGCTTGTGTCTGTAGTGGAAAAAAAACAAAATGGCAGTTAATAATTTTCGACGTTTCCACAAGTTGCCTTTTACGTCATTAAGAATTGGATAGATATAGGGACTTTATTACACCCGACGAATATAAATAGATACGAGTAATAACACGTTATTGCACTTAAAAAAGTAAATTACACAGGTAATATAGATTAGATTAGATTACATTAGTCTACTTTATTGTATACACCAGAAAACAAAATACATTAAAAGGCTAAAAAATCTAAGGTTTGCCGTATACAATTGGCGGTCTTATCGCTAAAAGTGATCTCTTCCAGACAACCTTAGGATCGATAGAAAAGAAAGATATAGCCCACTGGTGGGTTTTTTACTGTCACTAAGGTCCTCTCAATCCTTTGCTGTCTTCGTCAACTACAATCCAACCGCTTTCTCTGGGCTTAAAAAGCCACAACACCTATCCTAGTATGCGCAGTCAACAGCTAATCATTAACATTAATATTCTCGTACAAAGCCATCCATAACCTAGTATCTGAAGTGCATGTGTATAATTATTAATACGATGTCGAGTTTGCCCAGGACTTGGAAACTTCTGGCCCTATCATTGTTGTAGTTCAACTCGAACATCCTAAAACGGAGTCTGATTCAGAGGTGAACGACAGATATAAGTTTATAAGTTTGTTGAGATCCAGAACTTCACAAACGGGCGGGTTTGACGCGACGTATGTTAAACTCTTCCCACAGTATACAGGCTAACAAGTGATTACTCATATAATTGCATAAGCAGCCTATATAAGTCCCACTGTAGGGCACAGGCCTTCTCTCAGGGAGAGAGTATGGGCTTAATCACCACGCGTGCCCACCGCGGATTGGCGATTTCAAGCGCTGAGCTATATGAATAGCTCAGACACTCAGGTTTCCTCACGATGTTTTCCTTCGCCGTTAGCGAATGATATTGCTACTATAACTTCACAAATGTACATAACTTAGAAAACAAAGTCATAGGTACATGCCCACTCAAACAATTAAAGTTTGTGTTTCACAACAAATTGTGTGCTATGACTTCTTCTTCTGTTTTATATTTTCAAAATATCAGGTTTAATTTTTTTTATGTAGCCTATTTGAGTCCCAAGCACAGACCTTCTCTCAAAGAGAGAGTATAGGCTTAATTACCACGCGTGCCACCAGGGATCGGCAATTTGTAGTGCTGAATATATGAACACCTCAGACGCTCAGGTTTTCATAATTAAATTAAATTCAATCTACCACTTCGGGATACAGACATGGGTTTATGTATGTAAATATGTATTAAATTCACCTTCTAGCGATATCACAGCCTTCGCTAAATCATTGTTATACATAGAAGAATCCCCTTTACCTACCAAACAGCGCCACTGCAAATCAGAAAAAGCGTAAAACCACACAAAAAAATTATATAAACACAAAAGAAGCCTACTTCTTTAAAGTGACATAAACATTGCATGCGTGTTGAAAATTTAAGTTAACGCTGACAAAATAGCAGTAACATCCATTAAACCATCGGCTTTTCCGTTGCTGCGTTTATTAAACCTCCAGTTTGTTCCAGGTCCGACCGGAAACGCCGTCGAGGCGATCGTCGTAAAAGTGTCTTCGGCCGTGGGCTGACGTCATAAACTGACGGATCGGCCGCCAGTGCGTAGGCGCAGGACTTATTGGCTCAGCGTAAAGTGGAGCGGTTTATTTAGACGGGCTCGTAGCCATTCATGGTAATGCGAGCCATTCATAGAGTTTGGATCGGAGAAAGATTTAGGCTTTTTGTGTTCCTTTGTTTTGTACTTGTAACCTATATAAGTAAGCAATTCCAAGAGTTATTCCACTTAACAATTATCAGCCTTAATTTTTAGGCTTCTTTTTGCAAAACATCTAAACTAAAACTTTCGTAAGCAATACAGATCAGAGCGTAACCTGGTCGGACTCTTCCGAAAAAAATCAAGAATATGAATCCGGAATTTTATAAACATCTAAAGTTGACATAACATCAAATTGAAATTCTAACTTTACTCAGTAGAGCATGTGAAAATTGTAAAATGCTCTAGTCAGTGAGGTTAGAATTCCTCTTTTCGCTCCTGGCTCAATCATTAAATCGGCTCGGAGCTCAGAGCATTGAATGCTCGAAGATACCAAATTATTGTGTTGCATCCGAACCGTATACACCTGCAAGGTTTCAAGTCGTTACGACAGTAAGAAGTAGGACAAAACTAAATTCCTGGATTTGTTTACAAGTGTAGCGAATTAAAGGTGAAAAGGAAATTGCCAAGTTTCGACTAAAGGCAACATGTCGTTGTTGAAAGATGACGCGGCAAACATTGGATATAAGCAAAGCACCTCCCTTATAAACTTCATTGTTGCCTCCGTGAAACCCAATAAAATACAATAATAAAGATCCAAATCGCGACTCAGAAGTCTGTTACAAATTTTATACGAGGGAAGGGAATCGCGCAAGCCCAAGATCTGAAACCGTGACCGAAAAGGTACAAAACGAGGACCAGTCGTGGGATATTCGAAACTCGCGTTATGTTTTTAAAAGATATACTTTAAAGTAAAAGGAACGTCGAGAAAACCCCATCGATTCGGTAGTGACACCAAATGCACTCCACGTGTCGTAGTGCTTTATGTATTTTGTTTTTCGGGGTTCCGGTGGCCGTTTCAGGCAACTTGAGGTGAGTGATCTGTAGCTCTTTGCTAGTAAATAATGCTACCACAATTGATAAATTTACCGTTCTTAAACGGGACTACTAACTATCTGTAGAAAACTACTAATTATCTGTAGAAAAAAAAGAGTAAAAAAGAGAAAGAAATATCGTACAAAACCGTGGCGATTCCAATTTTTACAAACTTAGGGACGGCTATGGTGAATTTCGTTTTCAGTGTTAAAGAAAGATAAAAATCAAGATTTTTTAACTGGATTTCTACATATATTTTCTTTTAAAATATGTATTCAAATTGAAGTATTTCGGTTTGCTAGGGCAAGTATAATTTGGAAATTAACATCTTTTAAATCAATTTTGATGTGAGTCAGCCATTTCTTGGATTATTGTATTATATTGTACACTTTATACCTATAATTTTATAAATAAATTTTGTATTTTTTTATATATTTTTTTAATTTGTTTTATTCAGTTCGTTCGACGCGTTCGGCTCGGCTAGTTGGGCATCCACCTTTAACGTAATAAAGCGACCAATTTCGTCCCAACGGAACCCCGCCGAACCACCCAGGCTTCGCGCTTCACCGTTTTTGTTTATTCCTTTACCCAGCGAGATGAACACGTCCCCCGTATTTGCATACAATAGTGAGTCGGGTGCAATATGCGCCCGCTAATGCTCTCGCCGTACGAGCGGAGGATAAATAAGTAAATGGTTGCCTACCGACCGTGGTGGCACGCTGGTTGGAGCGGCCGGCTGGCGGCCGGGAGGTTCGGTTCGATTTCGAGTTGTTCATTAGTCTGAAATTGTATCTTATTTAAAAACAGAGATACAATTTCAGTTTTAATTAATTATAATAACAATAATTTCCACACAACACAATCTCTTGTCCTGGTCTCAAACTAGGATACCCAGTGCTATGCGAACCAGGCGAGGACGTCACAAACATGAAAATAATACCCAGACTGAGGCCACGAATTAAGTTGATGAATTTCACCAGAATTTTAAAATGAAGCGGTGGTTATTACTACCCATCGGTAAACCAATTTTAATGGTTCCATAACTTACAAAATTAAATAGCGGAACTTAATTTTCTTCTATTCTTGTGGTTTTTGTTTCTCTTTGCTATTATTCTTTATATCCTTCTAATCCTCGGAACTCTACATTCTCAACCAAAATTATTAAGTCCGTTTCACTGGTTTCCTCCACACAGGGTAACCTAGCGAGGAGACCAGGGTTACACTTACACTTACGCACGTTACGGTTCGAACTCAGTAGGCCAATATTTTTTTTTAAATCAAAGAACATCCTTTTAAATCACCTGTTATTTTTAGGCTCACTCTGTAACTTAGTAAGAAGCCAATAAATGAATAAAGTATAAGTATAAGATAGCACATAGGTAGAACCGACGTTCTACCGGGCTAACGCCTCACATTCGACAGGTCCTGAGTTTGGTCCCGCCGTTTACCAATTTTGGACTTTATTTTCTAAGTAACGTAGATTCGTGAATATGTAGTAGCAGCACCACGCGTTAAAAGGAAAACATCGTGAGAAAATCTGAGTGTCTGGGCACGCGTGGTGATTTAGTCCGTACTCTCTTTCTGAGAGAAGGTATGTGGGCTGTAGTGGGACGTACACGGTGTCACCTCTAAAATGCGTCATTTCTGTAACGTTTTTTAATGGTTTTATTGAGTAAAACTTTCAGGAAATGTACATTTTTAAAATATCTTCGTCTGACTAGCCCAAAAACATACGTGAATGGGCACAGAAATAAGTATTAGGCAGACACCAAAACTGACATCGCTGACAGGATTTTAAAACAAAAACTTTGTGTGATTTTTAAAATGATATTAACCGATCTTCTAGTTAAATATAGCCTTAACTTAAAATGAACAAAGCCCAACATTTTACACGAACATTTTTTTCCCAAACCGAATACAGTTTCCAAGAGAATTGATTCTGTTTTCCCTCGAGAACAGTTAAAGAAAAATGACTAATCGCTCTCAAGTGTTAAGGTTTAAATGCGAACGGCCTCAAGACAAAAGTGTCACCTACAAAGCATTGGCCTTTGACACCGAATGACACGAGCACAAATATGTGCCCAAAACTATGTGTCAAACATTGTGAAGTCGTGTAAACTGATTTCCATTGAGTCTTACAACCTATGTTCCATGGAGGTAGGATACGCACCGCATACAGCGCTATTTTTAATTCTGTTTTATTTGATTATTCATTTGTGGTGTTCCTCTGAAACTAAAATACCGTAGATGTCTTCTGGACATAAAAAATTGAGGAACACTGATCAAGGGGGGTGCCCCTCTATGAGTATGCAATTCGTGAGACTCCAATTACAGTTTGTGTGATACAACTTTTGTTCGATGAGTATTTTCTCAGATATGTATTTTTCGATATATGATTATATAATTTTATTAAATTTGCGCTTTACGCCCTCTAGTAAGGTGGCAGTCTTCGGTGAATCATTGTCATATTACATAAAAGCGTGCTTTCATAGAGATTTGCAAGATACCGAAAAGGCTGTGGTGACAGGGAAGAGGCCTATGCCCAGCAGTGGGCTTTATTGGTGGTTGAGATAGATAGATTTTAAGCATAAACTGAACCGTGTTAAGCAGAAACATTCCAACCCGCAATATGTCTCTTGCGAGAAAATACATGTTTTTGCTCAGACGTGTTTAGTTTAATGTTCGTGATTACAAATATAAAACGTCCGAACTAAACAATGAAATGCGTAAAAAAGCGTTTTTTCTCACAAGTGACATATTGTAGGTTAGAATGTTTCTGCGTGACACTGTCCAATTTACAGCAACTACAGTGAACAATCACTCACTTTAAACGACGCCTGGTCTGGCCTGGCCGCTTAACCAACAGGCCACTGAATATTCATTAAAAAGTATCAGAAAACAGGCACGTCGTGGCATTCGACAATTTGACTTGAAATTTCACACAAACACCGTGACCTTTGAGAGAAAAAAAGAGTTTTTTAACCGGACTGCGAAAGCAAATGAGTGCTATGTTTGCCGCGCATGTTAGTTTCTTTATTAATTCTCCGCGCATGTTACATTGAGACAAAATTTACCAATTTTCACAAATGAGATGTCAAATTAAATGTGTTCCGAATATGACATCTGACATCGAAATTTTACCGGCCTCACATAGCTTACTACAAATTAGCTGTCGGTCTTATTGTTTTTCTAAATTTATCTCTGATGGTGTCACTCTATGACAAATATTTGACGCATGCGCCCGCGCTTGGCGCCGGCCGTTGAATGCATTTGCTTACATTTGAATAGATTTAAAGCTAGAGTTTGGAAGAACCCTTGGCGTTCATCCCCAGAAGACAGTTTTCTTACAAGCTGAATTGCAGTTATTAGAAATCTACCGGCATCAATTAATATTTAGAGAAAGCTAGATAATCATACTGCCCTTTAAGAGCCTGGAGAAGTCTACAAGGCTTCTCTTACAGGAATAGTATGGGCTAAAGAGAGAGAGAGAGAGAGTATCTCTAGAGTGAGAGTATTTCAGAATTAGCAAAATTTGTAAAATGTAAGCGGACAGGAAAAATAGACGTGACTTAGATAAAGTTACAGTACCAGTAGCCAATACAGCAATGGCATACAAAGGTAATTATGTGTATAGCAACACTGATTTCAAATAAAGTCCCGAAAGATACTAGAAATTTAATATATAATATTTCTATAAATTATGTGACTTGTTTTTCCTTTGTACTTGTTTATGTTACTTGTTATGCCTTTTTTTCTTGTGATGTGTTAATTTGTCTTCCTTTCTTTCTTTAATAATAATATGTTTCTATAATTTGTATTAATAGTTCATTTGACATTGTACATAGTTTTGTTTTTATATTTGTACGCCGCAAGGTAAAATATGGTGCTCCTGTCACTTTTTTTTTCTACACTTGTACGCATCATTATGTTTGTACCTACCCGCATTTCACAAATAAAGTATTTATAACTATCGCGGATTCCCGATTTCAAGTCCTGGGTATCTAGAAGTACCAAAGACACAAAGTTTTCTCTATTTCATCTCTATTATTATTACTCTTATATATTTTGCAAATTGATGATTAAATTTTCGAATATGCTTTATATATAACACTAACATGGGCCTCCACAAATGTATAGTCAACCCCATCGATCTACGTAAATCCGTTTGTATTTAACATCGGGACCTTTCACAAACACGATGATGGATGCTATCGGGCGTTCAATGGTACTATAGTCGGTGACAGATTGTCGGCTATTTTGAGCCACCGAGCTCAAACAGTTGTGACGATTTTTATAGAACGGTAGCGGAAATGTAAAAAAAATGGTTTGATAGAATGTCTTGATGGTTTTTGAGAAATTCGACTCATTGTTGTTTATTTTTCTGTTGCTCAATCTTCTATTATTGTAGTACATTGTATGCTATGATCTAGATGAAATGGAGTAATCATAATGGTCAATAACACTGCTCCGATAGATTGAAGCCTAGAGGAATTGTAAAAGGTTATTCCGTATTATGATTCTTAATTTTAATTAATTTTATGATTTTAAGATAAATTCAAACACTCTAAGGTCTCATAAAGCTTGTAGTAGTAAGAAACCTACAAACTGTCATTCCTTTTCACCCAACTAATTTTAGCTTTACATATATATTGCGTACTCTCAACATTTATTTGGCCAAGTTACAGTTGATTGTATTTATTTAATAATTTAGCCAAAATATTATGCCTTTAGTTTCCAATGCAGTTTAAAGTTTCAATGAGTATAGTTTCATAGTTGCATACCACCAATCTTAGCCTAAAACATATTTCTATATCTTTTTTTTTAAACTACGAAGGAGGCCTATGTCCTGCAGCGGGCGTCAAATGGCTGATGATAATGATGATTTCTATTTTATATACATTTTATCATAGTACGAATTAATCAATATATTTACATGCTAAGCCGTACTCTACGTTGTAATCCTACAGGACTTTTTTTTTCAAGTAACCATAGCACAGGTTCATCCTTGTTTGGTTACTTCTGCGATCCATGTTGTGTAAATTCATATCAATAAAGATATTTGTATTTGTATAATTGTACAAATTAGTAAGTTGTGAATATATTGTTTATTTTCATTTATAGAACGTTACATATTTTACGGTTCTTTAAAAATTAATTAGGCAAGGATATAACAAGTGTTGCCTGAACTAGGTGACTTTAATGTATCGTGTATCTTAGACTTATTTAAAAAAAAATTAATAGAGGAAGAATTTATTTTCTGTCTGCAAAATTAAATAATAATTGTACAAAGATATTTGCTTTATTATTGTTAGATAAATAAGTAAACCACTGTATTTCTAACCTGTCATAGATAATAGGTTTAAGTACGTGTAAGTATATGTGTATCATAAGCAGCCTATATACGTCCCAGAGGGAGAGAGTATGGGCTTAATCACTACGCCTACCCACCGGGGATTGGCGATTTCAAGCGCTGAGGTATGTGAATAGCTCAATCACTCAAGTTTACTCATGATTTTTTCTTTCACCGTCAGCGAGTGGTATTGCTACTATAACTTCACAAATTTACGTAACTTAGAAAACAAAGTCGTAGATAAATGCCCACACTGGGAATCGTACCTGGGTTTCTCGCTTAAGAGTCCAATTTTCTACACTCTAGGCTATCACCGCTCTATATTATCTTGTTATTACTTATTTATGTCGTTATAAATATTTCTCCCTTCTTCGCGTTATCTCAGTTTAATTTCCCTATGTGAAGGTTGGCTGGAAGAGATATCTCTGAGACATAAATTCGCCTTTGTAACAATGCTATGTAAATTATTTAAATATTGTAATATTGTAAATACGGATTAAGCAATAAAAAATCGTCAAGAGAAAAGAAGATGGTCTCAACAAACTTAATTAGACAGTAAAAATGAAATCTCATGATAGTATGTACCTCAGAATGTGCAGTGTGAATTTAATGCAAGGCAATGTTTCTCTTTTAGTGTTTAGAAAAATCCTGGAGAATTTGCTCAACACCTAAAGCGTGTATTTATCGACCACGTACAATCGACAGTACCTACATCAATCCTAACATGTTCAGGTTCACTCCTACTTAGTTTCGAAACGGGTGGCTTTGCAACTAAAATGTAAAAGGTTGACGCGCAGTCGACTCTATGACTTTACGGATTAAGCAATAAAAAATCGTCACCTCCCACTCAAAATAATTGAGTCTACTCTAAAACCATTAGACAATAGTATAATAGCCAGCTACATATGTGAACACGTAGTTATTGAGTCGAGACAATGGATGACTTGGAGATTCGTGTAATCGCTTCATATTTAATATTACATGTCGGCGAGATGATTCGATTCCGATACGTGAGAATGTGATCTATTGTTTCGGGGGTATTTCGTTTGGTAAACTGTTGCGAAATTGGAATTAGCCGTGGGTGAACATTGAGCGTATTGAGACGAATCTATAGCTTTGGAGTCACCTCAATATTATTTCTAGTGTCTGTATTGTGCCGAGAATACTTATTCTGATATAATTTTTATACAAACTGTAGTCTGTTTCCTGTTTTTTTCCAAATAAATAATATCATAAAAAATAAACTTCTTGTGGTCCCGTGCTCTTTACAAATCGCTTTTTCGATACAATCGGCCGTTGTGTGAAGCTTGTATCAATATTGTTAGAATAAAAGGGATTTTACAAGGGTGAGACACATTTGCGGTTCACAGGAGAGAGGGGGCTGGGTGGAGCGTTGCCCCTGATTGGTCCGATTTTCGCTTACGTTCCATTTTCCAATCTAACAGTATGTGCCATGAATGATGTTTTATTTAGTAAAACAATGTTTAAATTTGCCTATGCTCTCAGTAGAAAACGTTTAGAATTTCAATGGAAAACTAAATATGAATATTGTTAAAGTAAACCGATTTTTTAGTTTACCCCAAAAGTAAATAAAAATCCACCGGAAACACCCAGTACATACTGAAATCCATATCAAATGCAAGTTCATACAAAATATTGCTGTGATTTATGTATAGACCGCCATCGCCACCGCCACTGCCAACGCCACCGCCTTGGTGTGTCATCCAGAACAAGGTACAGAAATCTGCTTTTAACACAAGAAAAACAATTTTGGAACGTATTGCTTTCATTTTATGCATGTCTTTGCTTCTTTACAAGCCCACACACAAAAATAATATACTTAGTACCTACCATAGTGAATAAAATATTTTATCACTTTTTTTTCTCACAATTTTAAGAGCTTCGGCAGTGTCTCTGATACACTGTCCAATCAGATAACATCAATAAAACTGACGGAAAGTTACAATGAATCAAACTCCTGTGGTAGAGCGATATATTTAATTGATGCGTGAGCATTAAGACCAAGGTAGGGTGACAATAATATTTTATATATTGATTTGACGGTTTCACTGAACTTATTAACGTCGGGTTAAATGATATCAATATGTAACGTGTGCAGGGCTTAGGAAAGTTTAAGTTGTAAGACAATAAATAATATTCTAGACAAACTGAGAAATCTTGTAATCACACTGGTAAAGGAGCTAGTTTCAGTGATAGATTGACTCAACATGATCCAAGAATTAAAAAAAACATAATATATTTTCCTTTTTGACCTCAACCTGTTAGATTCTTCTTTTTCTTCCCGTTTGTCTCGGTAAACTTCGTACCGTAACAGAATCCGTTTACACGATTCTTGCATAACGACATTTATTTTTAGAAACACAAAGTTCACTCGCACATCGCTATCTACTTTAAACTTAAAATAAATATTATCCCGCGGGAACGCATTACCGGAATATCAAGCACGTTTTTTCTCAAATCAGGTCTTTGTCTACATGTACGCCAAGTTTCATGTAAATCCGTTCAAATCATTGCGTCATTGAGTAACAAACATCCAAACATCTTCAAAAACTTCCACATTTTTAGTATAATATAGTAGAATTCTTATTACACGCCAGTCAAAGATGAATTATTACACTACTTAGTGTAGTTTCTCTTCACCGTGAGGAAACCCGCGGCTTGGTTTGCTCCGCACGTATTGACTTGTCTTTCCTGTGGGCTAGGCCGACTAATATGTAAGCTTATAATTATGTAAGCTTATGTCTATATTTATGTATAAAGTGTGTTTTTGGCTATAAATGTAGTTCACTTTCACTAGGCTGTCAGGATGGTATAGGTGGTGGGTAAGCCTACTCCATCTAAAAAACAAAGTCCCAGGCACTGCAGCGTCCGAGTGGTCCCTTCACCCATCTAGTACGAGTGAAGGTGCAACTGGACGCTGCACGAGACGACTTACGTCTGATGCAGATGCAAAGGCCAAAGTTTTTTTTTTAGTGTGGTTTTACAGTTGTGCTCACCGTCCGCGCGGGTAGTAAGCGCGGCCTGTAAGCTATATTATTGCCATCAGCGCGGACCCAGCTTTTTACCACGTTTTACTATGTGACGATCCAAGACACTCGAAGCTCGTGGCCCGCGACGCTTACCAACCGTGTCAGCGAAAGCAGCACTGTAATATCACACTAAATTAAAAATAATGGCAGTGTTAAGCAGCACTGTAAAGTCACACTAAATTAATAATAATAATGTTGCAGAATTCATAACAGTATTATGAAAAGTTTGAGTAAAGTTGAACTTTCCCAAATTAATGTTACGACATAGTCAACACTCGATGACCGTTCTTCAAAACTTGTCAATGATTTTACGACCGAGCTCCAGCAATAGTTCAAAATAGGACCAAATAAAAACTGTCCACCTAATGTTACGGATCATAATAAATTATGCGTGTTTTTTTACGACTGGAACGTCGATTTGGAGTATTTTAGAGTGACTTCTTGACGTTGATGGTCGCTTTACTTGTTTATGAGCGACTCTTGATCCCGATTTTAATGTGTTTTATTCGACGGGTCATAAAAGATTTTTTGGGCGGCGCCTCCCGGACTATCAAGAATGTATTTTCGCTGCCACATGCGAGGTTTTCAATTCGCCTTTTTATGCTTCTATTGTTGGTGTATTTTATTCTCTCGGCAGCCTAATGGGGTTAATATTTTTTTTACACAACATGTAATGTATTTTTTGTGTACCTACTCGTAGTTTATATAATCTACGTCCAACCGCAGGGCACCAGCGTTCTGAGAGAGAGAGAGAGAGAGTGAGTATGGGCTTCATTGCCACGCGTGCCCACCGTGGAATGGCAATTTAAGTGCTGAGGTATTTGAACACCTCACACACTCAGGTGTCCTCACGATGTTTTCCTTCACCATTAGCGAGTGGTATCAGGCTAAGTTCTCGGCCGGCCCGCGCTTTGCGTATATTTATATCCCCCCTCTATCTCTGAAGCCAGTTATGTCACATGAGAAAAAAATTGCGGAGGGGTTCATCATCATCAGCCTATGCTTGTCCACTGCTGGACATAGGCCTCTCCTATTGCACGCTACTGAGCACGGTCCTCAGCTACTCGGGCGGAGGGGTTAAAGTTACCATATTGAAAGATTATTCTAAATTTCATGCTTCCAGCTACTGTAGGTTTATAAGATGATTTTCGGCACTCACTGTCACAAAGTCTAGGGTACTTCTAATCTAATAGTGGGACGTATATAGGCTGCTTATTGTATTTTATGCATAACAAAACCTCCTGCTGAAACTCCGTACCTAAATAGCGCGTAACACGATCCCCAGATCGGTTTCTGCATCAGCAGCCTACACGCAGGTTATCTGAGCAGCTGTATATTTTGATCGGCGTCCAATATCAAATGAAACAATAAACCCGCTTATAAATCACACCAATCGGCATCCCGCCGCATTTACAGCGAAACAACCGAACAATACCACACAAATTATATCACTCGAGATCTATATCCCTATCTTGTACAGTAATATAACTGGAGACTTGTTTGTCTGTTTGTACGCACTTGAGTTTAAGGGGCTCCAGCGGGGGGAGCCTTTTTATGATGAATCGAGTCGCGCTTTTTATCATCAAAAGTCGCCACTTCCAGTACATAAATTGTCAAATTCTGACATTTTAGGGCCACAAACTGCGTGACTGCGCCATAGTACCGGGCCGGAGTCAGTGCCACCCAGGCAAAAAATCATGTCTTTTCTTACAGATCGACTTGGCAAAAAGTGTCTGTACAATCTTTCAATCATGTTAATAGTGATTTTTAGGACCCGTGGCCGTTTGCCTAAGGCAAAAAACCTGCGACTAGATTGATGCGATCAACCCAGGTTCGTGATCCTAGGTTCTTTGTCGTGGGTCCTAAAAATCACTGTTAATATGATTGAGAGATTCAACAGACTTTTTGCAAATACAAACTGTAAAAGAAGATATGATTTTTTTTCCTAGGTGGCGCGGCGCTAGTTCGTCCGCTGAATCCCCTTAATAAAATTGTGCTTATTGAAAAAGAACAGTTCAAGCCTTAATTGCAGGTTTTTGGCATTATATTTTTTCTGTTCATTCTTGTGTAGGTACATATAATAACTCACGTCTATGTAAAACTTTATTATCTATATTTGTTACCTAGTTTACTTTCACATTTATCATATTATGAAAGCCCGTGCATGCGGATGGTAAAGAAGATGGAAGGCAGGAGCATACTTGACTTCCAGGCTAGGGGCCGATCTGTACAAATGGTCTCTGACTGGGTGTTTTTTAGGTGTCCATAGCATAGGGTATCTTATTCTGGGATCAGGATAGGTGATCAATTTGTGAAAGTGATTATTGTTATATTACAATTTAATTTTAAGCTGGAAAAGGTCTACGTCTGGCAATGGACAGCAATAGGCTGACAACGGTTTTATCGAAATTGCGATTGAATTATCGGCTGTTTTAAAAAATATGTAAAAAATATAACAGCTGATATTTTTCGCGATTCAGAAGCTTTCCATTAGTAAAAATTGTTCGTAGTGATGAAATTTTCGGACTATACGAGGATTTTTAGCCCCTGTATATTTGTGGTTCGTTTCTTATGGTAGTCTCACATGAAGCGGGCAAAGTCAGAGCGAACCACTAGCTAAGGGATCGAAGTTACGAGCTTTGCGTATCCGGCGATCGGTCGCCATATTTCGTCGGGTGCGCGCGCGACGAAATTCCACCGCTCATGCCGCGGCGCAGATGGCGCGCGCGCCGATATCGTAAATCTCTGACATTTTTGTGGACTGAAAGAAGTATAAGCCATAAAACCCTATACTGGCTGGTGTACGTTACGTTCAGACACAGAGGAGTAACCGGTCTGCTGCCAGTGAACACGGTCCTTTAAATAATAATAATAACAATAATGTTTATTTTGTACAAAAATACCAAAAAACACAAATACAAATGACACAGTGACTAACGTATTGTAGTACACACACTGAAAATGGGCAGAGGCTGTACAACATAACTTCAGAAGCAGTCTCGGATTTCTGAAAGCCTGTATCTTAGGGAATAGTGTTCCTTATAAGTTACAGGTTAAAATAACGACAACAGATAGACGCTTGAAATATTTAAATGTTTTATAAACAATGGTACGGAACCCTTCGTGTGCGAGTCCGACTCGCACTTGGCCAGTTTTTCTTGGCACACACAGGAGCGAAGTCATCTGTGTCTGTACGTACATTTACACGCATAGCATTTGTAAATACGCCGCTCCCACTCTGATTTATTTGGGACGCGCCTCTTTTTGTTGTTCGCAGTTTCGCGAAATAGATTGCCGATAAAAAATAGGAGAATGGAAATATTGGCGTGTGAATAATAAAATTAGTATATTTATGGTTAAGCTTTATTTCTTATTTTTCCACTCAATCTTAGTGCGAAAAGGACGTAAGCGCCTTAAAAATAACGTACGTTTTGAACTGAGAACCGCCTTTTCGTAAGTGTGTTAATGCTTTCTTTTTTTTCAATAAAAGTACGTCACCCATTTCTATCCGTGTGGCGCCGGATTAAGAATCGCATCACTCCATTTCCTCCCGTGGATGTCGTAGAAGGCGACTAAGGAAATAAATTACCAGGAGATGGGCAGCAACGTCTTCCTGAGATTCCAACCACATACTGCGATCGCCAACCCGCAACCCGCGTCCTGCAGTGGGCGTCAAATGGCTGATGATGATGATGATGATGATGACCCATTTCAATGCGTACACAATGTAAAGTACGCAAGAAGTTAACTAATTTTTTTATTAAAACGTACGTGTAAACGGTCACTAAATATTTCTTCACTAGCAACTAGCGAGTTGCAAATTAATGATAAACAGAGTCAAAGCCGACTTGCACCACTTTCTTAAATGTGGCATTTAACTAAAAATTTTCGTACAAAAGTTGATTTAAATGGCGAAGTGCTATTTAAGAAGTTGTTGCCTTAATCTGTTTTTTCTGTTTATTAGACTCACCCCCGCTCCGTGCAGGCGCCCCAGTAGGCGTGTCTTTGTTTATTTATATGAAAGTATTTAACCAAATTGAATGAACCACTTAAACCTGATCACTTAATCATAATCTCATGCCTACATCCCGAAAGGGTAGGCAGATACAGGGGTCTGCCACTTGCCAAGATCCTGAATTCCTGACAGATCTCTTTCGCTTCATCAACATTCATCATCATCGTTGCAAGCACAAACACTGGTTTCGGGTAATTTTTATATTTCCCTTTGCTAATCCCCTCCTATTTGGTCGAAATATGTCCGCCTGGGACGTCCCTTACCGGCCCTTCCACCCACATTCACTCAATATATTTGTTTCGTCAATACAAAAAATTTCGTCGTACAAAATTTAGTGCAATACATAAATTTTCAGTTCAACTTAACACAATAGAGAACTTGCACTAAAAATGTTTCAGCATAATCGGAGAGACCATATTAAAAGATAAATAAACGTGGTATTTTTTTCTCTCCGACTGATAGTTTTCATAATATAACCTGTCGAAAAGTCACGTGGTACAAAAACGCGTCATAAAAATCGGGCTCAAACTGTGACTTAGAATTCTACGAAAGAACTAAATTAGAATTCCAGTTTTTGATTAAGTACATTTTTGTGATCCCGAAAACCCGGAAAAAAAATGTTTTTTTTTTTAAATATTTTTCCTAAGTTTTTGCATGTTTTCTGTGGTATAAAAGCAATGTCACTCCAGTCTAAGTTAGGCGTAAGTTCTCCATTATGATAGGACACGATACGACAGAAAGAAAAAGAGAAGAATTGTTTCCCTTCGTCATGTGACATAACACCAAGAAGAATATGCAATTTCATCACTTTTACCCTTTCACCTTTGTACTAGATCGGTTTTATTTACGACCTCTATTAGTTCGCCCAAGACGCGATCTCAGTCGGCGCTGCATTTGAATTTCTAATTCTTGCCGAAGCACGCGCGGTCGCTCGTAAAAGAGTTGGCATTTAATGGCGAATTAGAATATTTTGTGTAAATATCATCAATGCTATAAAAGTCACAATTTGCGCTACTACTCAAGTACTAATAAGCGGGAAATGAGCCTTAGTGTATAATTCTGGTGAATTATTGTTAACGAGCTGACCCGCCACTTCTTACCGCCTCAGAATTTGTTTATACGATTCTTGCACAACGCCATCTATTTTAAATTTAAAAGAAATATTATCTCACGGGAACGTATTACCGGGATATCAAGTATGCTATGTCTCAATTCAGGTCTTTGTCTATCTGTACGCCAAGTTTCATGCACATCCGTTCAGCCGTTATTGCGTGACTAAGTAACAAACATCCAAACATTCTAACCTCCAAACATCCAAACATCTTCACAGATGTTCACACACTCGTGGCGCAGCGGTAGGCAATCTGCATACCATGCGAGAGGTCCTGGGTTCGAATCCCGGCTGGGGACAAAAAAAAACCAGGTCTTGGATGTTTACATGTTTGTGATGTTGTAGGGAAGAGCGCTCGCCATAATGTCGTTGTTACTGGTTCCCACAACACAGGGTATCCTAGTGTGGGGCCAGTAGCAATGTATGTGCCTGTATGTAAATGTTATGTTATGTTATAATATTAGTGGGATTGATAACAAGCACCTTTAAAACATCAGATGTGAACAAAGTTTTAATTTGCGCAAACAACTCTTTTTCGGTCTCACTGCCTGCTTAATTAATACATCTATTACACAGGCTTAAGTTTATTAGGTTTGGATCTAAAATTAACCTTTGATAGAGCGTCCACTTTCCCAGACTTATTTTACTCTATGGCGTCCACATAGAAATAAAAAAATCAGAAATTTATTTCAACGTAAATAATTTACATTCTCTCTGCTCAATGTCAATGTACTATGTTAGCCGCTGCCTTTGTGCTGTTTTGTAGTGGAGAAAGGGGGAAAAAAACTCCACTTTGACCATCTCAAACCATCATAAACCTAATACATCAGTTGTTGCCTTTATGATAAAATTCCATGATTGCCATCAATTACTTTAAATGCCAAAATGTTAGTTCATTTTCTTGCAAAAATTAAAAAAAAACGTTAATGCTGTGGTCAGACATACGAACAGCACCCGTTCACGAGCATAACACAGGGTCAACCATCACCAGTCTCAACCATTTTAGAGGGAGATAGGTGACCCGGCCACCACGCCACCATTCGAATGACCTTTGGCAAACCTACAGACAGAGTTCTTGACAATTATAAAATGATAGTTATTAATATGGTGTGCCTAGACAACAAGACAAGGATTGTAATGTGTGGATGTTGCTTTATTTATGATCTATGTAAGAAATAAATATCTAAATAATAATAATAATTTAACTCTGTGTCATAAGACTAACTGTATTATTTAAAGACACATCAGCTTTTTTCAGTTTAATTGGGATAGTGGGACATAGAGTTTTACTGTGCATAAAAAATATGTTTTAATTTATGATATCAGCTGCATTAGGTTACTGGCTGTCAAGGGTTTGCCAGTAACTAATTTTAATATATATTTGGTCAGCCAAATTTAATTTTTTGCCTTCAAGCGAAGTAAACTTTATAATCAATCAATCAGCTCGTACTTGTCTACTGCTGGACATAGGCTTCTCCCAAGGCACGCCGCTTCATTCTGTCCTCTGCTATCCTCATCAAGCCGCTGCACCGCCATGCTTCAGATAGTCGGTCCAGCGAGCTGGAAATTTTATAAAATTAGCATTTTTGAGACTTCACCCGAAGGCAGAAAAGTTCATTTGTGAAGTTTGTATGTATTTGCATGTTTCTTCGTCAAACACGCCAAAACGGCAAAACAAATTTTGATGAAATTTAGCACACAGATGTTCTGTAACTTTTATTTACAAATACCCAGGATATCTTTAATTTTAAATGTCGTGCGTTTTGAATCCCGGCTCGTACCAATGACTTTGCTTCTAAGTTACCTTAAGTAAATTCGTGAGTTTGTTATAACAATACCACTCTCTGACCCATTTCTACATTCCAGGCGGATGATGTCGCGGGTAAAAACTATATTGAAATAATCTTTGAAAATTCTCCTGATAATCTTTAAATAAACGACTGCCCAACAGAACAATAGTGTTAGGTTTTCAGTTTTTTCTTTAATTTACTCCACCACAACTTCCAAAACCGATTTAAAAAGCTGTTGTTACAATTCTAATGTCATACCGATTATTAAAACATATAAATACCTAAACTATGTAGTACTCGTAGTATATTTCTTTCGAAATAATCGGTATTCCATCAATTAGAGCTACCTTTACAGCACATTGAGTTTCTCACTACCAAGAGTACCAAGCTTGGAGCAAAACAGTCCTCCCTCCGCACGCAAGTTAAGCAACAAATGTTATTAGCGGCCGGTAGCCGGCCCTATCTCCCTATCTGCGCCCGGCACAGTAGCCGGGGATAACGTATCTCTAACAGGGCATCACTTAAATAAATTTCCTACAGTCACGCACAGAAGTGGAAAATGGGAGCACAGAAATCAAAAATTTATTTTAACGTAGAGAATTTGCTATTGCACAAAAATTGTTTTAATCTCATTGGTTAGGCCGTATTAAAAGATAAATAAACGTGGTATTTTTTTTTTCTCTATGACTAACATTTCGAAGACATTCCAGTCACGTGGTATAAAAACGCGCCAAAAAATCGGGCTCAAACTATAACGTCACTACTAATAATGTGAGAAGCGTTTATTAATATTTGATTTACCTCGTAAAATAATGTTTTTACGCGTCCACATCCTCATTAGAAGACGTTTAGAATTCTATGAAAACACTACATCTAAAAAGTTTTTTTATTATTTGATTAAATTAACATTTTGCATTTTTTGAGACCTCTAAAATCCAAAAAAATACAACTTATCATTTTGTTTTCAGATTTTTCAATGTTTTTCTCCTTTTTCTGTAGTATAAAAACAATATCAGTCCAATCTAAGTGTAAAATTATTATACAATAAACAATACGGTATACAATAGAGAATATTCTTATCTAATCTTATATTTTGTTTGTTGAATGTCAATGTACAATGTAGTCCGATATCTTGGAGTCGGGATGTAGTGAAGAAAAAGACAGCGAAATAAAACTCCACTCTTTATCCACTCTATCTTTTCTCAAATTATCTTAATTTTAATACAATAGTTAGTACAAGTACTACTTTACAAGTGTAATTTGAGTGTAATCAACAACATATAATAAAATACAAAAGTAGGAAAACACCAATACTGCGGCCAGACATACGGACAGCATTTGGGCTGTGATATTTCGTTTTTCATGTTCGAGATTTGACAGGGGAAATGGGCTCTTGCTGACAGTGGCTGGATGAGGATGGCTTGGTGTAGGCCTACGTGGCCTCCCCCGGCGGACGAGTACGGGCTGATTGTTTGATGGACTCTGAGATACTCAGTAAAAACACGACCAGTAAAAATTCAAATGAGCGACTGATTGTCAAATATCAATGATTGAATTTTGATATTATGGAATTGGTGTTTATAGGTATAAACACTATTTAGAGAGTGATTAATGATTTGTTACGAAGGCTGAAATGTCCCTCAGTAGTGCTTCCGTTTTACCAGTAATGCTCCAATATATTTATTTTATCTCCCTTTCACTTATTCGCATTCGTCTAGGCTCTAGCAGCCCAAGCTGTACAATGACAACGTGAGACTTTAGCAGATGAGAACAATAGTATTTCCCTCATTTTGACAGATTCGCGCCATAAAACGCATGACAAGCGCATTCGCGTCCACTGGAATTCCACTTTTGCCAGCGACTGTACCGTCTCCGACCTCGGGTTAACAACGCCCGATGTCCCGTACTATTTCTCACCGATTCGCCCGCGATACCCTATTATTTATTAGTTTTATATTTATTTTTTACTCGCCAACTGTAGTTATTTATCTATTTAGCGGTCTTGTTATGTTTTGTCTCAATATTTATGTGTAGGTATGGCATCCGGGGTTGTTTGGAGAAGTTGTGCACGGGGGACTAAAATCGTGAGATATGAATTGTTGAATTGAACAATGTGCTACCGCTGGCTGGATGAAGATGGACGAATATAAAAAGAAGTGGCGTGTCTTGGTTGCCTATGTCTAGCAGTGGACTAGAGTGGGCTGGTAGATTGAATCATCATCATCATCATCAGCCATTTGACGCCCACTGCAGGACATAGGCCTCCTTCGTGGTTTTCATAACCATAAGGAGTTTTTCCATAATCGCCACGCTTGGCAGGCGGGTTGGCGATCGCAGTATGCAGTTGGAATCTCAGGAAGACGCTGCTGCCCGTCTCCTGGTAATTGATTTGCTTAGTCGCCTTCTACGACATCCACGGAAGGAAATAGAGTGACGCTATTCTTAATCCGGCGCCACACGGAGTGGATTCAATGGGATGCAGCAATTTGGTATACATCAGAAATACTGAAAATTCAAAGCGCTCTCGATTTTTTAACTGTTGCCAATATGTTGGCTCTGCGTTTATTATAAGCTTTCAATCAAAATCAAATCGAATTGCTTTACCTTTTCAACGCCTGAGATCTGATATTTTTTACAAGTTAAAGTAACATGAAATGGTTAGTTAGAAATGTATCCGGAATAAAAGTCATAAAGGCTAAAAATAGTACTAAATTAAAGTGTGCGCAATTCACCTTATCGACCCAAATTAATTGCTTTGACGGTAAACAAAATAAGTATTACCTTGTGTTTGCTACCACCATACAAGATTAGTAAACCCCTTCAGGCAATACAACCTCTATTTGTTATTTTCTCGACATATGGCTTTAATAATATCTTTTGTTTGACAGTTTGTTATCGCTTGATTAATTGATGTAAAACCAAATTCGAGTGTCACGGTAGATCCGGCCGACCGATAAGCGATTTTTTACATTCGAAGTGAATTTAGACAAATCCAAATTGCAAGTAACAAATAAATTCAGGCTCAGTTTAATTTTTTATTTTCGGATTCGTAAATATTGTAAGATAATATATTGATAATAGATATTGTTGTAAATAATATTATCCATGTTTTAAATATTATTACACAACTTACATAATTATTAATGCTTATAGCATTAAGTCCACCAAATTGCCATTGTATTTTTTACTTATGTGCAATAAACGTATTAATAATAATTAAATATTACAAAACTTAACATACTGTAGAGTGAAATTTTACTTGTTAGATTAATCTTAATCTTTTCAGTTATTTTCCTCGGGATCTTTTTCTATTGGGATATACACAAATTGGGATAGTTCTAGGTATGCCATGAAATTGTATGATATCGTACGATTCCAGAGTAGATCCTGGATCCAGGATCCTGGGATCCTGGTTACGCAATGTGGTAGCGCATCTCTGGAACTATATACTTACATTTAAGCTTAAGTTTACGTAAAAGTAAAAAAAAAAATGATTATCCAGGTCAAGAACGAAATACTTGTTTATCCTCCGATTGCTCGCAGACCAACAATATGTCAATTTACTGTTAACAATAGACAGCGCTAGATTAACAGATGTTAATTGTATGGGAAACAGGCCTAAGTTTTTTCTATACACTTCCCACTATAGGGCACACGCCTCAGTTTCAGTTATTTTTATGTAGCCTATATTCGTTCTACTGCAGGGCACAGGCCTTCTCTCAGAGAGAGAGAGAGTACAGGCATAATCACCACGCGTGCCCACCGCCGATTGGCAATTTCAAGCGCTGAGGTATGTGAACGCCTCAGACACTGAGGTTTCCTCACGATGTTTTCCTTCACCGTGAGCGAGTGGTATTGCTACTAATATAACTAGTTTCTTGATGTAATATAAAAAAGTTAAGATGTTGAAATTAAAGATGTCTGGAATTAAAAATCAGTTCAATGCACGAGTTATAGGTTATAAAATTATAGCTAAGCTCTCTTAATTAAGTATCAAAAGACTAAGTTTGGAGTTTTTTTGTCCATTTTTTCCCCAATATTATCTAGATCTTTGAAATGGACACCTAGTTTAGCATAAGCAGCCTATATACGTCCCACTGTAGTTGTGTTCTGTGGTAGGGCACAGGCCTTCTCTCAGGGAAAGAGTATGGGCTTAATCACCACGCGTGCCTACCGCGGATTGGCGATTTCAAGCGCTGAGGTATGTGAATAGCTCAGACACTCAGGTTTCCTCGCGATGTTTTCCTTCACAATTAGCGAGTGGTATTGCTACTATAACTTCACAAATGTACATAACTTAGAAATGTACGCCCCACAGAAGGGCACAGGCCGTCTCTCAGGGAGAGAGTATGGGCTTAATCACCACGCGAGCCCACCGCAGATTGGCGATTTCAAGCGCTGAGGTATGCGAATAGCTCAGACACTCCGGTTTCCTCACGATGTTTTCCTTCACAGTTAGCGAGTGGGATTGCTACTATAACTTCACAAATGTACATAACCTAGAAATATACCGTCCACTGTAGGGCACAGGCCTTCTCTCAGGGACAGAATATGGGCTTAATCACCACGCGTGCCCACTGTGAATTTGCGAGTTCAAACGCTGAGATATGTGAATAGCTCAGACATTTAGGTTTCCTCACGATGTTTTCGTTCAAAGTTAGCGAGTGGTATTGCTACTATAACTTCACAAATGTAAATAACTCAGAAAACAAAGTCGTAGGTATATGCCCGCATCGGGAATCGAACTTGGGTCTCTTGATTCCGAGTCCAATGTTCTACCTACTCGGCTACCACCGCTCTGTAATAAATTTGAATACTTCATTTTATATACAAAACTATTTACCATTTACTATGCTCCATAAATCAGCACTAAAAATATGGTTCACATCGTTCAAGAACAATAAAAAGAGACATAAAACAGTTCAAGACAGGAAACGCAGCTCAATAGAATCGTTTCTAGTCTAAGATAATGATTTAAGAGTTAGTTAAATAGAACTCGACATTGGGTTTTAATTATAAATACGTAATGGTCAAGTCTTGAAACAAATGAATCAGCAGAATTACTTAGCTCAAGTTTGATCGTTGTCATTTATGATCTTATAACTAGTTAAGCTTAAAACCGAATATCCAGCAAAACAAAAATGTCTTTAAAACTATTATTTTATTGCTTTTAAAAAACTTTTATTGTTTAGTTTATTTTTTTATCTCATTATTGGTGTTCCGTACCTCAAAAGGAAAACGGAACCCTTCATTTTGTTGTCCGTCCGTCCGTCCGTCTGTCAAGAGCCTTTATCTCGGGAACGCGTGAGTTGAAATTAAAACCATACATATACTCACGTCTACAGTCCTTTGAACCTACGAAAAAATCAAACTTCTAAGTGATCGTGAAAAAAAGATACGGCCGTTTATACCGCAAATGCTGACACTTAAGGGAATCAGAATTTATAGGGTACTTTCCATTGACCTAGAACTATGAAATTTGGCCAGTAATATCGTTATATACTACAAATACAGAGAAAAATCTGAAAACTATACGTTTGTAATTAAATAAAACAAAATTTTCTTTGAAGTCCAGGGAAAGCTTGGAAAAAACTGAACTTTTTACAATATGTAAGTACTGTAACGATTCCTCTTTATAGTAGCTGGCTGGCAGAGTCTTCTAGTCATATTTTGAATATTTTGAAAAGAATCGTTACGTTTTGTTTTTGAGGTCAGTCGATCCCCAGCTAGGCTAGGGAATCGATGAAAAAGATTATAATAAAAAGTAATCATCGTCATCATCATCAGCCCCCTGACGCCCACTGCAGGACACAAGCCTCCTGGTTTTCATAACCATGAGGGGTTTTGCCATAATCGCCACGCTTAGCAGGCGGGTTGGCGATCGCAGTATGCGGTTGGAATCTCAGGAAGACGCTGCTGCCCGTCTCCTGGTATTTGATTTCCTCAGTCGCCTTCTACGACATCCACGGGAGGAAATGGAGTGATGCTATTCTTAATTCTATATTAAAGTAATATTTGCCCTTTAATCTCGATTTTAATAAATAGAATATTACAGTACCTACCCACATTTTTTATGGGGCCCTCGGTGCGCGAGTCCGACTCGCAAATGTCCGGTTTTTTTATATAACTCTGACTGTCGGAGGTGTTCACATACGTCAGCGCTTGAAATTGCCAATCCGCGGTGAGCACGCGTGGTGATGAAGCAGTATTCCCTACCCTACCATGGTGATGCCCTACCATGGGACGTATATAGGCTAAATAAAAAAGCATATGCTTATCCAAACTATGAAGCACCGCGGAGTAGCAACGTCGGGTGAGTTTTGGAGACACTCATGGTTCCTCGCGATTTTTTAAAAAACTAGTAACCTAATTTGGCTTCTTCTGAAACCAAATTATCCGTCCAATCACTACCATCTTGAAGTCAAACACCGTGAAAACGCACCTATTCTGTTTCCAATGGCCATCAGATCGGACACGGTGCAGTATCAAGGCGAAGAGCGAGCGATGGACGACCTTGCAGGGGCTTCACAAAGATGCATTGTCCCTCGGTAGAGCGACAGAGGGTGTTGTGTTGCGTTGCGACCGAATGCACTTGTCACTAGAATAGTGCTTTTCTGTTATGTGGTAAGGACAAGCGTGGTAATGCAAGCTATTTGTAAATGCTTAACAGCTGTTTGTGGTGCCCAGATGAGAGTAAAAAAGTGTCATTTTTATGTATTATTTTGTAGGCAAATGATGAACGGATGAAAATACGCATATTAGGCAGTATATGTATATCAAATAAAACATTTAGTAATTGTGAGTCCTCTCAGCTTCTCTGATCCTCTAAGGTTTGCTGGTAAAAATTTATTACAAAGGGAAGCTCGTTTACGTTACATGATTGTTCTTTCTCTATTCTTTCAAACTTTTTGTTCTTTCCGTTCTGGTGTATAAATGAATAAAAATCCATTATGGCAGTTTACATTTAGTAAACCTATTGTCATAATCTTTTACAATCGTAACACGCAAAGTCTGTTTGAGTAAACATGAAAGTGACGTCTAAGTGACACTTTCGGAAGAAAACATCTTTATTTCCTCCGCAAGCATTGTCCCGGTGGTCTCTGGAACGCATCCAATACTGTCGAGCGAATCCGAACAATTGCGACCTCCAAATTCCACATTTGAATAACTAATCCACTCTTTAACAGCCTAACCACCTATGCTGTAAACAAACGATTTACAACTACAACTGATTAAGGATACGATTGGTAATTGAGTGGCTTGCGAAGTTCCGTAGTCTGCCAATTAGTGTACTAAGCATTTGAGGTCAGGATAGCTCAAGTATTGTTGAGGGTATGACCTTAATGAAGAAAGAAGCTATGACAAATCTAAGGCTGTCAAGGTTACGGCGGTGTTTACCACCTGATTTGGATAGTTCGACGAGCCGAACGTAGTAAAACTAACGTTATTAGTATTTCTAGAGTGTTGGGGTTTGTGTATGTGAAAATATATATTTATGTAGCCTATTCATCCCACTACAGGGCACAGGCCAGGCCTCAGTGAGAGAGTATGGGCTCAATCACCACGCGTGCCCACCGAGGATTGGCAATTTCAAGCGCTGAAGTATGTGAACACCTTAGACACTCGGGTTTCCTCACGATGTTTTCCTTCACAGTCAGCGAATGGTATTGCTACTACAACTTCACAAATGTACGTAACGAATACACTTAATACGAACCATAATAATGACTTTCGTTTCAATTTCAAATAAGATGCGACAAATCCCATAAACATCCGAAAAAAAAACATATGATGAGTAACACGCTTCTTGATGTTTACTGCGAGAGGCGCAACTTTGGCTTATTTTTTTATTCAATTAAATTTTACAGATAAATACCAGAACATCTAAGTAAAGGCGGTCTCACTACAGTGTGTTTCAGAAAGACCCACTGAAGCTTAAGGGGACAATTACTGTAAAACACTTATATTATGAGACTGAATCCGCCAAAAACATCAAGCTATTTTCTTTTTGCAATTTCAGAATTGGCCGTAATAAGCCCGCCAATAACAATATGTTGAAATCAAATTAATAAATAAAGCTTATCTTGTGTAAATATTTTGTGTTCCTTTTTTTCCGGTGTACAATAAACAAATATTATTCTCTTAACTTAGTCTTAAATAAAAGTTGTTTATATCGCCAAGTAGAATAACCCGTTTGAGTTTCACCGGGCTTTTCCGAAACACGCTGTATACTAATTGGTGACTCCGTACGACACTCTATGACTGCGCACGCGATGCCAATCACCTCACTTGAAACAAAGGAGTTAAAAGAGACAAAGTGTAAAAAGTGTCATAATGAAATTCCGTTTTCGGGCTACGGGTGATGCGTGGCACATAGCCTTATGCGTTTTTATATATTTTTTAATCGAAGAGTGGATACGTGTTTTGCAGCTAAAATTAACAAAGTGTAAACTTTGTCATCACAACCGCCAGTACACTTGATTTTACGTCACGATTGCACTTGATTTGATAAACTTTTTACATGGGCACGAAAGTGCTATACGTGTACACGCATCAGCTTCAAGCTGAATTTATAAAGTAAAAATAATAAAAGTGTAGCCTAGGTACATCCAATTGTAGGGCCTCGTAGGGCAATCACCATGCATGCCCACCGCGGATTGGCGATTTCAAGCGCTGAGGTATGTGAACACCTCTGACACTGAGGTTTCCTCACGATGCTTTCCTTCACAGTTAGTGAGTGGTATTGCTACCACAAAATTCGTACTTAACTTAGAAAACAAAGCCATTCTGCGTTAAGAAATAAAACTAACGGTGTTGAAGAAAGGGTCGATAAAACTACAGGGAATTATTTTATTTATACATACAAACAACTTTTATTATAAGATTTACTATGACACATCGAAAAAATACTAGATATTTTATCCGCTTGTAGATATAATAGCTTAGGAAGGAATACTGATAGTTTTTTCGATATTTCGGAATACCGCTCGTATAACAAAAGTTGTTTATGGTAAAAAGTAATCTTCTAAATTTTACCGGACCTATCTGCAACTGCCTCGAAATAATAATATAACTACGAAAGTTTGGATGCTTAATTCTCACATAATTATCCACGCTCATAGTTTCACTCCATAATTATTCATGTGACGTCTTTCTATCCCTACAAATACAGTGCGGGCCAATAAATTATGCTCGCCCTATTAGGTAGAGATAAATCATTAACCACTCGACTTCGGCTTCTGTATTTAAACGCGTCGACGCTCACAATTAGCCGCAAGCGCATGTCAGGCGGAGGCAGTGGTCGGACTGTTCTACACTCGGACGTTTTATCTGGTTCTAAGCTTTTTTCTTGTTCAGTTGTTCAATACTTAGGGAACCAAAACAGAAGAAGGTGGCTAAGAGTCATTTGAAAATGACAATTAAAAAAAAAATGGGCAGAAGAATCAATTCCAGAACTTGCTTTTATTTTTATTATTTGAAACTAACTTGACTAGACCACCGATAAAGAGGGAAGCTAAGATCATCTAGAGAATTTATTGAAGGAGAAGAAATATAGTTAGTTCAAACTTGCAGCAAGCTTATAAAATTGCCTCCTAGAAGTACAGAAATAAAATTACTTTTGAAGCTTGGTGAAATTAAACTTCAATTAACTTTGTTGTATTTCGTCTGGAAAAGTCTTAAAGCCTTAGTTTTGGGTTTAATTTTTCTCGTTAAAATATGTCTACATTTATATCAACGAAAATTATTTTATGCTCAGATGTATTTTGTTATAGGGGGTGTATTTTATTACAGTGTAACATTTTTTTCACTTTGCATTGTAGCGTTATTTATTTGAGAGCCATTTTTTTCCTCTAATATTGGAGTTTTTTTGGGAAATTTTTTCTCCAAATTTATCTAGATTTGAAATGGTCACCTAGTTTAACGTGTAACTTTGCGACTTGCACTTTTCTATTTCATACTTCAAAGCCCGCGCTGTTCAAGGCACTGGATCAAAGAGGAGCTAGCCGCACCAACGGGCGTCCACACGACAATGTAGCGCGATACACATCGTTATTTTACGCCTTCCCTCGGGTTTCTCTGTCGATTCCAGATACCATCTCGAGGGCTACGCGACTTGATCTTCGAGTTTATCCAAATGCAGCTTGGAGGAAACGTTGTTGAGGTTTCGAGGGAGCTGGGACATTTATTGTTCTAAGGCGCAGTATCAGGTATGACAGGACTTGGCACTAAGAGTCGGTCTCGCCTTAGACGTTAAGTGGGACTACACCATGCATGTGTAGTGATAGGGGGGAGTGTTCTCAGAGAATGTTGAGAACTTCTCATCACGCGAGAAGCATGACGAGAATTAAATCCGGCCAAGTGCGTGCGGACACGCAATGTAGGGTTCCGTCGAAGGAGGAGTTTTTACCTGCTTTACAGGACTCACAACTTTGTCAAAGTAACTTTCAATGGAATCTGTACAAAATTTTCCTTTCATAAGTTGGTCACCTACTATTCTAAAAACCTATTTGTTTACTTGTAAAGCCTACTAAGCCAGGATAATTTTTCCTTTAACTTCATTATATGTGCTACTGCCCTGCTGCTGCCGGATGTTTCGGACCAGCCCATGCTGGAAGTGGTGTGTGACAGGATGCCTCACACCTATTCTTTTGACAATAATTACAAAGTACAACTACAAAAGCCAGCTGACTACACGGACGGCTTCAACACCGGGTCGTGGCATAACATGTTATCTGCTTGTCTGATAGCTGTGACGTCACCAGACGTTACGCTGGAATACGACAAATCACTTGGTAGTCGGTCTTGTATCAATAAATAAAAATTATTATTATTGTTTCCACAAAACACAATCTTTTATCATGGTACACAGGATACCACAGGATGCCCTGTGGTATGGTAACCAGGCACGGACATCATAAACATGGAAATACACCCAGACTGAGGGCATGTGACCCGTCGCCAACTTTGAACAATGTCAACTAATTATAACCAGGTCCTCACTATACAGATTACCGTCTAGTGTGAGGTCCAACGGTAACCTCTCTATTGTCAATAGCAACCATTTTCTATACCGATATTAAGATTATCATACTTTTATGTAATTGAAGAAATGTTTATTTATTATTTATTTATTTATTTATTAGCAAGTGGTTTACATAAAAAAAAAAATCTTTTTATCTTTATCTTTGTTTTATACAAACGAACGGCAGCCCCCAGTGGAAAAAGAACGCACCATCTCCGCTATAGTGATAAGACGTGACACCGCTAGACCAATGAGGCAGTCATTGAATTTGACTTAGTTTTATTTGCATTAGAAAATTTGTACTGTAAAAAAAAAAACAAAAATATAAAAAATAAGAATGAGATTACACCGCCTACTGTCAACCCCATTTTTGGGGGGTGTTGGTCTAACCTGCAAAGGGCTTTTGTTTCAAACCCTAATAGGCCGGTGAACATGTGATATTGCGGTCGATTGCGCAACAAATAGTAAACAAGATATACTTATTTTGTTTTTGCTTTAATGTAAATAGGTTCTACTTGTATGTTACAAGCTTGATTTGAGTATAATGTCAAATCAAATCAAATCAATTATTTTTTATTCAAAGTGGCACAGAAACTGTGACTTAATGAAACAAGTTAAACTAGGTGTCCATTTCAAAACAACTCCAAACTTAGTCTTTATCAAGTCCTTAATTAACAGAGTTTATATAAATATTCTAAAACCTGGAACTCATGCATGGAACTGGCTTTCATTCCAGACATCATTGTCATCTACATAATCTTTAATGTTATAGTAACTTTTTTGGCACAAAGTGTGCTTCACAGATTTTTTTGAACCGTGTTTCTGGCAAGCTTATTATATCCTCAGGGATCTTATTGTAGAAACGTATACAATGCCCGATTCCCAATGCCAATGAAAGATTGACAAAACAAATATATCGAGCGAATGTGGATGGAAGGGCCGGTAAGGGACGACCCAGGGGGCAAGATAAAAAGTACCCGAAACCGGCGTGCGTGCATGCAACGACTAATGAATGTTGAGGAAGTGAAAGTGATCTGTCAGGATCGTAGCAAGTGGCAGTCCCTGGTCTCTGCCTACCCCTCTGGGATACAGGCGTGAGTTTATGTTATGTTATGTTTATACAATGCCCCATAAAGGATGTATCAACCTTTGCCAGCCTAAATTTTGGGAACGAAAGTTTATGTCTATTTCTAGTATTTACATTGTATTGGCTACCTACAGTTTTAAAGTTACTGATATTTTTCCTAACGTACATAATATTTTCATAGATATACTGACTAGCAACTGTTAGGATGTTAGTTTCTATAGTACAATAAGAAACAACGAGCCCCGAACTTAATAAAAGAAATAACATTTTTGTAACGTAATGATGTATTTACGTTAGTACGGAGCCCTCGCTACGCGGGTCCAACTTGCACTTGGTCGGTTTTTACAATGAGGCTTCAATAAATAAGGTCATCTTTACATCCATCTGATAAATTAGTGTGAATTCGATATCTGCTTTTTTATCTTAACAATGTTTGCGACAAAAGGTTCGTCTTTACGTTAAAGTCCCAACAAAGATTTCAATTCACAAGTGGATGTCAAAGGAAATCGCGAATTAACACATTAGGCCAATAAAACCTATTGGAAACAATGCAGAAATGTCTTTGGATGCCGAAATAGAAAGTTCGCCACTCATATTGTCGGACTTTTTTTCTTAAAATAAAATACAATAATGTGGGAACATAAGAAGATATTTATACAATTCCTAATCTGTGTCAAAGTTGTAAAATTTATTAAGTCTGTCTCTTTATTAAATTTTGACAATATCATTATAAAATATTCACGAGACACGTCTCGTCATTTCGTCTAGGTGATTTTCCATGTTTGTGATGCTTTTGTCTGGTTACCAAATCACTGTATATCCGGATGTTATGTTATGGTAACTTTAATTCCAACTTAAAGACTATTTCCTAACCGTCACCTAAGTTAAAATGCTAAAGCTACTTGACCAGTCCCCCACTATACAGACTTATAGTCTAGTGTGGGGGTCGCCGGTAAACATTGTAGTTTTATTCTTAACATAAACCAATTTATTTTCAACCTTCTCATACCCTTTGTAACTTGTGTAAAGTGGTTTTAAAATACATATTTTTATGTTTATGTTTTATGTTTAAAATAACTAGGTATACGGCAAATTATTGTCGGTCAAGCACACAAAATTATTTTTACATAATTATTGGTTATGGGCTTTATTATCTCGCGCGTCTATTGCGGTCAGACGCTGGAGTCAGATGTGAACACCCCAGACACTCGAGTATCACCAAGATGTTTTCCTTCACCGTTAGCGAGTGGTGTAATTGTTACTAAAATTGCACTGTGTGTAAAATAAACAAAATTATTGGTCTATGTACAGTCGACTATAGTTCAAACCCAAGACTGGTCGTAGGGCTGAGCAGAGATACACATACATACATACATACATACATTTTACATTATTTTATAACATCTGTCATTTTTGATACGTTACGTAGACATAATACCGTGTACCGTATGCTGGTGACGCTTCGAATATGATATCAATCTTTTGTAGTTTCGGGAGGCCTGGACACCTAAGATACACATCTTTTGATCTAGTCTGGAGCCTAACTCCAGTCTTTCCACAAACAGTACATTCTTTTGCGGTGTGTTTTGCTACTTCAAAGTATGACGATAATTTTGGCCAGTCAAATTGCCTACTTATAATACTGTTATTAGGTGTTCATATAAAATCCAAGCTATTGTGATTCTAATATATGCAAATGACACTTTTATTGGCAAACCATGACAGGGTAGGTATCATTTTCCGATCCGAAAATTAAAATTACTGGCGCTCGAATGAATTTTGATGTATCTATTCTGTAAATTTGTAAATTCTGTTACAGTGGTCCATTTAGACTAAACGTTTTACTGTATGTAAGCGAAAGTGAAAAAGGTTTATCAGGTTGGTAGCTTGTGGCATATCATGGTCCGTGCCTACAGTTCCGGGATGCAGAACTTACGTATTTTTTACAATGTGCCCTAATGTAAAACTCAAATTCGGTAATTTTATCATTATTTACGTAATTAACTTCACATTATTTTTTTATATTTTTTGAAAACTATTCTGATCTGAGACCGCTAATCATGTTACCTGTTTATTTCAATATGTAACATTTTAATGTTTTATTAAAATACACAAGCAGTAGGCCTCTTATATACCTACTCTCGTCACTCATCTCAGTCTCAATAAGCCTGCTTGCTCGTTAAGTGTAAACGCACTATGATACTCTCATTTAGAAACAAAAACTCGTCCTCAACTATATTTCACGCAACTAAATAGTAATATGCCTTGTAATTTGAGAACAGCCTAGTTGGTTTGGTAATAAGGCGTTATTAATATCGATATTTTATGGCTTGAATTTTTATACGGTTACTTTTGTGTGGTCTTGCTGGGTTAAGGTAAGGATTGGTAGACTATTTCATAAAAGTTTGTTTTTCAAAATATTTATGTGGGCGTCAATGGCTGATGATAATGATGATGATGATATTATTAATAAATATTACGCTAATCAACACAGGACACAGGCGTCCCTCATTAATAATATAATTTGAGATAAAATTAATGTTAGTCGTGTGGCGGGATTTTTTTCTCAACTTCCTAAATTTTATATGATTTTTTTTTTTTGTATTTGCAACGGTAAGACAGCATTGCACGCAAGTTGGTTTAGAGTACTTTTTATCTTGCT
Source organism: Yponomeuta cagnagella (assembly GCA_947310995.1). NCBI lineage: Eukaryota > Metazoa > Arthropoda > Insecta > Lepidoptera > Yponomeutidae > Yponomeuta > Yponomeuta cagnagella. Next base: position 18,482,984 of record OX371277.1, read on the forward strand.
TTTGGCTAATATATCTCCTATTGGAAGTATGCCCGTCTGAGACGTCTTTCACCAGTCCTTCCACACACATTGGCTCGATATATTTATTTCGTGCAGCGACTAATGAATTTTGATGTCTCGAAAGAGGTTTGTCAGGATAATCAAATCATCATCATCATCATCAGCAGCAGCCATTTGACGCCCACTGCAGAACATAGGCCTCCCTCATGATTTTCCAAGCTTGTGCCTCCCGCATCCAGGTACTCCCCGCCACCGGGGATCATCAAATAAAAGTGCTTTTATTCAAAATAGCGTACAAACTGTGACTTAATGAACGTCACAAGTAAAACCAGGAGCCCATTTCAAAATCGAGATAGTTTTGAAAAAAAATAGACAAAAAACTCCAAACATAGTCTTTCAAATATGTACCTTAATTAAGTTTCCATATTATTCTAAAACCTAGAACTATTGTCATGAATGGGCTTTAACTCCAGATCTCTTTGTCATCTAAGTAATCTTGAGTGTTATAGTAGCCCTTTTGGCACAAAGTGTACTTTGTGTGCATTTTTTGATAGTGGCAAGAAACATACTCTGGTGTTGGCCTACGCCTCCAGCATACATGCGTGAGTATATTTAATTTAATTTACAGCATAATTAATAGCACTAATTTCGTTATTCTAAACCAGTGAAACCACGTTATTTGACCAAAAAGAGGATGTATGCAAAGGGCAAGATAAAAGTACCCGAAACCGGCGTGCGTGCACGCAACGACTAATGAATGTTGAGGAAGCGAAAGTGATCTGTTCCTGCAAGTGGCAGTTCCTGGTCTCTGAATACCTCTCTGGGATACAGGCGTGAGTTTATGAATGTATGTATGTATTTTAGATGGTTGCAAGAAGCCAACCCTGGTGTTTGCCTACGCCTCTGGCATACATGCCTGAGTTTATTTTATTTTAATTCAATTTCATTTACAGCATAATTACTAACATTATTTTCGTTATTCTAAACCACTGAATGAAAATAATCAAGCTGACTTGTTGCTGTGCCAGAAACTAGTGGAATAGCCGGAAACGGGCGCATATTGAGTAGACTTCACAGAATATCCTGGCATAACACCATCCTGGCAATGCTTGCTATGCTATTTTATGTTGTGTTTTTCCTGGTACATTAAAAAATATTCTTATTTTATCTTATCTTATCTTATCTCGCCGATATGGTAGATTGGCCTACATAAACCATTGTCGCCATCTTCAAGTAGCAAGCAATGACAGTGCGCTGTAGTTACTAGAATAAGATTATGTATTAACACTGGAATAAGATCACTAACAACTTTATATGAATTTTCATGTTTGAAATATAAACTGAATTGAATTGAATTGAATCGGTTAGGTCTCACCAGGTTTCGTTTTGATACTCAGCTTAGTTATGGAAAGTAGTCGGCTCCATTAACTTAGCTTTGAATAATATGCAGTGTTTACGAGAGTTTTATTTCGAAAAACGAACTACTGTTGCCGGTAAATTGTCAACGTATTTCTACAAAATTTGTATTTAAATCCATCGTTTATAAACCTCACCCTAAATGTTGGAGCCACATGAAGTGAGGCCCATGCGTTTCGTTTTGTTTTAAATTATCATAGAAATCTGAGCCACACACGCGCTGGTATCACTTATCACTTCTTGTACTTTGACGTCGCGTTCACTTTAATTTTATCAGGTTTCATATAGGTATACAGTCGGGAGCACATGAGCCGTTAACTTTATGTTGGAGTGTTGCCAGTAATATAACTGAGTGGAGTGCACGGATCTTAAGGTTTTTGGATAAAGATTCAGATAGATGGAAAAAAAGCGAATGAGTGAAATCTATTATAATTTTATTAAAGTCAAAATGTGTTTATGTACAGTGTAGCACAGAAACAGCGACTTAATTAATGTTACAAGTAATATGTGTTTTTCTGCCAGACGTATACAACAATTTAACACGCGCCTTTTTTATGCATTTTGTTGTGCTATGTGTGTTCTGTGAAAAGATTTATTTAGTTGTATACTAAACGGGTCTAATCACGATTATTTAATAATTAAAATAAATAAGTATGGTATATAACTACGTATGAGTACTGCGAGTCATTAAAAATACTAAGATTTCTTTCTTTTTTTCAAGTTTGGGATTTCCTTATATGGTTACCATATCACAAGGTATCTTAGTTTGGGACCAGGACAAGTAATTGAATTGAATTGAAATAACGCAAAACTTGAAAACAGGTTTCTCCGTGATCAATGATAAAACCATTTTCTGTGAACATAAACTTTTTCAGTATATTTTTCATACAATCAAACATAAAAAACCGCGAAGGAGGCCTATATCCTGCAGTGGGCGTCAAATGGCTGATGATGATGATGATGATGATGATGAAACATGAAAATAATGCGTTGTTGCTTGCAAACTAACTCCAGCACTTGGCCTGGCATTCCCAGAGGTCGCATTGAGACAAAAGCTCGCGAAGAATTCGGCCGCCCCATACGGGCTCTTCCCCACAAATCACGCCGCGACGCCGATCCATAATTCACAGTATAGTTAACACGGCCGCCGCGGGGGGCGCGCCGGCGAGGTGGCTTGGGTGATTTGAGGCGGGCCTATCCTGTTTGCCTCATAAGACTAGGCAACAGGCGTGCGTCCATGCAGCGATTAACAAATGTTGGTGAAGTGAAAGATTTTTGTCAGGATCGTGACAATTGGCAAACTATGTTCGTTGGCTACGTTTTCGAGATAAAGGCGTAAATTTATGTGTGTGTGTACTAACTAGGTTACTATTGTAGTTGTTTCTAATTACTTTTGTATTATACGATTCAATCCCGAGCTGATATCTCTGCAATTTATGCATGAAACAATTTTAAAACATGACGAAGTTACAGATTCATTAAGTTATCTCTCATTGTCTTGATTTTTGATAGGAGTTTTCCACATGATAAATTTGAAAATAAAAACCTAGCGCCACTGCTACCGAAACCTAACTAATGTTTATAGGCTAGTTTAAATTCTGATATAATAATATAAACTAATAACGTTTCGTTAACAGACGAAATTGACTCCTCTTTGTACTCCTGAAAAATTTAACAGCGTCTGAGTTATTTTGAATGAAACAAAACAATGCCTGCTTGTTTCAGAAACAGCCATGATTTTTACACACTTTTTATTTCTTTTTCAGGAAATCGCGAAGGAGATAAAGAAAATCAGTTAGATCGGAACGAGCTCAATTGAGCCACTCAACTCATCTGCTATTAGACAATAAGTTAGTTTGCACCCAACTGTGTGAACCATGTGTCCATTTACACACGACACGAGAACTGTAAACACTAACAGTCTAATTAATAAAAAAGGCGAATCCACTAAAATACTCTTAAGACGGAGTTAAAGCCAGTTTATGGCAGGGTTTCCTAGCCTAACCTTCGTCGTTTCGACGAATATGCGACAGAAAAATTGTTGTATCTTTTTGGTGCGTGTGCGGATGACCGTGGTGTCTCCTATCAACTCGGTGTTCGTCACGGCTTGGCGGGAGGCAATGAAGTCCGGCAGCCAAGTACTATTTTTTCAAATTTTCCAAAAATATTTACACTACCGCAATTTATGGTTAGCATAAAATTAATTTTTTTACTTTTTTTAAGTAAAAAAATACGCTTTTTTTCTCTCTAATTTGTAGAGTTTAAGTTTTCCCTTCATCATCATCATCATCATTCAGCCACAAGAAGTCCACTGCTTTTCCCTTAATAAGAACAATTACTTTTTAAAATTTCTGATTTGATTAATTTTTCACAAGAATGTCGGTTTTGATCTGTAGAAACGCGTGCCATTTCGAACATTTAAAACTTAACGCTTCCAAAAAATGGTCGTCGAATAGTTAGTTATTATGGGGTATGTGAGAAGGTTAGGTTTCTAGGGTTAAGAGTGTTCTAGGGAAATCGACTTTTTATAAATAAGACCGTAAACATTTAACTTTATCAATGCATTTAAGCAATAAGGATGTATGATACAAGTAATGCAAGTTATGTACTTAAATAATGTAAAATGTTTTTTTTAAAGAACTTCAAGAGAAATGGCCTCAGTAAATAAATGGTCTATTTCTTACTTCATCAGCCACTCGACGCCCACTGTAAGACATAGGCCTCCTTCGTAGTTTTCATAACCATGAGGGGTTTTGCCATAATCGCTACGCTTGGCAGGCGGGTTGACGATCGCAGTATGCGGTTGGAATCTCAGGATCTCAGAAATCTTACTAAAATCGAAAGAAGATTTAATCACATTTAGATTACAGATTAGATAACGTTAAAACGACTGTTAAAATAAAAAAAAACTTCTATACCCCATTACAATATTCATATATTTGATCAAATGAAAATTGTGAGGTTAGAGGTAAAAGAGTTAGGATCCTTATGACATCTTGAGTTATACTTGCCGGACGTTTTCTGTTATCCATTAATATTTCGTTTATGGCTCGTTTTTTTATTGATTTTAAGACAACTGTATATTGAATGTTTTTCGTTGTGTTAGCAATTAACAATTAAAATAAATCCGGCACGGTTACAATAACTTCTAATTGACTACGCAAAAACTAAAACTCACTCTCCTCTAGCTTATGCTGAGTCAGAGCCCTTTTGCATTTGCTGCATTGACAGTATTCACACTGGATAATGTGGATATTGAGCTACTGCATAGTCTGCTTAATATTGTTTTTATTGTGTGTGTGTAAAATGCAAATAAATATCTAACTATCTAAATGGAAGCGGTGGTGGGTAGAACATCGGACTCGGAAGCGAGAGACCCAGGTTCGATCCCCAGTGCGGGCATATGCCTATGACTTGGTTTTCTAAATTATGTACATTTGTGAAGTTATAGTAGCAATACCACTTGCTAACTGTGAAGGAAAACATCGTGAGGAAACCTGAGCGTCTGAGCTACTCATATACCTCAGCGCTTGAAATTGCCAATCCGCGGTGGGCACGCGTGGTGATTAAGCCCCCACTCTCCCCCTGAGAGAAGGCCTGTGCTCTACAGTGGGACGTATATAGGCTGCTTATGTAAATGGAAACAGACTTTAAATTACCCGTTACTAATCACGCCTACGCGAAGGGTTATTTTACTAAGAGTCTCATCATAATAATGGTGTTTGTTTTAATATGAACCCATTTAATTGGCTATCGTGTGGTGTATCTAATAATTAGTACACTTTATTTCAACATGGAACAGGTGATTATATTAAGATTGTGATCGTTTCTACAACTTTAGCTTGGGGGAGTTAAAAGCCAGCGCAACTGGGATCTGGGATCGCCAACCCGCCTGCCAAACGTGGCGATTATGGCAAAACCCCTCATGGTTATGAAAACTATTAGGGAGGCCTATGTCCTGCAGTGGGCGCCGAATGGCTGATGATGATGATGAAGCGTCTTTGAAATACAGAAAGCATGGCGGTGATTCAAACCGCGGCGGATGTACCATTGACTTTATTTTCTAAGTTACGATCATTTGTAACTTTGTTGTAGCAATACTATGAAGCGTGTTTTTTTCACGATAGTCATGAAGGAAAACATTTTGAGTAAACCTGAGTGCCTGGAGTGTTCACATGCCTCAGCGCTTGAAATTGTCGATCCACGCTGGGCACGCGTGTTGATTAAGCCCATACTTTCTTTCTTTTAGAGAAGGCCTGTGCTCTACAGTGCGACGAAGTAGGCTGCATTGCCTCTATATATATAGATGAATTGGTGTTCGTTAGTCTCGCTAACATTTTTTATATTTGTGGTAACGTGTCGGTAGAACCCCTGCCACACATGGGAGAGGTCGTGGGTTCGAATCCCTCCATATAGGGTATATAATAAAAAAACAAATGTGGAGTTTTTTTGTTGTCTTCTTCTCCACATAATATATTAATTGTGAAACTAGCAGCTTTGACGTTCATTAACTAAAGATTTTGTTTTTATAATGAATATTTTTTTTGAGTTTGAGTTTTGTAGTGACAAGACCACTCACTAAATGTGAAGAAAAACATCTTAAGGCACCGCACGTCTTGACACTGTCTGTCCTGTGGATTAAGCCGATAGTATGTTATGAGTTGGCGTGAAAGGGAAGAGGCCTATGCCCAACAGTGGGCTCTGTTTATGGCTCTGATTAGATAGATAGATGTTATAGGTTCTGGGTAAGCTTGCACCATCTAACAATACATTTCAGGTACTACAGCGTTCCATGTGGCACCGGATTAAGAATAGCGTCACTATATTTCCTTCCGTGGATGTCGTAGAAGGCGACTAAGGAAATCGATTACCAGGAGACGGGCAGCAGCGTCTTCCTGAGATTCCAACCGCATACTGTGATCGCCAATCCGCATGCCAAGCGTGGCGATTACGGCGTTTGGTTATGAAAACCACGAAGGAGGCCTATGCCCTGCAGTGGGCCTCAAATGGCTGATGATGACTACAGCGTATGCATGGTCACCTTTTACCACTAAACTTCCGGCGTCGGCTTCCAACTTTCAGCCCCTTGAGAGCTTTAAGTATTTATGGGAAACTAATATCATGATAAGATTTAAGGCACTTCAAGGTTAAGCTTCTCAATATGAGTACCTACGCTTGTTAACTGGCAGCACTACAATTATTTTCACAAACAAAAATTAATTAGTTTAATTTGCACATATAACGATCGGGGGTCAACAATAAGACCTCAAACTTCGACATGGCCTTGCACTAAATCACAATAGCATCGCACACCTTATGCAAGACTCCACAATCATGTCAAGCCATAGTACAGTCCCAGAAGTATCCGATATTCAATGTTGATGAGTCAGAGAGGGAGGTAAAAAGGTTCTTGAGTAGAGACCGTGAACTGCCAAACGCAGCAGCTCATTGCTGCGGTGGCGGCTGGATGAGGATGGCTTAGAAAAGAGAGAAGTGGTGTGCTTTGGGAAAAGCCCGTGTCCAGCAGTGGACGAATATGGACTGAAGGATCAGATGGAATTAGAATCAGTAATTCAGTGAGAGAGTCAGCAAGTTGATAAGATAAACAACTTAATTTTGTTGTTAGTAATTAGAGTTGTGTGGCGCCGGATTAAGAGTAGCGTCACTTCATTTCCTTTCGTGGATGTCGTAGAAAGTGACTAAGGAAATCCATTACCGGGAGACGAGCAGCAGCGTCTTCCTGAGATTCCAACCGCATACTGCGATCGCCAACCCGCCTGCCAAGCGTGGCGATTATGGCAAAACCCCTCATGGTTATGAAAACCACGAAGGAGGCCTATGTCCTGCAGTGAGCGTCAAATGGCTGATGATGATAATGAATTAGAGTTGAACATCGTAGCCACACCTCTTCCATTTTGAATTATACGAGTCACGGAAATAAAAGAAACATGGGAATACGGGAATACACAATCGGTTCAATGAGTGGGTGTTCGATACCTTCAAAAATAGTGAGACAGTGCTTAAGTAATTCATTAAGTGAATTGGTCAGTAATTCAGAGACCGATTCAGTGAATGACAATAACAAGCTGTCGCTTGCCTCAAACATACAATAAGTTATTCTCAGACATTGATATATTTCATGTGTCTCAAGAAACTTTCAAACAGCAGGTTATAGAAACTACAAAGGGTAAAACTTGAAGTCTAGTCATTCTCTTCATTCGTACACACACACACACACGCGCCAAACTTTGTAAGATTTACGTTAGTCTTGCTTTTTTTATTTTGTTTATGCCTGGCTGTATAATTTCTAACTGTGCTTTGTAAATAAGATAAGTTTAAAAAATACTAGTCCGTAATTGGCCTATGTTGGGTCTACATTAATTACCTATCTTTTGTAACTTTGTGCTGTGGACTTTGTAAAATGAATAAAATAAAAAAATGAGTGGTGTCTTCAAGGATAGGGAGACAGATTGAAATTAGACAGTCGTTAAGTAAATGAATCAACTGGGCGATCATATCATTTCATAATGCACGCTGATTTGATTCTCAACCCCACATTTTTCATCAGCAATATAATTAAAATATCAGTTTCGATTTCATCGTGATGTGAAACCTCGTATGCAAATCTCGTTTGTCGTCGATAAGCTAAAAAAAGAATTGGCCACTTTTGATAAACATTCCGCGAAGCAATTTTTCGTGAAGTGAAGATTTTACGCCTTCCAACTCTATGTGCAAGAGCCCACATTATGTCAAGCGCTGATTTTCCCAGCACTGTTATATTGTTCTGCCCAACAATACTGTGGGGTTTTTGATATGCCTTTGTCACTTAACCTTGGAGACATTTTGTGATTCCAGCGCGGCGTTCTTTTAGCTCTATTGTCGCGGAAAGTTGTTCTCGGAAATGGCTGTTTTAGCAAAGATCTTAGCAGGATACATTTTCACTTAGACTCGTAATACAATTAAAACGAAAACAGGCCATATCAATAAAGCGTAATAAATGAATTGTTACCTCTGAAATCGTTTTTAAGTGCCTATTTCAAGGTGCTGTTCGAAATAAAACCACAACTTGACAGCGCACTCTGTATTATTTGAGGTCAGGAAAAATTGCCCATAATGGACGCAAAAGCCCATGATGAAGAACAGGCCATTTGAACTCGCGATGCTGTACACAAACGAAATGTTATGATAGGTAAGTTTTATATAGCTTCATTAAAAGGATCAGCTGTGGTTGGTTTATATCGAGTCGGACTGGATTGAAAACATTATGATCAATACGTGAAGATTTTTTAAAAGTTCAATCAGCATTAGATTTGTTTCTTCCACTCCTTCCTGTCATGAGTCATCCTCACCCACCCAGGCGAAAAGGTTAAACAATCGTCGCGCCATCTCCGCTGAATTGAATGAAAAAAAGTAAACTGGACCGAGTTTCATAAAACCACAATTCGTAGTTTTAGGAGTACGTAGTTTATTATTACAATTCGAGGAACATTGCGCAGCAGAGTCCACTTGTTGATCTGTGGGTTAATTGACTTTGCAATGTACATCGAATTGTCGTAGTAAACCATGAATTGTAGTTCTATGAAACCGGCCCCAGGCATAAGGCATCCAAGTCCAAAAAACTTCAATTCTTCCTAAACATGATCGACGCTGACGCTGTCAGACACATATCCGTTGTGCATGATATTATTGTTGTTGATCTCAGCATGGCGTATATTTTATGTATCAAAGGCATACATATTCTTCCCACCACACAAAAAGCTCATTAGCTCGTTCAGCGAGTGACCTACATTAATTTGTGCTACCTTGACTTGACATTTCATGCACAAGATAGGAAGATAGGCAGAAGAAATATAGAAAAAACGGGCAAGTGTGTGTAGGACTCACGCCTACAGGGTTCTGAAGAAACGATTACAAACTTAGTTTTGTAGTGAAAAAGTATGTACCCCCTTATGCAACCCAATTGCAGAGATTAGTTTTTTTTTCTCTTTTATGTTCTTTTTATGCTCATTCTTTATGTAAATTATTTCAATTTACAATTTTCAGATTTTTTCCTTCACCTCTGCTTGAAAACTTGCATGTTCTTCCTGATTGTTGGTAAGTCTCCTATAGGTTGCTGTATGAACAATGTGACATAATCGGTCAAACATTTTGATTACATTGCTTCGAAGCTCAAATTTCGTCACTTTTAAAGTTGAACTTGAAGTTGAAGTTTGAACATGAATACTTTATACGTCTTTAACAAAAAGACTCATGACAAACAGACGAATTACAAACTGATTTTGTTATGGTTCCCTCTTTTCCTTTTGGGGTACGGAGCCCTAAAAATGGCTAAGTATGGTTATTATTATTTTTTCATTCACGTTGAAAGAAAATAAGTAACTCATCAAAAAAGTATTATGGTAAAATTGAGGTAAATACATCCCTTTTTTTTAGGGTTCCGTACCTCAAAAGTAAAAAACGGAACTCTTATAGGATCACTTTGTTGTCCGTTAATTATGTTAACGTAAAAAACGATACGGCCGTTTATGCCCAAAAAACGTATATTTTCACACTTCAATTCAATTCAATTCAAATATTTTTATTCATTGTAAAAACAGAATGTTTACTTAATGAACGTCAAAGTTGTTAGTTTCACAATTAATGGATTATGTGGAGAAGAAACTAACAAAGAAACTCCACATTTATTCTTTTCAAAACACGTTTTAACTTAATTAACAGAGTTTTCAACTTAAAATATTAGTCATTAATGTGTTGAACACTAGTCACAATCGTCCTTTAAATAATATTAATCTACTGTTTAATGCCAAACATCTTTGTCTTCTAAATAATCCTTGATGTTATAGTAAGCCTTTTTGCACAGAATGTGCTTAACACATTTTTTAAATCGCGTTGGAGGTAACTCTAATATATCTTGAGGAATTTTGTTGTAGAACCTTATACAGTGCCCCATAAAGGATGTGTTAACTTTTGCAAGTCTAAATAGTGGAAATGACAATTTATGTTTATTTCTAGTATCAACATTATGGTGGCCACCAACATTTTCGAAGTCTTTGATATTTTTTCTAACGTACATAATATTTTCATAAATGTATTGACATGCAACTGTTAAGATGTTGGTTTCTTTGAAGAAATCTCTTAGCGAATCCCTACTACCTAACTTGTAAATAAATCGGATGGCTCTCTTCTGCAAGATGAAGATAGTCTCAATGTCTGCTGCCCGGCCCCATAGTAGTATACCGTAGGACATAATACTATGGAAGTAACTAAAATAAACAAGCCTAGCAGTTGCAACATCAGTGAGTTCCCTAATTCTTTTCACTGCATATGCTGCAGAGCTAAGTCTGTGTGCTAATTTTACAATATGTGGACCCCATTGTAGTTTTGCATCGATTGTAATGCCCAGAAATACAGTATCATCTACAAATTCTAATTTTTCATGTCCAATTACTATGTTGTTCTCAACTACTCGTACGTTAGGTAAGGAAAACTTTATACATTTTGTCTTTTTAGAATTTAGCAGCAGATTATTTGCTGTGAACCAATCTAGTACTTGCGAGAGAGCATTATTTGCATCGTCAAGATTATTTTCTTGTCTCCTTATTTTAAAAATAAGTGACGTGTCATCAGCAAATAACACTATCTCAGACATTTTTTGTACTCAAGGGAATCAAAATTTATAGGGTACTTTTCGTTGGCAAGTAATATCGTCTTACACTACAAATACAGGAAAAAATACTCATTTATAACTAGATCGAAAAAAATTGACAAAAAAAGCTGGATAAAACTGCGACACTCGATTCCCGAATTATTTATAATATTAGGGGTTAAAGTATGAAATTGCCGTTTTATTGCAATAGATTCTTTGAATTGACATAGAATCTTCATGGTTTGTGATGGATGGATGGAAGAAAGATACTGGATACTGCGAAAATTCGAGTGATTATGAGGCACCCATTTTTCGTATTTTTTTATTTTATAGATTTGACGCAAGTGAGTCAATATTGTGGGTAAGGTAACGTTAAACCATGCCGCTAATTCCTGGGTAGTTTGACTAGGGTCGGCTCCCACTATCTCTCTTAATTCATCGTTATTCACATGTGTGGGCGGTCTTCCTCGTGGCTCGTTCTTTAAGTCGAAATTTCCATCACGAAAGCGTTTAAACCAAAATCGCACGGTGCGTTCATTAGTAGACCCCTCTCCAAAAGCAGCATTGATATTGCGGGCTGTTTCTGCCGCGTTAGTTCCGCGTCGGAACTCGTATTCAAAAATCACTCGAATTTTCGCAGTATCCATCTTTCTTGTCTAAATTGAATAACAAAAACAATTGAAAGTCGATATTCAAATGTTTCACATTTTTAAAAAAAAGAACATCATAGAAACCATTTGAAAAAAGTTTCATTCGAAAACCTCAAACTATGAAGATTCTATGTCAATTCAAAGAACCTATTGCAATAAAACGACAATTTCATACTTTAACCCCTATTATGTACGAACCTACAAAATTGTACTGCACCCTTGGTGGGCGAGCCCGACTCATACTTGTCCGGTTTCTTTAAATAAATGTTCACTCTGACAAAAATAAGACCGCACTACGAAAAGGTGTAACAAATGTGAAATGTCTCGGTGGATTTAAAATCCTAATTTAATAACGACAGCAATATAATAACGACAGGCCTCTGATAGGCATTCGATATCTCCAGATTGAGTCGAAGAAAAGCAATGCCAAATTGTCAAAGCGGATTTAAAAAGAACTGCGTAATAATCAAGTTGCCTAGCAGAAAATTTCAAATTGATCAGCTTCCAAACTATTTGCGCTTTTTTGCCGATGTAATTCGCTGATGAAATATTTATTACCCGACTAAGGCGGAACACAAAAGAAGGGTAATGTGTTTGGCTCGTATGTATGTACGTCTGATTCTGTGTTACCTCATAACTCCTTAAATTATGGTCAGATTTTGACAAAATAACATCTCCATCGATTCCTCGTGTTTGCGTGAGCGTCATAAGCTATGTGAAATCAGCACAAATCAAACAAAAAATATATATACACAAAAATTAAAAACAGGATTAAAAAATAACTAACAACCCGACCGCTGACCATTAACTACCGCATCAGGACCCAAATTCAACAATATAACTCCTTGCAAGGGACCTACGACGGTCCCGGCTGTTTAGTATTTTTAATGCTCAGCAGTCGGGTTGTTGGTTATTTTTAAATCAGCATTTTCACATCATTGAATTAGTTCGCATTTAAAAATACTAATGTTATAACTTTTTCTCATTCATTCTCAACGGACCATCTACACATCTACACATTAATGAATGACTGTCATGGTACGACGTAACTCTAATTACGTGTATATCTGTTATGTTGGTTCAGAACATTTTTTTCCGTAATAAGGTCAAGTTCAGCTTAATGACTTTGCAGATAAGCAAAAAATCTGTACGCTTGCGCTTAATTCGGTACTTAATTTTAAATTGGACTTGTTTTTTAAACTAAATAAAAATATCCTAGAACTCGAGCTGACTCGGTGCCCCAACACGGACATTGAAGTCGAGGCCAGCCTAGGAGATGCTGAAAAGATGATCTCGGCTAACGGCAGATGTTTTTGACCCAGAGTGTATGTGACCCGGGACCGAAAATCTTGAGTGAAGTAGGAAGGCAAAGCCTCAAATAACCACAACCGATGAAGCTGTTAAACAGGTAATAAACTCCTCCTTCTGCGGAATCCTACACTGTGCGTGACCAGACACGCACTTGGTCGGTTTTTTGTATTAGAGAGCTGTGCCGGCCGGCTTCGTTTGCTTGAGATTCGCATAAAGCTTTATTCGAATCTCAAGCAAACGAAGCCGCTGGCACAGCTAGTATGTGCTAACAGAGGATCGATCGTGGAATGCATTGCAAGACTTGCCTTTAGCCAATGAATATTAATCTGAACGAAATAACTACATTCCCATACACGTAATAAATCAACAGGCAGAGGTCAAATGGCCAACTGTGGAGCAAAAAAATAAACAACCGAATGCGATCAGGACTGTTGACCACTTTCCAGTTTAGGCGTTTACGTCCATTCTAGATCATTTATAGAACGTCCAGGGGCACCTCCTGCTAGATATGTGGACCACTACATTACCACCACACTGTTGAACCACACTAAGCCCACATACGCCACGTACACAAGTGACATCTAGCCGCTTAAATTTGTGTGCCCTGAAACACACTTAGCCAACGCCACTCACCCCACGCATCCCACGCAACGTCCGACCTGCCTTGCCAGATCTTCATGTGACGGTAAAGGCGATGTGGGTACTCTGTCACACGTAAGCCAAATGTGGTCCTAAATGTTATGCTTCTGGCGCATCAGTCACGATTTGAATGTCGATGCACGAGTATCTATTTGTTCGAAATTGATGAGGAAATAAGTCATTGATTTGTTTACTTCTAATATAAAATTAATTTAACAACGTGATGCTACATTCCTCTCTTCTTTTTTTTATTTTCGTAATACGCACATAATAATTAAAAATATACTAACTAAATAAACCGTTCTTAAACTTACTCTCAGAATCAGACATGTTTTACAGAGGTTGTATAGAATTCAAAGATGTATGACAAAACGGCAAGGTAAAAAGTACCCAAGTGCATAATCAATGTCGATAAAGCAAAGGAAATCTGTCAGGATTGTGGCAAGTGGCAGACCAGGGTCTCTGTCTACCCCTCCGGGATGCAGGCGTGAGTTTATGTTATGTTATAAACGGAATCGTAGTGCACATCGAGAAGTAAAAACAGCGTCTGATGCCATGCCGCATCGCATAGGTGGGACTAGTGCACAGCTACCCACGTCCCGTCCCGTACGTGGTGTAAGTGGGCTCAGTGTGGTTCTACCTTAACGCAGACACAAAACGTTTACGGCAGAGGGGATGCACTCAAACAAGTCTGAAATTTTGAATGTACCTTCTAGAGGTGAGTACAACTTTCATTCATTCATTCATTCATTCTGGCTCATGGACCCAAAATGGATCTTGGCCTCCGCAACCAAAGACGCCATCTTTCCCTATCCTGCGCTGCCTCCCTCCAATCATCAACCTGCAGCTCACGCAGGTCTCTTTCCAGCGCGTCTTTCCAGCGATACTTGGGGCGTCCGACCGGCCGACGCTCAACGGGACAACGTTTATATGCTCTTTTTGCAGCCCGATCCTCTCCCATTCTTTGCACGTGGCCGAGCGAGTCTTGCGGATTTAGTCTCTGATTATGTTGGGCTCGGCCATCAGGTTTTCGAGTTCGGCGTTCTTGCGGAGGCACACCTAAAGGAAGTGAATAGAAATGGCAGCGCTCGTATTTGTAACCCCCTCACACAATTTTGCTCTCTATATTCACACGCGCATGTACCCATACAGGCAATAGAAAAGTAATTTTATTTAATGTAGCCTCGACTGTGTCCCACTGCTGGGCAAAGGTTTTCAACTTCTCGGTGTTCGAGGAGATTTATATAATATTTTTTACAATACTCAGCGCTCAGCGCTTCAAACGGCCAATTCACGCTGGGCACGCGTGGTGTTTAAAGCACACAGTCTCTCTTTGAGAGAAAGCCTGTGCCCTACAGTGGGACGTTTACAGGCTGCATTACTGGTTTACATTTGATTTACATCATTTATATTTTTACTAATTTTTATTTTATGGTTAGTTTGACTTGACATATTTTTATTACAATTTCCTCATTATAAATCAACCAATAATTAGTTTTTCTGATGGTACAGGCGCCTTTTATAGTTTTTTTTAGTATGTAACCGGATTATAGCGAATTTTTAGCCACATCTTGACCTTGCACTAGATGCTAGCGGTCGCCGTCACAGTGGGGAGTAAACGTACGCTCCGTGGTAAAAAGATGCTATCAGAACGTGTTTACAATTTGTTGGGTACAGTTAAAAGGACAATGCCTAAAGGGCTGAAAGACGTATCGCAGTATTTTCGAATAATCTTGTGTCTCCTGAATGACATCTGCGCAATTTGGCTTAAAATTAGCGTCACGGTCGACAATGACGTAAAATATTGTTTTATTACAATAATCAACTTGTATTTCAATATATAATTTGACTCATTTATTCCTCTACACTATTTTATTTACTTGATATTCACACTTCATTACTGCTTATTGGCTGAAAAATACGATTTTCACAATGTTTCTGTGTGACCTTCGATGATTACTTCAGTTTTTCAAGTTAACAATGCACGTTTTTGTAAATGTCGCCTTTTTCACATTATTGTAATGGTAATCTGATTGCAAATTTTGCGTTGAATAAAAACTCGATTTCCATTTTTTGTTCATTAGTCGAAGGCTGGCATTTATCTGGTTATTTTGATGCAACATGTATATTTTTAAACTCCAAATGCAAAACCAAACTAAAGACTGCGAAGACATTTTCAGTTTCCTTGTTGAGGAGTTTATCCTTAAATAAAAAAAAAAATGATAGAATTTCGTACAGAAAATACCCCCCAACTGATCTAATCAGCACCCTTGATCTAATCTTGACGCCCAAAAAAATACAATATCTTATCCTGAAATTTATATTCGGTAAGTAAAATATGCAGTAAGTAAGTAAATTTAATTATGTCATTTACAACAACTTTTGTTGTACGACTTTATATATGTTTTTAATTATACTTTATGTTTATATGTAAAATTAATATAATTTTATGTGGGACACAGATTTAGAGGTTCTGACAGATTGGTGGAGAGCTTAAAGAGGAAATTTAATAAAATAATGTTAACCGTAATATCAATAAAAATAACAGCCGGGGAAAAACCCCCTGGAAAAAAGTTTTCGTATAGCAAAAACTCTAATGCCACGTACACACGCTTGCCGAGCCTCCACAAGCGATCACAAATTCAAGCGTGTGCATAGGACGTTTGTCTTGGCTTGGTTTCGCTTGTGAGCAATTGTCGCCGATCCGAACTGTATCGGTATTTTGGGCACCAGTCAAAGTAAGCTTGCGGCAAACGCTCGCAAGCGTGTGGACGAAAAGGTTTGTTTGTCCATAATTTGCCAATTATTTGTAGAGGCTCCAGGCTTGCGGCAAACGGCAAGCCTGTGAACGCGGCATAAGACAGGTTTCAGAAATAGCGCATTTTAGAGCTAACCCCGTCACTAGTCGAATTGCAACTTTACGTTTTGTTTTATACGAAACTTGCTCTTAATGAAGCCCAGAGAAGTGGAAACACAAGGAAAAACATCTTACTTGTCAAATGTATTCATTTGTACGATTCTGCATGATTGTACCACGAGCACTGGCACAAAGATGTTCTCTAAAGCGTGTCGAATGACATTGCACTACATACTGGAACTTGTGGTTATCGCTGTAAATAGTAAGTAAGAAGTACAAATACGAAATAGGCAGGTTACCAATTGAATGACGAATCATAACTACTCAAACTAGTGACCTCTTCATTGGTCTAGTAGTAATATGCTGGGGACTGCGCCGTACATTGATTTCTAAAGATGGTACAAATGTAATAGTATGGCTGCAGTCTAGGTGTTTTTGACAAGGACACTACATCCATATTTTGGATGTCCTCATTTGATCAGATAACACAGGGTATCCTAGTTTGGGATCAATGATTATGTTGTAATGATGTTATTTACTTACATATTTTTTTTACTTATTTACATGGGATTGAAATCCTCCAGGACTTGGTGCGCATAATGTATGTGTGCCTAGTGTCGCAAAGGAGCTGATCTCTTTGGAATCTGTAGCAGTGGTAGGACGCGTGCCTTACATTCAAAAAGTCCTGGATTCGATCCCGGCATTTTTGTCACGCACATTTGTAATAGAAGCAATAACACTCGCCAACCGTAGAGGAATAAATACACTGTGAAGAAACCTGAATGACTGAGGTATTTATAGCTTGCGTTGTAAGCTCCATACTCTCTCTCTCTCTCTTTCTCTCTCTCTGATAGAAATCCTGTGCCCTGCAGTGGGACAAAGTTTTATTTCAGTAAACTCTTGCGCCGACTATCTGTATTGATGTTTTAGTTATTCATCAGTATCTTGCACTCTATTAGTTATAAAACTTGGTATTTATAACACCTAGCAGCAATATAATAGTACTGTCGAAGAGAAAAGGTAAGTTTGCGGTAGGAGGACAAATGTATTGTCGTTAATGTTAAGAGTAGAGAGACTGGTGTAGAAGGTAGATGAGGATGATTGATGATAAACAATCCCTATTTGCAGCAAGGAATTTCCGCATCATCATCACCATCATCATCATCCAATTGACGCCCACTGCAGGACATAAGCTTCCTTCGTGGTTTTCATAACCATGAGGGGTTTTGCCATAATCGCCACGCCTGGCAGGCGGGTCGGCGATCGCAATATGCGGTTGGAATCTCAGGAAGACGCTGCTGCCTGTCTCCTGGTAATTGATTTCCTTAGTCGTCTTCTCCGACATCCACGGAAGGAAATGGAGTGACGCTATTCTTAATCCGGCGCCCCGCACGGATTTCAGTATGGAAGAGTCCATTAATTACATGAGCTAAAGAGGGCGGGCGGAAGCCGAAAAAATGTTAGCCAATCTCATTTAAGAGAAGAGAAAGTAAATGACACTCACGTCATTTCTTTAATAAGTGCTGATAATTATAGTGTTTTAACCAACTTCCAAAAAAAGGAGGACGTTCTCAGCTCGTCCTTGTTTATTTATTATAAGATAAGTTATAACAGTATTATCTATACATTAACATCATTATTTTAACTGAATTGACAGCGACAGTTCTCTATTACGTTGCGCTGTTTCATAGATATTTTTTTTGTTAGAAAGGGCCTCAGATTTAAATTTGGTCGAAGGGATCCATGACAAAAATTCTGATTATGGGATTGAGGGACACAACCATACTACGATAAAAAATACCGCCAACGCACCGCACGGTATCTATGTTTGAGACCAGAAGAATAGAATAGAATAGAAACAGTTTATTTGTTGCACACAAAACATACAAAAAAATTTAACACAGAGTCAACTAAAGAAACACATAGATATTTAAAACTAGGCGTCTACAGGTTTACGGGTTAAGAAGTGATTGCGATACATGTATGTTATGTTACATATTTTTATTTATTTCTTAGCGCAGAGGTAGCGGAGTGATAGAACGACGGCTGTTCATTCGGGAGGTCTTGAGTTCAAATCCCGGCATGCACCAATGACTTTTTGTTCTATGTTACGTACATTTGTGAAGCTCTAGTAGCAATACCTGATTGACTGACTGTCTCATATTTTATTTATTTTAATCTTATTTACGATTTTGAACTGGTTCGTACCATCTCTCAGAGCCCTGCATGCCACGTTACGGGTACTGACGGAAGACCAGCGCTGGGATATCATATCTCCAGCTTTTGCTGAGTCAGAGACCTTATGCATTTGACACACTTACAGTACTCACACTGGATAAGGCTTTGCTGTGTGTCGCGTTTGTTAAGATTTTTTTGTAATAATGTTTCATTGTGCTTTGTATGTGTTCTTCATCATCATCATCATCATCAACCCATTATGTCCCCATCGAGGGGCACGGGTCTCTTCCCTGAGGAAGGTATAGGTCATACTCCACCACGGGGGCCAAGTCCGGATTGGTGGAGGCTTGTAGACTAGTGGCTCGTCTACTGTCAGAAGTATGATTTTCTTATTTTCTTACTACTGTAGGTATTATTGTATTTATTGCATGTGTGTAAATGCAAATAAATAATTCATCTATCTGTCTATCAATACCACTCGCTAACGGTAAAGGAAAACATTATTATTATTAAAATTCTTTATTGCATTTAAACACATAGTTTTGCACATAGGCGAGCTTAATGCTACTTAGCATTATCTACCCGCTAACCTAAGTTTTGAAGAAAACATTAACAGGTAATGGAACTTCGAATATAAAATATACTAATTACTTATTTAATAAAAAATCATACAGAGCGGAAATATTATACAAATACAACATTATAAGAAATAAATATATACAAACAAACGTCGTGAAAAAACCTGAATGCCTGAGGTGTTCACATACCTCAGCTCTTGAAATTGCCAATCCGCGGTGGGCACGCGTGGTGATTAAGCCCATACTCTGAGAGTGACGAATATAGGCGGGTAAAAAAATATTTCTTCTGTTATTTGCTTTCGATTGCCACGTACAATAGCATACTCGAGAAAATATTGTAATTCTGTAGTCAAACCAACCAGACATCTTTTTTGTCAACTAATCAAAAATATAAGTTTATTACGTAAATGCGTTTGTATAGCCGCGTTTAGTGATAAAAAATATTAATTTCAAACAACAAAGTATGAAAGAATCTTTCGATTGACAAGGAAACCATTTAAGCTTCGGATTAAGCTGCCTCTTGTACTTCGATTTATTGAATTTATGTTAATGCAATCTCTGTGTGCAATAAAGAATATTCTATGTAGGTATCTATCTATCTTATTGCAGCAAGAAAACCATCAGTTAAAATGTCATAAGAAAGGGTTTTCCGTTGTACGTATACAGAACTCAGTTTACAGATGGCCCAGTGCCTACAAGAATAGACAGTAACTCAGGTTGATAAAGTGTTGTTGAGAAACTCACAAGTGCGGGTAACAGTCAAATTTTTACATCGGCGAAACTCATTTTCAGATAATTAAAATAAGGGAAACAGCCGTAAATGACTTTTCTCCATAACGGTACTTTTAAGTACAAAGTGCAATAGTTCTCCATTGGGCAAATAGCATGCATAGCAAGGTGGTACCATTAAATAACAATGTTGTATGCGCATGCAGAACAGCACACTTTTTAGTCCATCTTTTATGACGTTGAACATGGCAGAGCAACCAAATCGTCATCCACTGGTGACCTCCACTCTCAAAGTATTTGCCCGAGTCTCGAACGACCAGAAACACCATCGCGTGCCGTCCTCTCTAGTCCATCTTTTACGGCGTTCAACTTGTAAATTTTCTTATTTATGGTCTTGGGTTAAACCTCAGGTTAAACTTTAAGTTAAGTCTGTAACTAGACGGGCGGGCAACAAAACTAAAGTATTGGCATTAAGGAATGGTAACACCTGTAGTTTGGTTTATTGTTACCTTCGGTCGAATTGTAGTTATACGAAACTCTATGGGAAGTTTTGCAATTACACGGACCTGAATGAGTAAGCAAGGGTGACTGCTGGCTGACTACTCGACAGCGTAACTCACACCCAATTTCTCGTCTGTCAATTGACCAAAGTGCATACAAAAAAAACCACCGACAGCTGTTAACAGTAGATTAACAGCTTGCTAGTGTAAGAGAAACCGGGGGTCAGTGACTTAAATAGGATTTTTCGGAAATCATCAATACGGTTTGTATTGATAAGTCGAATAACTTAAGTCGCACCAGATTTATTATAGGATCAACTTCGAAATCAGCTGATTCCTACATTCGCTAGGAAAAGTATCGAAATTGGGTTTCACCGATTTCCGAGTTGCTCTGATAATAAAAATTAAATTTCATGCGGAATAACCCCGATGAGTTCGATGGGATCTTACTGCAACACCCCGTTTTCTTAAAACTCAAGTAGAAAGTTACTTTGACCGCTTAAAAAATGTGAAAACATTTTGATCATTAAACTATAATTGTCATAATTGTATTGACTACAAAGTTAGCTTAAAAACTGTTGGACTTATTTATAAGTTATTTATATTCCACTAAAACACTCTTAACACGGCATTAAAGCCGGTTTATGACAGGAATTTCTCTTATAAACCGGTTTTAACTTCGTCTTAAAAGTATAATCATCATCAGCCATTTGACGGCCACTACAGGACATAGGCCTCCTTCGTAGTTTTCATAATCATGAGGGGTTTTGCCATAATCGCCACGCTTGGCAGGCGGGTCGGTGATCGCAGTATGCGGTTGGAATCTCAGGAAGACGCTGGTGTACGTCTCCTGGTAATTAATCTTCTTAGTCGCCTTCTACGACATCCACGGAAGGAAATGGAGTAACGCTATTCTTAATCCGGCGCCACACGGAACAAATTAATAATCTTCAAATAAAAACAAAATAGTACCCGTAAAGGTTGGCGTGACAGCTGCTCAGAGTCCTATGCCCAGTGGGCTCTATTCTAGGGCCACCTTGTAACTTCAATAGTTTGTTACCTAGCTATGTAAGCTTTGTCCTTGCATCTACGTCATGAGATGATTTATACAGCGTCCAGTGGCACCTTCACTCACACTAGATGTGTGAAGGGACCACTCGGACGCTGCATTGCCTGGGACATTGGTTTTAGATGGAGTAGGCTTGCCCAGCACCTATACCATCCTGACAGCTTAGTCGGCCTAGCTCACAGGAATGACAAGTCAATACGTGCGGAACCAACCAAGCCATGGGTTTCCTCACCATGTTTTCCTTTACGGTTCGTATGTGGTATTGCTATTACAAATTTTCAGATGTATGTAACTTTGAAAATATACAAAGTCATAGGTACATGCCCTCACTGGGAATGGAACCTGGGTCTCTCGCTTCCGAGTCTAACCACTGGGCTACTACCGCTTATCTGTATATAGTTAGATCTAAAGATATGGATAGGTAACAAAATATTGAAATATTAGCTTAGTGATATTTACAAACGTACATAATAATGAAAACAAAGCCATAGGTGATTTACTTAATTCCTAGGCAACCGTTGCAACCATCATGATACCGCTCTCAGTTTGGTAGATAGTTATCAAAGAACTATCGAAATTCGCACAATTGTTTCAAATGTGCGATGAAGATACCTGCCACTTATTTATCTACTGACCCCGTCCTGCACAAACACCAATGACTATCCATTTTGCACCAAACTAGCCTATAAAACAGGAAACGTTGTCCATACGGCTTGGTTGCCCATACGGCCGGCCGTGGCCGGGCTTAGCAGTTCGGATTGGAAAGTACAGAGTCACATATTTACAAGCGCATTGTTACGTCGCGTCAGCAATAACGTAAGACAGCATGTAAGATGGATTACCGTTTTTATCGAAATAAACAAGATAATACATTTTACTCGAGACGCACCTTGCGCTGTACAGTAAACAAAACTGAATCGGCACACTCGAGTCGGTAGCGCTGAATCGGGTGTACTCGGCTCTAGTCGGTTGATGACGCTGAAGCTTAACTTCTATCGTGTGGTCATACGCACACACCCTCTTTTTAAAGTTGAAATCGATTGAAAAAATATTCGGTCGCAACTGGTTACGAAGCACCAGTTACCTAGGCGGCCGAAAGGGAAAATTTATGTTCAGCGTGACGGACCAACAGGAGCAGTTTGCGGACCGGTTGTTTACAAGGACGAAAAAGTATTCGATCGCAACTGGTTTCGTACAAAGATAAAAAAAATCGGTCGCAACTGATGGCATTCCAACCGCGTTCAGTCCAAACTAACAATTTTGCAACCATGTCATTTAGATACTGATCTGTCTTTCTATTTGTTGTTTTTCGTGGCCCGGGCGCGTAAAACATAACGTTCGGGCACTAAACGCGTTTACTGCTTGTGGGGTTATGAGTCGAGCAAACCTCTACGGCTTTAGGATGCCAGGGCGACAAGGAAGTCTTAGAACCTTGGCAAGAATTACGAGGGAAACCTGGCTGAAGTGCACTCATACTTGGAACAGGGTTACCTCTAAAATGCTCGACTCCGGAAACTCGTCGACTACTATTACCTTCTTTACGACTTTTGTTTTGAAAATTGCTTACGTGAGGTTTAAAAAATGTGTTTGTGTGGTTTACGGTTTTTCTGCTTTGTGTGTCTATATCGCTGTCTGATAGATAAATTTGATACTTTAAACCATTATGTCTCACTTAGATTGAACATTGTTATTTGCAGGACTGTTATCGAACGTAGGACCCATACTACGTGACCCATTTTGTACAATTTTTACCCCCCACCAGCAGTATGTGCTATACCCCCCCCCCCCTCCCCCGGTCTATATTTCACATAGTAATTCATAAATATGGTTTGCAATATTTTTTTGCAAACAAGAACTTAAAATAAAAATGGCTGACTACAATTACAAAAAAAGTATACAAACTGACAGTTTTAAATCACCTGGCGTCCCGGCATTATGTGCTGTGCTGAACATCATTTGAATATACCTCAAAAAACCGCGTTATCCTCAGAGGATATCGACTACGTGACGAAGCCCTCCCACCTCGAAACGGGTCAGTGTAAGAAGCCGCTGTCAAGCTAACTTAGTTTTATTACATTGCCGCTTCAAGTCCACACCCACAAACGCGTCAAGACATTGTGTCGCTAATGTATTCTAAAACATCTGTCAAAGTTAGTAATACCCAAGGGGCTTATAAGATTAAGTCTACAGAATAAGCCCCCAGTTTGTCTGTGCGGACTCTTTACCGTCTCGAATTTGCCGCTGTTGTTGGCTTAGGGCAGTTTTCTGAACTGAGAATTTCACTAACTTCTCTGAGAAATTCGAAGCGACAGCACTACAGATAATTGTTTACTTTACAAAATTCTCAATTCAGAAACTGGCGCTGTGCTTTATAATGCCCGGAACATAACTTGAACAAAAATCTGCGCAGTCGGGGTGAGTTTGCGAATAAGAACGCGTAAAAGCCTTTTCTTTAAAACCTATTTAGAAGCTAAAAATTCCACTCATGCCGGGACTTAAACACGCGACCTCTGCTAACCGTGCTAGCGCTCTCCCAACTGAGCCAATGGGCAAGTGCAAGCATCGGTGAAATTTCGGGCCTCTTTACTAACTTTTTAACCTTTCTTGTGTGGAAGTTCTCCATCAATGAGTCCCAAAGTACGTCCATGCAGAGTGAAAGTCATCATCATCATCATCATCAGCCACTTGACGCCCACTGCAGGGCACAGGCCTCCCTCGTGGTTTTCATAACCATGAGGGGTTTTGCCACAATCGCCACGCTTGGCAGGCGGGTTGGTGATCGCAGTCTGCGGTTGGAATCTCAGGAAGACGCTGCTGCCCGTCTCCTGGTATTTTATTTCCTTATTCGCCTTCTACGACATCCACGGGAGGAAATGGAGTGACGCTATTCTTAATCCGACGCCACACGGAAGAGTCAAAGTCATATGTTTAAGTTACTTGTCGGGCATTATCCCTATTCAAGGTTCACACTTTACCCATCCTAACTTAGTGCTCTCTTTTATAGGTGTTCGCAACAAAAGGTAGTAGGTTTTTTGCCCTCGCTTGTAAAC
The DNA here is from genome assembly GCA_947310995.1 of Yponomeuta cagnagella. Taxonomy (NCBI): domain Eukaryota; kingdom Metazoa; phylum Arthropoda; class Insecta; order Lepidoptera; family Yponomeutidae; genus Yponomeuta; species Yponomeuta cagnagella. The sequence continues at coordinate 18,507,607 of OX371277.1, forward strand.
GTTACAGTTCCAACTTCACAATAGTGCACCGAGCTGTCTTTCATGTGGTCTATGTAAAGAGCAGGCGATGTCGACAGCGGGCGACTTTTAGAAACTACTTCTTGTTTCCTGACTCATAGGCGAAAAAAAAAACCGGCCAAGCGCGAGTCGGACTCGTGTACGAAGGGTTCCGTACCATTATCTATACAACATTAGACGCAAAGATCGAGAGAAAACGGCAAAAAAGACGTGGTCTAAAAAGAAATATAAATCTGCTATTATTGCTTTTTTAAATTGTTTGTGTTTTGGTAATAAACGATTTCTATTCTATTCTATTCTATTCTAAAATCACGTTTGTTGTATCGTAGCCCCCTTAAATATTTATTTCATTGTTTATTTTTTAAGCGAATATAGACATAAATATGCTGTGAATACTTCAAGCGTCTACCTGTTGCCTTTATTAATATCGAGCTAAAAACGGCAAATAAAGTCCATTTGTTTTATGGGAGCCCCCGATAAATACCTTTTTTTTCTGTTTTTAGTATTGGTTGTTATAGCGGCAACAGAAATACATTATTTGTAAAAATGTCAACTGCGTAGCTATGACGATTCATGGGATACAGCCTGGTGACAGACAGACATACGGACGGACAGTGAAGTCTTAGTAATAGGGTCCCGTTTGGCACCCTTCAGGTATGGAACCCTAAAAAGAGTATGGGGCTGTGTCGGGTTATACGGCAGTCGGTTAGACGTGAAACGTCTATAAGTACCTAAGCGGTAGTTTTTAGCTCAAACTGCGCAATGTGTTACGTGGCACGGGTACCATTCAGCGGGGCGACTCAAGAGGATCTGAGTAATGGCTACTTTTTTCTTCTCAACGATATATAAATAAATTGCACACGACCCGTACTTACAGAGTTACAGCCTTCGCCGAGGGGACATGTTTTCGTTGCATGCTGTCTTATTAAGTGACCCCATAATATTCACGTTTAACGCCAAAAAGTATATAGACATTAGTAACTTCAGTTTCATTCACACATCAAATCAGTAAAAATAAAATATACAAATACGTACACAAATTCCCGCCACACTCCAGAGTCGATATAAAGTTACTACATTATATAATGTCAGTGCACTAAAGTCATTTTCACGTTTCTAGAGGTACAATCAACTGTTTAGCCAGGAGAGGGGGGGCACCCTCGGACAAAATTTGCGCTTTAATGCTTTATATTTTGCAAACAGAACCCTAAATCAGAAAATAGTCTTCCTACAAATTAGGGGAGGAAAAGTAAAAAAAAAATTTACAAAGTTTTATTCTTTAACTTTGTCGGCATGATATGTATACATATACCAAATTACAGATAGACAGACGGACATGGCAAAACTATAAAGGTTCCTTATCGTACTACGGAACCCTAAAAATAGTGGTAGCAGGAAATAAAACAAAAATAAAAAATATAAAGAGGCGTGAAGAAGTGCGGTGAACATTACTACTCCTACATTTTACCTTACAAGATACAATCTGACAAAAACTTTACATTTCGCGTGACTAGAATGGAAGCTCAACATTTCTAAACCAAGCTGAAAGCAAACTTTTTGCCAATTCACAGTTCAAAGTGCTGCAGGAAACACTTTGCCTGCCTCGTTGGTCTAGCGGTAAAATGTTTGACTACCATTCAGATCCTTAATTCGATTTTAGTTTCCACTAAAGGCCTCAATGTTTTCCCGTGTTTCTGGGGACAAAAAAAAAACCCCAGGTCTTGGATGTTTACATGTTTGTGATGTCGTTGTTTCTGGTTCCCACGACACAGGGTATCCTAGTGTGGGGCCAGAAGCAATGTATGTGCCTGTATGTAAATGTTTATGTTTAATTACCACATCACAGGGTTTGATTCCAGAAGGATTAATTATGTTGCAAGGACGTTATTATTATTATTACTCTATAGTACAGCTACAGCTTAAAATATCTCACACATAAATACCACAGTCAAAGCCTCACTATGTCAAATTGACAGATAGATTTACTGCTTTTGTGACAGCCTACTACGAAAGTAATAGCTACATTAGCAAAAACGTGCCCAGGAGAGAAAGAGACATCAAATAACCCCGATATCAAACCTCATTCTTGTCACTATAATCCTTTCACAGCTAGATCGGATCACTGTGATCGATTGCCGTGCGCGCGCCGCGCAAATGCGCGAAACCGAAGACTAAAACCGGCCAAGAGCGAGTCACGTAGTCAATAAGAGCTTGGAAATAATTTATTTCATGTGGACGAAGCACGAAATAATAGTAACATAAATACAAAGGAAAACAAGTCACACAAATACAAGATAGGACAAGGCAAAGTCAGAGCGTCAGAGCGCATCCTGTGGTGTGTTAAAGTTGTCACAACGGGCAAATAAATAATTTTTTTATCACACCTGCTCTGAAAATACATACTAATTATACCAATTAGAGGGAAGAAACGCCTTTATCCCGCCCTTCAAATCCTTTCATCCCAAGGTATGGAAGTTTGTATGAAAATCCTTCCGACCCAAGGGTGGGAAGTATGTATCTATGAAATTCCATTACATACCCGGTTTTTTTTTTTTTATTTGTCAGCAGTCATACTGCAAAGAGACTTTAACTGTCTACTAATTAAATTTCAAGTAAATTGTTACTGGCCACATACAGTTTTTTTTTTACCAGTTACCAACCTCCTTGGTGCATACAGAAAATTAAAAACGAAATTATTTTTGTATATAAAACGCGCGGAATCACGGAAGAAGTGGCTGCATGACCTTATGATCTTAGCCTACTCCAGAAACGGGCGAATATACTTTTAACTAAATATAAACATTTCTATGCATTTATGTCTATAATTTTCCTCGTAGGTGTAATAAAAAGCACTATACATATGTACCTCAGGATAAAGTACAGTTCCATACCTCAAATGGTTTGCGCCCCTCGCAAGCTCGTGGCGCAAATGCCATAATCTCGGTATGGAACTGTCACTTTCTTCCCTCTGAAGTAATGTACTATTACCACTTTTTTAATATGGTCTGCGGCGCCTTATTGAACGGCAAACGAAGCGCAGGACGAGCACCAAGGGGGTGGACGGACACGTTAAGTAAAGCTACGGGAGGGACCCGCAGCAGCAACCGAACACCTGGCGCATAATCGGTCGAACTGGAGAGCGTTGGTGGTGGAAGCTGCCCCATGGTCACGTCCCCTCAGTCACGAGAACACGACCAGGAAGAGGAACAAGAAGGCACCACTAAATTATAAAATCACAGACAATTCAGGCATTTAGTTAAAAAAATTATCAGATTTAAATTTTTATATAATATTTAAAAAAAGCCGGGCAAGTGCGAGTCGGACTCGCGCACGAAGTGTGCCGTACCATTATCTATACAACATATGAATATTTCAAGCATCTACCTGTTGCCGTTATTAATATTGAGCAAAAAACGGCAAAAAATCACGTCTTTTGTATGGCAGCCCCCCTTAAAAATTTATTTTATTCTGTCTTTAGTATTAGTTGTTATAGTGCCAACAGAAATACATCATCTGTAAGAATTTCAACTCTCTTACTATCACGGTTCATGAGATACAGCCTGGTGACAGACGGACGGACGGACGGACGGACAACGGAGTCTTAGTAATAGGATTCCTTACCCTTTGGGTACGGAACCCTAAAAACAAGGATTCCTTTGCATAAGTTTGTCATAAATATAGAAGGCAAATGTACGGAACCACAAGGTGAGCCGCAACCCTGAAACCCCAAAAGGAACCTCTAAATAGAAATGTCAATTCCAAACTCATGCGAAACCAATGGTCTTATGATGGATTAAAATGGCATTGATTTCAGGGCATTGAAAGCAGATTAAAGAAAGGCAGAAAAGAAATTGATTTGATTTTGGTCTACCTTTTGGTCTAACACAATTTTTTTATTGAAGATACTGAGGCGATTAGTTAATTTTACTCGTCATTCAATTGTGTAGTGGATTAACTTAACTGGACTATAATTAATTTATAATAATAAAACAATATTGTTTTCATTTGCAACTGATCATGCGCTGACAGACTTAGTACTTTTTTCACTATTACGGTAGGTTTATTTACCTTATTTATTTACTTATTTATTTAATTTTTTTATTTAATAGGTAAACTTACAGGTTACAACCGCTTAAGTTACAAAAACACAGCGTGCTAGGTACTAGTTAACACAGTTAAACATTGTAATAATTTTAACATTATAACTTATTTATTGTAGAATTTTATAGCCAATAAAATATTTACGTACCTGGAACATATGTATGATTGTATTGGGCTAATAAATAATACTTAATAAGTATTGTGCACTTTCATCATCATCATCATCAGCCCCTTGACGCCCACTGCAGGAAATAGGCCTCCTTCGTGGTTTTCATAACCATGAGGGGTTTTGCCATAACCGCCACGCTTGGCAGGCGGGTTGGCGATCGCAGTATGCGGTTGGAATCTCAGGAAGGCGCTGTTGCCCGTCTCCTGGTAATTTATTTGCTTAGTCGCCTTCTACGACATCCACGGGAGGAAATGGAGTGACGCTATTCTTAATCCGGCGCCACACGGATAGCCTCGTTTATAATGTTGGTATCACTACATCAAGGGTTGGCTGGAAGAGATTTCTGCTGAAATAAGCTCGCCATGTATACTTGTGAATTTTTTTGTGAATGTTATGTTTTATGTATGTCTTTTTATGTGTGCAATAAAGAATTATTATTATAAAGATATCATTAAGAACACACTGATAATCTCACATTTCCGAATAAGTAAACAGAATCACGAAAGGATTTTAATTAGGCCTACTTTCGAAAAGCGTTTAATTACGCGATTATTATTATATTTTCCAATCCAACAGGTAGGAGAGCGTAATGATGTTGAGCTACTGTAAATTATTGTAGATTATAACAATGATTTATGCGAGAATTAGCCAGAGATCGAGAGCCTTAATTAATGTTAATGTTGGTACATTTTTCAACTTAAATTTTCAAATTAGACGATAATATAGTTTTGCTAACCGGTTTGGTGCGCTTAGCGTTTAGTGAAATAGTTAAATCATATAGGTATCACTTCCAGATTGGGTATAATGCCCGACAAATAACTTGTTCACGTGATTTTGACTCCACATGTACGTATTTCGGTCTTAGATTTTTTTTAGATTATTTAATTCAAATGAACAAATAACTAAAAAATGCCCTTGCATATCCATCGCAAACTCATCTCGACTGTGCGGATTTTCGTTCAAGTTATATGCCGGGCATTATAGCTTATGTTACCCGAGCGAGTTTATATAAGGATTCAGAAAACCACACTCTAACGGCCTTAGGCTTTAAAAAAAAATACTGTGCTAGATAACACTATGGAAATTCACTAAGATAAGGGTTTCCATGTCACCTTTTGGCTAAAATACGTCTTCTATGGCCTCATACGAAAGGGGTTTCGGTGGTAAAAACTGGCATACGCTACTAATTTTTAAGCTTAATAAATGACACCCAATATATGGACTAACGAAGTTTAATCTGCGATTCCATAACTCAGCGTTAAGGATTGGCCAGCCAATTATTGCAGATTCACAAAACCGCCGTTAAGTCCCGCACTCGAGGTCTACTTAACATTTTTTTAAGCGGGCTATTCGAATCAAAGCACATCCCAAACGAAGCCAAATCTCTCGGTTCCCTTAATCATCGTTAAGTTACAGTAATTAACTCAAGTTAGATAGATGGAAGCCGGATCGTTCAATCACGTTAATATTGATAATTGACACTCCGTTGCTCGGATGGGCAACTCCTGTTGCGTCTGAAATATTTAAGCGTCATTTCAGATATTTCAGCGCTTTAGTGACTATAATATTTAACAGAATTTCCATCTGATTCATAAAGGCCCAGTAAAGTAGTGAGCAATGATCGTTAAATAAAATACTGTATCTTGCTCCTGACATCACGTGACGGTTTGATTTCTACAGGGCAATTTCAAAATCGAGCAGTGAAAAATGTTTTCTTTTACGTTAAACATGATCTGAATACCTAAATATCTTTAAACATTGAGTATGTCATCCGATATGCATAAATAGATAAAATAACAATTAACCATATATATTTTTATTTTTGCAACTTTTCGTACGGACGTGGTATAAAAATTTACAAACCATTTTTTTTAACTAGTGCTATAGAATTACGTATCACATTGTTAGGCTAGCTTAAAGGCATTCGACATTGGAGTGGAGTTTTTCGTAGCTGGCTTTTTCTCCACTGCAACTCGACGCTAAGGCAGAATGTAGAATCCTTGAAATTTTTTTTTTAATTAGTGGAGCTCGTGAGGACCAAGTATTTTGGACTCGACCGGCACAAACCGCGTAGGCGCCGCCACAAAGCGAATTAGCAGCGGCTACTGAACTTACGTCGTCGGCTACCGAATGAATTTGTTACTCTGTGAACGTAATGATTCGATCGGATTGGCTGCCATAGAGTAAAAAAACAATAACAATAAAAAAACAATGATTACAAGACAATTTAAATTCTATTCTACATCGTTATGTTTTGTGACCTTTTGTGGAAAAGTACGTCAATCAACACTATTCAAAACATTAATTTGGTTCCTAGAAAGACAGAGAAAGCGATATTAAAAGAGACAAATGATTAGAATTCATTCATAACATCAACGTCAATATTACTATTTCTGTTTAAATAATTTTATAGATATTAATTATATTAAAAAAATCTTATCTGCAAGAATTATAGTATGTTCCACCGAGGCACACAAAGTTCCACTATGGTTATAGCTTAGTTTGCTAAGCCCAAAAGCAAATGCTTCTATTAGTTGTAAACTCTATGACCGCATCTGTACCGACAAAATCGTAACGAACGAGATTATAAGCTTTTCAAACACAACCTCTATTCATTCTTTCTTAATCAATTTTTAACTCAATATTTTTCTATGACGTTTCAATTTTGGTTTCAATGCGGCACCACAAAGGGGTTATAGAGAAAAACGGACCAATTCAACTGACCAATTTTTAATGAACCATCTCATCCCATATAATCCTTCGTCAGTCAACACAATTTGTATGGTGTTTAAAGGGTAAGGTAGGTCAATGAAAATTGGTCGTCCACAATACAGTGACTGATATATCGGCGCCTGATTTGTATTTGATTTAAACCAATTAGTGATGCTTACGTGCGAACCTTTTATGAGATTACTAAGACAGTTGTTTAAGAAGAGATATTTTTTTCTTTCTGGTACAGAAGTAGCTTTGTATCTGAGTATAACTGTTTCAAAATAGTCGGAGTATTGATAAAAACACGATTCCTGTAAAACTCTGTTTATTTAATTTATGGCTATATCTTTTCCTTGTAAAATCTCCATTACAGACAATTTTAATCGGCGTTTTTGAAGTGTTCTAGGGAATCGAGTTTTTATAAATAAGACCATTAATGTATCTGGTTTCTTCACCAAACAGGTGTCAAAGTATGACTAGTGTAGGTCACCAAAGGCTAAAGCAATTAACTTTCTTTTTTCATCTAAGATACTTTCCTTAAAGTTTTTCTATAACAAACAATTTAGCTTTTTATGGAATATAGCTCATATTGTTTTTTTACCAACTAGTAAAAAAACAGTATAAGCCAGCAGTTATTATTATTTATTTATTTCATATATTTATTCAGTAGTTTTAGTAAAAAATAAAGCACAAATAATCAGTGCGTGTAATCAGTTCAAACACCTCAGCGCTTAAAATTGCCAATTCGCGGTGGGCACGTGTGGTGATTAAGCCCGTACTCTCTCTCTCTCTCTGACAGAAGGCCTGTGCCCTGCAATGGGACGTATATAGGCTACAAAAAAAAACAGTGCGGGTAGGTGTTTAACGCCTGAATAAAAAAAAAACGCTTATCCACAATAAACAAAGTTAGTAACAGCTACAGTAAAATCATCAACATTGAACTATGGTAAGTAAACTTTAGACGCATAAGTTGATCAACTAACGATGAGTAAATGTCAACGATAACGTCTTAGATAAAAGTTATTCGCCCTGCTTTTATTGAAATCTTACTAAGGTATGCCATCTGGGTGCGTATTATCATTTATCATCCAAGACGTATTAGTACTAACATGCTTCAGAAACAAAGAGTACCAACGTGCCAGTGAACTGAGTTTACCTTTATCGGGAAGCTCACCATGATAAAAACGTTTGCAAACACTCGCAGCACATTAGAACCAGCTTGATTTTCATAATCAGAACGCAACAATTGCTCGCCGTACATTAAGTTTTTTACCTCGAGTCGTGTAGTAGCTGAGATATCATCTGCCTCGAGATCCTTTGTTCAGTTCAGACGCACTTTGTTTCTCGAACAATTGCCTTACCTAGTAGGCTGGATTAATTTTATTATTTATAACTTAAATTGTAATGTGGACGTAGTATGGGGTGTCACCGGTAAGAATGCTAATGAAGAAATGTGTTTTGACAAATCGCATGATTTATCTGAATGTTGTTTTTGTGGAGCTCAACAAGGGTACTAAAATTAAAATTACACTATAAATTTGTGTAATGTGAATACAAAAGATAGCGCCCACACTGACAGATAATACACTAGGTACTTAACTCAAAGCTAAAATAGAAAAACAAAAAAATATATTACGAGATAGAATGACGTTTAAAAGCACTAGAGGGTCTAGAGGTAGCCTAAAGCCTTATCAACCATTTAAAAACGTGACTTAGAACAATGTCTAGTTAAGAAATTGCACAACAAATTGAATCCAAAGACAAAACAATAGGTAATGTCATAAAAAGAATATTATAAGCGACGCGTTGAGATCGCACAATCGTTTTGGTCGACGACGTCCTGTCTTACGCCGTTTAGGAGTATTCCTCAACGATCCAAACAAAAATCATAGAAACAAAATAAACAATGGCCTGAATGAAGTTAAGTAGAAAATAAGTTTTTTTATAATCTTCACTTTTCCGCGTGGCGCCGGACTAAGAATAGCGTCATTCCATTTCCTTCCGTGGATGTAGAAGGCGACCATAGAAATACATTACAGGAGACGGGCAGCAGCGTCTTCCTGAGATTTCAACCGCATACTGCGATCGCCAACCCGCCTGCCAAGCGTGGCGATTATGGCAAAACCGGAGACCTGTGGCCTGCAGTGGGCGTCAAATGGCTGATGATGATGATGATGGATCTTGACTAGTTGCATAGATAGATAGTTGTGTATATAAAAAAAAACAATTTTGAACAAAAATCAATCACTAAAAACACATTACAAAAACAAAATTAGAGCAACTTTATATTCAACAAAGTAATCGTAAAATAAGAGATATTATATGAATGCATCAGAACAGAACCATACCAACTGCATCGACCTTCATGCGATAAGTTCACACAAGCCCTTCACCACGGCTCGGAAAGCGAAAAAATAAACAATAGCTAGCCCTCACTTGGCTGTGGCCTAACCAATCGATTAACCGCTAATTTATGCACTTATAGTCATACTACTGTCAAGCGCTTGCATGAGTATCCTATAAGCGTTCCATTGCAGGCCTTCTCTCAAAGAGAGAACGAGTATGGGCTTAATGGGGAACTTGCGTCAAACATAGATTGAAATAGTATTGCTTTTATACCATAGAAGACTTAGAAAAACTCAAGAAAAATAAAATCATAAGAAGATTTTTTTCGGGGTTTCGGGGTCCTGAGCAAAGCGAAAAATCAATTTATTCTGATAAAAATAGTACATTATTGCAAAGGCCGCGAAATAGGCAATTGCAGGTCGAGTATGAGTTTGAAGGCCGAGCCGCAGGCGAGGACTTCAATGATACGAGAGAGGCAATTGCCATTTCGGCCGACGCATACCTATATAGTACTTTTCTTAAAAAAATGCAAGGAATTGATAAGGGGCCTTTTACATAATAAATTTTTCTTTTGATTTTGCTGGAAGCAGGTTTTCCATCGCTAATTCAGCTTCCGATCTTAAATCTGGTGGAGTTCAGTCAATGTTCATTTCATTTTCACTTTCAGAATCATCGGAATTCATTTTAATTATTTTAGTAACAAAATAACAACGAACTCCGCTTTACCGCCAATTTTTATTTTAATTTTACAGTTTGTGCTATAGCCACGAGAACGCAATGTGTACGATAGATGAAAGAGTTCTAAATTCAAACAGCACACCGTTTCATACAACATTGCCGGCGCGCTCTTCGTTCCAAATTCAAAGAACGCGCCGGGAAGTGATTTTGGTTTTTCAGTCTACATAAATATGATACCTACTTCGGGTGTTCTTTATTCAAAAGTAATGACAATATTTCCGCGCATGTTTTCGATTTCGTTTTTTCACTGAACTATAAACGTTTTCTGGAAAAGGTTTAGATGCGTAAAATAGTAGACTATTTACTCAGGGAGCAAACAACTATTTTCAAGGTAAGAGTGTTTCTTTGAATCCAGAGCGGAGCGAATCGTAGCGAAAGTAGAATCCTGAGTGCAGCTAAAGATTCATAGTGTACCGAGCATACTCGAGCTTAAAATAGTGTGTTGCTCCCGAGGTGGACGCGCTACTTTTTATCACCCACCATTACTATTACTATGAGAATTCAAATCACTTTTCATCCCATTACTACGAGAAAAAGAAATAATTTAAGCGAAAATAGACGTTTCATGAAGAAAAAAGGTAGGTTAAATCAATTAAAATTGGAATAATTACTAAAACTAAGCGTGATTTTCTTATTATTATTATTCTTAGAATGGTCAACTTGTGAAGCTATTTTTTCTGTAATGGCAGTAAAGAATACAAAACTGTTTTTATTCTAATGCTAAACTCATGTCGCAAATATCGACCAATCAAACCTCGAGGAGTTATTCGCACAAAGAGTTTGTATGTCGAGTATTCTTTGCGCAAGGAGATTGTATGGTGTTTTTTTTGCGCAAGGAGGTTGTATAAGCATTGAGATGGAGGTCGAATATATTGGTGTGTTCTAAATTCAAACACCAATTTCTAAATTAATAGTGATTAAAAGGCCTTTTTATTCACTGTTTTCAGTAAATAAAATAAGCTCTTTAGAGTGGAAATGGTATAAACACTATTTGAAGAGCTAACTCGAATACACTTTTCATAAATTATAAAGTGTTACGTGCAAGTTATGACGTCTTAGTTCGAGTCCGACTTTTCACGTGACTAAAATGACTTTTCGACAGGTCACACGATGAAAACTATTTGACTCAGAGAAAATAATCTAACACGTTTATTTATCTTTTAAAATGGCCTCTCCTATTATAATACCTATCACGGGTTGGCCACTTCAAGCGCTGAGTTAAGTGATGTCTGAGGAAACATTCAGGTTTTCTCACATGATTTTCATGCGATTAGCGAGATGTACTGCGATTTCACAAATCTTCGCTTAGCAAACAACACCGCTCAGGTCGAAATTTCACTGGTTTTGGCATTTGAATGGCCTTGGGTGCAGATTTTAGGCGCCAATTGATCAACATAGTAAGCGTTCAGACTAACCAGCGGCCGTTATTCAAAAAATTGTAACACCGCGCAAATATTTTTAAGTTACGATAAATTTACAAGTTTACTCAGACGTTAAGTATACGTTATTTATTTATCACGTTAGAAACTAGGTAGACCCTGTACGCCCCCCTTCGGTAATCATTAAGTAAAGTTTAAATTAATAACCAAAGAAATACAGCAAGTTTAGTGAAAACTACATCTTTTTCTTTAAAGGGTTCGGTACCCGAAGGATGCCAAAAGGGACCCTATTACTAAGACTTCACTGTCCATCTGTCTGTCTGTCTGTTCGTCTGTCTCTTTGTCACCAGGCTGTATCTCATGAACGGTGATAACTAGGCAGTTGATAGCTAGGAGTTTTTTGCCGTTTTTTCTCGATTTTTGTGTCTAATGTTGTATAGATAATGGTACGGAACCCTGCGTGCGCGAGTCCGACTCGCTTTTGGCCGGTTTTTACAATAACTGTACTCCTATATTGAACATGCCGAGAACATAGAACCTCTTGAATATGATTCAAGCGTTTTATCGTACCGTTCTAGTACCACTTGCTTGAATCTACTTGAACGCACTCGAATCTACTGTAACAGATTGGGACTCCTCAAGGTAACATCTTAGGGCTGCTACCTTTTGTCATGCAAGGATTTGGGCAGCTTGAGATTCAATTTGAGTTTCCTTCCTCTCTTAGAATTGTTCACGTTTTCTATTGACGGATATTGCGTGTTGCTTGAATTGATTAGATTTACTGCTCGAAGATGCAGTGATCACCATTGAGTACCACGCTTGTTAATGGTAATCCTCATGTTTCATAACTTCATTTTTCGTTTACCTCAAGCGAGTCTTGCAATCTTTAATCGCATCCTCATTGCTGAGCGACAGGATTATTTAGGATAGCTTAATTCGTTCACCGTTCTCCATGCTGTTCAATCTTGAGCTTATGGTTGCGTGGTTATAGTGTCCCATTGGAGAGTGATGTACGCCTAAATTGTTCCTTCTCTATCAATATGTCTCTATCAAGACCTATCAGCATGTATGTCCTATTTTCTTCTTCCTCTTTATTGAGGAGCTGTTAGTGTGGGTAGAGGACCGTTTTTTGCTGGTGACAAAAACGCCGCACGTTATGTTAGATGGCATTGCCTCGTTTTTAAACACAATTTTCACAGAACAGTAAGGACCGTCAAGGATGGCGGACTTACGCAGAGACAGTGCAAAAAAAATAAACCATTATTTTATCCACCACTGGTTCATCATTCACTCAGACATATTCATTCACTCCATGTTGCAACATGTATTTCCAGAATACATTGCCACTAAGAACTCACGAACGTACAATCAACGCGTGCACTCTATTCAGTTACGTTACGGACCACTTTTCAACAAAGTGTAAAGGGTTGACCTGCTATCACCTGTACCCACTTAAGCTAAAAAAATCTGTTGATGGGTACATGACCCAGATCGATTTTCTCACATCTCTTCCACCGCCCGTCCATGGTCCCTGCCAACTCCTCGCGTCTCGGGCGGCGTGTGGAGATCACACGTCCGCCCGGCCGAGCCTTGGGCCGGTTGCGAACAATGTGCCGCCGATAAGGCACAATTACACGGCGCCCGCGCCGCGTCGACTATTTGGCGTTAAATTCCTAGTGTACGCGCATGGAGCCGGGAAGGAACGGGTGGAGTGGAGGAGGCATGAGAGAAGTGTGAAGTAAATGATGCTAATAAAGATATACCTCTATTGATCAGAAATCCTAAAATCAAAACGCATTGTTTTTATGTAGCCTATATCCTACTGCAGGGCACGGCCTTTTCTAGACCTCTCGGGTTGGGACTTAAGATAAATAAATTTACCTAGCAAACCAATTGAGGAGTCTAAACAACAGGGAGAAATAATAATTAATAATTATTATATAATATGATGATGATGATGATTATGATGAAGTTAAGTAAATAGTTTCCTTGATAAAGGTAGGCACGAATACCAATCTTACTTTGCAATAGATCGAACTACGGCGACGACACTACGGATGAGCTTGCTCGAGGAGGCCCTGTGACCACAGTGGAAGGCCCAAAGCGATCGCTGTGCTGCCTTTATGCCAACTGAACATAAACATGAACATAAACATTTACATACAGGCACATACATTGCTTCTGGCCCCACACTAGGATACCCTGTGTCGTGGGAACCAGAGACAACGACATCACAAACATGTAAACATCCAAGACCTGGGGTTTTTTCTTTTGTCCCCTGCCGGGATTCGAACCCGAGACCTCTCGCATGGTATGCAGATGCACTACCGCTGCACCACGAGGTCATCGTTTACACGGTTAAGTAAACGCATGAAGTTTCTACATCATAATGACTGGACCTCACTTACGGATTGTATGCAAGCTAGAGTAGCAATACTCAGCAGAAACTCTCGCCTCACCTGATGCATTTTGCATCGCACTAAGCCTGGCTAAACAACGGGCGACTCTCCTCGGAAACCCGGGGACACTTCGGGAGACCTTCAGCTTTCCTAGGCAATTACTTATCAGAGGGTTTCTTCAAAAATCCTCATTGAAAATCCCCAGTGGCGTATCTTAGTATTGACAATGGGGATTTGTGAACAGAAAAGCATTCGTAAAGCCCCATCTTGGAATGCTTTCAAAGCCCTTGTCCGCAAACACTTTCTCGACATGACATGTGTTACCCGAGCCCCCCTGAGCCCCTCGCGAGGAGGATAGTACTGAGATTGCAATTACACAGCCGAGAAGGATCAATCTCACTACTATCTTTCTTCCTTATGTATTTATATCTACTTATGTTGCAACAGTTATGTATGTTATGTATTATAAGTTTATAGTATAAATATTTACTTATTTATTGTTGAGTATTCGTCTTCTTATGTAATTTTAGTTAAAGTAATTCGTTTTATCCATTTACTTCGTATGCCTACCAGTTAATTTCTTGCACCACCTATGGTTGACTGGTAGAAAATGCTTATAGCATTAAGTCCGCCGCATTGCCATTGTATTTTTTTACTTATGTGCAATAAACGTATAAATAATAATAAATCCCCATTGGTATACAAAACAAATATAATGAACAACACATTAATTATGAATGAGTGGGTTTTGTATTAAAATAAAATGAATAAATAAATAAATACTTTGTGATTCATAATTCAATTTGTATGCCAATGTTAAGACACGCTAATGGGAAATTGTGAACAAAAAGTTCACAAATCCCCATCCATGGGGATATTCAATGAGGATTAGTGGAGTAACCCTGATTAGAAGTTGCGGAAACCTTCATAGCCACAAATACAATACAATACAATAAGTCTCTGGAAACAGACAATCGACGGTATAGCATTCCACATTTCGTCGCTGTCACTTCAAAAAGTCGTATGTTAACATTTAACATACGACTTTTTGAAATGACAGCGACGATATTTGCAATTTATGTAAAGCCTCCTCCATGGAGTTTGGTAGGTGCAGTGCAATGCTAGGTGTGCCCGATAGCATCTCGCGCGCCCGGTCATCGCTGATCGCCGTCAGATTCCATTCACGAGCGCCTCGTGTTTGATTTAACACCAATTATACGCTTCCTTGTTCGGGGTTGAAGGATTTTTGTGAAGGGAGGCGAGCTCCGAGGATTGTGGCGGTTAGAGACGATTAAAGATCTGCCCATATATTACAAGCACCAAATCCTGAGCAATTCCGAACGTCCAGCTATAAAATTCCATACTAATTGATTTCGGAGGATTCCGGCAGGATTTGGTAAGCGTAATTAGGCTTCTGATGGGAATAATAGTTTGGTATAGAAAATATTGTTTGGGTACTACAAACTTCCAATCCAGTCCAAGCGTCGCTCATTTGTCCTCTGAACACGGGTGTCCTATGAGACACGCCATTTCTTCCTGTGAAATACAGCTGAAATTTTAAAAATTATTAGTTAAAAATTATAAAATTAAAAACGTACAAGAAATGGCCAAAGGCCTTCATATCGTACAGGCAAATAATTGTGAAACATTATGTGGTTATATGCGCACACACTTAATATAATCATACTGAAAGATTTAAAAACCGGCCAGTTCGTTAAAAAGCCAATAAAACAGTTTTGAATTTTCAACTAAAGAACTCTTTAGTAACCCGATGAGTACCGTACAACACAGTGCGTTTGTCATTTATTTTTAATAATAGGCAACAATTTCAAAATCACTTGTAGTTATTATTTCTTCATTATATTTCATCAAAGCCTTATTAAAATTTGCTACCTACTACAGATCATTAGATAAAGCCCTTTATAGATGAGCCAGATAACGCCGTAAGTAGCAATAGGAACTTCTTTACCCTTCGCTTACGGAATCCTCCAAAATCTCCATTAACTTACAAATATTGAGTTCCAATGTAATTCAATAAATCTCTAGTATTCCTGCAGTGATTTAGTGAAGGGTGCCAATTACAGAACTCGGTAGTTAATTTTTGTGGCCATAATTATAGTGGGCTTAGGACAAACAATGGACGGATACTGTGTCTAATTAAGCCTGGAAAAATCCTCACACCGTACTCCGAAGAGAAAAACACAGGCAGGTTTAGCAGTAGGTTTTCAAAATAAACTAAAATGGTGAAGCCGTTTCGGAGGAGATCGATAACAAACATTGACATGAGATTTTTATATATTAGACTATTCACTGCGCTTCTGCCGCTTCTTCAAAATATTTTTATTACAAACCAAAACTAGGCTTTTTGTGCTATAAAAGTCAGAGGTTAGTGAAAAGAGCCCGCATAGATGTGTATCTAAAGATCCCTGCGTGTCGGCGCATGCGCACAACTGATGCGATTCCAACGTGTGTTTCTGGGGTGCTATTCTAAAGGACTGTAGACCAAATGATAATAAAATAAATAAAGAGGCGGTAGTGCAGCGGTAGAACGTCAGCCTCACATTCGGGAGGTCGTGGGTTCGTATCCCATGTACCAATGACATTGTTTCCTAAGTTACGTACATTTGTACAGTTGTAGTAGCAATACTAGCAATACCACTCACTAGATGTGAAGGAACACATCGTGAGGAAACCTGAGTATCTGAGGTGTATATTGAAATTGGCAATCTACGGTGAAGACGTGTGGTAATTAAGCCCACACTCTCTTTCTCTCTGAGTGAAGGCCTGTGCCCTGCAGTGTGACATTTAAAAACCACCCACCTCCACTTACTTGTCCTCGCCCCTGACAAGGATAGGTGCCCTGTGCTAAAACCCAACTGAGGGCATTTTTACAAATCAAGAACAGCGGCCTTCAATAGGAATCGAACCCATGAGCTTTGTTTTGGCGGTCAAGCGCGATAATGGCTAGACCAACGAGGTAGTCAAGTTGTGTTTTATTAATGGTGTTCTTCTGTCTGTAATAGCTGTGGTAGCCTAGTGGGTAGAACATTGGACTCGGAAGCGGGAGACCCAGATTCGATTTCCAGTGCAGGCATGTACCTTTGACTTTTCTTTCTAAGTTATGTACATTTCTGAAGTTATAGTAGCAATACCACTCGCTAACGGTGAAGGAAAACGTCGTGAGGAGACCTGGGTATCTGAGCTATTCACATAGGTACCTCAGCGCTTGAAATCGCCAATCCGCGGTGGGCACGCGTGGTGATTAAGGCCATACTCTCTCTCTGAGAGAAGGCCTGTGCCCTACAGTGGGGCGTATATAGGCTGCTTATGATGCTTATGATTAGGCTTCTGTATATTATTTGTTTATTATTACAATAGTACCAACAAGCTTCTGTGAATGATGTTTACTGCAAAAACGCTTTGGCTTTTGCATCTACATAATGAGATGATTTATACAGCATCCAGTGGCACCTTCACTCGCACTAGATGGGTGAAGGGTCCACGCTGACGCTGCAATGCCTGGGACTTTGTTTTTTAGATGGAGTAGGCGAGTAGACGAATTTCCAAAGGCAAGCACTGAAGACGCTAACGAATGGGCTTTAACGCCATTTAATCGTTCTGTTAAACGAGAATACAACCCCTAAATCAAGGTGCGAATTCAAAGAAAGGACAGACAGTTACAGATTAAAACCTACCCTCGTTTTGTTACGGCAATATTAAGATATGATCTGCCAGCGCACACCTTTAAAAAACATTTAATCCTTTTGAAATGTCAACAGTTGGCACAAAGACGTTATCTAACAAAGGGGCTCTTAACTCCGGTAAACCGAATTCGACTTTAAATGAACAGACACAGAATTCACAATACTCATTGCAGACAAAAAATATACGCATAAAGTGTGTTTTAATAAAAATCTAAGAATGAATAAAAACAATTGACATTTAGCAAATGGATTTGTCTTGAATTTATTTCGTTTTTTTTTTATGCGTGCGTATGGAACATTTGCTTTTAATTAACGGCCTTTAACTGTTTTCCAGACAACTATTCTTGAAACAATTGAAAGTTAGTTATAAATTCAGCTTTTGGTGCACAACATAATTATACGGCGACAACAGGCCTTCGCCAAGCACAGCATTTGTGTCAAACCTCGTCATCCTCATATAAAGTGACGTCAGTTGAACTGGCAGTGGACTGGTCACATCGGCCGAAGAACTGAAGAATCTGATGGGGTAAAAAATTTCACAGATTTCGTGCCTCACACGACTATCGAGCACATTGGAAATGAATCGAGTCATAAATGTCATGTGAAAAACTTCGTTCTGACTTTTTGAGCTTTTTCAATAAGGTTAGGCTACAGGGCAAACCCTTAACCCGATCGTCTTTGTTTTAAGCTCAAATTGTAGCTGACTGAATTTTTCAGAGGTTTTTCTCTCAAATTTTTGATATCATTCTTCATTTCTATAATATCGAGCGCCAAAATGAAATATTAAGAAAAAAATGTTTTTTTTTTTCTTTTCACTATTTCGGCCATAACTTTTTTCGTTTTTTACTTTCTCGAATAATTATTTTTGAACCTTACAGCTCTCATAAATACGCGTCTTTTGAATATCATATCTTCACAACTCAACGAGATATAAGGTGATCGAACTTTTCGTGAAATCGGAGCCTAGACTGGAGCGAACGAAAAGACATTTCCATCGTCAAAAATCCCTGGAGAACACCACGTACCGTGGGGCGCTTAACAGCTCGCTGGAATCTGAACGATCTGGAGCTTTTGATTCTTATTTTTTATTTTGCATATTGTTAGCAGTGGCTGGAGCTAAAATATTGGTCTTTTCAAAGAGTGTTTTATTAAGTCATCATCATTATCATCATTCAACCACAAGAAGTCCACTGCTGGACATAGGCCTCCTCCATAGATTTCCAAAAATACCAGTTGGAAGCGGCTTGCATCTAGCATCTTCCTGCCACTTGGATGAGGTCATCTGTCCATCTTGTGGCTGGTCGTCTTACGCTGCGCTTGCCGCAAGTAAGTATTCAATAATAATTATCAATAATAATAATAATCTTATAGTAAGTAATAATTATAATCATCATAAGCAGCCTATACACGTCCCACTGTAGGGCACAGGCTTTCTCTCAGAGAGAGATAATAAATAATAATAATAATCTTATAGTAAGTATTCAATAATAATTGTCAATAATAATAATAATCTTATAGTAAGTATTAATTCTAATAAATAATAATAATAATCTTACATTCAATAAAATCTTATAGTAAATATTCAATAATAATTGTTATGATCTGTTTTAATGTGACTAATTACGCAAATATTTTCGATGTGTTAGTTTTAACGTGCAACCTATGAGTACTTATTCATCTCATCAATGTTGTTGCACGCCTTTTATTGAGTGTTAGGCTGGACATAACCTGCATTTAGACAAGATATTGTTATTGTAAAATTGCTTAATTCCTGTTGGTTGTCTCGATGAAACATAAATAAATAAAACTCTTTGTGAACTTTCCAAGTAAATATTATTTTCACTTTGAATCTGTGATATTTTTGTTTTATACAAACCGATGGCATCTGATGTAAACTCGACACCGATGTCTTAGAAAACCGATCTTGGTAATCGGCTGTGCCATAACGCTCGAGAGGGAACAATTCTAAGCCCACACGCCTGGATCCATATTCATAAGGTGAAATAAAACAGACGATGAAAACTAAACTCTTCCCATCATCGCAGAAATAGAAAATCTACTACGCCACAAATGTAAATGGACACACACGAATAGAGGGACAGCTTATATGTAAGTGAAACAGTTTAAGCATAGGAAATTAAATTAGGGCATATTATGCTCATATGTGAAACGACTTCATCATCATCATCAGCCATTTGACGCCCACTGCAGGACATAGGCCTCCTTCGTGGTTTTCATAACCATGAGGGGTTTTGTCCTAATCGCCACGCTTGGCAGGCGGGTTGGCGATCGCAGTATGCGGTCGGAATCTCAGGAAGACGCTGCTGCCCGTCTCCTGGTATCTCCGACATCCACGGAAGGAAATGAAGTGACTCTATTCTTAACCCGGCGCCACACGGAGTGAAACGTGAAACGGCTTAAGCATATTAAATTAAGTTACGGCATATTATGCTCACATAACAGTTTGAACATATTAAATTAATTTGCAGCATATTATGCTCATATGTGCATAATATGCTCAGTTTAAGCATAGGAATTAAATTACTGCATATTATGCTAATATATAAAATAGCTTAAACATAAGATAAGGTAAGAATATTAAATCAGGGCATTTTATGCTAATATGTGAAACAGTGTAAACATAGAAAATGAAACTACGGGAGCAAGTAAGTCAGTTACGTAGCCAGTGATTTGGCTACGAAAAGTTGATAATACAAAGTATATTATCTAATACCTGTTATCTGTAAAAACACTCAGGTTTCGTCACGATTTTTTCTTTCACATATAACGAAGACTATTGCTCGTACAGGTATAGGCCTTATTTCAGAGAGACAGTAACGGTTTAATCACGACGCATGGCCAGCGAGGATTGACGATTTCAAGTGCTGAAATATATCATATATAGGAAGTATACCTCAGACACCCAGAGGTTTTCCTTCACAGTGGTTTTGTTAATGTTAACTTCGAGAAGCGTACGTTTTATAATATACCAGATTTCCCTCTGTGCCATCTTTTATTTTGTGCTCGAACCAAATAGCCGAACAGAAATAATAGGGGCCCAATTAAGGTGGGCGTAATGAGGCCGCATCGATTACACTGCGGCTTTTGCATTAATACGCCATTGGGGAGGTCGTTCCGGGCGGGTAGTGTACGGCGGAGAAGACCCAACTTGACACGCGGCTAAACGAACTAGTTGGCGCTGTGGGAATCTGGAATGATGGGCAGGTACTGCCGCTCACACTAGTCATCTACTTTGTTTTTTATTCTAATCAAAATCGTTTTTAACATTTCCAAAAGCATGCGCCTTAAAAGCAAATCATATTCTTACATACATGCATACATACATACATAAACTCACGCCTGTATTCCAGAGAGATAGGCAGAGGCCAGGGATTTCCACTGCCACGATCCTGACACATCACTTTCGCTTCGTCATCATTCATTAGTCGTTGCATGCACGCACGCGTAATCTTCTTTTATTAATGTAATAGCCACAAGCGGACGTTTAGCCAAAAAAATACCATCAGTGATTACCACCAAGGCGTTAAATAACTGACATCTAACTCGACAATTCCGCATACCTTCTTGACAAACAAAACTAGCGTTATGGGAAACTTTGGGCCGAATATGTCTCGTGGCAGTTTGATTGACTGATTTTATATTGATTGCGTATTTTCTTTTGCTCTTTTTCTGCTGGATATATTTTTTGTGCAGCCTATATACGTCCCACTGCAGGGCACAACCCTTCTGTCAGAGAGAGAGAGTATGGGCTTAATTACCACGCGTGCCCACCGCGGGTTGGCAATTTCAAGCGCTGAGGAATATGAATACCTCAGACACTCAGGTTTACTCGCGATATTTTCTTTCACCGTTAGCGAGAGAATATTTAATATGTAGTTTTAATTTTCGACAAAACATCTGTGGACTTCAGTATTTACTAAATCTAATTTACTAGTACATATTAACTTTGATAAATGAACCAAAGTCACCGACGTAGTCCACCGGATTAGCATGCTGAAATGGCAGTGGGCCGGCCATAACACCCGAAGAACTGATAACCGATGGGGTAGATGAGTTCTTGAGAGAAGACCGCGGATCGGTAAACGTAGTGTAGGACGTCCTCAGACTCGGTGGAGCGATGATCTTCGCAGGGCGGCTAGCAAGAGCTGGATGAGAGTAACTGTGCGCGTGCATGTGCCGTGCCTGCAGCTGACTGACGTGCGGCGCGCGCTCGCGCGGCTCAAGTCCAAGCGCTCAGCCGGACCGGACGGCATACCGCCCTACGTGGTGAGAGACATGAGGATGGTTCTCGATGAGCCATTACTCCATGTATTTAATCTGTGTCTCGCGGACGGCTCCTACCCAGAAAGGTGGAAGATCACAAGAGTGGTTCCAGTCCCAAAAGGCGGGTCGGGGTCAGACGTCAGCGGTTTCAGGCCCGTGGCAGTGTTATCTACGTTCGCAAAAGTATTTGAATCATCTATACAGAGAGCAATTTATTTGCAGATGGTTGCGCAACTATCGGATGCGCAACATGGCTTTAGGCTCGGTCGCAGCACGACGACAAATCTGTTATGTTTCATGTCATACGTTACGCCAGTGCTGGACATGGGTCGACAGGTCGATGCGGCATACTTCGATTTTCGTAAGGCCTTCGATACGGTCGACAATGATGTCCTATTAGAAAAATTTGCCACGGTTGGTTTTACTCCGCACCTGTTAAGCTTCTTTGCTGACTACTTGCGAGGCAGGCGGCAGTATGTGGAGTACGCTGGGCAGGTATCTTAACCCTTCTTTACTTACTCAGGAGTAAGTCAGGGCAGCAATCTGGGGCCCCTCGAATTTAGCATAATGATTAATGATCTCCCCTTAGTTGTTCAGGACGCAGAATGCCTGTTATTTGCTGATGACCTCAAACTCTTGCTCCAAGTTCAAAATGACACCGACTATGAAACCCTACAGAGGGATATAGACCGAGTCGTCGAGTGGAGTCACAAAAATAAACTGTACTTCAATGAATCGAAGTGTGCCATGATGACGTATAGTCGAGCCCGAGCTCGACGCGAGTACCAGTATGAGGTGAACGGCACCGTGATGACTCGAGTTAGTAAGGTGCGAGATCTAGGAGTGCTCATGAATACCGATTTGTCCTTTAGTGACCATATAATAAGTATATGCAAAAGTGCATTCAAGAAACTAGGCTTTATAATGCGACAAGCTCGAGGATTCGAGAACTATGAAGCCATTAAAGCTCTGTATAATGCTTTGGTTAGGAGTAAACTCGAGTCGGGGGGAATCATTTGGAGTCCAAATGTAGCAAAATATAATGACATGTTGGAAAAAAATCAAAATAAATTTATAAGATTTCTATATTTTAAACTATATGGAGTGTATCCATTCTATCCCCTTATGTACCCAACACTATTTGTAATTGGTATGGTTGGGTATAATCAACTCGAGGTTAGAAGAAACGTGGCTCTAGTGACATACTTTTTTAAATTGCTAAGAGGCTGGCAAGATAATCCTGAAGTGTTAGCACGGGTAGGATTGTTCGTGCCGGATAACTATCGGAGAAGCAGGACACACAAACTGTTTTATGAGCCGAGTGCTAAAACAGAAATGTTGAAAGAAGCCCCGGTCACTCGGGCTATCCGTATGCTCAACATTTTCGATAGCGAGTCAAACAGGGACGTATTCAAGTGTTCGCTTACACAATTCACTACAATAATGACAGAACTATTGAGTAGATAGATTAAATTATTATTATTATAAAATGTTATTTGGAATAATCTATAATGTGAAATATTAATTTATGTTAATTTTATTGGATTATTTATATTAATTTCAATGAACTTTATTATTTATTTTGAATTTATTTGATTTATTTCTTTTTAAAGTTAATTTTAGAGTAACAGTGTTGACTAGTTAAAATTTATGACATTCTTTTGATTTTATCGTATAATTGACTATGTTAATTGATTCTGTTTTTAATGTTGCATTTTTTATAAGTGACGTTTAACTCTATATTAATAACATTAGACACTAATGCTGATCGATTTGGGTTCGCCTGTAATGACAGTGTATGCAATGATAATAAATAAATAAATAAAAAAATAAAAAACTGAGGACCGTGTTCAGTGGCGTGCAATAGATCCAGCAGTGGAGTAGCGTAGGCCGATGATGATGATGATTAACTTTGAACCAACGTTTTAACTGATTAAGAACGCATACCGTTTTCTCTCGCCTGTACCTGGCTAAAACAAACATCCACAAATTAGCCTCCTCGGAATCCAGTGTGCACCAATAACAGCCGATCTTCCGTCGATATGCCTTCGCAAAACCAGCCACATGTTAACAATACATACCCTGGTAACCTGCGATTCTATAGAGCAGTGCGTGGCGCTAGAGGTGTCCAGAAAGAAGGGCTGTGGAGGCAGTTTACATATGCATCTGTCGGCGAGAGTTGCTCGCGAGTGATTAAATTACTTTATTAATTATTAGCATAGGGATGGGATTGTCGATCGATTTCTGTTTGCGATAAGACTTGAACGGAAACTTAATTCTTAAAACCATTTATCGTATGAATCTACTACGTACTTAGACGACAAATGTATAGAAACTTTTTGAAACATAATTGGGATTTTTATTCCTACAAAGGAACGAGGAACGAAAATATTAAGGAGTGAACGAAAATATCGTGTTCATATACCTCAGCGCTTGAAATTGCCAATGGGTACGCTTGATGATTAATCCCATATACTCTCTTTGAGTATATGGGATTACATAAAAAAGCGGTGGTAGCCTAGTGGTTAGAATATTGGACTCGGAAGCGGGAGACCCAGGTTCGATTCCCAGTGCGGGCATGTACCTATGATTTTGTTTTCTAAGTTATGTACATTTGTGAAGTTATAGTAGCAATACCACTCGCTAACTGTGAAGGAAAACGTCGTGAGGAAACCCGAGGCCTGAGCTATTCATATACCTCAGCGCTTGAAATCGCCAATCCGCGGCACGCGTGGTGATTAAGCCCATACTCTCTTCCTGAGAGAAGGCCTGTGCCCTACAGTGGGACGTATGTATATAGGCTGCTTATGCTACTCTCTTTGAGTGAAAGCCCGTGCCCTGCAGTGAATACACGTTTTTGTGGAGTGACAAATTGTAAGTTTATTTATTTACAATGCCCGCATTGCTTTGAGCTTACCTACTTGATGAAATTAATAATAGACCCTTTAAAGAATTAAACATAGAACCAAGTATTTGATTATTATTATTACGCCACGCGGGGACCGCAGAAACTGGCCGCCGTCGCCCGCAAGTTGGCCAAGACAGGTAAGTCTGTCTACGTCATGGGTCCGGAAGTATATAACAAACTTCCGGAAGATATTGTAAGCGCATGCAGTGAGTCCACTTTTAAAATAAAATTAAAATATGGCTTGTCGAGAGGTGCTTCTACAGATACGGTGAGTTCCTGGCCTTTAAACAGTCTACATAATGTAGACAATCGATATTATTTTCTTTCATTTTTAAAATTGCTATTGTAACAATTCTGTAAAATTTGACATTATTCTTGACATTTTATATCATTGACATTCTTCTGTATTCAGTAGAATTAATATTATTTTTATAGCTTTAATGTAATTATTATCTCTCAATTTAACATGTAATGAATATTTCCAATAATTTATGTCTATGTCTATTAGATACATTATAAACCCAACGGTTCATGAAAGGCGAGCCAGAAACAGAAACTGAATACGCTCCCAGCACTAGGACAAAAACGAGTTACCCTCATAGAGCGCGCCTTATGGCCACTGCGGGTACTATGAATAAAACCTCACGACAAATCTGTTTGTTTGCCTATATGTCTCGGCTAGCGGGATCCCTCTCTGCTTTGGAATGAGCATGAAATCTATTGATATTAATTGGCGTTTGACTATCAAGAACTGAGCTAAGTTTAGACAATTATTTAGGGACTTACTCAAATAATTCGCGGTAGAAAATAGGGTTAGGAAAGAAAATTAAGAATTTACCTTTTTTCTGCTATCTGGAACCAAAAAATATTTCAATTATTTCTTTTTGGATAGAGTACTGTTAATAACTGACCATTTGAATAAATTAAACTCAGTTGAGGGGTCCTCACATTCACGAGGCTCTGAGCTCACATTGCATTATTTACCAATAACCTTGTTTTATAAGTCACGGGCTTTTGTTAATATGTATGGAAAATATCGTCAAGAAACATGAATAACTGAGGTGTCCATATACCTTGACGCTTGAAATCGCCATACTGCTGTGGGCACGCATGGAGAGAAGAGAGAAGACCTATACCCTACAGCGTCACGTACATAAAGCCTGCTTAATACACAGTTGATCTAGCCGAAATTCGTTTTCTATTCTTCTTCTTCTTCTTCTAATATAGAAGGTTTTCATAATAATATATGCAGTCCAAGGCTAGTCATTTAGGAGGTGAAATGGTTCTCAGCCTTTTCTATGGTCCTAACATTTGTCAGTAGTTAATTTTTTTTGCAATAAATAAAATTTATATTGTTTTCTAAGATACGTACTTTTGTGAAGTTATAGTGACGATACCACTCGCTGACTGTGAAGGGGAACATCGTAAGTAAACCTGTGTCTGAAGTGTTCACAGACCTCAGCGCTTAAAATTGCCAATCCACCGTGAGCACACGTGATGATTAAGCCCATACTCTCTCTCTCTCTCTCTCTCTCTCTCTCTCTCTCTCTCTCTCTCTCTCTCTCTCTCTCTCTCTGAGAGAAGGCCTGTGCCCTGCAGTAGGACGAAACTAGGCTACGTCATCATCATCATCAGCCATTTGACGCCCACTGCAGGACAGCTTCCAAGCTTCCCGGTGTTCCAGCGACTCCCCGCCACCGTAACCAGGTCGTCAGACCATCTGGTGTGGGCCTTCCCACTAGGCTACATAAAAAATTGAAATAAAATAATAATAGGATGTGCGAGTAAGAAGGAATGCTGACGTCATACACGCTTCTAAGACGTCCTCTCTGAAGTACAACTAGATATATCTCTCCGACTATAATAGAGCTGGACTGAGTTACGACCACCTGTTTTCACTCGTTCACTTGCCAGCCACCGTTAGCTAATCCCCTACATTAGTACTCCATAAAGCACTCCCAAACAAGGTATCCATGGCAACGGCTGGCTCAGCTGCAGTAAAATTTTCACTGTACAAGATTAACTTGGGTATAAGAATCTAAAACAATCTCACTTATTCAACTTGTCTGTCCTCGGTCATCCTCATCAAGCTGACAACAGTTGGTAGTCTGATTCACACCGTAGGTTTAGTGAGCCTAAACCATCCGTGTGGCGCCGGATTAAGAATAGCGTCCATTTCCTCTCGTGGATGTCGTAGAAGGCGACTGAGGAAATAAATTACCAGGAGACGGGCAGCATCGTCTTCCAGAGATTTCAACCGCATACTGCGATCGCTAACCCGCCTGCCAAGCGTCGCGATTATGGCAAAACCCCTCATGGTTATAAAAACCGAGGGAGGCCAATGTCCTGCAGTGGGCGTCAAAGGGCTGATGATGATGATGATGAAACCATCCGTAACACTGTGAGACTGCTAGTGAGAGCTTGCGTTTTCCATCAGGCATGCTATGTCCCGGCTAGGTACTGTTTTCTGAGTCGGATTACAAAGCACATGTCTTTCAGCGATCCGTCAAAACAATTTGCCTTCTAAGCCAGCGGCCACACAGAAGGGAAGTGGGGCGGGGGCGCGGAAAAGACGCGACGCGTTGTATAGAAATCGCGCCCTCCTCACCTCGTCTCTCCTGTTTGGGCTTCGTCCCGCCCCTTCAGTACATTTTGTATG
Organism: Yponomeuta cagnagella; assembly: GCA_947310995.1. Classification (NCBI taxonomy): domain Eukaryota; kingdom Metazoa; phylum Arthropoda; class Insecta; order Lepidoptera; family Yponomeutidae; genus Yponomeuta; species Yponomeuta cagnagella. The sequence continues at coordinate 18,535,024 of OX371277.1, forward strand.
AAAGGGATTAACGACGCGTCTTTTCTGCGCCCTCGCCTCACGTCTCTTTTATGTGGCCAGGGGTTAATATCCTTCGATGATGATGACGCCACTTCGACGATAACACACGATTTTTAAAGTCAGGGGTTTTTTATCTGCAATATATTTAAGGTGCAATTTCCGTGTGGCGCCGGATTAAGAGTAGCGTCACTCCATTTCCTTCCTTGGATGTCGTAGAAGGCGACTAAAGAAATCAGTTACCAGGAGATTGACAGCAGCGTCTTCCTGAGATTCCAACCGCATACTGTGATCGCCAACCCGCCTGCCAAGCGTGGCAATTATGGCAAAACCCCTCATGGTTATGAAAACCACGAGAGAGGCCTATGTCCTACAGTGGGCGTCGAATCGCTGATGATATTTAAGGTAATGATATTTAAGGTAAGACCCTAGAATTAAAATTAAAATACTTAGATCCATTATGATTGTCCACATCTGAAGACTTATCTCTCTCAGTCTGATGATTACCAGCTCTATATTATGGAGATCTAAGGTACCGGTGGGGTAGAAACATAAAATTTCAGTTTTATTACTGAGATCCAGTATACTGGATACCTTTTACATCCCAAGACTTGAGAGACCAGCTCAAAAACTCTTGAAAACTTTTGAGACAATAAAATTGGAGTAACTAAAAAAAGCCCCAACAGAGACCTAAAAGGATATAATGATATCAAAATAACCCCAGAGGTTCTCTTTCCAGAACGTTTGTGGAAAGAAAATATCTATGCTTAGCGTCTGTGTTAGACAACTGGCAATTACTTGGAGTTTGAAGAAAAAAGAGAAATTGAATGAAGATCTAAATCCCGTCTAAAGTGAACGTTCTGCGCTGTCTGGCTGTATCGAGTGTATCGTAAACACGTCGCTGCGAGTGGGGACATTACTCACGCGCATCTCACTCCGGCCGTGCTATATGAGATAATAAATTCGTGCATTATATGAGCTGCCCGTGAATGTGGGGACTTGAGCAGTTTTTGTACGTACGGCCATTAGCTTATAGCTGATATACTTGATTGCTATGGTCTACTTAGCCACCAAGCTGGCAAGAGAAATGTTACTAGTGGGTGATGTTAGGGTCTTCCCTTACAGGTACGTCCATGTTAGATTTTCTCCTTTGCCTTGGCGGGGATGGACCTTTTCCATATTTGAGATGATCTTCCTGGGCGTCGTGAGACTCTAGGTTTTTAGTTGGGTGCCACTGTCGGAATAAGCCCAGTAGTATTTTATAACTATGTGTAACTATGTTAGTTAATTAATATCATCATCACCATCATCATTCAGCTACAAGAAGTCCATCGCGGGACATAGGCCTCCTCCATGGATTTCCAAAACTACCGGTTGGAAGCGGCCTGCATCCAGCGTCTTCCTACCACTTGGATGAGGTCATCTGTCCATCTTGTGGCTGGCCGTGCTACGCTGCGCTTGCCGATATGTGGTCTCCATTCGAGATCTTTTCTGCCCCATCAGCCGTCAGTTCTGCGTGCTATGTGCCCCGCCTACTGCCACTTCAACTTACTAATTATATATTTTAATTTTATTATTAAGTTGAATTTGACTTGTTCTGGAAATAAATAATTTAGTAATGAAAATGCCCAGCCACTACCGTTTGCTTTTTCTAATTTCTTCGTGACATGGTTTTGCCTGGCTAATTTGTTGAAATTTGTCAAAGAGATAGCTCATGATATGGATTAAAACCTTGACCACAGTTAAGGTTCACAGTTACAGCATTCCCTTTGCACTATAATACTCGAACAATAAACGCGGCGCACACCTATATGTTAAATACATCCCCGTGATATACGAGCTTTGAACCGATACACCTTAACTTCTTACACCAACAGCCCTTTCACCTGCAGAGGATGGTATAGACACCATGAGCTTAAGCTCCTATACAGCCTGACTGCGTCACCGTCCGTTTTTAGAATTCCTCGAAAAATTTTGCCCTTACAGGACCACATTTTTGTCCGTCGGTCACTCTGTCTATCAAGTAGAAATTATAAATATTAGGGTCAACGGCCCCTTGTTAGAATTTGGCGGTTTTAAGTCAACACAAACAAAAGTTCCGGTTTTTTGGCTTACCTCGGATATTTTTATGTGTTTTTGTGCCTTAAGACCTTGGTTCTAGCCAAATTTCACACTTATAGGACAAAGTAGGTTTACCCAGTGACAAAACCTGTAGGGTGCTGAGCACATGTATAAAAAAATCCGAGAAACGTTAATATTGCATATTTTACACAAAAAGACGATTGTCTTTGCAGTTTGTTCGTGTGGACATTTTCATACTTCCACCGCCACTTACGTTTTTGGACGGTCATGCCTTTGTAAAACATATCAACATGCAGATACTGAAGCTCGCGCACTTACAGTACAAATTTTTCATTTCATTCATCCGAGTGCTTTCAATCTTTAGGGCACATGGGCGGATTTTCATAGATTTTAAAAAGCAAGCACCTCAGCTGTTCCTTTCAAACCTGCGCCGATTCACACGCGTAAGTTATTGTTGGTGGCACCATGGCATGCGCCAGCGCCGACTGATCCCAGCAGCCTCCTGCGCCAGATCGTAATTTGTCGTCTTCCTGCCTTTATAACTTTACATTCGATTTATTGATCAGCAGCCAAGGAGTGTTACTGGCAAATTGTGGCAATTGTGACTACTATTTCGCTTTACTTCACTTGCGCTATTTCGAGAGCAAATATAATCTCAGGCTGACATACGTCGACCAAATAGTGAAGAAGGGCAAGATAAAAAATAGAAAAGGGCAAGATAAAAAGTACCCGAAACTGCGTGTGCGCATGCCGTAACTGATGAATGATGGCGAAGCGAAAGTTGTTAGTGAGGATCATGGCAAGTGGCAAACCTTGACCTCTATCTATCCCTTTGGGAAGCCGGCGTGAGTTTATATGTATGAACCTGTTGTGAGCTGTGTGACTTGTTGACTGGCCATCTTTCTTCAGGAAGATGTGGTGTACAACCTCGAAGAGGATTTCCTACGTTAACCCTGTCAACAGTAAGACATCTATATATATTTATAATATCCGAGTTTTGATCTCTTCCAGACAACCTTTGGAAGGAGTGGACGGCAGGAAGCATATTAGTATATAATAAGAAAGCATATAATATAACTTTCATGTATATATATATATAGATAATAATGTACATAAATACCTACAAAATAAATACATAATTAAATACAACTAAGCAACAATTTTACAGTTTAAGCAGTGAGGTAATAAGTTTCCTTGCAAGACTGAAAATAATAAATAACTTACCAAAGGTAAAACTTTCAATGCCAGCTCGAATGTTGAAATACAATTCGATCAGAGGAATTGAGTTTGGATCCATTTAAGAGCAATTTTATTCCGATTCCCTCATTGCACAACATCGGCCATAATTTTAGCCTCAAAGAAACCTTTTACCTGATAACTGCAACCCTGAATAGCTTCAATCTGAAAGGGCCTCAACGAGTCATTGAAATGGCTTCCGAATCGATTCCATCTTGTCAAAGCAATTCGATTAAACTCGATCATTGATGTTGGTGCTTAAGACCTCTGATAGAATGGGATTCGTTATTTAAATTGAACTATTTCATGATGATTAGAAAATTCATAGCGTTATGCTTGGCAGTAATAGGTACTACTGGATATCAAAAGTATTCATAATATTCTGTATCGGTGAAGAGTTATCTGTCAGTCTAGTGGATTGTGTGACAAGGCCCACCGGCGGAATTGCGCTTAACTTCATAAGCATTTCTTCGCACCGCAGACTTCACGCTACAAATGACTAACTGAGTAACTGACAATACGATGTGGTCGCATCAACGATATTTGATATCTACTGCTTATGACCTACTTATATAAAATAAAAAGCCTTTATTCTACTATTATAAGGTAACAGTTCAAACATACATTCCAAACGTGTTACTTGTAATTAATTGAAATTCAAAATAACTTTAAAAAATGCTTATTATTATAACTATAAGCAACCTAGGTATATACGAGTAAGTCCCATAGTAGGGCACAGGCCTTCTCTCAGAGAGAGAGTATGGGCTTAATCACCACGCGTGCCCACCGTGGATTGGCGATTTCAAGCGCTGAGGTATGTGAATAGCTCAGACACCCAGGTTTCCTCACGATGTTTTCCTTAACCGTTAGCGAGTGGTAAAGCTACTATAACTCCACAAATGTACATAACTTACAAAACCAAGTCATAGGTATATGCCCGCACTGGGAATCGAACCTGGGTCTCCCGCTTCCGAGTCCAATGTTCTACCCACTAGGCTACCACCGCTTCACTGCACCGAAAAAACGCTTGCTTTGTCTTAAAACTTTCTATCAGAGGTCTATCAGGTTGTCTATTTTTGTCCTGGGTCATTAATAAATTAAATTAGTTCAGGAAATATCAACTCCTGTTATCAATTTGACAACGTCTCAATTTTGCACCTGGACGGAGGCCGATTGAGATAAAATGGAATACCTAATGTAGTGATCTCTATTTTTTTTTTTTTTTTTTTTGCTCCTTAAACAGTTTAATTATTTCAAACATAAAATAAGAGAATTAATAATTAATATATAAATGATAAAAATATACAAATAACTAATTCTATATTTACAAATAAAACACCTGCCCCAGGTCACTGTCCCGCGGTAATGAGCCCAGAACGCTGGCGACGTTACCTCTTTGGATGGCCAGGCTTATCCTCTGGCCGAGGTACGCGCCGGCCCTCTGGTCTCCCGATGCGTCGATTAGGCGCGCCGCTAAGTCTTTGAACAGCAGGCGCGCCTCTGGGCCCCAGGTGCCTATGGTTTCGACCCCAAACGGCGCAAATATGTAATTGTTTCCTATTGAACCGTATTTGCGCCGTTTGAGGCTTTCGGCCGTGCCAGCCGCTGAACCAGCGGCTCTTCCACTCTGGGAAACATGAGAGGGTGCCAGCGTGTCAACGCATGTAGCGTCCCATACTAGCGGCCTCCCATGTTTCCAGGGGATTAATGTCATTCCATCGGGCCTTTTACCATCGTCGCGGATGATGCCTGGGGGTTCCAGCGTGGCCGGAACCCCGGCTGTGGTAAAGGCCCTCCGGATGATGTCATTGAGAGCCGCGTGGCGGGAAAGGCGGCCGGCGCTCCGCTGACACGATAGACCATGGTGGCCCAGGCGATCGACGTCGGTACCGCAGGGGCAGCGATGGGGCACAGTGATTGGGCAACCCAGTCGCAGACCGATGGCGGTGCTAAAAGAGGTGTTGTCCATCAGGGTCCCTATAGACGCTGATGGGTGGGCCTGCAACCAGTAGCCCGCCTCTCGCTCGGACACGGCCAGTAGGCGAGCGCGTTCCACGTCGCTGGTGCAAGAATGGATTAACCTGCTCTGCACCAGCTCGCAGAGGGGCCCGTCCCACTGCCTTTGGATGGTAGGATCCTTCGGCGGATCCTCATTAGGGCAGGCCAGTCTCCATGCCTCTTTGGCTTCCCCACAGTATGAGGCCTCAATGTCACCCAGAGAAGAGCTAACAATTTTCTTGTACAAGGCCTCGATACTGTGGATGGAAGACAAAAAGGCAGGCAATGCGACGCTGCTTACCTTCCTGACTCCTAGGCCTCCATATCTTATGGGGAGTGATGCCTGGAGCCAGGAACGTTCTGAAATTGGACAGTTTAGAATTTGGATTAAGGCCAAATGGATCATCGAATCGATTGGTCCTAGTAGAGCCACCTGGCTAAATAGTGGGCTGCATCTGAGGTAATAGGTAAATTTTGGCACAAAAAGGCAAAAACGTATAATTTGGAAGGCCATATGTGTGTTTATTTAATAATATTTAGATTAATTAAAATTATTTTAATTGTTGTATACTGTATGTATGTATTTATATTTTCTGAAGTCATATTATTTTCTATACGGAATGAGGACGAAATCCTGGAAGATTCTTATAATAAATCACCATTATAAATAAAAAGTTCTGAATCTTCGTCTGGATTTATTTCTAGCCACCAACTGTACCTTTTTCTTTTGTAACTGAAGTCTTAGTAATTGTTTGAATTCCTAGATTTGTCACATATTGACGACAGACAGTTAATTAGTAATATATGAGTGAAACATATACAAAATCACGTAAAATTAATATTGTATGTATTGACTAACTAACCCCTCTTTTAGGTACACCGGGCGGCTTGCACCAAGTCACTGGATAAGTATGTAAAATATAGATAACCAATTATGCACGTACAAACGTACATATAGTTAATTAAGCAGAGTTATCAGCTATAAAATGTATAGCTGGATAGCTTCGAAAATGTAATGGAGCAAGACGTTTTGTACTTATTGACAGGACAGAGTAAGCTCTATAAACTTCTATAAACTCTGTGGTAAGCACTGGATAATCAGATCGTTAGTGCTGTCAGATAGAGTTGATGCAACCGGGCCATGTAACTACCGTGTGATTCCAAAACAAACTAAAATTCAAACGAAACCTAACTTCGAAGCCCATACTGTCGTCCTTGGCTGGTACAGTGAGCGCAAAAAGCGGCGATTGTGCGCGCGGTCAAGGCGCGACACGGTTCGCACACGTCCGCCGGACAATCGCGACTGTACCGCATTGTGTGGCTCTTTTTGTCCGTGGTACTGGCGGGCGCACAAGTGCTTATGTTGAGTTTAGGTTAACAAGTGCAGCTGACTGACTGTGGAACACCTGTTACATACAAATTTACTTTATTTACACACTTTGTTTACAGCTAAGTATGTCGTTAAGATTTACGATACAGAACTATTTTGTAACTTACCTACTTACGAGTGCTTCTAACTATGTACAGCCTGAGATGTAATTCGAACAAAACAGTTTGCAATTTTAACAGTTCTCTATCTCCATGGCTCATATGAGTCTTTTTATAATAGGATACCCTGTGTTATGGTAACCAGGCAAGGACATCACAAACATAGAAATACACCCAGACAGCACACCCAGAGGCCATTTGTACAAATATACGGAGGCCCCCAGTGAGAATCGAAAACACGTCAAAATATTATGTACGTTAGAAAAAATATCAAAGACTTCGAAAATGTTGGTGGCCACCATAATTTTAATACTAGAAATAAACATAAATTGTCATTTCCACTATTTAGACTTGCAAAAGTTAACACATCCTTTATGGGGCACTGTATAAGGTTCTACAACAAAATTCCTCAAGATATATTAGAGTTACCTCCAACGCGATTTAAAAAATGTGTTAAGCACATTCTGTGCAAAAAGGCTTACTATAACATCAAGGATTACTTAGAAGACAAAGATGTTTGGCATTAAACAGTAGATTAATATTATTTAAAGGACGATTGTGACTAGTGTTCAACACATTCGTGACTAATATTTTAAGTTGAAAACTCTGTTAATTAAGTTAAAACGTGTTTTGAAAAGAATAAATGTGGAGTTTCTTTGTTACTTTCTTCTCCACATAATCCATTAATTGTGAAACTAACAACTTTGACGTTCATTAAGTAAACATTCTGTTTTTACAATGAATAAAAATATTTGAATTTGAATTGAATTTGAATTTGAACGTCCTCCAGCATGGTAATCAGACATGATACCGCTAGACCAACGAAACAGATATTTATAACTATGATCTTTGAGAAATTAATTCCTACATAATTGTGTGATGTTCAGGTTACGTAATTTAGAAAAAGTCGGATGGTAGGATCGATTAATATCCATTGAAAAAAAAACACCTCTTTGCAGTTTTGAGCGTGACTGTCTTTCGTGATTGTTATCTGCTTAGCTGGAAGTGCTTTTGTTTCTTTACTGTTTGAAAGGATTTGAGGCGTGGCGTTCTGTTACATTTGAGATGAGATTCCTACACATATATGCGCAGTTTCTCTTTGATGCCCTTCAAAAGTAAAAAAGTAAGACCTGGAAAACTCTCCTGACATTACCTAATATAACATAAACTCACGCCTGTATCCCAGATGGGTAGGCAGAGATCAGTGGCACTGCCACTTGCCACGATCCTGACAGTTCACTTTCACTTCACCAACATTCATTAGTAGTTGAATGCACGCACGTCGGTTCCTTTTGAACTGTTCTGAAAGGAGATAATTAGATTTTTTATAACGATTATGTAATTAAATCCTAGAAATTTTAAAATAACTGAACTTAAATGACGGCCTCGTGGCGCAGCGGTAGTGCATCTGCATACTATGTGAGAGGTCCCGGGTTCGAATCCCGGCTGGGGACAAAAAAAACCCCAGGTCTTGGATGTTTACATGTTTGTGATGTCGTTGGTATCCTACTGCGGGGCCAGAAGCAATGTATGTGCCTGCAAGTAAATGTTTATGTTTAAGTATTTTATCACACAACATAAAATTACGCATTGGTTAATAATAAAGCACAATCGACGATCGTATTGCTGAAAAACCAAAGTCGAACAAATATCAATTCAAAGCATGTTTTACATTACAAGTAGTAGAATCGAAGAAGCACCGTAAAAAATCGAATTATGATTTAATTAGAAATGTAATAACCCGTAACTTGTCAAACTGCATGTTTACTGCCGATAATAGTTAGTTAACTTATTAATAAATACTGGAACCTATTAACACATAACTGGCGGCGAAGATCAAAGGCGCATAATGTGAACCAATTTAAAGGTCCAATTAGTTGACAATTTTATTACAAAATGCATGTTCTAAATAATTTTACGCTCGTCATTTTAATGATTTCTTCATTGATAATTTCAATTAAAATACTTGCTTTTGTTTTCGCTTAAAAACTTGCTCACGCTAGGTGTAAAGCAAATTTGTTAACATACCATCGGTGTGAATAAAGGTCAGAGTAGTCTAGCTTAAGGTCAATAAGAATCAATAAACGGACAGCCTTCTGATCTAGCGGTATCACGTCTGATTACCATGCCGGAGGTCATGTTCGATTCCCGCTGCAGGCGCCGCCGCCACCGCCGTTTTGTACACATGGCCTCAGTCTGGGTGTATTTCTATGTTTGTGATGTCCTTGCCTGTTTACCATAGCATAAGGTATCCTAGTTTGGACCCGGGTTCCTAATGTATATATTTGTAAAAATATCTCGTACATATTTGAGAAGTAAGTGTCCTGTTACTTCGAGTGACATAGTACGCAATAGTGTGGTTAGATACGCGCCACGCGCAATATAGGGTTCCCTAGAGAGGGGTTTTTTTATCTGCTTTACAGTACTAACTACTTCATTGAAGTCATTTTCAATGTATTTTGTGCGAAATTTTACTTTTATAAGTTGGTTGCCTATTACTCGTAAAGCCCGTGGCTAAATCGTGATAGTTTTTCTTTTAAGTTTATTATATGTGCTACTTTGAATTTTTTCACGTTTATACAATCAACCGTTTAGCTAGGAGATGGGGGGACGGCTTACTCGGACAAAAACTTCCTGACCCTAAATAAAAAAATGGTCTTCGTACACATACAATATTTTTTAACAACCAATCCAACGACGAGTTCTTGAGTGGAGACCGCGGATCGGTAAACGTAGTGTGGGACGTCCTCAGACTCGGTGGAGCGATGATCTTCGCAGGGCGGCTGGCAAGAGCTGGATGAGAGTAGCCGAGGACCGTGCTCAGTGGCGTGCAATAGGAGAGGCCTATGTCCAGCTGCTGGACAAGCATAGGCTGATGATGATGAAGAAGAAGAAGATGATGATGATGATGATGAATCCAACGACATCCCGCGCTATGGTGTAGGCGAGAAAAAATAATTGCATCCCTAATTTAAGTGTAGGGGAAGTACCCTAAGAAATATTTTTTTTTTCAAAATTTCAGCTCTCTAGTACTTGCCGTCTCTGTGCTAAGCCGCGGACGAACAGACAGACAGACAGACGGACGGGCATGGAGAAACTGTAAGGTTTCCTTGTCCACTACGGAACCCTCAAAAATGGGAAGGGCAGGACGTAAACATCCACTTACAATCATCTAAACTATTCTTCTCGGTTCAAGTCCATACATTATCATCATCATCAACCCATTATGTCCCCACCGAGGGGCACGGGTCTCTTCCCTGAGGAAGGTATAGGCCATACTCCACCACGGGGGCCAAGTCCGGATTGGTGGACATACATTATACCCATTCTTAACTCTGTATACATAACATACCAAAGCAGCCCATATACGTCCCACTGTAGGGCACAGGCCTTCTCTCAGGGAGAGAGTGTGGGCTTAATCACCACGCGTGTCAACCGCGGATTGGCGATTTTAAGCGCTGAGGTATGTGAATAGCTCTGACACTCAGGTTTCCTCACGATGTTTTCCTTCACAACTAGCGAGTGGTATTGCTACTATAATTTCACAAATGTACGTACCTTACTTAGAAAACCAAGTCATAGGTACATGCCAGCACTGTGAATCGAACCTGGGTCTCTCGCTTTCGAGTCCGATGTTCTACCGACTAGGCTACCAGCACTGTATTAGGCTACCAACGCTGTACTAGGCTACCAACGCCTGTATCTTATCTAAAATGGGCATAAAGCTAAAAATAAGCCACAATGAAATATGTCATCTCATTTCCTCAAAACAACATCCGTTTTCTTTCATCTAACTAAGTCTTTTTATTCGGTTTAAAAAGCGACTTTACTTCATGATTAATAACTGAACATTAGACTTCAAAAAAGTAAGTAACAGAAATCATCTCAATCGCTAAAAAAAAGCTTTACCCAATTGAGACGTCACCGAATGAAATTAGACCTTTTGGGGCCTATGAATTGGGCCTGCCTGGTAATTCAAATACGTGCAAGTTAATGAACGAAAAAACTGAAGACCGTTGTTTATTCATAGCACCACTTTTAATATGCTCAATTGTCAAAAATAAAATTCCACATTTCGTTTAAAAATTTAATAAGTATTTATTCAATTTCATCGCATCGAATGCCTATAGAGTTGTCATATTTTTTGACAATTTAATTATTTATGATTCACATCGAAAATTTTCATCTGTAATTTTTTGTGGTTTTCATGACCTCTTAGTTCTGATATGTAAATCATAATTGCTCTATAACTAGAAATGGGGCTATAAATAGAAATGGTTACAATTTTAACATACTTCATCAATTTTTTATCAATTTTAGGATGTTTTGTCTGCTTTGTCAGGAATTTCGATTTTTTGGATAAACTCTGGTCTCTGCCTACCCTTACTAGATACTGACGTGTGTATATGTATTTGCTTTATATATACATTAGGACTTATGGTAGTACTAATATTATTTTAGAAGGATAAGAACCACGTCATCATCATCAGCCATTTGACGCCCACCGCAGGATATAGGCCTCCCTCATGTTTTTCTAACCATGAAGGGTTTTGCCATAGTCGCCACGCTTGGCAGGCGGAACAACGTACTCGCCTTATGAATGAATGAATGAATGATTTATTGCCACAAACAAACATGCTTACATACAATAATTAAAAAATAAAGGAGTGTGCGTGTGACAATGATACTATTTCGGCGTTTGCTGTTTCTATTTGAAACAGCGCCGGTTTTCAAATAGCACCTTCACGCCAAATGAAGAAAACGTGTCATGCAGGTAGGGCTTTCCGCTAAAAAAAACTTAAAACACTAATTAAAAATTAATAGATAGACACATTTGTGCCATTTAACAAAATTGTACAGATTGTCGGGCAGCAGACATTGAGACGATCTTCATCTTACAGAAGAGAGCAATCCGATTTATTTACAAGTTAGGTAGTAGGGATTCGCTAAGAGATTTCTTCAAAGAAACCAACATCGTAACAGTTGCATGTCAATACATTTATGAAAATATTATGTACGTTAGAAAAAATATCAAAGACTTCGAAAATGTTGGTGGCCACCATAATTTTAAAACTAGAAATAAACATAAATTGTCATTTCCACTATTTAGACTTGCAAAAGTTAACACATCCTTTATGGGGCACTGTATAAGGTTCTACAACAAAATTCCTCAAGATATATATTAGAGTTACCTCCAACGCGATTTAAAAAATGTGTTAAGCACATTCTGTGCAAAAAGGCTTACTATAACATCAAGGATTATTTAGAAGACAAAGATGTTTGGCATTAAACAGTAGATTAATATTATTTAAAGGACGATTGTGACTAGTGTTCAACACATTCATGACTAATATTTTAAGTTTAAAACTCTGTTAATTAATTTAAAACGTGTTTTGAAAATAATAAATTTCAAAACACGTTTTAAATTAATTAACAGAGTTTCTTCGGAGACTTTCTACGGAGTTTCTTTGTTAGCTTCTTCTCCACATAATCCATTAATTGTGAAACTAATAACTTTGACGTTCATTAAGTAAACATTCTGTTTTTACAATGAATAAAAATATTTGAATTGAATTGAATTGAATTGAAATATAAATAACGTTTATGTCAATTTAGGACAATATTTTTATGCTTATCAATTGCAATAGTAGGTAATTTTTTTTTTAAATTTTAATTGAATTTAATTTAATTTTTAACTAAGATTTAATTATAATGCGAGAATTCACGCCCGCAGTAAGGACATAAACGACAATCGGCATCGTATGAACTCCTTATTAGGCATTAAAACCGGGCGAAACCGACAGGTCATGAAGGTCTCGCGCCGCCGATAATCCTCCCAAGATAAAGTGGCAAAAGAGCATTATCAGGCCATGATCCGATAAGCGCGCGAGCATTCAATTCTCGACCGTGATAAATCGAGGACATTTATTTTAGAAGGTGATTGTATCAAAATATTTTACTCGATCGCTCGGATAGCTGTCGTGCTATAATGGTTAGAGATTAGATGCACCCTTTGCGTGCGCCCGACCGGAGCCTGTTCGGGGCGGACGGGCGGGCAGGACGCGGTGGTTAGACCGTGTCAATTCCCTCAGTCATATTTTATAAGAAATAAATTCCTTAAAACACTCCTTGACTGCAGTCAAATAGCTATATCACGAAACTATAAATTGGGTATTATAAATAACACCCTTATTGATCAGTTCAATTTTTTCACAACAACAAACGTTTTTCTCGGTACTTTTCTACATAGTTACTTCTTTTTTATTTTACTAGACCAGCTCGTGTAGTACGACAACGCTAGTCACGCGTTTCAAACGTCAAAAGTCGCGACTTTCCAGTACGTTAATTGTCAATTTCTGACATTTTAGCGCCACAAAACGCATGACTCGTGCTATCGTATTACCCATGCAGATACTCAGAGTTAAATCATAAGACATTTCAATACAATTTCACGTTTTTCTGCATCGTAGTTCTCATCAAACCGTTACGAATAACTCATTATCACCAATTAAGGAGATATCAAATGCGCTCAACTCTATGCGAAGGTCATTCGCAAAAAAACATTCTGTCCTATTTACACAGTTTCACTTACCACCACTCAAGCCAGGTAATATAGGTAATGTGCCACTCAGTCCTAATTTTTTTTATGTAGGTACTTGATACTAAATTGTCATTCTAGTGCCAATTTCAACATAACGTTTTTTCTGCTAATTTTCAAACTAAATTTGTTTGAAGTGTAAGGCCCAGCGACCACCAATAAAAGTCCACCTTTTCACTCGCCCGAGCGTTTCAACCGCCCGTGTGCGCGGCTCGGGCTGACACAACACAAAGCGCGTGTGAATCCCGATACCACTCGCTAACGGAGCCTAATACATATGAATAAATTGAATAACTCCGCAAAGGTACTTTACCGTCGAGGTTCCTCATAGAATGGTAGATATGTTGCAAAGGCTTAACATAGACATACACATTGACTGCCTCGTTAATCTAGCGATGACATGCTTTTTACTAGCAAATGCCAATTGATTTTTGCAATTCCCGGTAGGCATGTGATTAAGTACTCTGTCTCTGAGAGAAGGCCTTTGACTTACAGTGGGACGTATTTAGGCTGTATTACTTATTATCATAAATATACACTATTTAAGCAGGACAAGCCTAAATATGTAAGCGCACCTTACATATTTGTGTAACCAGCAAGTTGCTTATGATACTCGTATTCACTTCAGGATTTCTGCGCAGCTCTTAGTCCGATCATATTGCACCACCGACTGGTCCGGTATAGGTGGACCAGGAAGTCGTGAAACTTGGGGAGAAATAAATACCAGAATATGCACCGTTAGTGATTGAATAAACAAAGAAATTCATGATCTTTAACATAATATAAACACAAATTGTACGCCGGATTTGTGTTTATATTATGTTAAAGATCATGAAATTGCTATAAGCAATAACGCCGTCAATTGCACGGCCTTATTGCTTATAGCAATTGAATTTTGAAAATATTTTATGCTCGTGTTTTTCCTGGTACAATAAAGAATATTCAATGAAGAAGATCAATCATAAGATAAGATAAGAATATCTTATCTTGTGACGGATCTGAAGCTAGTAGTCTGATAACCATTTCTACATTACATACAACACCTGCCGAGATTTCGACGGTACGGGATTTGATGCTTTAAACATCTCCATGTTATAGATATACATTTAACGGGCCTGATGCAACGCTGATGATGTTCGCGGTGGTGTAGAACTTAGTCGATATCTTCAACGTGCATTATGCTAAGTTTAAGAGATGCTCATCCAAAATCCTGAATTCATGGTTGCGTGGTTTTATTAAAAATGCTTATCCCTAAAATTTGATACTTTACTAAGCTGACGCAAAATGGCATGTGGCGAGGTTGTGTGCGCATGCTTTAGACCACAACTTGATACTTATAACGTATTATTACTTATACATCATGTAATGTTTGTGATCCGTTTTGTACACCAAATAAAATAAAATACATGTATAAGTATCGCGAGTCATTAAAATATTCCATATTATGTCTCCTCGTCAACTGTTGGCATATATACTGTGCTTATCTCTCGATACGATAGCAGTGCATAGGTAAAATACTAGCCACACATTGGACAGGCCGTATACCACTGGCTTTGTTTCCAAAGCTACGTACATTTGTGAGTTTTTTTAGTAGCAATACCGCTCGCTAACGTGAAGAAAAACATCCTGAGGAAACCCGAGTGGTTAAGGAGCTTACGCTTATACGAGGAGGGCATGCGTTGTGATTAAGCCCATTCTCTCTCTCGAAGAGAAGGTCTGTGCCCTGCAGTAGTTGACAGTATAGCGCTGACGTCGCACGTCTAGAGAACTTTCACTTCAAATGAAAGTTCATCAGCATTCTTTCTTGGGATGGCCAGATAAAAAAATACTTATTTCCAAGAATTTAAGAACTAAGTTTGTCGGTAGGTATGTCCCTTCGAGCTACCTCTTCAATCGCGTACCTGCTCAAACAAAGTCCTGATTGTTATATTGTTCGTCAAACACAAAGAAATTATAGGCGCTGCTCTTAGACTGTGGGATTAACTTAACTGTGAACATTATTGTGTTTAGTATTCGAGGGACAATCTTTTGCTAATTGGTTTTTTCTTCAAGCTTCGTGAGAGAGCGCCAAAACCCCACGCAAAACCGTCGGTTTTTGAAGTTTCGATTCCCAGTGCGGGCAGGTACCTATGACTTTGTTTTCTAAGTTATGTACCCCTGACCGTATGGTTTGAACGACAATCTGGCTTGTAGGCGTTACAATGGGTAATGCGAACTTTGATATTTTTTTTGGAGATACTTAGAAAATTCTCTTTTGGGTCCCTAGTATGCCTTACCTTAAAACCAAACATAAACAGGAACATCGTACTCACTTTCCTTAATAAATAACGGCTATAAAAGCATTTCTTAGTTCCCAAATAATATTCCCATAAAGCGTGGTATCAAAACAGTTATGAATCAAAGGAGATCTTTATTCTAATGGCTTCTAAAAGCCTAACTTTTTGGTGACTTCCACGTTCATACCATTTATTCCATGGACCAGAGACCGATTGTCATTTGTTTACTTGTACCTTGTTGTAGCACGTCTTAGAATCTGGTGATCTCTTGTTTCCTTAGTTTTAGCTGAATAAGTAGTTAATCACAAACACAGTCTCCAGGTTGACTGCTATACATTCATAAATCGTAGATGGTCAGCGTATCCGATTAGAAGGCAATAAGTTAGTGCACGTTGTCCGGTGTCGCTTACGCTTGATAGCGCAGTATGTGTTAATAATGTCGGGAGTTTTGGTATTTCTGATGTTTTTTTTATTGGGGTTCCTTCGGACAATTAAACGGCTTAGAAGCACAATGACAATTATGCCTGCATAACCTTGAATTGGCAGGCCAAGGCTCGTCGCATCAATAACGCCTGGAATAGCTTCTGGTCTATTAGAGAGCTGATAAACGGCACGCTACCTTTCCTTCATCAGCTCTTTCATGAGCTGATGAAGGGCAAGCTAACACTATCAATGAAGCAAAATCTGGTAACCTATGGTACTCAGACCTGACCTGGTCTTTGGCCGAACTTCAGAAGCTCAGACTCAAGGTTTGTCAACGGGCGATGGAGCGCAGCATCCTGGGTGTAAGAAGGAGTGACCGAATCCCGAACACCAGGCTGTGCTCCAAGACCAAAGTCACTGATGTTGGAGCTGCGAGCGCTAAGTTAAAATGGAACTGGGCAAGTCACGTATGTCGTATGAGCCAGACAGACAGCCAAAAATTGCCACCGATAGGGTCTCATGCGACGGATACCGGAAACGTGGCCGACCAAGGCGGAGATGGCGGGACGACCTCACGGACATTCTGCCGGGTTGGCAGGAAATGGCCGAGGGAGGAGTGGAGAGCTAAAAGGAAGGCCTTTGCCCAGCAATAGGACACTAAATCGGCTTATTAAATAAAAGGGTTCCGTACCTCAACAGGAAAACGGGAACCATTATAGGAGTACTTTCTTGTCAGTCTGTCCGTCCATCTGTCTCTCAAGACCCTTTTTCACGAGAATAAGCAGATAAAACTATCTAGTTCAATTACGAGATACGTAGAAAATGCAAAAATTTTAAACTTCTAAGTTATTGGAATGAAATGATATCTTAATTTTCACTGCAAAAGTATCTTTATAACTTTTTTTTTCAGAACACTGAGGGCACGAGCACAACTCGCACTTGCCCAGATTTTATACATTGTTAAGTATACATAATAATATAGGACGAATTCTCTGAGCAAATAGTTGAATTTTGTATATCTAGTGTCTCTATTAGTAAGCAGTACGTTAGCACTTAAAGTGACAATCTAATTTCAACTCTGTGCATTTACTATAAAAACCATCCAGAGTGTAAAAGTTGATGAGGACCGCATTTCATATAACTACAATTCATTGTATTGACGACTAACCCACAAGTTAACATGTAGTAAATCTAATTATATTTTTCAGCTAAACAGTATACATCAAATTGTCATAATAAGTTATGAATTGTGGTTTTATGAAACACGGCCCAGCTGCTGTGTTTATAGTCGACAACAATATCGTCACTATGCACTATACTAGATTAGATACTAGGCAGTAGATTAGATTGGCGATTTCACCGTGGATTGGCGATTTCACGCGCTGAGGTATTTGAATAGCCCAGACACTAAAGTTTCCTCACGATGTTTTCCTTCACGTTTAGCGTGTGGTATTGCTACTAAAACTTCACAAATGTACGTAACATAAAAAAACGTCAGAGGTACATGCTCGCGCTGGGACTCGAACCTGGATCTCTTTTTTCAATTCAATTCAATTCAAATATTTTTATTCATTATAAAAACAGAATGTTTACTTAAGGAACGTCAAAGTTGTTAGTTTCACAATTAATGGATTATGTGGAGAAGAAGCTAACAAAGAAACTCCACATGTATTCTTTTCAAAACACGTTTTAACTTAATTAACAGAGTGTTCAACTTAAAATATTAGTCATGCATGAATGTGTTGAACACCAGTCACAATCGTCCTGTAATTAATATTAATCTACTGTTTAATGCCAAACATCTCGCTTCCTAGTCCAATGTTCTACCCACTAGGCTACCACCGTTTAACCACACTTACCGTCAATTTATTATCAGCTACATGAAGCCATTTAGTAAGGGGACCATAAATAGTCCAATGGAAGTCTCCGATTGAGACATATATTCCGGGTTGAAACTGGAAAAATTAGAAATATTGCCGCTGACCGAGATCTAATCTGGATTCGGTGAGATTTATTTCATTTTAAGGTTCGATACAGACAGAGTTATAAGGAGAAAATTCTGACTCTGCTTTTACTTAAGCGTAGTTTATTGGATAACTATTTTGGGGCCTTCGCCTTGCCCACTGTGACATATATAACGGATTTTTATAAATTACATCAGCTGTCATCTTTAAACTTACTAATATAAGCATAACTCAGTTTTACAAGGATAACTATGAGATAGTGCTCTTAGCATTAAGTTCACCTTTGTAGTTACTTTAATGTTTATAAGTGCAGTAAAGATTGTCAATGATAATGTTTGCTGTTTGTTACTTGTAAAAAGTATAAATATACGTAGTTTTATTTTGTTGATTAGTTTGTATGAAGCCTAAAGTGGCTGATACAAAATATCTTTGCTGAGGCGATAAATTGACCGTGCATTGAATTTATATTATTTACACAGATTAATACTCCCATTTCTACCATCTTTACAACGGATAAGCAATTAACGTAATATATACGACCATTTCCTGTACGAGTTTGTGGAGAAATAAAGTATCAGAATACAGGAGTCCAACCGAAATGGTGGGCAAATTATCATGTTAAAATAATTCGGTAATTTATGGACACAATAATCTTCCACTTCAATCGATTTATTGCCATAATGGTCATATTAATATGACACTGATAGGAACTAGTGTGTAATGTTCGAAATCTCTGAAGCGATATAAAAGATATAAATAAGAAGTTATACAGTTCCTTCATTGTTGTATTATTCTTTAAAAAAAATACACATAGGTACTGAACCATTTTTGCAATTACTATAAGTAAAAAAAGTAAACGGATAGAAATTAATTAATTAAGAGCCAAGCTGTTACGAGTATATTGTTTGAAAGAAAGAATTCGATGTTCAAAAAGACTAATATCTGACGTCACGGGCCTCAACTAACGGAAGACTGGCCAGTCAACCCTCACCCGCCCCGTTACGGGATACCGTAAAAAGGAAGACAAGAAAAAAACACTGGCCGAAAACGGTGATCGCCATTAAAGTAGCTATAAAACTATCGAGCGTTCGAACTTCAAATAAATGTTATTTATTGCCTTGTGCAAAATTTCTTTTCGGTTTGTTTTGGCATACCTTTCTTGACTTTAGTTGCACAATTTTAGGGTTGTCATTGAGGTCATAAAATGTACAACGTGCAACAAATGTTAGTCAAGACATTTGCAAGCCTTTTGTAAACTTAGGAGAGCATTTAGTTTAACATTTACAAGATCTGAGATCAAAAAAATAGTGTTATATAACTCTATTAAACGTTGAGATATTCTTATGACAAAGTACCTATCCTGTATGTTACGATACTACAAACGAAATTGTGAACAATAAACTATTTTACTGCCTCCAGTGTCTGTTTAAAAAAACTAGCGTCTACGTCCTTCCGGCATTTTTTGTTAAAACTTTTCATAAGAAATGTTTCTGTGAAAGTTCGCAAACTTTTTGTTTAGTCTTCTTTTTACCAATTATTACCGTTTAGTATAGTTTCATTAAATTTTTTCGAGTTTGTTTTTGCTCTTAACTATTTCACCTTCTTTATTTTGTTAAAAAGTAGGTAGATTTACAAAAATGGGAGATCTGTGGAAGTACTGTTATCATACATTTTAAGAATCGCCTCTTTAGTGCAATCGTTACAGTGTTAGTAGAAAAAGACAATTATACACATACTGTAAGTACAGGTATCGCGATATAAATGCAACAATATACTTACCACAATATGGTAAAAATTGTATGAAGCAACAATGTATCCTATGAAGATAAGTAAATATATTTGAATCTAAACAAAACTACCAAAAACCGTGAACCAAAACTTAAAAGTCACTAAAATTATCTCAAGTACCGCACTGTTCCGAAACACACTCAATGGCAAAGTTCATCCAGCATCCCACCACTCTCCTCTCCATACCTATGCACCAGTGTCGCACGCGTTAGAGAGCAAGACGCCGCGAGCCGTGCCACCCTAGTAGCGAAAGAGACAGCGGTATGCATAGAGGTTGCGTTAGAAACAAGCCACGCCCACTTGCGCTGGAGTCCGCGAAGCCTCCTCTTTGGGCATTCGAGCGCGCGCGCCGCAACTGACGGTTGATTCCGAACGATTTGAAATTCGAATTTTCCGAAAATGACTTCGCGCGCCTCGGAACGGCCAGTATTTTCTGTTGTACGTTTTGAATTTTCTCACATCTTACTTTTTTAGAACAATAAGTTTTTTTTGGCCTGGTCGAAATTTAGTGATTGTTTATTGAGAAACAAATGGAGTTGGTTTAGTTTAGTTGATTAGCGACTTTCAGTTTGCCATTTCAGTTAGTTGCAAGTTGTAAATTTTGCCGGACACGCATGGATGTTTGTTCTGAAGTGAAAGTGACAAGGCTGTGGACCAAATTGAAGGTTTTTATTGAGACATCACGTTTACTCTGTGGTCAACTTTGACTTTTAGAAGAAAATTGCAAAGTGAAGTGAAAAGTTGTGGGATTTTTTCGGCGACTGCGTGTTGAGGTATATCCACCAAAGAATTTTAAGGTATGTGAATTTTATAATATTGTGTTATTTAGATTTTTTGCGCCCACGTTCGAAACAGATTGCTGCAGTCTACCAATATATTTTCCAAAACCGTGACATATTTAAATGTTACCGCTAATATTACGTATATGTAGGAAGTATACTTAGTTCTGCACAAGTAATAGGGGTTAAAGTATGAAATTGCTGTTTTATTGCAATAGGTTCTTTGAATTGACATAGAATCTTCATGGTTTGAGGTTTTCGAATGAAACTTTTTTCAAATGGTTTATATGATGTTCTTTTTTTAAAAAATGTGAAACATTTGAATATCGACTTTCAATTGTTTTTGTTATTCAATTTAGACAAGAAAGATGGATACTGCGAAAATTCGAGTGGTTATGAGGCACCCATTTCATACTTTAACCCCTAATATAAATTAGGTAGGTATGTACAATCATGTAATTGAAAAATAATTTTAATCTGTACAATTCTATACGACCAGATCGGGCCACAATAACAATGGTTTTTAATTGTTCTTTTCAAGGTCACAATCTAACAGGTTAAACTTACATACAATTTGTAAAGTTACGTCAATATTTGAAATTTCAAACCTCTTTTAATGTCGATAAAATTGCAAAAACATAGTGCTCTTCGGAAACACAAATTCTGTTCGTACAAAAGACATCAACGGGGACGCGACCACTCCAAAGGTGTGTGTGTAGAACCAAAATTAGATCACTTTTTTGGCGACGAGATATAACAAAATTTTATGCCAAATCTAAGTGGCGATATGTTAATTCATAATAAATATGAATTACTTAACTCACAACCTTCCAATTGCCAAACCGATTTCAGCTCGTTACAAGAACGCAATTACCAAAATCGCATCTTTTAATATTTAATAAAATCAAAGTAATTTATTACAATTTAGATTATTTAACAGTACGAATTTAAGCGGAGATTAGAGTAAAATAAATTATTAAATTATGCCGACGGCTTACCCACATATATTTTCGTTCGGTATCTACAAAAAATGTGAAGCAATACCTATCGATATGGCAAAGTCATTACAATAAAATTGACCTAAAATTGCAGAGACGATGGTTTCCTACTTATCACGATCCTGACAGACCTCTGTCGCTTCATCAAAATTCCTTAGTCATATTGAATGAATGGTATTTTTGTATATTCTAAAACTTCACCTACTTTACTAAATTCGATCAAAAATAGACGTAAACCATTTTAAAACACATCAAAGTTTATAGTGCTTACGAAAGAGATATTGTTAAAATTATCTGCGTAGGTAGTTTTTTTTTTCATCGGAAAGTCATGCCAACTGCGCGGATTTTTGTTCTAGTTATCGTTCGGATATTACCTCATGGCGCAACGGTAGTGCATCTGCATACCATGCGAGAGGTCCCGAGTTCGAATCCCGGCTGGAAAAAAAAAATCCAGGTCTTGGATGTTTACATGTTTGTGATGTCGTTGTTACTGGTTCCTACGACACAGGGTATCCTAGTGTGGGGCCAGTAGGAATGTATGTGCCTGTATGTAAATGTTAATGTTATGTTATGTTATTATATAACAAATTCGTGTCATTCATATAGTTAATATTTTATTTACAATTTAAATTCAGTCGATAATTAAGTAATATAAACTGTCTCATAGTTAATACTTAATTATCGGGTTAAGTCCCTTGGGCTATTACTTGCACAATTAGGTTTAATTAGGTACCTGGTAATTAGGTACATAGTTGCCGCATAAATACTTATAACTTTCTTTAAATTTTATGCGAAATCGACCATCGCTAACGAACAAAAACCACAATTTACAAGAGACAAGCACTCCACGGAATCACAAAAACACCGCTTATAATCAGCCCATGATAAATACAATGGAAAGACAAACGATTAATCAGGCAAAAAATGTCAACAGCTGCAAGAAATATAAATGCAAAAATTAGTAAAAGCATACCTCAAAGACAGATTTTTAATCTCATTATTCTAATTTATACGCTTGGGGCTAAGATTGTGACATTACTCATGTAGTTTTTTTGGTTCCTTTTCCAGTCTTAACTAGGACTTAGGATCCACTCTCGTTAGGCGAATATTAATTCTGTACGGGTTGATTGCTTTGGTGGACTCTAAATTCTTTAATTAAATTTGTTATTATCAAATTCTTTATTGCATAGAAAACAATTTTCATACAAAGGCGTACTTAATGCTAAATAGCATTTTCTTCCAGTCAACCTTGGGTTTGTGGATAGTGTGGCTTGGGCAATGCACGATACATACTATAAGTACATAAATTACTTAAATGCAAGAAAAATAAAGAATAAAACCAGGGGGGCGGGGGAGGGGTCATAATTATATACATGGTCAATAAATAAATAAATACATATGTTATTGATGTTAGCAGAAGAGTATTTCTTTATCTGATGCTGTAGATCTAATAAATGGCTCGCTATAAATACATAACATACATAAGCAGCCTGTATACTTAGAGAGTATAGGCTTAATCACCACGCGTGTCCACCGTGGATTGGCGATTTCAAGCGCTGAGGTATTTGGTGGGGCTGAGACCACTTGCCCTAACCCTGCCACCAAAAACGTCTTTCGCTTTATCAACATTCTTTATTCTCTACTTTATATTACTTTTAAATAATAATTAGTGGTTTTTTATTCATATTTTGTCAACATAATGCTTTAAATATCAAGAACCAGGTAGTAATTTGTCAAAATGTAGTAAACAGTATTTTTTATTTTATTTTAATAACCTTTTTTTGTTCAGGTGTAGTCTGATTTCAATAAAAAACTAGATTTAGTCTTAGTTTTATTAGGTAAGCTGACGCGTTAGTATAGTGTCTTGTTAGTAAAAAAAAACTTCGCACCATAAAAATGAGACACCTACCCGGATTGAAAAAGGCTTCAATCCTTTCGCAAACATTTGACAGCCTGGTTTATAGAACATTCTCACAACAACAGACTTCTAAAACCAATTATAACTTCAAAACATAATTAAAACACGATTCATAACTGCTGATTGTCTTGCCATACAGCCGAACAAATGAGGCCTAAATATTCTACTTGACCCGGTTACCAAAATCGAAACTGAATTGAACAATTGACCATTATGCATTATGACTACTAGGGACTTAAAATGAACGGAAAAAAACACATAAAAATAGAGAAATAAAACAATAATATATCAAACTGTGGGAAAAATTCCCACGATGTGGCCAATTAGGACAGGCGGCGCGACAAAAAGACATAATGTTCGTATATAATAGTGGCGATACGATACGAAGCAGGCGTGTGGTCGACAACAATAACGATTGTGTTTCGTTGCACTAAGGAGCTGGGCTGAGTTCAAATTGTCCTTAGTGGTAGACAATCAACCATTCATATTTGGCCTACAATCATGATACCCTACTTGCCGAGCTAGGTCTTCTCTTAGAGTGGAAGAAAGAGAGATATATGTACTTACCTAGCTGTCCTGGCGAACTTCATACCGCCACAGAATCCGTTTGTATGATTCTTGTTACCATGGCAACGCAATAAATATATCTTAAAGATTTTCCTGGGGTACGGTCACAATAAAATATTACCCCACGGGAACGCATTACCGTGATATCAAGTATCCTATGTCTCAATTCAGATTTTTCTCTATCTTTAAGCCAAGTTTCATGTAAATCCGTTCAGCCGTTATTGCGTGATGGAGTAACAAACATCCAAACATCTTCACAAACTTTCACATTTATGATATTAGTAGGATCAGGATAGTAGGATAGGACATTACAAATATACGTCCCATTTCAATACACGGGCCTTCCTTCAGAGAGTGTGAGTGCACGGGTTTTGTTATATACATTTAAAAAGTGTTTTATGTACTCATACTGTCGAATTGATCCGGTAAGTGTAACTACCTACTTAAATATCCATATTTGTCCATTTTTAGATCTTGATTGGCTGTTAGGAAAAAAACGGATAAGGAAACTTCACTCTTAGTTTTCATCATAAATACATCCTTAGTGGTGCGGTGGTAGCCTAGTGGGTAGAACATTGGACTCGGAAGCGGGAGACCCATGTTCGATTCCCAGTGCGGGCATGTACCTATGACTTTTCTTTCTAAGTTATGTACATTTGTGAAGTTATAGTAGCAATACCACTCGCTAACGGTGAACGAAAACATCGTGAGGAAACCTGGGTGTCTGAGCTATTCACATACCTCAGCGCTCGAAATCGCCAATCCGCGGTGGGCCCGCGTGGTGATTAAGCCCATACTCTCTCTCTGAGAGAAGGCCTGTGCCCTACAGTGGGACGTATATAGGCTGCTTATATATATATCCTTAGTTACAACTACATTCGTCCCCTTTAAATATTCGTCCACTACTGAGCACAGGCGATCCTAAGACACGCAACTCCTTTCTGTCCTTCGCCATCTTCCATCCAGCCACTGCAAGCAATCTGCGTCAAAAGTTGAAAAGGACAACATCTGTCACGTCACCTAGTCTGGAATATTTAAAGGAGCCTGTACTTAAAGTGCAATAGCACCATGACCATCGCTGTGGATTTAGCTTTGCTTAAGAAAAAACCCGTCGGCAAGTGGTATCGCGTGAACATAATACGGGACAATTAACTCATTAACGGAGCGTCAACAAACTCTAACTGATGCAATGGTACTAATAGATTGGTATCGTTTGTATCTCCTTTTTGTGCTGTGGTTAGTTGCTTTCTGGATATTTCGGAGATAGATAAGTATGCAGATTCAGTCTGGGGTACGAAAATGTCATTTCAGTTTTTTTTTCTCGGTATTCTTTATTTAACATCAGTCGACGACTTTAAGGCTCCACATCCAAGCCACATCGAGTTTCTCACATTAAAATATTTTCAGGATTAATGCCCTATAAAGTCGTGTGAAGGAGGTAATAATTAAATTTAACACATTAAATTCAAACAGTGATTCTAAAACATCGTTATAATTATCTCAAATAAATTTCGCGATAAAACGAACATATATAGGTGCCATACAACAAAATAGTGTTTTAAGTGAGCGACGGAAAACAGTGTTTACAGAAATTTATGTTGTAAAAATTATCTATTACATTTATTTGTCGTTGCGTTGTGTAAAATATTCGCAGGGAACCTATAATGGCTGAGCTATCATAAAAAGGTAACAACTATAGTTTGATGCCGCGTAAGAAGAGTGTCCACTCCAATATTTTTCCAAACGAGCAACAATTGAAGAAAAAAAGTCTTCACTTTCACAGAGTAATTGGCTGGGTTGTAAAACCCCCATTACCAGTATATCAAACTGGAAAAAAAGTAATACAAATAAAGCTGCCACTTTCAGCTGCAGATGGAAAATGTCACCGCTAGCCGTCAAAGCGGCGATTAAGTAATCTCGTTAATCAACTCCTAAACTTCGTATTAGGAAATAACCCCTCAGCAGAGGTGGAGATAATCGAGCAATTTACTTGAAAGCTCACTTTTTGCGGAGAGCGCCAAGGAACGCTCAGAAGGACCACAGTTAGCTTCAATCAAGTATCACATCATTTTAACTCCTCGGTAAGAAAAAAATTGCGTTGGCCGATGCTCGACATTTTATAGTGTTGATTTTAAAAAACTGTGAGCCAAATAAATTATTATTATTAAAATTCTTTATTGCATTTAAACACATAGTTTTGCACAAAGGCGAGCTTAATGCTACTTAGTATTATCTACCAACTAACCTAATTTTTGAAAAAAATATTAACAGGTAGTGCAGCATAGAATATGAAATACACTAATTACTTAATTAATTAATTAATTTGGACCTAGATATACAAAAAAATCATACAGAGGGGAAATATTATATAAATCATACAGAGAGGAAATATTATGACATCCTTGTCTTACAACTAGTATAGTATGCAAGGTTTGATGATATTTCTAAATTCCAGGAGGCGCATTATTGGTGGGGACAGATAATTAAAGAGGTACCTTAGCTGGGGTTCAGATGAGTGATGACCATTAATTGATTTTACGATTGATGGCGAACATTCATTCATTTAAGTATATCCTGATCTTATGTGTGCTTACGTATTCTATGGATGTCATTATGAATCTACACTTTTAAGCCTATCCTGTGGTATATTTATTGTTTCCTACCCGGCTCGGCTCTATCAATGTCGTCAAACCAACAGATCCTTTTACGTTCTTAACAGAGACGTTCTTAAGAAGACTACCTTAAGTCATTATTATTAATTCTTTATTGCACAAAAGTGTACAAAAGGTGAACTTAATGCTAATGGCATTTTCTACCAGTCAACCCGTAGGAGGTACAGGAGAGGCGAAAATTGGGGTAGGCGTGCAAAAAACAGTGATAAAAATAGATAGATAAATAAATTGATTAGATTAGAACACTATTGTACACACCAGAAAACAAAATACATTAAAAGGCTTACATGTCTAATTTTGCCGTATACAATTGGCGGTCTTATCGCTAAAAGCGATCTCTTCCAGACAACACTTTATTGCATAACCAAACGAATGAATTGCAGAATTAAATTATTTGTTGTATTTATTGCTGTTAGGAAGATCAACAGCCGCGTAACAGTTGTACATAAAATAAATTAATAGCTAATTAATACTATACTTATACCTAAATGCTTTGCATGTAGCTAAATAATAATAATAATAATAACTGTCACACATCACAATCACTTGTCCTAGTCCCAAACTAGGATACCCTGTGCTATGTTCACCGGGCAAGGACATCACAAACATGAATATACACCCAGATTGACGTAATTTGTACAGGTGTACGGCGTTCTCCAGTCGGAATCGAACCCACGACCTCCGGTATTATTATCCGACGTGATACCGTTACACCGACAAGGCAGTCAAATTTGACTGTTAAGTTGAGTGCAATAAAGGAAATTAGTATCATTTGAGATTGTTTTAACTTTTATCTTACATTTTCAACAAACTTAGGCCGGCTTGAAATACTTCTTTAATGTCATAAAATTCAATTTTGTATAAAAAATTTTTGTCAAATGCTACTTAAGTAATATTGAAGAAAATGGTTTTAATTGTAAAAGTACTGGATCCTCTCCTAGATTTATTCAGGGAGGGAGACCTTCCCGATTTTGTATTGTGTCTCAAAGAAAATATAAGGAGAGGAAGAAAAAAAACAAAACACTTTTATTTAGATTTCCACGAAAGCACACACGTAAACGTGAAGCGGTGGTAGCCTAGTAGGTAGAACCTCGGACTCGGAAGTGGGAGACCCAGGTTCGATCCCCGGTGCGGGCATGTACCCTTGACTTGGTTTTCTAAGTTATGTACATTTGTGAAGTTATAGTAGCAGTACCACTCGCTAACGGTGAAGGAAAACATCGTGAGGAAACATGAGTATCTGAGCTATTCACATACCGCAGCGCTTGGAATCGCCAATCCGCGGTGGGCGCGCGTGGTGATTAAGCCCATACTCTCTCCCTGAGAGAAGGCCTGTGCCCTACTGTGGGACGTATATAGGCTGCTTATTACACACGTAAAAAATTAAATAAGTTACACAATTACAGCATAAATTAGGAAAAATAACATTAACACAACCGTACGAATGAGGACATTATGCCTCCGTGGCGACAACATTAAGTATATCTAGTTTACACTTGCGCTTAAATAATAATAATACTCGTAATAATAATTGGACTTGGGCTCCTCAGCCGCAGGGCGTCCGTCTGGCCACTTTGGTCAGACAAGACTATTATCTTTTTTATCCCGGCATAATAATAACTTCTACACAACACAATCACTTGACCTGGTCCCAAACTAGGATACCCTGTGCTATGGCGACCAGACAAGGACATCGCAAACATGGAAATACACCCATACTGAGGCCATTTGTACAAATGTATGGCATTGCGATATTTCAGGCTCTTGGCGCTAAGTTGTACTTCTATTTAGTGTATTTCATTGCTTTTTGCGCAGAGCCTTGTATTCCAGTTAATTAATGAGGCACTGAACGCCTGTTAAGGCATTATTGGAGCGTTAAAACAGAATTTTAATGACATATCCTGTTACATGTAGAGTGTTTTTTTTTTCGTTCCGAGTAGGTTTTAAAAGGGAATACGAGAACATTGTGGTGTTATAGGAATATTTACGGTTATGTTTATAAAAACCTAATTCATCTGAAACTCTCCTCGGAGGTAGTTTAAATGATCTGTGGCTACGCCTTTCCCTTTATATAAGCAGCCTCTATACGCTCCAGTGTAGGGCACAGGCCTTCTCTCCGGGAGAGAGCATGGGCTTAATCACCACGCGTGCCCACCGCGGATTGGCGATTTCAAGCGCTGAGGTATATGAATAGCTCAGACACTCAAGTTTCCTCACGATGTTTCCTTCACGGTTAGCGAGTGGTATTACCTACTATAACTTTCACAAATGTACATAACTTAGAAAACTAAGTCATAGGTACATGCTCGCACTGGGAATCGAACCTGGGTCTCTCGCTTCCGAGTCTATTCTAGACTATTTAAACCCTATCTGTGGACTGTTTTAGGAAATCCTGTTTTAATAAACAAGACCGTGACTCTTTCTCTTAATTGAGAGCCTTACCTAATTGAAAGTATAAGCTAAAAATATTAGGGCCTTCCGAGTTCTGATAGTTGTAAATTAAGTTAAATATATATTCCGACTTAACATCCAAATAGAAACATTTATCAGGTTAAAGTATTTTTGGATGTCATCATATCGCTGTAGGAATAGTTGACAGAACATACACCCTTATATGCATACACTCAACTCAATTGTATTATGGGAGACATTGTAACAAATATATACAGACTAGACTAGGTATAGTCTTTTTCGTACGGAAGTATATTAAGTTAGCATAAGTCTTTAAACGTAAATTAAGAGATCAATGTACTAACAAACTGTATTCACAGTTTGGTACCTACTATTAAATATTAAAAAATTTGTTTTTATAACGTGTGAATAAATAAATTCCGTTAATAAGATTCTTGCACAACGCCATCTATTTTTAAAACACAACGTTCGCTCGCACAGCGCCATCTTTTTTAAACTTAAATTAAATATTATCTCGCGGGAACGCGTTACCGAGATATCAAGTATGTTATGTCTCAATTCAGGTCTTTTTCTATTAGTACGCCAAGTTTCATGTAAATCCATTCAGCCGTTATTGCGTGATTGAGTAACAAACCTCCAAACACCCAAACATCTTCACAAACTTTCACATTTATAATATTAGTGGGAATATTAGCAATATTAGCAAAAAAATATTTTTCGAAGTTTCCCAAGGAAAATATATACGTAGAAAACCGTAGACTCCACTGCTAAGCTTAATCGCGATTGAAGAAAATCGCGAGATGCAAATAAATCGTTACGACAATTGACTCAAACTATTGTTATCATCACCATCATCAGCCATTTGACGCCCACTGCAGGACATAGGCCTCCTTCGTGGTTTTCATAACCATGAGGAGTTTTTGCCATAAACGCCACGCTTGGCAGGCGGGTTGGCGATCGCAGTATGCGGTTGGAATCTCAGGAAGACGCTGCTGCCCGTCTCCTGGTGATCGATTTCCTTTGTAGCCTCCTACGACATCCACGGAAGGAAATGGAGTCTATGGAGCTATTCTTAATCCGGCGCCTCACCGAAACTATTGTTATGAACGGCAAAAAAAAACTACACAACTCCATTTAACTCCAATGTGACCGTATTAACGCAACAGTGAGCAAGCTAAGGAAATAATTTGTCACATACCGAGTTCTGTCGATGCTAGCCCATCAAGAGTACATTAGGGGCGTAGAAGCTCAATGCCACTTTTTTGCTTCCGACAATTACCATAGCGCGCGGCTATTTAACAAACAATCGACCTAACTTTCACTGACTTACGGCAGCTTTTCATTTGCAACATCCGTGGCGCGTGTAGAGGATTTTCGCTAACGACGTTTCGAAAACGTCTCGCTTAAACGCTTTGCTCGGAAATCAACTGAATAGGTCCAAATCGGATGAGTGGTGGACAATTAACCATTTTTTCTGGTCTGGCTGTTACGCACTGCTGTATTCCGGCGGTTGGCAACTGTCGCAGTTTCGTTAGACTTTCATTGGCAATTTTGGCGGAGCTCGAACATTGGGAAACGCTGCTTGGAAAGAAAAGGAAAAATGTAGATCGGTGAACCGCTTCTAAATAATAAATAAATAACTTCCACACTACACAATCACTTCTCCTGGTCCCACACTAGGATATCCTTTGCTATGGTAACCAGGCAGGGACGTCACAACATGGAAATACACCCAGACTGAGGCCTTTTGTTTGTACAATGTTTACATGTTATATTTTTATGTACGGCAGCCCCCAGTGGAACTCGAACCGACGACCTCCGGCATGCTAAGACGTGATACCGCTAAACCAACGAGGCAGTCAATGCGTTACAATATAGTTAACTACCTAATTCTCTACAGCAGATTATTGAAAAGGACCCTAACTCAACTGTAACTTAAGAAGTGAACCGTCGCTTTAGAGGTTTCGAACCCACTACCTCCCACCGCGGAGTACCAGCGGCCACCTCACGCGGCAACCTTTCCGCTTTTCCCACGCACATAATGCCCTAATGCCGGCTACTAGCGTAATCGCAGGCTTGAGAATAGTGCACACTCGCTTTGCTACAGAAACATGATATGTGGATTTTCATTTATTGTTCTATTAGCGAACGTCAGACAAAAAGTACAAATAACCGGCGTGCGTGCATGCAGCGACAAATTAAAGCTGAAGCGAAAGAGGTTTTCAAGGTAGTGGCAATTGGCTAACCCTCGACTCTGTCTATCCCTCTGGGATAGAGGTGTGAGTTAAGGTAGTTTTGTTAGGTATGTATATATTGTTATCTTAGTAAGCTGTGAGGTAGCACCTCGACCATAGATTTGTAAAAGCATTTGCTCAGATACATTAATCTGTACAGCTTACAGAAATACGGGACTGTTTACATGTTTAAATTTTTTATGTTGTGTTTTTCCCGGTACAATAAAGAATATTCTTATCTTATCTTATCTTCTTTACAATTCAGTATTTTAGGGTTAAGGGAGACATAGCACGAGAAGGTACAGTACCAGAATTAACCTTAAGATGCAGCAATAATACGTGCCACTAGGGCACAGGCCCTCTCTCTGAAAGAAATAGCATGGGCTTAATCACCATGCGTGCCCACAGCGGATTGGCAATTTTAAGTGCTGAGATATGAGGACACCTCAGGCACTCGGGTTTCCTCACGATGGTTTCCTTCACGTATGGCGCAGTATTGCTACTGCAAAATCACAAATAAACATAACTTAGAAAACAAAGTCATTGGTACATGCCATCAATTAGACTGTACCTATGTTCTACATTTAAATAGCGTTATTTAATTTTATAATTTACTAGCTTTTTCCCGCGACTTCGTTCGCGTGGCAATTTTGATGTGTATTTTTCCGGGATAAAAAATAGCCAATGTGCTAATCCAGACTATAATCTATCTCTGTGCAAAATTTCATCCGTATCCGTTTACCCGTTTTTGTGAAAGAGTAACAAACATCCATCCATACATACAAACTTTCGCGTTTATAATATTAGTAATAATAAGGATTAATTTTGATAATTCCTAAAAAAAATACATAATTAAAAACGAGCCTTTTTAAACTACTTCTAATCAAGATTAATTGCAGGATTCAATATTTCGATAGAGCGGAAAGTACCTCAAATTTAATTACGAGAATTTGCCTGTATTTAACCAAATAAAAATCCTATAAGTTAGATTATTACTTCCACATTATCTGCCACTACTGGATTTGCTCACGATGAGTTCCTTGTTGGTTGGTACCAATGAAAACCAAGTTGACCTTTGCACGTATTCTTGTAACAATCCTTGTCAAAAGACATCCTTATTAAGTCTTAGTGGGGCCATGTCATAACGACTCCATATTCGTTCAATATCTCTATCGAACGGATCACGATTCGATTGTGGCTATGTTCGAATCGATAATGATAATGTTTTCTTTGAAGTATTCAAGAAATAATGATGCTGGTTGGATCCTGTTGCAATAGGTATTGAGGTTCCATTGTCTTTAGGAAAATAATTGCAGCCGCGCAATGATTTTCGCTCTTGTAAGTTTGTTTGAAGTAAATTTGTGTGCCCACCAAATTAAAGCACTATGAAAAAAATATATTTAAGGTTACAAGCTTCATAACATAAGCACATACTAAATAATATTTTTATTGGTCTAGCGGTTAACATTCTTGACTATTGAAACGGCCTTAGTCTGGATGTATTTCAATGGTTGTGACGCCCTCGGACCAGGACAAGTGATTGTGTTGTGTGGAAGTTATTAATTATTTTTAATTAGCGGACCCGGCAAACGTTGTTTTGTCTTATTTAATTAGCCTACGATCTATTCTCAGACCAACTAAATATACAACAAAAAAATCATCAAATTCGGTGAAACCGTTTCGGAGGAGTTTGATAACAAACACTGTGACACGAGATTTTTACACATATTAGATATGACCTGAGTTCAACAAAGTGTTGTTCTTGTGCAGTCTATTTTACAGATATATACAGACAAAAAATCCGCACTAAACAAAAACTGTAATGCGATAACTTTAACACTAGATGGCGCTGACCGTATTCTTTAACGGGTTACGGTTATGTCCCTTATGTCGTGAAGATGCAAATAGAAGAGCTTAAGATTTTTATATAGATTCCGTGAACAGATCTTGATCAATTTTATATGACACTACTTTTGACGTATTCCCTTGTGAACAAAATAAAAATCAATGAAATCGGACAACGTGGTAAGGAATTATCGCTGAACATTTGATCTGAGAAAAGATTGTCAGAATGAAGTTTTTTTTCCGCTGCCGTTTCTCCACGACAAAAGAGCCCGAAGGCAACTGCTAACATTGTACATTGACATTCAGTAAACAGAATGTCTCATTACGTTGAAATAAAAAAAGACTAACTGAAAACATCCTCCTTTTCCGAAGTGGGTTAAAAACAGAGCCTTGTTCCTGGCGGACAATTTGCAAGCTTCGCCTTTGTCTCCGATGGCCCAGACGCTGTGACCGCGAGGTCGTGACCGCCTCAACGCGCGTTCTATGCTCGGTCACGAACGAACCTCCCAATGAAGTTATTGGAGCATTTTACGGCTCACCTGTACCCTCTCTGTGCCATTTCTGTCACGAAGCGTACGTTTAACTGTTTTCCGATACCGTCGTATGTCAACATAGACGTATGTAGATTGTTTTGTCGACAAAACCATCTAACTTATATCGTAAATGTGAACGTCAGCATGTTTAGTTGTTTGTCACGCAGTCGCACGTAAACGGCTGAACAAATTTAAATAAAATTTGTCAAAAAGGTAGATCATCATCAGCCATTTGACGCCCACTGCAGGACTTAGGCCTCCCTCATGGTTTTCCTAACAATGAAGGGTTTTGCCGTAATCGCCACGTTTGGCAGGCGGGTTGCCGATCGCAGTATGCGGTTGGAATCTCAGAAAGACGCTGCTGCCCGTCTCCTGGTAATGTATTTCCTTAGTCGCCTTCTACGACATCCACGGAAGGAAATGGAGTGACACTATTCTTAACCCGGCGCCACACGGTTAAAAGGTAGATACTGCCAGGAATTTACTTCTATTGACCTAGGCGTTAGATAATTCAACAAAGAACTAAGGTGGCTGACATAGCCTATAAGATTAGCAAGATAACAAGCTAAAGTGGCAGTAGGCTGGTCACATATGGCGCGGAACCGATGGTCGGTCGGGTGCAAAGGCTCTCGAATAGAGACCACGAACGGGCAAACGCAATGTAGGACGCCTACAAGCTCGCTGGACCGATGATCTGAGGCAGACTGGCAGTGGCTGGATGAAGATGACCGAAGACAGAAAGAAGTGGCATACCTTAGGGGAGGCCTATAACCAGCAGTGGACGAGTTTGAGCTGATTCATTGATTGACTTGGTGGTAGTAAACAATTTTTTTTTTTATTGTCACACCAATTTTCTCCAATCCCACGTTAACGACGTCACAAGCTCTAAAGAAAAGTGAGATCAAAAGTTCGAAACCTAAAACATAATTTATGTAAATTTCAGAAGAGAAAAGAATCGCGATGCTAAATGTACATTAACCTGCAGTGTCATTCAGTATTTCTCCCTTTATATTCGCGCGTTTAACAATTTTGATAACTGCAAAATTAATCAAAAACCGAAAGCATTTGGATGTGAACTAACAATAACGTCACATAAGCGTCCAATACGTAATAAACCTCATGGGAATTACAACTCAAATCTCACACCTCTCGAAAGCTACTAATCACTTTTTACCGATGTTTAGTGTCCGAAACTAATTTGAAAAAAGAATCACTTTTTTTCTTTGAGTCGGTAAGTAAGTAGCAATCATTTAATACCATTAATTATAAGCAGAACGCAGGGTCAGTTGTCTGATCATTAATTTCTAGTAACTAACGAGACAATGCTCAGAAAAAGAGGCTTGCAGTAAGGCAGTGTTCATACTGTTTCTGTGAATTAACACTTTGTTTCTTCTTTTCTCCTTTCAGAAATCAAAAATCAATAATTTATTTCAACGTAAAGAATTTACATTCTGTTTGCTGAATGTCAATGTACTATGTTACTATGTTAGCCGCTGCCTTCGGGCCTTATTTGTAGTGGAGAAAAAGGCAGCGGGAAAATTCAGATATGTGACTTACATATACGTGATTAGCGAAGATGGCAAATATGTGTCTCGACTGAACAAATATATTTTATACTACACCTGCTTGGAAAGTACCTTGATACTTTATCAAATTTACGGTAGAAAGTACGTCATTGCATATCGAACAAATATGCGGGGAGAAAATGCATCTGAGCGGGAGAGAAAAGTGTATGAAAATCCATTTCTTACGTGGTTTTTCTTTTTTAATTTTGGGTAAGACTATGCGCCGGTAACCTAAATATCAAAAGCCAAAAAGTTTTTACAGTGATTTTTTATCTCCAAGTTCGCAAAATGACACTGGCCACTAGCTGTGTGTTGGATGGTGTCGGGCTGGCAGTGCGACCCTGCGGCTAACTGCAACAATTTCAATATAAATTTCAATTAGTAAAGATTTCGTTTTTTATTTTCCTTGTAGGTGTAGTATAAAGCACTATATCACTCGAGAGAAACTGCGATTCCCGATCTCGGGTGTTTTAAAGCCCTCGCCTACGGCACGGGCTTCAAACGACACCCTCGACGGCAATCGGTCACTTTCTCCTCTCGGTGAACAATGTACTATTACTAATAGTGCCCGTGAATCGCAGATTTCTGAGAAAAAACCCATTTTGTATTTACAAAATCAACACAAGAATGGAATGTGCAGCTCGTAATGCATCTAGATTGAATCAAAAATCAACTGTTGGCATGACGGGAAAGAGACCTATGCCCAGCATGTTTCTTTGGTGAGATAGACAGATCTAGATAAATAGGAAGGACGTTATATATTCTTTTTGTTGCACTAACCCGTGCTGAGGACAATTTTAAAAACCTATTGCCAGAGGTCGCGGGTTTAAGTCCCGGCATGGGTGGAATTTTTAGCTCCTAAATGGGTTTTTAGGTAGGACGTCTTAGATGACCCTGCATAATCCTTCATTCATTCGGTGTGATCACGGCCTATCAGTCCAAAGCTCTCAGGTCGCTATCATCACCTATTTCACATGACCCGCGCGGCCGAATGTCAAAACTGTAATTACTCCGTCGCGAAAAAGTGACGTTCGAATCATCGGGCTGTGAACGCGCACTGTAGATGATATTCAATTTGTCAGTGCTCGTATGTTGATGATATTACTCGTTTGGTTTTTGTATTTTGTGCTTCAAGGTTTGGAACGTATGTACCAGTCTGTAGACGCTGGGCCATAGAAAATTTGTATTATTACTTCCTTATATTCTTTTTGTTGCACTAACCCGTGCTGAGGACAATTTTAAAAACCTATTTAGAGGCTAAAAATTCCACCCATACCGGGACTTGAACCAGCGACATCCGACTAACCGTGCCAGTGCTCTCCCAACTGAGCTAATGGACAAGTGCTTGCACGGTTAGCCAGAGGTCGCGGGTTATTAATTCCTGTAAAATTATTGAGCCACGGCGGGGATATCCTCAGTATGGTTTAAATAATGAGCTTAATCACAACGCTTCCTCAACATTCATTAGTCGTTGCATGCACGCACGCCGGTTTCGGGTGCTTTTTATCTTGCCCTTTGCCAATACATCCGCTATTTGGTCGAAGTATGTCCGTCTGGGTCATCCCTTACCGGCCCTTCCACCCACATTCGCTCGATTTATTTGTTTTGTCAATCTTTCTTCCTTCATCCTCTCCGATCTGTCAGGATCGTAGCAAGTGGCAGTCCCTGGTCTCTGCCTACCCTTCTGGGATACAGGCGTGAGTTTATGTTATGTTTAATCACAACACATGCTGCACGCATGCTGTTTCTCTGTATGTGAAGTTCTTTCTGACAGTAGTGGGGTGCTTCGGGGGGGGGGGGGGGGGGGATTATTACGAGCTGATTGATTGATTGATTTGAAGTTTATCAGGCCTTACACGGCACATGTTTTAAATTGATTTCATGTTAGAAATCATCCCTTATCTCCACCGTAAGCGCGCGCCGTAAAAAAAAGCGGAAACAAAACCTAGATTCAATCATAGCATCCCACTAGAGCACAGGCCTTCTCTCAGATAGAGAGAATGGGCTTAATCACCACGCGTACCCATCGCGGATTGGAGATCTCAAGCGCTGAGGTATGTGAATAGCTCAGACACTCAGGTTTCCTCACGATGTTTTTCCTCACCGTTAGCGAGTGGTACTGCTACCATAACTTCACAAATATACATAACTTAGAAAACCAAGTCATAATGCCCGCACTGAGGATCGAATCTGGGTCTCTCGCTTCCGAGTCCAACCTAGATTACTAAATGCCAAAAACATGTTCAGCTACGTAAGTTACGTTCCACCCCTGTTCCTTCCCACGTGTGACGTGGAGCGCGCTTACTCCACCGTGACCGCGCGCCGTAAACAAAAGTGAAAAAACGGGCGCTCCAGTTCCCGCGCGTAATCGCGCTGCATGACGTCACGCGGCCTTGATCTTGCCGCGCCGGCGCGTGGCGTGTAATTAAGCGCGAATTACGCTGCGAAATGCACTATGACGTCAAAACGCGCCCTCGCGAATACTTGTTTCAGGTGTGTTTTATGTTTGTTATTGTAATTTCAGACTTGAGCGACGGGCTGATTTATTTCATTTATTTCATGAAACTCTCAACTATCATTACAGGTAACCCTATTGCGATAGTGCAGTACACATTTTACACAATAACAAAATGTACATTAAATTCTAATAAAAAAATATAAAATAAATTCCATTCAATAATTAAAAAAAAAAAAAATATATATATATATCAAATTTAAAAACATGTCATTAATTAAATCAGTCATAAAAATTGGATTTACGTAATTTCGGATTATAACATAGAACAAAAAGCGCATTCTTTGTGAATTCATTCAGAGAGCAACAGAAAAGGTCAGTACTTTCTGAAATACAGTTCAGAGTGCGTATAGCTCGCGTCAGCGCGTCACGTCACGTCATTTGATAACAATGATCTTATTCAGGAGAAATAAGGTTAGGACCAAGTTTTTAAAATATACAGTAACAGCGCATTGAACTTTAACGCCGTTAATCTTAATTCGATGGTATGTCTAAGGATTTCTTCACTTCTATGTAAATTCCAAAATGTAAAGTTTCATCAGCTATCAACGCATCTAATCTTTTTTCAACCAGACGTAAGTTACATCTCAGAGCGATCTTAAGTTCTAGTTTCATGTTGATGTGTTGATTCGAACGCCATCTTGAAATGGACACTCAAGAGCGATCTCAGATTAGATTAGAACTGTTTATTGTAAATACCAGAAAAAAACTAAGCCTCAGATATTAAATCGGTATCTTCAAACGGCTCTTAGTCTCAATTTAATATGTTAAATCCATAGTGCATCTCTTAAGTTACAAATGAGGATTACAAAAGTAAAGCTAAACACAAATCATTGTCATAATTCTTTCTAAGTTAATTTTTAGCCTTGAACCACGAGAAGTATGTTACAATTTACTTCTTCACTGCATGTCCGTAATAATGTTTTCCTCAATAAACGTCACACGCCACAGTATTTACGGATAACTAGAACAAAGAGGAAAATCAACGTAACATCGCATCCATCTAGCACGGCGCAGCACAAACTAATACATGCCAGAAGTACATCCAAAGCGTCAAAAGTAATTAAACATTGACGTTCTGACTAACCAAACAACAATCCAGTAAGACCAATGGAACGAATGCCTGTGAATGAATGTGAACAAATAAAATTAACAAGTTACAAGGAACGTAACCAAACTATACAACGTGTCCCAAAATTCAACGATAAGCGGGCACCAGACAGTGCACCTGCTCACATAACTACTCTAGAAAAAAAAAGCTAATTTTTTTTTAAGTTACAACTACGAAGTATACGTCCCACTGTAGGGCACAGGCCTTCTCTCAGAGAGAGAGTATGGGCTAAATCACCACGCGTGCCCACCGCGGATTGGTGATTTCAAGCGCTGAGTTATGTGAATAGCTCAGACACCCAGGTTTCCTCACGCTGTTTTCCTTCACAGTCACGATGTTTTCCTTCACCTTAAAAAAAAATTAAATCCTTCGAAAATGTACACCCCTTTTGATATTTATAACTACCTTGACCACATTTTGTTAAACATTTTTGTTTTTTTTTGCATCAACTACCTAAGTGTCACTGCTTTTTACCACAACCCACAAAAATTACAAACAATCAAAAAGTTTTTACACAAACTTCAATTTAAAAAAATTTATTCCTAAAATTTTTACGAACAGTCCACTTTCACTCATCGTAGTGTAATAAATGCATGCAAAATATATGTTTTTTTAAAAGTCGTGTAACCCGAAAGAGCCCTACCAGCTTTTTTTTTCTGACAGTGGCCCGTAGGCAGAGGCATTTACTGTCTGTGTTTTGAGTGTCAATAGGGATGGTTCTTCCGGACCGAACGGTCCGTGTGGCGCCGGATTAAGAATAGCGTCACTCCATTTCCTTCCGTTGATGTCGTAGAAGGCGACTAAGGAAATCAATTACCAGGAGACGGGCAGCAGCGTCTTCCAGAGATTCCAACCGCATACTGCGATAGCCAACCCGCCTGCCAAGCGTGGCGATTATGGCAAAACCCCTCATGGTTATGAAAACCACGAAGGAGGCCTGTGTCCTGCAGTGGGCGTCAAATGGCTGATGATGATGATGATGAAGAACGTTGATTTGAAAATGCCTTAGAAGTTTAATATAACAGACATTTTAAATTTTTACAACTAGTCCACTCTGCCAAAAATTGCGGTTATGTCTATGGGAAAATTGTCTTTTTGTTAAGTGGAAATTAACTTTTTGAAAAATCTATTAAAATTAAACAAAAGCGGGTCCTCTGTCACATTGCCATTGTGCTAAGGCAGTAAGGTAGAAAATGTATCGATACGCTAGAATAATTACACTTGTCATGAGAACAATGGTGGTACGGACTATATCTGTGTTACTTAAGAGCAACAATTAATTTCGATGGTTGATTTTCAGTTCTGTAAACAAAATTTATATCGAAACAGCTCACAAGAAAAATACATGATAAAGAACTGTGAAGGCCATTATCATGTGGTCAAAAGTCAAAGTCATTATAGATGTCGCTATACATTGACTTAATCAGAGGTACCAGAAATATAGTAATAGGTACTCTATTAAATTAAAGTAAAAGTAAAGTAAAAAGTATTTATGTACTTAAAACCCGGAGCGGAGCGGTAGAATGCAGGCTCATCATTCGGGAGGCGGTAGTTCGAATCCCGGCATGTACCTATGACTTTGTTTTCTAAGTTACGTACATTTGTGAAGTTATAGTAGCAATACCACTCGCTAACTGTGAAGGAAAACATATCTAAATATATCTAAATTCGTGAAATACTCTCGATGTCCAGCAAATAAGCCAGGCTCATTACAAAGACTATACATAGTACACATATAAACGCATCTATTCTATGCAAACACAATGATTTGGCACTTGCCAAGATTCTGAATTCCTGACCTTACTGTAACTTAGCTTTGTAATATTTCAGCTTACTTGAAACATAGTTTTTACTCCAAAAACCATACTGATCAATTAGTAGAGCACACATACATAATATACTCGATACCTTTAGGGCCCATTTCAGCGCCAACCAAATACACCAACTCGAGGCGCTTACTACTAAGATAGAGGTCGTGGGTTCGAATCCCACTGGGGGCCACCGTATTTCCATGTTTGTGATGTCCACAGAACAGAGGATTCCTATGTTCTGTGGTTACCATAGCACAGGGTATCCTAGTTTGGGACCAGGACAAGTGATTGTGTTGTGTGGAAGTTATTATTATTAATGAAATATCAATCATAAAAAAAAATTCGTAAACGAATGGACA
Source organism: Yponomeuta cagnagella (assembly GCA_947310995.1). Classification (NCBI taxonomy): domain Eukaryota; kingdom Metazoa; phylum Arthropoda; class Insecta; order Lepidoptera; family Yponomeutidae; genus Yponomeuta; species Yponomeuta cagnagella. The sequence continues at coordinate 18,576,193 of OX371277.1, forward strand.
CCTATAATAAGTTAGTAGAAATGGACGGAGTAGAACATTTGAAAGTGCAAATGCTGAGATTTACTTGAAAGCAAAACAGAGCTGCCCTTTATGGAAACTAATTTTCCAAACAATCAAAACGCAGACACTAATTGTCCCTTGGCCGATAAAAGTGACCATTATGAGTAAAAATGTAAATTGATTTTTTAACGCTTTCGAGCGAAGCTCTGTTTGAAAGTGAATACAAATGGAATTTCTTCCTCTAAACATAACGTAACATAAACATGACATAAACTCACGCCTGTGTCCCGGAGGGGTAGGCAGAGATCAGAGTTTGCCATTTGCCACGATCCTAACAAACCTTCATTTGTATACTTTGGAAACTTTGGTACTTTTTTGGGTTCCGTAGTCAACAAGGAAAACTTGAACCCTTATAGTTTCATTTCATTTCATTTACTGCATGTCATGGTTATAAAACAGGTGGTAATAATAATTTCAAAAATAATTCATGTTCTACATGACACCCTGTAAGGGCACTACTATTTCTTGGATCTAATTGTCATGCTTATGAAACTACTTATTTACAAAAATATATACAATTTTTCTGTAATTTAAAATAATTTAAATTAAAATATAACTTAAAAGAACATTAAATTTATGTTCCAATTTATAAATTATCAAAAAAAAATTCATTTAATCATCTATCATTTACAGTTACATACATTTATTCATATTCATATTATTTATATAATTACTATTTTGTATTCAACCTTATTTGATTTGATTTATTTAACTTAGTTTATCACTATAATACTCATTAATTGTATAGAAGCTCTTTTCTACTAAATACTGTGTAAGCTTAGTTTTGAAAATATGTATTATCTTCTGGTATTTTATTGTAAAGAGCTACGAAGATTTTTGTATGGGGCCTGGCATAGTTCATAGTGGCGCCCTCTATATTTTTTTCAATATCGTGGAGCATGATGAAACCGAGCTAGATCGATAGAGGACAAAAAAGTAAACAAGAAATTATTAAGGTCACCATGTCCTAAAGTGGCACGTTTAGGAGTTATTGAGCTTTGAAGTTTGTATGAGATTTTTATAAAACTTAACTTTTGAATCATTTTTCACTAAATACTGGACTATAAGCAGATTTGAACAAATTCGCTCGTGTCCATTTCGGCGAGGTCCACTTACGAGACTTCGATTACAAAAAAAAAACATTGTCGAGATAAATCTGCCATTTTTCAAACCATAAACCAATTACTAAGTCAACAAAACGCTTTGATTGAATTTTGGAAAATGAAAAGAAAACGAAACAAATGAGGTACTTACTTTCCAAATATAAATCAATGTTGACAACGTCACTTCAGTAGTTTACCCACTCACCAAAAAGATTAATCTCAAAGAAGTTTGTAATAGGTAGGTACCTCAGTGGGTAGGTCCGTAGGTTCTTTCTTTGCCCAACTGAAGATGAAGGTACCTACCTAATTATTGGATATTGCCTACCTACTACGCTACGTCAGGAAATGGTATTTATGTTAAAAACATGGTTGAACATGGTTTTACACACAGCAGCGGTTTAAGTTTCTAGCGATATGTACCTATCTACATTATTTATAGGTACCTACCTACCACCTAAACCGATCTATATTAATTAAACTGTAGGTTTTATATTGACATGTTTTGAATTTTAATCGAATTGGACGAATTGGATGCATGAATAATACTATAATTTCATGTATATATGTATATAAGTAGGTAGGTACCTACTAGACATAGCTACCCAGACTTTAAAAAACATCAAAGTAGGTTTGAATCCCCGAGAAAACTCATATCAAGTGACAAATTCAGTGATGAAACTCAGTTAGTGGAAATTCCATACAAACTTCAAAGCTCAATAACTCCTAAACGTGCCACTTTAGGACATGGTGACTTTAATAATTTCTTGTTAACTTTTTTGCCCTCTATCGATCTAGCTAGGTTTCATCATGCTCCACGACATTGAAAAAAATATAGAGGGCGCCACTGAGACTATGCCACTAATCTTCGTGGCTCTTTAGCAGCCATTGCAAAGGGACCAGTTTCGCCATAGATGAGTAGGCCAGGTTCGTCCATCTATCTGTTGTCTATCTGCCTGTCTGTCTGTCTGGGGCTTAGCACAGAGACGATAAGTACTAGGGAGCTGATGTTTGGCATAGATATACATATTTATTACGCTGACAAAACGAAAGAATAAAATGTTGACAATTTTTTTTTTAAGGGTAACTACACCTAAATTAGTGATGCAATTTTTTTCTCTCCTATCACATAGTGTGGAGTACCGTTGGATTGGTCGTTTGAAATTATTGTAGAAAGATCACTTTTTGATTTTGGGTTCTGTTTGCGAAAAATTCAGCACTGCAAATTTTTGTCACAGTACGGCGCCCCCCACTCCCGGCTAAACGGCTGATTGTAGAAACGTGAAAAAATTCAGGGCAATAGCACATATGATAAACTTGAAAGGAAAACTATCACGGCCAAGTAGGCTTTACGAGTTAACGAGTAACAGGCGACCAACTTATAAAAGGAAAACTTCGTACAATATCCATTGAAAATTACATTGATGAAGTTGTTAGTTCTGTAAAGCAGATAAAAAAACCCTCTTTCCACGGAACCTTACAATGCGCGCGGCCCTACAATGCACTTAGTTTTATCTGGCCCTTCGCTAATACATCCCGTTTTTTTTTGACAATCTTTCTTCGAAGCAGAACAGTGGTAGCAGCGCAGCGGTAGAACGCCGGCCTCACATCCGGGAGGTCGTGAGATCGAATCTCGGCACGTATCAATGAATTTTTTTGTAGCAGTAATACCACTCGCTAGAAGTGAAAGAAAACGTCGTGAGAAAACTTGCGTGTCTGAGGTGTTCACATACCTCAGCGTTCGAATTTTCCAATCCGCGGTGGGCACGCGTGGTAATTAAGCCCATAATCTCTCTCTGAGAGAAGGCCTGTGCCCCGCTATGGGGCGTACATAGGCTACATAAAAAAAATCTTTCTACTTTCATCCTTTATGACACATTTTGCTATGCATGCACATTCTTCCTTCATGGTATATATTACAACGTAGGCACAGAAAACAAATGCAAACCCCCACATCGAGCAAAGTCGATGATTGGAATCACAGTTAAAAGAGCAAACAACGTTGAACGTTTAACACTTGATCGTGGGTTTTCGAGCTCTATTAAATCATCTCAGCACTAATAGGAAGTGCGTACGCGAGCTGGTGCGGGTCGTTCCCCGTTGGACCTTTCCGTTTAAACACTTTTTGTCAGTGATAAGCAATATCTCTGCCTGCTCATGTGTATCATGAAACATTGCACATCTGTATTCAATGCGCAAAACATTATTTTTATTTTACTACCTCTAGCATCTAAAAGGTTTTGCGCATTGAAAACGGACTGTTTTATGTAATGTTTCCTAGCAGGAGGGCGCACCTTTAGACAATTAATATTACTAATTACCACTCACGCTGCTCAAGTTTAGATATCTTTAATATTATTATTAGAATTATTATTAAAATTATTATTTTAAAAATAAAAGAACAAAAGCGAACTTAATGCTAAAAGCATTATCTTCCAGTTAACCTTATCAGTCATCTTTATCTGTGATTAAAGATGTTGTGTAAATAAACTTTTGTTCAGAAGTTGGTCTCAAAACTTTTTCCTAAGTACACAAGATATCGATCAGGAAGCATAAGACTATATGCAGCCACGATCATTTTAAGCCTCGTAAGGTAGACTTCCGTGGATTGCGGCCGATCGTCAGGTTCTTAGCATATACTTATTTAATTACACTGCAAACAAATATATTTCAAAAGTAATAACATACATATATATAAATAATTTGGTGTTCAAATAACACAGCTCAGTTGAGAGCGTCCCGCTCCCATCTCAAGTAGCTCTAAGTAGGGTTACTGAAGTTGTAATCTTTGTAATTAGTACGAACACGATTGAACAACCACACATTTCCACTGGAGGTCGTATTTTACATGCTATTACTCGGGCAAGTAGATCACCAGAATTTTTATCAAGTTACAGACAATATTGGTAACTGTTGACAAAAGGAATTAGGCTTAAGACCAAAATTGTCTGGTTGTAACTGTGTTTCTTAACTTGTGTGGACTTAAAAGCCTCTGAGTTAGGTAACCTCGGGATTTAAAAAGATTATGACGTCTCGTCCTTGCTTTGCGGATACAAATTTGCTGGTTTTTCGCGATATTTTCTCTCATCGAGCAAATGTGGGTAGAAGTCAATAAACTTGCTCGAGTAATAAATGTACTTAAAACCAAATATTGTACAAATTTAACTAATAGTTCATGTTTAGTGCTAAATATCAATCAATCGACCTGGTTACGTTGGTGGGGAGTCGCTGGATGCGGGCGGAACAAGACCGGGAATCTTGGAAAACTATGAGGGAGGCCTATGTCCTGCAGTGGGCGTCAAATGGCTGGTGATAATGATCAATCAATCAATCAATCAGCCGGTATCCGTATGTTGCTGTACATAGGCTTGGACATAGGCCCGTATGCTGGACATAGGCCTCTCCCAAATCCCGGCACAAGGCTGAATATAATTTTGCGGAAATTTCAGTGACTTCACAAACTTTTTTTTTTTACTAGCTATATTCGTCTCTCTACAAGGCATAGGCCTTCTCTCAAAGAGAGAGAAAAAGAGTATGGGCTTAAACACCACGAGTGCCCACCGTGGATTGGTTGGCAATTTCAAGCGCTGAGGTATGTGAACAGCTCAGGCACCCAGGTGCCCAGGTGCCTGAGCTGTTCACATACTGTCACGTTTAGCGATATTTCCCTACACGGTTATCGGGTGGTATTGGCCTTTGCATCTACGTCATGATATGATTTATGCAGTGGCACCTTCACTCACACTAGATGGGTGAAGGGACCACTTGGACGCTGCAGTTTTGTTTTTAGATGGAGTAGGCTTGCCCAGCACCTAAACCATCTATTGCTACTATAGCTTCACAGATGTACGTAACTTAGAAACCAAAGTCATTGGTACATGCCGGGATTTGAACCCACGACCTTCCGAATGATAAGTCGGAAGAAAACCAATGTTATCTACTGCATTTGAAATGAAGACATATATATATATATATAAATATACCTACTAAAAATAAAAGTAAATATCACAGTACCTACAGACAAAATCAAGAATACGCGTTTCAACCCTACGTTGAGCTTTTAGCGCTACTCACAAAGTGAATAGTTCCGGAAAGATCGAGTTAGCACCCACTTTTACGCGACCTCCTTGGTTTATGGAACACATATCAAACGTAACCCTACCTTTTGGGGACCCTTACGTAAACTACACTCGCTACCTGCACAGGAAAACATCGTGAGGAAACCTGAGTTCCTGAGGTGGTCGTATATCGTAGCGCTTGAAATCGCCAATCCGCGGTGGGCTTATAAAACCCATACAGTCTCTCTGAGAGCAGGCTCTCATACTGTCTCTCCGAGAGAAGGTCCTAGAGTGCAATTATATAGGCTGCTTCTGCTAAGTTAATTATGATATTCAAACTTTCAAGTGATTCCCAATATAATTTACTTGTGAATCTTAGTTCTTATTGTAATTTATTGTTATAAACAAAAGCCAACTTATCTGAATACATCTTAAGTGTTATATTGACCTATACGGCACACATTGTAAACCGAAACTCTAATTATTCCAAGATAAATGTTCCACGATATGAGAGTGTAATATTCAGTGGGCATTAATATTATTGCTGTTACATTATAATGGCGATGCTTTAGTAATCGATGGCAGAAAACACAGAAATACCACTTCCATCAGCATATTTTGGATACTAGTACGTAATAAGGGTAAGTAAAATTAAATATAAGAGGTTATTTAATTTTTTAAAGGCATAGCATAATAGCATAAGCAGCCTATAAACGTCCCACGGTAGGGCACAGGCCTTCTCTCAGGGAGAGAGTATGGGCTTAATCACCACGCGTGCCCACCGCGGATTGGCGATTTCAAGCGCTAAGGTATGTAAATAGCTCAGACACTCAGGTTTCCTCACGATGTTTTCCTTCACCGTTAGCGAGTGGTATTGCTACTATAACTTAACAAATGTACATAATTTAGAAAACAAAGGTTTAGGTACATGCCCGCACTGGGAATCGAACCTGGGTCTCCCGCTTCCGAGTCCAATGTTCTACCCACTAGGCTACCACCACCACGTAAATGCATACTCGTAATTATTATTAACACGTTGTGTGAGTTAATCTGGGAATTTGACTTTGTGGGTTCAATTCCCACTGAAGGCCGCCGCATATTTGTAGAAATGGCCTCAGTCTGGGTGTATTTCCGTTTTGTGATGTCCTTGTCTGGTTACCGTAGCACACGGTATCCTAGTTTGGTACCATGATAAGTTATTGTGTTGTGTGGAAGTTATTTTATTTATATAAGTTATTTATTTATTTGCCTGCCAAGCGTAGCGATTATGGCAAAACCCCTCATGGTTATGAAAACCATGAAGGAGGCCTATGTCCTGCAGTGGGCGTCAAATGGCTGATGATGATGATGAAGTCGTTTCACATATGAGCATAATATGCCCTAATTTATTTCTCTTGCGACTTGAATGAAATTACTGTGTTGGTTAACAAAGGATACGGTCTGTGTGTGTTCTAAATTTCAACAAAATCAGTTCAACCAATTAAGCGCAATTGAGCACCAATGTCCAAACACCCCAAACTGATATTTAAATTATCAATCGGATGGGATCCAAAACACGTTAAATTTCAAATTGACCATGGTCTAATCTATAACGTACCGGTTAATAGACTAAACTAAAAGCAAACATGCCTGTGCCCCAATCTTCTAATCACACTACAGCTTAACGGCCTGGCCACAACTCATTCTACGCGACTGTAGATTTGGGTAGAACCAATCTTGATCCAATTGATTTTACAGTTGATAGAAATGAATAAGGATCAATACTTACAGGCAGATTATAATTAAAGAGAAACAATTACCGAAAAATAGTTACCGGTTTTTTAATATCAAAGACATAAAAGCATATAATATTTTTAAGGTTTTTAAAAAGCATATAGTAATAATATAATATATATATAATTTTTCATATAGCCCTTTATACGTTTCACTGCAGGTCACAGGAATTCTCTGAGAGAGAATGAGAATGGTCTTAATTACCACGCGTGCCCGCCGTGATGGGAATTTCAGCGCAGAGGTATGTCAACGCCTCAGACACAGGTTTCCTCACGAGGTTTTCCTTCACCCTAGCGAGTAATACTGCTACTACAACTTCACATAATATCCCTATAATATTTATTTCAGATGAATCAAAATCCATTTACAAAATATCACGTACCTAATAAGACAAATTAATTACCATAGTTCCTATCATATCCCATGTTAACCTTATCGCTGAAAGCGATCGCTTCCAGACAACTTTAGGATGAAAAGGGCTGAAAAGAACGAGTTACTAGGTAAGTAGGACACGTTGATACCCTTCGAGTACGGAAAACTAAAAAAATATTAGGTAATATACGCTTTAAACGCTTCAAAATTCAGTATCTAACTTTAGTATCTTACTCAAATTACAAAATCTTAGACCACCAGAAACAAACTAACAATTCTGGCACCTATATTCTGATCAAATTATTCTATCAACCACGCTTGTTTCAATCAAGACGCTCTTTTTAAATATTTAACTTGTAACTCTTTATGGTCGCCAACCACGCGATGGCGTTGATACGATATCATCACGTTAGCGGTTAAAAGGGGTTAAATTGCTAATCATTGTGTAGAGGTAAACGTTTTGGTGAACTAAACTAACGCAATCACGGGCAGTTTAATTTCAGGCTTGCATGTTGAACTCTTAGTTTCATGATCTTTGCGGATAATGTTGTGGGATTTACCTGGTTCTTTGGTAATTGAGATCTGAAAAGACTTTTTAGCTGGATATTAAATGCTGGAGCGGTGGTAGCGGAGCGGTAGAATGCCGACTTATCATTCGGAAGGTCGTGGGTTCAAATCCCGGCATGTACCAATGACTTTGGTTTCTAAGTTACGTACATCTGTGAAGCTATAGTAGCAATAGATGGTTTAGGTGCTGGGCAAGCCTACTCCATCTAAAAACAAAACTGCAGCGTCCAAGTGGTCCCTTCACCCATCTAGTGTGAGTGAAGGTGCCACTGCATAAATCATATCATGACGTAGATGCAAAGGCCAATACCACCCGATAACCGTGTAGGGAAATATCGCTAAACGTGACAGTATGTGAACAGCTCAGGCACCCAGGTGCCCAGGTGCCCATATAACCTAACCTAACCTAAACCATCTATTGCTACTATAGCTTCACAGATGTACGTAACTTAGAAACCAAAGTCATTGGTACATGCCGGGATTTGAACCCACGACCTTCCGAATGATAAGTCGGCATTCTACCGCTCCGCTACCACCGCTCCAGCATTTAATATCCAGCTAAAAAGTCTTTTCAGATCTCAATTACCAAAGAACCAGGTAAATCCCACAACATTATCCGCAAAGATCATGAAACTAAGAGTTCAACATGCAAGCCTGAAATTAAACTGCCCGTGATTGCGTTAGTTTAGTTCACCAAAACGTTTACCTCTACACAATGATTAGCAATTTAACCCCTTTTAACCGCTAACGTGATGATATCGTATCAACGCCATCGCGTGGTTGGCGACCATAAAGAGTTACAAGTTAAATATTTAAAAAGAGCGTCTTGATTGAAACAAGCGTGGTTGATAGAATAATTTGATCAGAATATAGGTGCCAGAATTGTTAGTTTGTTTCTGGTGGTCTAAGATTTTGTAATTTGAGTAAGATACTAAAGTTAGATACTGAATTTTGAAGCGTTTAAAGCGTATATTACCTAATATTTTTTTAGTTTTCCGTACTCGAAGGGTATCAACGTGTCCTACTTACCTAGTAACTCGTTCTTTTCAGCCCTTTTCATCCTAAAGTTGTCTGGAAGCGATCGCTTTCAGCGATAAGGTTAACATGGGATATGATAGGAACTATGGTAATTAATTTGTCTTATTAGGTACGTGATATTTTGTAAATGGATTTTGATTCATCTGAAATAAATATTATAGGGATATTATGTGAAGTTGTAGTAGCAGTATTACTCGCTAGGGTGAAGGAAAACCTCGTGAGGAAACCTGTGTCTGAGGCGTTGACATACCTCTGCGCTGAAATTCCCATCACGGCGGGCACGCGTGGTAATTAAGACCATTCTCATTCTCTCTCAGAGAATTCCTGTGACCTGCAGTGAAACGTATAAAGGGCTATATGAAAAATTATATATATATTATATTATTACTATATGCTTTTTAAAAACCTTAAAAATATTATATGCTTTTATGTCTTTGATATTAAAAAACCGGTAACTATTTTTCGGTAATTGTTTCTCTTTAATTATAATCTGCCTGTAAGTATTGATCCTTATTCATTTCTATCAACTGTAAAATCAATTGGATCAAGATTGGTTCTACCCAAATCTACAGTCGCGTAGAATGAGTTGTGGCCAGGCCGTTAAGCTGTAGTGTGATTAGAAGATTGGGGCACAGGCATGTTTGCTTTTAGTTTAGTCTATTAACCGGTACGTTATAGATTAGACCATGGTCAATTTGAAATTTAACGTGTTTTGGATCCCATCCGATTGATAATTTAAATATCAGTTTGGGGTGTTTGGACATTGGTGCTCAATTGCGCTTAATTGGTTGAACTGATTTTGTTGAAATTTAGAACACACACAGACCGTATCCTTTGTTAACCAACACAGTAATTTCATTCAAGTCGCAAGAGAAATAAATTAGGGCATATTATGCTCATATGTGAAACGACTTCATCATCATCATCAGCCATTTGACGCCCACTGCAGGACATAGGCCTCCTTCATGGTTTTCATAACCATGAGGGGTTTTGCCATAATCGCTACGCTTGGCAGGCAAATAAATAAATAACTTATATAAATAAAATAACTTCCACACAACACAATAACTTATCATGGTACCAAACTAGGATACCGTGTGCTACGGTAACCAGACAAGGACATCACAAAACGGAAATACACCCAGACTGAGGCCATTTCTACAAATATGCGGCGGCCTTCAGTGGGAATTGAACCCACAAAGTCAAATTCCCAGATTAACTCACACAACGTGTTAATAATAATTACGAGTATGCATTTACGTGGTGGTGGTAGCCTAGTGGGTAGAACATTGGACTCGGAAGCGGGAGACCCAGGTTCGATTCCCAGTGCGGGCATGTACCTAAACCTTTGTTTTCTAAATTATGTACATTTGTTAAGTTATAGTAGCAATACCACTCGCTAACGGTGAAGGAAAACATCGTGAGGAAACCTGAGTGTCTGAGCTATTTACATACCTTAGCGCTTGAAATCGCCAATCCGCGGTGGGCACGCGTGGTGATTAAGCCCATACTCTCTCCCTGAGAGAAGGCCTGTGCCCTACCGTGGGACGTTTATAGGCTGCTTATGCTATTATGCTATGCCTTTAAAAAATTAAATAACCTCTTATATTTAATTTTACTTACCCTTATTACGTACTAGTATCCAAAATATGCTGATGGAAGTGGTATTTCTGTGTTTTCTGCCATCGATTACTAAAGCATCGCCATTATAATGTAACAGCAATAATATTAATGCCCACTGAATATTACACTCTCATATCGTGGAACATTTATCTTGGAATAATTAGAGTTTCGGTTTACAATGTGTGCCGTATAGGTCAATATAACACTTAAGATGTATTCAGATAAGTTGGCTTTTGTTTATAACAATAAATTACAATAAGAACTAAGATTCACAAGTAAATTATATTGGGAATCACTTGAAAGTTTGAATATCATAATTAACTTAGCAGAAGCAGCCTATATAATTGCACTCTAGGACCTTCTCTCGGAGAGACAGTATGAGAGCCTGCTCTCAGAGAGACTGTATGGGTTTTATAAGCCCACCGCGGATTGGCGATTTCAAGCGCTACGATATACGACCACCTCAGGAACTCAGGTTTCCTCACGATGTTTTCCTGTGCAGGTAGCGAGTGTAGTTTACGTAAGGGTCCCCAAAAGGTAGGGTTACGTTTGATATGTGTTCCATAAACCAAGGAGGTCGCGTAAAAGTGGGTGCTAACTCGATCTTTCCGGAACTATTCACTTTGTGAGTAGCGCTAAAAGCTCAACGTAGGGTTGAAACGCGTATTCTTGATTTTGTCTGTAGGTACTGTGATATTTACTTTTATTTTTAGTAGGTATATTTATATATATATATATATGTCTTCATTTCAAATGCAGTAGATAACATTGGTTTTCTAGATAATCATACCTAAATAATCCTACCTAAAATGGCTCCTAAAATTAAAATCCTATTTACATTTTTTTATTTTTTTTTATTTCGAACAGAATCTTGTATCAATGCAAGTCTTGCTTCTAGAAGCATGTCTTCTTTCAGCCACCATACATTTACAATTGTAGGACTCTCTCTTGAGAATCACGACTACTGATGCGCCGAAGTTTTTGTCAATAACGCAAATTATTGTATTTATAACTGTCATGCGCTGGAAACAGCACTCTCCCGAACTCGGAACTAATAATTATTTTTTTCCTCTTAATCTTGCGTGGCAACCCTACGGCCCTCGGCACACCCGCTAACCATCCATCGATTGTCAAACGCCTCATTCGCGGTGAACGTGTTAATTTGGAAACCGCCGCACTTTCGCTGCCCCTGCGACGCGGCCACTTCAGCGAGCCAATTGTTTGTTTGTGTGGTCGTTATCGACCGATCTGGTGCTGCGGTTACGCGTGCAATGACGGGTAGGGTTGGAAAAAAATTATATTTAAGCGAAGACATCAAGTGGCATTTAGGAATAAACCTAAATGCCACTTGGGAGACTAGGGCTCTGTTCATAAACATAACATAAACATTTACATACAGGCACATACATTGCTTCTGGCCCCACACTAGGATACCCTGTGTCGTGGGAACCAAAAACAACGACATCACAAACATGTAAACATCCAAGACCTGGGGTGTTTTTTTTTTGTCCCCAACCGGGTTTCGAACCCGGGACCTCTCGCATGGTATGCAGATGCACTACCGCTGCGCCACGAGGTCATCATTCAGCTACAATTAGGCATGAACTTACTATTGGTCGGTTTCGCAAAACATAGTGACCATCGAGAACTTGCACTAAAATGCTTTAATAAATTAGGAGAGAACACGTTAAGAGACAGATAAAAGTGGTATTTTTTTTTCTCTGCGACTAATACTTTTTGTAACATGACGTGGTACTAAAACGCGCCATACAAATCTACCTTAGACTATGACGTCACTCCCTAACGTAACGCTTTATAGTATGAAGCGTTTATCACGTAAAATTATGTTTTTATGCATGTGTACCCTTATAAGAAAACGTTGAGAATTCAATGACAAAACGAAATCTAATCAGTTTTATGTTATTAGAGTAACTTTATTTTTCCATATTTTGTGACCCCAAAAAACAAGAAAAAGCGTTATTGTTTTTATTTTTCGTTGTTTTTTTTTTATTTTTTCTAGGTGTTTTTAATGATTTCTATCAAAGCAATGTTAAAATACTATTTTTATTTAGTTTATTTGGACTACACACGGCTTGTCAATACATTCAAATTCAGATATGACACAACTTAAACTTAAATACATAAGCTACTTGCGAGCTATTACAGCATGCTGATAATTAAGTGCCTACTGTAAGAAACATCAGCTTACAATTTAACTTAAATTGTAAGCTTAATACGTATCATCATCATCATCATCAACCCATTATGTCCCCACCGAGGGGCACGGGTCTCTTCCCTGAGGAAGGTATAGGCCATACTCCACCACGGGGGCTAAGTCCGGATTGGTGGAGGCTTGTAGACTAGTGGCTCGTCTACTGTCAGAAGTTATAGTACGTATATCTATAACTTATTAACAAAGAATGCTATATTAAACATAAAGCTGCCGCCTAAGCCGGGTTTTGACGATCTTAGTACGCTCGGACCGTGTGCGCGTACGCACGTTTCAGTTTATTATGACGACGCACTCGGTCCGAACGCACTGACCGTCGTCATAATCAACTAAAACTGTACGCACACGGTCCGAGCGTACTAAGACCATCAAAACCCGCCTTTAATCCAGACGTTCATCCATCGCACCATAAACACAAGCCACAAGAAAGAAAACACTTTCTACCACCCATATCCACCGCCTCTATTAGCGAGTCAATATCTCTAAAACTGTCTATTGTCGTCCCGATATGCTAACAGTACGGAGATGTAGTGCTGTCCCATTGTACTAGTTTATTAGAGGAGCACTTTACCTATTAGCACCTTGGGGCGATGCTGGAGCCAATGGTTGGGCCAGCGTGTTGGAGTCTCGAAAAGAACTTGTAAAAGCTGGACCAGTGTTTCGTAACTTTGCATTTTGAGTGAACGTAGAGTTTAATCCCTATGATATAGGATCGCGCTGAGGGATCACTTCCTCAGCACAACGCTGAGTCAGCTGCCTTTTGTGGCAATGTAGATACACCACAGGCTACATCTACAGTCCTGTTTTATTTATTCGTTTTGTCTGTTGTGTATTTAGTTTTCCTTCTGTGTTGTGCATATTATGTTACTTATGTGCTTATTTTGTTTCTGTGATGTATCTTGTTGGTATAATAAATGTCTTTCTTCTTCTTCTTCTTCTATTTCACGTTCGACAGGAGCTGTTTCATTGTGAACTGTGAGCCACCAAAATCGCGAGCTAATTGTTATTGCTAAAGCTTTATTTATTACACAGTAGCAGACCAAATGTTTCTCTCTTTTCCATGATGCAATATATCTCCTTGCAACATTTTATTGAAATCTGTTCACTAGGCCAGGTGCGAAACAGTAACAGTCAAACAGCATTCATAATATTAGCACAGTATGAACTCACCAATAGGCGTCAGATGGCTGATGATGATGATGATGACGAACTCACTCGTCACTCTGTAATAATATTTAAGCCAAATATGTAAATGAGAATGTAATGGCAAATGAAAATATTTACGAATAAAGAGGCCGAAATTTAATCATTATTATCATTAGATACCTATACATATAGATAGATAATCACACAAATTTACATTCTAGAATCTAGAATCGCTCGTAGCCCCGGAGAATCGCTCGTAGCCCCGGAGAATCGCTCGTAGCCCCGGAGAATCGCTCGTAGCCCCGGCTGCCTGAGTGATCTTAAACGATCACGAAGGTTAAGCAACACAGGGCGCGTTCAGTGCATGGATGGGTCGCCGTCTATGCCTAACGCTAGTGGCATTTTTCCGAGCGGTTCCGTGCTTCGCAAGGCACGTTAAGCTGTTGGTGCCGGCTGCCATCGTTAGATGACAGTCGTTAAGCCAAGTCAGAGGCCTTAGGGCGGCTTGAAAACTTCTGACAGTAGACGAGCCACTAGTCTACAAGCCTCCACCAATCCGGACTTGGCCCCCGTGGTGGAGTATGGCCTATACCTTCCTCAGGGAAGAGACCCGTGCCCCTCGGTGGGGACATAATGGGTTGATGATGACATTGCTACACTCAACGAAGATATTTGGAACTGTGCCTCGCATTAATGTAAAGTTTATTTACAATCGAGAAAAAACTTTTCATTGATTCATTCCGTCAAAGCCCGTGAAATAGTACAATAGTAAAAAGGGGTGAAAGTAACTTATTTAGTCTGGAGACGGGGTTTGGCCCAGACGGGACCAATTGTTCGAGGGACTAAATAAGTCTTTAACCCGAGGTAAACACTATGCTTTTCATTACGAATATAAGGAAAGTAAAAATAAAAACATGAATTAGCTGCAGAAAAATTGAGTGAATCGGAAAAACAAATGAAGATCGCATTACCGCTTTCCCGCTTATTCTTTTTTCTGAGGCCGGTTAGCTATTTAGCTATTGAAAAAATGGTAAATATTTTGCCATAATCTACGTTATTTTTAAGAAATAGTTGAAAGTAAATTATAATAAAGTCATTTAAAAAAAATATTCTTTAATTGATTATTAACTTTTGCTGTTTCAATTTTACATCGCGCTGCAATTGAGTGGCTGCATAGAAAGTTGCAACATGGTTCAACAGAAATGTGAATACAGAACTACTTTTTTTTTAATTGGACAGCTGTCTGTTGAAAACGATTCTCCCTAGGGCTGAACAGTATTACTTTCAACCTTCTCCTCAGGTAACTTCAGACCTACTTTCCGAGTATAAGTAATAAAAAAGTATCTCCTAGCCTCTCACCACAGGATTCCCAACACCCATGTTTAGGAAACATCTTCTATTGGACGTATTCTTTCTAACAGTTGTAAATCTTTGATAAACACGGTCCTGACGCTTTCCTGTATTGTTTCTGTGCCTTTCTAATACAATCTGCAGGAGTCACCACTTTTATTACGTTATTGACGCTTAACATACATGTCATAAAAGCTATTATCGAACGAGCAACGCTGACTGTCCATGTTTCGGGTTCCCGGAACAATATGTCCTCCGTCGGATTAAAGAGACCATTTTTTCTGCAGGTTTTTTTTTTTAGTAGCTTTGGCTTTCTACACTAATTTGTTGCTTTTGGTTTCAGGTATGACGCCGTGACAACTTTTATGCGAGTAAAGGATTAAAATGGGCTGCGGTAGGTGAGGTCTTGTGCCGTGTTTTGAAATATTTTCTTTGAAATAGAGAACTCATTCATGGGTCTATTTGGGTCTATCAGGATATTTGTTCTAAACAGTATAAATAATAAAACTTTCAAAGAATCCTCACGCAGCTTGAGCCGTTTACAGCGTTTAAAAGTTTAAAATCGCCAATCCGCCGTGTGCACGCCTGGTGTTTAAACACATACCAATACTCTGTATCTGAAGAGAAGGCCCTTGCCCTGGGAAGTATTTTTACTCGTTGTCTGTTTATGCTTCTGCTTCTGCATCGCATACATAATGACGGTACTACTTACTGACTAACAACTTACAACAAAAACGCTCGTCAGATCAAGAACAGCTAAACTGCGCTTAGCTAAACCGTTGTAATTAACTAAAGGTTAAACCGTAATCAAGGGGTAATTGTGTGGTATTACTAAATCGTTCGGTGCGGCCCGACATTTAATATCTTGACTCGATTACTACAAACTATTCCGCAGTAGATCTAGCGGGGGCATTCGGGTTACGTTACTCTATACAAGGTTAACTCCAACTTACGCAATTTCTGATACAGGCCAGTTAGAATGTTTACATAATTTTAAACCCTAGACTCTGCCTACTTCCTCGGGATACAGGCGTGAGTTTACGTGTGTATGTACGTAATTTTATCAACTTAACGCGCTCTACCGATAGAGCAGGGTTCGTTAAATCGTTTTCAAACGTAGAAAAATGTCCATTCTATTTATGTCAACTGTGGTTTTGGATGTATTGAGAGTGCCACTATAGAGGTCAAAATCATAAAAACAAATAAAATATTAACAAATTATAAATACAAAGACGTGTTTCAGGAATCGCGCATTTTAGAGTCAGCTCTGTGTTATAAAAAAACACGGATTCGATACTACTTATTTCTACATAGACAGTCCGGTTCTATATAATATAGGATCGGACTGTCTAGAACTAAGTAATAGCCTCTATAAATTATAATCTCAAATCCGCGGTACGCACTCAAACTTATCAAAACCTCACCATACTCTCTCTGAAAATATTATCCTGAGTAGACCTGCTTGTCTGTGATAGTCAACCCCGGAATTTATACAAAATTGCAACAAAGACCACGTGCACTGTCACCGAAAAATTGCTCTAAAGTCAAAGTCATAAATTTAATTCAGTGTGAAAACAAAATTTTTACTTAATGAACGTCAAAGCGTTAGTTTCACAATAAATAGATTATGCAGAGAAGAAGCTTAAAAAGAAACTCCACATTTATTCTTTAAAAAAATATTTAAGGGTTGCTCCCATACAATAAACGTTGTCTAAAGATAGCGCTCGCCATCTAGCGGCCATCTATGTAACCTTCACCGCGCCGATGTCATGTCGTTAAATGTCAATGTTGAACGCTTCCAGTTGGTTTCTAATAGATGACGCTGTTCTCAAATTATATCTTTGTCTAATGTTGTATAGATAATGGTGCGGAACCCTTCGTGCGCGAGTCTGACTCGCACTTGGCCGGTTTCTTTTTATTGATTTTTTATGTACTTTTAAGATCCTTGTGAGCCATAATGTACATTAGCATTAGAAACGAATCCCTACTTCCTAGCTTGTAAATAAATTGGAACGCTCTCTTCTTTAAGATGAAGATGTTTCAATGTCTGCTGCCCGACCCCATAGTAGTATACCGTAGGACATAATACTATGGAATTAACTAAAATAAACAACCGTAGCACTTGCAACGTCATTGAACTCTCTAATTCTATGCATAAACTGCAGAGCTAAGCCTATGCGCCAGTTTTATAATGTGAGGACGCTATTTTAATATTACATCGATGTGCTTCTGCTTTGTACTATGTTTTATTTGTGCTGTTTCTTGTAATTAGATGTGTTTATGCTTTGTATGCGTGTGTGTGACTTATGTAAATAAATGATCTATCTATCTATCTATTATGATGCCTAGAAATACGGTATCTTCAACAAGTTCTAGTTTTTTTTCGAAGTACAATGTTGTTCTCAACTAATCTTACGTTAAACTTTTTTGTCTTCTTGGAATTTAGAAGCAGATTATTTTCTATGCAATCTAGGAGAAGTTACTCTGTCAAACGGAACTATAAATGACTGGCACATTACGTCTCTTATCACCTGTGTCAAAAATAAACACCCAAATACAAACCAAGCAACCCGAGCGCCCACACTGCCCTCCGGGCAGCCCGCAACGTCTCTGTTTGCTCTGGTTTACGATTGATGAGCCAGTTATTATGCCCAACCAGGATAACTTGACCCCTGAGGAGGCTCCCGTTTACCCTTCTCTTGCCTAGAAGTACTGTTTGAAACAGGCAAGACCTGAGGAGGCGGGGGACGTGGACGGCCACTTTTCACTGGTCGCGAATCACAGATTATGCTTTAATTATACATCCACCACACTTAATTGAAGTCCTCTGTTAATTACCCTTAGTTTGGTATAAATTACTGGACAGAGACAGACATGGATGAAATCTGTTAAGACTCAATAAATTCATCTTCCTTTCCGAAGGAAGATTGATTGACGAAAGAAATATATAGAGCGAATGTGGTTGGAAGGGCCGGTAATTCAATATATTCATGTAGGTGCAGCGATATCATTCTGATGTAAAAACCTAACTGCAAAGTGGCCACTTGGGGCTCCAAGTAATGTAAATTACTTCAGCCGAAAGCCTTCAGAATAGAGAGAAGTTTGTAAAGAGGTTCGAAATTTCGCCGATGCCTGCACTTGCCCATTAGCTCAGTTGAGAGAGCGCTGGCACGGTTGGCCAGAGGTCGCGGGTTCAAGTCCCGGCATGGGTGGAATTTTTAACCTCTAAATAGGTTTTCGAATAAAACAAAGAAACAAACATTTACATACAGGCACATACGTTGCTTCTGGCCCCACAGTAGGATACCCTGTGTCGCGGGAACCAGAAACAACGACATCACAAACATATAAACATCCAAGGCCTGGGGTTTTTTTTTGTCCCCAGCCAGGATTCGAACCCGGGACCTATCGCATAGCATGCAGATGCACTACCGCTGCAGGTATCCAAATGTAAATAGAAGCGTTGGTAGTTTAACTAGCACCCAGTTTATCTACTTAGTCTAGGTCACCCATTCATCTGTAACGATTAACACTGCTCCTAAGAATCGTTTGTTTACTCTTGGCGAACATCCACGTGAAACAGAGTACACACTCGATGGACAATTAAAACGCGCCCATCGGACAGAATGCTCATCACATCGCTACGTGTCGGAATCCCTTCACACCCCATCAGGGAGCTTTAAGTTATAACCGAGCTGTAATGGCGAGACGGTTACACTCACGGCGACCGGTGCGACTCCAGCAATCGTATTTTATTGTACTGCTGTTTTTTTATTCGTCTTACATCGGTGGACTAGTCCCGACGGTGCGACTAGTTCAACGATTTACAGTCGCTCAGCCTTAATAGAACGGGCTATGCTCGGAGTCACTTTCGTGGATCACATCAGGAATGAGACAATTCGTCAAAGAACTAAAGTGATTGGCACAGCTCATAAGATTAGCAGGTTGAAGTGGCCGTGGTCGGGCTGGTCGATGGGATTCCTATAAAGGTGCTCGAGGTGACACCGCGATCTGGCAAACGCAGCGTCGAACGCTCATCAGCTCGCTTGACCGACGATCTGATGCAGATTGGTGGTGGCGGCTGGATAAGGATGGCTGAGGGCCAAAAGAAGAGGTGCGGGGAAATGGACGCAGTGGACGACTTGCTTCAGAGTGGAATAGAGAGCACTTCCTACTGAGGTATAATGTAGTTCAGCATGCTGTTTCTGTATGATGACGACAAAGCCGTCAACTCGGGCTACGGCGCACATTGCGGAAGAACTGCAGTGTCGCGGCAGTCCCAACATTATACATTAGCAGCCTATGAACCTCCCACTGCAGGGCACAGGCCTTCTCTCAGGGAGAGAGTGTGGGCTTAATCACCACGCGTGCCCACCGCGGATTGGCGATTTCAAGCGCTGAGTATGTGAATAGCTCAGGTTTTCTCTCGATGTTTTCACTTCACCGTAAGCGAATGGTATTGCTACAATAACTTCACAAATGTATATAACATAGAAAATAAAGTCATAGCTACATGCCCGCACTGGGAATCGAACCTGGGTCTCTCGCTTCAGAGCCTAATGTTCTACCCACGACTAGGCTAACACCGCCGTTACCCTATTAGGTAGAACAACATCGTACTAACTATAATATTATATTGATAGATTAGTTACGATTTAAGTGCTTAGAAAACCTACTTTAATAAATTCGGCATCTCATGATCGTAATCCACTACATAGTAAATTCCTTTCACACGTTCCAAAAGAGCAGTTGCCGTTAAATTAAACTAATATTGTTAGCAGTTGACACGTTCGCAAAACTACAATAACTCCCAGTTAGAAAGCTATAATTCCATCTTACAGCGGAATGATTTAACTAAAATCATTCCGACACACTTATTTTAGGAGTCCAATTCATAAAAGTTAATTTGATAATTCTTCGCCGATGACAGCCGTGGCGTCGACTTGTAGTGTTATTTTAACGAGTCACGTCCATAATGTGCTAACACCTCTAAATGCCTGAGCATTAATTGTAGAACTCTCGCGGGGCAAACTATTGTAGTTCCTAACACCTCTTGTAGACTAGTCTCGCTGCAAGCGCTTGACTGCTAGATCCATAAACTGACACTCGGAAAGAAATATTTCAAGCGCTGGGTGTACGAGAGACGCTCAAATCCCGTTTCAGCCATTGTTTTTCTCGTTGAAACTTGTAAATCAATTAGAAGTGCTAGATTTGCTTGGTGAAAAATTGAGAAGACTTGAAGAGACCAACTTGGAGAGTTTCTAAAATGAGAACGATTCAAAGCGTAATGCTTACATATCCATGCACATTTTTTTGTTTATTTTTTCCCCTCTTGATAACCTAATGCACCTTACCTAACGTCCGCAGGCCTTTTCTCTAAAAATCTAATGCCTTTTCTCTAAAAATCCACGCCAGAATCGAACTCATGATCTCTCAATGTGGTATTTATTTATTTATTTAGCAAAGTAATTTTCACATTTTAATGCTCTCAATGTAGAGCAAGCGTTCAACCGATGCGGTACCACAGCACATTTATATAATTATAGAATTTTCGTAATGGATCAACAAAAAGTCTAGTTTTAGTCAAGTAATGCATAGTTTAGCCAAGCACTGCAAACTCGTGGTGCGGTGTTAGAGCCAAGCAATACTTATCTCTTTTTGAAAAAAGAACGCGCACCGCGAACGTAAAACAATTGGGCCATAATTCTATCGGCGACCCGAACTGACCCGAGCTCGCCCGACTCTTCCCGAAGTCCGGACCGTGTTTCGCTTGCATTGTGGTTACCCTATTTTGTAATAGAATGCACCAATTTAATATGCATTGTATTCTGTTTTGATAACTTTTGTGTGATAAATTGTGTATGTTTCTATGAGGCATTATGCAATTTAGAAATTTCAGTAAGCTCTACTAGCTTCTTTCAACGAGTCTTACACTAATTTTATGGTAAAATGTTTGTACGTAACAGATTTTGGAAATATTAGCGAGTCATCTATGTTTCTGACATACCAAAATGGTTTTATTGTATATGGAATATTTAAACTTTAGATGCATTGACATGCACCATACCTACCCTTGTCCGAAGGCATTCTTATGAATTCCCAAGTGATTATCTACGCTTTAACAATCTCATTTTGTTCAACACATAATAAAGATCGGCCTTAATACTACCAACGAAGCAATCTGGTGAGCTCTGGTCGTTTATTCTTAGTACAAAATTACAGCTCACAAAGTTCGCCGCGGTCTACAACCTGATCATCTCATCTTGTGACCCTTGGCGCTACAGACAATAGTTCTAATTCACAGGTTACCAGGATTGTGGTAAGGAGGCGGTACGTTAATATCATTATTGTAGAGCGGCAAGCGCCGGCGGGCCTCGCGGATTGTGGCCTTTTAGAGATCCGTCGTGAATTGAGACAAAATGGTCGCGGCTTTTTTGGTTCGTAGCCATTATATTACGTAACATAAAATTAGCATATACTGAGTATTTTATTTATCAATATAAACCACTTTTACAATAGATTCAATGCTAAATTCGGGGAAAATTTCCACACCAACTGACAAAAAAACTACCTATTACAAGCACATATTATGTAATTATATAATCTTTTTGTTGCACTAACCCGTGCTGAGGACAATTTTAAAAACCTATTTAGAGGCTTCGATGCTTGCACTTGCCCATTAGCTCAGTTGGGAGAGCGCTGGCACGGTGAGCCAGAGGTCGCGGGTTCAAGTCCCGGCATGGGTGGAATTTTTAGCCTCTAAATAGGTTTTTACATTTGTAATTGCTGATTTTTTTCTACTTCAGAGTTGCTACTAGCACTTATGCATCGATGGAATTAAGATTACCCAATTTTTATTTATCTTCAGAGCTGATCAATCTTGACCAGTAGCTTCATGAGTCTGTTTTCAGTTAACTTAGACGAAGCGCCTCACGCTTTCCGAACTAGCCACTGAACATTACGAAATGCTGTAAATTATTATCTATATGTATTCTGCAGAAAGGATGTTATTCTTAGTTTTTTTCAAAATATTGGTTTTAATTTATAATAATAGTTTATTTGCCTCGAACAACAAGATTCATATTTGGTTAGTACATTTCAAAACTTATATTTATGTTAGTAGCATTTTAGGACAATGAACATATATACATATTTATTTATTTACATACATCAAGTCCTAAACAAATTGGTTCTGCAGTAACGCAACCTCATCAACAATGTAGAAGTTTGTACTTAACAAGAGAAGACTTCCGGTCTTATTTATAAAAACATGATTCCTCTGGGACAATCCTCAGAGGTAGTTTAAATAATCTGTGTTTACGACTTTTCCTTTACCACAGACTTTTCAAGGAATCGTTATAACTAACATGGAAGAATAGTTGGCTTCATCTTACCTTCATTATAACATAAGATCGATAACAGAAATTTGTTGTATTATTGCAAAGTTGCAAAATGGGTTGGTACGAAAGTTAGGTTAAAAATTTAAGAATCTGCATTTAAGATCGCGTACTTATAAATAACATTGTATGCTGTGCTAACACTCCTGCATTTTGTAACGTTCTTTGTAATGACGTAACATTTTTTTTCATGTCACGCTCTTAAGACACGTTCACACACCCACTAGACTGACCTTCCTACATCACATCAGACGGAGAACACGTCTCAAATCATTTGTTTTCCATTGTTCCTGTTATCTCAACACCTAGGAGTGTATTACGGACACATAATATTGGCATTAAGTGGTCAGTTCTCACGATTTATCTACGCCTACGGCGCGGGCGCACTACCACTGCTCTGTTATAGTTTGTTGTGTATTTATAGTGTCCTGGGGGACGAATCCACTAATAACCCGATCCGGGATCATTTTTCACGTGTGCGAAATTGCCTAGAGGTTATTTTCAATAGATTGACGTAAAACAAACATGGAACCGAGCATTTTTATCTTTTTTTTCTTCAGTTAAAACTATGGAAAATTTCTTCTAAGCTGTTAAGGATAAGATAATCCGTAAAAAATCCGATAAACTGCCGAATTTAAATAATAAATTCATAGGTCCCTATTTAATTGGCACGGGATATACAATTTAAATGACATTGCAATAACAATGACATTTCTAATAGACTTTAAAATTGTGTCAGACAATTGTCATAGCCGTAGTAATTTATTCACTTTATTGGCCAACAGTGCATTTAGTAGACTCTAAGCCCTGGCGAAGCGGATAATATGTCATTCAATAGTTTTGTTTTGACCTAGCCTAACATTTTTTGTCTGAGAAGTATGAGCACATAAGAAATTGAGCACACGTCTATCGCAGTATGAAGAGTGTGTTCTACATAAACACACGCCTGTATCCCAAATGGGTAGGCCGAGACCAGGGACGGCCACTTGCCACGATCCTGACAGATCACTTTCGCTTCCTCAACATTCATTAGTCGCTGCATGCACGCACGTCGGTTTCGGATACTTTTTACCTTGCCCTCTGCTAGTACGTCCAAGCGTGTTCTACTAGGGAAAATCCCAGTATCAGTATCAATTATTTTCGGCTAACTGCTCAGTGGCCTAATTACGCTCACCAAATCCTGAGCGATTCCAATCGTCTAACTGTCAAATTCCATACTAATTTGACAGTTAAACGATTGGAATCGCTCAGGATTTGGTGAAC
This sequence comes from Yponomeuta cagnagella, assembly GCA_947310995.1. NCBI lineage: Eukaryota > Metazoa > Arthropoda > Insecta > Lepidoptera > Yponomeutidae > Yponomeuta > Yponomeuta cagnagella. The sequence goes on from OX371277.1 coordinate 18,600,170, forward strand.
GTAATATAGGGGCAGGTCTTTTTGGCATTCTATTAAGAACGACTTCGACTAAACGCGATCGTGTTGTTAGGGCCACCACTCCACAGTTTAAAGTAACATTTCCTTCCCATCTCAAATGACATCACACATTAAAAAGTTTCCATAAGAGGAACTTAGATCATAGCTATATTTGGTTGCTATTCTCTAAAAATTATTGAAACCGGTCGGGAAGACCTATTTCTCACGTGTAAAACAAAATAAACCTGAACTTCAACTAAAATATCGCGCGAACAAGCAAGAAGTTTGACCTGCTACATTTACTTTAAACAAAAAATAAACATAACAACTAAAGTAAATAACATTTTAGAGACACGTTTGCACTGAACAAATTATCACCTCGGCGCTAACTTATTTACCTGTATAGTTACGAAAATATTAATAAAACTTGTTTTTTCTTTGCTTAATCTATTGAGGTTTGGTCGCAGAATCTCGCAATGTTGAACTATTCGCAAATGCGTGATAAAGGTTACACAGTAGTGGGCTGGTGTGTTTATTTATTTTGTTGGCCTAACAATATAAATTTCTTGCACTTTGGCCAACCATTACGGCGAACTTGATCTGCTAGGGCCGGTTTCTGAATTGAGAATTTCTCTAACTACATACTTCACTACAGTTAGCGTTTACTCAGCGAAATTCTCGATTCCGAAACTGGCCATAAATCTTCTAATAGAGGATGGAACTGTTAAAATCGTGAGGTCCTGCGATGATTATTATTATTATTAATTTTCTTTTACAGTTCGGTTCAGAGCAATAGTACAGGATTATTCAGACACACTTTACTTTTCTGTCAATTCTGAAATGGTAAAAGATTTTGAATTATTTCAAGAACACCTTCTATTTATAATTTATTGTTTTTTCAAAAATTATATTTATACAAATCAAGTGCGACGGCCTCCAGCAACAATCGAACCCACGACTGTTTTAGTAGTCAAGCGCGTAACGGCTAGACCAAGGTGGCAGTCCAACAGATTTCCTGGGAAAGCCGCGCCGCCACCGTGCGTACGCGCGCGCCCCGCGGCCTTTCGTGGCGGCCGTAAATAATGGGCCACGAATGGGCCACAAATGGGCCACGAGTGTGTGCGATAGATTGTGGTGTGCTGCCAGCCTAATGCGCTCTATGGGAATCTAAGGTGGGATGATTGTGGGTGATTTCAGCTCCTCTGTGTGTTTTTGTGAGGCTCGATGGATGGCTATTTGAAAATGGCTTTTGTGATGTCTATATTAACGTTTTCTCTCGAATTTTTATTTAAGAGGTATATGGTAACTTTTGCCATTTCTTAATACTCACGCATACAACGTGTAACGCAAAGTCCAAAAACCGTTTCGTCAGTATTAATCGTTAAACCTCTTCCGATAAGCAAATAGCCTATCGTTCTCAATTACTTGCTGTTTACTGTTTTTAATTTTTTTTTTGCGATATTGACACATGACGCGGTCAATTATAGTATCTTACTATTAATATTATAAACGTGAAAGTTTGTGAAGATGTTTGGATGTTTAGATGTTTGTTACTTAATCACGCAATAACGGCTGAACGGAGTTACATGAAACTTGGCATAAGATAAGATAAGAATATTCTTTATTGTACCAGGAAAAACACAAACATAAAATATTTACAAAAATACGGTACAATTGGTGGCCTTATTGCTTATAGCAATTTCTTCCTGGCAACCGACGATGGAGAGTTGCTGAAGGAAAAGTGAGACGGGTAGTCGGTGCAAATATGAATATTGATTTACATACTTATATATACACAAACAAAGATCTGAATTGAGACATAGGTTACTTGATATCCCGGTAATGCGTTCCCGTGGGATAACATTTTATTGTTACCGTAACCTTTTTTCAAGCCTCTAAGATATTTATTTATTGCATTGCCATAGTAACAAGAATCTTATAAACGGAATCCGTGGCGGTACGAAAGTTGCCGGGTCTGCTAGCGAGAAATAAAAGCAATCAATTCATAATTTAATCTTTTGCTTATAGGACTTAAAAAAAAAACAAAAAAAATGTTTGAGGCTTTGTGTTTTTTCAATAACACCATGTAGTTAGACATACATTTAATTGTTATTGATTTTTTATAAGAGATCTAAGGAATTAAGATTATGTTATAAATTCGACCGCGAGACCCGTTAAATATATATAACCAAACGGAACATAGACAATACCTCGACTGGATAATTTCAAAACTGGGGTTATAACATCCCTATCAAGAGTCCTAAAGACCTGTATACAGTCGACAGCACATCGACCATTACATGCGTACACTTTATTCCCTTGTGTTACGGGCGACTTTGCAACTAAAGTCTAAAGATTGAGCTGCTGACAAATGTACTTAGTAGAAAAGTTGCATTTATGAGGTGGACTCGGATAAACAACTGATCTTATCAGGGAAATGTGGAGGGATCGGTTTCTACGGATACTTACTCAGTAAGTTATGTAAACAAACCAGATCTAACAAGTATAACGTAAAACTAGGATCCCCTATTAATATCTCTCATAGGGTTGGAATTAATATGGTCGTCAGTATGATTAGGACGTAAGTTTATTCACATGCAATCCAACAATAATTTATTTCAAACTCAAAAAATATATTAAGGCTGCTGGTACGTATAAGTATGCAGTCTCGCTTGCACAATCTAACATTTTTAATGATTTTAATAAAGTTTGCTTACATTTAATAAATGTCGTCTGAGATTACGGACAATTTAAGTTACGTTTTAAGTAAGAAAAGTTTTCTCCAAACTTATTAACTTTCGTATCAAAATTTATTACTCAAAAACTAGTTGCAGTATAAAAAATATGTCAGGAATGTCCGTAATTTCATTATCTATTATTCTTTTATTGACATGTTTTCTGTCCTTATTAAAAGTATACTAATTTTATTACAATAATTAAAAATATTAGAATGTGCGACCAAGACAAGAGTATGCCTGGTGAAAGAGCAACCTTGATTGAAGCGCACAAACTGTAACTTAATAATCGTTACAAATTAAACATTGTTGTCGAATTCAAGCATAATCTTGATTGTTATGCTGTATTCAAACATTCTTTAGCTAAATCTGCTAAGTATGCCATAATGAAAGAAATATAGTATATAACTTTTTATTTCTAAAATATTTCTGAAAATATCTTTATAACAATAGTAAAATTTCAAAGCTACCCCTTTAAAAAAACTATCTAGCCCTCATATCTATGTAATTCATTTACCAAAATGTATCGGGAAGTTTAAGGAAAACAACTCCTCATAATAAGAGTACATTTAAAATAACTGTCGTTTTATATTTTTAATTATTTTATAAGTACATTGTTTTTATTTGTTTACTTAACTTCGTTGGCGCGCCTGTCTTTCTTCTCTTTCACTTATATCCACGCCGACAGGGATGGCTGAGGCTGGTGTATCATCCTCTTCACTTTTCGTGATGGCTGCCCTGTACCTAATTAAAATCGGCTTCATTGACAACACCAACAATCTTGCTCACCTCAGATGACCAATAAAGATCACAAACCTAACCAGCTCTGGAGCACAGCGTTGCGAAATACAGAAGATACACTTTTGTTAATATTAATTAATTTTCTTGTAAAATACTTGGAGTTGGGTACAAATATTTTTTTCATTTAAATTTTTTCATTTTCAAATGCCGCCCACCATAGATATTATCAAAATTAACATTGATCACCTAATCAGCGCCGTAATCTCAAAAGAAAAAAATAATAACTTCCACACAACACATTCACTTGTCCTAGTCCCAAACTAGGTACCCTGTGCTATGGTAACCAAGTAAGCCTATGGTATCTTAGTTTGGCAGCAGGATAAGTGATTGTGTTGTGTGGAAGTTATTATTATTAATTTTATCATCTCCTCCATGGATTTCCAAAAAGACCGGTTGGAAGCAGCTTGCATCCAGCGTCTTCCTGGATGAGGTCATCTGTCTATCTTGTGGCTGGTCGTCCTACGCTGCCCTTGCCGATATGTGGTCTCCATTCGAGAACTTTTCGGCCCCATTGGCCATCAGTTCTGCGTGCTATGTGCCTCGCTCACTGCCACTTCAACTTACTAATCCGCTGGGCTATGTCGACGACTTGCGTTCGTCTACGGATCTCATCATTTCTGATTCGATCTCGTAGAGGAATTCATAATTTACATGTCCTCGGTGGGGACATAATGGGTTGATGATGAATTCTCTATAATAATCGCAATCTATCTATCTATTTCTCTTTCCCCAAACCTCCGTGTTAACCAACCAGCCTTCTGCCAACTCCCATCGCCCGTCTAAGAGAAAACCACTAAAAATAAGTCTATACCGGCACTGATACCTATCACTGAACTAACAAGCCCTCTTCAGCGTAATTTCGCTAAAACTAGCAATAAATATCCCAGCGATAGGGATCACCGGGCAACGCGTTCAAATAATATTACTAATTTACAAGCTGCGATTGAATCTTTACTGTGCTGGATGGCCTATGGTGGAGCTGTATGGTCGTGTAACGAGACTATGTGTAAAGTTGTTGCCTTTGAGTAATAGCCGGTACCTACAGTAGCTATCAGTGAGCAACTGCAGTAGAGGGAGGACCACCAAAGGCAAATAGTGGTTAAGTTATTTTACGCATTTCCTCCTAGGAGTTACTTTTAGTACCTATACAGCGTACAATGTATCAATGTTTCTATCCGACTTAGGGTGGTTTCGACCAAACTGGAATATGTCGTATTCCGAGAATAAAATTGTATTTTATCCTGTCTATTTATCCTATGATTAGTCAATTTTGCATTGTACCAACGTTTATCCTACGAATATGTGGCGATTTTTTTTTATTTTCAATAATTTTTATATGCTTCTCAAGGAGACCTAACAACAACAGTTTTTTTTGAGGGAGGCCAATTAGGGCATCGTTTTCTACTTTCCACCGTAGCTTCAATTATATTTTGTAAAAACAACACGAGAACTTGACACCTTGAAATTATTATAACAAGTGAACAAACAGTCACACAGATTAATTCAAATTTATTAACCGCCTAATTGAAGTTGGCGAGACGTTTCATTTGACGCCTTAAGAACAGAGCTATTTCGATTTTAGTCGGCTAACGTATTCGTTGACAGTGCAACGATCATTCGTTCCATATTCGTAGAAAAATTATACTATAGTATTGTTATTCATCAGCCATTCGACGCCCACTGCAGGACACAGGCCTCCTTCGTGATTTTCAAAACCATGAAGGGTTTTGCCATAATCGCCACGCTTGGCAGGCGGGTTGGCGATCGCAGTATGCGGTTGGAATCTCAGGAAGACGCTGCTGCCCGTCTCTAAGGAATGATTTCCTTAGTCGCCTTCTACGACATCCACGGAAGGAAATGGAGTGGCGCAATTCTTAATCCGGCGCCACACGGATTGTTATATAGAGCTTTACGTTGGTAAAATGCATAACAAGTTATCCGACTGTAAACTAACAGATTGCAGTATTCTTTGAATAGCTATTCCAGCGTATTTCTAACGTTGGTCGAATCCACCCTTAGGCGTGAAACCTTTTTCTTGGTTAACACTTTCTCCATCAAACAAACTCCTCGGGCCTCCTAAACACCTATTAAGTACTTAATATACACCTAGATGCCTTTAAAAATATTTTATTGCACCGTAAAATATTTTTTCACAGAGGCGAAGTCCATAGATACGTACTGGACCAGCTAGTCCATAAAATGACAAGAGACAGTTTCAATTTAACAATCTGCCTTTCATTAATGTATTTTTACGATGATCTTCGAATAATAAGTCTTTGTGACGACACTTTAGTTCTCGCTTTTATTTGCGGTAGGTGGGGCGATGTCGGGCCCCTTTCCTCTACTTCCTCTTTGCTTCGGCCGACGGTAAGTACAGCGTTCATACGCTTCTCGCGTGAACATGTACTTTCTTCCAGAAATTTTGAATGATGTGGAAGAGGTAGTACTAGAATTTTCAAATCAAATGAAAACTGTTTGTTCACTGTAGCGCAGGGACCACGCAGGACTGTGATTTAAGTGTCCATTCAAACAAGATCTACATAGCAATGGGAAATAAAACTCAATTATTAATCTTCTTCAATTTGGTTCTTAATTAACAGAGTTTAAATTCCTATTCCAAAACCCAGAACACGTTGATACATTGAACTAGTTTTAATGCAAGACGTCTTTGACATGGAAGCATTTTTTTTAATGTAGCCATTTCAGTGTCCCACTGCGAGGCAAAGGTGTCCCCTTGGATTCTCCACTCCTCCTTGTTCTCGGCCACCCTTTGCCAATCTTGTAGTAAAGCTGTGAGGTCGTCTCTCCATCTTCGCCTTGGTCTGCCACGTTTGCGATGTCCGTCGCATGGAACCCAGTCTGTGGCAATTTTCGCCCATCTGTCTGAGCCCATACGGCTTACATGACCAGCCCAATTCCACTTGAGCTTTGCGGTCGCAGCTCCAACATCAGCGATCTTTGTTTTGAAACGCAGCATTGTGTTCCGGATTCTATAAATCCTCTTCACTCCCAGTATGTTGCGCTCCGTGGCCCTTTGGCAGACCTTGAGCCTGGACTTCTGATGTTCGGTCAAAGACCAGGTTTGAGCACCGTAGGTTAGGATAGGCAGGATGCACATGTCGACGAGTTTTCACTTAAAAAAAGCGATAAAAACAAAAAAATAAACTATGAACACAATCATCACCATCATCATTCAGCCACAAGAAGTCCACTGCTGGACATAGGCCTCCTCCATGGATTTCCAAAAAGACCGGTTGGAAGCAGCTTGCATCCAGCGCCTTCCTGCCACTTGGATGAGGTCATCTGTCCATCTTGTGGCCGGTCGTCCTACGCTGCGCTTGCCGATATGTGGTCTCCATTCGAGAACTTTTCGGCCCCATCTGCCATCAGTTCTGCGTGCTGTGTGCCCCTAAACAAACAATATTGAATATTAAACATTGAAAAGTATCTTAATCTAAGTAGTAACTTTAATCCGACTACTTATACAAATAAAATAAGAAGAAGGTGGTGGTCTATGAAAAGGGTTAAGCAACTTTATCATAACAATCAACTAACGAAATGAACACTTTACGCATTACAGAAACGAAACATGACCCGCAATAATTAACATGTGTCCAACTAGTACGTGTAAGTAAATACTGGTTACATAGAGAAGAACCTAGCGTAGGTACAAACAAACACAAAATACTTTGCCTAATATTATGACTTGTCGTAGAGGAAGCCTATATCTCACGCAGCAAGCAGTGCACGAAAACGGGCTGATTAACATAAGCAGCCTTAGATATACGTCCCACTGTAGGGCACAGGCTTCTCTCAGAGAGAGAGAGTATGGGTTTGATCACCACGCGTGCCCACCGCGGATTGGCGATTTCAAGCGCTATGGTATGTGAATAGCTCAGACACTCCGGTTTTCTCACGATGTTTTCCTTCACAGTTAGCGATTAGTATTGCTACTATAACTTCACAAATATACACAACTTAGAAAACAAAGTCATAGGTACATGCTCGATGGGAATCGAACCTGGGTCTCTCGCTTCCGAGTCCAATTTCTACCCACAAGGCTACCACCGCTTTGAATGATTGATTGATTAGTGCGAAAGGTTTTATTGGTTTGTTCTTGTTTCGCGCAGCAAGGGAGTAATCAGACGTGATTTTTACACACACATATAAACATAAACCCACTTCTGTCTCCCGAAGGAATAGGCAGAAGATTTTCATAAGATTCACTAAATCCGATCTCTGTCAAAGATTACAAAGATAAATAGATTATACAAATATCCAAATATCGGTTTGCAGTTCAACATGTCGACTAAGCCTTTCGCGATTTGCCATCTTTTGTGACGACTTTATTAGACAAATGGCAAACCCTGATATCTGCGTAAGTTTCTGTATCTATGTATTTACATAATAACGTGGTTCCCATCTCGCTACGTAAGGTCCAACTAGCAATACCCTCTCCAGACTTAAACGCCTCACTGTACTGAAGATGTTTGTCCCAAGATAACGTATGAAGTTATAAATACCGATGCATAAACAAATATGTTAACGTTCAAGTGCGTTGGTTTCATTAAACTAGTGTAGCGAGAGCCTCTACTCAAGATATTTAACACTTGGCATGCTCTTTACAAGTGTAGCGTATTTCTCCGGATTTGAATTCTAATGTTAAAAAAAGAACAGTGAAAACATACAGAGTAGAGCCTCTCTGTAGACTTGAGGTTGAGATTAGAATTTGTAATACAATTTGCACGTTCGATGAACAAACATACGTTACTTTATGTGTTGGTGTTCACTTGATAATTATTTACTTTAGAATGACTTATGTATCAAGGTCTCTATCCTCTTATGCTGATGAGGACGACCACATCAATTTGCCGCGATCTCGATAGTACAAAAATATGTAGGAATTGTAATTCGAGATCATTATCAGCCAATCGATTAATTCTAAATTGAATCTAAAGAAGATGATACCGTTTTTCAAATCCATTAATGACAACGTACCTAATGGCCTACAGTTAGCCCGAGCTGTACCTCGACTAATGTAATTTAATAGACATTTCTTTAGCCGGATGATTGGACTATATCGTGGAGTTGGCAGTTGCGGATGGCAAGGGACAGTGGAAGATGACCAATGGGGGAAAGCCCTATACCTAGCAGATATCAGCGTTGAGCTGATGATGATGATGTGAGTCTTTTCCGCTGCAGACTTGTGACGTATTGCATTTGGACTAACTACCTCTAACAACTTTTAGCCAGTGAACAAATATTGTGTGGATGTTATTATTATTCTGCCTATGACAGTTGTCGACTCGAAAATCTTTGGTCTACCCGCGAACTGTTAATTTTACAATTATGATTAAGCATCTGCTCGTCCCTTAAAGGCTTAAGGGACAAAAGATGACAAAAGATTTCCATCTAATAACTTGCTGCAAGTATAAATCGAACCTCCTAGTTTTCCATTCATATTAATTCGTTACTACAGTGCCTCACCCCACATATCTAGCATACCTACAATAAAATTTTACTTCAATACTAAACTTCATACTTAAGTTTTAAGGTATCTTGTCTTAGAAAACATTAATCTCATCAAAATAAACAACAAAAAAAAACGTCAAAACAAATCTAAAATAATCATCTACAAGTTCCACAACATACCTAAAAACGTACAAAACAAAACTCAAACTAGTAGTAGAGTGTACAAAATTAATATTATTCTCGCAATGATGTCACCCTCAACACGCTTAGTTTATTCCACACTCACATTCATAAAGGTATATAGAGTTACAAATTTCTTATACCAGCTTCGGACGGCACGATCTGAGAATACAGAATAATTCAAACTCAAAGTTACATTACATTGGTCTCCTAGCGTTATCATTGACACATTTTAGATATATTTGCTGCCCAGGAAATATCAAAATACCGTAAAGATAGCTTCGGAAGTAGGCGACCATCCGAATGGTTACACCTTCGATGCAACAAACGTGACTGACTGCCCTCCTAAAACGCGGTCGCCTTGAAGATATGATTCAATGCCTGTGAGGCCTTCACGTGTGGTGTTCTATTTTACAACGCCGTACAATTCTTGCACGGATCTGCTTATTACGTCAACGTTTGAAAGAAATAAATATTATTAAGTATATGTATGTCTACTGGAAAAGAAAGAGTTCTACTCATGACGAGTTACAAAAAACTATATGTCAAAAATAGCAAATAAATATCGTTTTACACAGGATATGGCGTAAAGAATGTATAACGTGTAAACCGTTTCTTTAGTATCGGTAATTTGACTGCTTCCATAGAAGGAAAAGTTATAACTTTATTCCGGATTCACTTAAATGCTTTTTTGTCGGAGGAGTCCAACCGAAAGTTAAAAAAATATATATACTCGTACGAATATCATACGAGCCATGTACAGGCCGTATTAAGTTTCAAGATACCTATGAAAAATAAAAATAAATATTGGAAATTTTAAACTTTTGCTGTTTATTAAACGAAACCCGGCTTAATTTATCGATAGTGAAAGAACGGTTTTCAGGTTATCCATTCTTTTTTCAATAACGATTAGAATCCGATTTTCGGGCAGACACGGTGTATCTTTATAGTCTACGTGGGACCCTATATATTTACAAATGAGGTAAACGATATTGCTAGCAACTAGTACTTTGTACTTTTGTTGCCTACTTTTCGACGGGTTATTATGAAAAGTATTTATCGTAGAACAAAATCTTTATCGCCGTTATTTATCTTTTAACAAGACCTTTTCGATGACTTTAAAACATTTTTTACGGTAACGGAGGCGTTACGGACTTACATGTCAAAATGAAATGAAATGTTTATTTCTCACCACATTAGAGTTAACAATAATATGTTGAAGACTTATTTAGAAGGTAAAAATAATATATTGCTAATATTACGGAAATTACAATTAAGTATTTACATCCTGAGTTTACAATGGTGGTGGTTGTGAGGTATTACAAAGTTTGACTTGACTCGAAAATGTACCAAACACACAGAACGAAACTCAATATGTGGTCTTCCCATCTTCTGCAAGTTGCTATTTTTCATAATAAAAACCCAATTCGTTGGTGAGACAGTTCTTCAAAACAAATGATAATTCAAAACTTGGGCAGAAAGGCAAAAACAAAATCGTATCAACAGATGTATTTCACTGAAGAGAAACCCTTCCATAACGTGATCTCGACTCAGGGATAACATATATCAGCCTTCCAAATGAAATTCTACCTACGCATAAAGATGATAACGTTTACTTTTTATTGTATATCCTTTTGTAAGTACAAAATTATACTTCGAAACTGAGCAGAGAGAATTAGAGCCTATGTTGAAGGAATAAGATTGTCGCAGAGAGGGTTTATAAAGTTGGTAGTTCAGATACCCCCCGCTAAGCGTGTTAGCAGTCCCATTCAAAATATAAAATATCAATTTTGAAATTAATAAAAATCTAGAGACACACCGCGTTCGCATCTGCACTGGCAACACATAAATTCGTATAAAAATGACTAAAATGGCCACCAGAAGATCTTTATCGCTACATAAAAATATATCGCGATGATTTTAGTCCAATACAAAAAGGTTCTAAAGGAACGTTCTTTATTGTATTTATCGATCGTTAGGAATTAGTGTAGCGTGTAAGCTTTACATGTGTTGTCTTTTGACAGATCGTTATCAGTGACAAATGATACCAGCATCTTTTCATTGGGGCTTCTGATAAGCCATCTTATAACTATAAAATTATGATTTAGCTGGAACATTACTACGCGTGCCCACCGCGGATTGGTGATTTCAAGCGTTGAGGTTTCCTCACGATGTTTTTCTTCACCGTTAGCAAGTGGTATTGCTACTATAACTTCACAAATGTTCATAATTTAGAAAACAAAGCCATACATGGCCAGTTACATGTCCGCACCCCGGAATCGAACCTGGGTTTCTCGCTTCCGAGTCCAATGTTCTACCCACTAGGCTACACCACCGCTATACATTTACAAGTTTACATATTATTTATGTACTAAAATGTATATTTGCTGAAAATTACGATATCTCCACGAAAGCCTTTAAGAGAAAACAGCACAACATTAAATTATCAACATTAATTTTAATAATGAATGCATTTTAATAACAATAACAGTAATAAATGAAACCTCGAGAAATACTCCAACCGTGTGTGAAGTCGTTTGTGTAAATCTCATTTGTGTCCAATTATTTTGCGAATTATTGCCTGAAGTAAGTCGGGTACGTATGGCCGCGAGGGCTTATCGAGGACTTTGCCCAGATATATGGGATGTTAAGAAATAATGCACGAGTGCTGGAAATCATCTCTCGTATCCATACAGATTACCCAGCCGTCTTACCATCTGTTGCTGGATTTAATGTTTCAAAGTACTATGGCTTAATTTTGATAAGTTTAATTATAAAATAAATTTTTAGGTGAAGTGAGCGATTTGCGTAACAATGGACTCGGAAGCGAGGGACGCAGGTTCGAATCCCAGTATGGGCATGTACCTATGACATTGTTTTCTAAACTATGTACATTTGTGAAGTTATAGTAGCAATACCACCCGAGTGTCTGAGCTATTCACATACCTCAGCGCTAACATCGCCAATCCGCGGTGGGCACGCGTGGTGTTTAAGCCCATTCTCTCTCACTGAGAGAAGGCCTTTGCCCTACAGTGGGGCGTATATAGGCTGCTTATGATGATGAGTTGAAATTGAACAGAAGTGTCAAATTTAAACAAGGTGTAGACTGTTTTGGTTACAAAGTAGACAAAAAACTCTAAACTTAGTTTTTTTTTTTACATTTCGTTCTTAATTCTTAGTTCAAATTCTTATTCATGTAACACATAACTCATACATTAAACCTACTTTAATTCCAGACATCTTTGTCACATAAATAATGTTTAATGTTTACGCACTTTTTAACCGTATTTCTGGCAAACTCATTAATTTTTATACTTAGCTAGTGCCATGAATAATAACATTTGCCTATGATAATAACAACATTTATTTGCCTTGTGACAACCGTAACCAATCTATACACGCTCCATAGATAAACAGAAGCATTCCCCTAAGAGACTAAGGACTTGAGAGAGGCAAAACACACACATAAAATAAAATCACGCCTGTATCCCGGGGGGGTAGGCAGATACCCAGGGCCACTAGGCACGATCCTGACAGATCTCTTTATAGATTTCTTGACAGAGATGTTAGCCGTTCACGACCGCGACGCACGATCACACGTCGCTGGCTCGCTCCCAAGCGATTATTTCTTCAATAACTCCAGCAGAATATATCCCGCAGACCCCGACCGCCTTCCATGGCCCATTGGTCAAGCGTTAGGACGGTCGCCGACGTATTCCGGGTTCGCACCTCGCGCACGACCCGCCCGACGTGACCGCACGTGGGAATGGGCCCTAAATTATTTATTCACATGGCGGCCGGGCCGTTGCTATGGCAACTCGCGGGCGCCGCTTTTTGTTATGAAGCTCTGGGAGGTAGTTGGTAGCTTGGAGTAGTCTAAGGTAACTAGGGTCAGCAATATCTAAGGTTTTTGGTTACTTGGTCCCTCCTGCCCTTTCAAAACTAACGTTCAATTTAGTGATACTATTTAGTGCTTGTAAAATATAATGTATACGGTTAATTAAAAAAGGGAGTGAATAACTATTTGCCTCTCGCTCACACAATTTTTTTTAATGTAGGATATATACGTCCCACTGCAGGGCACAGGCCTTCTCTCTCAGAGAGATAGAGTACAGGCTTAATTTCCACGTGTACCAAGCGCGGATTGGCGATTTCAAGCGCTGAGGCTTGTGAACAGCGCAGGTTTCCTCGCGATTTTCTCCTTCACGTCATCGACTGGTATTGCTACTTTAACTTCAGAAATGTACGTACCTAAGAAAACAAAGTCATTGGTGCATGCCGGGATTCGAACCCGCGACCTCCCGAATGACAAGCCGGCGTTCCACCGCTCCGCTGTGGTAGCGGAAAAGACAATGTTGTATGGAGGAGAGGCAAATAGTTGTCCAGCGTTAATTTAACACTGTTTTATATACGTAATTATAGTCAATGACATGATGACTGATGCAGCTATAATTATGGTACCTACTTTGAAGGATAATGTCGCCACGCAAAATTATGATATCGGTAACTACAGGGTGAGTTCGAAATCGTTTGACAAATTTTAAGGAGACCTTCACACATGAGTCATGGTTAGAAGGTAACATATGGTGCTAGTTTTTAAAAAAATGGCGCATAATTTTTTTTCTCGCCCAAAATTATATCTTTTAAGCGTAAAATATCAGGACGAAAAGTAACAAAAATTGAAAAAGATGGTCGGCCACGGCCAAATCAATTGCTCTCTTAATTGTTTACGTATATCGGACGAAGGAATCTTAAACATTTAACGCATTAGAAAACATTTTTCAAGGTTGTGGTACTTCCTACTACTTTGAATTTGGATTCATAGTTTCAAGCCAGATGTCGGAAATCACGAATATTTACAAATATGTTATACCGTTACTGACAAAACCCTACTAATATTATAAACGCAAAAGTTTGTATGTATGGATAGATGTTTGTCACTCTGTGACGCAAAAACGGCTGAACGGATCCGGATGATATTTTGCACAGAGATAGATTATAGTCTGGATTAGCACATAGGCTATTTTTTATCCCGGAAAAATACACGTCAAAATTACAACGCGAACGAAGTCGCGGGCAACAGCTACTCATTAATAATACTGTTTTAACAATGAAAAGAACGTTCCCTCAAAGTATTGCAAAAGATTTCAGAATCACGCTGTAGATACCAAATCCAAACACGATCGAGTCCACGCGGCGGGCTTCTTTCAATAACCCGTACGATACCGCGCTGAAGACGCGGAGAAATGCGCGCGCTCGTCGCCGCACTGGCCGACAGACGCCGGGGCGCGCCACAGTGGCCGCTACGTTCTGTTGCAGACTGGCTGCGCCCGCAGGTTTGTCCGCAAGGGATTAGATAAGATATTTATTTTTTTGTGAAATATACGTATGCATCGATGTAAGGTGTTACAAAATGATAATAGTTCCAGACGGTTTTGCCGCTTAGGCGTACAAATATTTGAATATATTACGAAAGTTATGTAAAAATTAAGGGATCGTGAAAAATTGTGCGGATTTTTTTTTTATTTATTGAATTAAAAATTCCGTTGGAATATGTTTGTTAGGGCGACCATCTCTTTCTCCTCGCTAGGTCACGTGACAGAACTAACTATCGTAATTTACCATAGACATGGAAACTTAAGATGAAGAGTCAATATATAAACGACGAAACAAAGCAACTCCACCGTCTTTAAGTTACTGAATTTAAAAAAACTCTTGACGAACGTGCCAATTGCTTTCTATCAATAATAACCTTAAATTAACCTGTTAACTGATGACTTTAAAAGAACAATTAAAAACCGTGGCTATGGTGGCCGATCGGGCTCTCTAGCAGCTAACGGGTTTAAGATGGGTTCCATACATATAAACTTATGCATGGATGGGACGAAAAGTATGTCTCTCATTTTTCGAAGTTTTCCCCATAGGATAAGTTATTGGCGAGTAGAACACTCTATTTTTCGGAAGTGTATTTTGATCATTCGAACAATTTACCTGCGGTTTCCTCCAACAAATGAGCGCGCCCACTATGGACAGCCCTCCGCGTGAAAGGTTGTACTCATCCCGTGACCCCTGCGCACCGCACCTAGTACCATTTAGTTCTAACCTACGCCAACCTGTTACCAGGACCACCGCAACCTAACCCACCCCGTGGACCTTAAGACGAGGGGGATAGAAGCCAAACTAGGGCGGTCGGAGGGAAAAGTTACACTGGTTCTTGCAACAGGTAGAAAGTCTGACTCGTATAACCTTAGTTCTAGACTTTCGTTGCATACGTAATAGTCATTTCGTTTTGAGTTTATTTGTGTGACACAGTATAAATTTGCAGTTATTGCGGCGGGCATTAAAGTTGGGAGATTTGTTTCTTTGGTATAAGAGTATTGTGTGTGGAATTATTATCAAGGAAGTGGGTAGCTTGGATGTTAAGTAATTGCTGAAACGTTTGAAGAAACATCAGCCCCTCTACTTTTATGGTCAATTAGGTCGTATTCCGCAACAATTGAATGCATTTAGAAATAATAATTTAAAAAAATGCCCTAAGCTTCCGATCCATTCTCAAGTCTAAATAATTTTAATGCTATTTTCTGTAATGAAAACGTTTGCCAAGTAGTTATTTCTGAAATATTACACTTACCGCATACTGCGATCGCCAACCCGCCTGCCAAGCGCGGCGACTATGGCAAAACCCTTCATGTTTATGAAAACCATGAGGGAGGCCTATGTGCTCCAGTGGGCGTCAAATGGCTGTTGATGATGATGATGACACTTAATTGTAGCACAATTTCGAACACAATACTTCAAGAGGATGGAGGCTGATGTACAGCAATTGAAATGCAAAATTAACAAATTCAAGTCCGAAATGTGTCTTGAAAAAAACAAAAATTTATTCAAAAGAGTTGTTTACAAAAGTTTTATTCGTAACGATAAAATGACTAGTAAGAGTTCTGATAAAGAGGCAGGAACTTGCATGCAAAAGGAAAAGGGGATTCTAGTTGCGGGTCAGAAAGAAAATAGTCGAAAATTGTATTTTACTGATTTTGTTATCGTTATATCGCTGTGAGACGAAGTTGTCATGGACGAGCTAGAAATCTACGACCGGAGGGGGTAGTTTTCGAAGTCAAGATCTAATTAATTTTAGTAATCGATCCAACGACATCATCATCATCATCATCGGCCCACCTCTGCACACTGCTGGGTATAGGCCTTTTCCCCATCACGCCATCTTTCGCGGTCTCTCGCCATTCGCATCCACGGGCCCCCTGCCCACCTGGCCGCATCGTCCAACGAAGGTGTGCAAAACACTAATCGTGCTTAACACTTGCCACGTTTCAAAGGTTCATTCAAAGATTTTAATGAATAGTTTAGAAAAAAATTGCCAGTTCCAAAGTCGACGCTGCCCAAACCCCAGGGTTGCCACAAAAACGAGTTTATGCTTAAGTTGGTGTCTATACATTTAAGCACGTAAGCGTGAGGAAAGCCCGTACAGTCAACACCACATCAACCTTTACATACATGCACTAGAGAAATAAAGTTTATTTGTATTGTATTGTATTGTACTGTACCAAAACCATGTGATAGGCAAATAGCACCATCACGCCACATGCCTTCACGTATATAGTAGATCAAGAATCAAGATTGGCACGTAGGATTATTATATATAAGCTAGTGTAAGACTAGAATAAGGGAGTCAAGAGACTGGAGTCTGTGAACCGACGTACATATGTAGTAATTAAAATGTGATCAACCGTTCCTGTTGTTTCTCTGCTGCGCCACCGTCCTGCAACCACTCCCCCCCCACTGGGCATACTTCAACCAAACTACGTTTGTATGGGAATGGCTTCGTGAGGCGCCCTCTTAAGGTTGACTTTGCAACAAAATTTGAGGCCAACCTGCTGACGAATGTACCATTGGCTCTGCCTCTGCCATTAGTTCGGATGTGAATTACACGGTGCAGACTGGCCATGTGAGGAAGCCCGTCCGGGACGGTGATGCAAGTGCCGCCCGATCGTCTTCTCTGGCAAATGATAGTGGTGTGGTGGCATCTACAGGGTGCTCCGTTTCTTAGTTCAAATTTAAACAGTTTATTTATATCTATGAGAAAATTTTCTGTTAAGAAAAGGCACTATTTTCTCTTTTTGTTAGGGTTCCGTACCCGAAGGATGCCAAACGGGACCCACTTTACTGTCTATCGGTCTGTCTGTGTGTCCGTCTGTCTGTCTATCACCAGGCTGTATCTCATGAACTATGATAGCTAGGCAATTGAAATTTTTACACGTGATGTATTTCTGTTGCCCCTATAATAACAAATATTAAAAACAGAATATAATAAATATTTAAGGGGGGCTCCGATACACCAAAAATATTTTTTTTGCCGTTTTTTGCTCGATATTAATAACTGAAATATTCACAGGTGATATTTTCGAGGTGATACTCTAAATGTTCACAGAATATTTAGTTCCACAATCGCTTCAAAAATAAATAATTAAATTAAAATAAACTAAATACTTAACTTTAGTCTCATACAACAAAAGTAATTTTTGTCGTTTTTTCTCGATCTTTGTGTTTAATTTTGCATAGATAATTGTACGGAACTCGTGTGCGAGTCCGACTTGCACTTTTAAGGTTTTTTTATTTGAATACAAAGTCTGTATCGCAGAGTAAAATCATACATAACAATGTAAATTAATGGTGTGCAATAAAGAGTTATCTATAAAAAGTTTTTATACTACCTACCGCAGGGTACAGGCCAAATGTTTGCTTACCATGTCAGTGTCCTAAGACTTCAAGCGCCCTTGCATCCATAGGTACGCAAGAAAATACTGACTTCTGATCGCATCTTATAATAATTTGAATAATTTACTTCCCTATTTAATATCTTCTAAATTGACCACGCCACAATGGCAGCAATCAAATATAAATTTTATGACGTCGTGATTTATTGGTCTCGTTACAATTAAACATAATGATTCGTGCCAACTAATTCTTGGCATTTCGTAACTGTCCACGTCAAATTAGAACTCGCTCGCATGTAACCCATACAATTGACGTACACACGACACCAAACGGAACTTCACAGATATGCACTTCACATACTCACATCACGAGCGACTGCACCACAAGCGCGAGGGATGAGCCTGCGGTCGCGTGTACCTATTTACTCGCGATAAGCCACTAAACATATTATAGCGTCAATAAATCTCGCCGCGACAATCGAGTGACTATAAAGTTGAGTAACAGCGCCGCGGTGTCAAGTGACATGTATAAATCACCCCTTAAAGTGACGAGGTGACACGGCCAGTCGCCGTCACGGTGGCTGCGCGGGGAAGTGAGGCAAGCGGACGCGCGACCCCGGGGACTCGCGACCTTCCCCGCCGTGCCGATTATTACGACGTTTACCCTACTTGCATGCCTCTTTGGCGGCAATGTAGAACTTGTAAAAAATATTTGAGGTCATTGGAAAGGCCGTGTTAAAATATGCTTATAAACACTACCAAATTTAATTGAAAACTTACTTTTTACCATTTGAATAACTTTATTTTTTGCGTTTTAGAAGCATTTCGAGGCACGTTCTACACTGTTGTTCAATTCAACGGGAATTTGGACCTGGCTGAAATTATTTAATGCAGAAAAAAAGTGCAGGAAGCATTCATGGCGATTTACGATTTCAGTTTTCTCGATAGAAACTTATTCTTTTACAACCCTCCATTTTCAGATGTTTATGGGGATTTTGTTACAACCTGTATGTATGTCAGTATATTTCTTTCCAAAGAATCAGACAGAATATTATAGTATTTACTTTAATTAATAAAATAAAATAAAATCCTTAATGCAGAAACCAACGCGGTATGCCTTACTTACATTTAGTTACTCTTTGAAAGTAAAACCACGAGATATCAAACTAGTATTTTTAAATAGGAAATATGACAAGAATTGTAGAAAACCACGCCAGACTCGGATAACGTCTTTGAAAACATGTTATTTTCCCTCCGAGTGATCCTTATCGTCGCCTACATATTTCTTCACCACTTCCCAAGTAAGCCAATATAACATTAAAAATTCATCAGCCACTCGCTGAATCGCAATCGTGGATCTAGATCAGAGGGTACCGCGAGATATAACTCATAGCGTCAATGAATCACCGCTGCGCTGATGGATCAATATGTATGAGAGGCATTCAGGTGCCAAAACAGCCTCTTTGTACGAAGCTGAGATGTGAATTGATAACAGCCAGCTCTCGTTTCGCTAAGACCTCTGGTCCCGGACCATTTATTATGAAAGGAAAGCGACCAGAACTTAGATCGAAATGGCACTGGAATAGCTTCCTAGTTTTGTTTGTGGTTTGATCCACGGTTGGTGCGATATATTGTAGGCTTATTTGTTTTAAACATAAGTGAGAACGATAAATTTTACCTGCAATAGTTTTAAGGAATTTTCATAGACTAACTAGTCATTAGCAACTTAGTTTAGCAACTGCTAATGTAACCTTGACACATATTAGACATATACTCCACTCCACGAAACGAGCTCCCAGATAAAATCGTCCATGCGCGCCCATTGGTTAATGCGCGTGACCTTCAATTGCCACTTCTTCGTTTATCTCTAGCCGCACGCATTGACCATTGAGATGCGAGTATCTGGTTCCCTAGGAATTCGACCCGTGGAACGGAGTACCTGTAGTTTTGTTTTCTTCTTGAATATTACTTGTTTTATTGGTCCTAGATTATGTCGACGTAAATGCTACTGAATTTACATTTTTGTTGACACATTTTAAGACTCTGCAAACGGATACACGTAAACGCTTATCTACCTACGGTAATTGTTTCATATGTATTGAGTGCTGATAGGTCGTTTGCTATCGAAATATGCATCTCATTACAAAATTACGCCGGCCGTTGCGTCACTGAGCGGTTGACATCTCGCTAGGCGGAGCAATCGCGGCCAATCATCGGCGACGACGGATCGCGCGTGCGTATGCGCCGAGGTGTGGTGTGGGCTCGCCGCTCGGCCCAATTCTAGCGAACTAAATTAAATAATCAGCAAAATACTTATATGATAAGATAAGAATGTTATTTATCAAGACACGATACACAGAAATAAAAGTTATATTATTCTTTTTAGCTTTCTTGTTAGCCACTAAATAGGTTTTTAGAAATAAAAGTTACAATGGAAAAGGTACAATGGGCGGCTTTATTGCTAATAGCAATTTCTTCCAGACAACGTTGAGACGAAAAGGTCACCGAAGGAACGAAGACGGGATCTGCAACAAAAATCAGCAAAAATTCGTTCGCCAGACTATTATTTTGATCAGCTGAACCAATGGGCGGCAGCACTTGGTTAAGAAGCAAACCAAAGAGGTCAGCCATGTTAATACAAACTCATCCAGCTGTATAACAAACATCCATCCAAAATCGTAAACCATTTATTTCAGGCAATTAGGCCCATACAACGGATACCTTAATCTAATCAGAAATACAACAATGAAATTAATACTAAGTTATCTTAAAGCCTATTTTGGTTTGGCAGTTTCGCCTATATTAGCACAGTTAAAATATTAGGATGCAGCTTCTTTTTAGAAAATGTGCTATTTTGTGCCAATGAATGTAGGTATACATTGGAACTTTCTCCCGAGTAATACATAGAGCTTTATACTACACCTAAGAGGAAAATAAAATTGTTTAGATTAATTAAAAGCATACTGTTAAATTAAGAATAGCGTCACTCCATTACCTTCCGTGGATTTCGTAGAAGGCGAATGAGGAAATCAATTACCAGGAGGCGGGCAGCAGCGTCTTCCTGAGATTCCAACTACATCCTGCGATCGCCAACCCGCCTGCCAAGCGTGGCGATTATGGCAAAACCCCTCATGGTTATGAAAACCACAAAGGAGGCCTATGTCCTGCAGTGGGCGTCAAATGGCTGATGATGATGATGATACTGTTGAATATCAATATCAAAATATTAGTAAAAAACGAAATTAAACAAAACAAACCAAATTGCCGCGCTTGTTTTTTTTTTGTAGTGCAGAAAATGGTTGCCAGCCTCATTCCGTTGAAAATCGAGTACAAAAAAAATCCCACCTCTTTTTTCTAATTATTTGATATAAAACCTTTTTAAGATTTGACTTTTGTATTTTTTTATGTTCGCTGCTAACAAACAAAAGAATGAAAAAAGATGTTCCTTGCATGGATTTTCATACAACATTCCTGCCCTCCGTAGCAAGGCAGGAATGAAATTTCATATAACTTTTCCCACTTTCATGACAAAAGTGTTATTCCTCTTCGCTTAGATTAATTACGTCATCACATCACAATATCCTTCAATAAGTTCTTTACACCGAACGAGGAAGGGATCTGGCTGCAGCAATAAAACCGTACAATCGCCGCCATCAAAAGTTGCACATTTCCAAACGGCAATTAACTTAACTGTAACTCGAAACATTTCTACCTTTGTGCGTCTAGTTCTTTGCCTCTTGTGCAAAATTTCTTTTCTGCGAATAGATCAGCTTCACGGGCGCTTTTGTTTCGGTCGTTTGTACAGAACGTGTGCGCGGGCGCCGGTTTACGAGCCGCCCTTTGAAGACCGCCGCTCTCTTGTATATAGGCACCTTTTTAAACTTTTTTATTGCAATTAGTCATTGTTTCCGTCCTCTGGCAGTTATTGTTGCAGAAATGCAAGAGTTCCGCGGAGACCTTTTTGCGCGACGGTTATCTTTATTGAGCGTTGCTAAAAACTTGTTTATTTGCGCTAAGTTAAAAAAAGTCCGCAATTTGTTTGTGCCACCCACATTGTTCCATAATTTAGGAATGCTCTCGTTTAGGATTTGCTGAGAAGAAAATATTATTGTATTTTTCAAAAAATATTCCTGCAACTTATCAATGGCGGCTGTGGAGCGTACTGTCTCGCTCACACAATTCAATAATTTAGGTGATTGTAATAAAATGAGTATACTTTTGATAAATGTGGTCTGACGGTTCGAAAGACATAGTTATGTTTCTTATACTGTACATGTACTAAGTTTTTGTCTGAGAATATTCGATTCGAAAATTAGTTTTTCTAGAAAATAATAGTAATAATTTATTTTATTTCAAGTAATTAACACTCATTTTAAAAGATGATCAGAGTGGAGTTTTGTTTCCGCTGCATTTTTCTCCACTACAAGTACGGCCCGAAGGCAGCGGCTAACATAGTGCATTGTACATTGACATTCAGCAAACAGCCTGTAATTTCTTTACGTTCAATTATTGATTTCTGATTAATTTTGGAAAAAACATTTCTTTATTAAATGCCACGTATAGGAAAACCGTATGGCGCCGAATTAAGAATAGCGTCACACCATTTCCTTCCGTGGATATCGTAGAAGGCGACTAAGGAAATCAATTACCAGGAGACGGGCAGCAGCGTCTTCCTGAAATTCCAAACGCATCCTGCGATCGCCTGCCAAGCGTGGCGATTATGGCAAAACCCTTCACGGTTAAAAACCAAAGGGAGACCCCTCCTGCAGGGGGCGTTAAATGGCTGCTGATGATGATAGGAAAACAAAAATATATTTAAAATGTTTGTAATTTAATCATGCAACAAACCCATAGACCACATTAATCAAAAGTTTCCTCATATTATAACAATATAAAAAAAAATGTCAGCATCCTCCACGTAATAACAGCCTTAACAGTTTTTTTTTTCGTGGCAAGTAGTGAACTCTGGTCTCAGTCTACCCCTCCTGTTACAGGTGTGAGTTTGTGTATACAATGTATCAAGCTTGCCTTGTTGGCCTAGTTCTTAATAGTTTGACTACCAGGATAGAGGCAGAGAAAAAGTCCTGACAAACCACTTTCACTTTATCAACATTCAATAGTTTTTGTACCAAAGATAAATATAGAATTGAGAAAGGAATGTTGCGTTAATTTGGACATGTGGAGAGGATGAAGGAAGAAAGATTAATGAAGCAAATATATCGAACGAACATGGGTAGAAGGGCCGGTAAGGGACGACCCAGGTGGACATACTTCGACCAAATAGGGGATGTATTAGCAAAGGGCGAGATAAAAAGTACCCGAAACCGGCGTGCATGTATGCAACGACTAATGAATGTTGAGGAAGCAAAAGTGATCTGTCAGGATCGTAGTAAGTGGCAGACCCTGGTCTCTGCCTACCCCTCTGGGATACAGGCTTGGATTTACGTATGTATCGTCATTCAGCCACAAGAAGTCCACTGCTGGACATAGGCCTCCTCCATGGATTTTCAAAGACCAGTTGGAAGCGGCCTGCATCCAGCGCCTTCCTGCCACTTGGATATACGTACATACATATATTATATGTATGTAATATAAAGATAAAGATAAAAAAGTATTTATTGCCTCATCAAAAAACAACTTGAAACAAACAAACAAAAATAGAGGTATACAACGTCTATATACTCATGCTAGACAGGTTCATCAAACTCCACGAATCAAGTCGATTGTTTCCGAACATCACATCGGAAAGACAGGGAGCTCTTGCATTGTGTCGCTTGACAGTGTGGCACGCCCCCGGTTTGGGTAACTGTTCCTATTACTGCCTCATTTCGGCTAACGGAATGTTTACGTGGACGACTGTCTTGGCTGAAAGAGGAATAAAAAACGGCCAAGTGCGAGTCGGACTCGCGCACGAAGGGTTCCGTACCATTATTTATAGAACATCAGACAGAGATCGAATTTGAGAACAGCGCCGTTTAACAACAGCCGAAGATTTATCTGTAAAATCGATCTTTAAAAAGTTGAAGGACGTCATAACTCGGATAGTTCGCATTATTGTTTTGATTCGCATTGTCGCATAATCTAGATCGAAGTAAATTAACCGTGAATCTACTGATCGACTGATTAGGAAGGTACTTATTTTGTAAACGACCCACGTATCGAGATTGAATGTTATAGTTTTAAGTTTAAAAACAATGAAGATTGTATTCCACATACTAATTAATGGTGTTAGCTAGACAAATAGCTCAAATCCCGACAAGTTATGAATGGTTTTGACCATTGTGGACCAGAAGTTTTTATCTACCTGGTACCGTTCTGTATATCTTTATTTTATCTACCATTTTTTAACAAATACCTACTTACCCACGGTTGATCGTACGCGTCTTTTAATATAAATTTAATATACAGTCTTTTAATATACAGTTAAGAGTGTTCAGTTGGTTTTTTGAATGCACTTTGCACAACTCACAGCTGGAACAGTAAAATAACATATTGGTAGTGTAAGGGAAATCAAGGGTGAGAGTGATTTATTCTTCAGACTTCTGACAATTTTTAATAATAATGAAATGAAAAAAACATTGAAATTGAAACGGCATGCACTCAATGGCAACGCCCTCGACAATGCCCTCACAGGCTTATGTCATGGTTTTATACCTTTAATCTTTAAAAACAGTCGGTATCTACCACATGAAGCAATAAACTGAATTGAATTGAAAGAAAAACTGAATTAAATTGATAATACTAACTTTCACACAACACAATCACTTGTCCTGGTCCCAAACTAGGATACCCTGTGCTATGGTAACCAGGCAAGGACATCACAAACATGGAAATACACCCAGACTGAGATTGAACAAATGTACGGCTTCTCCAGTGGGAATCGAACCCACAACCTCTGGCATGGTAACCAACGAGACAGTTAAAGCATAGGAATAGAATCCGTCTGGATCAATGCGCATTATGAATAAATTTGCGTCACTTCTGGTCCGCGGTGTCACCTTTCCACATCCGGGTTTTGCTAATTTCAGCCGATAAAATGTCATTAGAGCGCGATCGCATTGTTTACGAATGCCCCATAAAGGCGGAGTCGCGAGACAGCGAGGGGTCAGCTGTTGTCATGGGAACCGGGCGAGGTGACTCGGCAAATGCTCTGAGCGTTTTCGGTTAAGCTGGGGTTTCAGTGCGGCGGCTGACGCGACACGTCGCGACTTGCCATTGCTTTTGGTGATGGTGAATGAGTTTTTTTTTTAATCTGTTTTTTTTTGTTTTTTTATTTGGCGGCACAATATTTCGAAACTTTGTCATACTAAATAAATTATAAAATACATAAGAACTGACTTTGGTGGAGTAATAAATAAATAAATTACGCATGTTCGAGTTTCCATCTGGACACAGTTCAGGTTGACAACTGAACATAATACTCACATAACACAATATGTTTTTAGCTCAATACGAGACCATTCTTCGAATTATATAAATTGACTAGTGGTTTTATTTCAAAAATGTTACATAATTAAAAAATTTCAATTTTGCGCATAATACGATAAATCGCAAGTCACTGAATTGCAATTAAATCTGGCTATCAAGAAACAAAAAAATCCTTTCTAGATCGCTACCTATGTTATGAGTTTCAAAAAGATTCCTTAACTTCAACTTAGTTTTACCAAAGCAACAATTTACATCAAAAAATCTAGTACAACAATTTTTCTTTTAGATAATGGTTAAAGAATTTACCGGGTTGTAATTGTCCTTAAATTAGAATTTGTGCTTTAATTCAGCCGCGCTCAAAAAACCCCACCGTAATGTCGCGTGCAAAGTATCGCTTTACGACAAACAATAGGCGTATTATAGAGCTAGACAAAAAAGTACGAACGTCAAGTGATAGCGTTTTATCTTAATACTATTGTGCGGGTTATTGACCAGTCACTACGGAGAGGATAACGTCGCTGTGACTAATCCACTTTTTAACCGACTGAAAAAATGCAGGAGGTATTTTTGTTTTTTATATTATGTATTTTCTCCGATTACTCGAAAACGCGTGGACCGATTTGGAAAATTCTTTTATTGTTTGAAAGGGTTAACTTTACAAGTGGTCCCATAGACATCAAGTCAGGATCTGATGATGGAATTCTGGAGAAATCGAGGGACATCTGTAAATTACAAAGGCACTCTTGAAGCGATTTAGCTGTTTTTATTATGGCTAGTGCATTTGCTTTCGGAAAACACCATTTGGCAGAGTCGTAGTGATATTCACAAAAAAATCGTTAAATAAAAATGAAACCCGACTTTAAAACACTATGGGCCGGTTTTTGAATTGAGAATTTCGCTAAGTAACTACTTAACACCTTCCGTGCGGCAGCCAAATTTGCTTACTTTCCGTTTGTACTGTATGAGGTTGTTTCGACCTGTTCCTAAACTTAATTCATGTGCGTTATCGGGTCGAAAGGACCTGTTCTCCAATTTTGATTCGAATCACAAAATCTAAGTCATGTTTATGTTTTATGCAATTTTTATGACTACAAAGTGTTTTTAAATAAGTATTCTGTCTAAATCTAAGATCGCCCGTAATTCCCATGCCTGTAAGTATATTTTAAAATATATTTAAACTGTAGGATCCTTTCGGCCCGATATCAGCACAGAAATAAGCATTTATTGACTTATTTTTAGGGTTGTCAATAAAACATCGATATCAAATTTATTTTATTTTATTTTTTTTTCGTGTTACAATAAAGTCCGTCAAAAAAAGTCTATAAAACTCATCAGGATCTTTGACATTGGCAGGGATAAAAGTTTCGCTTTTTTCCATATACTGTTCAAAATTAGGTCCATTTCTTGTTATACCTTACTATTCATCATCGTCATTAACAACTGGCTCCGTTGCAGTAAGTTCTATATCACCGAAATATTTCCATCGTCTGAGATGTGATCTGACGCAATTGATGAATCTGAAGAAGATTCTTTACTGTCTTCATCGTCAGAACTTGAAATGGTGTACAATCGTGTTTTTTGTTGTCTTACGGAACGGTTAATATCACTTGCATTTGATGATGTTGTTGGTTGCCTGAGTTGCGATATGTCAGTATTTGGTGTTGTAAATTCGTCATCAGAACTTGAATAATCAAAGAAACGGTGAGTACTCGTAGATGGTTGTTCTAGCTGTGCGGTATCAATTCTGGCTGTTGATAATTGCCCTGATGAGGATGTATATTTTATCACCGAATTGGGGGTGTTCGCTTTTGTTTTATCAGCACATTTACTTGAAGGGGTCACCAGTAAATAAAAAATTTGCTCTTCATCAAAAGATGAATTTGGTGAGACCATATTTGAAATTGATATGTCACTATAAACCTTCATCTGCTCATTGAAACTGACAACGTATCTTTGTTGGAATTAGCAAGGGGTGTGTTGGTTGTAGCAAGACGTTTTGTTCTTTTGGGAGTTGAAAAAGTAGCAGAATCACTGGGTGTAAGAATCTTATCTTCGAGAATTTTAATGCGGTTGGAACTTGCTGATGGACTTATCTCTGGTATCGGAGTGACATTTTGCAAAATTTGCAAAGATTGTCCTGATGTGGGGCTTGTATAGATGGATGGACTTATAGCATGTTGATGTCTGAACACTTTTCGAATTAGTTTTTCTTCTCTCTTGTCTTCTCCGGCCTTTTGTGTAGAAACTTCACAGTCATCTGGACACAATAGTAACATTCTCCTAGAACGCTTCATTTTGTATGCAAATTACGACGTCATTCAGTGACATCACTAATGAAAATAACTCTTCATACAGTGCGGATATCGGGTCATCAGGTCATCGGGTCATTTAGACCCGATAACCGCACCTGATGAAAAAACTTTTCTTCCAGGCCGTATCGGGTCGAAATCACCTGATACGTTTTTTTTTATCTAAATATACCTATTTTGACATCAAAATAACAACAAGCTATCGATCACTTTCTAACTCACGATAGTTTCATAGATACAGGTTCAGGCCGATGAGACAGACAAGCATTTATTCGCCCGTCCTAACGGAAAGAAACGCATAAGGTACTTTCGACCCGATACCGCACGGAAGGTGTTAAGTAACGTTCTGTCACGCTCTTTACTGAGAAATCCGAAGAGACAGCACTACAGTTAACTATTCACTTAGCGAAATTCTCAATTCAGAAACTGGCCCTATGCCCCTAAAAACAGACAAATAATCTAAACGTATGTGACCTTTAAAGCTGTCATTCGAATTTAAATTCCATGTCGATATTGTAGAAATATATTTTGAAGTTATTTTTCTGTTTTAGTGCCGTAGTGTTTTGAAGTCGGTTTTTATTTTATTTAGAAAGGTTTAGTCCCTCATAACATTTTAACTAAACGTTATCGTCGAAGGAGTCATTCAAGGAAGATACTTATCCCTACTACTACTATCAGCAATATTTTCTTTTATATTTTTTTATATATTCATCGTCAAATTTGATCTCGATTCACCTCTAAGTCCCAAAGCTCGGAGCAGATTGGAACTCCTTACGCGAGCTACGCGCTCTATATTTGGATTTCGGAACTCAATTTATTGACAAACTGAGTGTACGTTGATTAGTGAAATTGGGACAAAGTATTTTATATATCGTTGCTTGTCGTTGCCAGTCTACACAAATAATAATATTCATACAACACAACATGTTCTGTTCCCTAAGATACCCTGTGACATCATCATCATCAGCCATTTGACGCCCACTGCAGGACATAGGCCTCCTTCGTGGTTTTCATAACCATGAGAGGTTTTGCCATAATCGCCACGCTTGGCGGGCGGGTTGGCGATCGAAGTATGCGGTTGGAATCTCAGGAAGACGCCGCTGCCCGTCATGGTATGGTGCAGTCACAGTATTACCTGGGATATGGTAATCAGACAATGGCATTACACACATGAAAAAATACCCAGGCTGAAACCAGGCCATTTATATTGTAGGTATCAAAGTACGACGTCTTCCAGCGGCATTTGAACCCTTAACGACTAATGAAACGTAGTTAACAGGACACGAGTGACAAAGAAAGCCTAAAACGTGACGTAGGTACGCTCTTACTTACGACTTGTAATTTGTAACAAAATTCCTCGAAAATATTTGTCTTTATCTTTTTTATAATAGAATTATAACAAAGTATAATCCACTGACATCATCCCGTATATCACGTATTTACATGTAGTTTTAATAAAAGTTTCGCTAGCCTTCTAGTTAGCATTTTTTCCCTCTAGTTTGTACATTTAAAAGGGAGTGATACAGCGCAATGCAAACACCCATTCATCAATATTAAAACGTCAGCCGTTTGTAATACATTTTCACGAATCGATGTATTCAAATATTTTTTACTCGTAAGAACGCAGCCTCACCTTTGGTCCCTTCGAGTCACGAAAGGATTCCGTTAGTCGATCGATAATCGAGACTCGATTGTGTCCCGATGATTTATTATAGCTAATTGATATAATTCACAGGCCGTGGACCCGTTTGACCCCCGTGCCCTTTGTAGATTGCATTAATATAGATTCAAAACTTGACATACTTATATTAATTTTGTTACATTAACCCGTGCTGAGGACAATTTTAGAAACCTATTTAGAGACTAAAAGTTCCATCCATGCCGGGACTTGAACCCGTGACCTCTGGCTAACCGTGTCAGCGCTCATGGGCAAGTGCAGTTACATACTTGCTGCACATACTTTTAAGTTCTCATCTAAGTTATGACTTTCAAAGTGAAATTAACTTTAAGAATTTAGGCTCTTTCAATTTATGACTTAATTTGAAAAGACTAATAGCCAGTTTTTGAATTGAGAATTTCATTGAGTAAATGCTTAACTGTAGTGCTGTCTCTTCGAATTTCTTAGAAAAGAGTGAGACAGAATGTTACTTTAGTATTTACTTAGTGAAATTCACAATTCAGAAACCGGCCCTAACGTTCTTATTTGTAATTCACATTCGAAATTTATTATTCAAACTTACACAGAAACTATGACTTATCGAACGTTACAAGTAAAACTAGGAGTCCATTTCAAAAAGTAGATAATTTTGGAGAAAAAATGGACAAAAAACTACAAACTTACGGTCCTATTTATAAAAAAACACGATTCCTTAAAACGCCGATTAAAATAGTCTGTGTTGGAGATTATACAAGGAAAAGTCGTAACCACAGATTAAATTAACTGCCTCTTAGGAGTAGTTTAGAGGACTCGTACTTTTATCTGTGGTAGAGACTTTACAAGGGAAATAAATTATCTGTGTCAAAAGACACAGATAATTTATACTACGTGTGTGAAGTGTTTTAAAATAATCGTGTTTTGTACTCTCTCTCTCTCTCTAAAAGGCCTATACTTTTTTTAGGCTGCTTATGCTGACTAAAGACAGTCTGTTTTATGAAATTGAGGGAACTAACTCTGGGTTCAACCGGGCAGAACCCGCCTCCGTCCCCGGGACGTCCATCGCGTGGCAAACGGCGCGGTGACACGCACCTTTCTGACAGCCGTGACAAATTGTTGTGACAAAATATTTCAACAGTTAGGACAATTTCGAATTCATCGATTCCAATACCCCCGTCGCGGGATTGAGCAACGTTTCGACGTATGCGACGATGACGTAGCATTCCCAATTTGAAATTTTAGCTCGTTATGAATGGAATGTGAAATAGAATTGGGCCCTTCCATTTGTAAGTTTTCGGGTACGATTTGCTCGATGATTCGGCGTTTCCAGCGTTGTTGTGTATGCAGATGTAAGTTATGCAGTTGTTGGTTATACAAATTGGCCACACAGAATTGACAGAAGGCATTTCATTGACAGCTGCTTAGCTACGATGCAATTTTGGTACAAGCTTGTCCGATTACCTGATGTCGAGTTAAATTACTATACAATATAATGTAAAACCCGTTTAATGTTTCATTAACCGTGGTTAATGCCACGGTTAGTTCCCTCAAACATCGGAGCATAGTGATATATTGAACGGGTCTAACCGAGCATGTTTATTAGATAAAGTTAATTATTTTAATTCTCGACCAACAATTAGATGATCGCGATTAAATCTGTACCTAAATGTACGAGCTTGCGATGCTCGTATATTTACGGGTCTAATCGCAATCTTTAAAAAACATCGAAGGCAAAAAAAAAAACAAAAAAATACCTACGTAACATACATAAATAACACTTACACCTGTATCCTGGAGGGGTAGCCAAAACCATGGTTAGCCATTAGTGTTTTCAAAATTAAATTGCTATTTTCTATTTTCCACGTTACATACCCCCGGTTTCTCGTATACTAACAAGCTGCTAATCTACTGTTAACAGCTGTCATTGTTTTTTTTGTATGCACTTTGGTCAATTGACAGCTGTTAACAGTAGATTAACAGCGTGTTAGTGTACGAGAAACTGGGGGTTAGTATCTTCAAGCCTACACGCAAGAATGAACCCGTGGAGACATCAATCAATTTCTACTTGTTATCTTTATGTTAATGCCTATTTTCACGGTGCGTTGATCCGCTCGCAGCTTAACCAGCCGAGTTAAGTCGAGCACGAAGCTCCACCGCCACCCAGTTACGTGTTACCGTTTATGTTAACCGGCAGTTTAACTAACAGCGTGTCTGCTGTACAGGGTAATTAGGCGTGTAAACGGTGATTAATATAACTAGGGGAGGCGGAGGTGTTGAAAGTGTTTGTTTAACCATTACAGCGTTTTTTTTCTGGTGCTGCTTTGTTGTTTTATCTTTAGTAGTGAATGAGTGTAATATATATTTTAAGTCAGGGGAGGTTTTTCACCTATTTCTCATAAGGAAGTTGTTAAACATATTTGAAATGAATAGTCAACTTCTTACAGCTTGTACCTATAGAACTACGATTTTTTATTAATTAAAATTAACACGAATATTTTTACTTAAATTGTATTTTAATTCCATAATAAAAAACACACAAATTGGGCAAGTAAATGCATTTTATGGACATTTTTAGTTTCGATAAATATTTTAGCAAAGACAAAATATTCTTTGTTGTAAATCATAATATTATAAATGTGAAAGTTAGTGAAGATGTTTGGATGTTTGTTACTCAATCACGCAATAACGGCTTAACGGATTTAGATAAAATTTGGTATGGAGATAGTTTGAGTTCCGCGGAAGGACATAGGATACTTTTCATCCCGGAAATTACTCATGCCGTGCGGACGAAGTCGCGTGCAAAAGCTAGTTAAAATATAAAGAAATAATAAAGTACAGTACAATTGGCGGATTTAGTACTAAAAGTAGCTCTTAGCCTTTTTATTTTCCCTTTTTAGGGTTCCGTACCCAAAGGGTAAAAACGGGACCCTATTACTAAGACTTCGCTGTCTGTCTGTCCGTCCGTCCGTCTGAATGTCACCAGGCTGTATCTCAAGAACCGTGATAGCTAGAGAGTTGAAATTTTCACAGATTATGTATTTCTGTTGCCGCTTTAACAACATATACTAAAATAAAAAAATTAAAATTTTTTGCTCGATATTAATAACGGCTATAGGTAGACGCTTGAAATATTCAGAAAATATTTAGTTCTATATTCGCTTCCAACATAAATAATTAAATTAAAATAAGATAAATATTTAAGGGGGGCTCCCATACAACAAACGTGATTTATTGCCATTTTTTCTCGATCTGTGTGTCTAATGTTGTATAGATAAGGGTACGGTACCATTATCTGCCCAGAAAAGTATGAGTGTAGTTTTAACTATGCCATTCTAGATAATGTAGGGTACACATTAGCGATTAGCGAAATGTAAGATAAGATATGATAAGAATATTCTTTATTGTATACCGGAAAAAATGTTACAGAAACAGCAATGACAAAAGAAAAGATACAATTGGCGGCCTTATTGCTAATAGCAATGTAATTAGGTTAGCAACTGTCCACCGACCATTCTTGGCCACTATTCGGTTTCTTTATCTTCTCATTTTTCTTTTGGCTAATCAGAGGTCGCGCGGCTCGTCCAGTGGAGTTGTGGCTCGGAAGGGTTTTACGTTTCTCGTGTTCAGCCACACCACCAGTTTGTTTGTATTCCACTTCAACTCCCGATCGTACCAAAGCAGGACAGCATAGAGCACGCGTCCACACACGGCCTATGCTTGAGGTCACAAGGGCCGTGGGTCGCGGTTCTCACACCCTCGGCTGATGTGTGCGGTAATGACCCCAGTGCGGACGTGCGCCCGCCAGGGGACCACTTATGAAGCTAGCCTAGCTTGCGATCAATCTAGGTGATGTCCATACAAATATAAATGCATAAACACACACTTGACTTGCACCACTCTCCTAGGCATGGCTTGAGTAGCATTTAACTAAAACTAAAATTCTTCATACAAAATTCGATTGCAATGGCGACTTTGAGTGACGTCTGGGTGGTGCGGGTAGGGCCGCAGAGTTAAAATGGTCAAAATATTAAGAGCTGCAAAAGACTGATTGTAAACCATAAGTTATAGAAGCGTAACGCCAACAAACTGCACCACAGTTTGGCGAAATTTGTAAAAAAAAATGTAAAGGTCTGTATTAAATTTAAAAAAAAAACACTTGTAACCTGGAGGGGTAGGTAGAGACCGAGATTTGCATCTTGCCACGATCCTCACAAACCTCCTTTGCTTCATCAACATTCGTTGGTCGCTGCATGCAAGCACGCCGGCTTCGTACTGCTGCTGTTTTCGTGAGGTCATGTAAAACCCGCAGTGGATATCACTTAGGATCCTGCGTATAACATCACAAGCAGCTTTTATGTGTCCCACTGCAGGGCACAAGCCCGCATTTTCTCTCAGAGACAAATGTGGGCTTAATCGTCATGAGTGTCTGCCGTGAATTGGTGATTTTAAGCGCTAAGGTAAATGAACTGTTACACAGGTTTTATCACGGTGTTCTTCTTCACAGTTATTACTACTACAACATGCCTGAATCTAACGCAGGACCTCTCGAAAAACAATGCTTCACAGAAACCCTCATATTATCTCATTTAAGATTTTCTGTAATGTAAGTATTGATAAGAACATTTTCTAATGTAAGACCGTCCTTAATACCAAGTGCAGTCGTGACCGTCTGTCCATCTAAACTAGACAGTTCACTTCATACTAAACATCTTAACTGCGTCTACGCAGCTTTACCTCTAGATGGCATGACACTGATGTGATCATCATCATCATAAGGCGTTTACATATTTCATTCTGGGATGCTGGAGGTCTGTGACTTCTCAACCTTAACCTAATGATGTCATACGCAGGGCTGTACATAATACACTGCAGAACATTCGCCCTTGGAGAAAAATCATGCGCGTTTTCTATAAATTGTAATTTTACCTGAAAAAATACAGACATATTAAGATGGCAAAAGATTTTTATACCTTCAAAGGCAAGATTATCGCCTCTGGAGCACCGTCGTAAGGTTGCTTCCCCTTCTGTCGTCTACATACAGGATGCATTTTGGAGAGTGTGCACAGGGGCTACATGAACTTAGACCCCCATCCCCTTTTTTCCATCGAACAATCAGACGGCTGGCTCATATGCACACATTTGTCGTGGATTTTTTTATATTAAGTTTCTCTTTTAAGTATGTATGTACTATCCGTCTCTCTTTCTCCTTCGAAAGCCTTTCCGTCACAAGGCTGTCGGGAAGAAATTGCTGTTAGCAATAAGGCCGCCCATTGTACTTTTTCATTGTAACTTTCATATTTTATGTCTCGCTTCTTGTGTGCAATAAAGAATAATCTTATCTTCTTATCTTATGTTATCTCGAATTCTTTTATATTAAGAACGGCAAAGATGTGGACGCGTTGCCGTCGTTTGTTTTTCCAGAGACATTTAACCTGGGTGTCTTTGAAGTCGAGAGTCAAACGGCATTTAACAGGTAAACACGGTAACATCCCCTGACCTTGTCTTCGTTTACCATCAGGCGTGACTGGCGTCAAGTTTCAAATAAACCTTAACAAGCTTTACAAATTAATACAAAAAGGCCGTAGCTTATGCATAATGCTCTGGTTACAATACTACTCTAGCAAGGCATATGTCATTTTCCGTGGCGTGATCTTTAACTAGACTATCCTAATGTTTTTCCTACTGTAAGTATGTAAATAATAGTACAAAATAACGATACATTAATTTGCATCGCGAATTAATCTACAAATATCATAATTTAAATGTCTATTTGTAATTAAATTTAATAACATAATTGTAGATAATTAAGTTAACATCGATACCACCAGCCCGGTGGGCCGACGACATTATGAAACCGGCTGGGAAACGATGGAGGAGACTAGAAAGGGACCGGATGGGTTGGCGTGAAAGACAGGGGGTCTATGCCCAACAGTGAGCTCTGTTTATGGGCTGATGGAATGGTCAAAAACATAACATATCATAAACTCACGCCTGTATCCCTGAGGGGTAGGCAGAGACCAGGGACTGCCACTTGCTACGATCCTGACAGATCACTTTCGCTTCCAACATTCATTAGTCGTTGCATGCAATAAATGTTGCATGCAAGAAACTGGCGTACCATGGTATATTCTTAACTATTACATCTTTTACACAATTTACCATGCTTGCCCCTAAATCAATAAATGAATTGAAATGGACCTTCAGATAAATGAACGACCAAGAGAATGGACCTAATGAACCGACCGAACATTCCGGTAATAATACCTAAATCGTCGAGAGGGTCTCCTTAGTACAAAAAGATTAGAGCTTCTTTCCTTTTCTAGCAGTAAGATAAGATAAGAAAAAAATATTCTTTATCGTACCAGGAAAAACACAAACATGAAATGTTTACAAAAATGCAGTACAATTGGCGGCCTTATTGCTTATAGCAATTTGACAGTAGTTTGACAACGCTAGTAAACTATCTTAAAAAGTTCGTAACTCCTATGGCAAAGCTCACGCCGATGCAAAATACCTATCTGGACTGGATTTTCTAGAAACTAATGCCCCGCCAGAGATCTCACAGGATTGTGGGAGGAATATGCATAAAGGCGCATGGCGAATTATCGGTCTATCAAAACGAAATCAAGGGAGTAAGGTACTATCCACAGAACAAGTGGTCGCCGGAAATATTAAGATTATTCTGCACTTTTCTGAACTGAACAAATAAAAAGTGGTAGTACTCAATGCCATATTAAACCGTTACGTGGACTTCACGTCCGCGAAAGGGTCATAAATATGGCATTGAAATTTCTTAAATACTTTTTTAAGTTGTTATGTCAACTTCAATATTTGAAAAAAATAAAAAACGTGCAGAAAAAAACGAGATATTGTTCAGGGATTTTAGTACCTAACTACATACATTTTCATGTTTTCACACAGATTAGAGCCTCCGCCAGCCTATTAGACCATGTTACACTCTCGTTGACCATGAGGGACATTCATTGCAGGTCTTACAGCCCGTATCGGGATACTGACTGAGCGAACCCCGCAGTGGATATCACATATGATCACGACAGTGTAATAAAGCCCTCGGAGCGTGTAAACCAGCTCGGCCGCGAATCAATTACGAAAACGTTCCGGCCAGCCCCCGCGCGGTCCAAATTGTAAAGTAATAAACTAAGTGCAGAGTCTGTCGGTCTGTCCGCACTAGTTAAGGTTCCCGCGGCATTACGCATTTGTCTCGCTCACTTATCCCGCGGCTGTGAGAACAGGCGCTGCAGCTATCGTGCGCCTCGGCCGGGCACCGACGGACTGTGCGCTTGGCTCGGCTTCCGTGGCTGTTTTGAGGCAAGGCAGGTCGTGGTTTGGTTTTTTTTTTTTTTTTCAGGGGTAGTAGGGTGCGGTGATTTAAATAAAATCAATTAAAGAAAAAACTGAAGAACTATATCGTGCGCTAGAAAAAAAATTAAATGTCCAGTAGATCAGCCCGTTCAGGTCGTAACAAAATATCCACGTACATCCCAAAAAGGGGGGGCGGGGTTCTACTGGTCAAGACGAACAAGATTTGCTATGAGGTAATCTTCTAATAGACACAAAAAGTATAAACCGTTCCATACTAAAGTCATCACCTGCGGCGATGTGAAATTATGTACACTTAACACTTAAGTCAACTTGTTAATTAGTCATAACTTTACATGTATACCAATGTTTGTTTCTCAATAAATATCTTTATCTTATCTTATCTATTAAAATTCATGAAACAGGTGTAAGATTCGAAGAGGTGCGGTATAGTTTTCCTAATTTTAAAGCTCATAGTAAGAGTTGTATGCATCGATGTGTTTTCATGTGTATATGAAGATTTTTTCACACCCTGAATATGTACCACTGCAGCGTAAAGGCCTTCTCTCAGAGAAATGTGTAGAGCCAAATACTTATCTGACCACCATGTGTACGACATTTCATACAAATATACACATTTCATTTCATTTCAGAGCTGGCTTGACGTAGATAGGTGATTTTAAGCTCGACCATCTCAAATACTCAGTTTTCATCACAATTTTCAGTATAAAAAGACACTAGGTTTTTTATATTTTAAATGGCTACGCGGTGGTAGCGGAGCCGTAGAACGCCAGGAGCCGGCGTTCGGGAGGTTGTGAGTTTGAATCCCGGCATGTACCAATGACTTTGTTTTCTAAGTTACGTACAT
The DNA here is from genome assembly GCA_947310995.1 of Yponomeuta cagnagella. Lineage (NCBI taxonomy): Eukaryota > Metazoa > Arthropoda > Insecta > Lepidoptera > Yponomeutidae > Yponomeuta > Yponomeuta cagnagella. The sequence goes on from OX371277.1 coordinate 18,637,663, forward strand.
TTGTGAATTTTTTATTGCAATTACATTTTATAACACCTTATACTAATGTATACGTATGTTTTACAAATAAATAAATCTTATCTCTTTAGTGGCAATACCACTCGCTAACGGTAAAGGAAAACATCGTGAGGAAATCTGAGTGTGTCTGCAGTGTTCACATACCTCAGCGCTTAAAATTGCCAATACGCGGTGGACACGCGTGGTAGTTAAGGCCATACTCTCTCTCTGAGAGAATGCCTGTGCCCTGCAGTAGGACGTATCAAGCACCCGGAGGTCAAGAAAAAAATACGTCGGGTGACTGTCTTATTTTTAGACTACTTGTATATGAGTTACCATGGCACCGTAGTCCGTTTGACCTCTCCTGATCTCTACACTGACAGCCCCTGACAAGTACACGTCAAAATACCTCCCGCGCTTGCTGGATTAGAATAGTTAACAGCATCACATAACCTTCTTACAACAGGGCCAGCTGAAGATTCAGTTTCTAGTACTCCGACTATTTTTCAAATGTAAAAAACCTGCGGACAAAATTAGGATCGTAATTTTAATTAAAATGTCATGTAAATAATCTCAGGAGTGTAGAAGAACAGAACTGTGTGCAATATTCGTTGATGATTCTATTGGCTGTGTGCTTATCTCAAACAGTAACTGATGTTGATTTACTTGTGTTAATTTCCGAACCTTGTGACTCGTATTAGATTAACGAAGACGCTCATTAGTTGGATATGTGATTCATTGAGTTGCCATTTAGTAAAGTGCAGGGTTACCTATGTGAAGAATTTGTTTATGTCCTGGCTCCGGATTCTAACTATTGAGCTTAATACTTGATTTGCCCATTTGGTACTTTTAATACGAATATTAATGTAATTCAACAGGAATCTTTACGGAGAGCAATGGACAAGATTGGCAGGGGACTGAAAGGGTTGGCGTCATAAGGAAGTTGCATATGCCCAGCCGTGGGCTGTATTTATAAATAGATATATGAATAGATAATCAGTAATAAATACATTTTCATAACAAAAAATTTGAAAATTAAAATTAAAAAAACAAAACTTTTTTTTGGTGATATCAGTCGTAAGACAAAATATTAATTTATTACTATGTAAAAACAATAGGAACAAACTTTTGCTAGACATTTTATTTCACTATACCAACCATTCTATTTATTCCATATGTAGTAACAATACCACTCGTTAAGTGTAAAGGAAAATATCCTGAGGAAACCTGAATGCCCGAAGTTCACATTCCATTTACCTCGACATTGCCAATCCACGGTGGACATGCATGGTGATTAACCCTATAAGCCTTATATTAAGTCTTTCTCTCTGACGGAAGGCCTATGTCATGCATTGGTACGTATCATCATCATGATCATCAAGTCCACTGCTGGACATAAGCCTCCTCCACGCATTTCCAAAAAGACTGGTTGGTAGCGGCTTGCATCCAGCGTCTTCCTGCCACTTGGATGAGGTCATCTCGTGGTACGTATGTAGGCTGCTTGTGACATACATAACAACATACATCTGAATCTAGGTTTCTCTAGCAAACCGAGCTAGAGGCGCGAATAGTGCTACGACGCAAAAAAACTTTTTCATTTGTCACCACAAATTGTTACCCAACATGAACCAGGAAATAATGAAAACGCGAACTACTTTCGCAAAATCTGTACCATTTTCGCAGACACCCAGAGTAACCTTTCCGACGCCTCGCGCCCTATAAGGGTGTACAGTCGCGTCCGAACAAATGATGACATAATAGGATCGATTCTAGTTTCCGACCTGTCACCTCAGCCGCGGGCGACCGCCGGCAATCGCCGCGGCCGGGCTGCGCCCGCGCAGATCCATATTTCCCACGGACAGATCGCTCTGATGCTTAGGGTTGCTCTCAACTCGACAGTCTTTCCTTTCGATGACTAAATGGTTTTTGAACAGTAAATTAATGGGATTGTGGATAATTTTCGATGCGTTTGGATTGTGTTCTGAAAACGTTTTGTGAGTTGAGAACACGTTCAGTGCAGTTGTGAATTGTTGTATTTTAGGGCTCCGTACCCAAAGGAACCCTATTACTAAGACTCTGCTGTCCATCCGTCCGTTTGTCCGTCTGTCACCAGGCTGTATCTCATGAACCGTGATAGTTAGACTGTTGAAATTTTCACAGATGATGTATTTTTATTACCACTATAACAAAAAATACTAAAAATAGAATAAAATAAATAATGAAGGGGGGCTCCCATACAACAAAAAGATTTTTTTGCCGTTTTTTGCTCGATATTAATAACGGCAATAGGTCAACGCTTGAAATATTCAAATGTTGTATAGATAATGGTACGGAACCCTTCGTGCGCGAGTCCAACTCGCACTTGGCCGGTTTTTTTTTGTTTTTTTTTTTTCAATTATTTCCTTGCGAAAATAACGTCACTTTATGTTAGGTATAAGAGTAGTGAAGAGAACATTTCATTGTACAAGAGAAAATAAAAAATCTGACAAGACCTCGAAATCTAACTAAGAATAATAATTATATTATGGCCAGATTTAAGAGTCATATCAAACATCCTATTTTAAACCAAAGTCTTAGATATAAGACCATACATATTGAAACAAAATCCTTAGTTTAAATTCGTAGGTGACATTTGATTCTCTATCGTCTCTTTGTGTAATAGATGTGCAACTTATACCTAGTAGTCTCGAAAGCCAGAGACCCAGGTTCGATTCCCAGTGCGGGCATATCGACGACTTTGTTTTCTAATTTTTTACATCTGTGAAATTATAGTAGCAATACCACTCGCTAACTGTAAAGGAAACATCGTAAGGAAACCTGAGTGTCTGAGCTATTCACATGCCTCAGCACTTAAAATCGCCAATCCGCGGTGGGCACGCGTGGTGATTAAGCCCATACTCTCTCCCTGAGAGAAAGCCTGTGCCCTACAGTGGGACGTATATAGGCTGCTTATGTTATATTTTATGTTATGCCTAGTAAAGAAACACACTTCATTTTTCGAAACAGTCCAGTCAATTTGCAGTCTAGTTTCACGCAATGTCGACTTGGGAACAGCCTGCCAATACAAATAGTGTGCTATGAAGTTATCGTCAAGTACTGTCGGCGGTGGCAAATGACAGGGCGCGCGGCTTTCACACGCCGCGCGGCCTTTGCGCACAATTCTCTACCAACCACTGGCTAGGCCTAAACTCAACCTTATCACTTGGGGATAAGGGGTAACATTTGACATTAATTGATAGGGTTTTCGGGAAGTGTGAAGTTTATAAAGGGGCCAGGTTAATGATGCGAGTCGGCGGTTTGTTGAAATATGTCTCGGTGTAGGCTGTAGAAGAAGAAGAAGAAGAAGAAAAAACATTTATTATAAAAACAGTGCACACGCCACAATAACAAAACAAAAAAACAACAAAGAAAATATTTCAACCGAAATGTTATAAAAAAGAAAGGAAAACGAACGGTCACGGCGCGTCACTGCTGCTATAAACGGCAACTGACTCAGCAGTATGCTGAGGGTCAAGCCTTCAGCGCTGATTTTCAGTCAGTGCCAGGAGTTTCCCCGCGAGCGTCACATACCGCGGTGTGGTACAACCGTGAGCAATACTATATATAGTATAATACTATGTAATACAGAATAGTAATTATATACAATAGGATACGTATTATGTATACAGTATGAAACATATACTTAAATTGTTTTTATTAAGTCACTGAATAAACTACGATATACTCAAATAAAATCATACACAAATGAATAAAGGTATATAGCCAGCTTAAAGCATTTTTAAAAATTATGAATATAATTAAATTTATATGTACATAAATATATATACATATATAGGTATACTTAATTAAAGAAAAATAAATAAAAATATATAGATATATACAATATTGCCTGGCCCTACCATGCGATTACAGGCTCGTGTCTGTTTTTGCGGCGAGAGGTTGGAAGGGAAGGGAGTGGCGGTTTCTGATGCTCCAGCAAATATGCTTTAAGCTTTAAGATGTCTTGAGAGAATTTGTATTTTCCTACTGAAATACCTAACCGGGTGCTTTCCGCATGTGTGGCCGCAGCATTGGTGTTTTCCTACTTTTGTAAGAATTGTGACATGTATTCTTTAGGATTGCAAGTTGATGATTGCACTCAAGGTATCTTGTTATGTAGGTACTCATACCAATTGTATATACTTAACATGATTTGAGAAAATATGGTCAGAGTAGAGTGGTTTGTCGCTGCCTTTTTCTCCACTACATACATACATAAACTCATGCCTGTATCCCAGAGGGGCAGAGACCAGGGAGTGCCACTTGCTACGATCCTGACAGATCACTTTCGGTTCCTCAACATTCATTAGTCGTTGCATGCACGCACGCCGGTTTCGGTTACTTTATATCTTACTCTTTGCTAATACATCCCCGCCCCCCGAAGTATCCCCGCCTGGGACGTCCCTCACCTGCCCTTCCACGCACATTCGCTCGATATATTTGGTTCGTCAATCTTTTCTCCACTAAAAACTCAAAGGCAGCGGTCGATATTGTAAATTTATATTCAACAAACAGAATGTACATTCTTTACGTTGTAATAAACCAACCAACGTCCTACGTCCAAAGTTTTATACCATTGCGTTGAAAAATAATCCTAATAAATCAGTGTATTATTAAACGTAAGACATGTAACAGTCCATATGATTTCGCGGTTTTCCTGTAATTAAAATAAAACTAAAGCGCAGTGTTGCTTTCAAAGCGTCAAAAGGATCTTCCTCCTTACCTGTCATTGGAATGATTAAATTAATTAATATGCAAATTTTGTGTCAAGATTCTCCCAAAAGATAAATGATTAACTGATTGTAATACCGTCTCTTCTTTGTCTCCTTTGAGTCGTTGAATTGAAATTTTGGGTATCATAAGAGGTAGTTCACTTAGTGACAATCGTAGTTACTGCACAATAGCTCTTATCGTAAGAGATTATGGTCGATTATAAAAAAAATGTGTTGCTGACTTCACTATTACGAACCGGAATGAACTGCAAATAAACTGAGGTGAATAATTTGCATTTAATTTACTCCGTAATACAATTGGGTATTTGACAAAATATCAAATGAGTTACTTTTAAAACGGAATTTTGTACCTTTGTGCGCAAGTCTGACTTTGTGCGCAAGTCTGACTTGCACTTGGCCGGTTTTTTATTGTTATTATGATATCCGCCCCTTAACACTCAAATAACTGATCCTCTTCCAAAAGTCAACACCATATCAACTGACAAATTAATTAAGTGCCCAGCGAGTGTACGTATCGATCCGCTGCATCGGGTTAAATGCCCGAATACACGCATACTCAGATTGGCGCACTCAGGCGGACGATTATTTTAAACTTCTGCCTTGCAGTAAAAAATTCAGTTACATTTTCGTAATACAAAAACGACCGGTGGTAGCCTAGTGGGTAAAACATTGGACTCGGAAGCGAGAGAGCCAGGTTCGATCCCCAGTGCGGGCATGTACCTATGACTTGGTTTTCTAAGTTATGTACATATAGTAGCAAAACTACTCGCTAACTGTGAAGGAAAACATCGTGAGGAAACCTGAGTGTCTGAGCTATTCACATACCTCAGCGCTTGAAATCGCCAATCCGTGGTGGACACGAGTGTTGCACGCCCATACTCTCTCCCTGAGAGAAGGCCCGTGCCTTCCCGTGGGATGTATATACTTTACTTTACTTTACTTTATACTTTATTGCACACATAGGCTGCTATTGTAATACAAAACTTTATTAACAAAAAATAACTTAAAGGAAAAAAGACACTAAAAAGGAGAGTTTTATGATTTTCTTACAGATCCATCAACAGATTTTAACCAAACATATAAATTTTTAATTTATTAATACACGGCCCTGGAAGTACCTTCTTTCTTACAAAAATAATTAATGGAATCGAACAATGTGATAAAAAATCATCACTGAACATGCATAAAAAATACATATATATGGTCGAATTATGACATTAAGAACAACTCTTTTTTTTAACTTGGTTAAAGATAAAAGTATCAATAAAAAAAAGTAGCATGGCATGGAACATGTTTTTTTTTCCTGAAAAATCTCAGCGCTTGCAAAAATTCTGCACCAACCTTTTTTCACACATCGTTATGTGTTGCAGTGAACTGTGTTCATAGGAAAGATACCAAAATACAAACACGCTGTGCCACCCATCATCATCATCAACCCATTATGTCCCCACCGAGGGGCACGGGTCTCTTCCCTGAGGAAGGTATAGGCCATACTCCACCACGGGGGCCAAGTCCGGATTGGCGGAGGCTTGTAGACTAGTGGCTCGTCTACTGTCAGAAGTTGTCAAGCCGCCCTAAGGCCTCTGACTTGGCTTAACGACTGCCATCTATCGACGGCAGCCGGCACCAACAGCTTAACGTGCCTTGCGAAGCACGGAACCGCTCGGAAAAATGCCACTAGCGTTAGGCACCCATACCACCCATTGTGCCACCCATACGCATGCGTAAGAGCCTAAACTTAACACACGAGAAGCGCCGACAAATCGTCTGTTACTTGTTTTATGCGCGCTGCTCGATGCCCCGTCCGCTTGTCCGGAATCGTGTGCGATCTAATTTAGAGCGCGCGCAGCGATGCGCGCCCGATAGCGGCGCACGCGGCGTGATTTACTCGCTGCCTGGTACGCAGGGATGTCACCAGCCAAGCTTGGAAAAGAACAGGCCTTGTGCTCGAAGATAAGGGTCTTAGGCCATGGCGGGTGAGATATGACTCGCTGCCTGGTACGCAGGGGTGTCACCAGCCAAGGTTGGAAAAGAACAGATCCTGCGCCTTGAAGATAAGGGTCTTAGGCGGGTGGCATGTGTTAGGCTTGTAAGTGATGGGAAGCCATATGGGGCATGGTAAGAGTGACACATAAGCTAAAAATTATTGCTGATAGCAATTACATTAGGGTGGCTGCGGGAGGAAAAGAATAGTGTTTCTTGGGAAGGCCTGTTTGGTTTGGATTGAGTAAGAGTTTAATTTAATAGTGATGCAGAATGACCACGCACTGACTTTCATGTCTTAAATCTTTCGTTGGTTTCCCGTAAACACTCCATTGAAATAATAAGCTCGATTTCAGTTAATATCTAACAGTTGTTTCGTACAACTTTATCAACCATTAACTGTTCAGTTTATTAATAAATTAACACATAACCTCCACACTTTACATTTACTTATCATCAAAAACATGGAAAAACACTAAGTCTGAGGCCATTTGCACAAATCAACGGCTCTATTGAGAATCGAACCCACGGTTTCTGGCGTGGTAATCAAACGAATTACCTGTGGACGCGCAAAATTGACAAATGTGCCAGTCAATACGGACGGAACGTCGGATCGATTAAAGGAACGAGAGTCAGCCATTAGTGCATCTGCTTAACCTTTTGCGGTGCGGTCACCAATGTCGCGATGTCACCGCAGCGTAATCGCCGCATCCAGACAACACTCGATAGGCTCACATTTCTAAGGTTTCCTCATTCCGTAAGGCTCTGCGATCGGCCGATAGCGCGGTGATTTAAACGTTTAATTCTGTACATCCAGGCCCTAGCCTCGGAAGGCTGTGGTTTCTTGTTAATATGTTGTTTTTGAGCGTTTTGATTTTTTCAATGTTTCTCTCGGTAAAAAACACTGGCAACCCAATGCCGTCCTTTCTTACCAATAAAAGCATACACATGGTCTTAATTTGAAAATTTTTATCCACTTATGGGCTGATTTAGCCAGCTATCGAACGGGCTACGGCCACAGTGTCAGTGATGGAGATCATCAGAAATGAGAAAGTTCACCAAATGACTAGGTTGATTGACATAGCCTATAAGGTAAGCAAGTTCAAGTGACAGTAGGCTGGTCTCATCTGCCGAAAAAACGATAACGAAAACGATTGATTGGGGAGTGATCAAAGGAAAAAGTGATTCTAGTACAATTGACTCTATGAACTTAATGCCCAGTGAACCGAAGTAAGTGCACTGGATCTAATTGAATTAAATTGAAATCATATTTTATCAACGCAAACTAATTGATTTAATTTGTCACAATTCGAGTTACCTATCGCATGAGGAATTTGCAGAATTTCCTGCATATATAGTTAGATTAGATTAGAACACTTTAGTTAGGGTCCATCTAGATGCAATAGTCAACAAAATAATACACCAGATAGAACAAATAGTAAGTCAAGGGCCAATCAACGAAATCGTTGTATGCATTACCTATTTGTATATTAATATTTAAAACAAAATTGATTTATAAGCACAAAAAGTCTTGTGAAAATCGCTGTTATTTCACGACCTTTTAATATAAGTGTATTGTATGCTATAAATATAAAACTCACGCCTGTATGAAGGTTTATCACTTGTTATAATTTTGACAAACTCCTCTAGCCGGTTAGATTGCACGATGCCCACTATAGCGCATAGTCACGTTTATTATTTTTCAAACCGCCTCATCAACGTTCTTAAGTTACGAGTTACGGTTGCTTGAAATCTGACATACATAAGCAGCCTATATACTTCCCACTGTAGGGCACAGGCCTTCTCTCAGGGGGAGAGTGTGGGCTTAATCACCACGCGTGCCCACCGCGGAATGGCATAAATAAAACTGAACAAAAAATCTGAGATAAATAAAACAAATAAACTCCAAACGATATACATATACCACACGCACATACAATCTGACATAAATAAAACAAATAAACTTCAAACGATATATTATACCACACGCACATACAATCTGACATAAATAAAACAAATAAACTTCAAACGATATATTATACCACACGCACATACAATCTGACATAAATAAAACAAATAAACTTCAAACGATATATTATACCACACGCACATACAATCTGACATAAATAAAACAAATAAACTTCAAACGATATATTATACCACACGCACATACAATCTGACATAAATAAAACAAATAAACTTCAAACGATATATTATACCACACGCACATAAAATCTGACATAAATAAAACAAATAAACTCCAAACAATATATTATACCACACGCGGTATCAAAAAAATGTGGATGATAGTCTCAGACTGTCGCAAATCAATCATTTTCATTTGACACTGCAGTTAGGTACAAAAGACTTCAACGTGTAATTTGAAAGTGTCGCAGACGGTGTGCGCGGTCTTTTAAACTTAAATCCCTTTTCTCACCTACTTTGCAATAAAGGCACTGCAGCTAACCCTTTTTACTGCCTATTTTGTGTTAAAGATAGAAAAATAATCGCCCTACGTCCAATCGAAGCAACAGCTTCAGTCGATCTAGAATAACAACAATGATTTCAGTATGCTCTCGTCGGCTAATGGTTATCTCGGTGACCTACGCTGTGGTATGTTGTATATTGGGGGGCTCAGTTCACCAGAGCAACACGAGTTACAGTAACGATTTAATCGATACATCCTAAGTTGCCGTCCGCATTGGCTATATAATGTGCACTTGTTCTATTAAAATTCAACTGTAGACAGCGGTGGCTAACAAACAGATAAGACATCCAAACTAAAAAAAGTACTACATTTAGTGGGAAAGCATGTCACAAATATGTAAAAATTGCTTGAACCAGGGTCATTATTGCTCTATGAAACAGGAAAATCTCAAAAATATTGTGACAATTCGACTACCTCTGTGGCGCAGCGGTAGCGCATCTGCCTACCATGCGAGAGGTTCCGGGTTCAAATCCCGGCTGGGGACAAAAAAAAACCCCCAGGTCTTGGATGTTGACATGTTTGTTATGTCGCTGTTTCTGGTTCCCACGACACAGGGTGTGGGGGTATCCTAGTGTGGGGCCAGAAGCAATGTATGTGCCTGCATGTAAATGTTTAATAAAAAAAAACAAATTGTGTTTTGCCTTACAAAATGTAATGTATTTATTTATTTGAGGCAATGCAGATGTTGTGTTAGTAACAACGGTGACTTATGCTTTGTTAGTAATTATATTAATATGTTTACATTATTTCATATTTAAATTGTTATGTGAATGTACATCCTTATGTTTTAAGCATGAGTGATATTCTGACACGTTTTTGCTAGTACGAGCACTGGATACTTTCGCAAAAACTGTGTGCTAGCTGTTAGACAAAATACACAAAACTTGTAATGAATAGACTTCTAATGAAAGGGAAAAAAACTGAACGGCGAGTTGGACTCGCCCACCGAGGGTTCCGTACCAATTTGTAGGAATCGACTCTCGCAGTTTTTTCCGAGCTTTTTACGAACTTTTTTCTTATGATTTAATTACAAATGTATAGTTTTCAGATTTTTCCCTGTATTTTTAGTGTAAGGCAATATTACTTGCCAAATTCCATAGTTGTAGGTCGACGGAAAGGACCCTATCAATTTTGATTCCCTTGAGTGCGTCGAAATATACGTTTTTTGATGGGGCATAAACGGCCGTATCTTTACTTACGTTAATTTAGAAAATAGATTTTTTCACAGCTTCAAGGGACTGTAGACCAGAGTATATGGTTTTAGTTTCAACTCGGTACCTCCACGCATTCCCGAGTTAAAATGTCTTGACAGACAGACGGACGGACGAACAACAAAGTGATATTATGAGGGTTCCGTTTTTTTCTTTTTTTTTGAGGTACGGCACCCTAGAAAATCGGTAAAAGTCAAAACTTGAACCAATGCGGACGCCCATAATATGGAATCGAGTTTATCGCTACCCAATAACATGCACCGTGCTCCTCGAAATTAACAAGTAGCGAGCAAATGACTGATTGCTATGTCATGGCATATTAACGGTGAATTGGGTTTGTGAGGCGGCCGGCCGCGTGTTCATTTATGTCTCCTGATAAGAGCAACATTATTGCGCTGGCACGCGATTTCTTGCAAAGATTTTCTTTGTGCATTTTTGTTTTTATTGTCATTTCTGTTTTCTTCTTTTGAACAGCATAGCTCGGTTTCTTTTTGGGATTTGATAACTAGATTGTGTCAATTAGTTTTGTGACTTAGAACATTCTATGGTTTGACGTGTGCAGTTCTTCGCCTTGGTAGGACGACTTTAATTTAAATTTATTTACACTTGGCGCGTAATTAGAAAGTACTTTAAAAAAAACACTTCAAGAAAATCACGTGCAAATACAAGAGTTTGATTACTTTCTAATGAATCCCGCTATAGCTAAAGGCCAAAATTTGGGGTTACTCTCGATGTACCGGGAACTTTCTATATACATAAAAAAATATACGGACCTCCTAATAATTGTAGCTGCAACCTAATAATTGACTCAGTTTATGAGATGTGTCTATCTGGCTATTTATCAGTAAGATAAATAGCCAGATAGACACATCCCATTGTACACGATAAAGATACCGTATTAAATCTTGGTCATGTGTTGTAGGTACCACTACCAGTAAAACAGTTACCGTGTATCAGAACACAAGCAACTTATTGCCTTTCAAGCTCAAAAACGACTAGTTACGGTAGCCGCAACATTACGATCAAATATAATCAATCATCATTCACTTAATTACTTCCAATTAACCGCCACAACATTTTTGTAACTCTACCAATTTGCAAAAATATAATCCGCTAATTTTAGAGCTAATAAATATGGCTTTTCATGTTTTTTTACCCAAAAGCGGTGGTAGCCTAGTGGGTAGAACATCGGACTCGGAAGCGAGAGACCCAGGTTCGATTCCCAGACTTTGTTTTGTAAGTACATTTGTGAAGTTATAGTAGCAATACCACTCGCTAACGGTGAAGGAAAACATCGTGAGGAAACCTGGGTGTCTGAGCTATTCACATACCTCAGCGCTTGAAATCGCCAATCCGCAGTGGGCACGCGTGGTGATTAAGCCCACGCTCTCCCCCTGAGAGAAGGCCTGCGCCCTACAGTGGGACGTTTAAAGGCTGCTTATGATGTTTTTTTTTTTCCTGGTGTGTACAATGAAGTGTTGTAATGTAACCTAATCTAATCTTAATTCCACCCGGCATAGGTGGAATTTTTAAAGTCTAAATAGGTTTTTAATCTAATTTTGTTTTCGTTTGCCAACAGATGAACCAAAAGTGCAAAGTGTGCGGGGAGCCGGCGGCGGGGTTCCACTTCGGAGCCTTCACCTGTGAAGGTTGTAAGGTAAGAAACAAAAATATTAATTACTATAAATATTTCAACGACCTCGTGTCGCAGCGGTAGTGCATCTGCATACCATGCGAGAGGTCCCGGGTTCGAATCCCGGCTGGGGACAAAAAAAACCCCCAGGTCTTGGATGTTCACATGTTTGCGATGTCGATGTTTCTGGATTCCACGATACAGGGACCAGAAGCAATGTATGTGCTTGTATGTAAATGTTTGTGTTTATGTTTAATATTATTCCGGAATAATCCGAATCATCAATTACCAGGAGGTGGGCAGCAGCGTCTTTCTGAGATTCCAACCGCATACTGCGATCGCCAACCCGCCTGCCATAGCGTGGCGATTATGGCAAAACCCCTCATGGTTATGAAAACTACGAAGGAGGCCTGTGTCCTGCAGTGGGCGACAATTGGCTGATGATGATGATGATAAATCCGGATTCTCTTACTCGTAATTTTGTCCGATGAGTCTGACATAAATATATAACAAGCCGTTCCCGCGACACCTCGAATTGAGATGAAAGGTAGGATTACTACTTTATTGATATATTTATGTCAGCTAAATTTACATTAGAATTAATTTTGATATTAGAATTAATTTTGCCGTTTCTAAATATGAATATACCCACCTTTTAATTACGACATTGTAGTGTCAAAAGTATTTATTAAAAAATAGTGATGCGGAATGTTCAATCTGAAATTGAGACTTAGCGATTTCTTTACTTATTTAGTAAGCAATTTAGTATGCATACCAAAAATTTTACATATGTCAAGAAAACCCAAAACAAACCTTAGATTATCCAAAACCATTTGATAAACCGAGTTTTCTATTCGTGTCCAACAATAATTAAATTTTAATATTCAAATCATGATCCACATTACACAATTCGTCGGACAACCATAATCGATTATTGCCTCCAATTATATCGATTTCGTTGGTATCCCAAAATTTGACTTCAGGCTACCTTACAAAACAAACGTCCACTTCAGCCACCGCGAAATGATCATTAAATCCTTTGTAATAAGCATTGTTTTCAGAGTAAAAAACAGTTGGTTTAGTTCAAGGGGCGTCCGGGATCCACAGTTGAATAACTCGATCAGTACGTTAAAAGATCCGGCGCTGTTCGTTTCCGAGGGTATATCAGAAACTAAACCCAACGACACGATAGTATTGGGGTAAAATAAGCGTAGTTTTTCAGAAAATTACAGTACAAATTCTAACAAACCTCATAAAATGACTGCCTCGTTGGACCCTTCATTTAGGCGCTTACTACTAAGGTGGAGGTCGTGGGTTCGATTCCCACGCCGTACATTTGTACAAATGGCCTCAGTCTGAGTGTATTTCCATGTTTGTGATATCCTTACCATAGCACAAGGTATCCTAGTTTAGAACCAGGTCAAGTGATTGTCTTGTGTGGAATATTGTCCGCCGGGTTATGAATTGAGAATGTCACTCAGTAAATACTTAAATACTGCTCGATCTCTTCAGGTTATATACATTAATATATTTATTAAAAAATAAACAAATTTGTTTTTGGCATGTCCAATCCCTCCGATATATAGGCGTGAGTTTATGTACGTATTTTTTTTCTGATCGAGGTCACGTGTTTTCTTAATTAATACAAATGGCCTCAGTCTGGGTGTATTATATCCAACATTTTTGTGTTCCTACCTGGTTATCATAGCACCGGGCATTCTATTTTAGGACCAGGATAAGTGTATTCTGCAGAAGTTAATAAACATTTAATAAATATGTACCTCTCAAATAGAATAACCGCCACGTTCACTCTCGTTGTTGACTGATTGATTGGAATTTCTTATGCAGATACACAAGTTATATTTCTGCTAAACTACATAACAGTTTGGAGGCAGATGCTCTTGGTTTTACAATTTGTATAACTCTTAAACATTAGGTACAAATACTAAAAATAGCTGTAGTGGAAGGTATTTATCTGATTGGCCGTGTTAAAATGTAATTCGTTTTATCCGTTTATTTCGTATGCCTAACAGTTAATTTCTTGCACCACCTGTGGTTGACTGGTAGAAAATGCTTATAGCATTAAGTCCGCCACATTGCTATTGTATTTTTTTACGTATGTGCAATAAACGTATTAATAATAATCATTATAAAATGTCGTCTTTTGGTGTTTAAATTGGGTTCGGTTCATGATATGCCACATGACGTTATTGACGCATGAGAAATCAGAACAGTTTAGTGTACAGTCGATTTTCTCTTAGCGTCCTTGAGAAATGTTATGATCGCATGCTGATTAAACAAATTATGTATAACGATTCCACGCTTAGAAAATAAAGTTTTGGCATCAATGTCTAACTAGTTGCGATTACATATAGTAAATTATTCAAATTATGCAGTCATTTATCATTTGAGTAAAATTTTGAGGCCTCATTTATTAGGAAGAACTCGTAGACTTTATTCCGACCAATACAAGATTAGGCAGCCAAGAAAACAAACAACTACAAAATCCAGAGCATTTTCAATTGAATGCGCTACAGCTTATCTGTAACGCATCAAATGGCTACCAATAGATGTTGCAAGCGAACTCAAGTTAAGTGTATCAGCAGGCTGGAACACACAACAATGGTTTCGCATTGAGTAATGCTAAAATGGAACATTATCTGTTACATGCGTTTTCAGTAAATAAGTTCCATTACGGCCCGAAATCGTTAGATTGAAAAGAAACTCGGAATGTCTGGAGATTTCAACTCAAGAGTTCATACAGAGTTCAGAAATTTGACACTAAAATACGACGTTTTATTCCCAATCATCAGATTATAGTACTATATTAAACGGGTCTAACCGCTATTATTTATTAGGTAAAATTTAATTACCTTAGTTTCTCGACATTAATATAGTACCATGTATGAGCATCGCGGGTCATTAAAGAGTCGCTGGATGCGGGCGGCACAAGACCGTGAAGCTTGAAAAACCATGAGGTAGGCCTATGTCCTGCAGTGGGCGTCAAATGGCTGATGATGATGATGATGAGTCATTAAAAATACAATCATCAGATTTTTAACCATATTACGTATTTGCAAAGTTTATAAAATAGCAAGGAACATGCTCGAATGCTCCATTTCCTTCCGTGGATGTCGTAGAAAGCGACTGAGGAAATCAATTACCAGGAGACTGGCAGCAGCGTCTTCCTGAGATTCCGACCGCATACTGCAATCGCCAACCCACCTGCCAAGCGTGGCGATTATGGCAAAGAAAACTTCTCATGGTAATAAAAACTACGAAGAAGGCCTGTGTCCTGCAGTGGGCGTCAAATGGCTGATGATGATGCTCGAAAGAAAATGGAAACTGTTTATTGTTGGTTCTGTAATTTCATTTATTCTTCAGGTAATCGGAGACGCGTTCAACTAGTTTACGTGTTTAGGTGCTTATACCAATAGCAATAGTGTGGGTGTCTGAGTCCAGTAATAACTGTTCGGTTGACTTGTAACACAAGTAAACAAGGACTAGGCTTAGTACAATATGAACATCCGTACAAGAAACTAGATTTTTAATTCTTTCTCTTCAAGTTTGTTCTTTTGAAAAAAAATATGAATAGTTTTTTCTTAGTAAAGTAGGTACATAATAATGCATGTACTTTAACAGTGATCACTAGACAAAGCAAGTATCCTATAGTGGCACCCGTTAGGAATAGTTTGTGGTGTGACAGAGAAAAAACATTTTAAATAATTGTCTTCTTATCACTCCTTCTTTTTTTTATTCAAGGGTGTTTGGCAGTTGTGACATGCAGTTTAGTTCAAATTTTTTTTTTTTCAAAATAACCGATTATCTGATATCTCTTACATTTAAATGACTAACTTGCATTTAAATTTGGAGAGGAAGAATTTGAGTTAAATGCTACTTAAACCCTGTGCGTAGGTAAAATCAACGGATTATTTTACACATAGCATCGCAACGCCAGAAATAGTAGCGCGGTCGATAGAACGATAGAGGAGGTCGTAGATTCGAACCCCGGCGCGTCCACATGTACCAATGACTTTGTTTTCTGAGTAACTTACATTTGTGAATTTTTAGTAGCAATACCACTCGCTAAGGGTAAAAGAAAACCTCGTGATGAAACCTGAGTGCCTGAGTTTTTTACATACCCCAGCGCTTGAATTTTGGTAATCCGCGCTGGGCACGCGTGGTCCATACTGTCTCTCTCTGAGAGAAGGCCTGTGCCTTACCATGGGACGTAAGAAGGCTACATTA
Organism: Yponomeuta cagnagella; assembly: GCA_947310995.1. Classification (NCBI taxonomy): domain Eukaryota; kingdom Metazoa; phylum Arthropoda; class Insecta; order Lepidoptera; family Yponomeutidae; genus Yponomeuta; species Yponomeuta cagnagella. Next base: position 18,653,995 of record OX371277.1, read on the forward strand.
TTTGGTGTATTATGTATCGCAACGCAACGAGTATTATGACTGCCCTTGTTTCGTTGAGAGTAATCTTAGACAAATTATCCGCGGGCAGGGCGCTCGTTTCATAAAGATCGATGCTTATCAAGTCAAGTGCAAAAACGTGTGAACCCGCGCCGAGAGCAAACGATGCTCCAATTATTGCGCAACCTGAGGGCCTACCGCGATATGGACGACAAGTTGGAAAACGGAACGGAAACTCAGGTTTTTCTTGGTCTTTAGTGAAGCACTTCCGTACAAATACACAAAAACACGCCTAACGGTATGCCAAAGCGGTGCGGGAGGTGATGTTACTATGCAGAAAAATAGTTTAGTTGGTAGGTAATGTGTGTGAAGTGTGATATCAATGCTTGGACGCAGGCGCAAGTATTCCCGGCCAATAATGAAAAGAATAAATGTGGAGTTTCTTTGTTTTCTTCTCCGCATAATCTATTAATTGTGAAACTAACAGCTTTGACGTTCATTAAGTAAACATTTTGTTTTTATAGTGAATAAAAATTTTTGACTTTGACTTTGAATACTTGCGTGGAAGTAGCCTAATGCATCCAGTATTGAATTAGGACTATACGAAGGCCCAATGCAATGTATTAGCGTGATCATGCACGGCTGTGTTGCCGTAACCGATATTTTCAGCCGTACCGTCCAGTTCGCGGGAGGCCCTCTACGCCGAAAATAAACTGGCGAGACACTGCCGTGCGATACACAAAACGAATTATTTTCTAATTTGGTACACTTTAAAATTGCGGCGACGCACGCAAACGGGAAGCGCGCAACGGAAAGAGATACTCAGGCGGTACAAAGCCGTCCTCTGTCGCAACTGGCCAGCAATAAATCATCGGCTCTAATTTGTTTTTAAAGGTTTTAAAGGAATTATCTGTGTGTGTAATCGCGCTTTGTCCGGAGACAATCGGCGCAGTGGCGCCGCGCCGCCATTGTGCGGCTGCGACAGAAAGCTTCGGTAGTCGCACAAAGAGACCGCGCACCGCAATTTGTCAACCCACCTTAATAGTCCACAAACAAAAGGAATACGCAGCTCTTTTAGCTGCACAGCGCCGTGTAGCGTTTTGAACTAATTAATTGGGTCATTATTGCTGGCCCTACGTGAAGGTAATTCACTCCTGTTATAGCATCCTAAAAGCTAACCGTAGAGGTGGTCGCAGGCATGTCATTCCGCTAATCGATTTGCCGTGTTTAATTAGGTCTTTCTCAATCGTTTACATTTATAATTAAGATTTTTCAAACCTTGAGTGGAAATATCAATTGGCCAAATGGAATTGGATCAAAACATAATTAGAAGTTGCGTTGCAAGCGTCAGTTGAAACAATAGATTGTTTGCAATGTCGTTCACGGGGTGAATCGATTCGTCTCGAACCGGCTGGTCAGCGAGACAAAATCGAGCTTAGCCATTCGGATGTAGGGTTTCATTTCAATGAGGCTAATGGTTGTCATTGTTTCAACTAGGAGGTCATTGTTGAAACTGTCAACGTTGCCAACTTGTTGCTCAACCGGTCGACTTATTGGAGCGTGCCACATAATATTTATGCGCACCACGAAATCTGTAGTAGCAGTCGGGGCATCCGCCGATATGGTGAACGATTTGTTGAGCGATCGGTTGCGTCACTGTATGCCGATTGCTGCGAAGGGGTTCAAGGTTCTTGCACTTGTCTGTACTTTACATGTGTCGTATGTTGCTACGTTTGCGTGCTAATATTACGTATTCTACTCATCGAACTAAAATGTCTTTCAAATTAGGTCTCTGTGTTCGATTGCTCTCTACTAGTCGATGTTCTAATTTTAAGTTACCTGCAGTTGCATTCAAAAACTTATTTATAAAAACACGATTCCTCAAAACATGCCTCAGAGTCAGTTTAGTATTTACAATAGCCTGTGGTAAAGGGAAATACGTAAACTACCTCCTAGGAGCGCTTTAGAGGAATCGTTTTTTTTTTTAAATAAGCCCGTAAATCTTGAGATATTTGAATTTGGAACGGTCACGACCCTGCGTGTGACCGGTAGTGCTGTACTGTAGGCGAGCCCGATTTGTCGATTCATAATTCATAGTCGATTGTGTTCGATTCGAATGTCAGACGCAATCAAAGCGGCCGAGCCGAGCCAGGTCACTGCTTCCGAATGCAAACACGGGATGACATGTCGAAAAAACAACCGAACAAGAATGAACTTTATTATTGAGAGCCTAAGCATCTGGTTCAACTCAGTGAGAGTAAACTTGAGGTCAAAAGTTACAACTCAAAATATTTCTCTACTACTTTTCTCACGCTCTTTAAATCGTATGATTGATTAACAATAATCTATTTGCACAATCTGAAAGGTCAGTTTTGCTTGGCAAAAATTGTGCATATCTCATTACATTAGTACCTATTAGTTTTGATGAGACGAAATTACTCGTGCAGGCCGTGATTATTCGCTAGGTTTGCTAGATGAAAGTGTTGCTCTTCATACAAATCAGAGATAAAATCTTAATAAACAAGTATTTGATCATGCATAAACATAAACAAAAGTTATCTCCTAAAGAGTGACAGATACAAAAAGAGTAACAAAGACCCACACAAGAAATAATCTCCTAGAAAAAGACAGATACCCAATGAAACTGCTTTTCTTTACGTTTTCGCTTAGAAAATCTAGCAGTGACTGCCTCTTTGGTCTAGCGGTAACACGTTTCACTACCAAAACAGAAGTCGCGAGTTCGATTCTCCCTAGAGGCCGCCGTTCTTGATTAATTTATTTTTATTTATTTTAACCTTTACGAAAAGTTACTTTGACCAAATAGAGGATGTATTAACAAAGGGCAAGATAAAAAGTACCCGAAACCGGCGTGCGTGCATGCAACGACTAATGAATGTTGAGGAAGCGAAAGTGATCTGTCAGGATCGTAGCAAGTGGCAGTCCCTGGTATCTGCCTACCCCTCTGGGATACAGGCGTGAGTTTATGTTATGTTATGTTTTATGTTATGAAAAGTTACAGCTAAACTTATCATAATATACATTTTAGTAAAGAACAAAAAGCTAATTACAAGTTTTCACAAATAGAAACTAATTAGACTAAGTACTTATATGTGGTGGTAGCCTATTGGGTAGAACATTGGACTCGGAAGCGGGAGACCCAGGTTCGATTCCCAGTGTGCGCATGTTCCTATGACTTGGTTTTCTAAGTTATGTACATTTGTGAAGTTATAGTAGCAATCCCATTCGCTAACCGTGAAGGAAAACATCGTGAGGAAACCTGAGTGTCTGTGAGCAATTCACATACCTCAGCGCTTGAAATCGCCAATCCGCGGTGGGCACGCGTGGTGATTCTCTCCCTCGCTCTCTCTGAGAGAAGGCCTGTGCCCTACAGTGGGACGTATATAGGCTGCGTATGATTATACTTATACGCATTCACTTCACATATTTCAAAATATGAGAGGTTTGTACATAGGGCCTCAGTCTGGGTGTATTTCCACGTTCGTTATGTGTATGCCTGGTAAACATAGCTCAGGGTATCCTGGAATGGGACGATGACAAGTGATGGCATTGTGTGGAAGTTAGTTATTAATTTTTTTTTATTATACAAACGAAATATGAAAGCGCGTTTGGTCACGCCAAACGCGCTTTCATATTTTTTATTTTTTTTTTATTTTATTTTATTCAAAAAACCAACAGCGTTACAGAGTTTCATAACTTAAAGTAATATCTAGTAAGTAAGGCCAATAACAGGTTCAACTACTTAAACTGATAGTAAACTTATCGTAAGCTTAGCGCTAAACGTGAGTGAGCTTCGGGCCGACCCCCACCAAACCCGTGCGAGTCTCAGACCGGGTACGAAATTAACCCCTCACCAAGTAAGAGGTCAATACCCACCCGGGCCAATACCAGGCAATCCCGGTAGTATCGGCCCCAAACCCATTAAACTTTTATTATAATTATTTTGCCATTATATGACATAAATTCTTTTATTTTATTCGGGCGGACTCAAATGATGATATATAATATTGTAATATAATAATATTAGTAATTTATTTTAAATGAGAAAATATAATAACATTGCCAAATATGTGATAAAAAAGGAAACGGAAATAAATAGAATAAGAAATAAATTTAATCTTAATAGAAGAAACTGAATATTTATATATTGACATAAGAGGGTGAAGAAATGTGAACACTTTTTTGTAATTGGGGTGTATGACCACAGTAAAAGTAATGTATGGTATATACCACTTAGCTCTCCCTCCTCCCAGCGCTACGATTAGAAAGACAATCTAGGGGTCAGAAATTAAGCCACTGGAAAGAAGGAACGCAGGTGGTCTTCATCAGCCACTCGACGCCCACCGTAAGACACAGGCCTCCTTCGTGGTTTTCATAAACATGAGGGGTTTTGCCATAATCGCCACGCTTGGCAGGCGGATTGGCGATCGCAGTGTGCGGTTGGAATCTCAGGAAGACGCTGCTGCCTATCTCCTGGTAATTTATTTCCTTAGTCGCCTTCTACGATATCCACGGAAGGTAATGTAGTGACGCTATTTTTAATCCGGCGACATATACATATTAGGTGTTTGTTGACAAAAAAAATACATTTAAGTCATATTCATCGACAAGAGTATTATACACCTTCGCATTAAAATATACTTAATTAGGCGTTAAGGTTACAGAAAAAATATGAATACGATAAATCTAAAACCATAAAAGGGAGTTCAATTTTCACTTCCCTCTTAAACTTTTACAATCATATGATAGTAGCAATACAACTCGCTAACTGCAAAGGAAAACACCGTGAGGAAACCTGAGTATCTGAGCTATTCACATACCTTAGCGCGTCAAATCGCCAATCCGCGGTGGGCCCGCGTGGTGATTAAGCCCATACTCTCTCTCCCTGAGAGAAGGCCTGAGCCCTACAGTGAGAGGTATATAGGCTGCTTATGTAATCATAAAAGGGTAAAAATAAATCTGGGTAACGATAGAAGGGTAAAAATAAATTTGGGTATCAACGAAGTCAAGTTAGAATTTTCTTGAATCTTAATCGTTTTCAGTCATTTCGTGATTTATATAATTACTATCCCATATCTTGCGGCACGAATCAGTTCTCTCTAAGGTTATAAAATTTCAACCAATCTCGGAGCTTAATTGCTAATTTTACACTAAGTTCAAACCACCTTTTCTTATAGACCTTTAACTGCTCGGTTTATAGTGTGGGGAAGTTAATATTTAATGGGAATCCAATATTTCTCTAATATTAACTATTAAAACGGTAAGTTATTTAGTGTACCGTAGGGCATGATGTTTCACTTACCTTACCTTAAATGTATCGAAAGACAGACGCAGTTTTAAGTTTTCAACGTACTCTAAAAATAAAAATCATTTTAAATTTCGTTATTTCATTAAATTCTCTCAACGTTTTCTAAAAAGGGTATAGATGCATAAATACATCCGATATCCATATGTGTGGCGCGTTTTTGTACCACGTGACTAGAATGACTTTTCAATGGCTATATTATGAAAAGTATTAATCGCAAAGAAAAAAATACCATGGCCTCCTCGATTATATTAAAACATATTTTGTTTAAGGTCTCCATTGAACTCGCAACCTCTGTCTTGATAGTCAATCATGTTACCGCTATACCTACGAGGCAGTCAGTCAGCAATTAATTAATGGTATCGGTTATTCGATTTTAATTACGTACTCATAGCATACCACTTTCCAGTCTTTATCTACCTCTACGGTAGTTTCAATCAAATCCAATCGAATTCACCAGTCCCCACTCCACTGCTGTGGCAGTCCAGTCCCGATGCAGTCCACTCCACTGCTGGACTGCTTCGGGACTGGACTGCCTCTGCTTCCTGCACTTAAAATAAGATTTCATTTGACATTTTGAACTTAAAATAAGATTTCGATGATTTCCTCATGGATCCGATCGTGACCAAATTTGTATGGGAACACCCTTGAGGTAGAATCAAATTGTATCGAAAAAATACGAGGTATAGAATTATCGCTGAACATACAATAAATGCACATCGCTGAACATACATCACTGAACAAACAGCGGTGGTAGCCTAGTGGGTAGAATATTAGATTCGGAAGCGAGATACCCAGGTTCGATTCCCAGTCCGTGCATGTACCTATGACTCTGTTTTCTAAGTTATGTACATTTGTGAAGTTATAGTATCAATACCACTCGCTGACTGTGAAGGAAAACATCGTGAGGAAACCTGAGTGTCTGAGCTATTCATATACCTCAGCGCTTGAAATCGCCAATCCGCAGTGGGCACGCGTGGTGATCAAACCCATACTCTCTCTCTCTCTGTCCCCGAGAGAAGGCCTGTGCCCTACAGTGTGACCAAGAATCCTTGAGTGTGACGTATATTGGCTGCTTATGTTTTGTATACATCAAATTATGAATTAGAGAACTTCCTCCTTTTTTTGAAGTCGGTTAATAAACGCCTCATAAGTACTGGCTTCCACTTCGAACCAAAGCACTAAAAGGGCGCGGTGAGACGATAAAAAAGCGTCCGAACAAGTGATTGTCACCCTTTAACCCCATAACGTAATGAAATAGGGCCCATCAAATTCTATTAGCAGTCAAACGGTTGCGTCGTAAAAAGTACTATCTCGCCGTTGGGTGTGTTTAAAAATTCGATTGGGTTGCACTTGCGGGATCTAGCGAGGGAAATGAGCGAGTTAAAATGTCGTCTTCGGAAAATACATACATAAACTCACGCCTGTATCCCAGAGGGGTAGGCAGAGACCATGACTGCCCGTTGCCACGAGCCTGACAGATCACTTTCGCTTCCGCAACATTCATTAGTCTTTGCGTGCACGCACGCCGGTTTCGGGTACTTTCGTTTCGGGAAACGTAGTGTTTCCTAATTGGGATCAGATACTTATTGGGAAACTTAGATAAATTATGTAAAAACCGGCCAAGTGCGAGTCGGGCTCGTGCACGAGTTCCGTACCATTATCTATACAACATTAGAGACAAGGATAAAAAAACAGCAAAATAAATCACGTTTGTTGTATGGGAGCCCCCCTTAAATAATTCTTTTATTTCGTTTTTAGTATTTTTTGTTATAGCGACAACAGAAATACATAATCTGTGAAAATTTCAACTCTCTAGCTATCACGGTTTTTGAGATACAGCCTGGTGACAGTCAGACAGACGGATGGACAGACAGACAGCGAAATCTTAGTAATAGGGTCCCGTTTTTACCCTTTGGGTACGGAACCTTAAAAACTGACGCCGCAACCGAAAACCACGGACACTTAACTCCTGAACTACCCTCGCGGAACGCAACGTATAGGCGGCCCATACTAAGTTGGACACAGATCTGTGTCGCGGCAGATGAGTGGTTAAACCATACTGGGCATGAAAACGAACTACTTGATCCGTAAAATGATCTGGTAAAAAAAATGGGTATATAGTCAAAAATATGACATGCAACGGACATGTAGTTTTCAGCGTTCGTATGGCTCGTGAGGAAACCTGAGTGTCTGGGCTATTCATATACCTCAGCGCTTGAAATTGCCAATCCGCGGTGGGTGGCAGTGATTGAGCCCATACTCTCTCTCTGAGAGAAGGCCTGTGCCCTACAGTGGCACGTATATAGGCTGCTTATGAATGTACGGCTCGGAGCATAAGTATAAAACAGAGCTTTTGATGTTTTCGGTGTTTTTTTTTGGTCTTGTGTTGAAGTTACCATTATTACCATTATTTTTAGAAGTGCTATGTTCAATTTGTGTAGCTCAGTGTATGTAGTATTCGCCTAAAGATTTTAAAACCTCTGCTCTACGATCGTAATCGCAGCACTTATCCAACAACATATTTACTAGCAATAACCGAATGAGCATAAAATGTCCGCTAGCGCTTATCACTAAGTCGTAACCCGATCTCTGTCGTCCATTCCGAAGCCTCCAACGATCACTCTAGTTTATCACCACTGCGACATTGTTCGAAGCTGTTACCATGAGCTAGTTATTCCTGTAACTGACCTTTCTGACGAGGCGTATCAGAAGGACCCGGCGAAACTTAAGCCAAACTACATTTATTATGACAGAATCTGCAAAATATTGTAAAGTATATGGGATGTAAGATAAGATGAGAGTATTCTTTTTATCCCCCTATCTCGGCAAGAGTATTTGTGCTCTTCGATATCTAGAGGATAAATTAAATTGAACTGAGAACATCGTGTGCACTAAATTTGTAAATTCAAAATATCATTAAACCTTTTTACCTCCATGGTGCCGAATTTATCATAAAACTTTTTTTAATTTGTTAAAAACTCAGACTCAGAACCTCCTTTGTGTTTTGAATGCATTTAGTCATTTCCTTGCTGAGGTGGGATGGAAAGTTACGCGTTGCGCTAGAGTGCAAAGATTTTTCACCTCGTGCTCTTTTGATTCCTTCGCCACGCTCAGGATTCAATTTTTTTAATCATCCTTCGCTTGCTCGGTCACCAAAATTGCAATAGATACCTCACAGTATTATACTTAACTTAACCATGAATTTCGCCTAAGAATTTCACATTTAAACGTAGAATATAACAAAAGTAAAAAATAGAGAAGACCTAATTTTTTTTTTTTTTTTATTGTCTAATCATGGTAGGGCCGTCGCCCTGCTTATTTCCACTCGGCGGTAGGTAAGGCTGTTTAAAACCCTTAGAAAATTACTATAAAATCTGTATTACACGTTTTATAGCGCTCGGTAATGCTCGAATCGCTCTTGATATCACAAAATAAAACCACTAAAAGTACTCCTTGGAATATTATTTTTTGTTATGGTGTGCAATAGAGAGTTCTAATCTTATCTGTTCGGATAGTTTCGAGCAATCTTTGACTGGAAAAATTATTCAAATCGTTAATGTAAAGTTTCAGGTTCTGTCATATAAACGGATAACTCGTTACACGACCACCCAAACCAAAAAGAGTGCAATGTTTTCGTGGTGCATATTTTTATGCTTTTGAGTTCAGCTTTCTTCTTATTTTACAAATGGGTATTTGACAAAATATCAAATGAGTTACTTTTAAAACGGAATTTTGTATGAAAATACTTGCTTATGACGTCACATTTCAGAGCACTCTTTTTATGTTTAATCTATTTAAAAATTGTAATAACTAGTAATTGACTAAAAGAAACACATTTTCCGAGATATTTTGTAATTCTTGTTTTAATCGAGCATATGAAATAATTTATTGTAGATAATGCTAAGAAGCATTAAGCTCGCCTATGTGCAAAACTGCCTGTTTCAAATGCAATAAAGGATTTAATAATAATAATAATAATTGTTGATCGTGTCAAATACCGTATTCCTTATCTTACTTGACGAAGCCAGTGTGAGATAGATGGCGATACGTTTTGTCGCGTTGCCACGCTCGATAAAGTGGTCGTCACCTCGGCCTGGTTGAAAATGCAATAAACTCACCGACGCTTTGCTTGAGACTTTTTTTTAGCCTGTTTTTTTATTTTTTTTATTTTAATTGATTTTTCACATTTGGGACGTATGCTCTCGGCAGTTTGCCAACCTACCGCCTTTGTTGTGCCAACACAATATGCATTATTACTGGGTTCATTCATCCTTCTGTGTAAATTTCTTTGGTGCTCTAATTTCAAATTAACTACCCCCTTTTTGTACTGAGACAGGTTTTATTGTAATTGGACTAGTTTTCTCTACTTCTTTATGTATGTAGAATGTGTTTAATGAGGTTGGGTCGGTACTCTTTGGGCATTTTGATTGATACTCGCATTTATACCCGGCGCAATACGAGCTAGTTTGGAGCACAGCTTAGCGTCGCCCACTGTACTTTTATCTTCGGCGCCTAGATGAAAATGTGGAAAGTACCTAGTTACGGTCATCTGAAACGAGTTTAAGCCTTAAATTGATTAAGAAAACACTGTAATCGGGACATTAATTAAAACTAAAGTGCTGATTGAATTGAACGATGCATTAGAAAACAGGCAATAGATTGGTCAATGCATAGAAAATAGACGTCCTATTATAAGTACAACTCCTAAGTTACAGGCCTCTCAAGTTATTACGAGTACTCATCAGTACCAAACCTATCCTTACTAATATTATAAATGCGAAAGTTTGTATGTATGGATGGATGTTTGATACTCCTTCATGCAAAAACGGCTGAACGGATCCGGATGAAATTTTGCACAGAGATATTATTACGCCAACGAAGTCGCGGGCAACAGCTAGTAAATAATAATAGTTGTAACTAATTTCCAGTTTCCCATCGATTAGATATTGGTAACTGCTCAATTTCATAGGATTTATTCTGAAAGTTGACATAAGTTAATTTACTTACAAACAATTTTTTTTTCGAAAAGTGTTTGTATTCTTTATCTGCAAATTCTACCTTCGACACAAATAATTCAAATAAATAACCATCAATGCGGTCTCAACAGACCCGAGTCTCCCTGAGACATCATTTGGGTTGAATATCGAATATAATAAGTTTTATTAATTGACAAGATAGGAGCGAGGCACGCTCGGCCTTGCGCTACGCGGCGCACAGGCGAGGGCACAAGTGACTGACACACTGACAGGTGACAGGCTTTGTGACAGATGTCACAGTTTTTGGAATGGGGCTAGTGGTGAAGTTTTGGAGATGGCACGACCGCTACTTGCTTTCGCCTCTCGAATTTTACGTCAGGCTACAGACTGCAGTTAGGTATAGTCAGCGACAATCATGGGTTCGTTGTAGCTCTTATTTACTATACAAGTACAAGTGTGTGCATTTCTGAAAAATATTAATGAAAAGCGGTGTCTTTAATTAGGAATGCACTATAAACAGCACTTTAAATTTTAATCTGCAGTTGCTGGAACAAGTTATGGTATTACGGGATTGGTACTGAGTTTTGCCTAAAACTCTCTCTCTATATACGTATAAGCACATTTATACAAAAGATGTCTGTAAAAACGTATTTTCATTTATATTATTCAAGTATATGTTCCTTAAAACCCTTGACATCAAAAGTAGTGCAAAATTAAAAACATAAAAAAAAACATCACGCAACTAAACTCACCAAAAGCACTCAACACTTTCGCGCGCGCCAGTACCGGCTCACAAATAATGAGTATGTGCATAAATCCGCCGCGTGTCGCAAGTCGCGGGCCGCGCGCGACGCGACACCGGCAGAGTTACTGCGGACCGCCGCCACCTCTGACCCCGAGGGCCGCGGATGCACCCAAATGTGACGATAAGTACTCGGTGGGCCCAACACTTTGGACCTCTTTAAAGACTTGTTTTGCCTCTCCGCTTTTGGAGATTGGCTGTCACCTCTGCTCCCGCGGGTGCATTAGTAAATGTGACAGTAAGTGTCCCTGTGTCCCAGAGGGGCAGGCCGAGACCAGGGAATGCCACTTGTCACGACCACCACAGATCGCTTTCGCTTCATCAACACTCATTAGTTGTTGCATGCACGCACGCACGCTGGTTTCGGGTACTTGTTATCTTGCCCTTTGCTAGTGCATCCCCTGTTTTGTATATCCGCCTGAGACGTCCCTTACCGGCCCTTCCACCCAATGCGCTCGATATATTTGTTTCGTCAATCTTTCTTCCTTCATCCTCTGAAGGAAAAGAAATTACATTTATTAAAACTGCCAAATACTTCAAAGAAAAGAAACAGACAAAAGTGCAGCCAAAATTGACCAGGTATTTAAAAAAAGCGGACGTATGGTCGCCATATCTTTAAATTCTTCACATTCTTTACAAGCGGAACTTAAATCCCATGTCGCAAATGCGTATAACGCCCACCGGCCCGCTGGACCGACGATTTGAGGCAGAGTGCTGGTGTTTATCATTTAAAATTTAAATATCGGTAGACAAGCACAGGGAGTTGTATATTTTTTAAGTCCTCTGCTTTGGTCCTACCGATCGTCGGTAAAATATTCTCACATAAAATAAACCCCGGAAAGTGCACCCTGAATTTTAGCGATATTTGGACTTTGTCCACTTTGTATGGGCGATTTGGCTGAACGTGAACAGTCAATTGAATTAAAACTAAGTAGTAGGTTTTGTAGTATGGGTTAGTAAGAACCCTATTACAGTAATTAATTTGCATCAATATACCTGCATTGTGAGTTTTTGCTGCAAGGTATTCTATGAGGTTATGTTCAATTAAAAAATAATTTTCTTTATATAACATGTTTATTAATCACTTTCAAACACGATTAATATGTGATCCAGAAACTGGGCAGGTGAATTTATGGTTTCTTGGTACCTAGCCCAGCTTAAAAACCATATAATAGTCATTATATAAGCGCAGCAACCAACTGTCCTTCGGCCCACCAAACAATTGCAATAATATTCTTTAATAGCTTCCCTTCCTTGCCCATTATTTTCAAATACAATATAAACATAATATATTTTGCCACCTATGTGTCTGCTCTGTATTTTTCCCCGTAAACACAATGAATGAATGAATCGTTTTGTTTGTTTTAGCCGGTGACAACACAGACGATAAAGGGATGTGACAATGACAATTCAAACTATTTTTTTTTGTCTAGTGTTGCCATAAATATATAGTTTACCCTCAAATCCAGATTATTTCTATTAATCATTTTATCAATTGAATACGATACATCTAGCAAGTATTGTAATGCCGTTGCATTAGTGTGCATTATTTGGGTAAAAATAAATACTAAAACGCATTGCATTAGAGACCCCAAATTGTTTTCTGTGCAAATTGGAACTAATTACATAACATAACATAAACTCACGCCTGTATCCCTGAGGGTTAGGCAGAGACCAGGGACTGCCACTTGCTACGATCCTGACAGATCACTTTCGCTTCCTCAACATTCATTAGTCGTTGCATGCACGCACGCCGGTTTCGGATACTTTTTAACTAATTAAATTCTTTAAATTGCAACACCGAAGTAAAAATCACGGCTGGTTCACAGAATAAAGACTGGATTTCACATAAAATCCTTATTAGTTTAAAACAGTTTAAAATATCGATTAATACAACCAGATAAGCAAAAATATTCATTTTGAAATTAATTATAATTAGGGGGTATTTCGATTTTTCTCTTACATTCTGTCCACGAATAGCCCAAAATGGACAAAGTCTTTTGAGTTGTGGTACACAAAACTCGAATAAAGAATGACTCAAATTATTTCCACAAATGCACGATAATACTCGTATTTCCGTTATGTTTCCTTAAACACAATCAAAGGGTCCTAAAGGCGCGGTTTAATAGAAACCAGGAATCAATTCTTCAGAGATGCGCATCTCCAGACAGGGGCTGACCATTCAGCGGCCAAATACGGAATTATTAATAATTCTCATTATCAATGAGACAAGTTTATACATTTCCTTTTAAATCGTTATTTTAATTATCGTCAATCTCCGCGCATATTCGTACAGCAGCCGAGCCGCTTCACTGTTATGGTTGTTGGTTGAAGCTTCTTTGTTTGGACATTAATAAAATTATAGTGTAGTTTACTGGTTATATTGTTTCAGAAGTAGTTCAATGCTCGGACGCTCTTGTCAAACCAGCTATTCAGACCCTGTACTCTCGACGCTAATTTGGCCAACTTGCGTTACAATCGAGTGCGTTTATTTAATAGTTTAACCAAAATATGCCTTTGGTTTCCGCTGAGCATTAGAGTTTCATTAAGTAAAGTTTCTACTACGCTATATCTTATGACTGAAACGTTATCTTAGTCACTGTTCCTGACACATTTAATTGTAGAACAATTTGAAATACAATTTTATATTGAGCGTTCGAACCCTTATACCCCATCAACCGTAGGTTCTTCGGCAGATATGACCAGCGTCACTTCCACTTCTTGTAGGCAATGTCAATCTTCTAACTAGCAAACGCAACTTATGATGCCCACCAACTCGCTGGACCGGCGATCTGAACTAGGACGAGTGCTACAGAAAATCCAGAACAATTCCTCACGTAAAACCATTTTAATTGCGCCGGAGTTGCACCTAATAACGGCCAGCCGTCTCCACAAGCAACACATGTATCGCACAGGCTAAGGTCAGGCGCACACGCGTGTCACGCCAAGTCGGCCGCGCTGAGGCAGAGAGCCGCACTGCAACGGGCCGATGTAAAAGAACAATAAATTGCCGGATTCCTGCCCAACGACATGCCGTGTACTGTACACTGAAGTAGAGTGCTTCTATGGTGGTTTTATTCACTCGTTTGCTGAGGGTTTTCTACGTAATTTACTGGTGTCACAACCCGCTTGCATTTAGTAACCTGTATATAAGGATATCTATGCATGATGTAAAATAATTACAATAAAAAAATCTTCATTCATATATTAATGCTAATATAATCATATATTAGACATTTGGGTATGCAGCTAAAGATAAAGATAAAGATCTTTTTATTTACCAAAGACAAAATTGCATAGTTACAATACTTGCGGTATCTGCACTAGACTTTAAGTCGGTATCGCGGAGACCTTGTTAAACTTACTAAAGTAATTATTATCGACAGGTTCAGTAACGTGTGTGTGCGTGTGTGCGTGTGTGCGTGTATGTGTGTGTGTGTGTGTGTGTGTGTGTGTTTGTGTGTGTGTCTGTGAGTGAGTGAGATGAGTATGTATGTGAGTTAATTTTTATTCAGAGACAAGCATTAAAGATCTCTTCATTTTTTTTGTTGTCTGACAATGCTAAAAACATTTGGAAAAAAATTGTCTCGCAGACAGCCAATCTGTGTAAGTCTTAGACTCTAAGACATGGGTACACACTAATATAGGTATTATACATTACCAGTAAAGATCCGTGCAAATTCAGTTTTTATTATGTCTAGTGCTCATGTAAACCTTAGAAAATACTATATGTAAAGTGTTTATTTATATTTCCACTCGCCATTGCCACTTTTCCGACCAACTGTACATACTCAAAGTATTATGAAGAGGAGTTATTAAAGATGCAGGTAGAACGTTAGATTGCTTCAAAACGACGCCGAGTCAAGGCCTCTCCTTTTGTATGTAATCAAATCACAGTACGGCTCAAATTGTATGCTATGCTTTGCACCTGACTTTGTCACACGCCGAAAAAAATCCTAAAATTAAGAACATAATGACATCATCAATTAGAGTTACCTCCGACGCGGTTTAAAAAATGTGTTAAGCACACTCTGTGCATAAAAGCTTAAAATTTCATTAAGGATTATTTAGAAGACAAAGGTGTTTGGTATTAATATTAAAGGGTATTTATAGGATCACTTTCGCTTCCTCAACATTCATTAGTCGTTGCATGCACGCACGCCGATTTCGGGTACTTTTTATCTTGCCCTTTGTTAATAAATCCTCTATTTGGTCGAAGTATGCCCGTCTGGGTCGTCCCTTACCGGCCTTTCCATCCACATTTGCTCGATATATTTGTTTTGTCAATCTTTCTTCCTTCATTCTCTCCACATGTCCAAACCAACGCAACATTTCTTTCTCAAGTGATCTGTCAGGATCGTAGCAAGTGGCAGTCCCTGGTCTCTGCCTACCCCTCTGGGATACAGGCGTGAGTTTATGTTATGTTATGTTATTTATAGGACGATTGTGTCTAATGTTCAACGTACTCATGAGTAATAATTTTTAAGTTGAAAACTCTGTTAGTTAAATTAAAACGTTTTTTGAAAAGAATAAATGTCGAGTTTCTTTTTTAGCTTCTTCTCCGCATAAGCTATTAATTGTGAAACTAACAGCTTTGACTTTCATTAAGTAAACTTTTGTTTTTATATGTAATGAATAAAAATATTTGTTAGATTCTGTTTGTTAAATGTCAAACTACAATGTTACCCGCTGCCTTAGAGCCTTAATCTGGGTGTATTTCCATGCTTGTGATATCCTTACCTGGCAACTACAGCACAGGCATGGTGCGATCTAATGTATAAAGATTTGCAAAAGTGTCATCGTTCTACCGATTGACTGCCTCGTTCGTCTAGCGGTATCACGTCTGATTACTATGCCGTAGGTCATGGGTTCGATTCCCACTGGGGACCGTGTACATTTGTACAAATGGCCTCAGTATGGGTGTATTTCCATGTTTCTGATATCCTTGTCTGGTCATCATAGAACAGGGTATCCTACTACCAAACTAGGACAGGTAATTATTTGTGTGGAAGTTATTAGGTTTTATTATTGTTAAGACGAAAACCGCAACCAAGCGCGCTTACATATTAGGTGTCTGTTGACAAAAAAATACATTTAACTCATAAATCATCGACAAGAATACATCTTCGCATTACAATATACTTAATTAGGTGTTAAGGTTACAGAAAAAAATATGAGTACGATAAATCGAAAACAACAAAAGGGAGGTCCATTTTAATTTTCCTCTTAAACGTTTATAACGTTCATGTCCGCGTCATATAATCTATGACGAAAAAAATATCAGCTGTTCTATTCCGTAAGTAAGTGGTCTGTTGAACACTTGCGATTTAGTACACTTTATACTTATGATTTTATGAATATATTTTATCTCCAGCTTTATCTCAAGTTTACACACGATTTCAAAATGCCTTTTCCTGAAGGATTTCGTACAACTTTTACTTTACATAAGCAGCCTATATACGTCACACTGTAGGGCACAGGCCTTCTCTCAGGGAGGGAGTGTGGGCTTAATCATCACGCGTGCCCACCGCGGATTGGCGATTTCAAGCGCTGAGGTATGTGAATAGCTCAGACACTCAGGTTTCCTCACGATGTTTTCCTTCACGGTTTCCGAGTGGTATTGCTACTATAACTTCATAAATGTACATAACTTAGAAAACCAAGTCATAGGTACATGCCCGCACTGGGGATCGAACCTGGGTCTCTCGCTTCCGAGTCCGATGTTCTACCCACTAGGCTACCACGGCTTTGTTCTACCCACTAGGCTGCCACGGCTTTTACATTAGCAGCCTGTAAGTACCTATACTGTCTTGCACTGCAAGGCACAGGCCTTCTCTCAGAGAAAGAGGATGGGCTTAATCACCACGCGTGCCCAGCGTTGATCGGCGATTTCAAGCGCTTATGTATATTACACCTCAGACACTTTGGTTACCTGACGATGTTTTACTTCGCCTTTAGCGAGTGGCTGAGACAACAAATT
This sequence comes from Yponomeuta cagnagella, assembly GCA_947310995.1. Lineage (NCBI taxonomy): Eukaryota > Metazoa > Arthropoda > Insecta > Lepidoptera > Yponomeutidae > Yponomeuta > Yponomeuta cagnagella. The sequence goes on from OX371277.1 coordinate 18,671,076, forward strand.
CAGTAGTATTATTTATTTACTTAACTACTATAACTTAGACAACAAAGTCATTGGCAATGCCGGCATTGAACGCAGAACCACACAAATCTAAGACCGGCATTCTGCCAGAGGTCTCTGCCACCGCATACATCCTGTATTGTAGTTTTTTCTTGCCTTACAAACATTACTTTTTTAAATCAAAAGCAAATGTTACGTGACCCCATCAGCCCTTTGAGGACCTTGGGACCGAGCTTGTAGGTAAACCGCGGTCATTAGGTATATTACTAAAGATGATCATAATAACGTTCGTACTCGTTCCTAAGTAATCTTGTGCATTTAATAAAATCCATGACCGACATAGAGCCCTGTAATAATGTGGGGCCACAAAAGTTAACTACAGCACTTCAAAAATTGACGATGAAATCAATCTTAAAGTTTTGTTATCGATCTAAAGTAAATAGCTTAATTTAACAGTCATATTTTTTTTCACATAAAAGATGAATTAACTTAACGCGTTTCCGGAAGAAAAATGGGTTTTATGCAAGTTCATACATCAATACTTACATGTAATCAATTGTTTATAAGTATTTTATTGTGTCTTATCATTTTATATTTTATGAAAAGTACTAAAGTAGCTATTTATTTATGAATCCTACATTTATTGCGCAAAAGTGAAATTTAAAACGCAACGCGGCAAACTTAATGTCGAAGCCTGTGGTCATAGCCAAATTCTGGCAGTTAATAGCAGGAAGTTGAGGAAAGGTTAAGTATCTAACAAAAAGATGGTATGTCTACGACATGTGCTCTAATGCACAATAAAGAATATTGTTATCTTAAGAATTCTGTTCATATTAAAAATAACGAAAACCTTTTTGTATTCTTAGTTCTGTCGACAGCACTTTCATACTACAACTTTCTCATCTTACCTTATATACCTTATATTTGTTTACTTAGCCTGTACCTAATGTATCCAACTATTTGGCAAAGGCCACCCCTCCTGCACCAACCTTCCCTGTCCATAGCCAACTCGTACCATCCCGGCAAGAATTTGGTTGGTGGTCTTGCTATCTCTACCTTGGTCGGCCACGTCGCCGGTGACCATTCTGTGCGAAACAATTTAAACGAATATTATTACCGGTCGCAATATCAACCTAAATTCGACTCTATGCCTTTAACATAGAGAAACAGTCCATAATCGTAAAAGTAAGGGTCAGTCAGCCGTCGATACCAAGCAAATTGGCAGCGTTATCTCTTCTAGACTACCTCTATCCGACAACCAAACCCAACTGAGCGATTCCTCTCACGCGTTCAGGTTTTACTGATGGCATTGTTTTAGTTTAAATTCCTCCACTATGACGCGAGCGTTGCATTAATCCCGCAGATTTGCATTCGGCTCGCGGACGCCATTTTGCAATTTTGGCAGCGGCGCATGCGCGGGCTCACAACTACCGTCTTGGCGACAATTAGGGAATTCTCTTTCCAGTGTGGCACTGACACTTGACAAAGGAGGCGTGTCAAAATGACAACGAACCGAATTAGTGCAGAAAATATAACTGTCTCTGAAGGGACTTTATGTACACTTACATAAGGAAAAGCCACGATTATCAATTTCAGGGTCCAGTCCAGCAATGCGCGTTAAAACGATTAAATAAAAAACCGGCCAAGTGCGAATCGAATTTGCGCACGAAGGGTTCCGTGCCGTTATCTATACAACATTTGAATATTTCAAGCCTTACCCTTTGGGTACAGAATCCTAAAAAAGAGACGTCAAATAAAGCGGAAAGCCGTATTATCTAAATAGGTCTACGTGTAGTGGACACCCATGTTTCATCAAATCGTGATTTCATCTAAGATACCTAATTCTGTCTTGATAGTAACTACATGCAGTACTTAGTAGTTGTGAATTCATATAAATTGATTGTTAAGCTGACAGGTCTTGTTTTACATTGAAGGCTCGCTATTTGATTTATACTTTTGGCTCTGTGCTTGATAGTTTGCGTTGACAATAGAATTGCAATTAAAATCTAGTACAACAAAAGTTTATCGTCTAACAATTCCTGTCTTATCATAGGTATATGTTGATATCATAGGTAAGTATATGTTGATGTTGGGAAAAACTAGAAAGTCTAATGTTATATTAGGCACTAACCCTAAATACCGTGGTTTTCCCGTATATTCCCAACGGAATTAGTGGCAATCCTATTTGCTGGTATAGTTTACCTGAGAAAACTAACACCATCCACAAGGTACCATGACTTATTGTCGTAGTTTATGAGTCCAGAGGAAGTAGGTATATTTAAAGTTCTCCAAGGTTGATCAAACGAAAGTGAGACTGGAGCTATCGGGCTGTGACAGAGATTACTAGGCTCTTTGGCCGGAAGACTGGCTTACGGGTATTGCCGATGCGGGCGAAACAGCAAAGTAAAATCAATTTAGTCTCTAAGCACAGTACAAATAAAGACTCTAAGTTTATAAATGCAAGATATCTTTTGTTCTTGACCACGTAACAACTAAAGTTAGGTTCTTTTTGAAAAGTCAACTGCGGTTTTAACTATCGTCTTGCATTTTTGTAGAAAATTCGACGGTCACGCAACTAAACAAAGCGTGTGCAAATATGAATAAATAGGTAAAACTACCGTAAAAAGGTATTGGGAAAAGTTAGGACAGTTAACCCTACTCGAACATACTATGATTATGAGTGCTCGATAACACACATCATAAAGTCTTAACTGTAACGCTTTCGTAAGCTGTACAGCCAGTAAAGTGATTCCCTGAGATAAAGGAGAAGATAAATAATATTTTATTTAATACTGATTAGTGATTAAATGTATTCAATAACTCAAGTAACCTACCAGCAAAAATTAAAAAGCTGGAAGCTTAATCCAACAGTTATCCTCTGAGTTGAGAACATGTTTCGTAAACACTACTTACACGTAGGTTGTCATGTCAGTTAAATCTGAGATTTCCGCACTTAGGGCCGGTTTCCGAGTTGAGAATTTCAGTAAGTAAATACTTAAGTAACGTTCTGTCACGATCTTTTCTGAGAAATTCGAAGAGACAGCATTACAGTTAACCATTTACTTAGCGAAATTCTCAATTCAGAAACTGGCCGTTAGCCTCATAGTTGGACCATTATAAATAGCAAGTGCTGAGGTGGGTACATGATCAACCCGAGTAGGGATGCGATATTTTTTTAATATATACTATTTCAAATTGGGGAGCAAAAGCTAAAATAAAAAGTATCCGAAACCGACGTACGTGCAGTATGACTAATAATTGTTGATAAAGCGAAAGAGGTCTGTCGGGATCGAGGCAAGTGGCAAACCTTGGCTCGGCCTACCCCTACGGGATGTAGGTGTGAGTTTATGTAATGTAGATACTATTTCGTTTAATTTACGTCCTACTAATGGCAAGCCCAGCAAATCAGCAAATCACCCAGTGGAGCCTGGTCAGCCAGAGTGATGAGACCAAACCCCACAAACCACATGGCTCGTGGGAGACCAAACATATCCTGAGAAGGGTGTCCCTTATTACACATGCATGAATTGTGCTTAAAAAATATTTTTTTAGAATTTACATACAGTTATTCATCAAATATTGTAATTTTCAATTAATTCAGTTATTTTCATATTCATTTAATGCATGTTATCATTTATTATTTGTAGGAATTTAATAAAGGCTTATATTATTATAATGGCAAGCCCTTCCACAATAGCCAACTTTGGGTTTCATCTCTTGATGCTTTCAGTAAACCAATACCCGTCCAAAACAGTATCCAGCACCGTAGCTTAAATGAATGGTACCAAGGGTTTCACTCTCGATGTCACATGCTCCGCTGGTGCCAAGCCGCGCGTGTAAACGCGCCTTAGACACGGAGCATCGGTTAGATAGTGAATCTTCCTTGTTATGCAATCCACAGGTAATTAGGCTGAGGCAAGTCTAGTTATGGTACTGTTTGGACTTCCAAGGTCGTAGTGTGGAGAAGCTAGTAATCACGTTGATAATGGGCTGCATTGAAATCCTCCGTGTGAAACAAGAGATGGGCAGGAAGTGGTCATTTAAATAAAAACTATAATATAGATAGAATATTAGGTCTATAGTACTAAATGATAAGTTGATGACGTCATTATGACGTTACATGTCCCTTTGAAAGTGAATGATTTCACATATCTCAACAGCCAACAATTCCCAAAACGTACTCCGATATTTAACATAAAATACTAACGCTTACTCTCTCTATCTTTCCAGTCGTTCTTCGGGCGGTCCTACAACAACCTCAACTCCATAACCGAGTGCAAGAACAACGGAGAATGCGTCATCAACAAGAAGAACCGGACCGCGTGCAAAGCCTGCCGGCTGCGCAAGTGCCTAATGGTTGGAATGTCCAAATCCGGCTCCAGATACGGCCGGCGCTCCAACTGGTTCAAGATCCACTGCCTGCTACAGGAGCAGCAACAAGCTGCGCAATCCAGGTCACCTCCGAGAGGCGTGCCACAATCACAGCACCATCTAGCGCCACCGTTCCCGCCACATCTCTTCCCTGGATTAGCGCGGCCGCGGTCAAAAGAAGAACTAGCGTTATTAGGCATCGAAGAATACAAACAAAACTGCGTCGGGTCTCCAGACTCGCACAGAAGTGAGTCGTCACCCAAACTTGAAGATGGGAAGTCGAGAATATCCACCAGGCCTCAGGATAGGCCATTGACGCCGCCGAGAGAAGCGTTCGTCCCACTACCTTTGGCTAACCTAGCAAGCTTGCCTCACTTCCCTCATTCACACTTCCTCCCGCCTCCACCCTTCAGTCCCTTCGCTCACAATCACCCACTGTTATTCCCTGGTGGATTCCACTCCGCATTATACCACAGAAACTTATTGGAACACGTCGCGTTCCGTGAGAACAACAATGATGTGAGACTGGACGATCACAACGCCGACTCGTCAAAGCGATTCTTCCTGGATGAAGTTCTTAAATCGCAGCAGAGATCTCAACCGCCTCCGAGAGACGAGGATGTGGCTTCCGAAAGAGAGTTTGTACCGACACCGCCAACTGAAAGGAGAACTTCCGAATCCCCGCTACAAGAAAACCCGATGGATTTATCCGTGAAATCTGACGGTAGATCCAGTTCTGCCAGAAGAAGGTCAGACGACAGCGAGGTTGTTGTACATGATAATGAAGATGGTGATTCAGTTAGTAACGCTGGTTCGGCTAGCGAAGAAGAAGAGGTAGCGTACGCTCAGATTAAAAGCATCAAGCTACATCCTTTAGACCTTACTACCAAAGTCTGACGTTTGAAACATAGATGCGGGGATTTAATACAATGTTGTTTTTAGCAACGATTTAAACAGTGAATTATATTAAGGGCCAGTAAATTGGATTGTGATTTTTTATAGAAAATTAAGTGTAAAGTTTGATGGATTAGTAAAAGGTCTTTGCGAAATTGTTTTGTGAATTGTTATCGCTTGAATTAAAAGAGTCTATCCAAATACGTATTATAAGCTGATTGTAGGTTAGTTTTTAAATAAGGTTACTTCTTAGCTATTTTTGGTACTACTTAAAATGGCCCGGTTGTAGGTTTATACAAATGGATATGTGTAAATAAATACTAAATTATTTTCGGTACTGTTTAAGATCTTAAGATAATTTTCCTTAGATAGTGATTTCAATTGAATTAAAAAAATACAGCCGGGTGTTTACAACATTCCGTTTTAGAGAAATTTTTGTAGGTACTTCTGTGTTTTTGTAATATAACTTGAATTTAATATAATTTATTCGATTTTAAGTAGGAAATGAAAGTTGTTTGTGCGTGAGTCGTTTATAACTTCGGGTGTGTTCTTTAAATACAAATTTAAAACTTTGTGTGCTAACAATAGACAAAACAATTTTTTGACGTTCACCTTGAAAATTGCTAAGTGAGTGCAAAAACTAAACATTCCACTGTTTCTCAACTATTTTTAAGTGAAAGCAAGGATACTCTAGGGATTTGCTCAACGTGTCCTTAAAAAACTCCTATACTCAAAAGTAGTAAAATCTTTAGTCACATAAAACATACTCAAATCTCAATAATTTTGCGGTGAAATATACATATTATTATCATACTTTTTGTAAATATCTTAGATAGCCTGTTTGTTTGTAAATGCTGCCGTTTATTTCTAGAGTTTTGTTACAGAGTAAAGAATAAAAATAAAATAAGTTTAATGCCCCGTTTCTATATTTAACGAATCGTTATTGGTAATCGGTAACTTATCCTTAACAAGCGTCCCTTGTAGCTGGTTGAAAGCGTAACTTGAATGGCTGGGTGATGGTTAAAAAATCGTTAGGAACTTTACAAATTGTTATCTCCATACATTTTTCGTTCGGTACGTTATTCGAAACGGTTTTTAAGAGGAATACTTGAGTAGATATTTTAACCGTAAGCAAAACGAGTCGTTCTTGAATATAGGAACCGGGCATAAGTAAAGTGTTCACGATTTTCTTTGTGACAGAATTATTGAAATGAAACCGCGGCTTATATTTTTAACGAATACGGTGTGTAACGAATGAATGAATGAAATACATTCAATGGAGGCGTACAAAATAAAATATTTATGCACTCGACTTGTTATTTCATTTGCAACTTTTCCTTACAAACTTTACTTTTTGAGCAGCTTGTGGCAAAAATTGAAGTTGAAATATAAGGAATCACATCGAAAGATTCTAACCTCAGAAGTTACAATCATCCGATAAAAAATGTTGACTAGTATTAATAATAATAAAACATTTATTTAAAGCATCTGTGGTCCAAAATGTTAGTAACAAATTGTTTATGGTTATTAAGTTTGCCTATGTAAGAAAAATAGGTGCAATAGAGTTTTTCGACAATTCCACTCGAACAAAAATAAAACTTATTTACTTGCAAGTAAACAAGTTTACATGAAAAAACTTAATAAGAACAATGTTGTTCTTATTGATGTAAAAACAATAATAAAATATAAAAAGTAAGAAATATTGATGACACGTCGGGCATCTAAAAGCCGGTACCCACAACCCGGGCAAATTAACACCACGCTTTGATTTTCCTTAAACGAAACAAAAAACTTTTGCCTTTGCATCTACTAGAAGGGTGAAGGGACCACTCGGACGTTGCAGTGCCTGGGACATTATTTTTAGATGGAGTGGGCTTACCCAGCAAAGCTTAGTCGGCCTAGCCCACACCACACGACACTCGAGACAAATGTCATGTTAATTCGCGCGGGTTGTACCTCGGCCCGCCCATTCAGAGGAGTGTGCTATCGACATCTTGGAAACTCTCCCCAACGGCAGAGTTATCTAGACCAGATACTAATATCATTATTATTACTATTATTAAAGAGCATTAGAAGTTTGGCAAACTGTGGTTTTTCATGTTTTATTAAGAATAAATGTAAATAAATTGTTAAATATTTTATTGCACCAAACAAGGCTTCTTATAATAAGCACTCATTTGCGTCACTCATTAGTTGGCCAGAATATACTAATTATTTTATTATGGCGAACCAATGAGGGCGCGAGTTAGGAGAGTGCCGAACCGAACTGAGAAAGCTGTTACTTAGGTACTTAAATAATATAAGAGAAATAAAGTATAGTAACCACAATTGTACATCAAATAAATTTAATAATACTACTTTTGCAAATAATAAATAAAATACCCTAAAAGACATGATGAAGCTGTAAATAGCTAAATATTTACACCTGTACTTCACGTATATTGACTCGTTGGTCTAGCGGTATCACGTCTGATTACCATACCGGAAGTCGTGGGTTCGATTCCCACTGCCACTGGACCGCCGTACAATTGTACACATGGCCTCAGTCTGGGTGTATTTCCATGTTTGTGATGTCCTTGCCTAATTACGATAACACAGGGTATCCTAGTTTGGGACCAGGACAAGTGATCGTGTTGTGTGGAAGTTATTATTATTATTATTACTACTATACCTTTTCTGAATGTTTGAATTTAATTTAAAACATTTATTTCAAACTTACTTAAATAAAATAGACAAAGCAAGTTAGTAAATTAAAATGAAAACTTTAACCTAGTGTTATTATTATTATTGTAGCCATTTATTTTCCCAAACAAACTGTAATTTTTTTTGCATTATATTAAAACTAAAATTACATTGAACGGTTAATAAAAATAAAAAATAAGAAATTGCTCCATTAAAATTAAAATACATGCATTAATAAAATAAAATTGATAAGTTATGTTCAATTTTATTATATGTTACGTAATTTATCAACCTAGTGTTCGACATCATCATCAGCCATTTGACGCCCACTGCAGGACATAGGCCTCCCTCATGGTTTTCTAACCATATAGGCCAAAACTAATTTTGTAATGATGGATCACCCTAAGAAGAGTCCCCTGTACTCCAGATTTGCACAACTGCATGGATTGTCCTCAGCACGGGTTAGTGCAACAAAAAAAACATAACAATGTAGGTACAGCGATATCATTCCGATGTAAAAAAACCTAACTGCAAAGTGAGTTACTCGGGGCTGCAAGTGACGTAAATGACTTCGGCCAGATATCGCTGCCCGTACGTAATACAGAGAAGTTTGTAAAGAGGCTCGAAATTTTGCAGATGCCTGCACTTGCCCATTAGCTCAGTTAGGAGAGCGCTGGCACGGTTAGCCAGAGGTCGCGGGTTCAAGTTCCGGCATTGGTGGAATTGTTAGCCTCTAAATGTAGCTGTATGAAATCAGCACATTTTTTTATAAGTAATCAAATACCAAATTACTAATTCAGTAATTATAACAGCAACTTAATTTCCCAAACGAAAATCGATAAATCGATAGATCTCGTGCCTAACCCCCATACCAATGACGTAAAAACATTCTCAAGCCGGACACAGTTGGTGGTGGGCCATAGCCGGAAGATTTACTGCCTTCTTAACGACCATAGTCGTTAATTATCGAGCTCGCGGCAGAATTGGTCGACACATTGTTAGAACTTCATTTCACTAAACCACCACTGATTGGCGCTTTAAGCAGTATACGTTCCACTGCGGTCACCACGTCTGTTGCAGCCGTATTTGTCTCTATGTTTGATCCATAGATGGCGTTGTATATAAAGGCGGCTCGATCGCGTAATGTAAATACTTTGGTAATATATAAGGCTTGTATGCTAAAAAAAAATTAGCCAAATGCGAGTGGGACCAAATGCGGGGCGCACGAAGGGTTCCGTACAATTACCTATACAACATTTGAATATTTCAAGCGTCTACCTGTTGCCGTTATTAGTATCGAGCAAAAACCGGCAAAAAAATCATTTTTGTTGTAAGGAAGCTCCCCTTAAATATTTGTTTTATTCTGTTTTGTATGTGTTGTTTTATAGCGGCCACAGAAATACATCATCTGTAAAAATTTCAACTGTCTAACTATCACGGTTCACGAGATACAGCCTGGGGACAGACGGACGGACGGACGGACATCGAAGTCTTAGTAATAGGGTCCCTTGCCCTTTGAATACGGAACCCTAAAAATGTGCCTTCAGTTCTGGATTCATTAGTACTATTTTAAGTAGCTAGACATTACCATTATTACATAGGTCGGCGCTTGAACGGCGGCATAGTTTAGAAAAGCAATCACTTTGTGCCAGTTGGAAGCCAGAAGGCCGAGAAGCAGAACACCAATGCGCTGGTCCGGTGCCAAAAAGAAGGCAGCCGGGGGATCCATCAAGCACGCATGACCGTGACGAGTGGAGAACTACTGCATACGGTCACGATCCTCAGAATTGAGCGACCGATTTAGAAGAAGTTCCACTGCAGGGCACAGGCCATCTCTCAGAGAGAGAGAGAGGGTTTGATTACGACTTCAGGCGCTGGGTATATGAACAGCACTGATACTTAGGTTTTCTCACGGTATTTTCTTGTGAAATTTGTGAAGTTGCAGTAGCAATACCACTCGCTGACGGCGAAGGAAAACATCGTGAGGAAACCAGAGTGTCTGAGCTTTTCACATACGAGTAGTGATTAAGCCCATACTCTCTCCCTGAGATAAGGCCTATGGCCTACAGTGAGACGTATATAGGCTGCTTATGATTGATTGATTGATGATTTCCTTCACGTTGGTGAGTGACATTACTACTACAAAGTCACAAATTAGAAAATGGAGTCGTTGGTACTTACCGGTATCGAACCCACGACCTCTCGAATGAAAGGCCAGTATTCTACCGAAGAGTCCTGGGTGCGAATCCATCGCATATAGAGTTTATTTTTTGAGTTTTAAACTCATCGGGTTTATTTTCTATGTCAATCAATCAATCAATATATTTATTGCCATAAATTACATGTGTGTACAGTGATGTTATTATAATACAATATGTTTCAACGCAATTTTACCGTTTAGGCGTGGCAAAAAAAAACGGTTTTATGTTATTATATACATTTAAATCACACGTCGAAAATTAATAGGTATGTACAAATATACGATCGGACTTCAAAATGCCGTGTACATTTGTAACATTATAGCAGCAATAACGCTCGCTAGCTGTGAAGGAAAACATCGTGAGGAAACCCGAGAGTCCGATCTCTTAACACACCTCAGCGCTTGCTACGTATATTGAACCAACTATGAGGCTACTCCCCTGTTCCAATCTTGTAACAATCTGTAATCTACTATCAGGTGACCAAAGTGCATAAAAAAAACAATTGACAGCTGTTAATACTGTACAGCTGTTAGTACTGTTAACAGTATACACCATGAATTTTGGGTGGTTCGAAAGCCATAGCAAAATGAACGTGCCTTAACAATAGCTAGTTTTTTTTATGGCACTTTCCAAAAATCATACTCGATTATGAGGACCTTTATCAGCCAGCCAGAGCGGTGCGTGCGCGCCGCGGGTCATTGTTCTGGTAGACGGAGAGGCAGTATTAATTGTTTGGGATGTTTCTTAAACAAGTTTTCTCAACATTTTTTCTTATATACGTCTATCTTGAGAGTAATGGTCTAAATAGATGGCATTTTTAATTATACTACTAATTATATGACCCCTAACAGTGAAGGAAACCATCGTGAGGAAAGCTGAGTGTCTGATCCATTCACATCATCATCAACCCATTATGTCCCCACCGAGGGGCACGGGTCTCTTCCCTGAGGAAGGTATAGGCCATACTCCACCACGGGGGCCAAGTCCGGATTGGTGGAGGCTTGTAGACTAGTGGGTCGTCTACTGTCAGAAGTTGTCAAGCCGCCCTAAGGTCTCTGACTTGGCTTAACGACTGCCATCTATCGACGGCAGCCGGCACCAACAGCTTAACGTGCCTTGCGAAGCACGGAACCGCTCGGAAAAATGCCACTAGCGATCCATTCACATACCTCAGCGCTAATCCGCAGTGATTATACTCTCTCCCTGAGAGAAGGCCTGTGCCCTAAAGTGAGACGTGTATAGGCTGCTTACGTTATATTAACCGCAACTTTCAAACCACCCAGATATCAGTAACAGATTTGTAGTGTACGAGATACGAGGTGTACGAGTGAACCGGGGGCTTGTTCAGAAATCTCAGTTCTAACTAACAGGATATTTATTTGACGAATACGTTGATCACAACATCGCCGTATTACAACTATGACAAGACATCAATTAGTGAACGGCCGGAGCTTGAGGCCGGAGACATGCCAACTTTGAGATGGTCGCGCAAATACTGATAACTGAGGCCTAATTGTGCGCGCAAATCCTGACGTTTGCGATAGCTATTCGATAGCTATTAGTATGGAACTTGACAGGTAGAAGATTGGAATCGTTCAGGATTTAGTGCGCGTAATGTAGGAGCTGAATACTGTACGGTCAGACGAAGATGTCTCTGGGGGTCGAGTAGTATCTTACATCAGCCATTTGACGCCCACTGCAGGATATAGGCCTCCCTCGTGGTTTTCCTATCCCCGAAGAGTTTTGCCATAATCGCCACGCTTGGCAGGCGTGTTGGCGATCGCAGTATGCGGTTATTATAACCCGTGCAACTAAACTCGGTGTTTCGCGCGATTTGATCTTCTGCGTGAGACACGCCTATTTAATTTGCGCGGGTACTATTATTGAAGAAGAAGAAAAATAGTACATTGTTACCCTAGGGGTGAAAGTAAGTCCAGAGACGGGGTATAGAGAATAGTTCGAGGGACTAAATAAGTCTTTAACTCGAGGTAAACACTATGCTTTTTATTACGAATATATGGAAAGTAAAAATAAAAACATGAATTACCTAAACAAAAAAATGTGTGAATCGTAAAAACAAAAATACATTTATGCCACACCTGGCCAAAAAGCGGGAAAACCCACTTTGAGGCCAAGTGACGACATAAAATTGTGTACACAACACGGACTGTAAAATAGAAAGCCCTCTATCGCATATTTATGGCGGCTCGGGCCTTAAACTTCTGCGATATCGGCCTTCCTTTATTTTAGGGCCCTAGTTATGTAATGTACTATTTCTTTATTCATAGTCGGAAAGTAGCTCTGAAGTTGCCTCAGCAGCGGCTTGAAAATAGTACTTTTCAGCCCTAGGGAGAATCGTTTTCAATGAACAGCTGTCAAATTATTTTTCATTACTCATACTCTGAAAGGGGGTCATTGTTCATCCAGGCACTGTGCTGAAAGTGGTACATGCCTGCTCTAAAGCAGAAAAGTATTAAAAAAATATATATGAATCGTAGTTTATATTTAATTGAACAACGCAATGGTAGTAACCTATACAGCCATAAAACGATTAATTCTTCATTTATTAGTTTTGTTGACATTTAAATTCTTTTTGATGTTTATAATTAATATAATGTACTTTATGTATTTATTAGTCACTTTCAAGGCGAGATGTGATTTGCGAAATAAATTAAAATATTGTTTAAGACACAGATTAAACCACCAAATACGCAAATTCAAAATGGCCGTCTTTCGCGGTCGCGCGCCATCTTGCGAATTGTGATGTACGGCTAGCACAAGCGGCACAAGTTGGCGCGCGAGCTATCTCGCCGCGAGCTAGACCATCCGTCTGTTTCGGCGTGATTTCCTTAAGTTTTATATTTTTTGTTTTTAACTGGCTTGTGTTTACTTTCCTCGTATTCGTAATGAAAAGTAGAGTGTTTTACTCGGGTGATAGCACCCATTTCTGCCTCGAACTATTGGCGCTCTCACTTCGTTCGAGCGCCAAAACATCTCGTCAGGAATGGGTGCCTTTCAGCCCTCGGTTAACAATCTACTATTAAAAAAACTATTTCTATTTTCAAATTTCGGTTGAACCATGTTTTACCTCGCTTGTAGCCCCGGCTGCCTGAGTGATCTTAAACGATCACGAAGGTTAAGCAACACAGGGCGCGTTCAGTGCATGGATGGGTCGCCGTCTATGCCTAACGCTAGTGGCATTTTTCCGAGCGGTTCCGTGCTTCGCAAGGCACGTTAAGCTGTTGGTGCCGGCTGTCGTCGATAGATGGCAGTCGTTAAGCCAAGTCAGAGGCCTTAGGGCGGCTTGACAACTTCTGACAGTAGACGAGCCACTAGTCTACAAGCCTCCACCAATCCGGACTTACCCCCGTGGTGGAGTATGGCCTATACCTTCCTCAGGGAAGAGACCCGTGCCCCTCGGTGGGGACATAATGGGTTGATGATGATGATGATTTACCTTTTCAAATTTCGGCTAGCCAGCAACGAGAAAAAAAAGGCGGGGAAACGGCAATCCAATCTTCATTTGTTTTTTCGAGTTGTAGAGTTTTGTTTGTACTTCCGTATAGCAGAGATGTATTAACATTTTGGCTAATTCATGTTTTTATTTTTACTTTTCTTATATTCCTGACGAAAAGCACAGTGTGTACCTAGGTTAAAGACTTGTTTAGTCCCGAGACAAGGTTTGGCGCCCGAGGGTAGCGAGCGTAGTGAACGACTTTCACTCCTATGGTAACAATGTACTACTATTTGACACAATACTCAAAAACATAAAATCAGAAAATTAAGCATTGGAATGACATTGTAATGCTATTGCTTAGTAGACTACAAAATAGAGGCAAATAACAGTTACTGTCGTGTTGTTGCCTCATTCTATTGAACAACTATGTGTATATTGACTGCCTCGTTGATCTAGCGGTATCATGTCTGATTACGATGCCGGAAGTCGTGGGTTCGATTCCTACTGGGGGCCGCCGTACATTTGTACAAATGGCCTCAGTCTGGTCTGGGTGTATTTCCAGGACAAGTGGTTGTGTGGAAGTTATTATTATATTAGACTCCAGTTCCTGGAGGCATGACTAGTTGGAAACTTACTAAGTATTATTTTCTATTGATGTAGGTATCAGTCCAATAAGAAATCGTGTTTTCATTCCGTCTAACTAACCGGTTTGTCTGACTCTGTCAAACTATTCCAAATAATTGTCCAAGGTTTGTATTCAGTTGAGGGTTTCGAACAAACCAAAGATAGACGTCGTGGTTTCGATTCCTAATGGAGGCCGTTGTACTTGATTTGTACAAATGGCCTCAATCAGCGTGTACCTATTTCAATGTTTTGATGACCTTGCCTGGTTACCATAGCACAGGGTATCCTAGTTTAGGACCAGGAATAGTGATTGTGTTGTATGGAAATTATTCTATAGGAGTCCTGTATTTTTTTTTTCAGAAACCTTAAAACGTGAAAATTGCGAGGGACACATTCCGTAACTTTAATTCTTAGACAATAATATATTGTGTACGTGTTTTTCCAGATGTTTTAACGTAAATAAAAAAAATGTTAAGCAAAATAAAGGTATCCGTAGCAGCTGATATATAAACATTGGCATAGCGCATAGATGCAGCTGTGATTTCTTGAGTTTAGGTAGGTAATTGTGTGCTACCTAGTCATAATTTTTTTATGTTAAGAATTACTTTATGTTATCTTTTACCTGTATTATTAATTATAGTAATAATATGTATATTATTATTACCTATTCATTATTTGTTATTATTCATCTTGACCAAGCTGTACCAAGTTATACAAATCCACCACCTTGTATAAAGCCTTAATTGCTCACAACTCGCGTGTCCTTTGATCGCTGCCGATTCGTTTCAAGCGACGCAAATATGAATGACAAAGTATTAAGTAATGGAAACTCCTTTTCAATTATTGAGACGACAGCTGAGGATAAATAATCATATTGTAAGCTATAAACGTAATTATTATTAATGTAGGTAGGTACCTATATACGCACTTGGTGGATACTAAATCGTATTAAAACCGACCATGTACATGAAGATCGATGTCGCATTGAGCAATCGCTTTTGGTAAAGTACTCGTATAAACACGTTTTCTGCTAAAGTGCGATCGAATAGACCACATTGCTGCCTTGCACAAGCTAAAACGCCGTTATCTCCAAAACTCAACCCTCGAGCTAGGCGCAAAAAACCTGGGAAATAATAGAAACTTGATAACTATACATAATTTGGCTTTACTTGAAGTATTAAAAGATAGATCTTTTTGAGTACTTTAAAATAATTATATTCTTTTTGTTGCACTAACCCGTACTGAGGACAGTTTTTAAAAACCTATTTAGAGGCTAAAAATTCCACCCATGCCGGGACTTGAACCCGCGACCTCGGGCTCACCGTGCCAGCGCTCTTCCAACTGAGCTAATGGGCAAGTGCAAGCATCGATGAAATTTCGAGCCTCTTTACCAACTTCTCTGTATTACGTACAGGCAGCGACATCTGGCCGAAACGATTTACATCACTTGCAGCTCCGAGTAACCCACTTTGCATTTATTATTTTGAAATAGCTTTCCCTTTAATTAGTAACGATTTGATTGCGTTTTCCTGAGATTTCAACCGCATACTGCGATCGCCAACCTGCCTGCCAAGCGTGGCGATTATGGCAAAACCCTTCATGGTTAGGAAAGCCATGAGGGAGGCCTGTGTCCTGCAGTGGGCGTCAAAGGGCTGATGATGATTTAGATGAGTAACGATAAATTCAGCTTAACAAAAATATATTTTGGGTGTTATTAAACACAAGTATTACGTAATTATTTAATTATTAAACTAACATAACGGCATTTTTCAGTTTTTCGTGACTTGTGATATCTAGACAGTTGAAATTTTCACAGATGATGTATTTCTGTTGCCGCTATAACAACAAATACAACAGAATGAAATAAATATGTAAGGGAGGCTCTCATACAACTTGTTTTTTTTGGCCGTTTTGTACTCGATATTAATAACGGCAACAGTTAGACGCTTAAAATATCCACAGAATATTTAGTTGTATATTATCTTTAAAAATAAATAATTAAATTTAAATTAAATAAAACATTAAGCTCCCATACAACAAACGTGATTTTTTACCGTTTTTTTCTCTCTTTTTAACCCTTCGTGCGCGAGTCCAACTCGCACTTGGCCGGTTTTATTTTGTACTTCGTTAAACAATTTAATGAACCTCAATTTTAATAAATATTTTAATGAAACACTATTTTAATAGAGTCTTTGCACCATTTGCACTATCTCACCTCTATTATTATCCATCAACAACTCAGGCTAATAGGCGTTAATGCTGAAAGCTACTGCTAATATACGCCTATTACTATAAATTGCACACTTTTATCAATTAACTACCAGTGCCAGCAGTCTAGTATCTGGGTAGCTTATAAGGATTTGTTGGTAAATGGACTGGGGAAGGCTATGATTATGTCTTCGGTTTTTCCTGCACTAATTAAGAGCCAGCACCTTATAGTAAAATACACAAGGGAATAAGGTAAATTAACACATCCCTGACTATCCTACGGTAAACACATATTGACGAAACAAAAAGATCGAGCGAATGTGGGTGGAAGGGGACGACCCAGGCGGACATACTTCGACCAAATAGGGGGTGGGGTGTATTAGCAAAGGGCAAGATAAAAAGTACCCGAAACCGGCGTGCGTGCATGCAACGATTAATGAATGTTGAGGAAGCGAAAGTGATCTGTTAGGATCGTGACAAGAGGCAGTCCCTGGTCTCTGCCTACCCCTCTGAGATACAGGCGTTAGTCTATGTATGTATGTAAACATAACTAATTGCAGTTGTGTTCAGAGTGACTCTCTGAAATTGGGCCCTAATTTTGTGGGTACAAGATTACACTTTAATTTCTTAGCCTGCTTCGTTGGTATAGCAGTAACACACTTGATTACAAAGACAGGGGTCGTATTTCTGATTCCCATTGCGGCGTCCTCCACTTTGAATTGCACAAATAGCCTCAGGCTGGGTCAGAGTATCCTAGTTTGGGACCATTCAAGTGACTGCAATGTGTGCGCTGACATAAACCGGCGTGAGCGACGAGACCCTTGACCCGACGACGTGCGCCAAAGCGCGCTGCGACAGTTACAGCAGTAAACCTGGACACAATGCTGCCTACACTGTAAATTATGTTTCCTATGCAGGCATACACTGTTTTAGCTTAAGGGGAGCTTGCTAACCTAAAGCCGTACGGTCTTATTTATAAAAGTACGATTGCACAAATACACTCCTCAGAGACAGTTTAAATAATCTGTGCTTACTTCCCTTTTCCACAGAGGCACCTGAGGAGTGTTTCAAGGAGCCGTATTTTTATATGAGACCGTTAATTTTTGCGGTTTTTTGCTGAAGTGGAAACTTTTTAAGGCACACTGCGCTCTGCCTCTATATTACACTCACCAAATCCTGAGCGATTCCAACCGTCTGTCAAATTAGTATGGAATTTGACAATTAGACGATTGGAATCGTTCAGGATTTGGTGCGCATAATTAGGCCCTGAACAGTAAATGAAATTGAACCGTCACGCTCGGGTCGATGACGCTAAATCAGGTATTCTCGGCTTCAGTCGGTCAGTGACGCTGAAGTACTCACATTTAAGCCACATTTATGAAAGTGGCGCAAGTCGGCCTTAATATTGTTGTTGTTTCATTAAACCAACTTCGAAATATTGAAAAAATTATCAGCTGTGTCTCACAGTAAATGTGCGCTTTATGCTATGGCATAAGTTGCTTTAACAAAATACGTACTTTTAAACATGCTCAGAGACGGCATATTCTTGTATGAAAGTTTAAAGACATAACTTGGCCTTAAATATGCAATTTGAATTGTCATCAGCAAAAAGCATTAATAGGTCTAAAGATATATGGGCGTTTGAAATATGGCACTTAAACCACAAAATTGCATTACTTCGCATTATGCCATTAAAACAATGGCAATTAGTTAAAAGGTGATAACAAATTTAAGGATGAAACACACCATCAAGGGTAATGAATTTTAATAATAACTTCTACACAACAATCACTACAACAATCACAATCACTTGTCCTGGTCCCAAACTAGGATACCCTGTGCTACGGTAACCAGGCAAGGATATCACAAACAAGGAAATACACCCAGGCTGAGGCCATTTGCACAAATCAAGTACTGGCTCAGTAAACAAGCGTGTTAACCGCTAGACCAACGACGCACTCGCCACCAATTAGAATGTGCAAGCGGGAGGAATGCCTGAAAGAGGAACGGCCTTCAATCAATCAGCATGTACCTACTCGTCAACTGCTGTCCTCGGCCATCCTCATCCAGCCGCTAACTGCCTCAGATCGTCAGTCGAGTGAGCTAGTGAGCATCCTACACTGCGTTTGCCAGTTCATGGCATGCAGGAGAACACCTTTTTTATGTTGCCTATTATATACGTCCCACTGCAGGGCACAGGCCTTCTCTCAGAGAGAGAGTATGGGCTTAACAACCGAGCGCCCCCACTGCGGATTGGCAATTTTAAGCGCTGAGGTATATGCACACCTCAGGTTTCCTCGCGATGATTTCCTTCATCGAACGGCCACAAGAATTTTTAATACTTCTCAGTACTTCTTGTCAACGACGTACACTCGTTCCATCGTCTTAACTGCAAACTAGTCGGTAAGTACGTATCGATCTCAGCAGGGACATTAAAAGGGCAATAAAAGATAAAGAGAACGAGTTAAAAAGTACCAATAAAGTACAGAGTAAAGGTCGCACGGTGGATGCACATAAACTGGCTAGATAATAGCCAAGATCTAGACCTCTGACTGGCCGGCGCGCGATGACGACACGGACGCATAAAAATTATGTTTAAACTTTGCACTTTGATATTAAAATGAGTCTTCTGCTTGTTAAGGGGCATATGCTCAGTTGGTCCGTCTAGTTTTAGCTATTTTCGTAGCACAGCTTTGGTTTGTACGGTTTCGCCACATGCCTTGTGGTTTGCCAGAGTAACATTCCTTGTATCGTTTAGCAGCTTCGAAGAAAGGGATTTTTCTCCACCGCGGCATCCAGAGTTCTTCACCTCTCTTCTATAAGTATTGGTACAAATACAATAACACTTATTGTGACCAGCGAAAGATGAAACACCTATTATTTGAACCTAGAAATCGATCGTTCCTTTCAAGACAGATCTTACATCAACGTTTTTGGTACTTCCTGTTTAGCACTTTTTTAGGGCTCCGTACCCGAAGGGTGTTAAACGGGACTCTATTACTAAGAGTTCACTGTCCGTCTGTCTGTCTGTCACCAGGCTGTATCTCTTGAACCGTAATAGGTAGGCAGTTTAAATTTTCACATATGATGCCTACTTCTGTTGCAGCTATACCAACAAATACTATAGAATAAAATAAATATTTAAAGGGGACTCCCATACAACAAACGTTATCTAAAGGAGCCATCTGTAGACAACGCTCGCCAAAAGCTCGCCATCTAGCGGCCATCTAT
This sequence comes from Yponomeuta cagnagella, assembly GCA_947310995.1. Lineage (NCBI taxonomy): Eukaryota > Metazoa > Arthropoda > Insecta > Lepidoptera > Yponomeutidae > Yponomeuta > Yponomeuta cagnagella. The sequence continues at coordinate 18,690,741 of OX371277.1, forward strand.
GTAACCTTCACAGCGCCGATTTTATATCGTTAAATGTCAATGTTAAACGCTTCTTGTTGGTTTCTTTAGATGACGCTGTTCTCAAATGCGATCTTTGTCTAATGTTGTATAGAGAATGGTACGGAACCCTTCGTGCGCGAGTCCGACTCGCACTAGGCCGGTTCTTTTAATTAGCCGATTATGTGTCCCCGTACTGAGCAAAGGCCTCCCCTTTAGCCTTCTACTGCCGTCTCTCACCAGCCACCCTCTGCCAACCCAGCAGAAAGATCGTGAGATCATCTCGCCATCGTCTTGATCAGACACGTTTGCGGTATCCGTCGTATAGGAGCCAGACAGTCACAATTTTTCCCCATTTGTCTGGAATTATGTGGCCCGCCCAATTCCATTTTAGCTATATCTCACTGCTTAATAACAATAACATCCGCACAAACTAGGCGAGCTGTGCTATCGTAACCATACAGAGATATCTCAAACATGGAAAAACACTCAGACTGAGGTCATTTCAACCAATCAAAGTTAGAGTAAAAATTGTTACAGAGATAAATTTGCCTTTGTACATGTTATTTCTTGTATAATCTCCTGTTAAATGTTCGGAGTGCAATAAAGTATAATTATTACGTTAATTAATGAATACATTAATTAAATGCAAAAAAAAATACAAGTCAAAGAAAGTACAAAGAATTTTATTGAAGTACAACCTCCAGCGGGAATCGAACCTCTGTGGTTTTAATCAAGCATGGTACCGCTAGACCGAAGAGCTGAACGAGTCACTCCCTCTTAATATATTGGTAAATACCCATACTCTTAAAATGTGACGATTGGTTTTACTTTTAGAGCGTTCTTTAACCTCTTAGGCGGCAGTAAACCGAAGAGATTAAAGCCTTTTATGACAGACCAGTCATTCGACAGGCGACCTGTATGCCTAGTCGCCGGATGATCGGCCCTTAAATCATGTAGGTCAGAGGAAGATTAGCTGAGGTGAACGCAAAATTATGCTCGAGGACGTATTAATAACGTTGACACTTAAATCTAGCACTTCTCTATTTGCGCCAACACATAAAATTAAAAAAACATTTTCGTTAATCGCTTCGCCGTACAAAGGGCCTCAGTCTGGGTGTATTTACATGTTTGCGATGTCCTTGCTGGGTTACCAAGGTATCCTAGCTTGGGACCAGGACGAGTGATTGTGTTGTGTAGAAGTTATTATTATCTAATTTAAGATCGCTCTAAGCGATAAGACCGCCAACTGTATACCACTACTTAGATATAAGAAACTATTTGTAATTCTTTCACCTGGTTGTGTAATAAAGTGTTCTCTATCTATCTACGATATAAAAATCTCGTGTCACAGTGTTTCTGGTCGAACTTCTCCGAAATGGCTTCGCCGATTTTTATGATTTTTTTGTGTGTATTTGGTAGGTCTGAGAATAGGTCGCAGGCAAATTAAAATGGCAAACAACGTTTGCTGAGTCAGCTGGTATTGTATAATAATGGCAAGTGGTAGACCCTGGTGGCGGTGGTAGCCTAGTGAGTAGAACATTGGACTCGGAAGCGAGAGACCCAGGTTCGATCTCCAGTGCGGGCATGTACCTATGACTTTGCTTTCTAAGTTCTGTACATTTGTGAAGTTATAGTAGCTATACCACTGGCAAACTGTGAAGGAAAATATCGTGAGGAAACCTGAGTGTCTGAGCTATTCGCATACCTCAGCGCTTGAAATTGCCAATCCGCGGTGGGCACGCGTCCATACTCTCTCTCTCTCTGAGAAAAGACCTGTGCCCTGCAGTGGGACGTATATAGGCTGCTTATGAGACCCTGGTATCTTCCAACCCCTCAGGGATACATGCGTGAGCTTATGTTATGTTATGGATATTATTGTTATTTGCTTTGAGTAGCATGTAAGCTACGGCATCGCTGTATAAGACATAATAAAATCCCTCTGTACATACGAAAATGGGGTATTCTACTCGTCAATTCTATCTAAGGAGTGTGGAGTATACACATACTCACATATTCACATACTCACACACCCTTTACTCGCTCACTCTATTCACAGTCAGAGGAAAACCCGGACACTCGCCAAGGGTCAGTTTCTGAAATGAGAATTTCGCTATGTAAATAGTTAACTGTAGTGCGGTCGCTTCGAATTTCTCAGGGCGAGATAAATAGTCGATTCTAAGAACGAGTCTTAGCGAAAGCACTTGCTTAAGAATCGATTTGTCTATCATAGACAGTACTTTGGCACTGCCTAAGTCGCGAAACTCGGACTAATTCTTAGCCGAGACTGAGTACGCTATATTCGATACTTGGCACGTTCTTAGAACACAATAGTGATCTGTGACAACTGTTAAGTTCTTAACTTCTTGCAGATGTGTTCTGTGATTGTCACGAAAACTTTGGAAAACTAAAGTTTGTGTGTTAGGTATTTATTTATTGTTTTCGTTGATACAATAAATAAATAATTATACAATGGATAATGAGAAGTTTAGAGAGAAGTTGATAATCTTCCTCAAGAATCTAAAATGCTGATTTACCCCGTTTCCCAAATTGTTACCTGAGAGATGTAATTACGTAAGCCGTTGGATTTTGTTCTGGCTGTACTTTTTATGGGAAAGTTTCTATTACATTTCTTAAACTGCTAAATTCTTTATTCACGGCAGTGTGTGGGTCAAGAAATTTCAGGTCTCGAAAAAAATATGTTCGAAAGGCAAACGTGATTTCAATTATATGCTCAACTCAATTAAAAAAAAAATAATGACATATAGACTAAATCCGGGAAATCCCGTCAACATTAATGTTCGCGGAGACGATCGCTACGGTGTTGCCATAACCTTTATCCAAAATATACCCAAAAATACCGATATTCGAAAAAGTCAATAAATATACTGAAAAAGTATTAAAATACTGAATTTGATCACACTGGTCAGCCATCACAGACAATTTTTGACCTAAATTGACCGAACGAAAAGAAATTCACAGATACAATTAAAAAAAGTTTATTCACACGTTCTTAGCATTGGCCTAAGAACATGCTTAGCCAAGCCAACATCTAAGATATGTCTATTTTAGAAACACATTGATACTTAGCTAAGTTAGCCTGAAGTAATGCTTAGCGAAGCATGAGTACGGACTCAGGCTATGCAACGACTATTTATCTCGCCCTCAGAGAAGAGCGTGACAGAACGCTACTTAAGCATTTACTTAGTGAAATTCTCAATTTAGAAACCGGCCCTAAACGTTCGCAACATAATTTGTAATATCAATTAAATCTTATATAGATATTTATGTACGGCTATTACTTATGTTAAATATAACATTTATTCATATTATACACGCTGAAATCTGGGTGGTTTGAAAGCCGCGGTTACGTACTTAGTAATTAAAAATGCCATCTATTTAAGACTATTACTTTTAAGGACCTCAAGACAAACCAGCTATGGTTTTAGGGGGTCCGAATCCACTTTACTTGTACCTATATTATTTTAACCTAAATAAATAATAAGTATAGACGTAAAAAAAATTAAATCAATAATAAAAACCGACTTCCAAACACTACAGCACTAAAAAGTTAGAAATCCTTACTTAATATTATAAACGCGATAGTTTGTATGTATGGATGGATGTTTGTTACTCTTTCACGCAAAAACGGCTGAACAGCTCCGGATGAAATTTTGCACAGAGATTTAGACTGGATTATCATATAGGCTATTTTTATCCCGGAAAAATACACATCAAAATTACCCCGCGAACGAAGTCGCGGGCAACAGCTAGTAATTGAAATTATTCATATTATGCACGCCGTGTATTCACATAGACTATAGTAAGATAATAATGAATTCTTGCAAGCTCTAAAGCCAACAGTGCACCGTAATCCATCTACAGGTACTCCAGCCAACCCAGAACTGATCGGCATTTTCTACTCATTAAAACCGTAATCATCTCCCTAACTCGACCGGACGAGACCGCAAACTTTTTTCCCCCGACTAAAAGACCATTTTCCCAGACGGAAAACAATCAGTCACAAAGAAGCTTCATCGGTGGCTCCTCCCCGGTCCTCGGCCACACAACCTGCTGCTTTTTGCAGCGATATGACCGTATAAAGTGGGCTATGTTTTAAAAATAATGAGTGTGCGCCGCGCGCGGGCGCAGCGGGCGGCTGAGGTATGGCGACATCCTTCATAGATCACCGCGGGCTGCTCCCGGCTTGGCCTTTTGGGTGATGCTAGAGATGATGATAGAGAAGAATATGGAAAGCTGATAGGTAACCACTTTTAGTCAAAAGCCGTGAGAAGAACAAGATGAAAGCGTCTAGATTGTGCTTTGGAAACGTCTAGATTGTGCTTTGATAATGGAAAAAATGCATATTTATGGATTTAGAAAATTTTAATAAATTTAACAATTTAAACATTTAAAATCGACGTAATCAAAAGTTCGTAATTCTCAATCTAATTTTTTATACAATCTGGAAACTTGACGCGGTGTATATGTATGATATTAAAAAAAATATATTATAAACTTTTATTTATTGGAAGTGATTTATTTTATCGATTCTTAAGAAACCCTTTTCATATTATCGTGGTTTTCATAACATGTACCGCTACTAGCGTATTATTTTACTATCCTGGTTGAACACTGACATCCTGCCAACAGGTTTTTCAGAGTTTTTCAGAGTCAGATTTTGAGCCAACTAGGAGCCACCCACCCACACTGCATTTGTGTATATTATGTTAATAATGTACAGCAAACGCATCGCAGAAGTAAAGTGCATTTCCAGTTGATTCCTTTATTTTTGCGTGAGTTATGATTATGTCCCAGGACACGTTGGTAATTTGCCGTTCGAATGATCAATTGGGCCGGATTTATGGGCGTGAACCCAGCTGGGTTTTATTAATAATGTGTGAGCTATTAATCTTATAAGTGGTCCGAGCTCCGCGGTGCTGTGACTTCGATTTTCTTGTGAGAAAATCCGGGAGTGCTACGAGCACGCCTTGGCCGCGTGGTCCTTCGTTAATCTTTCTTACCCCCGGTTTCTCGTTCACATATAATCTGTTATTCTACTGTTAACAGCTGTCAGTTGGACAACGTGCATACAAACAACGACTCACAGCTATTAACAGTATATTAGTAGACTGTTGGTGTAGGAGAAACCGGGAGTAAGTGGCGTACATTTATGATATTTGGTAGCAATGTCACTCGCTAACTGCGTAAATAAAAACATCGTCAAGAAACCTGAGTGTCCGAGGTGTTCATGTACCTCAGCGATTGAAATCGACCATCCGACATACCATGGTGGGTGGTAATTTTTAAGCCCATATTCTTTACATACTTTGGCATAGAGGTTAAAATACTTTGAAACTTAGACATCGTAGCGACAGCTTCTTTTTAGTTCTTAAGATTATCTTCTTTCTGCAACCCACAATGAATAAAAGTAACCTGCATGAATATTTTTAATGACTCGCAATGCTCATACATAGTTATTCATACTTCAGCGAGTCAGGTGCAGCAGAAAACCAGCGCTAGTTGTAAAAGCAACAGTAAAAAAACATTTATTGCCACCAGCAAGAAGGTAGATAGTTGAACGAAAAATAAGTAAGTCAAATAAACATAGGTACACATTCTTACAAATTAATCTTAACTAGGTAACAATGTAAAGTATCATTGGCTCTTTCTATAAGGAATACAAAGAGTGACCAATGAGATCAGCCTGCTGTTAACAGTTGGTAGCAAACGGTATAAGTGCTCAGCGCGTGCCGTCAGGGCGGCGTGAGTTTCACGCCTTCTAACTGCGCTTATTTTGATTCGCACTCTCGCAAATAATAGCTGATTACTTAAAACTAATCCGTGTGGCGCCAGACTAAGAATAGCGTCACTCCATTTCCTTCCGTGGATGTCGTAGAAGGCGACTAAGGAAATTTATTACCAGGAGACGGGCAGCAGCGTCTTCGTGAGATTCCAACCGCATACTGCGATCGTCAACCCGCCTGATAAGTGTGGCGATTATGGCAAACCCCTTCATGGTTAGAAAACCACGAGTGGCTTCATGGTTGGATAACCTTTTGCTTTAGTATCTCTGTCTCTTTTTCACTCCCACTCTCTCGATCATATTTTTCTCCTTATCCTCATAGGTAAGCCTGATATTTTTTTATGTAGCGGTTTTTAAAAGTCATAATCATAAGCAGCCTATATACGTCCCACTGTAGGGCACAGGCCTTCTCTCAGAGAGATAGTATGGGCTTAATCACCACGCGTGCCCACCGCGGATTGGCGATTTCGAGCGCTGAGGTTTGTGAATAGCTCAGATACCCAGGTTTCCTCAGGTTTTTTAAAAGTATTTAAAATTATTTTTCGATTGCTTGCACTTTTTGAGTTGTCACAGTACAGTATTTTCTAATGTTAACGCGAGCACTAGACATAATAAAAACTGAATTTGCACGGATATTTACTCGTTTATTTTTCATTTTACTATTTTCCGACGTTTAGAGTATAGTATGTCTCGGTAGACGATATTTACTCGTCTACCGAGACCACGGGACTTACAAAAGTACTGAAACGTCGGAAAATTGTAAAATGTAAAATAAACGAGTAAATATCCGTGCAAATTCAGTTTTTATTTTGCCGCAGTATTTTAGCAGGGGTGCGTGTGTATGTATCATTTTATTTATATTTTATTATCCCCCTACCTTTAAAAAATATTGTTTTACGACGGATCTGGTAGGCTTTAAGAAATGTATATAGAAATAAGCTCGCCAATGCACTGGTTAATGTAACCTTATGCCTGATATAAATGTTTCCTTCTGTGTTTACAATAAATTATAAAGTAACTACACTCTGTATAGCGTGAACAGAATCTGAATTCGCTACGTTATTGTATTAGGATAGTTTTTTTATTTATTTATTTAGGGTCACCAACAAGGTATACATAAACACATCCTAATATTAACATGCACCAAGAATATAACTAAACGCTACCTTAATTATAGGTGTCCACAGCATGCAGCAAGAAAATATGCTTATGTTCTGAAAATGTAAAAAAACTCACGCAGGTATAACTTATAAATAATATGAAAGAGAGAGAGAGAAAGATGACATGACTGACAGATTGACATAGATTGTTAATCTGTGGAACTAATTCTTTCGATTGAGATCCGTCCTTGAGTTGAATGACCTTTCGGCAACTCCTGTGTATTGCAAACAAAGAAATCATAAGACGGGTCGTTCGTGATTAAGTCTGTGGCATTTGAAACAGTTTTGAAGAAGATAAGTAACAAAATCAAACATAGAAATGTTTAATTGAGTTAAAACTACAGAGCTGTCTTCTTTATAGTGACAACAATAAGTTGGCAGAATAATAGAATAGATAGAATAACAATTATTATTCTCTTATTCTGCCTAATGCCAACGTAGCCATTCTGTCTATACTGCCATAGACAGAAGGGCTACTACACTATATAGTCTGTGGGCTACTATAAAGTTGACTTGAAGCAACTACGGGTCAGCATTTCAATATTAAGTTCGATTTCTTGGACGAAACACCTGCAGCGATAAAATTAGAGTTCTAGGAACATCACTCAAAGGATGCTCGTTTCAACACAATACAGGGGACGTTCTAACATCGGTGTAGCTTCGACACTCAGCCGCGACCCGCGCGACCCGCGCTGCAGCGATACTTTTTACGTGCAGTAAATAAACGCTTCAAACGCCGAGTCTGCCAAACGCTTATTATTTTACTGTATTGTGTAAGGATGTGTCCGCGCAGAGTAGGCTTGGAGCAGAGGATCGTAAATATCCAACCACCCATATTTGTCGTAGGCATTGATTTGACTCAGGCAGGGAACATTTTTGTTACGTCCTTGGCGGCTATGCCAACATTTAGTGGCAATTTATTTTAGGAAACCTTAATATTTTATCTATGGTCACTTAGCCCGTCCACAGTTGGTCTATTGAACGTGCTTATATCTCTAGTGTCTCTCTACCCGTGTGGCGCCAGATTAAGAATAGCGTCACTCCATTTCCTCTCGTGGATGTCGTTGAAGGTGACTAAGGAAATAAATTACCAGGAAATGGGCTGCAGCGTCTTCCTGAGATTCCAACCGGATACTGCGATCGCCAACCCGCCTGCCAAGCGTGGCGATTATGGTAAAACCCCTCATGGTTATGAAAACCACGAGGGAGGCCTGTGTCCTGCAGTGGGCATGAAATAGCTGATGATGATGATAATGATATCTCTAGAGACTACCAAATCGCCCATATATCCAGATTCTCCAGGTAATTTTTAGGATTATCATCTGCGGTGCAACGATCATAGAAACTACACAGCAGTATAGTAGTTACAGCGAAATCATTCCGATGTAAAAACGTAACTGCAAAGTGGGTTACTCGGGGCTGCAAGTGATGTAAATTGCTTCGGCCAGATGTCGCTGCCTGTACATAATACAGATAAGTTTGTAAAGAGGCTCAAGATTTCGCCGATGCCTGCACTTGCCCATTAGCTCAATTGGGAGAGCGCTGGTACGGTAAGCCAGAGGTCGCGGGTTCAAGTGCCGGCATGGGTGGAATTTTTAACCGCTAAATAGGTTTTTAAAATTGTCCTCAGCACGGATTAGTGCAACAAAAAGAATATATACGGAAGTTGACCCTGAGTAGTGTAGTGTATAGTGTACTATAAGGATAGCTAAGGAGCTTAGGTGTAATTGGCCGGCACAGCCATTTTGTGCTACATTATTTTGCTAGAATGATAACTTCAGAGAACAGTTTGAGTGTGTTTCGTAGTAATAAAATATATAATAATAACTTCTGCACAACACAAGTTCTAAATTAGTATATTTTTGCTATGGTAACCAGGCAAGGCCAGGCTTTGTGTGAATGTTATATTTATAGGTACTTACTTATTGTTTTAGCCTAAAGTTTTTCTTTAAGGGCAGATGTTTGAAGGATTCGTAAGCAGAAAACTGTGTGCTAGTCTACTTCAAAACTCAAATGTCAAAGTACATCTGTTCTCATCTTTCTCTTGATTATTGTGTTCTGAAAGTATACCGCAATTCTTAATTTTTCTATTGATCTGACTTACCTTCTAATAACCCATCAGGTCTAATATTTAAAAAAATGTAAAATACTAAAGTTTATGTTTCTCTAATTTCTTAGAATCTTTCTCTGCGCTCCCTCTACTCCTGCGATGCTCTATGAAGTGGAATGCCGATGGCAAGAGTTACGAGGCATTGTGACAGCGGCTGGAAGCGAGCACGACCGGGCCGCCTCTGAGAGCGCTCTACTCTACATTCTGCGCAGTGCCATCCTTTGACCTCAGGGATGTCGTTCAGTAATACAACTAATACACCTTTTCAACCATAGGCATTTAACTCACCTTATTATACATACACATACATAATATAATCTCACGCCAAAGAGGGTTTAGAACTGGCTAGGACACAGACAACCTTCTTTCGCTTCTGAATCGCTGAATGCACGCACGCTGGTTTCGGGCACCTTTTATCTTTACCTTCGCTACTACATCTTCTATTTGGTTTATATTAAAAAACCGGTCAAGTGTTCCGTAGCATCACATAATATATTGGTGTCAGTTGTTTAGCAACAATGTTTTTACTTTCATTTACTTCGGGTCACACGTCAATCAATCAATCAGCCCGTACCCATCCACTGCTGGACAAAAGCCTCCCCAAGGCACGCCACTTCCTGCTGTCCTCGGCCATCCTCATCCTGCCACTGTTAGCAATCTGCCTCAGAGCGTCAGTCCAGCTAGCAACCTGGTCGTCTTCCTACGCTGCATTCGTGAGTTCGTGGTCTCCACTCAAGAACCCTTGCACCCCATCGACCATCGGTTCTTTGGCAATGCGACCGGCCAGCTGCCTATCTACTATAATGACAAATATTCTCTGAACATTTTGACTGGCTGCCTGTTACGGCTCAAGAGTAAGAGCTCTTTAAAGATAAGACTGACAGACAAACAGCGTAGGCTTTAAAACGAAAAAAACATTTGACCAATCATAATGGTGAATTAAAATATTCTTACTTATAGACAGACTCGTCATCAGATCACAAGCAGCCTGTATACGTCACACTGTAGGGCACAGGCCTTCTCTCAGGGAGAGAGTATGGGCTTAATCACCACGCGTGCCGACGGCGGATTGATGATTGGGGTATGTGAATAGCTCAGACACTCAGGTATCCTCACGATGTTTTCCTTCACAGTTAGCGAGTAGTATTGCTACTATAACTTCACAAAAATATATAATTTAGAAAAAAAAAGCCATAGGCACATGCCTGCACAGGGAATCGAACCTCAGTCGTTCGCTTCATGCTATCACCGCTCTAGTCAGACTTGTACCACTTCTAAAATATCACTTAAGTGGCCCTTTAAATTGGATTTTTTATGAAGATTTTTGGTTAAGTGCCATGTTTAAGAAATTGGTGCAAGCAGGCCTAACTCTGTTATTTCTAATATTATTCTCTTTCTCACTCTTACTCTCTTATCTTCTCTGAAAAAAAAAACCCTGTAATCTTTTATTAAAATAAAATAGAATAATGAAGAATACGCAACGCGTTTTGCACTTGGATTAAAGTTTAATAGGCATTACTTTAGATTTATTTTAGTGTTTCAAGTCAAGACGCTAAGACATAATCGGTGATTTATTCACATCGTGTCATTGAGATCAATACATTAATGACTTAATTTTACTAAGATTTTCTAATAAATCAACGCAAACTTATTATTATGAGATAGTCAATGGCATAGTAGCAAATTAATTTTATCAAGATAATTACAATACAATCTCGCAGTAATACTCCACATACATTTATGGTATGATTTACTTCGTAAGATGCCTATGGAAACTATCACCATCATTACATTTAACCTTCTCGGTCCTGACCTTGAAAATACCAATTGAAAACTTTTGTAATTTTCAAGGACCCTGAAAATTGCAACGTTATTCTCAAGGTTCTTGTAAATAACACCGTTATTTCCAAAAAAAAACTTGAAAATAACATTGTTATTTTCATCTTTTGTTGATGCATGTACCACCATCTCCTGTCGCAGGTCAGTTCTTTGACAGCCTGGTTCGTCACAAAATCCAGTTTCCACAAAAACCAGACGAGTGCGTGTCGGGCCACGCGCAGTGTAGGGTTCCGTAGAAGAAGGGGTTCTGAATCTGCTTTACGGAACTAACAACTGATAACAAAGTAATTTTCACTACAGAACACTAAAAAAGTATAATAATAAATATACATACCGTACAGAAAATAGAAATCAGTGGTTTATATTGATCATTCTATTGTACCTGACCTGAGTTTGACTTAACACCTTTGATGCTCAAGAGTCACATTTTGTACTTACACTAACTGACTCAGCAAACGTTGTTTTGCCTTATTAATTAGCCTACGACCTATGTTCAGACCTACCAAATATACACAAAAAAAAATCATAAAAATCGGTGAAGCCATTTCGAAGGAGTTCGATAACAAACACTGTGACACGAGATTCTTCTATATTAGATTTTACCTCAACGTGAGTAAAGCCAAATAAGAAACTGCCGTAAATGAACATTAAAAAAAAGATTCCAGAAAAAGAAACTTACACGTGAACTTAAAATGTGAAACCCATAAGCCCTTCCAATCTACCATCGTTGCCTTATCACCCAACTCGTGACATAATTTGTCTTTTCATCATCTGGATGTGTGTAATTAATATCAAAAGCCGGTCGAAACCGGACCCACGACTACGAGTAGTTCAACTTAACCCTTAACCCAACAATCAAAATACATCACTCACACAGGGGGCGACCGAAAAATGTGTGGACATGTTGAAAACTAAAGTGGAGGCAGCAGTGAGATTTACTTAAATAAATAATGATTTGGTAGGCTTTGACTTTGTTTTCGAAGTTATGTACATTTGTGAAGTCATAGTAGCAATACCACTCGCTAACTGTGAAGGAAAACATCGTGAGGAAACCCGAGTGTCTGAGCTGTTCACATACCTCAGCGCTTGAAATCGCCAATCCGCGGTGGGCACGCATGGTGATTAAGCCCGTACTCTCTCCCTCAGAGAGGGCCTGTATGCAGCAGTGGGACGTATATAGGCTGCTTATGTAGGCTTTACTTGTAGGTTTGACTGCCTCGTTGGTCTAGCGGTTAACACGCTTCACTACCAAAATAGAGGTCGAGGGTTTGATTCCCACTGGAGGCCGTACTCGATTAGTACAGGCCTCAGTCTGGTATTCCATGTTTGTGATATCCTTGCCTGGTCCCCATGGTACAGGGTATCCATAACAATTGATTGTGTTGTGTGGAAGTTATTATCAATGTTATTTTTATCCTATAGTGGCGTAGTCACTAGTTTTCCTAAATATTAAATAAATAAATAAATTATGTTGGCCTCTTCAACCGACAGACGCCATCTCTCCCTATTCTGCGATATCGCACTCGAATAGCCAACTAGAGCTGCTGCAGTGTCCTCTACCTAGTCTTATACTCTAAACTACCTTACTAAAAGTTTTAAACAAGTCCGCTCTTTTTAGAAACGACAACAGAATAAAAAAGACCATTTCTAGATCTCTTCCAGAGAACGTACCAATGTTTATCAAGACGCCGGTTGCTTGCCGACTGCGATCTTGACCCGCGTACCGTTATTACCAGCGCAAAGGTCACCAGAGAGCCGAGAGCAGCCGCAGACCACCCGTGTGTACTGAGAGAAGTGTTAACCTGTCGCAATACAGCCCGATGATTATTTATAGAACAACCATTACAATGTGGTAATGAAGAGCCGTCGAGCGACGTGAAAGTACCGGGGCGAAGGCCCATTGTTCGTCCTAGGGCTGCTAGTTAAATGCCTAGTTAATATGCTACTAAGCTCGGCTGTGCAAATCATATTAAGCCCGGCAGGTTAGGGGTCTACTTCATTATACGAGTCTTATAATGAAGCATATTTTTTTCTTGCCATCGATGCTTAAAATTCTTTCGGTGTAGATTTGTGTTTATAGATAAATAAATTATTTCCACACAACACAATCACATGTCCTGGCCCCAAACTAGGATACCCTGTGCTGTGATAACCTGGCCAGGACATCACACACATGAATATACACCCAGACTGAGGCCATTTGTACAAATGTACGGCGGTACCCGGAATCGAATCCAAGACCTCCGGCATGATAATCAAACGTGATACAAAAAAAACACCACTCCTCTAAAACACTCCTCAGAGACAGTTTAAATAATCTGTGGCTACGTCTTATCCTTTAACACAGACTCCAGTTAAAGAAGAATTCCAGTTACAGACGACAGATTATATTAATAACAATAGGCAAGAGATTTTATCCAATATCAACTGGAATAACTCACATAATAGAAACAAACCATTCTGTAAAATACACGTCACCTCTAATCGAAATACCTAGAACCAGGTATCATCATCATCAGCCATTTGACGCCCACTGCAAGGCATAGGCCTCCCTCATGGTTTTCCAAGCTTCCCGGTGTTGTGCCGCCCGCATCCAGCGACTCCCCACCACCGTAACCAGGTCGTCAGACCATCTAGTGGGGGGCCCTCCCGCACTGCGTCGTTCGGCCCGCGGTCGCCAGGTCAGAACTTTTTCGCCCCAACGGCCATCAGTTCTTCGAGCTATGTGCCCCGCCCACTGTCACTTCAACTAAGCAATTCTGTGAACCAGGTATAAGGCGACCTATATTTTTGATTATGAATTAGCATGCACTTAATATGCGAACTTGGTTCATATAAGTTCTAGAAGCAAAACGAAAGGCAAGGAAAGAGAAGAAATGAAGAGACGGTCTCTAATGTGCTGAATGCGACCGGTTCTTCAAGACGAAGTTCGGATGGTTCAGCCACTTTATAACACAAGCCAGGAAGCAGTGACGGTCACTATTGTCTGACGCGATGAAGAAACCATCATCGCCGTCGTCATCTATATGCGAACATGATTCAATGCTTACCACGCTATTTGTAGTAAGGAACGGAAGTGACACAGAATGGGCCATTTCGATTTATCGAATCTGTACATCAGACGTACAAAGCGCAACTAATTATCGTTTATAGTTATGAACAAGTTAAAGCAAAGCATAGTTTTGACGTTTTCAGAACCGATAAAATGAGATGAGTTACAAGTTTTATTGTTAACTCTTTGCAACTTATACCATACTCAAGAGGAATATATCATCATCACCATCATCTGCCATTTGACGTCCACTGCAGGACATAGGCTTCCCTCATTGTTTTCACAACCATGAAGGGTTTTGCCATAATCGCCACGCTTGGCAGGCGGGTTGGCGATCGCAGTATGCTGTTGGAATCTCAGGAAGACGCTGCTGCCCGTCTCCTGGTAATTGATTTCCTTAGTCACCTTCTACGACATCCACGGAAGGAAATGGAGTGACGCTATTCTTAATCCGGCGCCACACGGATATCCGGCGCCACACGGATGGAGGAATATTTCATTGCAAATATATTAGCAATTTGAGTGAGACCAAACTATACACGTTTGGTCTCACTCAAGTTGTTAAAATTATATCTGTCCTAAAAATGTAAGCATAAGTACCCTGAATTAATATATGCGATACTTCAGGCCAATATCATCATCATCGTTTACAGAAAACGAGGTATTGATTAGCAAACACATCATCGAAGGAAAACTTTATTCAAGATAACTAATTTTAATATCAATAGATTACATAGCATTGCATTGTATCCCGGAGGGGCAAGCAGAGACCAAGATTTGCCAATTTAAAATTATGAGAGACATCACTAGAAGGCCCTAGCTGAAAATCAGTGTTGTGGGTGCAACCCTTCAGCTAAAGTATTAGCTCAGTAGAGCATGAGGCCTTTTTTCCGCTGCATCGACATACAGAGTACATCCACTGTACCCTTAGCCTTTGTTTTTTCTCACTATTGGCTTCAAATTTCTTCTACTTTTGTCCTATATCTGCCTGATTTTCTGTATTTACTTTTCCTGCATAATTATGTGTGTCTATGTGGCGTTAAGTAAATGTTTTTCTTCTTCTGTTTTCTTCTTCTACACCTATTATTAACTTAATTCCGGATTCACTTACTTGCCGGCAACTGCTGCGGGGACTCCCGCGCACTACCGCCGCGGAGCTTGATGTTTCCTCGTCGTCAATGTCAAAAGGCGCAGACACAGCTTGCGACATCTTCGTTCTTGGACCATCTTTTCGGATTATCCCTTTCCCCGTTCTTCCGTAAGAGCCCAATCACTGTCTCTATTTAAATTGGGTTGGCGACATATTTCAATAGCCTCGCGAACTATCCATGGCACAAAAAAACTTGTCTTTTGATAACACTCTACATCTAAATATTTATTGGTTATTTTTTTATTATTATAATTTTTTACATATAGATAGATCATCACAGCCAATTCGACGCCCACTGCAGGACACAGGCCTCCTTCGTGGTTTACATAACAATGAGGGGTTTTGCCATAATCACCACGCTTGGCAGGCGGGTTGGCAATCGCACTATGCGGTTGGAATCTCAGGAAGACTGCTGCCCGTCTCCTGGTAATTGATTTTCTTAGTCGCCTTTTACGACATCCACGGAAGGAAATGGAGTGACGCTATTCTTAATCCGGCGCCACACGGCGCATATAGATGGATAGACAGATAATTATTTACACAATACACACACACACGTAACAAACCATTACATATTAAGTCACAAAGTAACAGCAAAGAAAAGAAGACACGACAAGATAGAAGCATCTAGAAACATAGTAACTAGACATTGATATTGACATTCTATTGGCCCTAGTCTCCCTCCGCGGTACAGGCGTGAGTTTATGTAATTTAATTTATTATAATATATAATGACCTGGTAGTCTTAGATTATGAACTGTTACATTATGACCTTGAAAAGAACAATTAAAAACCGTAACAATGGTTTTAATTGTTTATATAATAATTTGAGCGATATATTTTTTTCCAAGTGATGTAATCATATATACACTTTCAAATAAAATTTTGAAAAAAACAGAGCTCTTTTTATTCATTTATAACAAAATGCCAGCTAATTCAAATTATGACATTACTTTTGCAGGGTGGCCCTGTTTATTTTATTCCGTATTACGGCGACAAAAGAATACAATAAAATTTAAAAAAAAAACATTTTTTTAGAGTTCTCTCGCCTACACCATAATATGGGGTATCGTGGGATTGGTCGTTTAAAAATTTTGTAGGTGTACCTTTTCCGTTTACGAAATATTGAGCTTTAAATCTTTAGAGAAACTTTTGTCATAGTAGGGCGTGAAATCTCCATTTTATTTCTGCTACAGCCCCTCCACAACGTAAAGATAAAACCTTTTATAAAACATAGTTAAGTTAAAATGATCTTGCTATGAGGCAATACAATTTTTTTAAATAGGACTGTAAATATTTTCTTATGTTTTCTATTAAGACGTACCGCACCGGGTAAAGCAATGGGCACCCACACCACCCTACGTCTTGCTCGCTCAGTCGGTAATCAAATCAATGCATCCGCAGCTAATTGGCAACTCAATCAGCCGGAGAAACTGTTCACACTCCATTGTCGCTCTTGTGTTTGTAAACGAGGTGTGGGCTTTGTGTGTGGTTCGAGCCTTTTCATGGCATTCTGACATATGGATAAACAAGGCTATAGAGCTTCTACCTCTATTGCCACATTCTGGGCGGTTAAGAGTGTTGAGGAGTGGACTGTGTCACTAAGAAAAACTAATGGAGGTAAAATGTGGTATATTCGTGAAAATGACAGCAAGAATAATCAGTAATGTGAGACAGTGAAATGTTCCTGTATTTACTATTCTCAAAACCGTCACTTCGAATTGGGTTTACATATACATAATTGCTTTCATTATACAACAATTCCATGAAAGAATTGATTGGTTGATTGATTGATCCCCAAATTCAATAGTTTCAGAATTTAACTGTTTGGCCCCAAGTTTAAAGGTAGTAGTAAATAACGAATCGCTTCGTCTCTTAGGAGTGCCAGTCGTCGAAGACGCGTTTCCTCTATTTTCACGACGACGACGAAAAGACAATATTTTTTGACACCATTCCCCTCCTGTCCAAAATTAACACTCATATGGCTTTCCAATTTCTACGTATCTGCCTTTTTGTACCACAATTTACCTATTATCTCAGATGCAGCCCACTATTTAGCAGGTAATAGCGGATTCGATGATCCATTTGGCCTTAATCAAAATTCTACACTGTCCAATTTCAGAACGTTCCTGGCTCCAGGCATCACGCCCCATAAGATATGGAGGCCTAGGAGTCCGGAAGGTAAGCAGCGTCGCATTGCCTGCCTTTTTGTCTTCCATCCACAGTATCGAGGCCTTGTACAAGAAAATTGTTAGCTCTTCACTGGGTGACATTGAGGCCTCATACTGTGGGGAAGCCAAAGAGGCATGGAGACTAGCCTGCCCTAATGAGGATCAGCCGAAGGATCCTACCATCCAAAAGCAGTGGGACGGGCCCCTCTGCGAGCTGGTGCAGAGCAGGTTAATCCATTCCCGCACCAGTGACTTGGAACGCACTCGTCTACTGGCCGTGTCCGAGCGAGAGTCGGGCTACTGGTTGCAGGCCCACCCATCAGCGTCTATAGGGACCCTGATGGACAACACTTTTTTTAGCACCGCCATCGGTCTGCGACTGGGTTGCCCAATCACCGTGCCCCATCGCTGCTCCTGCGCCACTGACGTCGATCCCCTGGGCCACCATGGTCTCTCGTGTCAGCGGAGCGCCGGCCGCCTATCCCGCCACGCAGCTCTCAATGACGTCATCCGGAGGGCCTTTGCCATAGCCGAGGTTCCGGCCACGCTGGAACCTCCGGGAATCATCCGTGACGATCGTAAAAGGCCCAATGGCATGACATTGATCCCCTAGAAACAAACTGCGTGGACACGCTGGCGCCCTCCCATGTTTTCCAGATTGGAAGAGCCGCTGGTTCAGCGGCTGGCGCGGCCGGAAGTCTCAAACGGCGCAAATACGGTTCAATTGGCAACAATTAGATATTTTCTCCGTTTGGGGTCGAAATCATAGGCACTTGGAGCCCAGAGACGGTGGCGGTGCGCCTAATCGACGCATCGGGAGACCAGAGGGCTGGCGCATACCTCGGCCAGAGGATAAGCCTGGCCATCCAAAAAGGCAACGTCGCCAGCTTTCTTTGCTCATTGCCGCGCGACAGTAACCTGGGGCAGGTGTTTTATTTGTTAATATGGGATTTACTACATTTATATATTACATACATAAGCAGCCTATAATATACGTCCCACTGTAGGGCACATGCCTTCTCTCAAGGAGAGAGTATGGGCTCAATCAGCACGCGTGCCCACCGCGGATTGACCTTCAGCGAGTGGTATTGCTACTATAACTTCACAAATGTACATAACTTAGAAAACAAAGTCGTAGGTACATGCCCGCACTGGGAATCGAACCTGTGTCTCTCGCTTCCAAGTGCAATGTTCTACCCACAAGGCCACCACCGCTCTCTGTATATTATTATCATTTATGTATTAAGTTCAGCTTTTTTTTTTTTATTTCAATTTGTTTTCTTTTTTTGTGTTATGAATAAATTCTTTAAGCTACTAGCATATCTTTGGAAACAATAGAAAATATATTAAATCTAGTAAGAAAAATCGTTTTCTATACCTATTGTGAGACGTATTTTGACTGACAATAATCAAACATCAACTAACCAATAACATTATACGGGATAACTGTCCCATAATGGGGTCCCATTTTATAACGAACTGAACCAACCATAAACAACCGCCGTGGGCTAATCAATTAACCCAATTCGGCCATAGATTCGCCTCCATAAAGCCTACAAAAATTATGTTTAATGGCCCAGTACTGGGAACTGATTGGGCACTAACTGAGCTTACCTTCGCTGCGGGGTAGCCAAATTCGAGATCAGAATCTCAACATGTATGTCACTTTTTGAGCAGCATCACGAATGAAAGGTTCACCCAATGCTGATGCCGTTTCCAAATGATCGTGTAATATTGTACGCCGTTATCGATGCTTAAATAACTGGACGTTGTGGATCGAAAGAGGATTTAGTGACCGCAATTGGGAAAATAATGTTACCTTGGTCATATGGAGAGGATGAAGGAAGAATGAGGTATGAAAGAAGAAAATAAATGGAGTGAAAGTGGAGTGGAAGAACCAAAAGGGCATACCCCATGTGGATGTCCACCAAATAGGGAAAGTACCAGCCATGGACAAGATAAAAAGTAGACGAAACCAGATAGCGTGCATACTGTGACTAATATTTTTTTAAACCAGGTGTTTTAAAATACATTTTGAATCTCTAATACTTAGTATTTACAATCAGAACAAAATATATATTACTTTTAATTTCCTATCTAGGGCCGTCGGTCATTATTTTTATGATAATTTAAACTTGACAGCATCAAAAAAAAATCGCGAACATGACTCTATATTGTCATTAGTGGCGTCGGTCGCTCGAATTCTCTTAATAGGATTTGTGTTCCTGTAATTTCAAAGATGCCAACTATTCGCTCGCGCTATACTATACTCTCTCTCTCTGAGAGAAGGCCTGTGCCCTATAGTGGGACGTATATAGGCTGCTTATGATATTCGCTCGCGCAGCGCAATAAATCCCAAACAAATCCGTGCGCTCAGAGAACCCAGCCTTAAAGCGAAAGAGGTTTTCAAGACCTTGGCAAGTATCTCCCTAACCCTCCAGCGTGGGTAATACTCGTATGATGGCACGAGACACGCCTTTTGTCGCGCTAAAATGTCAGAATTTGTCAATTTATGTACTGAAATGTCGCGACTTTTGACGTTTAAAACGCGCGACTAGCGTCGACATACTACTTGCACTTTTCAGCTAATCTTAATACTTTATTCATTTATTTGCTTCTTACTAAGTAATTTACAGAGAGAGCCTAAAAATAACAGAATAACTATCAAATAACAAAATAACTATAATAGATAACATTAATAAAAATAATAATCTAATTTGAGGCTACCCGTAGTATACATGCGCCCGTACTGCATTCAAGAATGAACCTTTGGGTTCTACTTCATTTGTGCCGCACGCGACATTAGATGACATTTTTGTAGCTATAAACAATTTGATAATTGAAACGGTTGGGAAATGGGAATTGAATATTTTAAACACAAAAGTAGGCACACGTTTACATCCCACGAATATATTTATAGTCTCATTTATAAAATTACGCTTCCTTAAAAACGCTCCTCAGAGGCAGTTTAAATAGTCTGCGGTGAAGGAAAAGACCTAACAACAGAAACTGTTTTAGAGGAATCCTGTATTTAACCGATTTCAAAAAAGGAGTAGGTTCTCAATTCGTCGCAATCTTCTTATTTTCTTTTTTAATTTTGATGTAGAGATTGGGGGTGTTTTTATGGGACAATTTGGCAAACTCGTAAATAAAAATCGACTGAATTCCTCCCATAAACTGGCTTCAATTCCATCTTAAGAGCGTTTTTGTGGAGTCAACTTTTTGTAAATAAGACCGTTATTTATTAAAAAGTGTAAATTTATTAAAATAAAATAATAAAAAATTAGAACTGACTTCCAAACAACAGAAATAATTTAAACGAATATGACCTTTAAATTGGATGTACCTAGGTATTGTAGAAGCATGGTTTGGAGCCGGTGCCAAGTTACATGACCAGCACATACATTTTGGGCACCGCCTCCAAAATATATTTCTACAATACCTATATCGAATTTAAAGGTCATGTTCGTTTAAATTATTTCTGTGTTGTTAGGTGCTGTAGTGTTTTGAAGTCGGTTTTAATTTTTTTATGGCAGAGTTCCTTTTATAAACCGGCTTCAACTCCGTCTTAAGAGTGTTTTAGTGAAATCTAATTTTTATAAATAATACCGTAAGTCTCCTGTCGAATAACCAAGCCAATCATAAAGTGCATATTTAGCACTGTTTAGAATCCAACGCCTGCCGACTTCACTCTCAACATTCACAAGTTATATGAAAGTAACTAGTTCTAATTATGTAATTAAATAATGAGCTGTATGGATGAAGTAGCCATAGATGAAATATGATTAACAGATCGGTATAGTCGTACAGATTGCATGAGACATACGTACAGTCGACAACATAAAAACCTTTACTTGCGTACACTTTACTCAGTTATGTTACGGGCGACTTTGCAACAAAAATGTAAACATTGACCCGATGTCGACTCTACAAACTTTGATACAAATTAATCTCGTGTACTCTTGCAGTCCCTAGACAACAAAAAAAAATACATTCCACTACCTGGTTCTGCTGCACTAAAAGCGTAAGATCACTGAAAGGCAGTGCCAAATAGCACTAAGCTCGCCTAAGTACAAAATTAGTTTTGTTGCAATCAAGAATTTTAATAACATGTTTGTGAAGTCCTTGCCTGGTTACCATAGCACAGGGTATCCTAGTCTGGGACCAAGTAATTGTTTTTTTGTAGAAGTTATAATATCGTCGTAATAGCTGGCAGATCGACGCTTAAAGACACGTAGAAGAGTTGAGAGAGATATAGTCGTAGAGACCTGTTGTCTTGCGCAACAAGGAATGTTCGTTGTAGAAGAGTATTACAAGAAAGGGAATATAAATGTACGTAATAAACGTAATCAATAAAGTTAATCGATCATTTATGGGGCACTGTGTACGGTTCTACAATAAAATTCCTCAAGATGTATTAGACTTACCACCGACGCGGTTTAAAAACTGAGTTAAGCATACTCTGTGTGAAAAAGCCTATTATAACATTAAGGATTATTTCGAAAACAAAGATGTCTGGTACTTAAATAATGTTAACGGGGATGACTGTATCTAGTGCAGTGTATCTTTAAGTTGGAAACTGTTAATTAAGCAAACCTGTCTTGAAAAGAATAAATGTGGAGTTTCTTTGTTAGCTCCTTCTCCTAATTGTGAAACTAACAGCTTTGACGTCCATTAAGTAACCATTTTGTTTTTATTGTAAATAAATTTATGACTTTGACTTTTTGACGTATAGAAAAGGAAATAAAGAGTAAGGGAGGAAGTGTAGAGAAATAAAGATCAAATGGCTCGATCGTATAAGAAGAGAAAGAGAGACATGTTAGACACTTCATAATAAAACCGGCCAAGTGCGAGTCGGACTCGCGCACCGAGGGTTCCGTACAAACCTGCAAGGTTTACAAAGTTCGTTCATTACGACAATCGAGTCATAACTATGGTATTTTTATTGCAAAACATGAGGAAAAAAGTAATAAGTTTATATTTATTAAAAAATATATATTTTGTAATGTAACTAAAAATTTAAGGTTTTCGGAATTTTTCCTTTATGTGTGCTATAAAACGTTGCTTCATGCCAAATTTCAAGATTCTAGGTCGACTGGAAGTACCCTTTAGGTTTTGATTCCCTTGCGAGTACTTGCGAGTTTCAAAATATGCAGCTTAAATTGCTGTTTCTTTTGATTGCGTTGACATAGAAGTTAGATTTTGTTACAGCTTAAAGGTATTATAGACCTGAGTATTTGGTATGAATTTCAATTTAATACCTCTACGCGTTTATGAGGAAATGGGTAGTAAGTTTAAAATTATTAAAAAAAAATATATTATGTGATGTAACTAAAAATTTATGGTTTTCGTAATTTTTCCTTTATCTATGCTATAAGACGTTGCTTCGTACCAAATTTCAAGATTCTGAGTTCACGGGAAGCACCCTGTAGGTTTTGATTCCCTTGCAAGTGTCGAAAATTTGCGGCATAAACGGCTGTATCTTTTGATTGCGTTGGCTTAGAAGTTTGATTTTTTCACAGCTTCAAGGGACAGTAGATCTGAGTAATTGATATAAATTTCAGCTTCATACCTCCACGCGTTCCTGAGAAAAAGGGTCTTGACAGACGGACGGACGGACGGACAGACGGACAACAAAGTGATCCTATAAGGGTTCCGTTTTTTCCTTTTGAGGTACGGAACCCTAAAAATGAAGTAACTATATAAACCGCTACTGGAGGTGCTTATACTATGACGCAGTCCAACCGCCGTCACTCATGTCAGCCTGGTAATCAGATGCGGAGCCGACCGTTTAGTAAATTAGTCTTACTGTCAGGCGATGATTAGTTGAGAGGAATAATTACTGTCTCTATTGGATCTTGAGTTGTAGCTCAGTTTTTGCAATCGTAACGGCAATATCATCGTACTGATCGACTGTTTTCGTTTTAATGTGGGTCCCTGCACTGTCAACCTAGATATTTTGACATTGACGAAATGTCTTTTCGTTCGCTCCAGCTCCAGCTCCGATTTCACGAAAAAGTGCGATCCCCTTATATCTCGGAGAGTTGTAAAGATATGGTATTTAAAAAAGATTCAAAAGATGCGTATTTGCAATAAATGTAAGGTGCAAAAAGAATTATTCGGGAAAGTCAAAATGTGCTCGATAGTGCACGAAATTTGTGAATTTTGTATTACACTTTATTGTACAAAATTTAAACCTTTATAAAACAGGATTCTCTTGTTTTTAGACAAATATTTCTAGAAAATATTGTCACATAGTATTTAAATTAACTTCGTTCGTTATAGAAATAAGTAAATAATAAGACATTGATTTCATGTTGCAAATAAGTAAGTAAGTAGAAGTAAAAGTTTTCTTATCACTCAGAAATCGAAAAGACAAAGATAGGATAAAAATTGTTTATTGTGCCTATTAAAATTGTTTATTGTGAATTAAAATGTACCCGAAACAGGAGTGCGTGCATGCAACAACCAATGAATGCTGAGGAAGCGAAAGTGATCTTTTAGGATTGTGGCAAGTGGTATCTGATCTCTGCCTCTGGGATACAGGCGTGAGTTAATGCATGTTTATATAACACCTGCTCGTCAATGGCATATTATGTGTCATGCAAACTCAACTTAAAGCAAGTCATTTGTGTCCTATGGTCTAGCCGGGTCATTATAAATGTACTGAATTTCATAATCCCCTAGGGAATTATGACATTTGAATTTGGAATGCAATCAACATTGAATATACGAGCTCCTTGCAATCCATGACCAAACGTCAAAATTAGAATATAAACTTTTCATAGAGCCCTACACCAAGAAGAATTTATTAAAAATTAGAATGAAAACTTTTCATAGAGCCCTAAATCAAGGAGAATTCTTTTTAATTGTATTATGTTTTATTGCCTCGCAGTGTTTATATAGAGTATGCATTTTGGGGATAAAGCAGTGTATTTGTCTCGGGCGTTTTTGAACCCCTCGGCCTCGGGATTCTAGCTTTAACTCCCTCGCTTCGCTCGTGATCCTCGTGAACCCTAGGATCCCTCGTCTTTGGGGTTCAAAATATCGCCCGAGACATAATACACTGCTTTATCCCCTTAATGCATAATCTACTATTATGTATCTATGTGCCTATGAGAAGTAATTTTTGTCTGTATACAATGTTAGTTGGTACCTACAGAGCAATAGTGCAATCAACTTGCAACGGTGAAACATTAGTCACTATTCTTACAAAGACTATTTAGTCGAAGTATATCCACCTGGGACATCCCTTACCGGCCGTTCCACCCATATCGATCTATTTCATTTGTAAATTATTCTCCCTTCATCCTCCCCATGCCTATTTACGAACCAACATTCCTTTCTCATTTCTATTCACCAAATATTATTAGAATATTCTTTCTGTGTAGTATTGTACACGCTCTGGAATCGAAATCGATTATAAGTTGATCCTTGACTGATATATAATTAAATAGGAATAACTAGAACTAGAGTGGTTCCATTAATAATTGATCCACCTTTGTCATGTCACTTAAACTAAGCCAAGTCATAAATATGATTGGTAATAAAGTGTGTTACATTTATGGTGGCGCCAGACACTCGGTAAAGACGTACCGCCGATGTCTGAATTGAGAATCTTCAATTTTCTAGAATCTTGAATTTTTGCAGAACATGTATGATTACTCGGATTGCCCAATAACGGATAAAAACCGGCCAAGTGCGAGTTGGATTTATATACGAAAGGCTCCGTACCATTATCTATACAACATTTGAATATTTCAAGCGTCTATCTGTTGTCGTTATTAATATCGAGCAAAAAAAGGCAAAAAAAATGACGTTTGTTGTATGGGAGCCCCCCTTAAATATTTATTTTATTCCTTTTTTAGCATTTTTTGTTCTAGCGGCAACAGAAATACACCGTCTGTAAAAATTTCAACTGTCTAGCTAACACGGTTCGTAAGATACAGCCTGGTGACAGACTTGCGGACGGACGGACAGCGGAGTCTTAGTAAGAGGTTCCCTTACCCTTTGGGTACGGAACCCTAAAAATCAGGAGGTCCCAGCCTCATAAGAAGGCTCAAGGTCGCCCAACGAGCAATGGACAGAGCTATAAAGCTATTTAAATAAATGTCTTCTTTCCTTTCTTTCTTTCTATAGAAAAACATTCAAACAGCTGAGTATCTGAGGAGTTCACATACCTCAGCGCTTGAAATTGCCAGTCCACTTTGAGCACGCGTGGTAATTAACCCCGTACTCTCTCTCTGAGCGAAGGCCTGTGCCCTTCAATTAATTTGTAACAAAAAAACAGACTTCAAAAATACACGCAATAAAAAGAAGAGTTCATGAACAGATTCATTTAATAAACTTTCTAACAAAAGGAGAATGAATTAAGTCAGATAACGTGGTAAAGAATTATTGCTGAACATGCACAAGAAATTATATACGAACGAATTGAGAATTTAATGCGTAAAATCACAAATATCTACTAATCACCCAACACATGAAGTACTGATACACTGCGAATGTATCGATCATTATGCTCATAGATCGTAGCCCGTAACTCCGAACTTCAGGAAAGTAACACACCTACGGGGTATCTGACGACTTTCAAGCGATCGGTAAACACTTAAGGGGATCCAGTGGGCGAACTAGCGCCACCAATGAAACGCGTGTGTGTGTACGTGTGCGTGTATATATACACGCACACCCACACGCAGACACGCACGCCCGCCCACCCGAGTTTTGGACCAGGACAAGTGATTGGGTTGTGCGGGAGTAATTTTTTTTCTCTCTCCTGGCGCTAGTAGATAGATAGATAAATAATTTATTCACATAAGACACACACACGTATATAAAGCAAAGTAATACAAATCAATTCAAAAGTCACAATACGAAGAAAGAATATAACAAAACAATAACATACAGAAAAAAAAGCAAAAAAACACACTGGAAATTAGCCAGACACGGTACGACAGGGATACAAAAGTGACCAACGTAGGTGTGGCAAATGTGAATGGGCTCCGACTCAGCATGTGCTGAAAGTCCAGGAAGAACTTCAGGGCTGATATTCTGCCGGTACCCGGTGGGAGCGGCATGCAGCGCCAGGAGAGCTGAGGTGAGGTAGTCGAATTGTTATCAGACCGGATTAAATAATGTAATGTCACGTTGCAAATATTGGAATAAATTGTATTTTTATAAAAGTATATTATTAGAAATAGTTTGTATAATAGTTTGTCGTGTGTAATGTCCATATAGACCTCATGGATCCCCTTAATCTAAAGACTAATGCGTCGTGAATAGGTCTCTAATGAAGACTCCATATGAATATTGCAATCACGAACTTTTATTGCGTCCAGCACTAAGCATAAGCGCACAATAACGAAATGTTATTTCGTTATTTTATATAGTTGAACTTTGTCGGAAGAGACGGACCAGCTTTCGCTTTTATTTGCAGAGCTCAATCCCTGGGTAGGACGTTGGCGCGAGTCATGCGTTTTGTAGCACTAAAGTGTCAGAATTTGACAATTCATATACTGGAAAGTCGCGACTTTTATTTGCAGAGCTCAATCCCTGGGTAGGACGTTGGCGCGAGTCATGCGTTTTGTAGCACTAAAGTGTCAGAATTTGACAATTCATATACTGGAAAGTCGCGACTTTTATTTGCAGAGCTCAATCCCTGGGTAGGACGTTGGCGCGAGTCATGCGTTTTGTAGCACTAAAGTGTCAGAATTTGACAATTCATATACTGGAAAGTCGCGACTTTTATTTGCAGAGCTCAATCCCTGGGTAGGACGTTGGCGCGAGTCACGCGTTTTGTAGCACTAAAGTGTCAGAATTTGACAATTCATATACTGGAAAGTCGCGACTTTTATTTGCAGAGCTCAATCCCTGGGTAGGACGTTGGCGCGAGTCACGCGTTTTGTGGCGCTAATGTGTCAGAATTTGACAATTCATATACTGGAACGTAGCTACTTTTGCCATTTAAAACGCGCGACTAGCGTAGTCGTACTACCCCCGCGGTGTAGTACGACGACGCTAGTAGAGACGGAGCTCGCATCGTCGGTTCATCATCATCATCATCAGCCATTCGACGCCCACTGCAGGACACAGGCCTCCATAATGGTTTTTAACCATAAAGGGTTTTGTCATAATCGCCACGCTTGGCAGGCGGGTTGGCGATCGCAGTATACGGTTGGAATCTCAGGAAGACGCTGCTGCCCGTCTCCTGGTAATTTATTTCCTTAGTCGCCTTCTACGACATCCACGGAAGGAAATGGAGTGACGCTATTCTAAATCCGGCGCCACACAGAAATTCTGCGTCGTCGGTTGCTCTTCTCTAACTAAAGTAAAATTCAGGTAAGTGATTCCGGAATTAAGTTCATAATAAACTATGAAATTTAGTTTCATGAAACATAGGCAATTGCTAGACAATACATTTATTGGAAATTATGTATGTTAGGAAAAATATAGAAGAGGAAGAATAAAAACGTTTATATTTAATATCACAAAAACTTACATGTAACAAGTGATTAAAAACAAACAAAC
Organism: Yponomeuta cagnagella; assembly: GCA_947310995.1. Lineage (NCBI taxonomy): Eukaryota > Metazoa > Arthropoda > Insecta > Lepidoptera > Yponomeutidae > Yponomeuta > Yponomeuta cagnagella. The sequence continues at coordinate 18,718,553 of OX371277.1, forward strand.
TAATTATGCAAGAAAAATAATCCCAGCACAATAAGGGACCGAGGGCGAAATGGCCTTGCAGCGGTGAAATGGCCTTGAGTTCAGTGTACGCTGCCGTTTTGCCCACAGCACTGATTTTCAGCACGGGCCTTTGGTAACTCACGGAGTTTTGACGGATATCAGCCAACATACATACGTACATAAAGTCACGCCTGTATCCCAGAGGGGTAGGCAGCTACCAGGGACTGCCACTTGCCCTGATCCTGACAGATCACTTTCGCTCCCTCGACATTCATTAGTCGTTGTGTGCACGCACGCCGGTTTTGGGTTTATATCAGCCAACGTAATGTAAAAATAAACGTAAACTTTAAAATCCCACGAATTAGGCTGGCCAAGGTTAATACATCTTTTATGGTGCACAGTATACGATTCCACAATAAGATCCCTTTAAATATACAGGGCTATTTCCAACATACGCAAGTCCTGAAAGACGGCGTTCTATGTTTCTCTTTGCTCTTATTTCTTATTTCCTTCTAGTCCTCGAAACCCCAAATTCACAACCAAAATTACTGCTTTCCTTCACACAGGGTATGCTAGCGAGGGGACCAGGGTTACACTTACTCATGTTACGGGTTGAACTTAGTAGTCACTAATTTCTGAAATCATCATCATCATCATCAGCCATTTGACGCCCACTGCTGGACATAGGCCTCCCACACGGTTTTCCTAACCATGAGGGGTTTTGCCATAATCGCCACGCTTGGCAGGCGGGTTGGCGATCGCAGTATGCGGTTGGAATCTCAGGAAGACGCTGCTGCCCGTCTCCTGGTAATTGATTTCCTTAGTCACCTTCTACGACATCCACGGAAGGAAATGGAGTGACGCTATCCTTAATCCGGCGCCACACGCCATTTCTGAAATCAAACCATCCTTTTTGTATGTAACGCCTGTTATTTTTAGGCTTACTCTGCAACCTATTTAGCTTAGAAGCAAGTAAATGAATAAAGTGTTCTTATTATTACTCCAATTACAATTACCGTGTTTTACCAAAACTTTGGTTTTCTGAGTTATTTTTTTTTCAGAATCACATTTTTCTAAATATTGGGGTCAATAAAATTTTATTAAATTCGCGCTCTAAGTACAATCAATGTGCCAATGTTTAATCATTGTTTAAATCATTGCTTTGCACAAACGCGGTTCGAAACTTTGTGCACACTTTGTGCAAAAAGAGCTACTTTACCATTTAAAAGACGATTTAGAAGAAGACATTTAGATGTCTAGAATCCAAAGCCAGTTTAATGCACCAGTTCTGGCTCCTAAAATAAGAATTATACCTCTGTTAATTAAATAATGGTTTAATGTTAATATTAATTAAATCACAGTTTCGTTGTTACTCTGAATAACTTAATTATAGTGAAGATACATGCACACAGCACAATCACAGACAAGGACATCACAAACATGGAAAATATAGAAATTCACCAAAACTGAGGTGGCCTTCAGAGGGAATCGAGCCCACGACCTCCGTTTTGGTAGTAAAGCATGTTACGCTAGACCCACAAGGCAGTTTTAAGTGATTAATTCAGTGAATTAAGCCTTTTGACTTTGTATTTATGCAAAAAAAGACAAAATGTAAATGCGTTTTAAGATTCACCTGTCAAATCGTTATACATATTTTTTATACGCCCTGGTACGATATAAAGTGTTTTGCTTAAGAAACTGGATTTTCAATATTTATAATCGCTTAACAGCAATACAAAGTATAATCGATTCCGTAGATTAATTTAAAATGAAGATCCCCAGTCTTAAATCTTGCTTGATAATACAAACCAATCATATTATATTGTAATTTTGTTTGTTTGTTATATTATCAAAATTTAAAATTACACTCTAGACAATGAGGGTTTTTTAATAGTGTAAAATACAGAAATATTTTAATGTCTAAATATGCAAATTTAATAAAAATAATTTAACATTGAATTATTCATTATTTAATCAAAACCAAATGTTTACTTAATGAACATCAAAGCCCTATGCTCATAATAATAAAATTGGTTTGATACACAACAAAGCCTCAATCATAAAAAAATTCAACTTCAGACTAAAGACCACAGAACATAGGAATAAACTGAAACTACTCATAGTCAATAAGCCACCGGCTAACAATATCCTAAATAAGGCACCATCTTACGTTCAGCACAGATAATTTATAATACATTTGCAAAAAAAAACCCTTACGTTTTACGTGAAATAAGAGCGTGTAAACACAAGAAAAGTCATAGGGAAGTTCTAGTACAGAGTTCATTCTTTTTTATATATACTTTATTGTAGTGAACTGTTTATAACACCCAATATCGGTTTTAATGTTGTTTTTATTCATGAGCTGGGCCTCTCTATCTAGGTATCGATTGAGCTATCAAGGCACCCGATTTAATTTTTGAACAGACCGATCAATCACCGGCTCGAAAGAAAACGAGTGTAAGTTGTGTTTCTATTATTTCGGAAGTAGAGTTTAAAAAGATTCAATAACATATTTTTTCGTATTGTACAGTTTTTCTCCAAAATCCCCATATGCATCTGAAAATTAAGTGTTCATAAGCAGCCTATATACGTCCCACTGTAGGGTACAGACCTTCTCTCAGGGAGAGAGTTGTGGGACAGGGAGAATTAAGTGTACTACTAGTCAATACAAATAAATAACCATTACTATGAGGAAAACTTCAAAATCGCGAAAATTATTTCTGTATCCATACATTTTAATGCCACAGCGTTCTGCAACCTCCCGCTAGAGAAGCCGCCAGCCTTACCACCAGACCGTCTATGTCCCGCAAATGCGTTCAGTCCCTTATTGACGTATTTCAGGAATTGCTCATTTGAAAAATTATATTTTATTTCTGTACAATGTCTTTTATAAGGATAAAAGGGGAACCTACATTTTTTAATATACCAAAACGACATCCAGAAATACTCTATTGATAGTATGTTCATAAATTTCTCGGACGTTTACATCAATGGACATTAAAACCTAAAACATTACTATTTAAGATACAAGTTCAGTTATATTGTTTGACTTTCGATTAATAATTAGGTTTGTAGTGATTTGGCATAAGCTGTCAGTTACAAATCTAAGTAAGTAACGCCAGTAACTAACATCCACTAATGAAATTAGATATTTCTTATATTATTTCTCGTGTACAATAAATATATCTTTATTGTACCTACAGTCGACAGCACATGAACACCCATGCACTCTCCCGTAACGCAACTGTTACGGGCGACTTTGCAACCAAAACGTAAAGGAAGCTGTCGACTGTACAACAGAAATAACATGCGCACATGGATTTGAAAAGGAAACGTCAGCATCTGTTATATATCTGCATTTAGAAAGATCTGACTTGCACCTCTTTACCCACCAGCACATCTTTATTATTATAATTAAGCACAAATATCTGTGCTAGTAACATGAGGGGTCAGAGTTCACGTGCCTACATACATAAAATGTGGCGCAAGGCGAATAATTTATTGGCTATATCCATGAAGATATACACAAGATTTGGGCACACGCGAAGACGTATGACTTTGCTTGCGAAGACCAGTTTTTGTAAACGGATCTTAAAACAAACAATAAACAAACGTCAGTGACAGTTTTACACCGTGGGACTTTCATCATCATCATCATCATCATCAGCCTATGCTTGTCCACTGCTGGACATAGGCCTCTCCTATAGCACGCCACTGAGCACGGTCCTCGGCTACTCTCATCCAACTCTTGCCAGCCGCCCTGCGAAGATCATCGCTCCACCGAGTCTGAGGACGTCCCACACTACGTTTACCGATCCGCGGTCTCCACTCGAGAACTCGTCTACCGAGTCTCGGGACTTTAGTGGACAGATATTCTGTTTTTGTGGTAACTCGCGCTGAATTATAGTTTTATAAAATGCAAACGGCTCGTGGTGCAACATTTATTTGTTACTTGTTAGTTAGCACATGTTTTCATTAAGTCCCTAAGCCTACTCTTTAAATCTTTTAAAGACGGAAATAAAATAATGATATGTTTACTTGGAGGAGGTACATACTTTTGCTTGAAACCGGGTTTGTTCTTATGTAATATAGGTGTGCAATAAAGAGCGTTCTCTAATCTCTAATCTAATCTTGTTTACGACATCTAAATATTTACAAATGCAGACCAAAATGAGAATACTGAGGACTCCTTGAATACCACTTGGACCTAAAGTTATAAAGACAAATGCACAGTTATCTCATTATCCCTATAGTAAAGGCATGAGGATAAACAATTAATAATCGTACGCCGCGACGTTAAAATTAACAATTTGAAGGCACAAAAGTGATCTCGTTTCCCGTGAAAAATGGCGGCCATTTGTAAACGTTGCGCGCGCGCATGGAACTTGCGGCTAATTGGCCGGTGATGGCACAGCGTAGGAAGACGTAAAAGGAGCAAAATTTCACCAAACTCCTGGTAAAGTAGTGCTCATACGTTGGAAAAACGACAACGTGGAACAATTGGCACGGATTCCAAAAGAGAAATTATCTTGAGCCGCAATAGATTAGTGGAAAAATTATAAATGTCACAACCTGACATGACAATTGCTTAGAACTGCTAGTATACTTACAGATAATTACGTAGGTGATAGACACCACTGCTCCAACCAATTATAACGTAAAAAAATCACAAATAATACCAAAGAAATCACTTTTACTTTTAAGTCATTAATATATTATTTATCACTGGAGGCCGCGGTACATTTGTACAAATGGCCTCAGTCTGGATGTACTTTCATGTTTGTAACGTCCTTGCCTGGTTACCATAGCACAGGGTATCCTAGTTTGGGACCAGGTCAAGTGATTGAATAGTGTGGAAGTTATTATCATTATTATTATTGCAATGAAAATTGCTAATTATTTCCAATTCACCCTTTAGTTACAATGGTAAATCTGATGAATAAATGTTCGTGCTTTTAGTAATAAAATCCACTGAGCCGTGGTAGGCATGTGGCTCATGGGTTCAAACCTCGGCATGTAATACCACTCGTTAACTGTGAATGAAAACATTGTGAGAAAACCTGAATGGCTGGGGTGATCATATATCTTAGCGCTAATCCGCGTCAAATTAATAATCCGTCGTGGGGACGCGTGGTGATGTTCGCGCATAATCTCTAAAAGAAGGCCCTGCGGTGAGACGTACTTAGGTTGGGTTATATGACGACTTACAAACGCTCCAGAGGGTATGTAGAAGAATGAGATGTATGAAGTAAAACCTTTATCCTCTTCTATATTGGAGTGGCCGGGTCGGGCTACGAATCAATTTGTTTAGAGGCTTGTGGGAATCGGATCAATAAGCTCCGTATTACTACGTTAATAAATAGTGGTCCTTATGGTTATTTCATATTATTTATATAAGGTCTCGATGAAATAGAGGGCAAGGCCCATTTCAGGTTGTAGTATATTTGATACAATTATAAGAGTAAACATAGTAAGGGACGAAAGTTTTCTTTTTAATAAAATTATACGTTAATTTTTATATTGTCAGAAGTCAGTATTTCAACGTAATTAATTAACTCTCTGTTTGTTAAATTTAAACGTCATACAGAGTTTGATATACATTTTTACAAGGTATATACAAATTCTCTTATTTTCCTGAAATTTATTAAATTTATAGCACTAACAGTTTTTACTATCGCGATAATTTAGAGATAGTAAAATCTATCTTTAGTCCTTACTAAAGATACTTACATAGATTTTTTCACAATTTCATAGTTACATTGGTTCATAATGGCCAGTAGAATCCCCTCCTCTCAGGTGATTTTGATAAAGCCAATAAACAACCCTTTTAAATGAATAAAACACACAACTTACTGTCTTAGAGTGTTCAAACTACCTTGTGTTTTATATTTCAGAGCATCATAAATATCTGGCTCGACTGGTCGAACAAAATAGTCATCTAATCCCATACCCAATTACACCATCCTCAGACCGAAGAACCGTAAGTCCGGCCTTATCCAGGCTTTAATACGGGCATTACATCTAATGCCTATAATAGTTAAGCACAATCGTTTGCTAAAACATTATTTTTACTGCCATAGTTACCGTGTTTGGGCCTTCAGTGCCCCCGCTGTATCTTGCCCTGTACTTCCAGCGAATTTGATCCTTATTTGCAAGCTGTTACGGTGTAAAAAATTGCTGTCGAGGGTACGACTGTAGTGGCGAGATGATATTCTATAGTTGACATCTGAAAAGGTCAAAAAGCGACATCTAGTCAAGCCTAAAACGGCAAATTGACATTTATGGAGTTGTGAAGTGGAAATTACTCGAATGGGTCTATTGTGCCTTTGTGCCTTTATTAAGTTAAGTATAAAGCTGTCTGCTTATGTAGCGCGCCCTCGTGTAGAACAAACACAATAAGTACTTGAATTTGATTATAGATTTCCAAAGCTGCATCTTTAAAATAAGATTCCTTACAACCAGTAACAGGATCATCATGAAAGTATGGTCAAAACAAATGACAAACATGAGGAACACAGTGAAAGACCAAAATAACTCAGTGTTTCAAGGCAAAAGTTTAACCAATGTGTGTTGCCAGTGATAACTTATGGTCGTGAGACCTGGTCGCTGACTATGGGCCTCATAAGAAGGCTCAAGTTCGCCCAACGAGCAATGGAGAGAGCTATGTTAGGAGTTTCACTGCGTGATCAATTCAGGAATGAGGAGATCGGCAGAAGAACCCGAGTTACTGATAAAGCTTGAATAATTACTCAGTTGAAGTGGCAGTGGGCGGGGCACATTGCTCGGAGATCTGATGGCCGTTGGGGCGAAAAAGTTCTCACCTGGCGACCGCGGACCGGATGACGCCGCGTGGGAAGGCCTCCCACCAGATGGTCTGACGACCTGGTTACGTTGGCGGGGAGTCGCTGGATGCGGGCGGCACTGGGACCGGGAACTTGGAAAACCATGAGGGAGGCCTATGTCCTGCAGTGGACGTCCAATGGCTGATGATGAAGAGTTATTTATATACACTATACACAAATAGATAATTTTTAGTGTAATGTTAACATACACTAATAACATACACCTGTATCGTCACTACTCACTGCAGTCTAAAATAACTCTTACCACGCGCTGTATAAATGAAAATATCGAACCGAATCGAAATCTCCTGGCTAAAACTAACTATGCCAAACTTCCCCTCACTTATTGACGACATATTTATCCGGTGCCCGTGAGGCTGGAAAGGCTGTTCGCTTCTCTGAGAAAAACGTGTCCTTTCGAGTCGCCCGCCCTGCGCGCCTGGATGTTGACGGATTGCCCTCAATTACTGTGTCAGCCCGATCATAGCCTAATGTGAGGTGCATAGAGTAGGGGAAAATCATAGAAAAGAGTAGAGGTAAACTGCAAATCCCTATGTGATTTATTAAAGAACGCCAAGTTTATCCCTTGATAAACTTTTTTTAACTCTTTTTAAAACTTTTATGTTTATAGGTATACAAAAACAAAATGGATTTTTATCACAATTTTTAATTTGTTTGAATTGTAGTTCGTGGTAATAATTCCTTTTCCTTTACAATTATGAATATGTCAATCTGTCAAAAAACTCATATAAGTGAAACGCGCCAGTCACAGCTGCCGAATGACAGGAGACCGATGAGATAAATAAAAAAAATATTTAACTACTAGCTGACTCGGCAAACACTGTTTTGCCGAAATTAATTAGACCTCCCACATATACACAAAAAAAATCGGTGAAGCCGTTTCGGAGGAGTTCGATAACAAACACTGACCCCCTTACTTATAAACCTAGTATAAAGTTATGCGTAGGATAAACTAGGAATACCTATACAAAATTTTATATTATTCCAAGATGTAAATTTATGACGAGTTTATTAGTAAAGCCCTTAGTCTCAAAATTTTATATGTTAGATAAATGAGACATTTCAAAGTACCAACAAGTCGAAATATAAATCGAGATATTTACAAAATTTTGCGACGTATTTAGCATCAAACCCTGTCCCGTATTGGGGGCTATTGCAGTGATTAACATATTATTGGTTCGAAAGGCAGGAAAGTTTACACAAAACGGAACAACTCTGTCAAGAGCGTAAGCTCCATTTAAAATAGGGAGTAGGGAGGGTGGAGTTTTTTTTCTCCACTACAAATACGGCCCGAAAGCAGCGGCCAACATAGTAACATAGTACATTGACATTCAGCAAACAGAATGTAAATTCTTTACGTTGAAATAAATTATTGATTACTGATTTATGATTTCGGAGGTACATAAAATAATGACGTCAATGTCCTAAAGTGGAAGAACATTTGCTGACGTTGTCCATACAAACAACATTATTTTGTCCTGGTTACAATCAAGGAACAATATAACGATGCTATGTTGGTGTATCCTTTATATTCTACGCTACTCTACGCAATCTTCAATCAAACTCTCAATGGGCCTATTGCGAACTAGGAGTTACGATATTGACAGTGCTTCTTGGTTGCTATGTAGTTACTGGCTAACCTGGCAAACGTTGCTTTGCCATGCGAGTCGGACTCGCACACGAAAGTTTCCGTACCACTGTCTATACAACATTAGAAACAAAGATCTAGATAAAATGGCCAAAAATCACGTTTGTTGTATGGGAGAACCCTTTAAATATTTTTTTATTTTAATTTAATCATTTAATTTATAAGTGAATATAGAACTAATTATTCTGTGAATATTTCAAGCGTCTAACGGTTGCCGTTATGAATATTGAGCAAAAAACCTTTGAGTTTTGAGGTCTCAAATCCTAGGTTTCGAAGGGTTAAATATCTATTTTATTCTGTTTTTAGTATTTGTTGTAACAGCGGCAACAGAAATACATGATTTGTGAAAATCACGGTTCAGCTACAGTCTGGTGACAGGCAGACATACGGACAGTGAAGTCTTAGTAATATGGTCCCGTTTGGCACTCTTGGGATACTGAACCCTAAAAACACTGTGAAACGAGATTTTTATATATTATTGTTACACCATTATGAACTCGGTGGCTATCGTGGCGTCTCGTTCGCAATAAGCCCTCAGTTAAAGTTACCTCATCTATAGCCAACCGACCGATATTATTTATTTTAAGGCTCCCAGCGTCCCATTGGCGTGCGGTACCCGAGCTAATATGCATAGGCTGATGGGTGACCCGTTAGACTCGGTTATCTCGGACTTGAGGTTAAGTAGAATCATTGTTTTACCCTGTGTTGGAGCAGTTGGCTACACAACAGTCTTTGAGGTCTTAAGGGGCTCCGTGGAGTAACACTGGCGCCGCTAATGGAAAAAAAATCATATCTTTTCTTTACATATCGGTTTTGCAAAAAGTGTGTGTACAATCATTTGTGAAGTTATAGTAGCAATACCACTCGCTAACTGTGAAGGAAAACATCGTGAGGAAACCTGGCTGCCTGAGCTATTCGTATACCTCAGCGCTTGAAATCGCCAATCTGCGGTGGGCACGCGTGGTGATTAAGCCCATACTCTCTCTCTGAGAGAAGGCCTGTGCCCTACAGTGGGACGTATATAGGCTGCTTATGAGGTGTGTAAAATGTCTCAATCATGTTAATAGTGATTTTTAGAACCCACGTTTATTAAAAATAGCGTCACTCCATTTCCTTCCGTGGATGTCGTAGAAGGCGACTAAGGAAAAACATTACCAGAAGACGGGCAGCAGCGTCTTCCTAAGATTCCAACCGCATACTGCGATCGCCAACCCGCCTGCCACGCGGTTATGGCAAAACCCTTCATGATTAGGAAAACCATGAGGGAGACCTATGCCCTGCTGATGTGATGATGATGATGACCGAGGACCTAGGGTCACGGACCTGGGACTAGATACATTTTATGCCTAAAACGGCCGTTTTTAGCGTTAATGCCACGTTAGTTCTAGGTTTTCTGCTTTGGGTTCACGGTGCCTTAACAATCACTGTTAACATGATTGACAGATTGTACAGGCACTTTTTGCAAATACGATATGGAAAAGAAGATATGATTTTCTCCATCGGTGGCGGCAGCGGTACTGGATGGAGCCCATTAAGGTGTATGCACGTTACAATACAAGTGTAAAAAAGCCCGTGCCCATGATATTCGTCGGCCGCCTGTTTAGCCGTACGTGGCCGGCCTTTTTTGCGCCAGTATACCTAATTGTAGTCTTTAACCCAGCAAGTCGGCCGCCGGTCCGTCGTTTACAGGATGTCATATGGATAGTCCTGGCTGGTTTTAGAAGGCTTGGCCTAGAAGGCCGGGTTTCATGATGTAGTTTATTGTGACAATTCGAAGTAAATTGCATAGCAGAGTCTACTTGATAATCTGTGGGTTAATCCACTTTGCAATGTACATCGAATTGTCATAGTAAACTAAGAATTGCAGTTCTACGAAACAGGCCCCTGGCCTCCTTCTTGACCGCACATCCTAATATGTTTTATTATTGTTATCAACGAGTCACAAGAGTCAATGTGTATTTTCACATAATTGTAAAAGAAACGGGATTCTTATCACGATCATTCATGTATTTGATGATAAATCGAAGCAAGAACCCCGTTCTTCTTATGTTTACGTTAAACGTACAAAAGTTTAATATTCAACTATTTCAATATTCTCAAAGTTTTTACACTAACTGGAAACTTGACGTTTGATTATTTGTCGTAGTACAAAGCGGTTACCAGGTTGCGTCCATTCAGTTACATGGTGTATCTCTCGGAGAGAAAAATACTGAATACATTGATGCTTTTAATGACACTAGTAGAAGGATGTCACAAGATAGTTTACCATGTTATTGCCTCGACCCAGCGGAGGTCAGTGATGTAAATTATTGACTAATTTATTGCCTTCCTTGCTAGCCCCCAGGCTCACGGGACAGCCTGATAAAGGTTGACGTGCGCAGGCCGCTGGCGGTGTGTCAAACGCTGGCTTGTGATATATGCGGGGCCTCGCTTCAGCACACTATACAGGCTGTGTCAAAATCCCTGCATCTATACGACCTTTCGTATAATTATTTATACTAATAAATTAATTTACTTGCACTATGAAAAAGGAGGGTTCTGAAAGGATAGGAAAATGGAGTATTCTACTGGTTAACACGAATAACTTTAAGGGGCTTTGAGACTGGAGACAACTAGCTCCAACAATGGAAAAAATCGAATCTTCTATTATACATAATACTTATACATAATACTATAATAGTATAACATAAGGGGGAGGTATTTGCTCCGCAGTGGGAAACCCATATTATGGAGATACTACATAAATAAAAACCAACCAGTGCGAGTCGGACTCGCGTCCGAAGAGTTCCGTACCAACATCTATACAACATTTGAATATGTCAAACCTGTTGCCGTTATTATTATCGAGCAAAAAACGGCAAAAAAAAACACGATTGTTGTATGGGAGCCCCCATTCAATATTTATTTTATTCTATTTTTAGTATATGTTGTTATAGCGGCATCATCTGTGAAAATTTCTACTGTCTAACCATCACGATTCATGAGATGCAGCCTGGTGACAGACGGACGGACAGCGGAGTCTTAGTAATAGGGTCCCTTACCCTTTGGGTATGGAACCCTAAAAATCATAAAATAAGATAAACTCATAACTGTATCCCGGAGGGTTAGGCAGAGACCAGGGTCTGCCACTTGCCACGATCCTGACAGACCTCGTTCGCTACATCAGCATTCATCAGTCGTTGCATGCGCGCACGCTGGTTTCGGGTACTTTTTATGTTGCTTTTGCTTTTGTGATAACATCGCAAATCTCAATTACGGTGACAGCAATTTGTAGAACCTGCAGTCTAGAACCTAGGGTCAATAACCAATAACTTTTTGCATACGTGTATTTACTTAAGTTTTTAGAGTTCCGTACCTCAAAAGGAAAAACGGAACCCTTATAGGACACTTTCTTGTCCGTCCGTCCGTCCGTCTGTCTGTCTGTCAAGACCCTTTATCTCGGGAACGCGTGGAGGTATCGAGTTGAAATAAGGGTTCCGCCCTTATAGGATCACTTTTTTGTCCGTCCGTCCGTCCGTCTGTCAAGACCCTTTATCTCGGGAACGCGTGGAGGTATCGAGTTGAAATAAGGGTTCCGCCCTTATAGGATCACTTTTTTGTCCGTCCGTCTGTCCGTCTGTCTGTCTGTCAAGACCCTTTATCTCGGGAACGCGTGGAGGTATTGAGTTGAAATTAAAATCATGTACTAAAATTTGCAATCCCTTAAAGCTGTGAAAAAATCAAACTTCTAAGTTAACGTGAAAAAAAGATACGGCCGTTTTTACCTACCTACACCGAGAACCCTCGGTGTGCGAGTCCGACTCGCACTCGCGATATTCCATAAAAATATCATTTTTATGCTATTTTTTTTAATTATTTTGCTACTTTGACTATTTTATCACAGTGTTCAGAAAAAGCGCGTCTAAAGAAGTTTATCCGACGAAAGCAAAAACTCAAGTTTCCACAATCGATAACTCTGCTCGTCCCTTTTAACACAGCTGGCGTTAGTATTTATTCAAGGACTCAGTGCTGTGGGAAATAATTTTTATTCCAATAGCATGAATTAGTGTTGGATTGTACTGTACGCTACGTGACTAATATGGGAACTGTGCTCGTATGGAATTGTTTCAAACTATAAGGTGCATCTAATTAGCTCAACATTACACTATTTATGAGACAAATATAAGATGGCGCTGTCTACGGTCACGTATAAAGCTGATTTACTATTAGAGGCCTGAGTTACTTATACTAGTGGGAGCGACCAGAGCAGGTTGTATCAGATACATAAGTTCAAAATAGACAGCTATGTTTATTTTTTAAGTTGAAGTCGCTAAATGTGATTTAAAAATATTTACTTGACTTCAAGCGGTCTAGAAATAGATAGAGAACACTTTATTGCACAACCAGGTGAAAGAATTATGCATAGTTTCTTATATGTAAGTAATGGTATACAATTGGCGGTCTTATCGCTTAGTTAGAGCGATCTCTGTCAGATAACCTACCGAGTCTACAGAGTTAATTAAAAATTGCGCGATTTCTGAAACACGTCAATAAGTTTTTAATTTAAAAGTTTTAAACAAATAATAAAAACCGATTTCGACATACTGCACTAAAAGCACAGAAATAGTTTAAACGAATATGACCTTTAAATTCGAAGTCAGTCGGGAATTGTTTCTATGTTTTCAGTGCTGTGGTGTTTTGAAGTCGGGTTTAATTTTTTATTAAAAAGAACATATTTCACGTTCTTTTGTAAATATCACTATGACTCCACCAAACTGTATTTTCCGAGAGCAAATGCACGGATCACCCTAAAAAAAACACGCAAATCGCTTTAAGCGCCTTTAAAATTTTAAGAGTTCCCTCGTACTGGCTTCGAAGATAGTAGGGGGTCGAGAAGAGCTAAAATGGGTTCGTGTATATATATGCACAGTGCGGGACTAATGTTGTGTCTTCAAATCCGGCCTAACATTTGACGATCTAGCTCACAGACCGCGCATAGACGCAACATAATCTTGAGAAGGTCTCCAGTTTAAGCAGACAGGTATTGAGCATTACGACAATTACTTACAGCGATATCGTGACATAAATATAGTCATAAATCGGCTCACAACGAGGCCGGATCATCGCTAGACTGATCACCGAGTGCTGCGCCTGTTCAACTATAATAGAGCAATGTAGATCCAATTATAAGCCAGTCAATTAAGCACTGTTTCAAAGATTATCTCGTCTTAAATAACGCGAATAATATAAGCAGCCTATATACGTCCCACTGTAGGGCACAGGCCTTCTCTCAGGGAGAGAGTATGAGCTTAATCACCACGCGTGCCCACCGCGGATTGGCGATTTCAAGCGCTGAGGTATGTGGATAGCTCAGACACTCAGGTTTCCTCACGATGTTTTCCTTGACAATTAGCGAGTGGTATTACTACTATAACTTCACAAATGTACATAACTTAGAAAACGAAGTCATAGGTACATGCCCGCACTGGGAATCGAACCTGGTTCCGAGTCCGATGTTTTACCCACTAGGCTACCACCAAATTTTCTCTACTATTTATAAAAACACTATTCTTTAAAACACTCCATAAACGTCGTACACATAGTCTGTTGTAGGGCGTTTACCAGGTAAGTACTTGACCCCAGACTATTTATACAGCATTTGTGGAGTGTTTTAGACGATCGTGTTTTTATAAATAACACCGATTGTATCATTGTATCAACATTCGTTATCTACTTTATAATTTTTAAAAGGTTTCGTTAAAATTTAAAATAAAAACTATTCTGGGTCATTTACTTAGTTGCCCTATGTTGCCCTTTTGTGCTTTTGTTGTGAGCCCTATGTCGGACGATGGCGGATAGCAGAGACTGATGATGATAATGATGTTGCCCTTATAATGATTTTGTTAAATTCTTAGTTAATTGAATACAAACACTTGGAAACTTAAACTTATATAGTAAATGCCTGTGTCTTCATGGTATCTACTGTAATTAGATTTAATTTGGGACCAGGTCAAGTGATTGTATTGTGTGAAAGTTATTATTATTATTATCATCATTAATATTAATTACAATTCAATGATTTGCGATTTTTCGCCTTCGGAGATGAATGCCATATCCAACTCTCGCCGAGTTTGCTCAACCCAACTCGGTGCAGTCGGCATGCGATGCGGTTTCGTCTAGTTTTTAAGCGCTAAACGGCGCAAATCGACGGCTATCAGCGTCGTGATCGCTCGCGCATCGATCGAGTTTGCAAGTGTACGAGTTACGTTGTTGATCTCTGTAGGCGGGCTATTCTGGGCTCATTGTTAGTATTAATAACCCTTTTTTATAAGTAAGAGAGAATGGTTGTGAAAATACATTAAGCTTTACGTTCATGCGCGCGGTAGAGATCAGGAATTAACTACACAAGACAGTTTTTTTCTATAATATTAAATAATTTATATCTGACTGAGGTCTATAATATACATAGTCGTATGTATTAGTGCGTAAATTCTTAAAACACCCACAAAATATGTTCAAAACGGCCTAGTTTGTAACTAAAATGTCAGCTCTATTTTCATGAAGAAAATGCCTGATGACAAAAATTCATAGTTAAAAGTCCGCGATCTGGCAATAGCGGCCAGTATTGTACCTAATCCAGATTAAACCTAATTTTGCTTGGCAAAGAGGAAAGGAACGTGAAAGGTCTTTAGGTATTTTCTCAATCTTGTCGAATGTAAAATGTACGTGATTTCTTTTTAATGTAGCCTATATACGTCCCACTGCAGGGCACAGGTCTTCTGCCCGAAAGAGTGTACAACCTTAACCACCACGCGCGCCCACCGCGGAATAGATAGGCATTTGTGACGATATAGCAGCAATACCATTCGCTAACGGTGAAAGAAAACAGCGTGAGGAACCTGAGTGTCTGAGGAGTTCATACCTCAGCGCTTGAAATTGTCGAATAATTATCGAATGATTTTTTTGTTTTACAAGAATAGCCCAGCTCCTGCAAAGAATCACGCGCTCCACAGTCTGGGGTTATCCCGCCCGCACAATTAGATCGATAGGGCAACCTTTTTGAAGCCCTTTTCTTTGTCTGGGTGCGAGCGGAGGATGCCGAGAGGGAAAAGGGCTAAGCCCAGCAGTGGGGAGAGGGTGCTAGTACGCCCTAATAAGTTGCAATCACTAGGTCCTCCTGAGTGCAGGTGTTAGGACACGTAGGGCACGATGGAAGATGGTCGACCGCCCGAGAAGTACCGCACTTACCGCTGTCAGCGTCTCTAAGTACTAGGCCGCACCTGTTTAATAAATCCGTTTAATAAAATTAATTTTGCGATCGACACGCTAAGAAGTGGGCTCTAATCCTGTAGGCCTGGTATGACAGGCGTAGACTGGGCTTTTGTCTACCTTTGACGTTAGTACGCATACATCTCTTGTTTATAAAAAGTTTATTGACATTGGTTACGGAACGCAAAATATGAAAACTGTTTCTCCATTACCGAGAAGACCGCTTCTAGTAAGCAAAAGTTTTAAATTCTTGATTTTACTAGTCCACGAAGTTTTGTCATAACAGAAAGCTACAAATCAAAATTACCCATTTTTTAAAACCTATTTAGAGTCTGAAAATTCCACCCGTGCCGGGACTTGAACCCGCGACCTCTGGCTAACCATGCCAGCGCTCTCCCAACTGAGCTAATGGGCAAGTGCAAGCATCGATGAAATTTGAGCCTCTTTACAAACTTCTATGTATTACGTACAGGCAGCGACACTTGGCCGAAGCAATTTAAATCACTTGCAGCCCCGAGTAACCCACTTTGCAGTTAGGTTTTAACATTAGAATGATATCGCTGTACCTACATGATTATATTCTTTTTGTTGCACTAACCCGTGCTGAGCACATTTTTAAAAACCTATTTAGAGGCTAAAAATTCCACCCATGCCGGGACTTGAGGTCGCCAGGGGTCCAGAGCCAGAGGTCGCGGGTTCCAGTCCCGGCATGGGTGGAATTTTTAGCCTCTAAATAGGTTTTTAAAATTGTTGTCAGCACGGGTTAGTGCAACAAAAAGAATATAATCACGTAACAAAAAAAAAAATACCCATTGTTAACGACCTTAGAGGGGAGCAACCACACTCTAAGTATCTTCTTTTTCTTCTTCGATCCTTTAACTCCTAGGGAAGCGTAGGGCCTAAACCTCAGATGTCCACTTCTGACGGTGGTTCGTGGTAGATTCTAGTTCAGGCCACCTAGTGCCGATCGACTTGGGCTCTTGAGCTATAGACCTTTTCCAGGTGATCCTTGGCCGCTCTCTCTGTCGGTTGGCCAATGGGGGTGTACGTGATCACTTTATTTTTTTTATTTTTTTTATTAAGGAATACAAATAGTGCATCGTACAATTATTTTTTAATCTTAAAAGTTTATTCTAGAAGTGAATTATCTTGAGTAAGTAAAAACAATAAACAGAAGTTACATTATGTTTCGTAGGAGTAGCCAAAATATTTTTGTAATTCTAATTCGGTTCAGGCATCTCTTGTCCCGACGTATGGTTCAATCAAATAAAAGCTGCATCTCGGTAGCTTTCTCGAGATCAATCCGAGTGCATTTTATAAATTCGAGCGCGTCCCACAGCAGAAAACAAACACAAATATGACTCCCAGTGTTCCCGAGCCGATTCCCACGACAGACTGGGCTTCCATCAATAACCAGTTAACACTGGACTAAAGACAATAAAAGTCCCCCGCGGCGTGCCAGCGGGGCATGCCTGCCACTAAATATTGTGTGACATAACTGTAGGCATACGGGTTAGATTGTAACAGGTAGGGCTAATTCAGTTTTTTTTTTATGTAGCATCCATAACCTGGGTGTCCGCCTGCAGGGCCAAGGCCTCCCCTCTTTCAGACCAATATGTGCGGTCATTTGCCACCTCTGACCACTCCGTCAATATAATTCAGTTACAGTTCGCCTATCTCATGACGGCGAGCGAGCCATACTTACTTGAAGTTATGACGCTCAGAAAAAACTGTTCAGGCGATAGTGAGCTCTCCAATTGGTCGGTTTCAGATTGGACAATGAGGGAAACTGTACAATAACGTTGGGCTACTATTTAAGTATATAACGTTCACACAACGTTCGCACGACGGTCTTATAAATGTAGAGACTAACAGTCCGGTGACTGTCGTTACGATCACGCACACATCAACAACGTGTACATGAAATGAAATGAAAATTTTTAATTTAACCATAAGTGAGACATTTTAAAGTATCATAAGAAACAGTCCTAAATGTAGATATTTACAATATTTAGCGATACATTTTTCACTGTGGCCCCACACTAGGCAAGCCTGTATCGTGCCATTGTAGTGGTTAACATTTTGTTTCGAAAGTCAGGAATGTTTGATGTTTGACATGTTCCACATACAATTAGAACCAATCCGCCTTCGTAAGTTAAAATACTGTAGTGCACCCACCAGAAGGCCGTGGTAGCCTAGTGGGAACATTGGACTCGGAAGCGAGAGACCCAGGTTCGATTCCCAATGCGGGCATGTACGTATGTCTTGTTTTTCTAAGTTATGTACATTTGTGAAGTTATAGGAGCAATACCACTCACTAACTGTGAAGGAAAACATCGTGAGGAAACCTGAGTGGCTGAACTATTTACTTACCTCAGCGCTTGAAATCGCCAAGCCGCGGTGGGTACGCGTGGTGATTAAGCCCATACTCACTCCCTGAGAGAAGGCCTGTGCGCTTCAGTGGGACGTATATAGGCTGCTTATGTTATATTGGCAAGACCCCTCATGGTTTTCATAACCAATGTTAATCAGAGGCCTGTGTCCTGCAGTGGACGTCGAGGGGCTGATGATGATGATGATGATGATGAGGTTATATTATATATCGACCAGAAAAAAAACGCAAACTACATTACAGATTGAAATCCTTTGAATCTGTAAATAGGTATGTAATCATTATCGGCTTGATGTGTTGAATTTAAGATTTTTTGTGGAAGTTTTCCGTTTTTCAAACTGATCGTTGTTTACATCTAGGAGTCTTTCTGAAAAGCCCAATAAGCCTTCACCTTCCATAAACCGGTACTGAGAAAAACAGGCAACTCAGTTTTTTTTTTTTTTAACAAGGAGGTCAACATCCACCCCTATTCCATCCAGAGCACAAAATAATTACATTATAGTCCGTACGCCATAACAATAATTTAATTCGCCCCGAGACGGCGACGCCCGCGGCGCGCGCGTTGCATTACGTTTCACTGATCCACTGATACGCGCGGTAAATTTACGGTGTGTAGTAGCCCAACGAGGGTTGGTTGGGGCCTTGGGGCCAATGTTTTGGGGAGATTGGTTTTTGGATCTAAATGTACGAGTCTCCCGGAAGGCTTTTGTTGTATTGTATTGTTAGTCGGAATAGGTTATAATATAACACACGCTGCGACGTAGCCTAACCAATCCACATTACACTATCATATTACAATATCCATTGCAGGTTTTATTCAATCGGTGCAATGTTAAGTCCTGTAAAAGAGGCACTGAATATTTATAAATTTATTGCACTTAAATTAATCGTTCAATGCGGTGGACTTACGTGCAATGACCATTTCTTACCAGTCATCCGCAGAAGGTGGAAGGAAAAGTTAGAAGACATTAGAAGAGAAAAAGAGAAAAAAGTGTCAGGCCACTTGTACCACCCTCCCCGGAATATTAAACGTATGACCCCGATAGTAAGGAGAAAAGTACTATGATGCAAAACACTCCAATGGCCAACTGTGATCGTCTAGTCTAGTGAGGACCCTTCATTGTGAACGTATTAATAACCCAAGAACTTTTAGGATATGAGATTGAGTAATGAGTGCATGTAAGAGATCCGTTAAAATAATAAAAGTGGAACTAAGAACATTCAGTTCAAACCAAATGTTTATTAGAAAAGGTAAATTTTAGAAAGATTCGAAGAAACTAAAATAGCAATAAAGCAACATTAAATAAGCAGAAGCGAGACAAGATTGGGATAAAGAAGGAAAATTTAAATAAAGAAGTTAAGTTTAGAAGACAATAAATTAAAGGTTAAATAAAATAAATTCCATGTAAATAAAATAAGATTATAGTAGCAAAATATTTGAAATAACTACTTGTCATACTACTACACATGTGAGTGTTTTAGTATAACGTCCCCTACCAAAGGCCGGTTAAGGCAGACATTATTAGCCAGCTAAGTAGATAATATTGGATAAGAAGAAGAGAGTGCAATACTTAATTATCTACTAGCCGATAGTGCTAATTATATCAACCGTGGATGGGGATTGGCCACCACTACGTTATACTGTTAATATATACTTATAAATAATAAAACTATGACTGACTAGAAATAAGAATACAATGATTCATTATTCCGAGTCTATGCCTTAAGAAAACATACATAATTAACGCAAGAATTGGCAAAGAGACGTTCAGCAGTACAATGCATTGGCAGACGAGAGTGAGAGAGGTAAAAAACCAAATGCACAAAGTACGTTGGAATAAGACTTCATCGAAGCTTACCAACACTGAAACAGTCCGGCCAAACCCACGCAACCATGAAATGTCACCCAAAGACATAAGTCATACAAATAAATTTAATAGAAGCAATAAAAGCTTTGAGCAGGCAGAGATATATTAAGACTCAAGTCACTTCACACAATTAACGCAAGAAACGGCAAAGGGATGTTCAGCAGTACTATGCATTGGCAGACGAAAGTGTGAGAGAGGTAATAACCAAATGCACAAAGTACGTTGGAATAAGACTTCATCGAAGCTTACCAACACTGAAACAATCCAGCCGAGCTCACGCAACTATGAGATGCCACTCAAGGACAAGTCAAACATAATAAAAGCTTTAAGCAAGTATAGAGATCTTAAGACTCAAGACGCTTCACACAATTAACGCAAGAAACGGTAAAGGGATGTTCAGCAGTACAATGCATTGGCAGACGAGAGTGTGAGAAAGGTAAAAACCAAATGCACAAAGTACGTTGGAATAAGACTTCATCGAAGCTTACCAACACTGACACAATCCAGCCGCGCTCACGCAACTATGAGATTAAGCAGAGTATTAAGCCAATATACTTAAAATGAATATAGTATTACTACTACAAAGCCTATAGTGGCTCTTAACTACTCTCTAACGTCCCATAACGTCTTTCAATTCCTAACAATAATCCGAGTTTTGACCACCCTATATATTATTCACCCTATATTGCGCCTAAAATGCAATAATACTAAAGAAACAACGGTCGGAAGGAAAAGTATCTACGCACCTACATAAATTGTTCCTACCTCTGCAATAGTGGAATGACCCGTCCGAAGGTCAAAAGATAAGTACCTATGAAGCTAATATTTTCGTTTCGTTTTACCTATTCCTTAGTTTCAAATGATCACCGTGTGGATGAAACGCACCAACCTTTACGCCTAGTTTTAAGGTAAGGACCAGAGACATAGATAAGCAGTAAGTTTAGTAGCTACTAATTCAAAACTCGCACAATTAAATAACGAACGCAATCTTTTAGTCCAACAGAGTTTTGCAGGTTTACATTAGCGCGGCGCGGAATTTTGCGGGGTTACATCTACATCCTTATGAGTAGGTGATAAGAGAATTACTTAACGCTATCATTTACAGACGGGTTTGGAAACAGATTTATTGAACACTAAACCTATTGCGACATATTGATTACAATATCACTACACTACAAAATATTGTGGAAGCACCAATTTCACTTATTTTAGTTTTATTAAGTAAATGAACCTTAAACGCATCTAATGACCGCATTGTTATGGTGGGGACTTGGGGAAATACTTACTCTCATCATACAACTGGATACCCTGAAAGAAAAGGGGGAGCCTGCCTAATTTTTCCCAACCCCGTAAGCTAATATATTTAACCACCCATCAAAATTATTATTGTTTCAGCAAAACAAACCCCATTTACATTTAATCGTGTGTATGCGTGAGTGCCTAAGGTGTCTCCCTAGTCACAGCTATTTCCTACTTCTATCCTCCCTAACTCCGGAAAACCAGACTGTTTCAAATTACTTGGTAACTTGACTCAGTTAGCTTTCAGACTTTCTGGCCGGCCAGAGTGTGTAGCCTAGGATGTGTATGCGCAGGTGGTTTTATGGGTTCGGTAACCACCCGCAAGGTAAGAATATTCGGAATATAATACATAAATATGTTATGGGTGCAAAGTGCCAGAGGGTTAGAATCGTCTGTCACTCAGGGTAAGCAGGGGGAAAATTGCTACACCACGTATGCTAACGGAAGAAGATCTAACACCGCATTCACAAGAAGCATTTTATCCCAATCTTCAAACAAGATAATTAATGTAATTATCTCAATTCAAAATTATTGTTAGTATTACTTTTTTATTATTAAATTAAATTGGGAATGTCTCCGGTGAAGGGATTCTTTAAACCTTTCAACCCAAGCAGACTCAGATTCAGCCGTAGCATAGTAAGCAGAGCTAGATTTTGGGTTCCTTAGTCCATTAATTTAAACTTCTTAAGGCTCCCAAGTGAATTCGCTCTAAATTCACACGTTTGTATACTGAAACTCAATTACCACTAGCTAGTGGAATTAAGCTAAAGTAATAAGTGGAATTAAATGTCTGCAAAGGCTCAGAAAGCTATGACGCAAGAATGATATCGATCATCTCGTGTGCCCCCGCCGAGCCTTGGTTATTTGACAAAGGCTAGACACACGGATTATCCATAGCATACCTTTGTCACCGTGAGTTATCCTTTGCACAAATTTATTTCCGCATAAACGTAGTACTGTGGAGGAAAAGGATTAGTAAACTTTTATTTCGCGAGAGCTACCCTAATTACTAAGGCTGAAAACCCTATTTTACGCGGAAAACTTCTAGCTAAATATACAAACGGTTTAGGAATCGAAGGGCGCTTCTAACCTTACACTTTCACTTTCAAATCTCATTCCCTAGCTAAGAAGGTAATTCAGAACCTGAAACTTCACACCAGAGCTGATAGTCTGGGACGCAATGCCCACAGGTGATGTTAGGTTACAAATCCAAAACCACTCTCCTACTTTCGAATTTAAATACAAACGAAACTCCCTAATAGTAAATTCACAAAATGGCGAATTTGCCTACGAGCGCAGCAGACGTATTTACTGTTCAATTTTCTGTTCCGGAAAAGCGCTGAATAGTTCCCGAACCCAGCTTTTATAACCTCGCGGCCCCTTCCTAATATGATGCCACTTCTCCCGCTCGCGAAACCAATAACGAAATCCCGCCAACTAAGAATTTTATTCCTTATTGCTATTAATTTAAGGACTTCAACATTGGTAATTCTATTTTTGTTCGTCAAATTCGTACCACATCGCGCCACTATCTTCTCAATCAATTTCAGAACTTTAATATTATGCTATTTTATAAATTAATATTTAATGTCTGCAATTATATTGTCAATTAAGTTTCTATTTATTTATCTCGATATTTCCCGATTGATTTATTTTTCTACAATCCTTTTATCAATTTATTCAACGCACATTTGAATGACGCGGTGGTGTTTTCGAAAAACTAGTTTCTGTTAATAACAAAGTTTCGTATCTCGTATATAGAACAACATCTCTTTAATTCAGTCTATATTCATCTAAACATACTCTACTTTATCTACAATTGGGATTTGAAGCGTTATAATGATTTATTTGGTTGGCGTCAACCGGACGGAAATAACAGTGGCGCCCCCCCACTCAAACGGTTAATATCGTATTAACAAAGAACTAATACTGATACGCTACTCACTCCTAGATGGAGCTAACTCTAGAGCTTATGCGAAGATATTCGATAATGGGAACTTGCACTAAGAAAAACTTTAATAAAGTATGAGAGGACACGTCCAAAGGCAAACAAACGTGCGTGGTATCTCTTTCTTCCGCGACCATACACTCCCTACGATACAAACAGTCAAAGAGTCAATACAATCACGTGGCATTACAACGCGGCATACAACTCGACCTCAGACCATGACGTCACTCCCCAACGTATGAACGCAACGCCTACAATATATGAAGTGTTTATCAATATATATGAGTCATCTCGTAAAATAATGTTTCTAAGAAAACGTTCAGAGTTCAATGAAAAACTAAATTCTACGTTTTTAAGTAGAAATGAGGTCCTTGAGAAGTATGTCTGGTGTTACTTTGAATGACCGGACACATAACCGTGTGACTAGAAAACGTTGTGGACTAAAAGAGGATGCAGTGACTAAAATTGAGAAAGGAATGTTGAGTTCGTTTGGACATGTGGAGAGGAGGAAACAAATCCATCGAACAAATGTGGGTGGAAGGGCCGGCAAGGGATGACCCATACGGACACACCTCGACCAAATAGGGGATGCATTAGCAAAGGGCAAGACAAAAGCACCCGAAACCGGCGCGCGCGCAAGCAACGACCAATGAATGTTGAGGAAGTGACAGCGATCCGTCAAAATCGCAACAAGTGGCAGTCCCCGACATTCGCCTACCCCTCTGGGACACAGGCGTGAGTCTATGTTGTTTTGTTAAAGTTTTATATGATTTAAGTTCCCTATTTATTTAGTACCTGAATGACCGAGCTTTTCGGATGCAATTTTTTGTTTTGTTTTAGAGAATGAATTAAAAAAGCGTCATCTATGAACAAAATAATGAACTGCCATGTACTGTATTAGATTTAGGTGACAGACTTTCTTCAATCCAAAATTTATTAGTTATGCTATTTCGCAAGAGAGATGTCATTGTGATTAATCTCAATTATCGTAAACCATCCCTAAAACCAGTTGCATAATTTAATCTACAAAAGACAACGCAATAAGTATTTTACAAGAACTGTTTAAATGTTTACAAATGCTACAAAACAAAAGCTTTTCGGATGCACTTTTTTTTTGTTTTTGTTTTATTAGAGAATGAATTCAGACCCACGCGTTTAGACCGGTAGCGTCACCTACGAACAAAGCGATGAACTGTCATGTATTGTAACAGGTTTTAGGTGAAAAACTTTCTTCAATCCATAATTCATTAGTTGTACCATCTCGCAAAATAGATGCCGTTGTAATTAATCTCAATTATCGTAAATATTTAATCTAGAAAAGACAACGCAATATTTCACAAGAACTGTTTAAATGTTTACAAATGATACAAACAAAATATACCTAACTTTATTTTATGTTGGGGAACCAAATACGTTTCGGCGCTTTATCAGATTCTATAATACGCTCTTTAAATGTTTTACAATCCCTATATAAGTATACGATTATCATTTCTCGGTTTCTTTTAGCTTCTATCCTTAATCTTCTCGTGCAGAAAACAATTCAACATGATATTAACGATCGTGAGCACCTGTACGGAGCTTGGTCCGTCACACACTGCAGTATAGGGTTCCGTAGAAAGATGGGTTTTTTATCTGCTTTACAGAACTAACAACTTCATCAAAGTAATTTACAATGGATTTTGTACGACATTTTCCTTTTATAAGTTGGTCGCCTATTTCTCGTTATTTAGTTTAAAGTGAAAATATTATTTACTACAAATTTTACAACAATAAAGTTTCAATAATTATTACTTGTAAAGCCTACTTAGCCACGATAGTGTTCGTTTTAAGTTCATTATATGTACTACTGCTCTGAAATACACCAACCGTTTAGCCGGGAGAGTGGGGAACGCTTTAGTCTGACAAAAATTTGCGCTTTAAAACTTTATTTTTTGCAAACGGAACCCTAAAACGAAAAATGGTCCTCCTACATCCACAATATTTTAACGACCAACACAGCGACACCCACACTATGGTGTAGGCGAGAAAAAAACTGCATTAGGAGTAAATTTGAAAAAAAAATCCAGATTGTGTTCTATTGTTTTGTCGGCATAATAAATATGCATTTCTATGCCCAATTTCAGCTATCTAGTACATATTATCTCTGTGCTAAGCCGTGGACAGACAGACGGACAGATAGACAGACAGACAAACGGACGGACATGGTGAAACTATAAGGCTTCCTTGTTGACTACGGAACCCTAAAAAGGGGTTCCCCCCTTTTGCCAGGATATAGCCTATGATCCTACTATAGTCTAGTGAGCTTATGTTGTCACAATTTATATGTGCATATAGTATGCATATCTTATACATCTACTTATGTATATAATGTATTATATGTTTATGGTGTAAATATTTACTTATTTATTATTGAGTACTTGTCAGCTTATTTGATTTAATTGAAGTAAATCGTCGTATCCATCTATTTTGTATGCCTACCAGTTAATTTCTTGCACCACCTGTGGTTGAATTATAGAAAATGCTTATAGCATTAAATCCGCCACATTGCCATTGTATTTTTTACTTATGTCTAATAAACGTATTAATAATTAAATCTAGTGAAATATAGCCTTTACGTTATTTTTTACTGATCCACTTATACGTGCTGTAACTTACTCGGTATAGTGGCGAGGGTTGGCTGAGTGAGGATGATGGACTATTGGATGAAAATATATGAGTTTCTCGATAGATTTTCGTTGCGTCCTTTTGTTTTTAAATCAAAGGCAAACTTAACTTCTATGAAAGAAAGTGGATTCTACTTTTCACGTTCTAAATCTAAAGCTGCCTAAATTAGGCTGTTTAATTTAAAAAAAAAGCTAAAGTCTACGAAATTTTCTTCAAACTTAAAATAATAAACGACAAATCTTTTTGTTTTACTTCTAAAACGTAAAATCATAGAACATTTGCTCTTACGTTTTCAGTTTTCATTTGTACATAAAATGTCTACAAATTCAGACACAACAACACTGAGACACTATTCAAAAAGGGCCAGGTAAAATTTTCCTAACCTAGCAGTATTCACTTGAACAAAAGTTTGTCCAAATGTTAACCAATAACTTGGTGACCACAAACGTTCCGTGAAAAGATAACTTACGGGCATAATGACTCCACTGCATAAAAAAAAACTCAACCGGGCGCCATATTGCTGCTGGAATGCGAAGAACGTTCGGAATTCAAAATTGAAATTTTATATGCTTATCTGTGATTTGGTGCTGTTAAATTATTTTATTTTATTGATTATCTTTAGTGACCTGTTTTGGTTGTGATTTATGAATGATAAAAAAGTATTTCTTGGTCCTGTACCAGCTTTGGGCTTGGGAAAATCATGTTTGTTTGAAATACAAGTGCACAAAAACGTCTGTAGCCATTTAGTTACGAAGAAGCTGCGCATAGGCTCGTAAAACACTATACTGTAGCTTAAATAAAAACTGCTGCTTCAAAGGGTTCAATACTGTAATGTTGCAATGCAAAACCTGAAAACCGTTTCTTCTGCTGTGTTCTGTATCGATGACCACTCCTAATAAACGCTCAATTTTTATTTTTTTATTTTTACTGAAACTTGACAATTTAGATGAAAAATAAATTGAGAATTTTAAACTTTTGCTTGTCAAAACTCGTTTAATTACATTATTGATACTGAAGAAACGGACTTCAGGTTTTGGTGTATTTCAATAACACCGTATATTATTGGTCAGAGTTCTGTATCCTAAAATCATCCTGTCATGACGTGACACACCTCTTTTGTTTAATCCACATTAATTAAGAAATGCTAATAATTCAACATTGGTGATTAGCCGCATAAAAAATACAAGGTGTAACAAAATCGAGACCCACAGGTCTACCTCTAACATGCGCAATTGCTGAAACACCCCAATTAATGTTTGCGGCTTACAACAAAGAAAGTTAAAGTGAAAGTGAAAGTAAACTACATTTATTGCCAAAAACATACTTTATACATAAATATAGTCAACAACTGTTGTTCTATGACTTTTGTATAATTTTTAGATATTCAAAATATCCGGTATGTCCAGGCGCAGCTTTTATATTGAGGTATCTTTTTGAATAATTTGAATTGTCGGTTAGGTTAGGTTAATTATATATTATAATTCATATATTTATTATTTATTAATATAATTTGTCTAAATAAAGATAGAGAAATCACCCCCAGTGATAAAGTATTTGTATATTTTAGAAAAAAATTGAGTTAAAACACTTACATTATTAAGCTGAACAACTCTATTTCTTAGAACAACCAAAAACAAGTAATTCCAAACATTTTTTAAATCAAAGAGCTCATTGCTCAAGATCCTCACGATAACCTAAATCGGACCATTAACAGTCTTAAATTCCCACCTTATTACAAACCACACGACGAGAAAAAAGGTAAAAGTATGTACAAGACACATAATGAACTAATCAACTCGCTCTTCGATTCGTCACGCCGTGATCGATTACTCCAATTAATCGTTCCTTTATGACTGAACAATTATATAATAATCGATTTGCAGTATTATAATCGTTAAGTTATTGATCTAATAAACGCAGCCCGATACAAGTCTAAAGTGTTATAATTAAGACAGTAACGTCTTTATTACTAAGGAGAAAAAACTTTCGAACGGAGTGATGTATCGACAAACGTGTTGATTGATCGATAGACTAGGCCGGCCGCTTTGGAAAGATTACTTTATAGGTTAAGCTTTTTATGCATCTGAATTATGTTTTACGTACTGCCAGTTTCTGCATTAATAATACCAACAAAGAATCAACATTGGACATAAAATATTTTTTCTCGAAAATTGTGGGTCTTAATTAAGTTTCTTAGATTTATAAGGATACAACAACAGCCCGGATCAGGCTCAGCCTTTTCTCTCAGAGCCTGAAAATCATAGAATGGTTGCAAATATTTTATATCGATGTTTTCAAAGAGCATTAGTTCGTGCCTAAGCCCAGTGTTGAAGCCCACCGGCCACTAATAATCATCTCACGATCACTATGATTACTGTAGATTAGCCGACACCAGCTCGAGCGAGAGTGCAACGGGTTTAGCTCGAAAATGTTTCAAACATCGAACGTCGAGGCGACGGGATTCACACGCTCGTCTTATAATCAATTCGAGAGTAATCGCTCGATTGAATAATATGCGGTTTTGATTGAGCCAAAACTGCACAGTATAATTGCTGTACAAATCTAAATTCTGCATGTCTTAACATCGCATTGGGCAATGTTCTCAGGACCACAGTGCAACTTTTTTGATCTCTTACTTTCATAAGTTAATACTCGCTTAATGGCTACAAATAAAGGTGAACGTAACGATGTTCAAACACAAATAACTCAAGTAACACAATTGTTAAAAAAAAACCCAATCAAATTATTAACAAATCATCTTAAGCCGATTGCGTTACCATTGACAGTAAAAAGTCGAATAATTAAATCTTTATTTGGTTCCATTAGAATCGATCCCATTGATTATACGCCGAATCGATTCGTTCTTGTGGAAATGGCTAAATTACGAGCAATAAACAGTTAAACCAGCGTGAAATACATTTGACAGAGGACCGAGAAAAACTATATTTACTCTAAACGCTATCGTTATAATAATCGATAATAGTTCTCGAATAATTACGAACAATGGCGGAGAGTGTTCCCGTAACCCACCCGTGACCGATTCGAATCGATTCGTTTGACGATATATCGAATTGTGTGTCCACACACGCGATCGATTTGCCAATCGATCGGACTGTAATTTTCACACACTTTCTACGTGAACATTTCTTTTTGGAAAAGAATATTGTTCAGTTGACAACACTTCAACATTTATACCTTTATTAAGTTGCTGATAACATAACATTAAAAATGTAAATGTCAATGAGCTATCTGTACAGACGACGGCAGGTCAATTGTAACATTTTAGTTGCAACGTCGCCAGTAACGAAAATGCGAGTACGTGTATGTGCTCTGCTGTCGACTGTACTAAACCTTAAATACGTATAAAATAATATGATAAATGTGTACATAGTATTTTATACGTATTTAAGGTTTAGTTTTAAGTTATATATTAATTAGAAATTTATTGTACATATGCATATTATATAGTATTTAATACAAAATAGTCATACAATATGTATAGTCATGTGGATGTAGCCCACACTATGATATTCCAATCACTTGGCAGTTGGCAATATGTATATAATCTCAATATGTATATAGCGAATCGATATTGACAATGAAACCTCTTAATTAGTAGATTTATGCCAAAGTTTACCGACTGTTATGGCCTAATTGAGCCGTTTTACAGGCTTTTCGACAGTTATTTCCTTTCACCGACGTTTATTCGTCACTTACGGCGCTAGGAGCATTGTTGCCAAAAATGGCCGTTTTCTAACTGGACTTCTATTATTTGCTACTAGCTGTGCCCGCGACTCCGTTCGCGTACATTTCGATTTTTACGAAGCATTTGTATGGGGGCCACGTCTTATCATAACTGGAGCTAGAATTTAAATAGCCTATCCTGTGTCCCAGATGTCTATATGTTTTTATACCAAATTTCATCAAATTCGGATAATTGGTTTAAGAGTTATGGAGGAACATACATACATACATACACACATACAGAAAAAAATTCTAAAAATCGTGAAATTAGTTTCAGTATCATATATTGAGCCTATAAACACAATATCTCTGAAAACAAACTAACTTACTCCATGACCGACCCTTACAGATTTATTATTAGTATAGATTACTATTGTAGCAAATTCTGTTGGTCTGATGTTTTGTACTAGTTAACACTTTAGGACAGATCACTTAACGAAAGGGTGACCGCCTCGTTGGTCTAGCGGTATCACGTCTGCTTACTATACCGGAGGTCGCGGTTCGATTCCCACTGGGGGCCGCCGTACAAATGGCCTCAGTCTGGGTATATTTCCATGTTTGTGATGTTCTTGCCTGGTTACCATAGCATAGGGTGTCCTAGTTATGGACCAGGACTAGTGATTGTGTTGTGTGGAAGTTATTTATTTATTTAAATATTTATTTTCTTAATTAAGAGGATATTAAGGTTTGGTTGGTAAAAAGGACATAACATGACACACTACATAAATGCATAAAGTCACGCTTGTATCCCAGAGGGGTAGGCAGAGACCAGGGACTGCCCCTCGCTACGATCCTGACAGACCACTTTCGCTTCCTCAACATTCTTTAGTCGTTGCATGCACGCACGCCGGTTTCGGGTACTTTTTATCGTTACATGCTATTAAACAAAAAACAGAACTGACCAGCACCAACAAATTGATTAACTGAGGCCCGTGAATTTTTGTAGGTACTTTATTCTGGTAATTTCATATTTAGGTCAAGATTAATATTATTTATCAATTCACCGAAAACATGTTGAAGTCTACAATGTATTATAATCATGTGAAGTAACGACCCAAATAACTTTCGTACATAAATATCAATTTAAGCTAACATAACACACAAACTCTGTTTCAAATCGACAGAATAATAAAGTATCAAACTAAACTGATCAAAGAATATGTAAATGTAGATACTATACCTACATTGGTTATTTTATATCCCTCGCATATTTTAAGTATGGAAATGTTTATTTAGATATTATGGATTTGGATGTCGAGCAATAAAGCATACACGCCGTGACAGATTTAGGTGAAATATTTCACAAAGTCATAAATTGCAGTTGATTACGGTAGTTATGGTACGGTAGTTACGGTAGTTAGGGAGCCCCTCCAGGAAGTAACACTAGCGCTAGCGCCACCGAGAAAGAACAATAATATATTTTTTACAGATCGAATTTGCCAAAAGTGTCTGTACAATCTCTCAATCATGTTATTTGGTTCGTCAATCATGTGATTTTAAGAGCAATGGCCGTGAACCTTAGGAAAAACACATACGGCTAGATAGCATTAACTTTATTAATAAATTCTATCTAGTCCCAGGTACGTGATAGGTACTTTGTCGTCGGTCCTAAAAAACATTTTTCACATGATTGAGAGACTATGCAGACACTGTTTAAGCGACTTCAAAAAAGGATTTTTGGCTATGTTCTCGCATAACTCCGTCAAATCTTAACCGATTTCGACAATTCTTTTTTTGTTCAAATTGATGTAATGTTTTATTGGTCTCATTTTAATTTGGTGAAGATTTGATGAAGATTTTCAGAGCTGGAGACTGGGATTCTTAAATGAACAGCAGTAAATAAGGCCTAATGGGACCCATCTTTTAGTAATATGCATATGTTTATTAAATATAGCGTAAAAGTAGTCCCACTTACTACTTACTAACGATTGCTAATAGGTATTACAAATTTTGCGTAGTGTTCGCAATTCTCTACTGACCGTCCCATCTGTAGCCAACCAGTTTAATCTCTGCCAACTATCAAGTTACATGGAATAGAGACACGGCGAGGCACTGCCTTCCTGCTTAACCGCTCAATTAAAACAATTCACACACACGCACTAATATGAGAGATCCTACCAGCATCGCCCACCTTTGAGATTCAAGATGATGCTGTAGGTTTGGTGAATAGCGGATGTATGTACTTTGCATCCGGAGTTCTAAGTACTCTTTACTGGTGTAATTCAAAGAAGGCCACCACAAGACAGGCTTGGCCTAGTGTGGTGACCGCAGTACAAACGACTTTGCTTGTTACCTTTTAATTAATAGAAACTTGAACACCACAAAGATCATGTTTCCTGAATCTTCCTGACTTTACGCTCTAATGTCTAATCTATCTACTTTTATCGCACTAGCTAAAGCTTGATAATACGTGCTGGGCAATTCCATTAATACTATTTATGTATGGATTTTGTTAGCATGTTGTATCTCCTGGTCAACTGTAGGTGTTTATTATTATTAATTCTGTATCGCACAAAACAACGTACAAGTAAATTTAGCTTAATTACCTACCTTAACTTAATGGAATCTTCAACTAGTCTACCCACATTGTGGCACAACCACAAGACTTGTCTTTCAAATTATCCAAAAACTAAAAGGCGAAATATTTGGTCGTTCAACAATAAAGAGTGTTGTACTTTAAGCACAACACTATCTGTGCAAAACTATACGAGTGCATAATTTATCTAGATTTACAAATGTGTATATTTCACCTAAAGCTTAACAATCAAACAATTAGATCTTTTGACATTTTTAGTTCTCTAACAATATTCAAAAATGTATTCGTAAATAATAGTATAAGGTGTACCTATGTCTAATTAATAGTTACAATATTTGTTCGAATAAAATTTTACTATTGCCCACAACAAAATTTAATGTCGAAACATTCGAAGTGTAACCACTTAATGAAACCTTTAGTTAAATAAAGTCATCTGATCTATAGACATTGCTCAGTTAAAGGGAAAACGTACAAGACTGTTAGAATAGTTTCCATTGCAATCAAACCTACGACGTGACCAATCACAGCTGATAATTTAATTACAGATTCCACCGCTGCAGTCTTGGACTTGACCTAAACTTTTGATCCTCATGAAATGCTGAGACTCTTGTATGGTGATCAAACAAAGAACTGAGATAAATTGCCTCCAAAATTAACGAATCGGTATGACCATCATCATCATCAGCCATTTGACGCCCACTGCAGGACGTAGGCCTCCCTCATAGATTTCCTAACCATGAAGGGTATGACCATAGTTGAGATAAAAAGATATTTAATGTAAAAATATGTTCTAGTGAAGATCCCGAATTGAAATACGTAGCTAAGCATGGGTATTGATAATTATATACGTAATCAAGCACTTATATACATAGTCTCTTTTTTAATTCGAAGCAAAAAAAATGGAGCAGTGTTACCATCATAAAATATATCGCTACACTCGGTAAATTTTTGGTTTACTGTAAAAAAAAGTAGACTCGTTTGATCAAAAACCTAACTGCATCAAACACATCAATATTTAGTAGCCCATAAAAGAAAATTATTTAACAAAACACTAACGTAGCTCACACAAATTTTATTTGGAAGTAAAAAAGAATTATGTATTTCTTACGTACTAGCAATAATTGGATGTAGATAACCTTCGGTGTGTGGCTTGACACATTCATGAAGACGTAATTTATTTTCAACCATTTCGTTTTTTTCTTGGTTACACGAATGTCGTTTCCCGTGTTTTCTGGTAATTTCGACAATTTTGGCTAGGTTTTCAAGTCCACATGAGTAATGCAACATGTGAAAGAGATTTCTGTTGAATAAATAAAAGTTCTTCTTACTTTTGTTTTGATAAGAGAGTTTTTTATTGACATACATTTCATTGGAACCTTAGATTTATGGTCGTCACAGACGACGGCGTTTCATCATCATCATCATTCAGCCACAAGAA
Organism: Yponomeuta cagnagella; assembly: GCA_947310995.1. NCBI lineage: Eukaryota > Metazoa > Arthropoda > Insecta > Lepidoptera > Yponomeutidae > Yponomeuta > Yponomeuta cagnagella. Next base: position 18,752,201 of record OX371277.1, read on the forward strand.
ATCCACTGCTGGACATAGGCATCCTCCATGGATTTCCAAAAAGACCGGTTGGAAGCGGCCTGCATCCAGCGTGTTCCTGCCTCTTGGATGAGGTCATCTGTCCATCTTGTGGCTGGTCGTCGTCGACGGCGTTTATATATGCGATATTTTTTTCACATAATATCCAACATGCAACCCGCGTCCACACACGAATGCTGTCGGATTTAGTATAGAACAAGATATCGCGGAATACATTAATACATTTATAGCCGACGTCTGTTATGAACTTAAAAAATAAACTTGCATTGATGTCCACAAAGAGTACCTACGTTAAGAAATGTGGGTTTTGATGGTTTACAACTCCGGCAAATGTCAAAGTAACAGTATTTTTTTTTGCATGGAAATAAAAAACATACTTTAAAATGCCACAAACATCCGAGTTTCCCCACAATGTTTTAATTCGCGGTTAGCAAGTGGTTATTCTACTACGCATAAACAAGTACGTAACTTTCATGAAAATTAATTTGTACATAAGACGGAAAATTGACAAACAATCGCCCCATCGCACGCTCACGTAGCGGATGAGAGCAGGATGGCGCGAATTTGACCTCCGTAGATAGCTCACGAACCTAAAGTATGAATTTTTCCCTGGCAGATACCTATATTTCATTACCATCATCATCAGCTTGCCTCTGCCCACTGCTGGATATAGGCCCCTACCTAAATTTATCCTCCAGTTAAATCTGAGCAATTAATTAAAGTTACTGAACCAAAGTCTAAGAAAATATTCTAAAATTATGTATCACATGGAACTATGCAATGAACGAGAAAATGGAACGTGAAGTTGGATAGCTAATAAATAAATAAAATTAATAAGTTTGACAAGATCACAGCTATTACAGTGACAATGTGTACACGCTGCGCTCGCGCACAGTCCGTCACGCGACGGCGCATCTTCCAAATACAATAAAATAAAACGTGTAATCGTTATCGATTAAAAAAATTATCACCAATTACCTCACCGCGTGCTACGGCCCTTTGTTTCCATAATTTTAATCACAAATAAAAATAAATAAAGAAAATGTTTATCTTAATTATTACGCAATAGATTAAACAGAGAGTCCGGCCCGAAGGACCATTTATCGAAAAGAGTCGCGCCGTTAATTAGTACGTATCCCTGCGCCCGCGGCGATAGCATCGCAGCTTCACCTCTCTATTCCTTATTTAAAACACTCTTGCATCACCCTTCCACCCGTGAACTAAGATACAAGTTAGAAGGAAAAGGCGTATGTTTAAGTGTAAGGTGGAGATTGGGATCGGGCGCGGGCGCCGGCGGCCCTAATGTGTATTTTAAATGTTTACTAATGAACACGATTATTTTAAGTGACATTTTCGGATTTCTCACCGGCCATTACACATACCACTATGTAGGCCGATGGTGCATCGGAAAAACACCTCATTTAACAACTTTGCCTGAGCTCTAGCATTACACAATTAACGACTATATTTCTTTGGCAAATAGGGGTATTCAATTTTGTATCTTCTGTTATTTAAATGTCTGAGCATAGGAAACATCAGTGTTAAAGAAATTAACAGTGTAGTTGTCAAGTTTATGAGTTTGTCTATTTCAAATTGACAGGTTGGTCGGTAGAGATCTTTTTACGATTTTACTGTAATCGCTGGGTGAAATATGAAACTTATTTTGTATAAAACACAAAGCAGTAAATATAAAGAGTAGAATGTTCTGTAACAAAATTACTATCTACAAATAGAACATTCGTTTTGAAACCAATAAAAACTTTAGTTTTCCTGAATTTGAGAAGTAATTTTTGTCGTCAGTAACCCTTTGAAATTAGTAATTTGAAGTGGCAGTCGGCGGGGCACATAGCACGCAGAACTGGCCGATGTTGCCGAAAAGTTCTCGAATGGAGACCACATATCGGCAAGCGCAGCGTAGGACGACCGGCCACAAGATGGACAGATGACCTCATCCAAGTGGCACGAAGGCGCTGGATACAGGCCGTTTCCAACCGGTCTTTTTGGAAATCCATGGAGGAAGCCTATGTCCAGCAGTGAACCTCTTGTGAATGATGCACCCTTTGAAAACTACGTGTGTAACCACTATAAGACATGCAACAATAAAAATATAACGAGGTACTCACGGAAGATCTTCTAAGCTTTTTTTATTGATTCCATTCCTTGCCTTAAATATTTAACGACAAATCAACAGAAGAGCTTACCTTAAATTATGGAAGACATTTTAATTAATTAATTGTGGTTAAAAAAACTAGAAAACGTACTTTTGTCAGTATTTGACTAAAAACTAGAAAATAATTTAATACCTAGTTTCGTAATGTTCAATGGCTGAGCCAGACAGAAAGCTTGGAAAAAGTAATTCGATGTAAACGATGTCAATAAATCCGATTTATCAATAAACAATGATAGAACTTGGCGCGTGCTCTTTACAATAAATCAAAATGCTTTTTATTTTTTTGCCATTATAGACTGTAAAAGATTGATGGATAGAAAGGAAATTCAATCTTATTTCTAATAAGTTTAATATAAATAGTCATCTATAAAATGTTATAGATTCGAAAAGCTTGACAGCTGTGACTGATTGACAGCCATCAATTACGTATATTTATTTTATAGATTTTTACTTTTTGCATGCAATAACGCATGTTTAATTATGACAATTTATTATAGCGAATTTTCCAGGTAAGATATGCAAATCAAAACTGTAAATTAGCTAGAATTTTCAATTAACATACAAACATGCACGCGACGTGGGGTATTCGGTGGAATGCTCGCGTCGTATGAAGGTTGTGGGTTTGAATCCCGGCAAGGACCGATTGACCAAGGAACAACTACAGGAGCGACTTTTTTTGCGAAAATGCGAATAAATCGCAAGTTAAATAAAAAAAATTATAAATTTTATTTACTGTGGATAATTTAAGACACATAAGACAGTCTAAAAAATATGTCAAATCTTTCCAACAGTTCTCAGGCGATACGCATAGCAACTAACAGAAACCTAATTATGCGCACAAAATCCCGTCGGAATCCTTACGTTTGCGATCGAAATTAGTACGGAATTCGACAGATAGGCGATTGGAATCGTTCAAGATTTGGTGCGCTTAATTTGTATGTACTCGTATATACCTAGATTAATGTATTTAACTGGATATGGCAGACATCTTATGGTTTAAATTAGACACAATTCTCGGCATTTATTTTTAAAATGCTAATGTGCAGTTTTTTTCGTGGTTCACAAATGATTGATTCACAAATGCAACGATTAATAAATTGATAAAACTAATATATGGTGATCGTATTATTCAATAAATCGGTTTCCCTTCTCCGTGACCTTTGCCAACACTTAATCAGTTGACGTACTAATCTTAAAAAGTATTTTCTCTTTAGACTTCAAGTTTTGATACGAATAATGAAGAGTGTACAAAAATCCCGATGAGGGGTGATTCTACACGAACAATTTTCACCATGGTGGTTCACCTTGATAAATCATACAAACATACAGAAACTAACGCTTGTGTCCCGCAGGGGTAGGCTTCCAACGACCCTGACCAGGGTTTTCTATTTACACCAATCCTAATCCTAATCTGTGCATTCAATGTTATAATATTGTTATTGTTAATATTACTGCGTCTCCAATTGCGTTGTGCTTTCTGGCCGAGTTTTGTAGAGGTACGTATCGTGGTTTGTTGTGTCAGTTCGGAATACATTGCGTAGGCAGAGTCTTCCTACTTTTTATTTTATGAGTTAACCGAGTTGGCTATGTACGTCGAATTGTCACAGTGAGCCGCGGGATGTGGTTCTATGAAGCAGGTCCTTGTCGTCCTATATGCGCGCAGTCAACAATTGGGTCAACCGACTCGTTTTTGTGGTACTCGGATATGACACGCTGCAGATTGCATTAAAAAGTGCTTGCTTCTTATTGTTTACACTTTACAGGCTTCATGTTCTTGTTATTGTGCAAGTGCAAATAAATAATTTATCTATCTATCAATCCATAAGACCGATTTTAATGTTTTGTGCTGCCACCGCCGCTACAAAAACAAAAAAAAAATATCCCAAACATTTTTCTTTCCACGTTAAGTTTGTTAAAGATCAATAACTATGCAACAACCTAACTTAATGGGTCGATGAACATAGTTCAATAAGGAAACTAAAGCCCTTTAAATTGACATATTTTGACAAATTGTAAGTAACTGCTGATTAATTAGTATTTCAAACCAAAATCGAGTGGGCATGTAGATCACTACTATACAGTTTTTTATTGTGCAAGATTCTTATCACGGCCATTACTAGATACTTATGATCGATTTTATTGTTTAATTTTACTAACGACAGTCGTAAATTTCGATCATTTTGAAAAGTGAAACCCAAAACTATAAAATATTATCAGTTATTCGAACCAATGTTATTATTTTTAAGCCTTGCCGCGCGTTGATGTCTTTTGTATGAAGCTCTGTTGTTACGAGTACGAACGTTGTAAATGTATAAAATCTTTCTCTTTTGTTTTTTTTGATTATGCGATATTAAGTTAATCAGGTACGTTAACTTTTAAGTAAGTTACGTAAATTTGTGAATTTATATCAACATTAGCCCTTGTACCAACCCAACCCCGTAAGCTATAATATTAAACCCCGTCGAGACAAATAAAAGTTACTATGATGCAAAACACTCTAATGGCCAACTGTGATCGTCTAGTTTTAATCGGTAGAACCCTGCGTTGTGATCGTATACGTAACCCTAGCTCTTTTAAGGTATCTGAGATTGAAAGCAAATGTTCGAGCGCAAAGGTATATAATTAACAAATAAAGATCTATTTAATTTTCTTTAAATTGAAATTAAAGGTCGAGTTAACTCGGTTTGATATCAAGGTTAAGTAGAGAGGTTGAGTTAATTCCGTCCTATATTGAAAAGGTTAAGTAAAGCCCTAACAAGAATGAAAATTAGAAATTTTAATGTTTAAGTGTTGAATAAGTTTGCTATTTAAAGTAGAATATGAAACAGGTTAAACCGGTATGGAACATTGTGTAAGAACAGATAAAAGAAGTAGGTCATTACAACGATATTATTGTTAATAATATTATTATAATGTTCAACAGATTTTCGTCACTAAAGTCCGCTAGTAATTTGATTGAAGCGATGGCAAATAGAAATTATAAGCATGAAGCGCAATTAATGCAGAATAAAGTTTAAATTTAAAATATAATAGATAAAGTGAAAGTTAACTAACACAAATCTAGTTAAAAGTACTTGACTCAGAGACGGGATCCGGACTAAAAGAAACTCAGTTCTCCAACCAAAGGCTGGGTCTTTCACACCGTATGCTCATCATTGTCCCACTGTACATAGTTTTATCTATAACTAGATTCATGGATATACATAACATTTCAATTGCGTTTGCCAAATGCAGGCAATTCCGTGAAACTGACCGTAGGAAGATTTATAAAAGGTGCTTTCAACGTATGAACAGTCATCAGGTCGTAGAATAGTATAGGGTTGTGATATCAAAGGCATGGTACATCGGAGAAAATTCAATCCGGAAAGCCTGGATATGATGGATGACTGGTCAAACGAAGTTTTAGCAACCAGCGAATAACGCTCATTGTGTAGAAGTGGTCAGCCTCACTAAAGATTGCAAGCATTAATAGCAGCAATAGCACTAATGTTTAAAAATAAACAATTCTAGATTGTTTGATCCAATGAAAGGAAATTATTCCTTGAAACTCTGAATAGGTAGATAACTTTCGTATGGTCCAGCCATTATACACAAAACTCAACGGTATCAAATACCTAGGAGATAACTCTACTAAAAGTATGTAACCCGGACGTGTATGTTGGAAAAAGTCTATTCAAGACGTCACAACAATGGACTGAACCGACGAAGTCTATTAGAGCTCCAAGCAGCAAGTATCCCAAATATCATTAGATCAAACAAGGCAGAGCACAAAATATTATTGAAGTAAAGAGATAAGCAAGTTTAAATATTATTCAAATTAAAAAGGTTTACGCCTTAAAATCTAACAACCACAACATTCCATAACGGTTTTTGTCATAATGTCTATAAAGACTATTTTATTTATCGGATCCTTCGCCCTATAGCATACTCATTTACATTGCTCGATAGATTGTTAAACTCTCAATATAAAACGGCACTCAACCTCAACGCTATAAGGATAGATTCACGTAAGCGAGATGCGGCGCAAAATATTGAAGGTAGGTGCGTAAAAAGATAATCAGTAGTACGTAGGTTGTTAATCAGGGTTTTAAAAGATAATGTCAATGTCGATTTGGTTTTATTACATCTAGGTTTTATATTAATAATAATTTGATACCATTTTCAGACCTACCAAATCAAAGTTTCGATAGGCGAGAAATCAAAGTTCAGTAGTTAATTTTAATGTAAGTAAACAAGGCACGAACTTACAGTCTTACTTATTAGACCTTCGTTTACGAGTCAACGCTAACATCGTATCATAGTTTCTAACGTCCAACAGGACTCGAACCTCTACGCTTTCATTAATGAGACGCCATAGCAAACTAAGCAACGGAAGAAATTAGAGGAAGTAGCTAAACGTTTCATTGATTTATGTTGAAGAGTTCCGTAAGCGAAAATAGTAAAGTTTTAGATAAATTACGAGTCACTTTTAGTAATAGAAGTAAAAGGCTAGAATAGTAATGTGTTAGATAGTTAAGAGTCACTTTTAGTATTTTGAGAATAAAAGCTAGCTTACTGAAAATATTTCATTTATACACAGCAAATTTCACTGTTCATAATAAGAATGGAGGAATAAACATCTAACACATTTGGCACTTCTGATTAATTAAAATTTGGTTGTCTACTTTAGCTTTTACTTAATTAGTTTATAGAATTTTGTCAGAGCTTATTTATTTTAACGGAATTTAATGTTAGACCTTTGTACAGGACGTTACAAAATAATATTGCTGTCAATATTGAAAAATAAAGCTATTGGATTACTTATTTTTTGGTACGGAAATAAATCGCTATTTATTGTCCTACTTAATGACCGCATTGCTAAAGTGGGGAATCGGGGAAATACTTACGCTCATCATACAACTGGATACCCTGAAAGAAAAGGGGGAGCCTGCCTAATTCTTCCCAACCCCGTAAGCTAATTTAACCACCCATCAATTGTTTCAGCAAAGCAAACCCCATTTACATTTAATCGTGTATATGTGTGAGTGCCTATGGTGTCTCCCTAGTCACAGCTATTTCCTACTTCTATCCTCCCTAACTCCGGAAACCCAGACTGTTTCAAATCACTCGGTAACTTGACACAGTTAGCTTTCAGACTTTCTGGCCGGCCAGAGTGTATAGCCTAGGATGTGTATGCGCGGGTGGTTTTATGGGTTCGGTAACCACCCGCAAGGTAAGAATATACGAAATATAATACATAAATATGTTATGGGTGCAAAGTGCCAGAGGGCTAGAATCGTCTGTCACTCAGGGTAAGCAGGGGGAAAATTGCTACACCACGAATGCTAACGGAAGAAGATCTAACACCGTATTCACAAGAAGCGTTTTAACCCAATCTCCATACAAGATAATTAATATCTAATTATCTCAATTCAAAATTAATATTATAATTATTATTTTTTTTACTAAATTAAATTGGGAACGCCTCCGGTGAAGGGATTCTTTAAACCTTTCGACCCAAGCAGACTCAGATTCAACCGTAGCATAGTAAGCAGAGCTAGATTTTGGGTTCCTTAGTCCATTAATTTAAACTTCTTAAGGCTCCCAAGTGAATTCGCTCTAAATTCACACGTTTGTATACTGAAACTCAATTACCACTAGCTAGTGGAATTAAGTTAAAGTAATAAGTAGAATTAAATTCGAACAAAACTCTGAAAGCTATGACGCAAGCATGATACGAATAACCTCGTGTGGCCTCACCGAGCCTTGGTTATTTGACAAAGGCTGGACACACGGACTATCCTTAGCATACCTTTGCCACCGAGAGTTTTCTTTTGTACAAATTTATTTCCCATAAACGTAGTACTGTGGAGAAAAAGGATTAGTTCACATTTTATTACGCGAAAGCTACCCTAATCACTAAGGCTGAAAACCCTATTTTACGCGGAAAACTTCTAGCTAAATGTACGAAAGATTCAGGAACCGAAAACCGTTTCTAACCTTAACACTTTTACTTTCAAATCAACTCCCTAGCTTCGAGAGCAACTCTAAACCTGAAACTTCACACCAGAGCTGATAGTCTGGGACGCAATGCCCACAGGTGATGTTAGGTAACAATTCCAAAGCCACTCTCCTATTTTCGAATTTAAATGCAAACGAAACTCCCTAATGCTAATAAATTCGCTGAAAATGGCGAATTTCCCTACGAGCGTAACGGATGTATTTACTGTTCAATTCTCTAGTCTGGAATCGCCCCGCGCGTTTGGCCCTCGGCCTTTTTATACGATTTCACTCAGATTTAACCAGTCGACCTGACACGTGAAACAATAGTACGGGTTCATAAATAAGTATCATCCTTATTGGTTTTAGTCGGGTGGCGTGATGTTTTATTGGCGCCGCTCTGTCGGGGAAAAAGTAACTTCTGCGCGAATACCCTCATCTACGAGCAGGTAGAAAAAGATTTTCGGTGCCGGCTCCGACCGCTTGTTATTCTTTGGATATAAGTTCAATTTATTTAACTAACTCGTTATTTCTCAAATATTCCCCTCATTTCAGTCTTATATGTTGTGAGTATGCTACACAGACAGGTCCGTTACAATCAACCCCCAAAATTTGTAGAAGAACCGACGAATACAAATTTTATACAAACAAGGACATGGTATCTGTGATAGCTCTCACAATGGCCCCTATCTTCTTCTAATATACCTGTTGCAATATTGTCCCACATGTCTGTCATGATGTGTGTGTATTTAAACCAAATACTTCAGATATTTTTCAGTTACAAAGTTTAGATAACGCAGCCTGAATTAATTATCTCAGCATCCATGAATGGCCTGTCAGTCAAAACTCCGTAATCAACGACCCTGGTTGTGAGGCAGAGTTACCGAAAGTCAATCCGGTATAAATTACATCCTTTGGCTGCCCCAACGTCAGGCACGGCTTTCGTGTGAGAGAGGACGCACCCCAAAACGTAATTTCCGTCTACGAAATTTCGATACTAACAATCAGCAAGCTTTCCAAGTCCACCGATCTAATAACCAAACAGTCATTATTTCTAATCTTTCCATTTCAAATATCATTATATTTGGAGAATGTGCAGTGTTTAATTCCCGTGTAGAGTGAAGGTTCCAAATACCAAATGATACTATTTAAACTAAATGATGCTTTGCATCCAGCAAAGGAAAACGGTATTTGAACCCTTTTGAGGTGCGTGTATGTCGGCATGGGACCGTACTACGACAGGCTATCTACGTTTAACACTTCGCCAAACCTTAGGCCTCCCAATCATTCCCCACTTTCACACTCTTCTTTTGCACGCCATACTTCAATCATCTATCAACGACTCAAATAAGCAATATCATTCCCTTCTGCATACCTAGTATTATTGTTATTTGTTTAATTTTACAGCGAAGATCTAAAGATTTAGCGAACAGCGATAACCGTGGATTTATTTTATTTTGTTGTAACCTAACGAGTGTAATTTATTTTATAGGCAATACTGAATATTATAGGAAAGTCGGAAGTACTTATCTCAATAACCGTTTTGGAATGGATTGTGATAGAATTTAAATTTAAAGTAAAATACCCTTAATTAACTTATAGTTTAACATGCGGTTACCTCTCAAAACCAATACCTTATTACCTTTCAAAACCGTTTTAATTACCTGGTTTAAGAAGTACAGTCAACGACGAAAATTAAATAATCGACTTTAAATCCCGATTAGATTGATATGCTTCCGTATTTTATTAAAAATAAAATTTACATAAATTAAAATCAAAAGTTTGGCTTAATGAGAATGTTCAATTATCTATTTTTATCGTTTACTGTACGCGGATGGTTAAATAAAACGAACTGTTTATTTATTAATTTTTTTATTTTGTTTTTTACTATAAGTACGCTAAGAATTAAAATAAAACAAAGGTTTGTTTTTTTTTTTTAGTTTATTATTTGATGAATTAGTCTATTATATTTATTACGAAATTTACGAATTGTCGTGAATGAAATATAGGAAATCCTGTTAAATCAACGAAACTTTAGCAAATTGAAGAAATCCGAACTCTAAATGAATCATTATAATGAATGAATTTATTTACGCAACCGCTATACGAAGACTACCTAATTACGCAATGCTAGATTCTTAATAATACTGTAATAGCAACTCCCCGTCGAGAAAACTTTTGTTAATTTTATATTAAGTTTTATTGCAACCCCCCAAATGAAAAGCTAGTTTCCGCGAAATGGAATATTTATCGAATGTAAAAATTGATATCAATCCCCAGCATGAAAATATTTTGAAAATTAATTATAATTATCAACAAATTAAAATAATAATGATCTCTCTCAATAACAAATGTTAATTAATATGCAAAACAAGTTTTATTAAAGTATTAAACCTAAAATATTCCTTAAGTAGATTTAAAATCGTGGAAATATTTTTAACAACCCCCCATAAAGAAGAACTTTGGTTAATTAATGTATTTTTTTTTTATTACTTTTTACATTTTTTTTTTTTCTTCCCGTTGAAATGAAATATTCTCGATTACTAATAAAAATGAAATATTCTCGATTACTAATAATAACAAGTTAATTAAATGTTGACTCAATTTTCATTCAATTCCTATGATCCGTGCGTAGTGCTACCTCTCGACCAACTGCATCCTACTGAGTACTGTGGTCAAGCAACAACGTCCACTAGCAGTCTATGAATGGGTGACCACCAGTAGTATACGATACAACCTTATTTCCCCGTTTTCATCTCGTCAATATTAAATCCTCTCAACTTAGTTTGGAGCGTATTGTGTTTTAAATCGCTTAGTTAAATTATTTTCTGTAAACTACATAGGTCATATTATTAATCCCAATGTTGATTCAAAATTAAATTGCATATTAAATACATTTTTTTTAGATTATGTAAATTTGAAATACTGATTTAACTCATACTAATTTTAACAGTACTACATAACAATTTTTTTTTTTAGCTCATATTATAAAATATAGACGATATAAAAGCCGTATAAAAGCGCCATCTAGTGCATGTACCATGACCCTTTTCAACCCTACAATCGTCAATATGTCTGATGTATTGACCTGATTGCTACGCGAAAGAAGTGCAGGTTTAGTCGTACCTACATAACTTTCCGATAGTTAAATTGTTATCTTCATACGGTTCATATCCAAACTTGTTTTTGTTTAATTTTAAATTGACTCCAAAAATGAGGAATTTATTAATTCGACCTAGGTTTATTTTACCATTATGTTACGCGATTACTTAATGTAATAAAATTATGAATTGAATTTAATGGTTCTATTCCCGTTTGTCAGACAATACTTCAAAAGCGATACCATTAAAACTTAACGAAGTATATTTAACGCTTTTTGAAAAATCTTTTAAATAAAATAGTACCTATGTTGTACTAAAAATCGCAACCCCCAGAGTATAAAACATTTAGATATTAAACTATTTGATTTAAATTACCTGCCTACATCTGATATAACTTTGGTTCAAAGCTTAGGCAATAATAATGGGACGAGATTGACAAAGTAATGATAAGGGCAACCCCCCCACACATAATACTTTTGTTGCAATTTACTTAATATTTACCTGTTACCTAGTTTATTTAGATAATGATTACTTACTTTTAAAACTAATCGCATCATCAGTAAGAAATATTGCTTTGAGCCGGGCCTATTAGATATTTTGTTTAACGCGGATCTAAATTTAGACTCGGATTTGAAAACTTGTCTTAAGTGGAATGCACAATTGCACATACTAAGTAAGGACCGAATAAATAAATTTTGAATTGTTTTATGTGTTGTTTGTTTTTACTCTTTCTACAACGTTTTCCTACGTACTGAATATTTATAAAAGTTTTAGTTTAAATCAAAGTTTTTTGGTTTTTATTTAATCCTAAGTAATTAATCTAATTTTGTTTAACGATTTGAACTCGCACATTCGCTGCCAATCCCAATGTTTCTACCTTTTCCATTTCACGAACAACAAATTGTGGCATAAAGCCAACAATTATTAAATGAAATAAGAATATTCTGCATCATAAACATAAACAAACTACTCAAACTCGTAATAAAATATCATGGTCACGGTAACACCATATTGTACCAACCCAACCCCGTAAGCTATAATATTAAACCCCGTCGAGACAAATAAAAGTTACTATGATGCAAAACACTCTAATGGCCAACTGTGATCGTCTAGTTTTAATCGGTAGAACCCTGCGTTGTGATCGTATACGTAACCCTAGCTCTTTTAAGGTATCTGAGATTGAAAGCAAATGTTCGAGCGCAAAGGTATATAATTAACAAATAAAGATCTATTTAATTTTCTTTAAATTGAAATTAAAGGTCGAGTTAACTCGGTTTGATATCAAGGTTAAGTAGAGAGGTTGAGTTAATTCCGTCCTATATTGAAAAGGTTAAGTAAAGCCCTAACAAGAATGAAAATTAGAAATTTTAATGTTTAAGTGTTGAATAAGTTTGCTATTTAAAGTAGAATATGAAACAGGTTAAACCGGTATGGAACATTGTGTAAGAACAGATAAAAGAAGTAGGTCATTACAACGATATTATTGTTAATAATATTATTATAATGTTCAACAGATTTTCGTCACTAAAGTCCGCTAGTAATTTGATTGAAGCGATGGCAAATAGAAATTATAAGCATGAAGCGCAATTAATGCAGAATAAAGTTTAAATTTAAAATATAATAGATAAAGTGAAAGTTAACTAACACAAATCTAGTTAAAAGTACTTGACTCAGAGACGGGATCCGGACTAAAAGAAACTCAGTTCTCCAACCAAAGGCTGGGTCTTTCACACCGTATGCTCATCATTGTCCCACTGTACATAGTTTTATCTATAACTAGATTCATGGATATACATAACATTTCAATTGCGTTTGCCAAATGCAGGCAATTCCGTGAAACTGACCGTAGGAAGATTTATAAAAGGTGCTTTCAACGTATGAACAGTCATCAGGTCGTAGAATAGTATAGGGTTGTGATATCAAAGGCATGGTACATCGGAGAAAATTCAATCCGGAAAGCCTGGATATGATGGATGACTGGTCTAACGAAGTTTTAGCAACCAGCGAATAACGCTCATTGTGTAGAAGTGGTCAGCCTCACTAAAGATTGCAAGCATTAATAGCAGCAATAGCACTAATGTTTAAAAATAAACAATTCTAGATTGTTTGATCCAATGAAAGGAAATTATTCCTTGAAACTCTGAATAGGTAGATAACTTTCGTATGGTCCAGCCATTATACACAAAACTCAACGGTATCAAATACCTAGGAGATAACTCTACTAAAAGTATGTAACCCGGACGTGTATGTTGGAAAAAGTCTATTCAAGACGTCACAACAATGGACTGAACCGACGAAGTCTATTAGAGCTCCAAGCAGCAAGTATCCCAAATATCATTAGATCAAACAAGGCAGAGCACAAAATATTATTGAAGTAAAGAGATAAGCAAGTTTAAATATTATTCAAATTAAAAAGGTTTACGCCTTAAAATCTAACAACCACAACATTCCATAACGGTTTTTGTCATAATGTCTATAAAGACTATTTTATTTATCGGATCCTTCGCCCTATAGCATACTCATTTACATTGCTCGATAGATTGTTAAACTCTCAATATAAAACGGCACTCAACCTCAACGCTATAAGGATAGATTCACGTAAGCGAGATGCGGCGCAAAATATTGAAGGTAGGTGCGTAAAAAGATAATCAGTAGTACGTAGGTTGTTAATCAGGGTTTTAAAAGATAATGTCAATGTCGATTTGGTTTTATTACATCTAGGTTTTATATTAATAATAATTTGATACCATTTTCAGACCTACCAAATCAAAGTTTCGATAGGCGAGAAATCAAAGTTCAGTAGTTAATTTTAATGTAAGTAAACAAGGCACGAACTTACAGTCTTACTTATTAGACCTTCGTTTACGAGTCAACGCTAACATCGTATCATAGTTTCTAACGTCCAACAGGACTCGAACCTCTACGCTTTCATTAATGAGACGCCATAGCAAACTAAGCAACGGAAGAAATTAGAGGAAGTAGCTAAACGTTTCATTGATTTATGTTGAAGAGTTCCGTAAGCGAAAATAGTAAAGTTTTAGATAAATTACGAGTCACTTTTAGTAATAGAAGTAAAAGGCTAGAATAGTAATGTGTTAGATAGTTAAGAGTCACTTTTAGTATTTTGAGAATAAAAGCTAGCTTACTGAAAATATTTCATTTATACACAGCAAATTTCACTGTTCATAATAAGAATGGAGGAATAAACATCTAACACATTTGGCACTTCTGATTAATTAAAATTTGGTTGTCTACTTTAGCTTTTACTTAATTAGTTTATAGAATTTTGTCAGAGCTTATTTATTTTAACGGAATTTAATGTTAGACCTTTGTACAGGACGTTACAAAATAATATTGCTGTCAATATTGAAAAATAAAGCTATTGGATTACTTATTTTTTGGTACGGAAATAAATCGCTATTTATTGTCCTACTTAATGACCGCATTGCTAAAGTGGGGAATCGGGGAAATACTTACGCTCATCATACAACTGGATACCCTGAAAGAAAAGGGGGAGCCTGCCTAATTCTTCCCAACCCCGTAAGCTAATTTAACCACCCATCAATTGTTTCAGCAAAGCAAACCCCATTTACATTTAATCGTGTATATGTGTGAGTGCCTATGGTGTCTCCCTAGTCACAGCTATTTCCTACTTCTATCCTCCCTAACTCCGGAAACCCAGACTGTTTCAAATCACTCGGTAACTTGACACAGTTAGCTTTCAGACTTTCTGGCCGGCCAGAGTGTATAGCCTAGGATGTGTATGCGCGGGTGGTTTTATGGGTTCGGTAACCACCCGCAAGGTAAGAATATACGAAATATAATACATAAATATGTTATGGGTGCAAAGTGCCAGAGGGCTAGAATCGTCTGTCACTCAGGGTAAGCAGGGGGAAAATTGCTACACCACGAATGCTAACGGAAGAAGATCTAACACCGTATTCACAAGAAGCGTTTTAACCCAATCTCCATACAAGATAATTAATATCTAATTATCTCAATTCAAAATTAATATTATAATTATTATTTTTTTTACTAAATTAAATTGGGAACGCCTCCGGTGAAGGGATTCTTTAAACCTTTCGACCCAAGCAGACTCAGATTCAACCGTAGCATAGTAAGCAGAGCTAGATTTTGGGTTCCTTAGTCCATTAATTTAAACTTCTTAAGGCTCCCAAGTGAATTCGCTCTAAATTCACACGTTTGTATACTGAAACTCAATTACCACTAGCTAGTGGAATTAAGTTAAAGTAATAAGTAGAATTAAATTCGAACAAAACTCTGAAAGCTATGACGCAAGCATGATACGAATAACCTCGTGTGGCCTCACCGAGCCTTGGTTATTTGACAAAGGCTGGACACACGGACTATCCTTAGCATACCTTTGCCACCGAGAGTTTTCTTTTGTACAAATTTATTTCCCATAAACGTAGTACTGTGGAGAAAAAGGATTAGTTCACATTTTATTACGCGAAAGCTACCCTAATCACTAAGGCTGAAAACCCTATTTTACGCGGAAAACTTCTAGCTAAATGTACGAAAGATTCAGGAACCGAAAACCGTTTCTAACCTTAACACTTTTACTTTCAAATCAACTCCCTAGCTTCGAGAGCAACTCTAAACCTGAAACTTCACACCAGAGCTGATAGTCTGGGACGCAATGCCCACAGGTGATGTTAGGTAACAATTCCAAAGCCACTCTCCTATTTTCGAATTTAAATGCAAACGAAACTCCCTAATGCTAATAAATTCGCTGAAAATGGCGAATTTCCCTACGAGCGTAACGGATGTATTTACTGTTCAATTCTCTAGTCTGGAATCGCCCCGCGCGTTTGGCCCTCGGCCTTTTTATACGATTTCACTCAGATTTAACCAGTCGACCTGACACGTGAAACAATAGTACGGGTTCATAAATAAGTATCATCCTTATTGGTTTTAGTCGGGTGGCGTGATGTTTTATTGGCGCCGCTCTGTCGGGGAAAAAGTAACTTCTGCGCGAATACCCTCATCTACGAGCAGGTAGAAAAAGATTTTCGGTGCCGGCTCCGACCGCTTGTTATTCTTTGGATATAAGTTCAATTTATTTAACTAACTCGTTATTTCTCAAATATTCCCCTCATTTCAGTCTTATATGTTGTGAGTATGCTACACAGACAGGTCCGTTACACCCTCGCTAAGTATGAAGGACATCGTGAGGAAACGTGAGTGCCTGAGATATTCACATATCTAGGCGCTTGGAATTCCCATTCCGCGATGAGCATGCGTGGTTATTTTGGCCCATACTCTCTCTCTCTTTGAGAGAGGACCCGTCCTACAGTGGAAGTTATATAGGCGGCATTGTTATTATTTGTTTATATAAATCTCATAGCACATTCGAATTCATGAAATAAATCGTCTTCGCTGTCAACGGACAGGTGGTGGACATTATTATCATAGTGTGGGACCAAAATCTGTATCAAATATAATTACGTATCTTAGCAAATATGTACATAGTTCAAATATCTATTTATATCTAGTATAAAAATATCAATATCAATTAATTAGACCTATACTCAAGGCCCTTAACATTAGCCAAAAACATTTCGAATAAAAAATAATTAATACAAATTATTGTTAATTCGAAAACCAAGCTACTGTAAAACATCATAAACGGTCTTTTTCTAAAGCATTCCAATCTGCGGTGACGATTTTTGTGTCGATGTTTTCCCATTTTATGGGACTAATTTAGTACTTACAGGTATAACGATGACCATAGATTAATAAGTCACAGAAGGCCTGCATACTAATTTAGAATTATTATAGCAAATAGCATCTTCACATATAGTGCTAAAAGTCAAAGTCAATCAACATGCAACGTTCCGTTACATTCGGCAACGAAACATTGTTTAGCATACTCTAGGTACACACAGATTTTCTTCTTCTTCTTAAACGCCACTCAATGTTGACTGTAGGACTCGATATTGGGTCAGTCTTGGAGATTTTGCATCCAGTATTTACCTGCTACTTCGACCAGGTTGTTGGTCGGTCGTTCACACTTTTGCGTCCATTTCTATGTCTCCAAATCAAGAACTTTTCGCCTCATTTTATGTCTTGTCTACGACATATATGGCCCGGACATTTCTATCTCTTACATTTCTTGGGTAACCTTAGCTGTATCGTTCAGTTTTGTTCACCTTCGAATTTCTGATCTGATGTAGGAGTATGATATCCAACTTTTCCTTTAGCTGTCTGGGTAACCTGCAGCTTGTGGACAGTTTAATGCACAGTTTCTTGGTATTAAACATTATTCCACTGTTCTATGCCTAATTGCATACAAGGTTGCACAAAAACGACGTTGATATTGCAAAATGTAAAAAAAAATGTGGTTTTAATTTCTCCATAGAAATTTCATGAAAATTAGATTGTGAATGTACGTGCAAGACAACGTTATTCTTAATCGGATTAGTTGAGGATTATGACACAACTTTCTTCCTAATTTTCTGTCCAGTTAAGTTTCATCCGACCATTAAAAAATTGGCCTTTGGGTTGTAACATACTAGGTACAAACCAAAAGAGATATAATTTTAATATACAAGTTACTGCATGTAAGAACCGAATCGTAACTTCTGTGTATCTAAGGAAATAAATTGCCAGCAGACGGGCAGCAGCGTCTTCCTGACATTCCAACCGTAAACTGCGATCGCCAACCCGCCTGCCAAGCGTGGTGATTATGGCAAAACCCCTCATGGTTATGAAAACCATGAGGGAGGCCTAAGCCTTGCAGTGGGCGTCAAGGGGCTGATGATGATGATGTATCTTACTGAATGTAACTTCTACGTTAATCTAAGGTGGGACGGAGGATAATCGATATAATTCGAATGCTAATCGGTGCGCGCGCGCCTCGTGAAAGCTTCATTATTATAAATGACTGAGCGACGCCGCGTGATAGGCCGGGAGTCGAGTGCCGTTTTGGTGTGGTCCTTACGATCATAATTAATTCAAAGATGGACGAAACGTGGATCTTATTAAATTAATGGGTCTTTACTATATATTTGACCTTTTCTGAGTGAAATAGATTATTTAGGCAAAATGCTAATAGAATCACGTAAAAGTAATGTTGGGTCTTTGGTTCAACTTAATTAGATGCTCCAAAAAGTCATTAGTAGATGCGTAATCTTCATAACAACAATATTAAAAAAATTAAACAGCCGACAAAATGCGTCAAAGCTTAAGTGAAATATCACTACTATCTGCAGATTACATTTTATTAGTTATGCATACAAATTAAACATATTCATACAAAACTCATGCCTGAATCCCAGAAGGGTAAGCAGAGACCAAAGTTTGCCACAAACCTGTGAAAAATAAAATTATTATTATTATAAGCTGCATAGAGTCCGTCTGTGTTTGTCTTAATGATACACCTACAATAATAATAATTAAAATCCCAAACTTTTCATAACATAAGATAAGATAAGAATAATTTTTATTGTACCAGGAAAAACACAAACATGAAATATACAAATTAGTCGGCTTACGCCTGGCCTGCACTTCGAATCAACCAACATCATAGCTGACACGAGCCGGCTCATTAGACTAACGAGACCGGCGACACAACACGAGGCCACTATTTAGCATCAATAAAACAATATCCATATTGTCCCAAAATTATAATATTATTTGACTATGATGTCATGTAAGACCAACTTTTTTTTTCACCCGACTGCAACGGCGCCCGAAAAGAGGGTAATGTGTTCGGCTCATATATATGTGTGAACATCTCAGGTACGTTTCCTCACGATGATTTCCTTCACAGTTAGCAACTGGTATTGCTGTCACAAATTACAAAATGCGAGTAACTTAGAAAACAAAATCTTGCCCAAAAAGCCCATTTATTGGGTTCGAATCCATTATATCTTGAATATGAGGCAATGTGGCAATGTGCCCTGCAGTGAGACATATATAGTGTGCTTGTGTTATATATGTATGAATTTAATGTTACTCCTCGCGTTTCAGCAGCTTAGACTAACCTTACAAGTTCAGAACAGAATAAATCTAAACGCATTAAGAACGGCTATGGTTGTAGACCGTGCATTTCAGTGCATTTCAGAGACGCTTTTGAATATATTTTATGGCATTTTTTTATTCAATTTTAATTTTATTTTTAATTTGATTTAGTGTTTAGTTCATATAAATCGCGAAAATTTTGACAGTGTTTACGTGATCCCTGACAGCAAAAAGATAACCAACGTTTCGTTCTTTACCTCTATTAGATTACCTCTATTTTTATAACAATGTGAAAGAATGCAACTAAAATTACAACTGACTTATCACCTGAAATAAATTATTGTCCAACAAATTAATGATATCTTCCATACAATGTGATGTTAAGAAATGAAATAGATAATCGTAATCTCACAAAAGTTATGAATACTTGAGATTTTATATCAATATAATATCATAACGTAAACATATCGCTTTTCATTCGACATTACACTTTATTAGTTAGTGAGAAAGGTCAAAATTCCAGTAGCTATTTTCCTAAGCGACATTCGATACACAGTTACGCTAGTCCATCGTGCGCGTACTCAGCCGTTCCGAAGTAATTTATGGGATAACTTGGTTTTGATAGCTCTAAATGGGCCTTAAAATTATGATTTGTGTTGAATTTTCATGGATTCAGTGATAGAATAGCCAAACGCTCTAATATTACAAATCTTATTTAAATACATAATCCAAATCGGGTGAATCTGGATCGATTTTGTGAACTTTGATTTGTTGGATTTGTCTTAGTCCCGCGAATAGCTAAATAACTATTGAAACATGGGCGAAATACATTAAAAATATATTCTGAGGGGGTAGGAAGTTTGCCGGTTTACCTGGTAAAATATAAAACTCTCTGTTTACAAGCTTTACTTTTCTCTTTACAGCGATAATCAAATGCATTAAAATTTGATGTATCAAATTATTTAGAACTTAGAATCGATAAGTCATTGCGAAAGACCGTATCGTTGCCGTAACGTTATTGGAGTTCGACACTCCACTCAGAATAAACTAAAATACAGTGTCTAATAAAATACAAATGCCTAAGTTCGAATTTGTGAAAACCATAAATCTTATCAAAAGCCAAGTCGTTAAGCTTGTTGTCTTTGTTGTAATTTGATAGCCTTCGAAATTTCGTTACTAGCTATCACAAATACACGTCGAATACCGGTTTATACTAAATATTTATTTGATTGTCTCAAGAACCTGCGACTATTCAGTTTAATGTTATTGGCTGTTAAATAATTGTGACATTTACAGACACGATTTCGAAACATTACAGTTACTGAACCTATTAAAAATCAAACTACGCTTTCTCTAACTTGTCGTTCTAGACTAATAGAAAAAAAAAATAATGAAAATAAAAAATATTCTACGTGTAAACAAAATAAGAATTGCTAGCGTAGTCTCTACCTACCACTCGAGAATTCAGGAAATTAAAACTCTTTTGTCCTTTTAATGGTTTGATAGCGCGATGCTTACTGTAGCACTTCGATACTTTTATTATTTTTCGATACAACATTTTCAGATTTGTAATAGTTGGTAGCAAATGCCAACTATGACAAATCTTCACAAGTGAGATCGCACTGTGCCTAAAATAGCAAAAGTCAACTATTCGCATGAAGGGTTTGTTTAGTCGCACGATGTTCACTTTTACTGTCTACAATACTTTGAACGCATGAATTGCTACCAACTTGTACAGTCATGAACAAAAACCGGCCAAGTGCGAGTCGGACTCGCGCACGAAGGGTTCCGTACCATTATCTATACAACATTAGATACAAAGTTAAAAAAACAGCCAAAAAATCACGTTTGTTGTATGGGAGCCCCCCTTAAATAATTATTTTATTTTGTTTTTAGTATTTTTTGTTATAGCGGCAACATAAATACATAATCTGTGAAGATTTCAACTCTCTAGCTATCACGGTTCTTGAGATACAGCCTGGTGACAGACAGACGGACGGACGGACGGACAGACAGACAGCAAAGTCTTAGTAATAGGGTCCCGTTTTTACCCTTTGGGTACGGAACCCTAAAAATGAAAACATTTTATAATTAAAGTGGGCATCTTTATACATTTTATCTAATGTATAAAGATTTGGAAAAGTATCATCGTACTACGGATTGACTGCCTCGTTCGTCTGGCGGTATCACGTCTGATTACGATGCTGGAGGTTATTGGTTCGAGTTCGATATGAAAATATTATGTACGTTAGAAAAAATATCAAAGACTTCGAAAATGTTGGTGGCCACCATAATGTTAATACTAGAAATAAACACATCCTTTATGGGGCACTGTATAAGGTTCTACAACAAAATTCCTCAAGATATATTAGAGTTACCTCCAACGCGATTTAAAAAATGTGTTAAGCACATTCTGTGCAAAAAGGCTTACTATAACATCAAGGATTATTTAGAAGACAAAGATGTTTGGCATTAAACAGTAGATTAATATTATTTAAAGGACGATTGTGACTAGTGTTCAACACATGACTAATATTTTAAGTTGAAAACTCTGTTAATTAAGCTAAAACGTGTTTTGAAAAGAATAAATGTGGAGTTTCTTTGTTAGCTTCTTCTCCACATAATCCATTAATTGTGAAACTAACAACTTTGATGAACGTAAGTTAAGTAAACATTCTGTTTTTACAATGAATAAAAATATTTGAATTTAATTAAATTGAATTCCCACTGTGGACCGTCGTACATTTGTACAAATATCGTCAGTCTGAGTGTATTTCCTTGTTTGTGATGTCCTTATCTGGTTCATCATCATCAACCCATTATGTCCCCACCGAGGGGGCACGGGTCTCTTCCCTGAGGAAAGTATAGGCCATACTCCACCACCGTGGCCAAGTCCGGATTGGTGGAGGCTTGTAGACTAGTGGCTCGTCTACTGTCTGAAGTTGTCTTGAAGTCTTATCTGGTTACCACAGCACATACCCTAGTTCGGGAGCAGGACCAGTGATTGTGTTGTGAAGAAGTTATTTTTTTAATTACGCATAAGCTGTTGACTTTCTAATGAACGATAAAATAAAATAAAATAAATAAAATAAAAATGGACGAACGTTTAAATGTGGGCCAAGGCGAAGTACATACGTGAGTCCATCAATTCCTAGTTGTGGCCAAGGCTTGTATATTATTTTTCTCAAATAATGCGCGGAAATTAAAACTAAGTAGTACTAAGGCAGAACTTTTTATTTGAAAAACATTTTTCTTTCGATTTTGGCGGTAATAAGTTTTCTATTACGGCTCTTGCCGCCTCTTGAATTTCAGGTGGCGTTAAAATAAGTTTCATCACTTGAACTCATTCTGTTAAATTCAATAAACTTTAAAAATCAGACGAACCACGAACGAACAACAATATTTTTGCCGCGTTAAAGTGTTCTTTTTTTTTCAATAGGTATATCCAGCTTTCTATCGCAAGCCAGTTCGAAATTTAAATAAAACCTCTGATAAGTTACCGCCTTGGTTGTCATTGTTCGGAGTAAAAGATCGTTCCATTTTTAAGTAACACGACATATGAGTTTAATATGTAATTTATTTGGCCGCAAAACACGACAGTTATGGATTTTCATAGAAATTTTTCCAGCCGCTGCTCGCGTGTAATTGGCCGGTACAGAAATTTCGATTTATCTCGAAGAAGGTTGCCGAAATAATGCTTAAATTTCCATGCATGTTTGAGAAAACGGATTTTTTATCCGAATTCCTGACGAACTAAGTGATAATACCTATAGTTTAAAACGGTTAATCTATCTATCTAATATCCATATAATTCCGTGGCTTAAAAGTAAAAACAGAACCCTTATCACTTTGTCGTCCGTCCATCCGTCGGTCCGTCTGTCTGTCAAGGCCCTTTATCTTGGGAACGCGTGGAGGTATCGAGCTGAAATTAAAACCATGTCTTGAGTCAACAGTCCCTTTTCTTTCCATTACAAGTACAGGGAAAAATTTAAAAACTATACATTCTTAAAATTAAATCATAAAAAAATAGTCTTTGAAGTTCGGGAAAAGCTCGGTACCTACAAATTTGTATGGAACCCTCGGTGGGCGAGTCCGTCCGGTTTTTTTAATAGAGTAAAGCCGCGATCCATTGTACGTGGGCGTGGTTCACGCAGGTTAACAAATAATACTAAAATTTACAGCTAGTTTACCTTAGTTATGTTTAATCTAATCCGCCATCCAATATTAGTATGTAATAGAAAGAGACAGAAGTTCCACTGCCAAAGTGCAAAACAATACAAAGATCCTCTAACTACTCTATTTATGTTTCACACACAGTAAGTGTGAGTTTCCTACTTAATATTATAAATCTGGAAGTTTGTTTAAAAATCTGAAATTCTGCAAGATGTGAAGATATTTTCCACGCAATCAGACACTAACTTTGAATTTGGATGAAATTTGGTAGGCAGACATACCATGCCCAAAATAAGCTCACAGAAAATTTTCATGCCGATCCCATGCAAAGAGCTTTTTTATAGGTATAGTCAGTATAGTTACTTCTCCTTCTTAGAAAATCAGTGGAAAACTGCAATGGAATGATTGCATAATGATTAAATGTTTACATTGGGTTGCTTGCTGGATAAGTTAAATAGATAAAAACTTATCCAGAGATAAACGAATAAAAAGATAATTGTCAGTTATGCAATTTATTCATGCATAGCACTGCAAATGACGTTTTTATACCCATTAACTGTATAGAGCTTACCCCTGGTAAAGTGGGTGGAACTTCTGTCACTTAATTTTCTTACCTTATTAACGTCGCAGGTGTTATAAGGATATTGGTCTTCTAATTTCTGTCAGATTTATTCTTTCCAATCAACTCGCGGATCCATAAAGTTAAGACCGAAGATACTTAGTGACCCCTTTTTCCTCGCGATCAGTTTGACCATCAGGTAGCCAGGAGTGTCACCATTTGTTGGTCGTACTTTTTTGCATATCATTTGTATAAAGCCTAATTTGATTTTATCGAAACGTATTAAGCTCTAATCGAGGTGACATAATATAATGGGGTTAGTTGATTGGGGACTATAATTTTAACCGCCTCGATTGAGGAATTGTTATTAAATTAGATGACCCCTTTTGAAGTTATTACGATATAATAAATTTTAAATATTCGATAGAGTTTGTTCACCCGCTCCTTTTTCGCAAATAAAGGATCCGTTGGAGAAGCGGGAAAAAGTAATTTATATAACACCTGCTCATCAATGGCATATTATGTGTCATGCAAACTCAACTTAAAGCAAGTCATTTGTGTCCTATGGTCTAGCCGGGTCATTATAAATGTACTGAATTTCATAATCCCCTAGGGAATTATGACATTTGAATTTGGAATGCAATCAACATTGAATATACGAGCTCCTTGCAATCCATGACCAAACGTCAAAATTAGAATATAAACTTTTCATAGAGCCCTACACCAAGAAGAATTTATTCAAAATTAGAATGAAAACTTTTCATAGAGCCCTAAATCAAGGAGAATTCTTTTTAATTGTATTATGTTTTATTGCCTCGCAGTGTTTATATAAAGTAGAGTATGCATTTTGGGGATAAAGCATTGTATTTGTCTCGGGCGTTTTTGAACCCCTCGTCCTCGGGATTCTAGCTTCCCTATTAACATTCTAGCCCCTCGCTTCGCTCGTGAGTTAACCCTAGGATCCCTCGTCCTTGGGGTTCAAAATATTGCCCGAGACATAATACACTGCTTTATCCCCTTAATGCATAATCTACTATAATATACCTACTATTAATGAAGATTGTGATATTGATGGTTGGCAAATCCTGGTCTGTGCCTACCCCTCTGAGATACAGGCGTGAGTGTGTATGTATGTATGGCCAAATTAAGTCATATGAGTAGAAAGTAGTATATTTATATCTATCTATGTATTAATATGAATATTGAACATTAAAATTGAAGTGAATGTAATTCATGCCACTGAACCAAATCCTATACACTCAGTTAGACCAACTAACGTTGTTGATTTCAAATTTCATTATTTAGAGGGCACGGGTGAGTTGGAAAGTGGACGATTTTGAAGGAAATAATTACATAAGAATATAGATTAGATTAATACTCTTTATTGCACACCATACATTATAAAAATACATGAAAAATCTTAAAAATCTTAACAAGATTCCAAAAACTTTACAGCATTGTATATTGATACAATGTATGAATCTATGAATCAACTTCTTACATTAGCTTCTGTTTCCGTGCTTGGCTAGATACCTTTATCCTATAACAGTGCCAATTCCTCAGTAGGATGAGTTGCAGATGAGAGCGTAGCTCTTCTGCTTAGAAAACAAATTTATCAAAAAAAAAGGCCAAGTGTGAGTCGGACTCACGCACGAAGGGTTCCGTACCATTATCTATACAACATTAGACAACGATCGAATTTGAGAACAGCGCCATCTATAGAAACCAACAAGAAGCGTTTAACATTGACATTTAACGACATGAAATTGGCACTGTGAAGGCCGCTAGATGGCGAGCGCTGTCTTTAGACAACGTTTGTATTTGTTGTTATAGCGGCAACAGAAATACATGATCTGTGAAAATTGCCTAACTATCACGGCTCATGAGATACAGGCTGGTGACAGACAGACAGACGGACAGACAGACAGTGAAGTCTTAGTTATAGGGTCCCGTTTAGCACCCGCCGGATACGGGACCCTAAAAATGAAAAAGTGTTACAAAATCCCCATAGCCATCAATAAATTGCGACAAAATATCAGCCATTCTATAATTTTAATGCCGCGGGTTTTTCGCGATTTCAAAGCTTTCCCCATAGTAAAAGTCGTTCGTATTTTCGAATAAAACGGCCCTATCGTATGAATGGGAATTTAGTTACACCCTTTATAATAGCAAATATGTGAAAGGTCCAGGCTTTTATTATTTAATTAAATATCTTTGCGAGAGACTTTAACTTACTAAAGATGGTGTTGGCGATGCAACTTACTCGTAGGTACGTAGCAAAACTCTTTTGTCGCCATCCATCGACCTTTTTATTGTTAATCTTCAAGGAAAAAAATGAGAGTGCATCACGTCCAACCTCTTTTCTATGTACGAGGCTGCTGCCCCCACCCGCGACTTCACCCCCGAGGACATCAGGTGGGCGGCTTATTTTTTTTTTCTGATGCTGAAAATTCTTTGAGACAAGAGGACGCTCGGACTTTTTTAGTTTTGTTTTACACCCGCGACTCCAAAACTCCGTCTTACTTTATTTTCTTTGTTACGGGGGCAGCACCCCCGCCCGCGACTTCACCCCCGTGGACTTCAGCTGGGCGGGACTTACAAGAGGACGCTCGGACTTTTTCACTTTCATTTTACATCCGCGACTCCAAAACTCCGTCTTACTTTATTTTCCTTGTTTAGCGCCCTACATCCACTACAGACGGTCCGTATCCCTAAGTCCGAGTCAAGTGTTCCGGCAACATTGTCGCAGCTCTAAATAACTCGGGGGCCATTACCTCAGATGCCATAATAGGAGTCGTTAGGTGTCCTCTGGTTTTATAACGTGCAATAGAAAGCACACGGAGACTCGGCGTACCACCCAGGGAGATGGTACAGATGTACCAAATTTGCTGTGGAGTTGGCTGAGACGCCAACTATAATTAGTCAGACAGATCAGAAACATAGTCTAGGTCGGGCATTGGTAGAACACTGACCTCACATCTAGGGAGGTGGTACAGAGGATTAGACATAGCCCTGGTTTCTCGTACAGTTTACAGCATATCAACCTTTTCAGTTGGCCAACTGCCCCTATATTAAGCGTACCAAATCCTGAAATTCCATACTAATTTTACAGTTAGGTGATTGGAATCGCTCAGGATTTGGGGCGCATAATTAGGCCACTGAAAGCTGCTGCCAATAGATAAGGTAACTTGAATTAATCGCTTGGTGATTAAGCCCATACTCTCTCTCTATGAGAAAGCCTGTGCTCTGGCTGTGGGATGACATTTTTTATAACATCCTTAATCGTCAGAATAAGGTGTTAAACACCTCTCCAAAAATTGCCTGAGGAAATTTGTTCAAACTACACGTGTTTCCATCATGGGATTTTCGTAATAACTAGATAGGTACTTGTTAAAAACAATGAAATTTTCGTAATGTTGGTTGGTAACAGCATCATTTGATAACGGCCGAGTTGGGTGTTTTTTTTAATGTTCGTAATTTTTGTCCAGAGAATAATTTTTAAGGAAACAAAAACGAAAACGTTAACCGGAAAATGGAGGCAAAGTGACTGTGAAATATGTGTGATTTCACTACAACTATAGTTCACGATTCGAATGATTTATATGCATAATTCTTTTTTTGTCATGATAACGTCTGTCAGATCGGCTATCAGATAAAAAATTAATATATTCAATGCAAACTGCCCGATGTATCGTAAAAAAATAAGATAACTTATTAATCACAGCCCATGAAAGGTTTTACCATTTTTTCATAGCATTGACTGATTTACGACACATTTATACGATACACTTAGATCTAATGTACGTACCGGAAATCACGTCGGTCTTGGTGACCTCTAGGTTCCGTTGGTTTCTGTTCGAACGTAGGTCACAAGACATAGGAATTAATTGCATAATGGCCAAGTTATGGCATAAAGTGTCTTATCTCAAAGACAATGTTGCTAATGAGCCGTGTAAGAGATACAATTTGTTTTACAGCTCTTAAATGGATGAAGGATATTACTGCGTGATACACTGGACCTTAGAGCACCTGAATTTTTTTCGAAGCTTTGTCGTACAATTAACATTTCTGTAAGTTTCCATTTTATTTAAAAATCAGGGTCACGATTAGTGGGTGGTTCATTTCCACAACACGGAATTTGACACGATCAACAATTAATTATTTCATATGCTCGATTAAAACAAAAACTACATTTCATGTTTGTGTTTTTCCTGGTACAATAAAGAATATTCTTATCTTATCTTATAAAATATCTCGGAAAATGTATCTCTTTTAGTCAATTACCAGTTATTACAATTTTTTAATAAATTAAACATAGAGTGCTCTGAAATGTGACGTCATAAGCCAGTATTTTCATACAAAATTCCGTTTTAAAAGTAACTTGTTTGATATTTTGTCAAATACCCAATTCACGATATAGGTATGTGGAATGTATAATCGACCGCAGCTTGACCATTGCATACGTTTCCGTTCTAAAATCACCCGTAACGTAACTAAGTAGAGTCGTGCTATCGACTGAAGTCTATACTCCGTAGGTGCTCGAGTGAGGAGTGCTCGAAGTTATTATGTGGGACATCTTGGACACTAGCGAGGAAGGTTGTCCAATGGTTACAGTGAGGTAATATTAGATCTTAAGTAAATAATGAGAGCGCAAAATGCTTAACTGGGTTTATTATCAGGTTCTGATTGATAAAGGAGCTACAAAGTACGAAATTGTAAGAATGTTTCAAAACACCGTTAGAACGATACAAGTAAAATGTAAATACTTACTTACTTTTAAGTACTTAATCTTTCTACAACAGACTATTTGTACGACGTTTATGGAGTGTTTTAAAGAATAGTGTTTTTATAAATAATAGAGAAAATTTATTCGCGTTGTCAGCGTTCAGCGGTGGTAGCCTAGTGGGTAGAACATCGGACTCGGAAGCGAGGGACTCATGTTCGATCCCCAGTGCGGGCATGTACCTATGACTTGGTTTTCTAAGTTATGTACATTTGTGAAGTTATAGTAACAATACCACACGCTAACGGTGAAGGAAAACAACGTGAGGAAACCTGAGTGTCTGAGCTATTCACATACCTCAGCGCTTGATATCGCCAACCCGCAGTGGGCACGCATGGTGATTAAGCCCATTTTCTCTCCCTGAGAGCAGGCCTGTGCCCTACAGTGGGACGTATATAGGCTGCTTATGTATGTATGTAAGTACTTAATATGTAATTCGTAGCTTAGGACGCCTACCAGCTCGTTGGAGCAACGTTCTGAGTCAGATTGCTGGCAGCGGCTGGATGAGGATGGCGGAGGAGAGAAAGAAGTAGCGTGCCTTGAGGGAGGCCTATGACAATCAGTGGACAATACGGGCTGATCGATTGATGTAGTTCGTAGTGTGGACCAGACTCGAGAGTATCGAAAAATTGTCAAGATTTTTTGCAGTTTTGCCTCTCGCTCACAAAACATTGCCGTCTGTATCGTGCGAGCGTGACGCAAACAGTGACCCAATCCCTTTTTTGCGGACCGTGTCAAACTTTCGTAGCTTAAACTGTGGAATAGCAATATTGAATAGTTTTTGTACTAAATACGCATGACTCTATGGTTTCTGAAAATATTTTCACTAAAGCCATTAAAGATACTAAGAGCGGTAGTAGCGGAGCGGTAGAACGCCGGTTTTTCATTCGGGAGGTCGTGGGTTTAAATCCCGGCATGTACCAATGACTTTGTTTTCTAAATTACGTACATTTGTGAAGAAATAGTGGCAATACCACTCGCTAACTGTAAAGGAAAACATCGTGAGGAAACCAGTGTCTGAGGTATTCACATGGCCTAGCGCTTGAAATTGCCAATCCGCGGTGGGCACGCGAGGTGATTAAGCCCATACTATCTCTCTGAGAGAAGGCCCGTGCCCTAGAGTTGGACGTATATAGGTTGCATTATTATTAAAGACACTACGACACTGACACTGTAATGTTTGATATTTCAACGGAAATTTTCCATCGCATGCATACACGTGCGTATTACCTCAAGGTTTTGTTTCTTATTGTGATTAAGTACTTCAATTGTGTTTTATTATTTGAACACGTGAACCTTTTAGGGGGAAATTGTTACGTTATTTAAAAAATCCGAACATGTTCGGTTATTATACGACGAGTGCTAATCAAACGAGAAAATGCAGTGCGAAGACAACAAATACGGCACAGAAGGTCATTTTATTTTATTTATTTGGTGTACAAAACAACAAAACATTATAATACAATTGAACTCCTTTAGAAAACACATTAAAGCCTTTGACGGTCTTATCGATAAGGGCGATCTCTTCCAGACAACTTTGAGATGGATAGAACTGAAAGATGAAAAAAGATTTACCAATAGAATCATCATCATCATCATTCAGCTACAAGAAGTCTACTGCTGGACATAGGCCTTCTCCATGGATTCCCAAAAAGACCGGTTGGAAGCGGCTTGCATCCAGCGCCTTCCTGCCACTTGGATGAAGTCATCTGTCCATCTTGTGGCTGGCCGTCCTACGCTGCGCTTGCCGATATGTGGTCTCCATTCGAGAACTTTTCGGCCCCATCAGCCATCAGTTCTGCGTGCTATGTGCCCCGCCCACTGCCAATTCAACTTACTAATCCGCTGGGCTATGTCGACGACTTTCGTTCGTCTACGGAGCTCATCATTTCTGATGTTAAAATAACATCACCAATAGACTAACATCGATTAAATTTGATCCATTTTTTTTCAGCATTAGCCGCTAGACTGTGATACTCTGTCGGTTAAATGGCTGTAAACAACGCACCTTCTGAGTTATACGCACCACTCTAAGCGTCGTATCAACAGTGGAAACTACAACAACACGGTACCACTGACCTCATTAAATAAATGTTTAATCAATGTGACCTCCGTCGGATGGAACAAATAATCTTTATCGCGCCTTTGATATAAAGGTGACGGAATCGTGTTATTATTTTTGAAAAAAAAAGGTGTCGAAGTTGGCTCTGTTTAATAACTTCTTGATGTTTTACCTACAATTCATTATAAAAGTATCACTTCACAAGCAACATTTGTCAATGTTTAATTTTACAAACTATTGTTTTATCAATATCATCTAAATACGAAGATTTATTTGATATACAGTCATTTTGAAAATGCATTAAATATTTTAATGTTTAAAAGACAAACTTATCTTAAACGTCAACATTTGACAGATAAAAATAAATTTTACAATACCAATTTAATTCTCTTTTTAAAGTAACCTATTAGAAACTAAGTTTATTTTGTCACAAGTACTTATTGGTAACAAATAGCGAGACCACAAGCCTAACCCAACCCAACCTACTGTTCCCAGGCGACCATGATTTTTATTTTTAATGGGAGCTTCGCCCGCCGAGTCCTCTGGCACCCCTTGTGCCCTGTTTTCTGACTTACGTGAACTGTATATGATATAATAAAATATATTAGTAGAACTTTGTCGATTTAATGCATCTATGATAGGAAAAGTTTACTAATGATCTGTTGCCAAGTGACATTACAATAAAGAATTACTTTATGAGATGTATGGTTTTTGAAACCGTGAATTGTGAATTCGTTATGGCATGTCGATATGCATATCAACAAGCAACGTAATACAAATGATACATTTGTATTACGTTATTTGTATTACATTGCTTGTTGTCTGAAAATTTGTTTAATAACTATTGGACATTCGAAGGGGACCCCATATAATGGTAACGAATTTAACAAGATCTGCTAAAAGGTCTTCTCACTCATCCAATGATAAAATATTTGTACATACACATTTTTCCTCTTAACTTGATTAAAATATGTTTAGCCAAGAAGCTGTCATCTGAAATTGGAATTTTTTATTACATATTATTATTTTCTTTATAGCACACACGACAACCTAGTACAGGAAAGGTAACAAAAGAAAATACATGTACAAAGGGGAGCTTATCTCTGTAAGAGATTTCTTCCAGCAAACCTTGGGGAGTCGGAGCGGAGGTCTACGAAACGGGCCTACGCACGTGCACATGATGTACTACATACATAATCCATAATTCGAATCAGGAGACCGCGAATTCTCACTTAAAATAAATTAATAACTTCAAATGAAGACATAGCTGCGGCTTTTGAACAGTTATCACCACATCAAGGGTTGGCTGAAAGTGATTTCTGCTGAAATAAGCTCGCCATGGACCTCTTTTTTGTTAATTTTGTGTTTTGTGTGTGTCTTTTACATGTGCAATAAAGTATAAAGTATTTTTTTATGTAGTCTATATACGTCCCACTGCAAGTCACATGCCTTCTATCAGAGAGAATACGGGCTTAATTACCACGCATACGCACCGCGGATTGGCAATTTCAAGCGCTAAAGTATGTAAGCACCAGTTTTTCTTCGCGGTTCACCGATGTTCTTTGTTTTCCTTTTATACATATTTATATGCAAAATTGATCGTCTAGACTAGATTTGCCACACTCACTCCCCATTCATAGAGAAAAAGTCATTGATCTCAAGAGTCCACACCCATTGTCAGCACAAGTGTCTCTACGCCACTTCGGCGGCTCGAACTGTTTCACATCGAAGCAGTAATGGGAGAGATTCCCAGGACGGATGACTTGAGCCTTCAGTAGGGTGGCTAGGGCTCTGGAATTACCGGGAATTAAAGTGAGTTGAAAATTGTCACGCCACGAAACAGTCTGGGTGGGCCACGAAAGTTGTTTGGGCCCGGACAGATGGGCCAAAATTGCGGGGCCCACGCGACGGACATCGCAGACGTGGTCGGCCAAGACGGAGACGGCGGGACGATCTCTCAAGCTTTTTTCGCGGGTGGAAGAGGATGGCCCAAGACACGTAGAATATCATAGGAGAGGCCTTTGCCGCACAGTGGGACACAAACAAGGCTAACTAAAAAAAACTAAGTTGACCACCAGCTCGGAGGACCGACGACCTGAAGCAGGTTGCTAGTAGCGGCTGGGAGATGGCCGAGGACAGATCTGAATGGGAAATAAGTTACATTTAACACAATCACCTTTCCTGGTCCCAAACTAGGATGCCCTGTGCTACGTCACAAACATAGAAATAGAACTAAGCTCACGCTATTTGTACAAATCGTATTATGCGGCAATCGAACCAAGGTATCTCCTCTCTCTTCTTGAGAGAAGGTCTGTGCCCTACAGTGGGACGTATATAGGCTGCTTCTGATGAACCAAGTTCCTCTGTGTAATCTTGTTACCGCTAGGACAACGAGGCAGTCGTTCCAATTGGTCAATTGTACTTAAAGCCTCACACCGTATGGACACCTTACCAATAACGTATAACGCTCAAGTGTCGGATTGTCCGAGTTCTGTTATTTTTGTCTTAACTGACTCTAGACAATCCGCACAGCACCGGCATTCAAAGGCTTGTAATAACTACACCTCGACTCACACTAGCAATTGTGCATCTTAACACTTAGACCATAAAATGCAAAATTCGACAGAAAGACAGATATTTTGGTCGTGTAAAAAAACTGCTATAGTCAATACACTTTCATTAAATTGCAATTAGAACGCAAATTGTTCGCGTCTATCGTCTTCGATCCACTTGAAGGGGTCTGTGAATTTTCACAAGACGTCAATTAGTCAAAGATTTGCGATTTTTTTTTGTCTAAACCGATAAACCCCACAGGGGATCTGGGGTCATATGAAGTTTTGAAAAAGCAAGGGAAAATAACCGGTCTTTTTGGAAATCCATGGAGGAGGCCTATGTCCAGCAGTGGACTTCTTGTGGCTGAATGATGATGATGATGAAGGGAAAATATTGTATGATTTACAGACCCAAATTTTTAATGTTTAGGGAATATTGAACAGTTTTGTAAAGTAAAGTAAAGTAACGTTTATTCATGTACATGGGTAAATAAAATAGATCTCTTTATACAGAGTTTCAGTGCATTCCATGTGCTGCCCGTCTGGGCGTATGAATATTCCTGCAAGCATGCAATAATTATGTCAAATTGTAATGAAATCTTACCAAGTGTGATCTAAAAAGGTACATATATTTGGCCCATTATTTTGTTATATAATATGCTATTTTGAAAGTAAAGATAGCATCGCGCTTGGTGTCCGGGTTGTACCATTAGAATGCCATTGATTTAGACGACAAATACTGTGAATAAAACAGCTATTATTGTCGTGCTGTTAGCACTCTACACTTGTAGTAGAATCGTGCCCCTGCGCCGCGTTTCATAAAACTGCAATCATACGGTCTTATTTAGAAGAACATTATTCCTTAAAACACTCCTCAGAGGCAGTTTAAATAGTCTGTGGTAAAAGGAGAAACTTAACCAAACAATATTTAAACTTCCTCTGAGGAGTGTTTTAGACTTTTTTTCGAGAAGCCATCGATTTTATGTTTAGCACTAATGATATTTTCATCTAATCCTTGAAGGCTTTTTGTTAGCCGATACCTAATGAAAAAAACAGTGGGACATGATATTTTGTAACATAATAAAATGCATGTTTTTTACGTGATAATGATAAGGGAGTCGCGCCGTGTAAAAAATTTAAAAACACTATTTTAGAGGAATCGGGTTTTTATAATTAGTGTCACCGATAGTTTTTATAACAATTCGATGTACATTGCCTGCCCGTGTCTTCCTGCTTGTAAGTCTGTGGGTAATCGACTTTGCAATGTACATCGAATTGTCATAGTGAGTCATGCATTGTAGTTCTATGAAATAGGGCGTTGTTCGGACTCTTCCGAAAAAATTACAAGTAGACCTACGGTCTTATTTACAAAATACAAATACAAAATACAAAAAATATTTATTTGCCAAAGTAAGATTTGCAAAAATAATAAGAAAACACGAATATACAAGGTTAATATTACTAAAAGCAAATGTTTTGACAAATGTGAAGACACAATAAAAAGTCGATCCCGCTAAAACACTCTTAAGACGGAGCTAAAGCCAATTTATGATAAGATTTCCTGGTATAAACTGGCTTTAACTCCGTCTTAGGGATGGTTTAGTGGAATATACTTTTTTTTTAATAAATAAGACTGCTATTGTTTATCCGGAATATAATTTAGGTAGATGTAGTAAACTAGACTTTAATCAATTTCGCTGACAATAAAATCGGTAAGGTGACAAAACACGCTAATACCGGCCACTCCCATCAATTTCGCTGACAATAAAATCGGTAAGGTGAC
Source organism: Yponomeuta cagnagella (assembly GCA_947310995.1). NCBI lineage: Eukaryota > Metazoa > Arthropoda > Insecta > Lepidoptera > Yponomeutidae > Yponomeuta > Yponomeuta cagnagella. The sequence continues at coordinate 18,787,367 of OX371277.1, forward strand.
AAAACAAGCTAATACCGGCCACTCCCATGTGACGTCCATAGCATTACGGTAAAAAATACTTTTGTCGTTTTTATTTGTCCACCTGACTATTGTATCTGTCAACGATCTACCTCGCTGGTCGTCTGGTCCTCAAACTAGCCGTACAAATCTGGAGATCACCAGATCGCGAGTAGTTGGTATTTGTGACACATAGTGAAGTGTCATCATCATCCAGTAGTTCTAAAACAGTGTGGGTGGATGATTTGTATCCACACTGAGCCGAAGAAATGGATAGGGCATTGTATCCGCCCTGTCGCGCCCTGTGTGTACGCGTATGTCTTGCGTGTTTTTGTTATTGGTCGGGTGTTACATGTCAATTTGTTATTATTATTATTATTATTATTAATACGTTTATTGTATAAGTAAAAAATACAATGGCAATGTGGCGGACTTAATGCTATAAGCATTTATTGCATTTATTGAAGAAAGTGCTTTCAGCAATAAGGCCGCCAATTGTACTCTGTATTGTTAAAAATTTTATGTCATGTGCTCTAGTGTACAATAAAGAATATTCTTATCTTATCTTATGAAATTGCTATTTCACTATTGTTAAAATTACTTTTGTTGCACAATTTTTATACACATTACATCATTTTACTGTACTGTAATTTATTGCAATAAAATTAATTGAATTGAAACTTTGATACCAGGCAATATGCTAACTATACAAGAACATCACAGACACGGGAAACCAACCAGACAGAGGCCATATTTTGGACGAATCGAAGTACGGCGGCCCTCAGTGAGAATCGAACCCACGACCTCTGTTATGGTAAACAAATGTGATACCGTGTAAGGTGAGACCAATGAGGCAGTCAAATATCTTGAACAATGCACTGTAGTCGGTGATCATAATCATTTATTGCACCATCGTGAGACAGGATCGTTTCGGTCACGGAATTGGTTGATAAATCGGTCCTTATATCATGGGGTAAAGACCCCTAGCTTTTCGCTAAATACTTTTTCTGGCATCTATTCCTGGGCACTTAAGTTTTCAATATTGTGAACATGACCATGAAACATGTACCTAACCTAACTGGCACATCCATTGTTTCGTAATCTTTTTACAAAAAACTCTAAAGCCCAGAAGGCAACTGTTTCGCGCGCACAGCATTTTATTATGCCTTAATTTATTTCGTATTAGCGCCCGGCCGCCACTTCTGTTTGTCTTTCTCACAGACCTTTATGGGCCATCCTCTATTAAAGAGAAATTACAGTTTGTGGAGTGTGGGGAGATAGGGTGCATTGCCCTTGGCGAGGATGCATTTGACTTGTGCAAGGCGCTGGATTCAGATAAATAAAATCTAGGTACCTAAGTTTAATTTGTCATACTACACTATGGTAGGTTACACTGGGATATCCTAGGGTTATCTGAAATCCGGTAACCTGCTCTACTACCGGGAGGGCGAGCAACAGTCCCAGGGTGGTGTCGGAATTTTCGTCCACAAGTCCCTCGTAAATAACATTTTGGCCATCAAGCAGCGGGTGTCGAGCAGGGTGGTGTATCTAATAATCAGAATAACTAAGAGATATTCGCTGAAGGAAATTCAGGTATACGCACCAACCTCGTCACACTCCGATGAGGAGGTAGAGGCGATGTATGAGGACATTAGTAGGGCTATACATACCTCGGAGACCTATTTTAATGTGGTTATGGGGGACTTCAATGCGAAGCTGGGCACAAGAAGCGAGGGTGAGATGAGAGTGGGGCAATTTGGTTATGGGCAACGGAACCCGAGAGGACAAAGGTTGGCAGACTTCCTGGAGAAAGAGGGAATCTTTATGATGAACTCTTTATTTCAGAAGCCACCCCACAGGAAATGGACCTGGTTGAGTCCCGATGGTTCCACGAGAAACGAGATAGACTTCATCCTGACCTCCAAGAGACAAATATTCAATGAGGTCTCTGTGATCAACATGGTGAAAACCGGAAGCGATCACCGAATAGTAAGAGGCACATTGAATATCAATGTCAAACTTGAGAGGTCTCGTCTCATGAAGTCCACGCTCCGACCTACTCGTGCCCATATTCAAAACCCCGAGAACTTTCAACTCGAATTGTCAAATCGCTTTGAGTGCCTGGAGAGCGCCGCATCGGTGGACGAGATCAATAACGTTTGTAGAAACTATTCGTACAGTGGGCTATCGAGGTTCTTTAGACCCAATCGTACGAGTAGACCACAAAAGCTCTCAAACTATACTCTCGACCTCATGGCTAAACGTCGCGCGTTGCAACTGCAGTCCTCCGAGGATGGTAAGTCATATAGGCAGCTCAATAGACACATCTCAAAGTCTATGCGGCACGATATTCGGTCCTTTAATACCGAACGTATTAAAGAGACTATAGAGCGGAACAAGGGCTCCAAAGTGTTCGCAAAAGACTTGTCTATTGGGCAAAGCCAGCTGACGAAGCTGAAGAGAGAGGACGGCAGTATAGCGTCGACCAAATCAGAGGTGCTGAGGGAGATTGAGAGTTTCTACGGACAGCTATACACCTCAGTAGCAAAACCTGTTAGCAGTTTGAACAAAGATCCGAGAGCCAAACTGACCCGACATTATACCGAAGATATCCCGGACTTCAGCCTGTATGAGATTAGGATGGCCCTGAAACAGCTCAAGAATAACAAGGCACCAGGAGAGGACGGAATCACACCAGAGCTCCTGAGAGCGGGTGGAACACCAGTACTTAAAGTCCTTCAGAAGCTCTTCAATTCCGTCGTGCTCGAAGGAAAAACAGAAGCATGGAACAGAAGCGTGGTGACGCTGTTCTTTAAGAAAGGCGATAACTCTCTATTGAAGAACTACCGACCCATCTCGCTTCTGAGCCATGTTAATAAGCTGTTTTCGAGGGTCCTCACGAATCGTCTCGAACGCAGGTTTGATGACTTCCAGCCTCCCGAACAAGCCGGTTTTCGAAAGGGCTTTAGTACCATAGACCACATCCACACGCTGCGGCAAATTATACAGAAGACTGAGGAGTATAATTTGCCATTCTGCTTAGCGTTTGTGGACTATGAGAAAGCCTTCGATTCGATCGAGACATGGGCAGTGCCCGAGTCTCTCCAGCGTTGCCGTATTGACTATCGGTATATCGAGGTGCGAGGTGCAACATGTCGGTCCGAGTACAGGAGCAGAATTCGGCAATTCCATTGAAAAGAGGCGTGAGACAGGGAGACGTTATCTCTCCGAAACTGTTCACGAACGCACTGGAAGATGCCTTCAAGCTTCAGGAATGGCAGGGACGCGGCATCAATATCACTGGCGAGTACATCACGCACCTTCGATTTGCCGACGATATAGTAGTCATGGCAGAAACGATGGAAGACCTCGGCATAATGCTCGAAGACCTCAGTCCCAAAGTGTGGGCCTTAAAATGAACTTGGACAAAACGAAGGTCATGTCGAACGCCCGTGTTGTGCCCACCCCAATAACATTGGGGAACTCGACTCTCGAAGCTGTAGACGAATACGTCTACTTAGGACAAACAGTCCAACTAGGCCGGTCCAACTTCGTGAAAGAGGTCAATCGTCGAATCCAACTCGGCTGGGCAGCATTCGGGAAACTTAGAAAAGTCTTTTCGTCTAATATACCTCAATCGCTCAAGACAAAATTATACAACCAGTGTGTGTTACCAGTGATGACTTATGGCACTGAAACGTGGTCTCTCACTATGGGCCTCATAAGAAGGCTCAAGGTCACGCAACGAGCTATGGAAAGGGCTATGCTCGGAATTTCTCTATGAGATCCGTAGACGAACGAAAGTCTTCGACATAGCCCAGCGGATTAGTAAGTTGAAGTGGCAGTGGGCGGGGCACATAGCACGCAGAACTGATGGCCGATGGGGCTGAAAAGTTCTCGAATGAAGACCACATATCGGCAAGCGCAGCGTAGGACGACCAGCCACAAGATGGACAGATGACCTCATCCAAGTGGCAAGAAGGCGATGGATGCAGGCCGCTTCCAACCGGTCTTTTTGGAAATCCATGGAGGAGGCCTATGTCCAGCAGTGGACTTCTTGTGGCTGAATGATGATGACGATGATGATTCTATTGGTAAATCTTTTTTCATCTTTCAGTTCTATCCATCTCAAAGTTGTCTGGAAGAGATCGCTCTGGTACTACTGGAATAACGAACGACTAGCAGCGTCATGGATGCTGGCACTTGGGTTGCTAACTCTACTATATAATATATTAGGGGCTCAAATACTATATTTCTAAAAAAAATATATAGTAGGCGAAACTACTATATTTTACGTAAAGCGGAACCCAGCCTTAATCTTTTTCTAAAGCTCGCTCTTCAAGTCTAAGTCCGAAAATCGCGCGGCACGACCGCCGCTATTTTTTACTATTTTTTTACCATTATTTTGCTATCTACTTTAATTTGAGAGGTAATAGCTTCGAAAATACTATATTTGTTAGAAAAAAAGTTGGCAACCCTAGCTGGCACTGACCTCTGGTACGTACATAGAGCTTATTTGGTTCGGCTTAAGCACCCTATCTCCATAGTGCCCAGGTGGGCATTGGGTTCCAGGCTGTCTTTTCCGAGATTAAAAAAAATATCAGCTATTTTATACTTGCGTGCCGTTCTTGGTATCTTGAAAATATAGTGGAGCTTACCAACTCGTACCTACCCATTCAAAATTAGCACATGGTATGGTACCCCTTAGCTAAAACAATGATAGGTACCTACCTACTTGTATTGGACACCCGTCTAGCTGGTGGTCGCAAACACCAAACATGACTTTTATTTGATCGCCAATTTGGACTGTTGGGCAAACAATCTTTGCCAACATAACTTCAAAGCAGTCTAGGTAAACCGTACCCTAGCGCTTGGAAATACTGGTAAAAGTAGCAGTAAAACGTATTATGGTAAGGTAAAAGCCTCTCATTGCAGAATTTCTCGCCTACAGAGCTGAAACATCGTCGAGTGCTAATTGAGGCTGTTTGGAATGCCCGTCTTAATGGCCGGCTGTTTATGGAGTGTAAGCTTGAACAAGTAGAAAATGTTGGGTGAGGGTTTGTAAGTGCTAAATATTGATTCGAAGAGGATAAAACAAGCTTTTGCAAATGACGTGAACTTAGATTGTAAGGACGTGAATCTCTGCTTCTATGAAACTAAACCGAATTAGCTATGTAGCTTGCCCGAAATAGATATAAATCAATCACTTGTCAACGTCAATCAATCACGTGCGACCATGTAAGTCCTCCACTGTATTGAGTTGTCTGATTTAGCCTACTCTGAACTGTCAAATACATACATATTTTGACACTTTGGAGTCGTCTAAATGCTTACTCTACACCCCTGGGACCATGCCAGGGGATGCATTATCAAAGGGCGAAAGTACCCGAAACCGGCGTGCGTGCATACAACGACTAATGAATGTTGAGGAAGCGAAAGTGAGCTGTCAGGATCGTGGCAAGTGGCAGTCCCTGGTCTCTGCCTATCCCTCTGGGATACAGGCGTGAGTTTATGTACCTATGACGAAAAAATATCACTGAGTATATTAACTATGGACCAACCCCATTTCAAAGTAGGTATTAGTACCTACCTACTGCCTAGATGAAAAAATATCACTATACGCAAATTAAAAAGATGGATGGATGAATTTCGTGAATATTTTGATTTCGTGAATTGGACAGTACGAGAACGTTCAAGGCATTTTTTATTCGCATTTTCTGTTTAAAAAGGCTCTCCAGTTCATGACCGGTAACACGTTGCTCAAACATATTAGACAGGAGCACAGAGGTTACGACCCCCTGTTTCTCGTACACTAACATCTCCTAATCTAATGTTAAAATCGGTTAGTTGCCCAAAGTGTATACAAAAAAGAACTGCCTGGGTAGTAGGACGACGCTAGTCGCGCGTTTTAAATGTCAAAAGCCGCAACTTTGCAGTAGGTACTTAGGAAATTAATGGTCAAACTCAGACTTTTTAGCGCCACAAAACGCGTGACTCCTGCCATCGTCCAGTTGACAACACAGCACATCAATCTTTACATACGTGCACTCTAATCAATTACTTCAAGAGCCACTTTGCAACAAAAATATAGAGGTTGACCTGCTGTCGACTGTACTACTCATCTGGAAAACTGTTAATAGTAGATTGATAGATTGCGAGCGTACAAGAAACCGGGGTAAGACTCGTTGTGGTTCCCGAACTTTTAAGTACATAAATTGAATTAACTGATCAATCTTCTCGGGCTAAAACTTTCGTAGGCACTACCTACACATTATTAACTTTATTTACTCGTCTCTACTCACCACGATTAAGCTCTGCGAATTAGAGAAACCTGGTCCTATATTACGCGTACCAAATCCTAAGCGATTCCAATCGTCTGTCAAATTAATATTATGTTTTAGTCGGACTTTTCCGACAAATAAAGCAATGAAGTATCGAGTAAAAAATATTCAAAGTAATTCCGGAACTAAGTTCATAATGATCAACCTTCCTCCAGATCCATGCGAAGTGTTTTTCTTTCTCAAACTTTAACATTAAAAGAATCGGCTGATCATTATTTAAAATTTTGAAAGCCGTAACGCAACTAAGAAAAGTTCACGCAGATAAAGGCTGTGCTGTTAACTGCACGTACGAACCTTCGTGAGGTACCATAATAGCATCAGTGAGTCAAAGCGAAGGCATAAGTTTTAGAAAAAAAAAATAAAAATCAATCATCCTTTACTTTATCGCTTAAAAGTAAACTACAGACTAAATAATTATCAGCACTTCTTATAAGAGCCAATTGTTGAAGACTTGCAGCTGTGAAAAGTCCACATCACATCACCATATTTCACATCAACACAAACCCATTCACAAATACGAGATAAAACTGACTTATTAAGCTGGTCATAGACCAAGACCAATGAACGAAAATAATAGAATAGTTAATTGAACCTCCACCACTACATCAAAAGTCCTTAGGTCCATTTCTTATTCAGACTAATTAGCAAGTACACTTTCATTTGCTTGATCTATGCCCAGCTTAAACTGCAGATAAACTAAACATGTAAAATAAAACCAGCAAAGGATTAGTCAACGATCAGTTCATAATCATCGTCACTAGCACAACCAATCACTTATTTGGGCTTTGTCTCCTGGTCTGTCACATATCTGATGTAAATAGTATCTTCAGGTTTTGGATCATCTATTTGAGTCTCGTCTAGTTGCGAACAGGCGATCGCCAAGGCTGATCCGTCGTAGGAAAAGCTTAGGGAGGATACAGCAGTGTTGTACCGATGAAATTGGCATAGACGTTTCTTGTTGAAGCCATCCCAAATGTTAACGTAACCATCGGAACCCCCTGTTGCAAATGTGTTGTAGACTGAATGGAAGCTTATTGCGTTGACAGGGTAGATCTTTTCTAGACCTGGAACAAAAATTAAAAATTCTGAGCAAAAACTCAATAGGTGCAATGAGTGCAGATAAGTTTAGGATATTTTGTAAAACAGGTTAGTTTTCTTCATCTTCTTTATTTTACCCGTGCATTGGGGAGTCAGAATAATCGAAATGTAGTCTGTTAATAATGAAAATGTTGTGAACTGTTTCTTTATTATTGTAATCAAATTATTTGTTTTCGCTGTTGATATCCTTAATAAAATAAAACAAAAATAAAATAAATAAACTGCAAATATGGATTGGCTTGGCAGCATTCTTTTGTTCATAAAAAAGTTTGTTCCCACTTCTCATAAAATTTTACTAAGAGTTCATTATTCTCAAATCTGATAGATACTCACCTCCATCCTTAATCCTATGACACTTGAATGCATACTTCTTCTTCTGCACTTCAGGGTTACTATCCAGGTACTCGACCGCAACCCTGCCCTCAATGGAACTCAGTACATAACCCTGTTTGTTGGGGAATACTCGGATGCACCTAGTCTGGTATTTAAGGGATGATTCACGCCGCTGGTTCACATGTCCCATGTTGCGAACATCCCAGACAAAGATCTTGCGACCTGAGGTGCCAACGACAAACTTCTCGCCAACTATGCTCATTGTGTAGACCTGACGGAAAAGAAATGACACTAACTAAGTATGACAGCAATGATATTAAAAAAGATTAGCATAAACAAGATTCAGCTGGCGATTACCAAACCATTCTTCAAAGACTCATACACCTACACAGGGCATGTAAAATTTCTTTTCTCTGACCTACATTTTTATCTCTAACTTTCAGTAGACATTGAATTGAGGCTGACATCTTTTACCAAGCATTTACTAATAGTACTTGCTACACACCAAAACTTAAGTTACAATCCAGCATTAGCTACATAAAAGTCTAATTCAGCTTACTCTCTCATTCCCCTGGTTATAAGTCCCCACGCAGTTTGGCACTCGGCTATCCCACATCTTCACCGTCCCATCCCAGCTTCCTGTCAGTACTGCATTCACTTCGTTAGCATACTCCACACACCGAATAGCACCCTTATGTTCGCCGAGCGTGGTTTCTGTGCTCGCGTTCAGGTCGTACAGCTTGAGGTTCTGGTCGAGGCCACCGCTGTACGAATGAACAGCATCCTGGAAGGAAAACAGCACACTTTTTATTTTTTGAGGTTATACTTTCGGTCTCAACTGGATTGTACGTTGACCAAGATGATATCATGGTTTTGAAGCAACCTTATGTGGGCAGCAGATGTTAAAATGCTTAGAACGGCTGTGTTAACAAGACAGATGTTTTTTTCGGTATAAAATCGGTTAGTACTTACCCGAAAACAAACATCAAGAACAGGAAGCTCGTGACTGTACTTATGGCGTTCAATGTTCGCCTGGACATCATACAATCTCACAGAACAATCCCAAGACGACACGAGAAGGAATTGATTGGATTTCGGTGCGAATTTCACGCTGGAAATAGCGTCCTCTGGCAGACTCTTCAATTTGAACTCGGTGCGGGATTCCGCAACCCGGGTAACAGTCATTGTGGAAGCAATTTTTGTAGTTGTTTTAACCTAGCTGTAAAAACTAAATTAACCCTCTGAAATCGGGTTTCCTAAATTAAACTGAAAGAAAATAACAACGAGCGTTGTATTCCGACTGTAACAGCAAAAGAAATGCGTTTAGATAACGCACCATTTTCAGTTTGCGTTGTTTGGCAACGCTGCTGGTACTGCAACAATGGTTTCACATACTCTGCGATATGTGTCAGTAACGAAACGCAAAGTGGCCTCGTTCAAAATGTTTAAAATTTGGCTTTGACAGATTCGTGTTTCTGGAATATTTTTTTGAAAAACCTATTTAGGGGCTTAAAAACTCCACCCATGCCGGGACTTGAAAATTATCCTCAGCCCGGATTAGTGCAACAAAAAGAATATAATTTCTTTGATCAATTTTTTTATTAAATAGAAAATGCCACTAATTTGATCAACCAGCCTCGCTATTACTGAAATAACCAAGCTGCGAATATCATACTCAGTAAATAAATTGTGAATTTGAACGCAGTTTTTATTGACATGTTTGTGATGAGGTGTGAAGTTAGAAAATCCAGGCTCGGAGCAATGAATTCACTGTAATATTCGCCCGTTGCATACCTAGTTTTGTGATGTTACATTTCTTCAGATACCTGCCCTGCATATAAACTAAAAGTTCGATACATCAGTGCCCAGGAAATCCCCGTAAATGTCCGCAAAACCACCGTGCTCGTAACTCGATTCCATCGCTGGATCGAATGGAGTGATTTCACAAGAAATAACGATGCAAACCAATCTCAAGACTAAAGAAATGTTTATCGTCCGAGCCTTAGAGAAGATACTCGCCGATAAGGACATAAAGAGGTCCTATCATAGCCAACTGAAGAAGTCCTGCGAAGTTGCTCTCGGTGAGTACTGCGCCGTCACTTTCATGTTGAAGGACCGTGCATACGTAGACACGCATGGGTACAGCTCACATTCTAATTCAATTAAACAGTAATCTAAAGGCGAAATTTAGACACTAAATTAATTACATGTAAAAGGCGATTGTGTGACCTTGAAAATGAAAGTGCTAAGTAGTGGCAGCTACTACTACGATTCTTATCAGCGTACCTACTAAGTGCACTCAATTCAAGTCCAGTCGTGCAGTAAACCTATTATTCACTTGAACAATTTAATATTTGAGATTAGCACATAATTTGATGCAGTGTTGCAAAATTGTAATTAGTATAGGTTTTCCTCACTTATGACAAATTATTCCAATGTTTCCTTGTCACTATGTAGTATTTAAATTTTAATCTAATCTATTCACAGTTATGTTACAAAATTATTTGGTTGGTGCAAATGATTTGATATTATTGCTTATGATTAGCGTTGTGATAATTCTAACTGCTTATCTATCTTTAAACTTCACAGAACTAATCAAAGCTGTCTATACTGCTGTCATAGGACCAAAATTAGAAAGAAAGAAAAATATATTTGATGACACAAATTACTTATTTTCTATTTCAGAGGAAATCAAAGCTGAACTGAAGAGTGGAGGTCAGGCTGAGACTTCAGAGAGTCCGTCATCAGGGACTCTTCCTTTACCAAAGAATGATGCCTCCAACATCATCACAGCTGAAAAATACTTCTTACCATTTGAACTAGCTTGCCAGAGCAAGGCATCCCGAATTGTAGTAACTGCACTTGATTGTTTGCAAAAACTAATTGCATATGGCCACCTTACTGGGAATATACCAGACTCCACCACCCCAAGAAAGCTCCTAATAGACCGTATTGTTGAAACAATCTGCGGTTGCTTCACTGGACCACAAACTGATGAGGGAGTTCAACTCCAGATTATAAAAGCACTTCTGACTGTCATAACTAGTCAGCATGTTGAAGTACACGAAGGGACTGTCCTGTTGGCCGTTAGAACTTGCTACAACATCTACCTGGCTAGTAAGAATCTTATTAACCAGACAACAGCTAAAGCCACCCTTACACAAACACTTAATGTGATATTCACTAAGATGGAGAACCAAGCTTTGGAAACCGAAGCCAATCCACCTCCAGAGGTACCACATAAAATACCAAATGGAAGTGCTGTTACCGATGAAGCTCCAGTTACACAAAGTGAGGAAAAACCAGAAACACCTACAGAAAATCTAGACGAAGTGGTAGAAGCAAAGATGATTGCTAAGCAGATTGTTGATGCTGTCATAGACAATGCTATTACTATAGCTTCAAAGAAATCCAACGATGAAGCAAATGGACCTGAAAACAATGAGGTTCCTTCGGAAAGTAGGAGTGTTATGCAGGAGAGTAATGGTCATGTAATGACTGAAGCTTCTATACAAAGGATTCCATCGCAAGAAAGTGTTGATGTCGCCTCAGAGAACGATAACTCTGTTACAGCAAAATTCACGCATATCCTACAGAAAGATGCATTCTTAGTTTTTAGAGCTCTCTGTAAACTATCAATGAAGCCTCTGCCAGAAGGAACACCAGACCCAAAATCCCACGAGCTAAGATCAAAAATCTTATCTTTGGAATTGCTTCTATCCATCCTCCAAAATGCTGGCCCAGTATTCCGAAATAATGAGATGTTCATCACTGCTATAAAGCAATACCTTTGTGTGGCTCTTTCCAAGAATGGAGTCAGTTCTGTACCTGAAGTTTTTGAACTCTCACTGGCCATCTTCCTTGCGCTGCTGCAGAATTTCAAAGTACATCTGAAGAAGCAAATTGAAGTGTTCTTCAAAGAGATCTTTATGAATATACTGGAGACATCTAGTTCGTCCTTTGAACATAAGTGGATGGTCATTCAAGCATTGACTAAAATCTGTGGTGATGCTCAAAGTGTTGTCGATATTTACGTCAACTATGACTGTGATTTATCTGCAGCGAATCTGTTCCAGAGATTGGTAAACGATGTTTCCAAGATCGCTCAAGGTAGACAAGCATTAGAACTTGGTGCTACACCAAATCAAGAGAATCGTATGCGAATCAGAGGTCTCGACTGCCTGGTTTCAATCCTCAAATGCATGGTCGAATGGAGCAAAGAGCTGTACATAAATCCCAACCTTCAAACCAATTTAGGAGAGACAACAAAGAAGGAAGAAATAGATCATCACAGCATCAAATCCCATGGTGGATCAAGCCTAAGTTTAGTTTCTACTGGATCAAGCAACATTGGCAACAGAGAAACACTTGATTCTCCTGAGCAATTCGAAGTTTTGAAACAACAGAAAGAAGTCTGGGAGACTGGCATCGACTTGTTCAATCGAAAACCCAAGAAAGGAGTCGCCTTTTTGCAAGAACAAAGTCTACTCGGAACTTCGACGAAAGAGATAGCCGAATGGCTTCTAACTGACGAAAGACTTGACAAGACATTCATCGGGGAATACTTGGGTGAAAACGACGATCATTCCAAAGAAGTTATGTATGCATATGTTGACTCCATTAATTTTGCCAACACCGATATTGTGGCAGCCTTGCGCCATTTCCTTGAAGGCTTCAGACTGCCAGGCGAGGCCCAGAAGATCGATAGACTAATGGAGAAGTTCGCCTCACGGTACTGTGAGTGCAATCCGAACAACACACTATTTACCAGCGCCGATACTGTTTACGTTCTCGCGTTCTCCATAATCATGCTGACGACTGACTTGCACTCGCCGCAAGTAAAGAATAAAATGACGAAAGAACAATACATTAAAGTTAATAGCGGTATTAGCGACAATGATCTCCCGCGTGAATTCCTCTCGCAAATCTACGACGAGATTGCCGGTCACGAGATAAAAATGAAGAATGTCTCTAAACCCGGCAAACACATGATTGCTAACGAAAAGAAACGTAAGCTTGTTTGGAATATGGAGATGGAACAGATATCGACAGCGGCGAAAAATCTTATGGAGTCCGTATCCCACGTCCAAACTCCTTTCACTACCGCGAAACACGTTGAACACGTTCGTCCTATGTTCAAAATGGCTTGGACGCCTTTCCTTGCGGCTTTTTCGGTCGGCCTTCAGGACTGCGATGATCCTGAAATCGCATCATTATGCCTGGACGGCATTCGATGCTCCATTCGCATCGCTTGCATTTTCCACATGTCCCTTGAAAGAGATGCCTACGTACAGGCGTTAGCAAGATTCACGCTTCTTACTGCAAACTCGCCTATCACTGAAATGAAGGCAAAGAATATCGAGACAATAAAGACTTTGATAACCGTGGCTCATACGGACGGAAACTACTTGGGGACGAGTTGGTTGGATGTCGTCAAATGCATTTCACAGCTGGAGTTAGCTCAGTTGATTGGTACGGGTGTAAGACCGCAGTTCTTGTCTGGTTCAAGCACGAAACCACAACCTGATTCACTGAAGTTCAGCCTAATGTCGCTAGATCCGAGTGTCAAAGAACACATTGGAGAAACCAGTTCTCAGAGTGTAGTCGTAGCTGTGGATAGAATATTCACAGGTTCCACAAGGCTTGATGGTGACGCTATCGTAGATTTTGTCAAAGCTCTTTGCCAAGTTTCCTTGGATGAGCTGAGTCACCCTATAAACCCTAGAATGTTCTCATTACAGAAAATCGTCGAGATATCATATTACAACATGGGAAGAATCAGATTGCAGTGGTCTCGTATATGGCAAGTTCTTGGCGATCATTTCAACAAAGTTGGCTGCAATAATAATGAAGACATATCGTTTTTCGCTGTGGATTCTCTGAGGCAACTGTCAATGAAGTTTATCGAAAAAGGAGAGTTTGCAAACTTCAAATTCCAAAAGGATTTCCTGAGGCCATTCGAACATATCATGAAGAAAAACAACTGTCCCACTATTAGAGATATGGTTGTAAGATGCATTGCCCAAATGGTCAACTCACAAGCGCCGAACATAAAATCCGGTTGGAAGAACATTTTCTCAGTATTCCATTTAGCCGCGGGTGATCAAGACGAAGCTATCGTGGATCTAGCATTCCAAACTACAGGCAAAATTATTACCGATCTCTACGAAAAACAATTCCCAGCAATGATCGATTCATTCCAAGACGCCGTGAAGTGCCTGTCTGAATTCGCGTGCAACGCGAAGTTCCCAGATACATCCATGGAGGCTATTAGATTAGTCCGGTCTTGTGCAACAGCCGTCGGCGCATCCCCACACCTTTTCGCCGAACATGCGGTCTTGGAGAGTGAGCAAGGCGCCCCAGAGGTCGACAGAGTGTGGCTTAGAGGATGGTTCCCGTTGCTCTTCTCACTCTCTTGCGTCGTAAGCCGCTGCAAGCTGGACGTTCGAACTAGAGGTCTAACCGTTTTATTTGAAATTATAAAGACTCATGGCGACTCATTCCGTCCGCACTGGTGGAGAGATTTATTTAACATACTGTTCAGGATCTTTGATAATATGAAGCTGCCGGAACACCAGCTGGAGAAGAACGAATGGATGACTACAACATGTAATCACGCGTTGTACGCAATCGTCGACGTCTTCACGCAATACTTTGATATTCTTGGCTCTCTGCTGCTGGAGCAACTGTACGCGCAACTGCACTGGTGCGTCCAGCAAGACAACGAGCAGCTCGCACGATCTGGCACCAACTGCTTGGAGAATCTAGTCATATCGAATGGAACCAAGTTCACAGAGGAGACGTGGAGCAATACTTGCCAGATCATGTTGGATATCTTCAACAGCACTCTGCCAACTACATTGCTAACCTGGAAACCTGATGACAACGACGATGGAGAGGCACCTCCTCAGCGACATGGGATCTTAAAGAAACCGCAAGGAGGTGACGAAGTTAGGTCTTCCAATCGCGTTTTCAACAGCCTTCTCATCAAGTGCGTTGTCCAGCTCGAGCTAATCCAAACCATTGATAATATTGTCTTCTACCCCGCCACGTCCAGGAAGGAAGACGCTGAAACGCTAGCTCTCGCCGCTGCTGAACTGACTGGCGGCACGCCCGGGACAGAGCAGGAATGTCAGCGCGAAGAGCAAGGCATGTACCGGCTGCTTAGCTCCCCACACCTGCTTCGACTCGTTGAATGCTTGATGTGTAGTCACCGATTCGCGAAGACTTTCAACACCAATAACGCCCAAAGAAATGTGCTTTGGAAAGCAAACTTCAAGGGCTCTGTCAAGCCTAACATGTTGAAGCAAGAGACACAATCCCTGGCTTGTGTTCTCCGGATACTGTTCAAGATGTACAGCGACGAAGCCCGACGCGATCACTGGCCCGCTGTGCAAAAGCACTTGATCGGAATATGCTGCGAAGCGCTGGAGTATTTCGCTGGGGTCACGAATGAGGCACACAGGGACGCCTGGACGTCGATATTGCTGTTGATTCTGACGAGAATACTGAAAATGCCTGACGAAAGGGTGAGTAGATTCATTTTACCTACTAACTTCTTATAGGATATTAAACTACCCTGAATGCGTGCGTAACAAGTATGCTTCCAAAATCTTAATAACTGATTCAAAAGCGTCGCCGTCGCCACGTTTTCCGCAAGTCTTTATCTCCATGACGTAGTCACTAGTTCTTATTATGCCAAACTTTCATGAAATCACATTCCTGAGCCTACTTCTTTGTTTCAGTTTGCGGCACATGTCTCCAGCTACTACCCACTTCTTTGTGAGATCACTTGCTTTGACCTCAAACCAGAGCTTCGCTCTGTGCTCCGTCGGGTCTTCATCCGCATTGGTCCGGTGTTCAATATCACCACCAATAAACAATAACTCGCATTCATTTTACAAACAACATGGCCTTATAGTTTTGTAGGTTAAAGTATGACTTGATGTTAATGTTGTCAATAATTAAAAGAAACAAACATAGGTACATTTTGTTAATTCCTTAAAATTTAATGAAATATTTGACAGCGATCAGTACTTCAGTAGTATTAACAGTGATCTATATTATTATTATATAGGGTGTAGTAGTCATATTTAATTTATATAATATAAATTATCTGATATCAGTTAATAATACAATTTTATGATAGGTAATTGGAATCATAGTTGTGCATCTATAAAATTATTGTTTATTCTGTATATTTGAAAGTTTTTAGCCTAGGGAGCGCCGAATTCACTCTAGAAATTGTTCCGTTGCTTTTATTAGTGCTAGACTGATCAAACTGTGATTGCAATGTCATTCATTAACCATTCTAAGCTTTTATTCTACCTTTTTTTATATAGAGTGATTTCTGAACTCGCATGCATAAAATTATCATTATCATTAGTAAAGTTATTCCTAAATAAAAAAAATCATACAAATTTATGAGGTACATATTTCATTTAGACAATCTTGAGTCCTTCAATAGACCTCTCCAGGGAATTAAGATCCCAAATAACCAGCTGTCCATCAAGTCCAGAAGTACTGAACTTTTGAGCATTAGCCTTTGTGCCCTTGTAAAGAGTAATGCTTGTTATAGCATTCTGATGGATGGAATCCAAATATGTATCATTGGTTTCAATGCGAGCGTTACGGTCCAGGGACTGGAACTTTTTCATAGCCGACAGCCCACCAGACTCCTTTCTTTGGGTATTATCCAATTTGGCAACAAATCTCAAAGTTTCACCCTCATGGCAGTACAGTAATGGAATGCAGCTGTGTCCTGCCACTATCAAGGAATTGTTGGATATCCAGTTACATCCCAAAAATGGCAAATATTCAGTCTTAACTTTGACAATGGATTTGCCCTGAGTAGCATCTGCTACATTTATGGAGCTGTCATGGCCAACCCAAGCCACCTTATTCCCGTCGGCAGAGAAGGACACACTGTGCACCCAGCCACCTCCTGAGTTTGAGTTGGGGAACTCGGCCAACAGCTGTCCAAGAGGCAGCTTACTTCCCCAAACATTAGGCCCAGGTTGGTCTTCAATGTCCTTGATGTAGGCAGAGAAAACCCTAACCTTAAAATCAGCTGAACCAGCCACTAGAAGTATGTTGTTTGGATGCCAATCCAAGGAGGTAACAGTCGAGCGAATAGGTTTCTTAATGTGCTTGGAAACCCACCAGTTATTCTCCTTTTCAAAGTAGCAAATTGAGATCAATCGGGCACCAGATCCGACTGCAAATTTATTCTCCATAGGAGACCATTTCACACAAGTAGCAGCACGGTTGATGCGCAAAAGGACCAAAGTGGTTGTCCATTTACCATCCTCCCCTTGAGTCCACACATAAGCATTGCGGTCCACGGAGCAGGTAACAATGCGGTTTGTGTTTGGAGCCCAGTCTATGCCCATTACACGTAAGTCATGCTCAACCAAGTTGTTTGTCTGCTTCCAATCATTCCCATCCTTTTGGTACAGGTGGACCTCGTTGTTGTTGGGAGAAAATGCAATCTCTGAAAATAAAACTGTTGTCTAAAAAAAAGCTGGCCAAGTGCGAGTCGGACTTGCGCACGAAGGGTTCCATACCATTATCTATACAACATTAGACACAAAGATCAAGAAGAAATGGCAAAAAATCACGTTTGTTGTATGGGAGTCTGTTTAATTATTTATTTTTGAAGAAAATATAGAACTAAATATTCTGTGAATATTTCAAGCGTCTACCTGTTGCTATTATTAATATCAAGCAAAAAAATTATGTTTGTTGCATGGGAGCCCTCCTTAAATATTTATTTTATTCTGGTTTTATTAGTAGTTATAGCAGCAACAGAAATGCATCATCTGTGAAAATTTCAACTGCCTAGCTATCACGCTTCATGAGATACAGCCTGATGACAGACGGACAGTGAAGTCATAGTAATAGGGTCCCGTTTGGCACCCCTCAGGTACGGAACCCTAAAAACAGGTCTTTATCCAGCAGTGAACACAATAAAGACTAACTAAATTGTGTTGTTGCAAAGGTAGGGATCCAATAAATTTAGGTAGGTAGTAGGTGACTTATACATACGTAACTAGATAAGGTAAGAAAACTAATAGAGCATCGATAGGTAGGTACTTACGTGTTCTATCCTTGTTCCAAGCATGGCAAGTAATAGGAGCACATGAGTCACCAAACGTAAGGCTTTGCGACATCGTGAACGCTGAAAATGAATGAATATTAAGTTGGGAGCGGGTAGGTTAAGTCAAAGCTCTGCAAAGTAAACGATGAGTATTTTTAAGAGCATTTACCAGTTCTTTTTACGAGTACTCTGACGAAGTCACGCCCGGTTAGAAAGCGACTGCGATAAGAGAAATTCGCGGACTCTGGTCAGTCTACGCGAATTCCTTTAGCTGCTGAAGATAGATAGATTGTCTAAGGATCCGAATTTTAAGCTATTGATTCTGGAGAATATACTGGAATCCTGAAATGAAAACAGACAGAGCTGCTGCTGCTGCTCAGCTGGCCTGGCCAAAGAGGATCAAGATAATACTGGGCCTGGCTACAAAAAGTACCAAACCAACAAACAATGTTGCCAGATGCACACCGGCCCAAATCGCAAAGATTTCGCACAAAATTCATCTTCAAAAGCGAAGTCCAGACGCGTATAACGAGTAATGACATCTAACCCGGTCCGGCTCATGGAGGCTTTATGTCGAAATACCCTACGAATAAAAACAATAGAATTATTTCTTCCTACAAAATTCACACTAAAAAACCGCCTCCCGAATAGCCTTTACTAATGAAATGAGGGCAAGATGTAGGTACTGCAGAATAAAATCTATGATTGATTCATTCTGTGCACCATGCGTGACCAGAACATTCATTGGGTGATAGTTGTGTGCCCTCGCCCACCGTAAACACGATTCAGTCACGATACCGTCGCGATTCTGTCGCGATGCAAATGCGATTCAGTAAATAACGGAACCAAAATGCCTGCGATCGCTACAGTTGCAAGATGGACTCCGTTGGACCATTGGACAACAGCACTCTCGATCTGTCTATGTTGCACTACTCATGCGCCACCCTTCCTCCGTTCTCCTCCCGATGTCTTCCGATACGCTCACGCGTTTGCATCGATACAGTCGCGATGCGGTAGCGCGTTAGTAGCGCGTTGGCATCGCTTCTGCAGCGCGTTGCAAATGCGACTAACGCGTGTTCGTAGCGATGCAGTTGCGCGTTTACGAAACGCGCGACATCATCACTACAAAAAGTCGCCGTGGGCGAGGGGCCTAAATCTTTCTTGTGTACAATAAAGTAAACGGACTTAATTGATGTATAACACGTCGAAATATCCAGGTACTTCGCTTACTGTAATATACAGTAGGTACTTCGCGTTTTTAACTATCACTGAATCCAACAGAAAATGCTACCTTGTGAATCGTGTGTGTGGGTGGCATACATGTAAAGCTCGCGGTGATCCATCTCATGAAATATTTTCAGCTGTGTGGCCCAGAAATCTAAAATATAGATCATTGATCTAGTTTAGGCCTTTCCACAAATTTGTATCTTGCATATTCTACCATCTGTACCTACATCAACTGTATATACTAAAAAAAAAAAAAAAAAAAAAAAATAATTGTTTATTCTGTAAAAGGTGCATACATTTCTAAATAGTCTCATTTCCGCCAAACTAAGTCTCATTTCCGCTAAACTAGATTTATGGATTGAAAAATACAAATAAGTATTTGTAATGTTTTCTTTCAATAAGTCTTACAAATACCTACGGAAATACCTTGTACGTAAAACAACAATGCAATTGTTGTGATTTTATATTCAATACATGTACATGTATAAACACTATATGAGTGAACGTCATCATAAAAAATCGACCAAGTGCGAGTCGGACTCATGCACGAAGGGTTCCGTATCATTATCTATACAACATTTGAATATTTCAAGCGGCAAAAAAATCACGTTTGTTGTATGGGAGCCCCCTTAAACATTCATTTTATTCTGTTGCAACACTAACCTCTTGAGGTGCTCCGCCTGAGGGGTTAGGGTTATGCGCGACCCGGTGGATATTACACTGGGGCCAGCGCTTAAGGGATGCCTATGGGGACTACTCACAAATAACTACGCCGGGTTCCCAAAAAACCCGACGCCATTTATTACTCTAATGACTAAATATTTACACCGTTAAATCTACTAAAATTGTCTCTCACTTAACTTAACACTGATTTTAACCACTGTATCTGTACACGCACTGATTTCATGGTGCCATCGGCATCCGCACTAATTGTCTGCCTAACCACACTAGGGGCGACTTACTTACTATTGTCGACTGCTATTCTTATTCCTGGTGAGAGGTACGACTCTCAGTGTTCCTGGAGCGGCCGATATCGGGAGACCTCAACATATCGCACTCAAGATTCCCTATCACCTGGATGTGGCTACCGTCGGGAACCCCGACGTACTGCACCCAGAGGCTAAGGCTGGCGCACGAGAAGACCTTGGTGGGCCACTATCGATTCTCCGACATACCGAGCCCTAGGACCTCTCGTGAGCGGCATCGAGTGATCTCGGATGGGTCCACATAGGGCGAGCCCATATACCGCTTCCGGTGATCACCCGATGTGCCGTCACCTGTTCCAGATACCCTCTGCAGATCGGGACCTCCTCCGACTGACCTGAAACCCTACCGGGACTCCCCCAGCGAACCAGAAACGCTTAATGCCGCACCCGGATTGGACCTACTGCAGACGTCTTACTGGTAGTACAGTGGAAGCCCGCTGTACTGACTAGCGTTACGCCTTTTATATCCGCGTCGCCGCCGTGCCCCGCACCTCAGGTCGGACCCCCCCTGGCGTCTCGGCGTGCGTATTGTCACCCGCGCGCCGGCTGCATGCCCCTCTGTGTCTGAATGGTGCTGGTTGGTGATGTAGCTACGTCACACTGTTTTTAGTATTTGTTGTTATAGCGGCAATAGAAATACATCATCTGTGAAAATTTCAATTGTCTAACTATCACTGTTCATGAGATACAGCCTGGTGACAAAAAGTCTTAGCCTTTGGGTACGGAACCCTAAAAATACAATTTGATCAGTTTTATCAAGTAACACATTTTTCTTTACAAGATAACCCAAATTGCCACTAGTTACCGCCCGCCGGCGCCGCCAGTCACAATTTTTTGTCATGATTTCACAAAGATAAACCAAATGGGGTTAAATCGCCAAAACTGGCAACATCGGACCCCACTCGATGTTTGACTGGTTTGTTCTACAATATCCCATTTGACAGTTCAAATAAAGTTGCTAAGAAAGAGACCGAAAATCTACTAATTTGGGCATTACCAGCAAATATTTACTTCGCATTTTAATTAAGAACAAAATATTAAAAATATTAATATTAAAAGTGAAAAAACAATCTGATTTATTTTTCTTTATTTCATCAATGTAATTTTACAAGAGAGCTTACTTTTAATACCCAACGGCTAAGATAAAGTGGGTAGAATGGTAGATTTTATGTTCCCGACTTCCCGTGTTTGTGTTTGGTCAAGTTTGGTGTTTGTTGTCTTGCTGTACCTATGTGTGTTGTCTTGGTTGGTTTGTGCTGAATATACTCCAACAACAAAGAATACTCGCAAGTCTTACCACAATCATGTCTGGACGTGGTAAGGGTACACCCTCCCTCATTAGCATTAGCCACTTTCTTCCGTTTCATATTCATAATCTCATTTCAAGAAAACCATTGAAACCCAGGCAGGAACCGTGGAAACCGCAACCGGCATAACCAGCTGCCGACTTTGACCTCTGTTGCTAAAGCAACAGGGGTCACTTTCGCCCCGGATAGCCCTGTACTAGCGATGTTCCGAGGGGCCGCCTACCACCTCAACGACCGTCAGGATCGACACGAGAGACTGATCAAGCTGTCGAGGGACGTGACGATTGAGAGCAAGAGAATCATCTTCCTGTTGCACTCTGCTATCAGGTTCGTCCGTCTTTGGACACCCCAACATTATTTACTCACCAACTTACACTTTGCACACATTACCTACTCAAAACCTGAAGATACAACCCTGCACAAAATTAACATGATACCTTTATCTCAACTAACCAACAAAAAAAACCTGGTTGGACTTCCATAAAAAATCATGTAATTCCTAAAGGAAGTTAATAATTAGTGCTAGTTTTCTAAGGGTAAAGGAAATTGTGAGAGAACCTGAGTGTCTGAGGTGTTCACTCAGTGGCTATGAGGCTATTGTGGCTACTATAGCTTTGTTTTCTGTTAACCACTCGTCTGCCGCGACACAGATCTGTGTCCAACTTAGTATGGACCACCTATACGTTGCGTTCCGCGAGGGCAGTTCAGGGGTTAATCAGTTGAGTGTCAATCAATGTTTCTGGGGAGTTAAATCCAAAATAAAATAAAAAAATGTTCTTTATTAAAAATTTGAGAGGAGAAGACGCATTCCACTAGGGTCTCACGTTAACTTTGGTAGGTTGTAGGTTGATTTTCAATAAATAAGTTGATAATCTTCACATCCTTATACCCAAAGCATTGTCTACTATTGTAAACAAGTATGTATATGTTATAGGCAATGTGTATAATCCGGCATTGTATAGAATGCCTAGGCATTGTATACATTGCCTAAAACGTTCAGGCAATGTGTATAATACGATTCATTTCATACATTGCCTAGGTATTGTATAAAATGACCAAAGCGCATCAGGCAATGTGTATAATGAACGACCACGGGAAGGAGGCGAGTGCGCGGCGTGCGGGACTACCCCGTAAACAAGTTGCAACTCGTTTGTTGTGTTAGTACGCAGCACTCCTTTGTTTTATGCAGACATATTTTTTTAGTTTATGCATTGGTTCTAAACTGAGAGTGTGATCATTCATTGTTTGTGTGATTATTGAATGGAAAATGTCTACTGATCAGCGGTACTTACTAATGAAAGAAAGGTTTTACTTAGGATTGCGTACTAACAGAGAATCGGCTTCTACTTGTTTTTTTTTTTTGTATCATGATCAAATTTCCATAATCAAGTGGTAAGAAATGAACAGGACGACTTTCTGCAGCAATTTTTTGGTACGGTCAAGTGCACTTAGACCTTTACACTTGCCATTCGATTTTGTCCTAATATCGCAGAAGATAAGAGAGGTGGAAATGTGGAAATGTAAAGCTCTATGTGCACTTGACTGTACGTTGTAAATGTAAATGTTTATCCGAAGGGAACTGCTATGTGAGAAACGCTGTCTACGCAAAAAAACATGTTACATACATTACCTATGCGTCAACCGGCATTCTATACAATGCCTAGGTATTCCATACATTTCCTAGGTAAAGTGTAAAATAGTTTGAACATTCAATATCATTTCACACATTGCCTGGACGACCCCGGCATTCTATACAATACCTAGGAAATGTATAGAATGCCTGCATTATACACATTGCCTATAACATATATATACCATAACAAAAGCTTGATGCAAGAGCTACTGCACTTAAACAATGATGTGGTGATCCTAAAAAGCAAGAAGATTCTCAACTAAATAAAAGTATACACATAAAATCTGGGCACCATTGTGCCCAGAATTATTGCTAATGGCAGATGATATGAAAAAAAATGTATACCCAAATTTTAATAATCCACTTTATATACATATTTACAGAAAGGAAGACCACTATAAAGTAATCCAAGATGCTGTAGATCGACTGGAAAATGTTATTGACGGCCCAATAAAGGCAATTGCCTTTGAACTGATGTATTCTCCTGCCTATTTACACTCCCGGGCGGTTTCCCCGGGCTTCCAGGAGTTTGTTGAAGCTTACACTTTGTGTTACTACATGAAGGAGAAAAGACTGGTCACATGGTCAGAGATACAAGAGAGATTACAGTATATTTACACAGAAAAAGTGGAAACTGGAGGAGAAGTTGATAAAGTTGTTACAGCATTGTTGACTCACACTGACTACATGCTTGGGTTGGCTGACGTGACAGGTGAACTGATGAGGAGGGTTATTAACAGTATCTCGAGTGGTGATAGTGAAGAGTGCTTCTATACTTGCCAGTTCATTCGGGACTTGTATACAGGCTATCTTGGTGAGAACTTTGAAAGTTGTTAATTACCTCTTAGTTTGTTTCACTGCTGGGCAACAGTCAGCAACATTGCTCACTTTTAGGGTTTCGTACCCGAAGGGTGCGGACCCTATTACTAAGACGTCACTATCTGTCTGTCTCTCTGGCAGTTGAAATTTTCACAGATGATGTATTTCTGTTGCCGCTATAACAACAAATACTAAAAACAGAATGAAATAAATATTTAAAGGGGGCTCCATTACAACAAACGTTGTCTAAAGACAGCGCTTGCCATCTAGCGGCCATATATGCAACCTTCACAGCGCCGATATCAAAGTTAAACGCTTCTTGTTGGTTTCGATAGATAGCGCTGTTCTCAAAATCGATCTTTGTCTAATTTTGTATAGACAATGGTACGGAACCCTTCGTGCGCGAGTCCGACTCGCACTTGGCCGGTTTTTTCTCCACATTTCTTTATATTTCCATACACAGTAACATTTTCAGGGTTCCATAGTCAACAAGGAACCCTAATTTCGCCATGGTCATCGTCTGTCCGTCCGTCTGTCTGTCCGCATCTTAGCTCTGAGACGATTATTAGTACTAGAAAGCTGAAATTTGGCATAAATATACGTTAATCACACCGACGAAACGGTCAAATAACGCAATTTTTGGTTTGAGTGGAGCGTCGGTCGCCCCCTCTCACGGCCCTACTTCTGTTTGTAGAAACATGAAAAAATTCGAGGCAGTGCATTATAAAAGGGGCTCCAGGGAGTAACACTAGCGTCACTGAGGAAAATAATCATATCTTTTTCTACAGAGCGAATTTGCATAATGTCTTTACAATCTCTCAATCATGTTAATAGTAATTTTTAACACCCATGGCCATGAACCTAAGGCAAAAAACCTGGGACTAGATAGCATTAACGCCAAAATCACTGTTAATATGATTGAGAGATTGAACAGACACTTTTTGCAAATAAGATCAGTCTTCCGGTGTATAAATAGTCTGTGGTAAAGTCTTTCCCTTGTAAAGCCTCTACCACAGACTATATTTTATACGGCGTTTATGAAGTGTTTTAAAAATCGTATTTTTCAAATAACACCGTCCGTCTCCGCCAGGCCTCTCCCGCATCAACAAGGAGATGATGCGCAAAATGTTCACGGCCCGCACGAACGTGGGCAAGGTGGAGGGCGCCGTTTACGCGCTGCGGGTGCGCGGGGGCGAGGCGCCGGCCAAGCTGCTGCTGCCGGCGCCGGCGCCCGACTGGGAGGAACAACCGCATGACGAAGACGAGGGCTGCTACCCGAGACTGTGATGGGTCAAGCTGCCCTTCTAGTATAACTAGCGCTCCTATTACATAAATGTCCACTCTTTTTAGGTTAACCATTTTGACGATTCCAAAGTGTGTTTGACAGTTCAGTGTAGGTTAAATCGGACGACCCCATACAGTGAAGAACTTACGTAGTAGCGCCCCAGGTGCATCGATATCCCCGCGCCAAAGCTTAGATATGTCTATAAAGCCTTTACGGCCGACTTGCACCACTTCTTAAACGTCACTTGAGTCGCCATTTAAATCGACTTTTGTATAATAGAAGATTGTTTACAGAGGGAGTAATAGTAGATTATGTACTAAGGGAATAAAACCATGTATTATGTCATGGGCGGCATATTGAACCCTGAGCGGAGCGAAGGACTCCGAGTTAACTCGCGAGCGCAGCGAGGGAGTTAAATTTTAACTCCTGAGCGAAGCGAGGGAGTTATGTAGAGTCCTGAGTGAAGCGAGGGGTTCATACCGCCCGAGACTAAGACATGTTTTATTCCAGAGGTGAATACTCTACTTTTCACACCATCTGGGAGACAATAAAAAGACAGGGCTGCATAAGTTGAAAATATGTATTAAAACCTGAAATTAAATATAAAGTCCACACTCTTTTACGGCTTAGCAACTTAAATTGAATATAACTTTTAAAATCGTATTTGCAATTCGCGCCTTTTTTTCTTTTTTTTGTTGGTGTTTCGCGCGGTCACAGGACACAGTAATTCAGAAAAAAAAGAAAAAAAAGAGGTGAGTTTCGAACAACAATTCGAATTTCGAATTGCAATGCGGGGCTTCTCCATAGTTTTCATGCGAATTTTGACATTCTAAATTCAAATCACTTTATTCCCTAGGGAAATTCTTCATTATTATTGCCCTCGAGAGACAAGGCCATGCTTTACGATGATATTTGACGGTACGTAATAAGGCATTGTCGAGCAGGAGGTGTGAAAAATACTATTTTTAAGGCGAGAGTGTTTCTTTCTTATCCCGAGTGGATTTCTTATCACGAAGGATTATAGAGTAGAATCCTGAGTGCACGAGGGATGAAAAGTACACCACTCGAGCTTAAAAATAGTTTTACTCCAGAGGTGGACACTACTTTTTATCACCCACTATGAAAGAATAAGTGAACGCAATATTGTGTCACATTGTTAGCGTCTGATACGATACACTCCGGAGTTAATATTTCATACAATAGCAACATGCGCGTTCCAAATTCAAATCACTTTTATTCCCTCGGGGAATAAAAACGCGTTTTAGTCCCTGTACCCGAGGTCTTTTCGAATAGATGTGATAAAAAGAATTTTCGTTAAATGCTGCTTAAGCCACATTGAAGAAAGTAGTCGGCCTAAATGTGTTTTGTTTTCTGGTGTGTATAATATGGTGTTCTAACCTAATCTAATCTTAAGGCTGCTGTTAAGTCTGGCATTCCGTGTTTGACAGATGTGATCTAAGGCGGTCTTCATCATCAGCCCACCGCTGCTGGGCCTTTACCCCCAAATGTCATCTCTCGCGGTCCCTTGCCATCCGCGTCCACGTGCCTCCCGCCGACTCAACGACTCAACTATATCGTCAGACTGTCGGGCAGAGGCGGTGCTAGAAAATAAAATGGGGGCATTACTGATAAAGAAAATTCGCCACTAAAATTATGATCTGCTTACGCCATGTTTCTAAGTAGGTATGTGAAAGTTAAAACATGACTAAAATGTTTATAATTTTATTTTCTAGCGCGCCTCCGAAATATAGGATGGGTATTTGACACTTGTCAAAAGTACCTATAACCATTTTAAAACAATAATTATATAAGAATACGTTAACCAGCGAGATCGCGAAGAGCAGCCTTAAGGCGAAATCAGTTCGTTCATTTCTCTCTTTTATTTATTCCTCGTTTTTAGTTCGTCACTAAACGTAAAAACATGGGATGACCGTCGAATGCCGAATTCATTAGTGAACGGACTCTATTAGATCCATTCATTCGGCGTCTAACATTTTCCCAGAATAAAAGACTAGTGATACCTACGTCTAAACACAGATCGAACGTTTATTTTTACGTTAGACCACCTACACCTGGTTCACACCTGTGAACGAGGAAGCAAAGAAAAAATGTACGAATAATAATATTAATCAAGAGTTAATTTCCTTATACAACCTTGACCGAAAAATATGGGGTAAATAATGAATAACTTTTCATAAAAGGATAATACAATCTTTTTTGGTGTCGTAGATGGTAACTTTAGTATGGAAGAGTGAGGTTTAGTTCACTTTAGTACAATTTACCGGCTGTTACCGTTACTGCCTTTTAATCATTTTAATGAAACTGTGGATGCTGCCCTATATAAAAATAGTTTTAAGTTGAATTATTATGCAGTTTGCCTCACGAAGCGATATCCATACAAACGGGTGTTAATTGACAAACGAAATGCCGGATCGCAGTGAAACTTTACCAATGTGTAAAGGGAATACAAATCAAGGTCCAATCGTGTTGAATTAAAAGCTCTGTGCTGAATTAAAAAAATAAGCTCTAAATAAGCCTTGTAATGATCCACTTCTCCACTGAAACGTCTTACATGCGAAACACGATCAAACGTTAATTTCGGCCCCTAAACATTTTGGTAAAGTTTCATGGCATACTATTTGTTAATTAAATCCAAACTAAAATTATATGAGGCTCGCCTCATGAGGCACCCCTTTAATGGTACAGATGACAGTATAAAAACCTATACAAAATTTGGTCAAAAATTGTGTCCAAATGTAAAAAAAAAATAAAGTAAAGGTTGTACATATATTATTATGCAGATCAGTGGCCTAATTACGCTCACCAAATCCTGAGCGATTCCAATCGTCTAACTGTCAAATTCCATACTAATTTGACAGTTAAACGATTGGAATCGCTCAGGATTTGGTGAGCGTAATATAGGGGCAGGGCATAGCTGGGTACCGTTAATCAAATAGTTAACTTCGTTAATCGCTAATCCGTTACTGAAATAGTTAACATCGTTAATCGTTACATTTCGGAAGATTTAACGCAAGGTAACGTTAATCCGTTAACGTTTGGTAAAACTTGTATTATTATATCGTTGCGTTAGTTGTTTACTTATAGAAACTGCTGGTTTGGATTCTGGGTTAACAGATTAGGAACAAAAAAAAAGTGTGTGTAATTTAGTTATCTGGCGTAATATGGATATGAACTAGGGATGCACCGACTGTTCGCCGACTAGTCGGCCATATTTGCAGTCGGCGACTGGTCGGCGAACAGTCGGCCAAAACTGCCGACGGATTAGGGTAACTGAAATACGTATTTATTTTAACTGTTATGTAATCGTTTATTAGTTTGTACCATATTAAAGATATTCCACTTCTAAGATACCTACTCTTCTTACGAGATCAGATCAGTCATAAAATTATATACGTATAAAAGTAATCAACAGTCAAACCCTAGATCTAAGCTGGCCTCTATGCTCTCAGGCTTAATCATAACGAATTTAATCAGTCTTATTTATAAGTCTCGATTAGGAATCTGAAAGATCTTATCTACTAAAACATTATATATAAACAAAAAATCATGTCGCGACGTGATCACGAGCGTTGCCGAGGTCACCCGAACTCCCCCGAAAACAATGTCGGCCCGGCCGACATGTCGGCTAATTTGTAGCCGACTGGTCGGCCTGTCGGCCAGTCGGCCAAAGTCACAGTCGGCCCATCTCTAATATGAACATTAATATGTTCAGGTTTTCGTCTGAAAGCGAGGCTCGGTTACCCTTCAGCCAATATATACTTAACAAAAAAATATATTATACAATCGTTTCATTACTAAGCGCAGGCGCTTAGTAATGAAACGATAAAATGAATCATATTTATTCACAGTTTTTTTCACTCACACGCGCCGCCAAGACACATGTACGAGCTAGCAACGTAGACTGTTAGTAGGTCGCCGTATTGCTGACATAGCCTCAAGAACTGGTCAGTTCACGCGGCGAGTACATTGCAAAGTTAGTCGGCTCGAGCCACTCACCAGTAACACACTACCATAAATAAATGTGGTAGAAACATGTAGAAATACACGTCTACAAGCTGAACCATCTTTCCATCACCGTCCAGCATCTCTATCAACTGTGCGATAGAGCGAGAGTCGCACAGGCTCTCGTCTTAAGTCCGTACACATGCATGCACCTACCTTGTTTCGATTGACTCGCGGCCTGAAAGTACTTATCAGAACGTTTTTCGCGGTGCGTGCGGTATCTTTTTGGTAAATATTAGGTACTGGATTAACGATTAACGGACTTCGGTAAATTTTAACGGAAATAAACAAGTTAATTTTTTAAAAGTTAACTTATTTAACTTAAAAGTTAATCCGTTAGTCAAAATGTTAACGATTAACGAGTTAATGCCCAGCTATGCAATTTGACAAATGTACTAGAAAGTCGCAACTTTGACGTTGAAACGTAGGTACTACTTATGCTGATGTTCCATCCAGTGTCACTGTCCGTGGTGGGTGATAAGATAATGTACACAGGACCCTGCCAAAAATACGTGTATTCGGTATTTAGTTCGTACATTTAAATGCTTGTTCGCAATTTAATTGCACCAATTATCACTCTGTTGCAGTGTAATAAAACTTCGTATTTGAGAAAAATCATTTTCTTTGCATTCCCTCCACTTTAGAAATCAAACAAGAAAATAAATATTCCAGCTTCAATAATCAACAGTCAAAATAATCATTTACATGTCCTGAGATTGCGACTGCGTGTTCAGATCACTGCTCGGCGGTTGCCATTCGTCTTCAGAGCCGTCGGTAAGAAACGGGTCGTCCTTATCGTAATCATTCCCGGACTCGGATCCGCTCCAGCTCTGCCTCTTCACTGTTTTCCGCGGCCTTTTGGCGGGCAGTGTCACATCGGGATTGGGCGACACTTCCCTTGACGAACTTGACGTACTCTTCCGCCTCGGCTTTTTCCTAGCTTGACCTGGTAGTAAAAAAGCATACCTCTTTGCATAACTTGCTTCAACGTAATTTTACAAACTTAACCGATCCACTATAATTATCACAGATTTCTGTGTGTTTCAGGCAACAACTTCACCCACTTCATGGGCTTTTATAGTAATGAATCATCGAATTTACAAATACATCCAAATGGCTGTAGCTTTTAGAATTCGTAATCGTAATCGACGCTGTCACCGTCTGAATCTTCGACTTGGAAATGGTCGTCGTAGAAATTGACCGAATGCGCGTTTATGTAAAAGGTATTCCCGTGCCTTTGGACCACTTGCATGCCTGTTGGAAGGGAGAAATGTGAGTTGTTAGTACAGCCAGCAGTGTTAAGTTCAGGGTGAGAATTTGAGCTTGTATACAGCCAACAACAAAACAAAATACAGGTGTTTGAAAAATTTTACTGTCCAAAAAGAGGGGTCAATTAAAATATTTTCCATTTACTTTAATTCCTTAGCATGTGTTTTTTCTGCTAGCTGTACCACTCGCATAAGATAAAGCCCGTGTTCACTCAGAGAAATACATATAATAAAGACTAGCGGTCTTATTTTTAAAAACACGATTTCTTAAAACAGTCGACATACGCCGATTAAAATAGTCTGTGGTGGAGATTTTACAAAGATAAGACGTAACCACGGATTAAATAGTGCTCTGATGAATACTTCAGAGAAATCGCGTTTCTGTAAATAAGGCCGTAACAATCTTATTCATAAAACCGCTGTTTCTTAAAACACTTTCAATGCATTTAAAGCTGTTATTTTCTCTTACGACAGACTATTTAAACTGCATTTGCGGAGTGTTTTAGAGGAATCGTGTTTTATAAGTAACACAATGAGAATCAAGGAGCTACAAAATTTCCATTTACAAACTCTGTGAACTCGAGCCTTAATTGAGGTGGTAAACAAAACGCAACTATGAGTTTTTTCGTATAGGTACAAAAAATTGTCATAGGTTTGCCTTTGTAAGAATATTTTGTTATTAAATAGTGAATTTTTCAATTCAATTATATCATATCTGCTTCGCGTAATGCTCCGCTTTCAATTTTCTATCACGCTACATTGCAAAACGACCACCCTCCCCCAGATAAGATCATGTAGCTGGTGACCCAATTAGCCACTGACCTGGCTGGTACGCCTGCGGCCGGGGCCGGGGCCGCGGCGACTGCACACCCGTGGTCCCGGTAGTGGCCCTATTAGCTATTAGCTACTGGCCCTATTAGCCACTGACCTGGCTGGTACGCCTGCGGCCGGGGCTGCGGTGGCTGCACACCCGGCGGATGCTCGTGGTCCCGGTAGTGGCTCTATTAGCTACTGGCCCTATTAGCCACTGACCTGGCTGGTACGCCTGCGGTCGGGGCTGCGGTGGCTGCACACCCGGCGGATGCTCGTGGTCCCGGTAGTGGCGCGGATCATGTTTCCGGCACTGCGCCCCGTACGGGCAGGGCACGCGATCGCCGGCGCCCCAGTCGGAGTCGTGCGGGTGGCTGAACTGTGCTTTGTGCTGCGGGTTCCTCCTAGAAGCAGGGTAGTAGGTTTAGTCGATTGTGGGCTTGGTGGATAGGGGCGGACTACACTTGTATAATAATGATATATGTTTGATAGGTAGTGCTCAGTTACAATATTAGTAAGTAACTAAAAATATTGTAAAATCATTAGCAATTTGACGCCCACTGCAGGACATAGGCTCCTTCGTGGTTTTCATAACCATGAGGGGTTTTGCCATAATCGTCACGCTCGGCAGGCGGGTTGGCGATCGCAGTATGCGGTTGGAATCTCAGGAAGACGCTGCTGCCCGTCTCCTGGTAATTGATTTCCTTAGTTGCCTTCTACGACATCCACGGAAGGAAATGGAGTGACGCTATCCTTAATCCGGCGCCACACGGAATACCTCTACGATCCCTTGTATTAAAATTAGTTTTACTAGATGACATAGGTAGGTAAGTATTATAACAATTTGTAAGCTCCTCTACATAGTAATAAGTCTTATTTGGTCTGCGTTAGACGAGCGATCTTGTCACGCCTGCGCTCCGGCGTTGTTAGAAGTTGTCGCGAATTCAAATTGTTAATATCGACCGTTGGTCAAGTCTTTTGTTCGCCGGCGCTTCACGTTATCGTACTCACACACACATGCACACATGCATTGTACAGTTAACGGCTAATTTGGTATGTCTTCTGGTTTAACGTCAGTGTTTCAACATTTGCACTGGATTTTTTTGAGTCAATTCAACTTTTATACTGTAAGGCAACTTTGTCATGCAATTTTATGTTTAAACTTCAACTTTTTACTCGGTTTTTATTTAATTTCTACGGAGCAACTGACAAGAGGTCTTTCTCGCAGCGCGCACGCACACGCACACGATTGAGAAACAAATTATGCTAGTTTTGAAAAAAATTACGTAGAAAAGGTATTTTTTTACCCAAAATTATTTCACTTGAGCATAAACAAACAATAGCAGGGCGAAAAGTAATAAAATCCAAAAACTATGTAATGGTCGGCGCCGGCCAACTCAATTGATTTTTTAACTGTTTACGCATATCGGACGTTAAACTCTTAAGCATTTAAAATATTAGAAAGCATTTTACAACGTTACGGTACTTCCTACCACTTCGAAATTGGATTCACAGTTTGGTGCCAAAGGTCGGAAATCACGAATACTCGTATTTATAAATACCTCAGCACGGGTTAGTGCAACAAAAAGAATATAATTTACAAATATGTTCTATCATTACTGATAAATCATTAATAATACTGTTTTTCACAATGAAAAGAACATTCCCTCACACAAAATAGGTACGGTGAACGAACTCAGTCACATTGTAGAAGGACACTTTTCGTTACCTGTAGCAACTTGCGCCATACATGCATCGCTCGCGCGGCGGCGGCGGGTTGCTGGGCGAGCGACTCCGCGGAGGCTTCGCGGGAGACGCCGGGGGCTCCGCCTTCACCTTCACGTCGGAGCTAGAAGGACCCTGAAGTCACAAGATTGCAGCTAAGACAAAGGCGATATTACACGATTCAATCACATCACATTGAAGCAAAGGCATTGAACATTGACCGTTTTTACCTATTTACACGGTTCAATCGCATTGAAGCAATGCCATTGACAAGCATTGAACATTAAAAAATGCGCCCGATCGTGTAATCTCCGTGTTAACACTTTTCACACGCATTGAATAATTGTCTGCGTCAATCGCATTGAAAGCATTCGCCTAGATTAAGCTTTGAATGAAATTGCGTGATGGCATTGCAATGTATTTAGACGTTCAATGCCATTGAAGCAATCAAGCTTAAGCAAAATTGAAGCATGACGTCTCAATGGGATTGGAGAAATTAAATTGAAAGCAATATTGCACCGATATTGAACCGTGTAATATCGCCTTAAGATAACAATTTCTTTAATTTACACCTTGTATTGATCAAAAGAACAAAATCAAATCAGTCGGTTCACCCCCCACAGCTTATTTCATTGAATGTCACCATTTTTATTCAGTTACTTTCGGCGTGAAAGCGAAGCGGTGGTAGCCTAGTGGGTAGAACATTGGACTCGGAAACGGGAGACCCAGGTTCGATCCCAGTTTGTTTTCTAAGTTATGTACATTTGTAAAGTTATAGTAGCAATACCACTCGCTAACGGTGAAGGAAAACATCGTGAGGAAACCTGGGTGTCTGAGCTATTCACATACCTTAGCGCTTGAAATCGCCAATCCGCGGTGGGCACGCGTGGTGATTAAGTCCATACTCTCTCTCTCTGAGAGAAGGCCTGTGCCCTATAGTGGGACGTATATAAGCTGCTTATAGTTCCGGCTAAAATTCTATATCCAATAAAGCAGCAGTTAATCAAAGTTGCATCAACAGCTTTGTGGGTCCCAAATATCTTGAAATTCGTGTCCGAAAGATAATTAATTAATAAGATCAACGCCACGCCCAGAATATTTTTTATTGTACACCAGAAATAATATTTAAAAATTAATAAATTATGTTACAAGTGACGACCTTACATTGCCTTAGTAGTAACTAAGGCAATGTAAGGTGCATGCTTGTAATAATAAAATTGCTTTTAATTAAAATTTAACGATAGAGTCTGTTGTTATCATCATTCAATTAGCTATGTAAAACTTTCTAATCTCTTACCGCTTGTGCACTTCCATCACTCGTCCCAGCTGCGTTATCCGGCTCCGTCTTAACCTTCTTTGGTGTCTCTGCATCATACCCAGCTTCGTCAGAGGAGAGAGCCCGCTTGCTATGAGTTGGCGGGTCAGGGCTGGGTGTGCGGTCAGGCGACTGATGGGTTTCTGTTGTACTGGTTACTGTTGCAGGCTGGGTTTCTGAGCTGCTTGCAGCTGGTTCTTTGTCCTCGGCTGTAGAGCAAGTTTTTTATAAGTATCACTCAGCTGGCGTACCTACCAGGGGTTGCTACTCAAGTGTACCTGGGGCGGATATTGATGGTGTCACCCCAAGAACAAAAATTGTTAAATTCTAGAACAATCTGATAAATAACTAATAATAGAAATTATGAGAAAAGTGTATCCTCTGATACTATATTGACCGGATTTAACCTCACATTGTTATCATTGTAGATTTCTAGTCTCCTTGTAGTAGTTAGCCCAAAGAAGACTACAGTAAAAGTTTACTATTCCATAGGGGTAATTTCCTAATTAGTGCTTAGTTATTTAGAAACAAGCAGCTTCTCATAAACCATGAAAATCTCAAAAAAAAACATCCATTTAGGTAGGTGTAAGGTAGCTTACAAAACTTTTAATTTAGCGCAACTTACATATTAATGATTGAGATTCAGCCCTGCTCACATTGCCAACTGGTTCATTCATATCAAAATCCAGCAGTTCCTGATCTTCCTTATCCAACTCTGGGTTGTTATTTACATTAGATATTGTTTCCGAAGCTGTGGCATTCATGTCAAAATCTTGGGTACTGTCAACTGAACCAGCAGCTCTATTTTCTTGAACACTAGGCACATTGTCCCCTGCATCTTTGGCAATGTCAGGGCAAAGGAGCAGCTCATACCAGAAGGACTTTGGTAGGAGCCCAAACTTGTCACCATGACTCAAGTCAGCGATGCAGTTTTGCTTCAGTGTCATAGTTTCATCTGTGGCTTTTCGCTTGTAGAAACATGGGTTTTGGTGGAGCTAAAAAATAGGATAAATGAAATTTATGTATCTTCGTTTTTTATTAGCTTATTTGTAAAATAGTAATTACTTGATCTTAGGGCAATAAGACTAACAGGGCAATTATTTATACTTTACTTTCTACATCACTCATAGAAAAGCTTTCAATCCTGTTAACTTTGGAACAGTGTGAGCTAATAAAACAAAATATTTTTGGTCACAGAATACAGGTGCGAATTTTTCCCATATTTTGTCAGTTTAGAATGTTTATGTAATTTAAATTAATAACATCACTGTTTTAACTTATAACGCAGCATATGCTGCGTATATACATCCTACTGCTCATGTTAATGGCAAATAAACACTTACAGCTTTCAGTATAACCGTGTCTGCAGTCACCTCGAGTTGGCCATGGCTTCGAGAAACTCGCTTATCTTCACACTAAAATAATAAGAAGAAATGAGAACTTGCACAAAAAACGTTTCAATATTATCGGAGAGAGCATGTTAAAAGATAAATAAATGTGGGAATTTTTTTTTTCAACGATTAATACTCCATATTATAGCCTATTGAAAAGTCCATAGAGTAATGTGTTACAAAACGCTTCATATAAATTGGGCTCAATGATGTCACAACTTGCATGTAACGCCTTACAGTGTATGACACATTTATCAATATTTGAGTTTATCTAGTATAATAAAATTTTTATGCATGTACACCTTATAAGAAAAGGTTCAGAATTCAACAAAAGATCTAAATCTAATAAAGGTTTTTGTTATACGTGTAACTTTATTTTTCTGATTTTTTGTGACCCCAAAAACCCCAAAAAAAGAAATTGTTAGTGTTTTATTTTTTTAATTTTCTTAAGTTTTTATGTATTCTGTGGTATAAAAGCAATGTCACTGCAATCTAAGTTAGATGTAAGTTCCCCATTATTAGAGACTTGGTGTGACAGGGAAGAGGCCTATGTCTAGCAGTAGGCTCTATTCATTGGCTGGATAAATGGATAGATGGTGCAAGTAATTTCTTTTGAGAAAGTCTTCAAATGGAAATCTAAAATGTATGAGAAAATAAGCTTTAGGGATGGGAAAAAGAAGGACAAATACTTATTTAATCTGTAGAATTCTAAATGACCGGATCGGACCACCATAACTATGGTTTATAAGTATTCTTTTCAAGGTCATAATTTTTTTTTATTTACATTTACATACAAGCACATACATTGCTTCTGGCCCCACACTAGGATACCCTGTGTCGTGGGAACCAGAAACAACAACATCACAAACATGTAAACATCTAAGACCTGGGGTTTTTCAAATTCATCGTAGCTAATATGTTATGACTAATGAACATCAATATCGACTAATGTTAGTGTTGTCAGTTTCTCCAAAATTATATGAGTTTCAGCAAAGTAAATTAGGAGGTTGTGAAGAAGAAACTACATATTTACTCTTTTCAATGCAGGGACTTAATTAACAGAGTTTTAAACTTACATACGAATTACTCATTATTACTCCTGTCTTAATTTTTTTATTTACTAACTTAGTTTTTTATTTACTAATTTCCGAGTGCTGTACGTCAGTGCATTACTGGGTACTGACAGAAGACCAGCGCTGGAGTGGTCTGCCTCTTCAGCATATGCTGAGTCAGAGCCCCTTTGCATTTGCCACACCCTCAAATCGTTTTCTCGTATTCTGTTGTTTTGCCTGTGCTTACATTTTTCTTCTCTCTGTTTGTCTCAATGTTGTAAAATTGTACTGTTTTCTCTTGTGCAACTATTTCTTGTTTTCAAATTGTTATATAATATGTTTGTGTACGCAGATGCAAATAAATGTTTTATCTATCTATCTATCTTAAACACCATAAACGATCATCAACTAAATACTCAAATTAGTCTCAAATAAATATTGCAATAATACTTTTTACACGGATTATGTATCCTTAGCACATTTTTTTCGTCAAATCTAATGTAGGTATATCTTGAAGGATTTTGTTATTTATAAAAGCGAATACAATGACGCATGAGTGCTTACTCCTTCATAATATTTTTCATATAATGTATCGACTCGCAACTGTTGGAATAATTATATCCGTTTATAGGCAGTTCTTTCAGCGAGCTAGTAGAGTATTAAAGAGAAGTTAACTGAAACTCACATCCAGAAAGACTTTCCTTCCAAACAAATGCGTGCCGACTGGAAGCTGGATCTTACACGGATCAGCGGTGTCCACTCTAACTAATTTGAACACCATTTTCTCTGAATGCACCTGTTTTCAATTAGAATTCATTAAGTTGCTGGTAATTTAGCAATCAAAAGTACTAAAAGGACACAAAAATCCGTTGAAAATGCGTGCAATTTTGTTGATAATCAGATAATGTCAAAAACCGCTGACAGCTTAGCTGCTCACAAAGTAAAAGCAAAGTGATTTTGGAACGTAACGCCATTAAGAGCAATGTTACAATGTACCATCCCCGGTAATTTGGTGGATTGACAAAACCGACAGTACCTACCTACGAATAAAAAGAAAAACTGGCCTTTGCATCTACGTAATGAGATGATTTATGCAGCGTCCAGTGGCACCATCACACACACTAGATGGGTGAAGGGACCACTCGGACGCTGCAGTGCCTCGGACATTATATTAGATGGAGTAGGCTTTATTTACAAAGTTACGAACATCTGCAATTTTGTAGTAGCAATACCACACGCTAACGGTGAAGGAATAAAAAAACCGTACAAGTATTTCTTCCTGCAAAATTCACACTCATTAAGATTTTAAAAACCTATTTGAGACAAAAAATTCCACCCATGCCGGGACTTGAACCCGCGATTTCTGGCTGTGCCAGCGTTCTCCCAACTGAGCTAATGGGCAAGTCACAGAACAATAAAAACAGTAGAAGTGTAAAGTAGGCGTGTCGCGTGTGCCACTATTATGCGGAGTTCCGCGCAACCTAGCCCAGTTCGCCGCAGAGTGTTGTTTAAGCTGGTTGTGTCAACCATAACGGAAAAAAAAGGATTGCGCTGTAAATATGCCTTACTGCTCCATTTTGGAGTGCAAAAACGATAGCCGCACCAAAAACATCACCCATGGTGGCATTTCGTATCATCGGTAAGTAGAATTTCATTTAATTTTGATAAGTTTCTCAATTTTCAATTCCGTTAGGCATTTTACAGCAATGCAAAATACAAAAATGAACTCTGTGTGAATGCAATAAGGTCTATTTCTGTCTTTGTCATTAAATGGAGCGATTCTAGAATGTTCGCTACTCGATCGTACATTGAACTCTCGAAAATAGTGAGATGGTGTTGTCGATAAAGTTATC
Organism: Yponomeuta cagnagella; assembly: GCA_947310995.1. NCBI lineage: Eukaryota > Metazoa > Arthropoda > Insecta > Lepidoptera > Yponomeutidae > Yponomeuta > Yponomeuta cagnagella. The sequence goes on from OX371277.1 coordinate 18,825,929, forward strand.
GATATTCGTTTCGTGCAGAGTTTGAGTGGTTTTACTACTGTTTCCTAGTTATCGAGTTAAAAATTAAAATGAATATAATAATAATTTTAAATTAATTCTAGGCTGACTTATGATATTATTTCCACGTACCTACATGTAATAGTATGCGTAACTTCTTGTAAAAAGTGTACGTCTTATGATCATTTCCGAATCTTCGAATAAAAGACTGAAATATATTTTCAGATTTCCTAAAGATCCTTTTCAGAAGGAAAAATGGATCGATGCGACAGGGAGACAAAATTGGATGCCAGCAAAGACAAGTACAGTAAAGGACAGTAAAGATATATTTTAAGCTTCGTATATTTTTCGTTGTTTATAATTGATTATATAAAAAACTGGTTGGTTGGTTCCTTTTTTTTCTTAGTAAAGTTGATCCTTTAACTATTGCATTTGTAATATTAGTATGGATAGATATATACTAGCTTTTGCCCGCGATTCACCCCCACATTTCACCTCCTTAGGGAATGATATCCGGGTTAAAACTATCCTATGTGCTTCCCGGGGCCGATTTATATATAAACCATACTAATATTACAAATGTGATAATGTGTCTGTTACCTCTTCAAGCTTAAACCGCTGAATTGATTGCGATGAAATTTGGTATGGAGATAGTTTGAGTGGTCCCGGGAAGGACATGGATAGTTTTTATCCCAGAAATCATCCTATCCCCCATGTAAATCGGTTCAGATCGGTACAGAAACACAGACACACTTGCATTTACAGTATGTATATGGATTAGTATGGATATATGAACAAGCTAGTACAATAATCTCCTTTGTGTAAATAATACTAAAATCTTAGATAAGGATAAAAACAATGAAAATCCTATACTATTAATGTCTTACTTTCGCTTAAATTCATAATCACAGATATTATGATAGTAAAAGTTATTATCGATATCATAAGCTACGCACTACGCACATCACTAGTGCAATCGATGGACATCTGTTGCCGGGCGGCCGAACTACATGTTTTGTTGATGCGTCGTAGTTCGGCTACTTGTCACTAGATAACATCACTTTCTATGCAATTTTTGGATTTTGTTTTCAGACATCGTAAGTAACAGACAAATACAACGTAATTTCGACAGCATGGCCCTGTCATAAGGTTTAAAATATGTCAACATGCTGGGGTTTATAATTTCATCTTAAGTAAAACGACACGGCCAATAATGTTCAAGATTTCTTTGTAGTTAACCATGTGATAGTGTGAGTACTGGCGACAGCGGTTCAGATTGTAATTCAGGCGTATGCCACTTCCACTGTTTTTTTCTGTTCCGTGGGGCAAGTGCAGGCATCAGTGAAATTTCGAGCCTCTTTACAAAATTCTCTGTATTACGTACAGGCAGCGACATCTAGCCGAAGCGAATTACATAAAGAGGCTCGAAATTTCACTGATGCCTGCATTTGCCCATTAGCTCAGTTGGGAGACAATAAATAAATAAATGTTATGACAATAAATATATGATTGATTGATGATTGATTGGAGAGCACTGGCACGGTTAGCCAGAGGTCGCGGGTTCAAGTCCCAGCATGGGTGGAATTTTTAGCCTCTAAATAGGTTTTTAAAATTGTCCTCAGCACGGGTTAGTGCAACAAAAAGAATATACTCATTAACGAGCCCAGTACTCTCGTTCAGTCGAAGATGTGCTGTAGAGTAAATCACTCTGTGATTGGTTCATTCTGTGCGCCATGCGTGACAGCGTAACTGATGTTTGGTTTTATACAAAAAAAGTCAAAGCAATTACTTCGTTGATGTATAACCCGGCGAAATATCTAGTTACCTCGAAACATGGCGGTCTGACGGAGATAGGTGCATGGATAAATGACTTATACTATCGGGAAAAAAAATAAAAACTCAACTGTTTCAAAACTTTGCATTGCGAATTGACAAGTCTCGCCCGCCATCCCACAGTTGAACGTGGAGTAATTTTTTAGCGCTAGTTAGACATCTGTGTTTTTAACTATCACCGACAGCAGGGATCAAATAATTCGGACTAGGTAATAAAGGCTCAGCGGTATTCCTCGGCATAATGCTCGAAGACCTCAGTCGAGTTTCCCAACGTGTGGGCCTTAAAATGAACATGGACAAAACGAAGGTCATGTCGAACGCCCGTGTTGTGCCCACCCCAATAACATTGGGGAACACGACTCTCGAAGTTGTAGACGAATACGTCTACTTAGGACAAACAGTCCAACTAGGCTGGTCCAACTTCATGAAAGAGGTCAATCGTCGAATCCAACTCGGCTGGGCAGTATTCGGGAAACTTAGAAAAGTCTTTTCGTCTAATATACCTCAATCGCTCAAGACAAAATTATACAACCAGTGTGTGTTACCAGTGATGACTTATAGCACTGAAACGTGGTCTCTCACTATGGGCCTCATAAGAAGGCTCAAGGTCACGCAACGAGCTATGGAAAGGGCTATGCTCGGAATTTCTCTACGAGATCGAATCAGAAATGATGAGATCCGTAGACGAACGAAAGTCGTCGACATAGCCCAGCGGATTAGTAAGTTGAAGTGGCAGTGGGCGGGGCACATAGCACGCAGAACTGATGGCCGATGGGGCCGAAAAGTTCTCGAATGGAGACCACATATCGGCAAGCGCAGCGTAGGACGACCAGCCACAAGATGGACAGATGACCTCAACCAAGTGGCAGGAAGGCGCTGGATGCAGGCCGCTTCCAACCGGTCTTTTTGGAAATCCATGGAGGAGGCCTATGTCCAGCAGTGGACTTCTTGTGGCTGAATGATGATGATGAGGTACTAAAGGGACATTTCTCGATTACTTTGCATAGCCGACCCACGGCTTAGCGAGCATTAAGATTGTTAAGCAATGTACATCCATAGAACTGTCATAATAAACTTTTAAATTATTGTACCTAGTTTTATAAAATGCTGCCTTACATTTTTGCAAATACGCCCTTAACGTAGATAACTGATTAGTATGCAATGCACCGTACGTAAAAGTTGATGTGCTGTCGAATATTATACTCTAATATGAGAGTGTGCGTTTATTGTAAAACCAAATATCAGAAGGGGATTTGAATAACTTTCTTAAGTGATTTTGGGCCGGTCTCTGAACTGAGAATTTCACTAAGTAAATACGTAAGTATTCGCCTATTGCTCTTTTCCGATAAATTCGAAGAGACAGCACTACAGTTAACTATTTACTCAGCAAAAGTCCCAATTCAGAAACTGGCCCTTAGGACTGGAATTTGAACACTATTTTATAAACCAAAGCCAAACTTCGACTCCTATTTTTATAAAAACACAAAGTAAAACATAAAATGCTGTTTAAAGAACTCTTAACTTAATGATCGCTTTATTGTTTACATAGGTAACTTTTTATAGATTTCGCAGTTCCTTTGACAGGTATACAACAAGGGTTAGCTGTTCACAGAATAAATGAACGATAGATTTTGGAACGCAATGCAACTACTGGAGCGGGCGTTTTGTTAATACATGGAATTTGGAATCGAAAAAAATCCTCTAATCTTAGAAGTGGACTTATGTTGTAGACATGGACATTGGACGTATTGGTTGTGGACAAAAATGGGACAAAAAGTCCACACTGCAATACACTTACACTACATACAACGAAACGCAACTGTCAGAATTCTGTGTGAGTGAAATCTGCGGAAGTTTTTTGTTCGTTCGCCTAATGATTCACTCTCAGAACACAAAAAGAAGGATTCACTGGATGTAAACCACAAAAAAAAACTATTTTTACGTGACCAGTTATGATGAAGAATACCAGCTTGGGATCCCACCGTCCTCTATCTGGGCAGCTGTATAAATATACCAATGTCGTTAAGGGTTGGCAGCAAAGATGGTTTGCAGTGGATCCTGAGACTGGAGTGCTGTCTTATTACCTCTTCGATGGGCCTGGAGACACGATACAGCCTGGACAGCCAGCTCGTGGGGAGGTACCTACGGCCAACAACCCAAATTTAATCTTTTTGAAGCCATACAGAACTGTGCAGTCGTGCAAATTTACATAGAAAATCTGCTACATGCCAAAATTCGTAGTCCGTCCTACAAAACTCGACATTGGCAGAATCCTTAGGGTAGCCATAATTAAGAATAGAATTGAAGCTTATGTCCATCATGGGTAGACATTCACCTACACACAGACATATTTACAAAACACTAGGATTGGGACGAGAACAAAACCAAGAAACATTTTAAGTTCTTTGCCTTAAGTGTCTTGCCAATCTTTGGTTTTATCTGCGAGATTATTTTTGATGAGTTGTATCAGGAAGGAGTTAACAAAACTCATGTTTAATACACTTTGTAAGACTCGTTGCTAGACACAATAACCTGCAAATTTTATCTTAAACTTTTGTTTTCTTGCATTTTGGCCTGAGTCTGGGTGTTTTCACATGTTTGTGACGATTTTGTCTTGCTCTCACCAGGTTTCCTAGCTTAAGGCCAGAACAATTGCTTGTATGTGTGGATGCTGTTATTATTATTGTTAATTACAGGCCCATTTAGCAGCAGCGGTAATATGTCCAAGCGATGAGGACTCCAAAACATTCACCATCAACTGTGCTTCAAACGATATGCTGAAGCTGCGGGCCACGGATGCAAGGGCGCGCCAGGAGTGGGTCAATGGGCTCCGCGCTATTGCGGAGATCCATACTAAGGTAAAAAATATTTATTTGGCTGTTTGATATTTCAATAATGTTGATTGCAATAATCGACATTTAGTTTATTTATTTGGCCGTTTGATATTTCTAAGATGATGTTTGCATTACTCAACATTTTTTTCTTGTGAAATAATCGCTATCAATCAAACCTTGTCTTCCTTGTCCAGTCCTAGAAAAACTTCAGAAAAAAGACACTTTTCAGGCTATGGGGGCGAACCCTCCCCTACAACCTCGCGAGCAACTAGCCGTCCACGATGCCATGGCCTCGGCACGGCAGCAACTGCAGCAAACTGAACTCAGGTAAAGCAATATCTAAACAATAAGGATATTTTCACCACTGCTGGACATTATGCGGTTCATCCAGTGATGGCCTTCCTCTAGTGACAGACTGCTAGTGACTGCAATCCGCCTCATTCACCTGTTTTAACATTTTCGTTGCCACACTAAATGACGCGTTCATTTAGTGTGGCAGCGAAAATGTTAAACCGCGTCCTAGTACTGATAAAGCGCGATAAAGACTGATAAAGCGTATCCAGGCTGTCCAGTATCGCTCGCGCTCTAGACCCTATAGTGTTAGCAGTTAACGTGTTATAATCAATGTGGTGTGATATTTACAATGCGGTAATTTTTTATTTCAGTGATGCAGCCCTAGCGAGGTTCATTGAATCATCAGACTCGCCATTCCCTCACACTGATCCAGACCTGCTCATGCTGAAGGTCGGTATCTGATACTGTCAAGTTTTTCGGCTCTTACCTAGGGCTATTAAGGTTGCGTAGTCAACAAGGAACCCTTACAGTTTCGCCATGTCCGTCCGTCTGTCTGTCCGCGGCTTAGCACGGAGACTATAAGTACTAGTGAATGACTAGTGAGCTGAAATGTTGCACAGATATAGAATAGAGTAGTAGAATGAAATCTAAAAGAAATACCCTACACCTAAATTAAGGATGCAGTTCGGAAAGGAAAACTTCGCACAATATCAATTGAAAATGACTTCGATGAAGTTGTTAGTTCTGTAAAGCAGATAAATAAAACTCCTCTTTCTACGGAACACTACACTGCGCCTGGCCCGACACGCATTTGGCCGATTTTTGTTTTCAGGGTTACCTGTTTTCAACCATTTTTGTTTTTTGTGAAACGGATATATTTTAAATAGCGGCGTTTTACCTGAAATAAAACGCTTATTAAATACTTACCTTATTTGAAGCTTTAAGTTTGAGATAGGTAATCTCCTTTTCCGTGCCAGTCGACGCCGCTTGAACCCTAATCGTCGCACTTTGCTAGTCTGTGACACTCTACCAACCAGGATGCCTTGCGCGTAGTAATGATTTCAGAACGCGCGACGGCGATCTTGTTTGTCATTGTGTCGAAAACCACAGGCAGGAATTAAATATAAGCTTCAAATAAGGTAAGTATTTAATAAGCGTTTTATTTCAGGTAAAACGCCGCTATTAAATCCTGTACGTTATTTGAAGCTTTAAGTTTGAGACGTGTTTGTTATCGCCTGGTGGTAGAGTATGCCAATGTGAGATGATTCACAGTTAGCTGTGTGTGTGTAATACAAAATAGTACAAAGCTGGGTAGGTACTGTACTAATGTAAAATATTCCAATAGATATCCACAGACCCAATAGTGCGAGTAATTAAATTTTACCCCAATTCTCTGAAATCAGGACAATAACACAATTTGCAGGTACGTACATTTGTTAAACAAAGGATAGATAGGTAGGTGTACACACATCAATCCATAAAATATATGGGATAGTAGGATTCGGAGCTTATGCGATCGATCTACTATGATAGAACTGTTAAAAAGTCAACAGGGTTTCTCCACTGATATAAGCATCCTTATCATCCTTAGAGTTTTCTAATAAAATTGAATAATAATTATATCACTTGTGACCAGAGTGACATAACTTAATGAACTTAATAACAAGTAAACATTTATTCTTTGACAGACTATTTTGGAAGTTACAGTTGATCCAGACCCTGCAATACTATGCCAGCTGCTGATAAAATAGTAGGCCTTCAACCTGCGTTGTAATAATAATATGATAGGTAGCTTTTGATGGGCTTCCTATACTTACAAACATGTTTAGGTAGAGCCTATATAACAGGTTTGTCTTTGAACCTGCAAAGGACCTGAATAAATTGACATGATTCAGATTTTGGCTTTGGCAATAACATTCAACTCGATTACTTATGGGCTATGGCTTTTGAGTCAAACATAACACAGTAGCACAGGAAACCGTAGTGTCGTCTATGTCTGCCATAACAGATTTAGAGAAAGGCAGCTGTGTCTGGCGAATTATTTAGATAGCTAATTAACTAATTATGTACTTCAACAACTATATTGTTTGTGGAAGAAACTTAATCACTTATTGCAGACGGGATTTTTGTTCCCGGGTAGAGTTTGCTTCAGCAACCGATAGCAAAAGAAGTGTAGATTGACGTCCACGAATGTGTTAAATACATATTGCTGGCAAAGGTATGCGAGCCTAACATTTACCAGCTCCCGATAAGTCTCTCAGGCGTTTATTAAAGGTTCATGTAAACCTGCTTAGGAATTGTATAACTAAAGTGGAAAAAGAGCCACTCGTTCTTGTTTTTAGCTCTGCTCAACAAAATACAAAAAACTCAATATGGTCTGCGTCCTCAAGGGCGGTGGTTCATAGTTTGCCAGTACGGTCGCATTGCGGTAGTTATTGGGACTAGGTACCCACTCTTCGTATATATACAGCTTGCCTCACAGTGACGACGCTAGATTCCATTTTTATGGCCGAGGATGTGTATTTGCTAAGACATACAGAGCCAGCTTCATGGCGGGTCGGATGCGCCGCACCATGGTGCCGAGTCCAGGAGGGCAGCGCAGGACTATTGACCAAACTGTTTGAGTAGACTTAGATTTAACTTAAGTATCATTACCTGTATAGTGCGGATATAACATAATACCTTTATTTAATCTAATTACTACTAACGTTAGAAGTCAGAAGTCGATCAGAAAGAATATTGTTCAATTTAACGTGAAGCAAAGGGGAACTTTTGCCTGGGAACTGGAACTTTTAGTAAGGGTGCCTTGGAAAGAGTATATAAACCGACTTGCTGACAAACTGCATTAAATAGCCCTTTATGACAAGGAACAAGCCAGTTCTTTGAAAATCTTCGCCCAAGTGAAAACTTGATAAGGCAAAAATATCAAATTATATGCTAGACAGTTCAAGACAACCCTTTTCAAAACTGTTGCCATTCACCATATTATTATCTACTCGAGGTTAGTCATGTCGATGACCACTTGAGATATAATATATCTTTGCTTATATCTTACTCGGGTAGGACATATTCGCGGTACACCTCACTGGATTGGGGCTGCAATACTGCTCCCACTTGGGACCTTATGGCCCAAGGCTGGTGCTGGTGATGTAGGATCATCCTTCTCAAGGTATACGTAGTACTGACTGAGCTTGTCCAGCAAATCCATCAAAGGCTTCATCTTTGTCCCATTTTGTTCGCTAAGTAAGATAAAACCATCCTTGCGTCTCATAGCCTAAGAAAGCAGATACCTAACATAAATACTGACAGTTCCTCTGTTATGCAGTACAGCTTATACTCCAGGCAGGTTCACTTTTCTGATAGAAGTTATTTACATAGTTATAGACCACAGCCATACCTATGGGTTACATTCACCCCCAGGGGATATAAATAGGATCCAAATTCAAAAAGAGTTGAGCCAGTTAGGGTAACTTGAAACTTCTTCCTTTTAAGCACCAGTCGAATATAGTACCTGAGGTACTGGACAAATCAAAAAATGAATTGTAAAACAAATGATAAATACTTTTCCCAGGCGGTCTCCCATCCAAGTACTGAACACGCCCGATGTTGCTTAACTTTGGTGATCGGACGAAAACCGTGTATTCAACATGGTATGGATGTTCGCTAGTTTATTATTCTGAACCATTAATTATTTAGAAGATAACCATACAGTAATGGTACCGTTGAGAGGACATTGACCCTTAAATAGGTAAGCTTAACCCAGTAATGCTGCGGATTACTTTGCAACAAAAGGTTGATCTTCAACTTGTATTTGCTGCTACTTTTGGTCACAAGGAACATAAGATAGGAAACATTGTTTAACAGTACTTTTACAGCACGCCATCTTCCTTTAGCCTTGGTAGGTAGAAGTTTTCTCACAAATAAAATGGAACTACATAATTAGCTTGTACTCTAAAGTTTCCATCGTTATGATATGTTGATAATTGTTGCCGCCGCCCCCCCCCCTTTTGAGGGTTACATGTTATTGCTTATCCATCTATCTGTGTCTACGTCTTCGAACAGCTATGAACCGCTTCTTATATAACCTGCGAGGCATGATAATAGAAGTAATAACTACACATCAGTGTGTTGTGTATAATAATAGTGCTCTGCGAGAGTATGTGATTGCCAACTAAGTTATGCTAATAACCCCGTGAGGGTTTATTCATGTGTTGGCAAGGATACTGTAATTTTATCATTAAAATTCAATTAATAAACATTTTACATATTCCCCAAAATTGTTTTGCACTCAGGCTTAGGCGACACACGCAGACCCCGCGAGGGTGTACTTAATTGTTTAGCAAGTCTGACTTTTTATAATCTTGCGAGGGTTGATATTAGGTACCATGCATAGTTGTTGATAGTACCCTACGAGGGTATGTGAATATTTGTCAACTGTAAAACTCTGTAACAGTGGATAGGTATTTACCATATCTGAGTATTATTCTACACTGTACCCTGCGAGGGCGCGTGATTGTTTGCTACTTACCACGTACCTATAGGTGTATTGTACAAAGGTAGCGGGGATATTGATTGATATACAATTGATTGCCAACTCTGTTCACCTTATAACCCTAAGAGGTCTGCTGCTTAACACATATATGCATGTTTGTACATGATATCCTGCGAGGATACTTGATTGTTTGCCAACTCTGATCAGGGTTCTGTGAGGGTTGATGTAGAGCCTGGCACATTACACATAGTAGGTACCATGCGAGGGTATGTGATTTTCTTGTGTTGATATCATGCGAGGCTATGTGATTGTTTGCCATCTTGGCTTAACTTAAAATCCTTCATAGGTAGTACCCTGCAAGGGTATGTGATTTGCTTGGGTTGATATTCCGCAAGGCTATGTGATTGTTTGCCAACTTAGCTTAATGTTCTTCATAATAGGTACCCTGCGAGGGTATGTGTAGCTCCATGGTAACTCAGTTGTAATCAATAACCTGCAAGGGATGATAAAAAGCAAGCATAGATGCATCCATTATAGTAGGCACCCTGCGAGGGTAGGCAGCTCTGTGGCAAGTCAGTATTTAATAACGCTGTGAGGGTTGATGTCGATTGCACATATTTTTGTATACAGTATGTAACTCCATGTACCTTGCGAGGGTAGGCAGCTCTATGGCAACTCAGTTGTATTTAATAACCCTGCGGGGGTTGATATTGACTGCACATAATATTGTTCTTAAACAGTATGTAGCTCTATATACCCTGCGAGGGTAGGCAGCTCTATGGCAACTCAGTTGTATTTAATTTAATTAATAACCCTGCGAGGGTTGATATTGACTGTAAACAATATTGTTGTATACAGTATGTAGCTCCATGTACCCTGCGTGGGTGTGTAATTGTTTGCCAGAGACCTGCGAGGTCTGGCGTACAACCTTGCCAGTTCAGATTATCAAAACTGATGTCTTTCAGATAACTTCTCGTCTTCCAGCCATCGGTCATGGACTAGTTCTTTTAGTACTGCCTCAATCATCTTTGGAATTATGATTAGTAGGTGTCATTAACCTCAAGTCTCACGAACTTCTCTTGTAACGCAACATGACTGCGTGGGAAGCTAAAGAATCAAAATCGAACTGAAAATTGCAAATATTTTATTCAACGCTGCTTGCCAACATTGACAGTAGATTAAAATATCTTCATTTACACGCCTTTGACCGATAATCGAATGGGTACTGAAAATCGGCGAGGGCACCGACACCACACCATAACTTTCGTTTCAACAAAATGAAATATATTCATTGTCGGAATTATAACCTCAAAATCTACAAGAGTAGGATATATTATGTAAGATACTCACTGTTGACGTGGTCTTAAAACACCAATTGACATTATCAGTAATGCAATACTTACGTGTTAGATATTAACCACTCAATAACTATTATTTTACCTGAAAATTTTTTAGGGGTTCAAGCATTTTTGTAAACTGCGTTCGTAGAAGCAGAATATTTATAACACAAACGGTAACACCGTTATATACTAATTGTCGTGTTGTTTATACACAATAGCACGAAAATATCACACTTTTTAGAATATTTGTATTTTTTGTCGACTGTCATTAGCGGAAAATTCGATGCCAATGACAAACAAGATCGCCGTCGCGCGTTCTGAAATCATTACTACGCGCAAGGCATCCTGGTTGGTAGAGTGTCACAGACTAGCAAAGTGCGACGATTAGGGTTCAAGCGGCGTCGACTGGCACGGAAAAGGAGATTACCTATCTCAAACTTAAAGCTTCAAATAACGTACAGGATTTAATATCAGGGTTTACATAATTTTAATGAATTCGCGCCTTACGCTACAATACTGTCGTTGTTGTACGACAAAATTTTTAGTTGATCAAATTGAAATTACTTTTTCTGTTAAAAAGAAATGAAAACTTGTCGTATGTAGGACACGGATTTACCGAAAACACAAACACCATTTGACGACTTTTTTAGTTGCCGCTGTACAGATTTAATCTTGGGTATCATAAATTAGACTATAGTAATTATACTAAAACGTACTATGGTCTTGTTGTTTAATATGGCAATGTTTATATATTTCCTTTAGGTTGGCTATACTGAATGCATAGAACGAATGTGTTTATATGTCAAAGTTGGTACGCCTTTACTTGTGAGTTCAGTTTCCGGGTGGTTGTTCGGTTGCTCTTGTAATGTTAAAGTGTGCTGTGGGTGATTAAAATAAAAGGACTTGTGTTTACTACAAATTATCTGCATTTTACTTCAAAAACAACATCAGGTTATGGGCCCAGGCACATATACCTGTTTGTAGCAGATAATCGCGAGTTGAGACAGCTAAAAGTCGACGAGAAGGAAAAGTGAGGTTATCTCGCTACAGTGCGACGTGGTGCATAGATTTTGTGCATTGCGAAATATCGTCGAGGATTACTTGTTCCTAGTTGAGAAAGGACGAGGTCGGAATGGAGAGCAATAACAGCAATAATGCCAATGTTATCAAGTTGGAAGGGGCCAGAAACTGGAATATATGGAAATTTCAAACAAAAGTTCAGTTAAGAGGTAATGGCTGGTTGGATATTGTGGAGGGAAGACGCACGAAGCCCGAAGTCGCCAGTGAGATACCTTCATGGGAATCTAAAGACGCTAAGGCACAAACACTACTGGTCACTCGGATGTCGGAGGAGGCAATGTTACATATTATTACATGTACGAGTTCTTCTGAAATGTGGCGAAAACTTCACAGTGTATATGAACAGAAAAGTGAGACTAGTGTGCATATAATACAGCAAAGATTCTTTCAATATAAGTATGAGAGGGGCACAGACATGTCGGTTTTCTTGTCTAAGATTCAAGAAATGCAAAACCAATTGAAACAAATCGACGAAGAAATCTCGGATAAGTTTGTAATCACAAAAGTTTTGATGTCGTTGCCAGACGAATACAAACATTTCATTTCGGCTTGGGAATCTGCGCCCGACGACAAGCAAACATTCGATAACTTGATTGCTAGATTACTAATCGAAGAAGAGAGAGTAAAGGGCAAGAACGAAGAAACGCAGCAAACTTCATCTGCGTTCATAGTAAAAAGTAAGAAGCCTATAAAATGTTTCAAGTGTGGGAAGAGTGGACATTATCAAACTGACTGTAAGAGTAATAAAAGTGGCAGTGAAGAAAACGCTAATAATAACAACTGCTTCTTTTGTGGAAAGTTTGGACACTTCAAGTCTCAGTGTCGATTTAGAAAACAAAGAATGTCAAGAAATGAAAATAAAACGAAAAGTAATGCATTCATGGTGGTCAATTCGTCGCATAATCTTCAAACATCTAAGTGGCTAGTGGATTCTGGTGCCTCAGAACATATGTGCCGGGATCGTGCATTGTTTGCGTCGTTTACAAGTATTTCACCTAAACATGTGATCGTCGGTAATGGCGCGGTGATTAATGCGCTTGGTTGCGGAAAGATGGCGGTTCAAGTGTCGAACGGAAACGATTGGATTGATACTGTGATTGATGACGTACTGTATGTTCCTGAACTAAAAACAAACTTGTTCTCGGTCAATCGCGCCACAGATAAAGGATACGTGATGATGACAGATGACAGTTCATGCAAATTTTACAAGTCGAACAAAATATGTGCGGTGGCGGAAAGAATTGGAAGTTCCTATTATTTAGACCTACGTTTTAGTAGTAATATCGACACAGTGAACACTGCAAAGTTAGTCCCGGACGACATAAATGAGTGGCACAGAAGATTGGTGCATCAGAACTATACATACGTAAAGGATATTTTACAGAAACATAACATTGAGGTTATACAAACATCAAAGCAAGAGTGTGAAAGTTGTTTGGCCGGAAAAATACATAGATTGCCATTCAGTAGAAGTGAATTCAAGAGTTCTAAGACATGTGAGTTAATTCATGCTGATACCTGCGGTCCTATGGAAGAGCCGTCAGTTGGTGGGTCAAGGTACTTTGTCGTCTTCAAAGACGATTACTCGAACTTCAGAAGCGTGCACTTTGTGAAAACAAAAGATGAGATCAAACATTGTATTGAGAACTTCATAAATAAGGCAGAGAATATGACTGGAAACAGAGTGAAGATATTCAGAAGTGACAATGGCCTGGAATTTGTAAACAAAGATGTGAAAGAAATATTTTCGAGACGTGGAATAACACATCAAACCACCGTAGCATATACCCCCGAACAAAACGGGAAAGCTGAAAGAGAAAATAGAACATTAATTGAAGCGGCAAGAACTATGATTCACGAGAGGAACTTACCAAAGAAATTATGGGCTGAAGCTGTAAACACAGCGATGTATGTGTTGAACAGAACTGGAAAGAGCCATGAAGATGGAAGATCTCCATTTGAGGTATGGACTGGAAAAACTTTTGACATCCGTGAGTTGAGAGCTTTCGGTGCAGAAGTGTATGTACACATACCAAAGGAAAGAAGGAAGAAATGGGATAAGAAAGGAGAGAAGGGCTTGATGGTCGGGTATGAGGAGAATGTGAAGGGATACCGGATATATTTTCCTGAAAAAAACACAGTGGAGGCAAAAAGGGACATTATTTTCTTACAAGAAGAAAAGAAGGAAAAACCTGAAGAGAGTGAAGGTCAAATTGTGGTATCGTTAAATTTTGACGAAGACAAAGGGCAAGAGAGTAGTCCCGAGAGAAATGTGGAAGCTGTTCCTGAACTCGAAGAGACGACCAATACAAGTATCTTAGAAGGTAATTCAGAAACTGATAGTGAATACCTGCCGTGTAGTGAGGAAGAACACCTGCTAGATGAAATTGGTTCGCCTAGAAATGAAAGGAGTCGGCGTGTGCGTAAACAAACATCATTCTATCAGTGTAATAATGTGCAGTTGGACAAAAGTGAGTGTGAGCCAATTACTTATAGTGACGCCATGAGCAGGAGTGATGCCGGTAAGTGGAGTGAGGCTATTGCTAGGGAACTTCAGACTTTGAAAGACAATAATACATGGGAACTTTGTGATTTACCTGTAAGGGCAAAGCCTGTCAGTAGCAAATGGGTTTTTAAGGTTAAAAATGTAAATAATGTCAAACAGTATAAGGCTAGGCTGGTTGCCAGGGGTTTTGAGCAACAAGATGTGTTTAATTTAAGTGATATTTATGCCCCAGTTGCAAAGCTTGCAACTTTTAGGTTATTTGTAGTAATTGCAACTAAATATAACTTACCCATTTACCAAATGGACGTCACGGGGGCTTTTCTGTATGGTGATATTAAAGAGAATGTGTTTTTAAGTTTACCAGAAGGGGCTTATTTAGGGGGTAATAATATAGTAAAGCTAAATAAGTCATTATATGGATTAAAAAGTTCACCTAAATCTTGGAATATTAAATTTAATTCTGTAATAACTCGAGAAGGCTTCATAAGGTCAAAATGTGATTCGTGTTTGTATAAAAAGGATAATGGCACAGATAAAACATTTGTTTTAATTTATGTCGACGATTTGTTGGTGTTTGGCACAAATATAAATGAAGTCACAAAGCTGAAAATAATATTAAATAAAGAATTTAAGATGAAAGACATGGGTTTTATCTCAGACTTCTTAGGAATAAATGTGAAACAAAACTTTGAAAATGGCACAACTGTATTATCACAAAGAAATTACTTAGAAAATGTACTTAAAAGATTTAATATGGAAAATTGCAAACCTATGTTGACTCCCCTAGATATAAACATTAACACTAACATTTTTGATTGTGACACTGCTAGTGATGGAAGCATTGAAAGAATTTGTAGACAAATTATTGGTTGTCTTATGTATGCTGTTTCAGGCACTAGGCCTGACCTGTGTTTTGCAGTCTCATTGTTAAGTAGACATCAGAAATGTGCAAACAGTGTGTTGCTAAGCGCACTTAAGAGAGTATTGCGTTATGTAAAGCATACTTTAGATTATAAAATTATTTATGAGTGTAATGATACTATGTTACAAGGGTATTGTGATGCTGATTGGGGAGGGGATCAGAGGGACAGAAAATCCACATCTGGTCATTTGTTTACCTTTGCTAATTGCTTGATTGTGTGGTGTTCGAAGAAACAATCTTCGGTTAGTTTGTCTTCTACGGAAGCTGAATATGTCTCTATGAGTATGGCAGCCAGTGAAGCGTGCTGGCTTGTTAATTTGTTACATGATTTTGATTTTCATAACGTCAGTCCAGTAAATTTGTATTGTGACAATCAGTCTGCTATTTTAAGTGCAAGTACAGATTCAGTTAAGCGTCTAAAACATGTTGATATCAGATATCATTTTGTGAAAGATTTGATCAAAGAAAATAAAATTATTATTCAGTATATAAGTACTTCTGAACAATTAGCAGACATGCTAACAAAGTCACTTAGTAAGGATTTGTTAATTAAGTTTTTAACACAGTGTAATGTAAAATTATAGATAGAGATGTAACATTAGTGTTCAGTTATTTTTTTTTATTATATAGAGTTTATTTAGTTTCTTAAATGTATATAAACATTGAGGAGGGGTGTTGTTTAATATGGCAATGTTTATATATTTCCTTTAGGTTGGCTATACTGAATGCATAGAACGAATGTGTTTATATGTCAAAGTTGGTACGCCTTTACTTGTGAGTTCAGTTTCCGGGTGGTTGTTCGGTTGCTCTTGTAATGTTAAAGTGTGCTGTGGGTGATTAAAATAAAAGGACTTGTGTTTACTACAAATTATCTGCATTTTACTTCAAAAACAACATCAGGTCTATTTAAAACAGACATTTTAGTTGGCAAAGAAAAGTTAGCGTAGAAAAGCCCGGTCACGTGCGCCCGACGGAATAGAATAGAATAAGAATTTATTTATAAGAAATAGGCAAAACTAGTGGTTCAGTTTGACGGGTACGTGACGGGCTTTGTTTTGCGCGTTTTGGTTTTTCATGGTAAATTGAGAAAGGAATACTTTACGTGGGCTACGTTGGTTTGGACTTATGGAGAGGATGAAGGAAGAAAGATTTACTAAAGAAATATATCGAGCGAATGTGGGTGGAAGGGCCGGTAAGGGACGTCCCAGGCGGACATACTTCGGCCATACTTGACTGCCTCGTTGGACTTGCCGTTAAGGCGCTTAACTACCAAGACACAGGTCGTGGGTTCGATTCCCACTGGGGGCCGCAGTATATTTGTACAAATGGCCTCAGTCTGGGTGTATTTCCATGTTTGTAATGTCCTTGCCTGGTTACCATAGCACAGGGTATCCTAGTTTGGGACCTGGTCAAGTGATTGCGTTGTGTGGAAGTTATTGTTGTTATTAAATAAGGGATGTATTAGCAAAGGGCAAGATAGAATGTACCCGAAACCGGCGTACGTGAACGCAACGTGCGTGAATACTAATGAATGTTCCTGAAGCGAAAGAGATCGGTCAGGTTCGTGGAAAATTGTAGACCCTGCTCTCTGCCTACCTCTCCGGCATACACGCTTGAGTTTATGTTATGTTTTATGGTAAATTTTATTATGATTTTCAGGCTACCTCCGCGGCGAGCATGCAGTGCCTCCTCCAATGCCTGGGCATCCTACATCGACAGCAGCAGTATGCGACCGTCAGCGTCAGCAGTAAAACCTCCGATAACAGCAACCACTAGACCACTAGTGGGCTCGCACCTTTTGTTAGTACCCTTAGTAGACACAGGGTAAGGATCTCGTTGGGAAGCCTCCAGTGACTTCAGAGCGTTGTTGGGCTTCTCAAAATGTATGGTCTCGTCTCACCACTTCACAACGGACGGGGGACGATTGCTATCTAAAATAATCCTTGAATAATTCCTTAGTTGGAGACTGCGGTACAACTTTACTGCAACAAAAACCCGTTCCCGTGACCTGCCCGTCCGCCGTGCGTTGCCGGGCTTTTTTGCACTAGTATTGTAGTCTAGATCAAACTCAAGTGTCACCAGACAGTCCACACAGCTAACGACAGGTCCAGATGGAGAGCACTACACTTATCCTCGTCATAGCGGCCACGATCCTCAGCATTGAGGGACCGACTGATTGGAATGGATTGTAGTCTAACCTTAAAGGGTTTAAGGTTTAATTTACTTTGCCAAGCTAATTATTTTTTTCAATGAAGTAATATATGTTAGTGCATGTTACTTGCTATATTTCCAAAAAAGGTTTGTGATGGGGCCCCCAAATGTCGTGTGCCTAGGGGCTCTAGGTCTCTAAATCCGGGCCGCACACGCAGCTGGGTGATATCATGGCTATTTGTCGGGAGGTTTTTTTTTATAAAGATCTCTTATTATAAAAAAAATATTAATGGTAACGGGTCTAATCATTCTTACTAGGTCTGAGCTTCGCGAGTCGTAATAAAATACTAGGTATTAAGAATTTTAATACCATTCTCAAAAGCCATTAATCCCTAATTTGAGAATAAATTAATTAGTTTCCCCATTCCATTTTTCTTAGAAGAACAGTATCTTTCTTATTTATAGTAGGATAAGAGTCAAGTTAGTTGTGTACCTTATTTTATTGGACTATTATTACGCGTTTATTATATTAATTATACTTACTTATAAATTTACTTTAGTATAACCAATAAATATTTAATAATGTTTCATTGAATTTTGATGTCAGGAAAGTTTAAAAAACTCTATCCTAAAAAAATGAATAGTACGGGAACACAGATATGGAAGTATGTACTATCATGGGAGACAGTGCAAGGGAAACACTGATATCAAATAATATAACACTGTTAATTAAAGGGACGTCTATATTCAGACAAGTGACTGCATTGAATTAATTCAATGGTGGAAGTTATTATTTTTTGGGAGCGAGAGGCAAATATTTATTGTCTTTTCCTTTAATTAAACATGCTTTACTTATAGTATTAGGTAGGTAGGTACCACAGAGGTGTGCGATAGAAAACTATCGTCAAAATACAAGGCAGTTAAAAAAAAAACTCGCGTTCTATTTTCAAATTATTAGTGTCATTAATTAACAAATTGTCAATGTCAATCACTTGCAATTTTTCAAAAGTGCCGAACAGAATTATTAGGTTTTCTTAAATTTGGGAAAAAGTAAAATTCAAAAAGTAACAAAATGTGTGACCAAGAGTTTAGAACCCTGAGAATAGACCCCCGATATCCTTTCACAAATCAAACAAAGTAAGTTACCTACCTATTCTACCATGCTACGAACATGAAACGATATGCTCTACAATAGGTTGGTGAGCTAAGTAACGACGTGACGTAGTAGACGTTTGCAGTAACCTACTTCCCACGTCCACACTACGCAGGCTTTCTTTTTTCGTGCTCCGTCGCCAAATACAGCTCGTTTAGATCTGTAGCGCGGAGTCGGAAACTCTGGCCTCTTTTGTTGATTTTATGGCCTTGTATTGCTTACCTCCGTGGTACATCTACCACGGAGGTCAGTGCCTGGTATTTAGACCTTCGAGTCATAGTCGGTATCTAGGTACCTACTTGAACTCCATTTTCCGCAGAGCATGCTACGACAACTACTGCGACTTCTATAAGTGCACGCGGCTTCTAGGCGAGATTGACGACTGCAAGATATTTAAACGCTACTTCGAGACGATCTGCCCGAATGAGTGGATCGAGCACTGGGACGAGCTTCGCGAGAAGGGCGCGTTCCCCGGACCCATTTGACCGAACCGACGTGTTTTTGAGAATATAATTTACTTTTTATGTTACTGGCTGGTTTCCTTGCGCTCTAGGGTTCAGCTCCTATATTAGGCGCACCAAATGCTGAACGATTCCAATCGTCTTTCTTTTTGGCAATAAATAATTTGTATTCGATGTGCTATCCGAATATACCTACATTAAAAGGTGAAATATTTAATGTCACATCAAAAATGGTTGGCACCCTAGCACGGTGTGATAATGCACTTTTCTTTTGTTCTTTCTTGAGATCCAAAATCTGTGAATATAGGTTTCCTAGTAACTTCGAAAGTTTAGAACTGAGGTATATACCTAGTTCCCTTACATAATCAGCCTATATACGTCCCACTGTAGGGCACAGACCTTCTCTCAAGGAGAGAGTATGGGCTTAATCACCACGCGTGCCCACCGCGGATTGGCGATTTCAAGCGTGAACACTTCAGACACTCGGTTTTCCTTCACCGTTAGCGAGCGGATCGCTACTATAACTTCACAAATGGTCCATAACGTTGAAAACAAAGTCATAGGTACATGCCCGCACTGGGAATCGAACCTGGGTCTCTCGCTTCAGCGTCCAATGTTCTACCCACTAGGCTACCACCGCTTCCTTGCTGCCCTTAAAATAATGCATTCCGGACTCATGTCTCCCCTAGGGGAGGGGAGCAATCAGGATTTTCTGTTTTGTTTAAAATGCAAAGAAATTGAAAGCGATTGGGCGGGTCCACACAGAGCGACGGCCTCACGAGGCATTTGCCGCGCAAGGAAACTGTCTCCGAACGAGAGGCTGCTCCGTGTCGGCGTTTAGTGCAAGGCCGAGCATCAGCAAGAACATTTCGCTTCAAACGGTACCACCGAGTGTAGGTCACTAGTGGATGTCTCGTATGATTGTTTAAGGCCAGAAACTGCGTTACGCGGGTGCCCGCGCGTGCAATCCGCCGCGGGCCACGCGACCGGTGCCCGCGCGTTTGCCCTGCACTGTTGCACGTTGCGGGGAACGCGCGGGCATCCGCGTAACGCAGTTTTGATAGTACAATTTTAACGTTGGAGGTGAACAGTCGAGTTATTATGGATAAACTAATATTATAAATATTATTTACGCGCGCCAACCCCCAGCCGCTCCGAGCTTCGCTCTCCGCGGCGCTCGGCCTAGGGCCTCGCTAAACACTTGACGTTGGGATTGTTTGAGTGGGAACATGTATGGTCTCGGCCTTCGGCCTCGGCCTGGATGGAGCTCGGCCTTCGGCCTCGCCGCGGCGGGGTTCTTCGTGCCCGCTTCGCGGAGCTCGGCCTCCGGTCTCGCAAATTTGTCCCATCTGGCTTTTGCGTTGTTGCTTATTCGCCGAAAATGTATAGTCTCGGCCTTCGGCCTCGCAAGTTTGTCCCACCTGGCTTTTGCGTTGTTGCTTGTTCGCCGGAAAATGTATGGTCTCGGCCTTCGGCCTCGGCCTGGACGGAGCTCGGCCTTCGGCGTCGCCACGGCGAGGTTCCTCGTCCCGGCTTTGGCCTCAAAAAATTGTTTATTTGAAAAATTGTTCAATTTTGTTTAAAATTTTGTACTAAAAGTCGATTTTCAGTACAAATTCTCCATACAAAATTTTCTCATTTTCAATCGTCGATATCTCGGCCGCCATCTTGAAATGTCAAAATGTCCGATTTTTCTCATATACCTGGGTCCTTTGACAACCCGATGCCGTTTAGGGCACGTCTCCAGCATGTGCCCAGTTGGCTGCCGACTTTTTTGCGCAGAGAAAATTTTTTTTCACAATTAGATCACACACAACACAGTTTCAAATTTCATCCAAATCGGCCGGTAAACAAAAAAGTTAGCCCATTTGTATAGAAGAAGGCGTTCGAAATTAAAAAATCGGCTTCATAGGATGGCTGTAATTCATACATTTCCTACAACTTTGTCATACATCATTTTCCTCTAAAAGTTGTCATTTCCGAGAAAACGTATGGATGAATCAGTGAGTGAGTATACCGCTTTGTAGCTTTATATACTGAACTTTATCAACTGAACAAGCCCGCGCATGTTGTCCGCTAGCGGGAGGGGCGCGTGAACCCGTCAACCGGGGTGCGGGATCCCGTCGCGTGCAGGCGGGCCCCGTTGCACGGAACAAGCACGTGACGGCCGCCCGACCGGGCACACGCGCGTGCGCTCGCGCGTGTCATTTTTGTATGGACACGCGCGGGGCCCGCGTAACGCAGTTTCTGGCCTAATGCTCACATACAGCTACCTACTGAGAATTGTTAGGGCACAAAAAAAACCATTCAATTTACATCACATACATTATGTAGGTAGTTTATTTTATACCTCTAGACCTAGCAACATAAACATAAATTACACATCCTCGTACGCTCTCCCTTAGATCTTCCCAGGGAAGGTGCCCTCGTCGCGCTGGGAGTCCCACTTCTCGACCCAGTCCATGGGACACATGGACTGGTAGACGCGCTTGAAGTACTGGCACGCGTCGTACTTCTCGCCGCGGACCTTGGTGCAGCGGTGGAAGTCGAGGTAGCTCTGGTAGCAGTACCTGCGAGCATTGGGGGCGTTTTTTAGACTTCTGGCAACAATTCCTCAATTCTTTTACTACTTCGTGGAATCTGGGGCCGATGTTAGGGCCAACAGGAATGAATCCTTGTGGAGTTGAGTTGAGGTGACAAGTGTAAAAGATAAAGGAGGTACAGACTGTAAAGGTTGAACCGTCGACTGTACCGGAATGTGTCGACTGTATTGTACAGTTCAACCTTTACAATTTTGTTGCAGTGGTCCTCAACGTATCTATTGATTAGAGTGCACGTACGTAAATGTATGTACCTACATAAAGAGAGAAATTTAAAATGAGGCATTTGACTGAAATTCAAACTAATAGCGTCTCATCGACAAACACAGCATGGAAGTGGCATGCACAGTTGGGGTGGCATATGTGCAGCAGTGGTAGAATTGGAACAGGGTAATAAATAACATAGATTATACAGAAGACAGAAGGTAAAAACATAGATTAGAACAGGGTAATGCAAACTCGGCAAAACTACCTACGAGGTAGGTAGATATGGACGAAGGACCACGAGAAAACGGGGGAATAGAAGCTACTTTCAAGATACAGGGCACTGTATCAGCACCTAAACCTTTACATATTGTGTGCACTAATCAGTTACAATGACTGCCTCATTGGTCTAGAGGTGCATCACATCTGATTACCATGCCGGAGTCGTGGGTTCGATTCCACTGGGGGCCGCCGTACATTTGTACACATGGCTTCAGTCTGGGCGTATTTACATTTTGATGTCCTTGCCTGGGTTACCATAGCACAGGGTATCCTAGTTTGGGACCAGGACAAGTGACCGTGTTGTGTGTGGAAGTTATTATTATTAAGGGCGATTGCAACAAAACTGCTGTCGATTGTACAGGGTGGTATAGAAAGGTCCGGCAGAACTTGTGGGGTTTTATGCTACTCATCAGTACAAACAACTGTTATCGTTGAAAACCCTCTGAAATCGCGAAAAAAAACATCAGTCTGTTCATCAGCTACTTTTAGTCACTATAACAATAATTTGTTTATTGAGAAAGTAATGGTACATTACACAGTATACAATTAGTACATAATGGAACAGCAGATATATTTTCCGCTCCAGAGTTGGTGCCATATTAGTTAGTAATTGATGAGTAGAATAACCTTACGTACTACGGAACTCCAACACCCCTAATAGTGCTATTTCAAATCATAGATCAATAGAGCATGAATGTTCTCAGTAGAGAGGATTAAAAAACAATAATTTCTAAATACAGCAAAACCTGGTCCCTGGGGATGACTGAGGTTGAGGGTGTATCTATTATCTCTCGTGGACTGGGTTTACTCTACTCTCATAACACGTAGACCGGTGACGGCGGAGATGAGGAACAAACCTTCGGCACCATGCAGTAAATAACATAGTCACATTACCTAGTCTGGTTGGTATTTGGGAACCGAGGGTCGAAGGGGGCAGTCTTGATGTCGGCGGGCGATTTGATCATCTCAGGCATGTTGACTGCAAACAACAGCGCATGTTCACTCCACAATACTTTATTATACATTATCATGTAATACAAACTAGTATGACTAATTTAAAAATTATAATAAGGCATTAGATACGGAATACAACAAAATTGTTCAATCAAACTAATGTCTGAGTTCAGTAATTTTAGAAAGTCTTAGCAACTATGCAGGCTATATTAGTGCTAAACAAAATGCTACAATTATTTGACAAGAGGCCGAGTCTTCCGTTCCTCTTCACAAGAGGTTTCTCGGTATTTCTTCACTTCCTGCATGTAGAGTGACCAAGCATCTTTAGGGGTGTTGTCTACAGTTTGTTCTTCAATAGTTTTAGCTTTCTTTACCAGTCCAGTCTTCAGTACCCGTCCTCCGCGCCTCTTCCCGATAAATGGAAAGGCAGGCTTCTTGATCTCAGGTTTTTTCGGCTCTGGCTCTATTTTCTTGGTCACCTCTTGCATTTTCTTGAACATCTCCAGGAAACTGCCATCGTTTTTAATGGGCATTGGCACTCCTTTAGATTTAGATGAAGTGGCGACGGCAGCTAGAGCTGCCACTTGGGCAGGAGTTGGGATTAGGTCAGCGAAGTTCGGTCCGACGATGTCGGGAGGAACTCCGTATTCGATGTCGTCAACTTGAGTCTTTTCTGCAGCGCCCGGTGGCGGCTTCACCTCCTTGACTGGAGACTTTTTAGCAGTCTTTTCCTCTTGCTTGCTTCTGTGAATTTTCCAGTATCTCTTTCGGTCAGCTACAGTGAACTGGCCGCGGCGTTCATCCTCGCTGTTAGGACTGGGAGATTTGGATTTCGATTTGGATTTTGAACCACGATTTTTACTTTTAGAGAGCGAGCGGCCGCGTTTAGACCGCGACGTACTTTCTGGAGTCTTTGACCGAGAACTTCGTGCGGTCGTCGACTTGCGCTTGGATTTAGACCGAGAGCGGGATCGGCTAGATGACCGCGAAGATCGCGAAGAGCTCGTGCGTTTGCGCCTAGGCCGCGGCGGCGTGGACGGCGACCGCGAGTTAGAAGACCTACTTCTAGCATACGACTTGGGAGGTGTTATAGAACTCTCTCTGCCTTTGTGGCCCTTTGACGAACCCAAAGCAGTCTCTTTACTGCTTCTGTATCCTTTCGGAGGAGTCAGGCATTCTCTTTCTCTGGACTTATATTTCTTAGGTGGAGTAACAGATCTCTTGCTTCTTGTGGATTTGCTGCTCTTACTAGTCCGGTAGCTCTGTGGTGGAGTGAGGGAGCTGTCTCTGTGCTTCCTTGGGGGAGTGTCAGCAGATTGCCTCTTGTCCTTTGAGCTTTTCTTCACAGGGGACACACTTGAAGACCGCCTTGGAGTGTGGGAGCTGCGCCTGTGCTTTGATGAGCTTCTATTTTTAGCAGGCGAGGAAGATCTCTTATGACCTTTCTTCCTGGAGAAGCTCTCCCGAGACCTATCGGAACTGTACGAATCTGAGGACACAGACTTTCTCAGTTTTTTCTTCTTCAGTGACTGTGTGCGGGAACGAGATCTGGAGCTGGAATGGTTGCTGGAAGAGTACTTCCTAGTACGAGACTCAGTAGAGCGGCTGCGTGACCTGCGTTTCCTTGGTTCATTCTCATAGCTACTGTCTCTCTTCCTGGAATAAGATCTTTCCTTCTTTATGTAAGGCGACACACTCCTTTCTTTCTTGATGTAAGGTGAGACACTCCGTTTCTCTTTCTTTATGTAGGGTGAGACACTTCGCTTCTCTTTCTTAATGTAAGGTGAGACACTTCGCTTCTCTTTCTTTATGTAGGGGGAGACGCTCCTTGAGTGAGATCTGTAGGACTTCTGCCTGCGCTCCGGGGTCCGTGCAGGGGACCGGGAGCTCGCCGTGTACTTAGGGGTGTAGCTGTAGTCAGTACTAGGAGGCGGCGGGTAGGGTGGCCTCACATTGTAGTAGGCAGCATGGTCAGGTTGCTGGTAGTAGCTAGGGTCATAAGTGTAAGGCGCAGAGGGGTACCCGGCGGCGTACGCCTGATAGTCATAGGAGGTGGGGTACTGGCTGTAGCTGACTCCCGTCCAGGGATCGGTGGTAGGCGCGGGACGGGGCTGGAGCGAGGGCCCGGGCGCGGGCGGCAGCGGTGGCGCGTAGTCCGCTTCGGCACCCGGCGGTCCGCCGTCCCACGCTGCGCCAGCACCTCTCTCGTACGCGGACATACTTTAAATTGCCTCTTCGCATAACCTGCGGCAGTTTGTAGGTATGCACACACCTACAAACAGAACAACTTGTCGGTGTAGACAACAACTCTACAATCCCCGTGCTGGTGGCACCTTTGCATATAATTATTGCATTTTTGTACACGTCTCGTTACATTCTTTTTGTGACGAAGAACAACATAAATTACGTAATCCGTTGGCGTAAACGCGGTTAGGTTCGTGTGACAGGCATGCGTTTATTGACAAAGCACAAATAAATAAGTAATAATAAATAAGGAATACCTCTGAAGACAAGCTCACCTTTTCGTAATTTACGATTTTCCTCAAAATATTTCAATGAAAAATGGCTGCAACATTCGCCTTCGCCTTCAAAAATTCATAGACAAACTATTATTTTTTTTTCGACCCCATCGATTGACCGATTTACGAACGGAACGGTACACATCATTCGTGTCGACTTGATTCACAATCACATAGCTATAAATTAAGTAGTTATTCATAACAAAAAAAGCTAATTTATAATTAAAGTAAGTATTTTTATAGCATAAAAAGCTATTTATAGTAATAGTTTCTTTCTTTAATTCCTAAAACACTAAAAAACACAGAAGAAATTAAGAAACGTCATTATTTACTGACATTAGTGGTTATATTCTCTTTGCATTGGATGGACAGTTAATCTGTGAACTCACAGCTCGCCGCGCGTCGTCTCCGCGTCTCCGCCGCTGTGTCGGTGGTAACTGGTAGTATCTAGTATCTCTTTATCGTCTGTGGTAGTATCTGTGGGTAGTATCTCTTTATCGTCTGTGGCCGCTGTGCTGTGGTTGCGCCGACTTCTCGGCGGGCTTTTGAAAGAAGAGGGCGCGAATTTCGAAACTCTGATAAACTTTTTTCCGAAATTAATTTAATTGTGATTAATTGTGTTGTAAATAACTACTATTACGTGTGTATAGTTTTTCAAAATGACGCTCCCAGGGGCGGAGCCCCCTGGGACGCTGCAGGGACCTAAAAAAAGAAGAATTGTAGAGACAGATTCAAACGAATCTTCCAGTGAAGGGGACGCATCAAATAGTGCAAAACTAAGTGATGAATGTTATTTACCTTACATCAAGCCCGGGTATGTTCGGCTTTTCCCGGAGAATGCAGACCCTGCTGCGCTGACGGTCTTTGTAGAGAGCAGCAAAGGCGAGAACATCGGCAACAGAAATCCACTTTTTCTAGCCAGTCTGTTCAGGAATGATATCAAAGGCGTGTCTGATATAAAACGTATTTCAGCTACGAAACTTGCGGTTACTTTTGCCCAGTACAACAATGCTAACAATTTCCTCCAGAATGAGGATTTCCTAAATAGACATGGCTTCAAAGCCTACATTCCGGCCAGAGCAATTGAGAAAATAGGAGTCCTCAGGTATGTTCCTACAAATATAAGCAACGAAGAGCTTTTCAAGAAACTCACTGCATCCGTCGAGATCATCGGGGTGAGAAGGTTCACCCGCAAAGTCAATGGAGAGATCAAGCCTTACGAATCTGTAAGTGTGACTTTCCTATCTAATGTGCTGCCAGGCGCGGTTTACTTAGATATATTCAGATACCGCGTTCATGAATACATTGCACCTTTGTTGCAGTGTTTTAAGTGTTTCAAGTTTAATCATGGAGCGAGAATCTGCCGTTCCAAGCAGCGATGCTCCCTCTGCGCGGGGGAGCACCGCTACTCGGACTGCACCAATGAGCAGGAACTGAAATGTATCAATTGTGGTGGGGCTCATGTGGCCATCTCGAGGGATTGTCCGGTTAAACAAAGTAAGATACAGGAAAAAAAGAATAGAGTCACTTATGCGAGTGCTGTTAACAAGTCAGACAGAGAAAACTTATTAAAGAATTATGCTACGGATTTCCCCACGCTACCAAAACAAAAAGCACCAACCGCCAGCAATAAAACCTCTTCCACACCTATCTCGATTATTACGAAAACACCTATTGTGTCACCAGACGTAGTTTCCTCGGAAACACTTATTGAACAAATTATAAAAAATGACGTAGTGTTAAAAGGTTTGGTTGCTGCTTTGGTTTGCTTGGCGAACTCCAAAGATGGCCAAAAAATCACCACCTCAGTTATTAAAGATGTACTAATAAGCAATTTAAAAAAATGAATAAGCAGTATTTACGTATAGCTCAATTTAATGTTGAAAGTGTAAACAGTAAAAAACCATTGTTAATTGATTTTCTATCTGAGAGCGATATTGATATATGTTTGTTTAATGAGACCATGCTAAAGAGGAAAAGTGATTTCAGAATTTCCGGTTATAACTTTGTTAGACAGGATGGGCCCAATGGTAACGGTGGAGTTGGAATACTTATTAGAAATACCTTTAAATACAAATGCATTCAAACTCGTTATAATGATAATTTACAATCAGTTGCTTTAGTTCTTAAAACGGATGTTGGCGATTTGTCCATTTTATGTTTATACTGTCCTCCGAGAGGGGGTCGCTTCAGATGCAGGCAGCTGAAACAAATAATAAACACATTACCGAAACCCTTATTTATGGCAGGAGACTGCAATGCCCATCATGTGGCTTTTGGATGCAGATCCATCAATTCTAGAGGTTCTGATGTCTATAACTTATTAGATGAGTGTGACCTCTGTATATTGAATACAGGCTTACCAACAACAGTAGGCAGGCCTCATCAGAATCAGTCAGCCATTGATATCTCTTGTGTTAGTCCAAGTATAGCTCCCCTATGTGAATGGCGAGTTCATAGTGATCCCATGGGTAGCTACCACTACCCAACAATAGTTGACATTCAAACAGCAGTCCAAAAGTTTGAGATGGGTGAAGCCACGGAGCGATATGTTTACAGCAAAGCTGATTGGAGTAAGTTTTCATCTGAAACAAACAATATTTTTAAGAACTTTGTCATTGATCCTGAAAACCCATTGGCTAGCTATAACTTATTTTGTGATATGCTTAATAAAATTAAAGATGAATGCATTCCAAAAGTTAAAACCTGCTCACAACAGACTCTCAAGAAATCCGTTCCTTGGTGGGATGATGATTGTGCGATTGCAGTTAAAAATAGTATTGAAGCCTTAAATATATATAGGGAAAACTCATCTTTGGAGAGCTTTATAAATTACAAGAAACTAGATGCCGTCAAAAAGAGAATTATTAGCGAAAAGAAAAAAAATGGATGGAGAAAGTTATGTGATTCATTTAATAGATACACACCTGTCTCAGTTATTTGGAACCATATTCGCCGATTTAAACGTATAGCTTCATTTAAGACCTCAAAAAACGATGAATGGATCCCAGCTTTTCTAGATAAGTATGCTCCAATTTCACCACCTGAAAAGAATATTGATACAACTAAATTAAATTCTTTGTTTAATGAATTAGATACTGAAAGTTCTTTTCTTTCTGAAAGTTTTACGTGGACAGAGTTTCAAAGTGCACTTCGATCCAGAAAAGATACAACACCTGGTTTAGATAATATTCCTTACAAGCTTATTCGAAACATGCACAGTGATGCACAGAAAATTTTGCTCAAACTGTACAACACTCTTTGGAAAACTCAATCCATTCCTTCTTCATGGAAGACACAATGTGTCATACCTATATTAAAACCGGACAAGCCAGAAAATAGCCATAATTCATACAGACCTATATCATTATCATCTTGTGTAGGTAAGATTTTTGAATACATGCTAAAGGTTAGACTAGATTGGTTTGTGGAATCAAAAAATATCTTACCTGCAGAACAGTTTGGTTTCCGTAAGGGGAGGAGTGCTGCAGAAAGTTTTACTTCACTACTGGCTGACATAAACAGTTCTTTTTTTAGTCACTCATCCACTGTGTGCGCATTTTTGGATGTACAGGGCGCTTTTGACAATGTCGATCCAAGTGTCCTAGTTGGCATCTTGAAGGACATAGGAATTCCCGGACAAGTCTGTAAATGGATATTCAATTTCCTATATGAGAGACAGTTATTTGTTAAATATAATAATAACATCCACGGACCTAGAAATGTATATAAAGGAACAATGCAAGGTGCAACCATTTCGCCTTTGCTTTATAATTTGTACACTTGTCAATTAAATAAGTTCCTCACAGATCAAAATGTTAAATATCTTCAATATGCTGATGATTTGGTTGTATATAGTGTAAATAGAGATGTGAACATAGCTGTAAATAATTTGACTAGAGGTCTTTCACAAGTTAAAAATTTTTATTGTAATAAGTTAAAGTTAAATATAAGTCCAGGAAAAAGTGCCGCAATGATTTTCTCAAGGAAAGTATTGGGTTGTAATACTTCTGTAATGTTTAATAGCATGGCTTTGCCATGGGTTTCTGAAATGAAGTTTTTAGGTGTTTACTTGGACCAAAAGTTGAGTTTTGGAAATCATATTAATTACTTGATTAAGAATGCTTCAAGAGCTTTGAATGTGCTTAGGTCTCTTGCGGGAGTTCACTGGGGTTCAGACCCTAAAATTTTGTCAATGTTGTACAAAAGTATTGTACGTAGTCATTTTGATTATAGTTCTATAGCCTACATGAATTGTAGTCCTACTTTATTACGAAAATTAGATGTTTTACAAAATAAGGCTCTAAGAATTATAACAGGAGCCATGTGCTCCACACCTATAAATGCAATGCAGTGTGAAGCTTGCATTCCTCCTCTAACCTTGAGAAGGTTGCAAATTGCTGAAAGATTTTGTCTTAAAATAGTAGCTTCAGACAACAAACACATTATCAGTAGAATCCTACCTCTTGACCCATTGCCCTTTAACATGTCAGGACCCTATGTAAATATTTCTAATGTAATATCTGGATGTGTTCCACGCTTATTAAGAATTTTAAGTCACGTAAATGATATTTCTGTAAATATGCACAAAAGCAGCTCTTGGCCACTGTACAACATGGATTTCGATGCACTTGTAAATTACAATGTAAATAATCTTCAACTTAAAATTACTAACCAATATGAGTTGTTAGCCTCAGTCGATGAACATTATTACAGGCTATACACAGATGGTTCTAAGAGCCAGAATAATGTGTCATCTGCATATTATGACCCACAGAGAAAGATAAGTTATTGTTTTAAGATTGATAACCAATGTAGCATCTTTACTGCTGAATGCTATGCAGTGTTCTCAGCACTATTGTACATTAATGAATTTGTAAATTGTAAAAATATTATTATTTTCACTGATTCACAAAGCATTCTGACAGCATTAGAAAATTCTAGTTTCAAATTCAATTTGAATTATATAGTGTATAATATTAGGCAAGTATTGTATGAATTAACTCTGAGAGACAAATATGTAAGTTTTAATTGGGTACCTTCTCACTGCGGCATTACTGGTAATGAAGAAGCAGACAAAGCTGTAAGATCCAACTTTGATGAAGATCACACTTCAACCTTGAAAATACCATTCACGGACTTCTATGCTCACATGGCTGGAAACCTGAAAGCATTGTGGGTTGATTACTGGGCAACTGCAAGCCAAGAAAAAGGCAGATGGTACGCAGGGATACAAAAAGCCCTGCCCGCTGAACCCTGGTACCATGATAATAGAGAAGCAGACAGCCGAGACTTCATAACAACTATTAATAGACTGCGATTTGGTCATTGTCACACAAAAACTCACCTGAAAAGGCTCAAACTGGTGGAAAATTCGGATTGTTCCTACTGTGGAGCTGAAAATTCTAACCTAGAACATTTATTTATGAAATGCCCTGCTTTCGGTATGGAAAGACTCGTGATGTGTAGTGAATTAAGTGAAATAATTAATCAATCGAGTGACTCGAACAAAGACAAAGAAGTGCCTAATAATTTACAAGAATTACTATCTAATAAACTGTACTTTAAAACTCTTTATAAATTTATCACAAACACTGTAAAAAAAATATAGTGATTAATAGAAGTGAAGCAAGGCTTAAAAGGGCTTGTACCCAGAGCCGTTAAAATAAATTAAAAAAAAAAAAAAAAAAAAATGTGGTTGCGCCAAGTTTCTTGTTTTTTGCTTTTTAAATAATTACCTACCTACTTTTAGTTCAATCATGAGCACAGAACACAACTACATCATGAGTAAGGGGAAAGTTTCAGCAGAATGGAAAAAGCGTGTAAAAACAGAATACATGCGGCTTCGCCAAGTAAAGGTAAAGTTCCATTATGTATCAATACTTGTACGAAAGTCACCTTTGTTTTACCGCTTTGAAACCTATACAAGCTATTGTACATTGCCTGGAATAAAGCACATAGGGATTTACAGTACTTTACCCACCAACCGTATCGCCGCTTAAAGACGCTACTTATAAGCTCATGAAACCATCCGCCACTGGTTCTTCTGTTCTGTATTGTTGACATAGATTTCAGGGCTTACATCCATAGAAGACTTAAATCTTAGTTAGAGACCACACAAAATTGTGTTGTATGGATTTTGCATACACTTGAAATTACCCATGGCTAGTCTCCAATGTCACCTGAGCTGTGAATTATAATAATAACTACCACACAACACAATCACTTTTCCTGCTCCATAACTAGGATACCCTATGCTATGGTAACCAGGCAAGGACATCACAAACATGAAAATACACCCAGACTGAGGCCAATGATACATTGCCCTATGGTCTATAGCCCCCAACATTGCTCACCAACTCAGACCATTTACAGATTGTCTAGATGTTCCACAGAACAACTATTAAATTTAAAGCCTTCAAATTACTAGTCCGCTCACATAGATTTCTTTATCTACCATCTAGCAACCATTCACTTATGCAGTCCTGTCACAGATTGTTGCAGTACTCCTTGCCAATGCTTAATGATTTTATTTCCATTCTATTGAGATTTTGGAATTATTATTAACATACTTTTTAGGGTTTAGTACCCAAAGGGTGCCAAACAGGACCCTATTACTAAAACTTCACTGTCCGTCTGTCAGTCTGTTCGTCTGTCTGTCACCAGTATCTCATGAATCGTGATAGGTTGGTAGTTGACATTTTCACAGATGATGTATTTCTGTTGTCGCTTTAACAACAAATACTAAAAACAATAAAATAAATATTTAAGAGGGGCTCCCATACAACAAATCTTGTCTAAAGACAGCCCTTGCCATCTAGCGGCATCTATGTAACCTTCACAGCGCCAATGTCATGTCGTTAAATGTCAATGTGAAACGCTTCTTGTTGATGGTGCTGCTCTTAAATGATCTTTGTCTAATGTTGTATAGGTAATGGTACCCTTCGTGCGTGAGCCCAACTCACACTTGGCTGGTTTTTTTATGGATTTGTATTGTCTTTGTGTAAAACTGTTTTACAGGTAAGAATTTACCAGATTTTGATGGTCATTTCGATTTTATTGGTAGTAGAATAGGTAACATTTTCGGTAGGTGGTTGTGCTCGTTGATTAGTAGACATTATTTAAGCTCAACCTTCATGGACATGATCGGATGCAAGTGGCCATGTTTGCCGATTTTCTTTTTCTGACTTTGATTTGTGGTGTTGTGTTGGTTGTTGTCCAGCTCTCGCCTAGCAACGACGATAGCAAAAAATTCACAATACAATTGAATCGTGTGATTTTAAAACGACACATGTCCTTTCATTACAACTTTGCAGGAAATAGAAAAAACTGTTTTATTCAAATACTAATATCTACAACAGCAATATTTTATTGATTTCTGTATGAATAAACTACATTTTTAGGGTTCCGTACCTCAAAAGGAAAAAACGGAACCCTTATAGGATCACTTTGTTGTCCGTCTGTCCGTCCGTCCGTCCGTCTGTCAAGACCCTTTTTCTCAGGAACGCGTGGAGGTATGAAGCTGAAATTTATATCAATTACTCAGGTCTACTGTCCCTTGAAGCTGTGAAAAAATCAAACTTCTAAGCCAACGCAATCAAAAGATACAGCCGTTTATGCCGCAAATTTTCGACACTTGCAAGGGAATCAAAACCTACAGGGTGCTTCCCGTGAACTCAGAATCTTGAAATTTGGTACGAAGCAACGTCTTATAGCATAGATAAAGGAAAAATTACGAAAACCATAAATTTTTAGTTACATCACATAATATATATTTTTTTAATAATCTTAAACTTACTACCCATTTCCTCATAAACGCGTAGAGGTATTAAATTGAAATTCATACCAAATACTCAGGTCTATAATACCTTTAAGCTGTAACAAAATCTAACTTCTATGTCAACGCAATCAAAAGAAACAGCAATTTAAGCTGCATATTTTGAAACTCGCAAGTACTCGCAAGGGAATCAAAACCTAAAGGGTACTTCCAGTCGACCTAGAATCGTGAAATTTGGCATGAAGCAACGTTTTATAGCACACATAAAGGAAAAATTCCGAAAACCTTAAATTTTTAGTTACATTACAAAATATATATTTTTTAATAAATATAAACTTATTACTTTTTAGGGTTCCGTACCTCAAAAGGAAAAAACGGAACCCTTATAGGATCACTTTGTTGTCCGTCTGTCCGTCCGTCCGTCCGTCTGTCAAGACCCTTTTTCTCAGGAACGCGTGGAGGTATGAAGCTGAAATTTATATCAATTACTCAGGTCTACTGTCCCTTGAAGCTGTGAAAAAATCAAACTTCTAAGCCAACGCAATCAAAAGATACAGCCGTTTATGCCGCAAATTTTCGACACTTGCAAGGGAATCAAAACCTACAGGGTGCTTCCCGTGAACTCAGAATCTTGAAATTTGGTACGAAGCAACGTCTTATAGCATAGATAAAGGAAAAATTACGAAAACCATAAATTTTTAGTTACATCACATAATATATTTTTTTTTAATAATTTTAAACTTACTACCCATTTCCTCATAAACGCGTAGAGGTATTAAATTGAAATTCATACCAAATACTCAGGTCTATAATACCTTTAAGCTGTAACAAAATCTAACTTCTATGTCAACGCAATCAAAAGAAACAGCAATTTAAGCTGCATATTTTGAAACTCGCAAGTACTCGCAAGGGAATCAAAACCTAAAGGGTACTTCCAGTCGACCTAGAATCTTGAAATTTGGCATGAAGCAACGTTTTATAGCACACATAAAGGAAAAATTCCGAAAACCTTAAATTTTTAGTTACATTACAAAATATATATTTTTTAATAAATATAAACTTATTACTTTTTTCCTCATGTTTTGCAATAAAAATACCATAGTTATGACTCGATTGTCGTAATGAACGAACTTTGTAAACCTTGCAGGTTTGTACGGAACCCTCGGTGCGCGAGTCCGACTCGCACTTGGCCGGTTTTTTCCTCATGAACGCGTAGAGCTATCAAGTTGAAATTCATATCAAATACTTAGATCTAATTGTCTTTAACCCGTGAAAAAATGTCGTTGACATTGCAGGTTTGTACGGAACCCTCGGTGCGCGAGTCCGACTCGCACTTGGCCGGTTTTTTTTTCTAATGTAAATCAATAGGTAGGTGTAAATAATTTAATAAAAAAAATGGACAAGTGTTTTTTTAAAAACACACGTGACTTGTGTTGTTTTAAAATCACACGATTCAATTTCGATCAAGATCTTCCTCATTTTCCCTCGGGACTCGTGGTCCTCCTAAGATGTTCCCCTGGGCGGACAATAAGGAATTTGCATTTACCCTTAGTGCCCCTTGATTTACACTTAACCGAGGGATACAATGTGGTATGCATATGGTACAGTAACTTATTTAGTCTAAACTTGAGGAATCCCAGTTGCAGGTTGCGGAACGTACCCATGTATCTACATAAACATAACGGCAAGGAAAAATCACAAATAAGTACTCCAGAATTTACTTATTTACTTATATTATGGCCATATATGCACACATGCACAGATACGTAGTACTATACTGAATTTTTGAATTTTTAAGCCAATTACATACCACATTGCATCCCACGGTCAAGTGTGAATCAAGGGGGACTATGAGTAAATGCAAAGCCCCCCCCCCAGGGGAACATCTTAGGGGGACCACGAGTCTGGAGGGCTAATTTTCTGGCGCTTGATTGTTAAAATCACTTTGCACATACCTCGTGTCATCACCGCCGGCCGCGACCCAAGGACATCCGGACAACCAGCTATTGTCCCACTATTCTTTGTCGGATTTTGGGGATCGGCCGATATAGTCAATTGCAACATACAGTCCACTCATTAGAAATTCAAAATTCATCCACCAGTAGGCGATCAAATAAAGTCATTTTTTACGTTTGTAACAGCGTTTCAAGCGCGCCGACGAGGTGAAGGTGGCGTGGGCGCGCAACCTGCGCCTCATGTCGTCGGCGGTAGAGGAGCCCGAGCCCGAACGCGGCCGCCGCCCCTACTGGCCGTCGCCGCCGCCTGTCGCCAACCACGAGAGTGTCATGAAGCGCGCCGAGGTCTCTTACACCGATGGTAAGTGTCGTCTAAGGAGGAGTTGGAGCCTTGCCTTGCCAAATCGGAAAATATCGATCCGACGAAAAAATTTATAATAACCAAAATTGTAGAAAATGTAACTTTGAACAAATTTGTTTACAACAATTTTTCATGTAAATTTGAAAATAAACGAGTTGTTACCAAACAAAAATTCATCCCTTCTTTTGGGGTACAAATCGGAAAATATCGATCCTAGGAAAAATTTGATCAGAACCAAAATTGTAGGTTTAATTCTAAACAACTTTTGTAATTACCTTTTTTTGTCTGAATTGAAAATAAACGAGTCCAAATCCAATAAATAAAAAATAACCCTTAAAATCGTGTTAAAAAAGTGGATGATGCAACGGATCGAGTCCCACGCAAAACAAATATTTAGACTGCCAGTGACCCCATCCCCATCAACGAACCTCCAACAACGAATTGCTACTTATAATTATTTCCGGGTTTGCCCCTTTTTTGAGCTAATTGGACAGGGCTAGAAAGCAATTTTTTTTGGTTCTTTTTCATATTATTACAATTATTGTAAAAATGCATAGCTACTGCATAAATCACCAGCATAGGTACATTTTTAGGGTTCCGTACCTCAAAAGGAAAAAACGGAACCCTTATAGGATCACTTTGTTGTCCGTCTGTCCGTCCGTCCGTCCGTCTGTCAAGACCCTTTTTCTCAGGAACGCGTGGAGGTATGAAGCTGAAATTTATATCAATTACTCAGGTCTACTGTCCCTTGAAGCTGTGAAAAAATCAAACTTCTAAGCCAACGCAATCAAAAGATACAGCCGTTTATGCCGCAAATTTTCGACACTTGCAAGGGAATCAAAACCTACAGGGTGCTTCCCGTGAACTCAGAATCTTGAAATTTGGTACGAAGCAACGTCTTATAGCATAGATAAAGGAAAAATTACGAAAACCATAAATTTTTAGTTACATCACATAATATATTTATTTTTTTAATAATTTTAAACTTACTACCCATTTCCTCATAAACGCGTAGAGGTATTAAATTGAAATTCATACCAAATACTCAGGTCTATAATACCTTTAAGCTGTAACAAAATCTAACTTCTATGTCAACGCAATCAAAAGAAACAGCAATTTAAGCTGCATATTTTGAAACTCGCAAGTACTCGCAAGGGAATCAAAACCTAAAGGGTACTTCCAGTCGACCTAGAATCTTGAAATTTGGCATGAAGCAACATTTTATAGCACACATAAAGGAAAAATTCCGAAAACCTTAAATTTTTAGTTACATTACAAAATATATATTTTTTAATAAATATAAACTTATTACTTTTTTCCTCATGAACGCGTAGAGCTATCAAGTTGAAATTCATATCAAATACTTAGATCTAATTGCCTTTAACCCGTGAAAAAATGTTGTTGACATTGCAGGTTTGTACGGAACCCTCGGTGCGCGAGTCCGACTCGCACTTGGCCGGTTTTAGATAACAGTAAAGAAATAAAAGCCTGTGAATTATTATTAGATCATCATCATCATCATCATTCAGCCACAAGAAGTCCACTGCTGGACATAGGCCTCCTACATGGATTTCCAAAAAGACCGGTTGGAAGTGGCCTGCATCCAGCGCCTTCCTGCCACTATTATTATTAGATAGATACAGATATTTATGTACACACACATATATAACAATTTAAAAACAAGAAATAATTGCACAGGAGAGACCCAGCATACAACATTGAGACAAACAGAGAGCACAACAAATGTATCAAAAATATTGTTTCTGTTTTCTTTTTCTGCCCTGAGAAATCCTAAACATGTTTTGGATTTAGCATGGCCTTGTAACTGCTAAAGTTACGCATATATCATATGCAAGCCTACTTTCCCAATATAATCAGCACAACATATTTTATTTATGCTCACCTTATTATCCCAAAACTTTTCCCCCGCAGCATCAGGAGTGGTAACAACACAACAAGTGCCAATCCGCATCATCAACTCCGTCAACCCCATCCCGACAATGTACACTTGGGCTCCGACGCAGAAGAACTTCATGGTGGAGGACGAAACCGTTCTGCACAATATACCGTACATGGGAGACGAGGTCTTGGATCAGGATGGCACCTTCATTGAGGAGCTGATCAAGAACTATGATGGAAAAGTGCATGGTAGGTGTTGTGTTGACCCTGGTGGTTAATTATTCCTTATCAGCTTGGGATGAAGTCCAATAGTCTTGTTTATAAAATACGCTTCCTTAAAACACTCCTCAAGTGCAGTTTGAATAGTCTGTGGCAAACTGAGTGTTTTAGAGAAATCGTGTTTTTGTAAATAGCACCGCATATCTTCGGACTTTGATTCACTAATTTTCTCGTCCTGTTCAATCCCTCGATATTGGGGGCTTTCGATGAAGGTTCAAATGATACGAAAAAATGGGCTTGTTCATACCAGGGATGGGACCATGTAAGTCCACCGCTGTATGGAGTTGTCTGAATTATCCCAGTCCGAACTGTCAAATACTTACATATTTTGACACTCTGGATTCGTCTAAATGCTTAACCTGATAGAGTGGAAAGTTACGTGATGCAAAAGCAGGTAGGTACAGTTGTGCGGACTTAGTGCAACGTTCCATGCATCCGCTCTATCGCAAACGATTTACCTCCACTACGCGTGTCCACTCCACAAAATCTTTTCTTATGCTTGGACGCGCGGCTTTCTGCGCGTCTGTAGTCTCGAAACGCTCATGCGCCTTGATTACGTAACTTTTAACGTATACCTGTGTACGAAAGCGGAACGTTCACTTAGCTCTGCCGTTTGGATACGTGGCATAATATGTATCACACATAGTGGATGTCACATTGGAGTGGATATCTGAGACGTTTGGACATGTGGAGAGGACGAAGGAAGAAAGATTGACGAAACAAATATATCGAGCGAATGTGGGTGGAAGGGCCGGTAAGGGACATACTTCGACCAAATAGAGGATGTATTAGCAAAGACAAACACAAACAAGTCTGAATAATAAAAGTCTCAATAAACAATACAATTAGAAACAACACTATTACAAACTATTAATTATAAACTTAATATTATTATTCTCTTTATTTATTTTCATGACTTAGAATAGGTTTATAAAAGTAAAAAAATATTATTATTATTAACTTAATACTTTAGTATTTGTACTCAAAAAGTTATTACGTTTTATTTAATACTATAGATACTCTACATATATAATAAATTACCTACTTATTCAGCGTTGTAAGTTGGTTGAAATTCAACGGCAAATAATCACAATTCTAGTAATCGTTTCTCGCCCCCCACGATACAGGCTCGGCCTAGTGTGGGGACCACAGTTACTTCAAATTTGTTAACAGCCACTATGTTGCAATCATGTAAGTTCCTCTTTTGTTATGTAAACAGTATTTTTGTAAACTTTATTTTTGTGCAACTTGATTTTAATAAACTATTCTATTCTATTAATTCTTGAGTTGCGGCCTTTGTGAACTCGTTCAGCGTAAATGAATTAAAGATACAGAGTTTACAGTTGAGAACAAAAGGTGCATGTGCCGCCAGAGACTGGATATGCCTGTTGAGTGCGCCGCTTCACAACACTCGACTGAACTCTACAAACCTAATCCTATTTCGTAATTGAACACATGTATACGTTACACGGCGGAGCGGTGGTGGCCTAAGTGGGTAGAACATCGGACTCGGAAGCGAGACCTAGGTTCGATCCCCAGTGCGGGCATGTACCTATGACTTGGTTTTCTAAGTTATGTACATTTGTGAAGTTATAGTAGCAATACCACGCGCTAACTGTGAAGGGAAACATCGTGAGGAAACCTGAGTGTCTGAGCTATTCACATACCTCAGCGCTTGAAATCGCCAACCCGCGGTGGGCACGCGTGGTGATTAAGCCCATACTCTCTCCCTGAGAGAAACCCTGTGCCCTACAGTGGGACGTATATAGGCTGCTTATACGTTACAAGTTACATAATCAAAGCACTGTAAGGCTTTTGGAGACACTGCAGCAACTCTCTTACATTCCTCAGGCGATAAGGAGGGCGGCTTCATAGACGACATGCTGTTCGTGGAGCTGGTGCACGCGCTGATCCCTTTCCAGACGAAGGACGAGGTGGCGGACGAGCGCCGCGACCGCGAGGCCAGGCAGTCCAAAGACGATAAAGACGTGAGTCTCTCTTCCTCTGGGCGTGATCCTAAAAAAAAATTTGTTCTGTTTTTCTCGAGAAAATTGGTTTTTTTTTGCCAGCGGCTACCACCGCTGTTGGAACATTGTATCTCATGAACCGTGATAGCTAGGCAGTTGAATTTATCACAGATGATGTATTTCTGTTGCCGCTGTAACAACAAATACTAAAAACAGAATAAATATTTAAGGGGGGCTCCCATACAACGAACGTAATTTTTTGCCGTTTTTTGCTCGATATAACGGCAACAGGTAGATGCTTGAAATATTCACAGAATATTTAGTTGTATATTCGCTTCAAAAATTTAAATCAAATAAATATTTAAGAGGGGTTTCATTTGTTGTGTGAAACGTGATTTTTTGCCGTTTTTTCTCGATATTTGTGTAATGTTGTATAGATTTTGGTACGGAACCCTTCGTGCGCGAGTCGGACCTGCTGTACTTGGCCGGTTTTTTTTTCAGTACAATAAATGTTGGTGTAGATTTCCTATTTTGGGTTCAAGTCCCGGCATGGGTGGCATTTTTAGCCTCTAAATAGGTTTTTAAGGTATGTAATGTTTTCAGGGTCAATGTTCTTTGCTTGTTCCTTTATTCCACCAAGAAAATATTCCTAATAAAAAAAGTAGGTACCCGAAACCACAGCCACTGCCATGACTAATGATGGAGCGAAAGATGTTTGTCAGGATCATGGCAAGTAGCAGTTCCTGGTCTCTGCCTACCCCTCTGGGATACAGACGTGACTTTTTGTGATGTGAATTGTATGTGTAACAAAAATATTCCTTCCTCCACTCCTTTCTAAACCGACAGAAAGACACGAGCAAAGAGCAAAAAGACAAGCCGGAGAGCAAAGAGGAGGTCAACGGGGGCGGCAAGGAGGCTGACAAGAAGGTTCTAGACAAGCAGTTCCCCATCTTCACCATCTTCCAGGCCATCAGCTCCCAGTTCCCCGACAAGGGTACCGCGCAGGAGCTGCGGGAGAAGTGAGTGGCCAATTTCTTCCCTATGGGTAAATAGATAAGGTTCCCTTTCCGTGGACTTCCGACACTGGCTGACTTCGGGTGGATTGAGAGGCGACAGCTTTGTTGTTATAAAAATATCCGTTGGTTGAGCCGTAAGCCTAGTAATAAGAAGAAAGTATGTGTAATGTATGAAAGTATGTGTAGCGGTTGTAGCCTAGTGGGTAGAACATTGGACTCGGAAGCGGGAGACCTAGGTTCGATTCCCAGTGCGGACATGTACCTATGACTTTGTTTTCTAAGTTATGTACATTTCTGAAGTTATAGTAGCAATACCACTCGCTAACGGTGTGAAGGAAAACATCGTGAGGAAACCTGAGTGTCTGAGTTATTCATATACCTCAGCGCTTGAAATCGCCAATCCGCGGTGGGCACGCGTGGTGATTAAGCCCATACTCTCTCCCTGAGAGAAAGCCTGTGCCCTACAGTGGGACGTTATAAGCTGCTTATTATGTGTAATGTTACCGAATATTATTTCCAAAAGTTCGGTCTAGTTAATACCTTTATTTGAGCACAGTCGGTTTATGAATGAAATGGCGTAGGCTTTTTAATTTTTGTGACTCGTGTATAAAAATTCAGTACACATTGTTTGGCAATACCAATAATTCGCTGACATGTCCAGATACAGAACACTCGTTTTTTCGTAGCTGTAAACGCACCGCAGAACGCCGCATAAATCCTCTGGACACTGTCCGCAGATACATCGAGCTAACGTCCCGCAGCGACCCGAACGCGTTGCCCCCGGAGTGTACGCCGAACATCGACGGCCCGCTAGCGGAGTCTGTGCCGCGCGAGCAGACAATGCACTCGTTCCACACGCTCTTCTGTCGTCGCTGCTTCAAATACGATTGCTTCCTGCACCGTAAGTGTTGCGAGGGCCCCTCGGGTGTGTGGATGGCTTTGGGCATCGGTGGGAGGGATTTTCTTTGGAGAGTTGACGCCTAAATGCGCTGTAAGGCCGCATGAGGACTGACTTGCGCAACTTTTTTAAGTGTGGCTGATGTAGCATTCAACTAAAATTCTTCATACAAAATTCAATTTCAATGGCTCGAAGTGAACCTTGTTTTTTTTGTTTGCATTTTGGCCAACTGATAGGGCCAGTTTCCGCATTGAGAATTTCGCTAAGAAAATTGTTAATTGTAGTGCTGTCTCTTCGAATTTCTCAGAAAAGAGCGCGACAGAACTTTACTTAAATATTTACTTAGTGAAATTCCCAATTCAGGAACCGGCCCTGTCCCGGCGAACTTCGTGCCGCCACAGAGTCCGTTTATACGATTCTTGCACGACGCTATCTATTTTAAAATTAACATAAATATTATCACACGGGAACGCATTACCGGGATATCAAGTATGCTATGTCTCAATTCGGGTCTTTGTCTATCTGTATGCCAAGTTTCATGTAAATCCGTTCAGCCGTTGTTACGTGATTGAGTAACAAACATCCAAACATCTTCACAAACTTTCACATTCATAATATTAATGATGATGATGATGATAGTAGGATACTCAATATACTGTCGTATCGAGGTGTACCAATATCTTGGTTCAACTAAAATGAAAACCTATTTAGAGGCTAAAAATTCCACCCATGCCGGGACTTGAACCCGCGACCTCTGGCTAACCGTGCTAACGCTCTCCCAACTGAGCTAATGGGCAAGTGCAAGCATCGGCGAAATCTCGAGCTTCTTTAAAAATTTCTCCATATTACGTACAGGCAGCGACATCTTTATATCTTTACATCACTTTCAGCCCCGAGTAACCCACTTTCCAGTCCCAGCATGGGTGGAATTTTTAGCCTCTAAATAGGTTTTTTAAAATTGTCCTCAGCACGGGTTAGTGCAACGAAAAGAATATAATCAACTAAGTTGTCGCAAGCAAGTGTCACTCTCTGAAGAAAATCTATCTCTTGTACAAGTGGCATGTTTTATGAATAAACAATAACTTTCTTTAACACGGTTTCTTAAAGAAAGGGACTGCACTACTATTTGCCTCCCGCTCACACAACAATAGTTGTTCAATTCGTTTGTTTCATTAACCGTGTTATAAATTCTGGTTTAATATGGTATAATTTAGTAAATTAAAAAAGACATTTTTAAACTTTACGGCGTTCGTGTTAGCTTGCTTGGCGATAGCACTGTGTGAGTGAGATGGAGCTAGTATCGCCGCCATATCATATTAAATCCCTTTGTTTAATTAACCAAGTGTAACTTTAGACAGAGATCGTCATAGACATAATACGAACCAAGCACTACAAAGTATAAATCGCAACGAATCGTAGTAATATTTTTAAAA
Source organism: Yponomeuta cagnagella (assembly GCA_947310995.1). Taxonomy (NCBI): domain Eukaryota; kingdom Metazoa; phylum Arthropoda; class Insecta; order Lepidoptera; family Yponomeutidae; genus Yponomeuta; species Yponomeuta cagnagella. Next base: position 18,869,136 of record OX371277.1, read on the forward strand.
TACTCTCAGAAACTTGTACCTTTATTTAGATTTTTAACTATATTTTTCGCGCCCTTTAACGAAAATCCGGATCGAGCTCGATAACGCGTTATACCTACAGTATATAGTTGACAAAAAGGAGAACAGTGCACCTTACAGATGTAACAAAATCCCCGTTTACATTCGAAGATGGGAGGCTCAACAACTTTTCCTATGGGAAAACTTCGAAATCAACATTTTAATGCCGATATTTTAACTGATGATATTTTATTCGTGATTTCGAAATTTTCTCCATAGTATAAGTAATTATTCTACTTTATTGCACACGAAAACACAATACTTAAGTTTACTTTAAGTTTCGGACTTCGCTGAAAATCAGCGCTGTAGGATGCCCTGCATCCCGCAGCACAGGCTGAGCGTCTGTCCGATTGCCAAGTTTTTCTACTTCAGAACTTGTTTAAAGTAACATAACATATATGATATAACAACACAGGAAAAGTTGATCGTATTAAAGAATACGACCCACATTTTTGGATGTATATTACGGAGGTTTTGTTACACCTGTATCGGATTATCGATCTCGACTCGATGCTTTGTGCCAGTCCTATTATTTGGTCCCTCTCATAAATCTGAAATAGATAATGTTCAAGATACCTATAATATCCCAATGTGAAATGGTTCAACCGTTGTCTATGACAAACATTCAAACTAATCTGTGCGATTAAAATACGACTCTGCGAGGTTCGATGACGAGTCCAAAAAACCAGTATATTACACAGTAGAACTATTTAATTTAGTGTATATTATGTATTAATGTAATGTGTTTATTAGTGTATCTTGTTGTCCCCGGCTGTCAGGAAGCCACGCGGCAGGTAAGGCCGTACCTTCAACGCTGAACATCATACTATTCATCTACATCATAATATTGTGTCATGGCAATGTAGTACTTCAGTGTCTTCTCATGATCTTTATTGGCAGTTTTATAAAGCCATGAAACGAAGATAAAGCTACTGACAGTTAACATTTAAGTTCTTCCGTGAAACTTATATTAACTGTTGGTGTGCTTAATTATACAGGGTTTAACAAAACACTATATATATCTGAAACTGAGGGATCTACTTGTCAATACAATCAACATTTTCTATGAGGAAAGCTATGTTTTTTTTTCGCTAAAAAAATATCAGCTATTCCATACACGTACATTTAGTATGGAAAAGCTGATAGTTTACCCGCGATTGGGAAGTTTTCCACTTTGTTCGTATAGACGTGTAGGACCCCCCATTTTCGGATATACATATATGGCGACTTGGCTACAACCCGTATATTTATTTATGCATCAATGATATGTTTATAAGACACTGCCATTATATTAGTATTGATATATATTATTATATAAACAACATTTATTCATCCATTTGTGTTTTACTTTGCTCGTTTGGTTAATATATGTTAGTGTCGTTTATTTGCCTGTCGTCCATCATATGAGTGTGTATCGCCGTCTGCATTTTAGATTGTGGTTATACTTGTTTCAAAATCTTTGTAAACATCACACAGAGAAACCCACTGTTCCAGTCATCTCCCCAACTGCTATTAATTTGAATAAGCCATATCAAGAATTTTCCTTTCAAATATGCCTTTTCAAGAAGTTTCAAACCCTATTTCGACTGGCTTTAACGATTCGTCAATATAAACGCGATAAGACGTGCGTTGAACTCAGTTTGTAGCTACATTCAGGAAACAAACATTGTAATGCAAATGGCAGTGGCGTAACTATAGGGTGGCACGGCTGGCAAAATGCCACCGGCCCCCGACCTGAGGGGGCCCCCGAACTCTGAAGTAACTTAACATTTTTGACAAAATTTTGTTACAACTATAATGTTTATATATGAGTACTTAAAATCAATTTAAGTTAGACCATATATACTACAACTCAAGACCCATATAATATACCCATACCCATATATATATATAATTTTTACTGGGAGAGGCCCATCCAATGAATTTGCCACGGGCCTCAGATGTTATAGTTGCGCCTCTGGCGAATGGGCCTATAAGTACTAAACCTCGGCCGGCCCTGCATATACCTATCCGGAATATTTCAGAAACTACGCTGCGGCTCTTAGCCGCTTTCACAATGTTATTTGTCCGCCGACCGTCAACTTTTTCTGTTTCCTATGATCCTGTTAACACTGGACGAGACTGGCAAAGGTCCGGTGTGAGAGAGAAGAGGTCTATGCCTAACAGTGGGCTCTTATGAGCTGATTGGATATATAGATTACATCCCATCCCGTTCTCGATGCAAGAATATAACCATCCCGACTCATCCCTTGGATGTCGTAAGAAGCGACTGAGGGAAATCCAGGAGATTGGCCGCAGCACTCGTGTACTATTGTAAACCTGTAGTGCGATAACCAATCCGCCTGTGGTTATGTGCAAAACTCCTCCAAGGTCAGCACGTCTTTGTGACTTTTCCTGAGGGAGGCCTAAGTCCAGCAGTGGAAGAACATTGGCTGATGGTTAGATAGATGCATAAAGGATTCGGCTCAGTAAGGTCTAGCTCGAAAGATCGAATCATAGTGACGGTAACTCTTAGTTCGTAACTCAAAATTTAGTTCTGAATCATTCGGGGAGTGTATGGCCGACCGAACGTCTGACGATGTACTAAAGCTGCGGTGAACGATACAGGTCTCCAGGCGTGCCACCCGGGCCCCAACCTCACCAAGCGGAAGGGCCCCGACCTGAAGCCGTTCTCTGAGCCATGCGGATCCAATTGCTACATGTTGCTGGTGAGTTCTTTTACTGCCACATTTGGATGGGAATTCATTCTAAAATAGGTAGTTCCTGAAACACGTCAATTAGAGTGTGAGTATCACTTTTGTGCTAAGAGTTTTTATTTAGATCAGTTTATCTTTATTTTTAAAAAGAAAAAGGTTTTCTTTTACTAAAGGCAATTAAAAAAAAAAAATATTCGCGCTTCACGCGCTATACCAACGTCGAAGAATTCAGTCTATCCGACAGTAATATAATATTTGTGTTTGTGTTTTTCCTGGTACAATAAGGAATAGTACCTGGATGACCGAGCTTTGCTTGGTTTTTTTTTATTAATCTTGTTTTTTTTTTTTAAATATTTAGATACGATCAAAACAAAGGGGAAAAAAATAATCGGACACTGAACTCGAACCGGGGTCTTCTGGTTTCGGGACCGCCCGACTTCCCACGAAATTTACTTTTGTATTCTAATGATATTGTAGCAGTTTTTCATTGCCTGAAAACACGGATAAAACAACGTTTTCTAAAAATGAAACCTAGCTAGATCGATTTATCGCCCCTGAAACTCCCTGCATATTAAATTTCATGAAAATCGTTTGTGCCGTTTCCGAGATTCAGATTAGAATTGCTCGTTTAAAGTTATTACATAGATTCTTATCTTATAATTGTCCTACATAGAAGAATGTCTATTCTATCAAACAACACCACTTCAACGCAGAAAAACCTCTAAAATACATAATATTTTTTCCATAAATGGGAAGTTGAAAAAATTAATTTCAAAAGTCGTAGATAAACTTTTTTCTACGACGACGTATTTCAGGATATGTGCATTTTAGTAATAATCCTGTATAGAAAGAATTTTTTTTTTTTTTATTTCAGCAAAGTATCTAACTTACATATTACAATTTTGTTTTGTCGTTAATAAACTTCCGCGCCCCCTCCTTTGTAACCTGGCGCCCCTATCCACGTGCCCAGTTCGCCTCAAAGTCGCCCGCCGTTGCATGTCCACAGGAAGGCATCCGCGAGAAGTTGGCCCGCGAGAAGGCCAAGGGCGAGGAGGACTGCAAGGGGAAGCCTCACGCTATCGACTCGCCCAACGACGCTTCCTCTGAAGACAGCAACGACAGCAACCGCTTCCAGAAAGGTACACCCTCGCAGCTCGCTGAGCTTTACTCTGTTTTTAGTATTTGTTGTTATAGCGGCAACAGAAATACAACATCTGTGAAAAATTAAATTGTCTAACTATCACGGTTCATGAGATACAGCTTGGTGACAGACGAACGGACAGCAGAGTTAGTGATAGGGTCCCTTACCCTTTAGTTACGCAATTCTAAAAATGCATAATTTTAATCGCCCTGAAACCTGTTTTAAAATCTGAATCAGTGTTTTTGATCATTACAAGTTAAATGTTTTTAAATCGGACTTGCGTGATGTTGCTTTTGTGGGGGCAGCTTATTAGCTGCTTCTATAAAGCAATGCTCACTTTGTGCTTTTATTGCATGTGAGTTTGACTTTGTACCATTTTCGATGATTATCCTAATTTATTTATATTTTGTTATACATGCCGGTGCCGGGAAGCTGCTATTTGTTTGCCTTTATTTTATGTAATTAATATTGACATCTGTGATTAAAACATTCTAGTTTTTACATTTTGATTTTTGTTTGCGATCTGACTTTTTTTATACGTTGTGGATACTTAATAGCTGGTTGCCATTTTTAGGGGCCTCTTTTTGTTATGAATGTTGCTAGGGGCGGTTTGCCCGCATTGCCCCGGCTCCTCAAGGCTGTTCGTGGTACCTCGGGGTCTGAGTCTGGGGTCTAGTCGGGACTTGGACTTTCCTCCAGAACCGAACCTCTCTAACGATTTTTTGACTGTGGAGGTGGCAGACGTCTCGCAGGCAATTACTTTATTTAATAATGGTTCGGCAGGTGGCTTAGACGTCCGGATTTGTCCGGAGCATCCTAAGGAGTTGACGTCGCCCGCTGCTGGGGATAATGGGGCATCTCTTTTGCGTTGGCTGTGTACTTTGGTGAAGTACATGCTAAAGGGCATGGTAAATAGAGAGGTGTGCCCTTTCCTGTATGGGGCGTCGTTGTGTGCATTGAAAAAGAAAGATGGTGGCATCCGGCCCATTTTTGTGGGAGTGTGCTCCGCCGTCTCGTAGCCAGGCCTGGCTGCTGTGCTGTCAAGAACGAAGCGTCAGCTTATTTGCAGCCGCGGCAGTTGGGTTTCGGGGTACCTCTGGGGTGCGAGGCGGCCATTTATGCTACCCGGTCTTTTGGCTACTCCAGGGATGGGTCGGATGACGTCATTTTTAACTTTGACTTAGAGAAAGAGAAAGCGTTTAATACGGTTGAGCGGGACACAATTTTAGGCAAAGTTAAAGAACAGGGAGCATGTTCTTTCCCTCTTTCCCTTTCTTCTCTTTTCTTCAGCAACTTGTTTTATGGCAGTATCCCTGTATTTTCCCGGGTAGGAGCGCAGCAAAGTTACCCTTTGGCTCCTTTGATTTGTAGCCTATCCTAGCCTATAGTGTCGTCACTGAACTCACCATTAAACCTGTGGTACTTGGATGATGGCACTGTAGGTGGTAGTGTAGAGTATGTCTAGGGGGATGTCGATACCCTTGTTCGGGGCTTACAGTCCATGGGCCTTCGTGTGAATCCACAGAAGTGCAAACTTTTCGCATATTCGGGTCAGTTGGCTCCGGACGTACAAGGGTGGTTTGTTGCGTTGGTGCCGGGAGTAATATTTTCTTGGTGTACGATAAAGAAAAACTCTACCTCTCGATCTACCGCGTCTCCTATCGAAGGTTGGCAATCGATTCGGCCATCTTGTTTTTAGAGGCTGCCACCAGGAACTGGTACTCTTTTCAAACTAGAATGGTTTGAACAGAGTACCAGCCCCATTTACACACCAACATAGATAAAGAACGTTTCCCCGCAGGCAGCAACAGCAACTCGAGTAACAGCAACTGGAGCATCGGCGGCGGCCAGCTGAAGGCGGGGGTAGAGCCCGCGTACAACGCCCTCGGTACGTCTACGCGAGTCTCTATGAATGCACCATCCTACTAATATTATAAATGTGACAGTTTGCGAAGATGTTTGGATGTTTGTTACTCAACTTGGCTTACAGATAGACAAAGACCTGAATTGAGACGTAGCATACAGGTAATGCGTTCCCATGGAATAATTTTTGTTTTATGTTTAAAATAGATGGGGTTGTGCGAGCGAACGCGTTGTGTTTTAAAAATAGATGGCGTGCAAGAATCGTATAAACGGATTCTGTGGTAGTACCAAGTTCTCCGGGACAGCTAGTATATAATAAATGATAATGTGGCATAAAGTTGCATTGAGCGTAAGTTTGAAAGAAGAAGATACCAAAAAATGTTCTTATTAAATTTCAAACTTAATAAGCTCAGTGTAACTTTGTGTAAAACGGTAAAAATAAAAAATCTACTAGCTGAACTTCTTATGAAAATTGGAAGTTCAAACTGCGTTTAGAAATACGTAATATGGTGTCTAAAATAAAAATAAAGTGCTTTTGTACATAACTTTAAGTCATGCTGCTGGTGGTGGCTGGATACATCCTTGTCTAGTAAAGAAAAATATATCGTGTATATCCTAGAAGAGCAGCAAAAGCCCGCCGTACATTTGTACAAATGGCCTCTGTCTGAGTGTATTTTCTTGTTTGTGATGTTTTTGTCTGGTTACTATACCACGGTATCCCAGTTTGGGACCAGCACAAGGGATTGTTTGTAATGTTATACATGGATATATAACCTTCTGCCTTATTTTATGTCATAACCTAGTTAAGCCTTACTTTGTTTTAAGTTGTTTTCGATGAGGCATTAAATACTTTTTTTTACTTTATCTTTTATATTGTTCTATAGGACTTACAGTGGGCGACATAGACTCTGAGTGGACGGGGTCGGACCAGTCCCTATTCCGCGCGCTGCACAAGGTCTTCTTCTCCAACTACTGCGCCATCGCACAGATCATGCTCTCCAAGACTTGTCAGCAGGTTGGTGTTCCTACTATCTTGTATGGAATCAGGCGTTACTTTGCGGAAATCCATAATAGCATTAAAATGTGAAAATTACTTTGCTAAATTCCGCCAAAATCCCACAAGCACTGTGCGGTTAGTTAATGCACCATGGTGCTTGTGGGATTTTGGCGGAATTTAGCAAAGTAATTTTCACATTTTAATTTTCGTACTATAGTACAGACAATCTCGCTTTTCCTGTGACGTTTGTACTAGTTATGGCCGCTAGCCGCCTAGCGCACATTGTTTCAAATCTGAAAGAGTACCTATTCAGTATTTGTGGTGTTAAATTTATAGAAAAAAAACAATTCTACTTGTAAATTGAGAAGAATTAAAACGCATTGTGTGCAATCCTTTCATTCCTCAAGAAGAAAAAATAGCACGCAAAGTGCATTTATGGTATCGTACGTATCAGCTCTGAAACATACGTAGCCTATTAAACACAATGTAGTTTAAGAGTTTTAGGTAATTATGTTTACTTTTAGTTTCTCTTTCCTATTTGAAACTGCGATTGGCTTGCAAACAAGACACAATATATATTTATCAAATATTTTGAGCTGGGACGCCTGGAAACGTAAGTTACAGATCTCTGATCTAGTTTAGGCTCGAGTCTAATTCTACTATCGCATCTACCATTTATATCTCTATAAAGTGCACTAGATTTGTGGATTGAGAAAATAAACATATTTGTATCATATATTCGCTAGAGAGTAACGTAACAGGACTTGATGTATGTACCTAAATAAATAAATATGTATGTATGTTTATTGTCCTAGCTATAGATGCTACTAACATAAATATAAGTTTTGAAATGTATTAACCAAAGATGAATCTTGTTGTTCGAAGCCAATAAAAATTATTATTATTATAAAAATCACAAAACTGCTTTATTTTCTATGTTTCGAAGTTGGTCTTATTTGATTTGTATTGTTGAGTAGTTTCACCGGACCTTTCTGAAACTCTTTTCGTGATATAAAGTTACCTTCAGTTGACGTCTATACAATATGTCCTCAGGTGTACACGTACTGGATCAACACGGGGCAGGAGGAGTGCCGCGTGGAGGCCGAGCTCACGCCGCCGCGGAAGAAGAAGAAGAAGCACCGGCTCTGGAGCGTCCACTGCCGCAAGATACAGCTCAAGAAGGACTCGGCGTCCCATCACGTGTAAGTGTAGGCTTAAGGAGCTGAAAGGCTCCAGCTCTGGGGCGTCCACTGCCGCAAGATACAGCTCAAGAAGTACTCGGCGTCCCATCACGTGTAAGTGTAGGCTTAAGGAGCTGAAAGGCTCCAGCTCTGGGGCGTCCACTGCCGCAAGATACAGCTCAAGAAGGACTCGGCGTCCCATCACGTGTAAGTGTAGGCTTAAGGAGCTGAAAGGCTCCAGCTCTGGGGCGTCCACTGCCGCAAGATACAGCTCAAGAAGGACTCGGCGTCCCATCATGTGTAAGTGTCACGTGTAAGCGGTACCTTGGACTGTGTAAGAGCTTTGTAGTTGACTATATTTGCTGATTTTTTGGCATTTGATTTCAGTGGCACAAACCAACGATAATAATCGCGATTGTACATGTTGTATGTATAAGTATATATCAACGAAAATTGATAAAGTTGTGTTTTCTTAATAATTTCCGATGACCAACATTACACGCACTCGAAAGTAGCGTCGCCGTCTTGAAAAATCTTTGTCTCCGCGTCGCCTTTAAAACTGAACTACAGAACTGCGTGACATTCAATTCAATTTCTGACACTGAATCCCTATTTACATTACCTTGATATCTATTTTAAATTAAGACTTAACCACAGGCAGTTTAAACTGCATCTGGGAAGTGTTTTAGAAGCATATATATATATATATATATATATATATACATAAAACCTGTGTTATTTTTATAAATAACACAGGTTTTGTGTTAGTGTTGTACAATGTCTACAACATTAACAACGTAACGTTGTAACGTAACAATCGTTACTGTCGCATTACGATACCACTGTTCATGTTCGGTTCCAGCTACAACTTCACCCCGTGCGATCACCCGAACCAGCCGTGCGACAACCTGTGCCCCTGCATCCAGACGCAGAACTTCTGCGAGAAGTTCTGTCAGTGCAGCAGTGATTGTAAGTATTCTCTTGTATAATGCCTGAAGATACCTTATCCAAAACTTGGCTAACCGAGATCCTTATCTACTGACCGTTCAAACGCCCAAATCATATAGATGAATGTGCCATCGATTTTCGAACACTTTTCAGTGTCTGTTTCCCAGCTGTTTCTCAGTTTGTTTCACTGGGGCCCGCCGTACATTTGTACAAATGGCCTCTTGTCTGTGTGTACTTGCATGTTTGTGATATCCTTGTTTGGTCACCATAGCACAGAGTATTCTAGTTTGGGACTTCGACAACACAATCAGTGTTGTGTAGAATTTCTTTATTTATTGAAGTTCAGGGGTATTTGTGTTAAAGCATACACCCCCTTTTGGTCATGAAACGTCTTTTAGTTCGGTAGGAGGAGATCACTTGCTAGAACCGCATGCAACGAAAACATGTCGTCTCAGCGAGGGCTGTAACTCTGTAACTACGTGTCGTGTGCAATTCATTTATCGAGTCGAGCAAAGTATCCACTACGCAGATCCTCTTGACTCGTGCCGCTAGATGGCGCCGGTTGCTATGCGGATTTTGAGCTAAAAAGTAACGCTCAGTCACTAGTTAAGCCTTACTTTGTTTTAAGTTTAGCAAAAAATACTTTTTTATCTTTATCTTATCTAGACGTTTCACGTTCGGTCGTGTAATCCGACACAGCCCCGACTATTTCTTAATAACTCGCGATGCTCATACATAGTAATACATTAAACGGGTCTACCCGTGACCACGGCGGACCGTCGGGAATCTACGGTAATTAAATTTTAGGTACCTAATAAATAATTGCAGTTAGACCCGTTTAATAACCTTTGAAACTAGTGTACCATATGCGTAGACGGACTAAGTCGCGTTATGACTACGCATAGTGCGAACTTGACATATCGTTAGTTAGACCTACTGCGATATTGGTTTGAAGAGATGGACGCTTAGAGTTTCATAGACGTACTGAATTACAGTTCAACAGGCCTACTGCTATTTTAAATAATTTTTAAATGAAGTGTTAATAATGGGTGACGATGACATCCATTATGTTTATTTATCATTAGTACACGTCAGTTTCAAGTGCCAGCACATAAGAACGATTGAAGAAGTTTGCATGGTGGCGATCCTTTCAAAGACATGACACTTAGGCTGACGAATATTTATCAATCTACTAAATAGACTGACACCGTCCTAGGTATAAAGCGAATTAAGCAATTTGCTAAATAGACAAACAACGTCCCAGGCATAAAGCGAATAAATATGTCCGAATTTTAGGCGAAACGCGACTCAGTCCGTGTATGCATAAGGTACGTCGATTTGAAAGGTTCAATATATCGCTACAGAATAGTGACAGGAAGCTCTGTCCCAGGCCAGAACCGGTTCCCGGGCTGTCGCTGCAAGGCGTCGTGCAACACGAAGCAGTGCCCGTGCTACCTCGGCGTGCGCGAGTGCGACCCCGACCTGTGCACGGCGTGCGGAGCCGACGCGCCGCGACTGCCCTCCGCCTGTCGGAACGTCTCCGTGCAGAGGTCACGCTCTAGACCGTAGGGCTGGGCTAGCGGGGTGTGTGAGGGTCCGCCTGTCGGAACGTCTCCGTGCAGATATGAGACTCTAGAACGTAGGATTGAGCTATATTGGGATGTGTGAGGGTCCCCTGCCGGAACGTCTCCAATCCAAAGAAAAAAATTCAAAACCCCTTGCTTAGTGTCCGTAGTAGCAGCGCAGTATCACCGGTATGGTATGAAATTGTTCCGGTATTCATTTCAAGGTCAATCGTTCACGTAAAGCAAAAAAGGGTTGGACCTAATATGTTTCTCTGAGGAACACCGAAACATGTAGGTATTGTTTTGCTCAGTACTTATGGTATTGTCAATTTTTACTTGTTGGGTATGTTCATCTAGGTAATACCAAATAATTTTAGTTGAACGACTCTATTGCCCATGAATTCGAGTTTTTTCAAGAGGTTTGGCATGGACACAGTATCAAATGCTTTGGCTAGCGTACTTGAAAATCTTGTAATAATTCGGAGAGGTCATGTGAAAAAGTAAATAAACATGGTAATTTTGTTTCTCTAAGACTAATACTTTTCACAATATTATAATCTGCCGAAAACTCCATATGGTCACGTAGTACAAAAACGCGCTTTTCATATCGGGCTCGAAGTAAACCCTGAAAAAATATTTTTATGGTTTTATTTTTCATTATTTCCCACTATCTATTCTGGCTTCTATGGTATAAAAGCAATGTTACTCCAATATGAGTTAGATGCGAGTTCCCCATTGAGAAGCGCATTACATTCGACTGCCTCGTTGGTCTAGCCGTTAAGGCGCCTAGCTACCACAACAGAGGTCGTGGGTTCGATTCCCACTGGGGGCCGCCGTACATTTGTACAAATTTATATTGGGTATATTTTCATGTTTGTGACGTCCTTGCCTGGTTACCATAGCACAGGCTATCCTAGTTAGGGACCAAGTCAAGTGATTGTATTGTGTGGTAGTTATATATATTTTTTTACCCTTAGGGGGTTGCACAAGCACCTGTTGCTGGCACCGAGCGACGTGGCGGGCTGGGGCATCTTCCTGAAAGAGGCGGCGCACAAGAACGAGTTCATCTCGGAGTACTGCGGCGAGATCATCTCACAGGACGAGGCCGACCGCCGCGGGAAGGTCTACGACAAGTACATGTGCTCCTTCCTCTTCAACCTCAACAACGGTGAGTCTTCGTTTCACGTAACATCAACTCGCGCCCTTGATCGATACACAGTTTTGAATTCTTTTCAATTTCCCATTATACTCCGCCTATATTGTACTTGCTTTATTTATACCACCTATAAGACCTTGAGCCAACACTGGTCCTTCGAGCCGGATACAACAATCCTGACAAACCGAAAGATAGCTTCATCGACATTCATACATTATTGTTAATTCGATAATCATTCATATTAATAAATTATTATCGAATTAATATTAATGTAGGTGCCCTTTTTAGGGTTCCGTACCCGAAGGGTGCCAAACGGGAGCCTATTACTAAGACTTCACTGTCCGTCTGTCTGTCAGTCACCAGGCTGTATCTCAGGAACCGTGATGGCTAGGCAGTTGAAATTTTCACAGATGATGTATTTCTGTTGCCGCTATAACAACAAAATACTAAAAATAAAATAAATATTTAAGCGGGGCTCCCATACAACAAACGTTGTTTAAAAACAGCGCTCGCTATCTAGCGGCCATCTAGCTAACCTCATCTATGCACAGCGCCGATGTTATGTCGTTAAATGTCAATGTTAAGCGCTTCTTGTTTTCTATAGATGGCGATTTTCTTAAATTCGATCTTTGTCTAATGTTACATAGATAATGGTACGGAACGGTGGTGCGCATGGTGCGCCAGTTGCGCACGAAGGGTGCACTTGGCTGGTTTTTTTTATGCACTGACCGTCCTTCTTGCGTTTTGAAGTCGTCGACTCCTCAGATATCTCGGACCGAAAACTGAGTTGTTGTTTACCCTTCGTGCGCGAGTCCGACTCACACTCGGCCGGTTTTTCTATATAAAGGTGTCTCTACTAAATTTAAAAATGCACTTATAACTTCAAATATTGTATGTTATTGGCTTTGTCATTAATCGACTCAATTTTATAAATATGCCCCTCATATAAGCTGTTGGTTCTCCAATAAACAATAAAACGATATTTTTTATATATTGGGATCTTCGATGGGAGATTTTACTTAAGTCAAGCTCTAAGGCGCCAGTTTCTCCTCCGTAAAGCAATTATTCAATAACTCCTATGCAAGACCGTCCACTGCCAAGCACGAGTGTCCTTTGCGAAACGAATTGTCCCCTCCGAATGCAAGATAGCCCTTTCCAGCGCAAGATTGTCCCCTCCAACGGAAGCTTTCCTCTCCTTGGCAAGCCCTGCGGCGAGATGCCGACCGTGGAAGGTCTACGACAAGAACATGACTGTGCTCATTTTTCTTTAACCATCGTCATTGATGCAAGATTGTGCTCTTCTATGGGGGATGTTTGTGCTCTAAGATGCGGTCCTCTGTAACGCAATATTGTCCGAAGCTCGAATGTCCCACCAACAACGGTGTCTGGACGAGAGCTTGTGACCTTCAGCGCAAGGTTGTGCTGTGAAAAATATGTTTTTTGTGTACATTACAATATGTCACTCCTCTCCGTAGTTAGTTTTTCGACGTCGGCGTAAGACTGACCTTTTTGATGCAAGTCAGGGCCTCGATTCTGTTAGTGTATTGCAGTATAATGACAGATACACTGTCGGGTCACGTGACGTGTTTTTTCATACCATTGACGCCTAGAAGGTTTGATACGCGTGCCCATGTTACTACAATGCGTTAACAGAATCTAGGCCCATGATACTAGGTGTCATTAACAGAATCTAGGCCCTGGTCTATTTCCGTAATCCTAGTTTAATAGAAACTTTATAAACCATTACCCGGGTCAGCACCAGCTGAGCCACTACTTTATCTTAAGTTTTTTTTTTTGCGGCAATGAATACTTTTTATCTTTTATCTTTATAAAGAAAGAAAGAAAGACATTTATTATAACAACGAGACACATCACAGAAAAAAAACAAACAGACAAGTGGCAAAAGATGAAAATAACAGAGAAAACGAAGCAAAAAAACAAATATATAACAAACATTTATGTTATAACTAGCAGATACGTGGGATCCGGCCAACCTGTCCCTATCCAAAAGTAGACAGTCTAAACGAAATTATCGGATTTGCTTATTGTAGTCATAGCTAAAGACATTCCTGTCCATTGTCCAGCAACTTGGCAATGGTATCAACCCATTGGGAAGCTAGTACCTCTTCCTATCAATCTGTTGGTAGACACCATTTTCAAAGTGATCTCAAACTGCACGATATCTTTTCCCAGACTTTGTGGTGGACGCGACACGCAAGGGTAACAAGATCCGTTTCGCGAACCACTCCATCAACCCGAACTGCTATGCCAAAGTGATGATGGTCAACGGCGACCACCGCATTGGCATCTTCGCAAAGCGCGCCATACAGCCGGGAGAAGAGCTGTTCTTCGACTACAGGTGGGTCTTAACCCTTCCATTAAGTGGCACTATCCAAAGATGCACATGAACTCTTCGGGTCCTTCCAGCCATGTGGTGGCAGTTTGTAGTTTGGCGGCAAGTCGAGGCTTCCATACGGAAGTGTTAACAACGCAAGATGCTGGTTTTAAATCCAAATAACGGTGGTTATCTCTCACCCCTTTTGGGCGACCAAAAGCCCCAAGCCAAGAGTCGATGTCAATATAGGTACTAGCTCTGAAGTATTAGCAATGAATCACAGTCAATACAACTTTAACCTCTCAATACTGGCCCACCACTGACCATCTCAGTCAGTGGTGGGTCAGTATTGGTTGCTATTTTCGACAGCATAAGATAAGAATATTCTTTATTATAAACCAGGAAAAAACAAACATAAAATACCCTTTCCCTCACGGTGATGTTTTACTAACATAAAATCTATGTAAGTTTCTGTTAGAATTTTTACGTCGTTGTTGTAGAATTTATTACAGGCTTGTTAATGCTTTTTGTTGTTGAATGGATCCAATCCAATGTATAATGGGATTTTTATAATTTGCAGATATGGTCCTACAGAGCAGCTGAAGTTTGTGGGCATCGAGCGAGAGATGGAGTTTTTATGAGAGGAGAATGCCAAGTCTCAGGTTCCACTTAGGTGCAGAACCACTGACTGATTCAAGTACTTTTAAGTGTAATGTAACTGTAAATGTAATGTAACTACAATAATTGTTTTTTAATGGACTATATAATCAATTTCTCCTGTGATTTGCATAAACAAATGATGGTTAAAATATTTTGTTTTTGGAAAATTATACATAAAGTGACAAGTGGCAAACCCTGGACTCTGCCTACCCCTCCGCGATACAGGCATGATCTTATTAAGGTTGTATACATGCATAAGCTCACGCTTTCGCCGCCAAAGTCCTTCTGGCCGAATTATCATAGTTTCACAAACAAGGCAGTGAAAGAAAACACAATTTAATTTGTCTCAAAAGAGCAATAACATTTATTAAAAACAAGTATCATATAATATGCGACAATTGTATATACAGTTACATGAAATGTTTATAGAATTTACGGGATCAAATACACATTAGTACTAATACTAGAACTGTAAATAGAACACATTGAAAAAAAACCGGTCAAGTGCGTGTCTGGCCTCGCGCATTAGGGTTCCGTAGAAATAAGGGTTTATTACCTGCTTTACAGAACTAACAACTCTAAAAAGTAATTTTCAATAGAATTTGTACGAGGTTTCCCTTTTATACCCCTGAATCGAAAAATGGTTTTCCTACACCAACAATATTTTTAAACAAATCCAACGATACTCCACGCTATGGTGTAGACGAGAAAAAAAAATTGCATCCCTAATTATTTAGATATAGGTGAGGTGCCCCAAAACATTTTTTTTTTACTTTTTATCCTACCGTTTTGTCGGCGTGATTGATATGTATATATATATGCCAAAATTCAGCTTTCTATAGTCAATTCATCCTTACTTGTCCAATTTAGTAAACAATATTCTAACCTCAAAATTGACATTTGATGCCGAAACTAGATTTTTTTCTTGCAAGTTCGTGCACTTTGTTTATAAACATAGCAGCGTGTTATCCAAAATGGTGTCCCAGATTACTTCATTTATGGAAATATGGCAGTTTTCGACTAAAAGGTCATACTTTGCGGGTAGAATCTTGTTTACTAAATTGGACAAGTAAGGATGAATAGACTATATATACTTGCTTCTGTGCTAAGCCACGGACAGGCAGACAGACAGACATACTGACGGACGGACATGTCGAAACATAAGAGTTCCTTGTTGACTATGGAACCCTAAAAAAATGTGTCCCAAAATAGTAACAAAAGTCAACACTAGTGTCTTCATAACATTTCTTACATCACTCTAACTACTTGAGTCACAGCCTTAACACTACATACTATAAAGCACTATTTCAGAGTGATACAGTCATGTTGAATCAAGACTACAAAACCTTACAAAGCTGCACCATAACTTTATTGCTACCATAAAGCACAGGTAATGAAAAAGGAATCTGCTTTATTTACATTGCTAGTCGTCGTTTGGCATCAAAAACCGCGAACGTGACTTTTATAAAATTTTGAAAACTTTAGTAATCATACCGTCGTACACATACTAAAAATACGAAATAATGGTTTTAGACTAACTTATTAAACCATGTTAGTCTAAAAACCATTATTTCGAAATTTTCGGATGCATAACGACAAAGTGTAATCTTCTGAAGACTGGTCTTGACCCATTTCGAAAACTTCAGCCAGCGTCTTGAAGCTTGCATCAGTTATATCATCCAAACACGAGTTTAGAAATGTAATTGGCAGTGAAATTCACACATGTATCACCGTGAAACTGCCCTCTCAGCTAATCACAGGACCCGTCGAGCCAACCGTCTTTCCACCGCTGATGAACTTTACTGCAGTCAAACAAAGGTTTGTTCAGCTTCAAGTTGACAGTGTTGTGCCGCTCACAAAGCCACTTTGCCAGATCGTCTCTCGATTTTGTGTTTGGTGGGTTTTCTTTTATGCTGTAAGAAAATTACTTAGTTATAGTTAGCAAGTCAAAATTAATCATTTCTTGTTTGTAGTTTATTTCTGTATTACAGAACTACTACAATAGCATTATTGTGTATAATAATAAGAACAATTTTTCTTCCAGTTAAATACAGAATGTGGGCTGGTGTTCTGGCAGGTGTACAAACATAAATAAAATAAAGACTAAAACATCTGAATACTCTTAGGTAGTAGAGTAGGATGGTAGGTAGGAATACTGTTGTAAGAGATAATGGTACAAATGCTGGCGAACAACTTGAACAAAACTCCCAAAGGAAAATAGAAAGTGCAGAACTAGCATATGGCAATGACGCAGGAACTGACTTATCTTTCTGCAAAAAAATTCCAAAAATCTACTAGTTCAAGATGTCTGCTGGCATCTGTAGAGATAAAATTTACAATACTCACTCATCCTGAAAGTCCAAGGCGCAAGGCTCACATGGATAGAACTGTGCAAAGATGTTGAAAAACCTATTCATGTTCTCACTTTCCTGCCTAGTAGGCTTCTCTGGGAAGTATGAGGCCATTGTGTGGAGGAAGCCCCATGTAGATCTTCCCAGTTCATCCTTTAGCAACGGACAGTCTTTTGGCTCCTTTGGAAGTGGCTGGAATTGCATAACAATACAATATGTTGTGTGCAATAAAGAAGGCTAGTTATATTTTAAGAAATGGCCTTGCATGAATCATATCCTGTATCTTTATGTAACCAGGTTGTAAAAGGACCCATATTGGTTGGTAAGTTCGGATTCCAGTTTAAGTGGCATATTAGGCTGAAAATGCAACGTTGCCTTAGGTTTTAGTTTCATAAATGTCTCAAAATCATTTTCCAAGAACGAGCTGAAAAAAAACCCCAACAGATTCGAGAACCTTCTCGGTCTAATGCAAAGGTTAAAACTAAAAGAACATAACCTTACCTGCTTGTTTGGTGTGGGGAACATGGATTTGTTTTTCTTTGTCCAGTCCTTAAAGTCCGAGCAGGCTCTGCAGGGCTTGTCTTCTTCCTCGTCCCCCGAGTGGGAAGGCATTTTATCACTGAAACTGTAGGGCTACGAAATAGTTCAGTCTGTGGTGCAATAGTACGCCGC
This sequence comes from Yponomeuta cagnagella, assembly GCA_947310995.1. NCBI lineage: Eukaryota > Metazoa > Arthropoda > Insecta > Lepidoptera > Yponomeutidae > Yponomeuta > Yponomeuta cagnagella. The sequence goes on from OX371277.1 coordinate 18,886,758, forward strand.
AACAATGCTAAGTGAGACCTACGGATGTTGTTGAAAATGTTAGGACTCTTGTGTTTTCAGTGTGGATTCATCGACTTATTCAAATATATGTGTTTTAGTCGAAATAGGAAAGAAAATCTCCCCGATATCTTTTTCCTAAGTTGTGTCCTACATCTCAGCTGTCAAAGTCAAACCCACGTGATGACAGTCTGTTAAACAGTGCTGCCAACTCTTGGCAATAAACAGCTGAAATTATGGCTGTGTTCAAAGTTTTTATGCCTGGAAAGGCCTGTTCACATCACATAGCGCGCGACACGCGGCGAGTCCGCATCATCATTATAAAAAGGATTACGCATGTGACGCTCTCTACAACCTCACCCGGCAATGGATGATGATCATGAGACGCGGCGTGCGACGCTTCGGAAACAGTGGACAGTTAGGTACTTAATATGAGAGCTGGACAAGCCTAATATGTAGTTCTGTCCTGTCGACAAATTAACTTTTCTACACTGCTCTGCATACCTACTCCGTTACCTTTGCAAAAAATTTATATGCAAAGTAAGATTTTTTTTTTTTCCCCAGAGCACACACACGGCATAAACATTTGCAAAGATACGTACATTTAATAATTAACTGTGAACTTTAAGTAAAGAATAAGAGTACGGACGAATGTGGCAAAGGGGTACACGAAATCCTGATAAACACTATTTATTTCGAATTGGTTAAATAAATCTATACAATAATCTTTTTTACATTATAAGTCCAGTTTGACTAGTCAATACAAACGTAACACGTAAAATGTAAAATAACTTGTTATACACTGGTTAACCTTAGCGTACTAGTTTACGATACAAAGTACATTACAACATCAGCTATTGTGCACATTGTGTCCAAATTTAAGGCTTCTCACAGGCGGCAACGATTTCTGAAACGAAAAACAAAGCCTTTATATGTATTTAGTGGCAACACTTTGAATTTGGTTACATTACAGCTTCTCCTGCTCACTCTCCTATGCAAATTAGTCACATATCTACTGATGACTGTAGCACTAGTGAGCTTCACAGCAAGCCCCTATTAGAAATCAGAAATCAATAATTTATTTCAACGTAAAGAATTTACATTCTGTTTGCTGAATGTCAATGTACTATGTTGCTATGTTAGCCGCTGCCCTCGTGCCGTATTTGTAGTACACTACATAGTTTACTATGACAATTCAATGCAGTTCGCTTATTATTCACATGCTGTCTTATGTGATGTTCTGTTAAATATTTCGTGAGCAGTAAAATATAATATAATAATAACGAAGTAAAGGGGAAAAGGATTATGCCCAGCAGTAGGAACCACGGGTAGTACGACGGCACGAGTCACGCGTTTTGTCGTAAAACTTCAGAATTTGACAATTAATTTACTGAAAAGTCGCGACTTTTGACATGTAAAACGCGCGACTAACGTCGTCGCTAAGGCCCGAGACACACAGATGGGACGCGGGGCGAGGGCGCCGTAAGATGTATAGAGTCACAGACTACAGTCTTCGCTCTGCGGTCGCTCTTGGTCTGTGAGTCTATACATCTCACCGCGCCCTCGCCCCGCGTCCCATCTGTGTGTCTCGCGACTCACTCTCGACGATGGCCGTCAAGGCGGCGACGGCGGGCGAGTGCGGCAGCTCGCGCGTGTAGTCGCGGCCGCCGTCGCAGCAGCGCGCCAGCAGCGGGTCGAGCGGCAGCGCGCCGAGCAGCGGGACCGCCGCCTCCGCGCACATCTGCGCCGCGCCGCCCGTCGTCGCGGGGAATATCTCGCTGCGCGCCTACGGAACAATCAAATTACAATTAATTTATTTCTTAACCAAAATAAAAATATTAAGTAATTAATTGAACTTTCAAAAATATACACCCAACTGAGTAACAATGCATCATAAGTTTTGTAAGGGCCTGGGAGATCTGTCACACAGGATCTTTCCTAGTGTGGACTACAGCCCTCTCACACAGGAATAAATCCTGACTACTCAAACAATTTGAGTTCTTCTATATGTTCTGATACCTCTGTTATAATAATTATTAATTAATTCAAGTAAGTGAATTCCGGAATTAAGTTGATACACAAAATGTGCTTTACCACGGCAGAAAATACACAATAGGTAGGTACATAATACAATCGACAGCTGCTCGATCGATATAATATGTACAATTTATGTATTTTCGTTACGTACGTGTGACCTTTATAACAAAGGTATAAAGATCGACTCACTGTAAACTAGTGGAGGTCCAATCCAATCATTCGGTCCCTCAATGGTGAGGATCGAGGCCGCTATGACGGGGATGAGTGTAGAATGCTCTCCATCTGGACCTATCGTTAGCTGTGAGGACTGCTTGGTGAAACTTCGAGTGACCAAGTGTAGATACCTAGCCAATAACTCAGGGATCATCAAAACAGACAGTCCCGGCCGACTGAGTTGTTCCCTGACTACCTAACTATATAGATTGCCCTGTATCAAGGAACGCGCAATCTTGATTGCAGCGGATCAATGTTAATCAGTGACCTGCCAGAGGCCTATTTCCAGCAGTGGACGAGTACCGGCTGGTTGATCGAATGTTGCATCGCTTTTATAATATAATTTCCGAATTTGAGTAAAGGCTCAGAAACCCTACGTAGATCATCTGCAATAGATGCAAAGGTAATGAAGATGAATACATTAAGGGGCTGCAAGGAATAGATAGCATTTATGCCAAAATTGGTTGTTTTTATCGTTAATGCTCCTAATAGTCCTACGTTTTTGTAAGTCGTGGGCAAAGGTCTTAAAAACACATTATTTTCATCATTACAAGAATAGAAACATAAGTTTTGCAAAATCAATATGTAAAAGATTGTATATTTTTCCATTGGTGTCGCTGGTGAACATCATGTAGCCACTTAACCTTAGAGAGAGATGTATAAGGAAAATTAATGGCTAACTGATGGCCGTTGGGGCGAAAAAGTTCTGACCTGGCGACCGCGGACCGGATGACGCACCGTGGGCAGGCCCCCCACCAGATGGTCTGAATCTGTGGTCTGACGACCTGGTTACGGTGGCGGGGAGTCGCTGGATGCGGGCGGACTACACCGGGAAGCTTGGCAAACCATGAGGGAGGCCTATGCCCTGCAGTGGGCGTCAAATGGCTGATAATGATGATGATGATGGTAAATGAAAGCACAGCAATTAAGTCCCATTAGCACCCTTCGAGTACGGAACCGTCCACTCACATTGCAATTGGGGCACACGAACAGGCTCATATTCTCGACCACTCCCAGTGTCCTGACGCCGAGCTTCTGGCAGAACTGGAGCTCCTTCCGTACGTCCAGTAGGGCGACCTCCTGGGGCGTGGTGACCACCACCGCGCCGGTCAGGCCGGCGGCTGCTAGGTACTGCACCGCAGAGAGGTGCTCGTCTGACGTGCCTATGGTACCGGAGTGCGCCAGTTAGTGCCTTGTTACAGACGTAAGTCCGCGTAAGGTGGCTTACGCGGTGGTAGCGGAGCGGTCGATGGCCGGCTTCTCATTCGGGAGGTCGTGGGTTCGAATCCCGGCATGTACCGATGACTTTGTTTTCTAAGTTACGTACATTTGTTACAGTAGCAATACTGCTCGCTGATTGTGAGGAAACGATAGTGTCTAAGGTATTTACATACGTCAGCATTGTTGCTACGTACAATGGCCCAAGTATTTCTTAGCGTGTCGATAAAACCGGCTTCAAGGCTGGACTCGAGTTTGCGATCGTAGGGTAAGGATTGGCCCAACTATGAGGCTAAGTGCGAAAATCTCCAGTCGAACTAGAACTAGTCCACCTTTTGTACACGTGCAATAAATAGTAAATAACATAATAATAACCTCACGCCTGTGTCTCGGGCAGAGGCAGAGACCAGGGATAGCCACCATAGATAAGAGTGTACTTGCTACGGTCCCGACCAAACTCTTTCGCTTCATCAACATTCACTCCGGTTACAGGTAGTTTTACAACTTAAACTTTCGTAAGCACTGCACATTTTATATATTGGTTTAACGGTTTCACTTACTTTTATTAACGTCGGACTATCGCCGACTATCTAGTCGGACGAGGTCGAACCTAGTCGGCTATCCCCACGTTAATAAAAGTAAGTGAAGCCGTTAAACAATTTAATATAAAACAGGTAATTTTCTTTAGAAACAATCTTGAGACAAGGTTGGCCAAAAATTACTGACATTATATGTTTATTTCTAATTGTGGCTTTATGAAAAAGGTTCAGGCGACCAGCGGGGACATCAACGCTATGTTTGATCTTATAATATATGCTTAGATGGTAGGATTTTCATATTTATATTCTTTTTGTTGCACTAACCCGTGATGAGGACAATTTAAAAAAACTCGGATTACTCGGGGCTGCAAGTGATGTAAATTGCTTCGGCCAGATGTCGCTGCCTGTACGTAATACGCGTACGTAAGCTCGACATTTCACAGATGCCTGCACTTGCCCATTAGCTCAGTTGGGAGAGCGCTGGCACGGTTAGCCAGAGGTCGCGGGTTCAAGTCCAGGCATGGGTGGATTTTTTAGTCTCTAAATAGGTTTATATTTCATATTTGTTAGGTACTCAATCAAAGGGGTTGAGGTGTCGAACAGATCAAAACAGAGGCTTAACTATAATCGTGCATCAAATTTTGAAAGATTTCTATCGTCTAGCTGACAAAGTCTATATTATATTATTAGGGGTTAAAGTATGAAATTGCCGTTTTATTGCAATAGGTTCTTTGAATTGACATAGAATCTTCATGGTTTGAGGTTTTCGAATGAAACTTTTTTCAAATGGTTTCTATGATGTTCTTTTTTAAAAAAATGTGAAACATTTCAATATCGACTTTCAATTGTTTTTGTTATTCAATTTAGACAAGAAAGATGGATACTGCGAAAATTCGAGTGATTATGAGGCACCCATTTTTCGTATTTTTTTATTTTATTGATTTGACGCAAGTGAGTCATTATTGTGGGTAAGGTAACGTTAAACCATGCCGCTAATTCCTGGGTAGTTTGACTAGGGTTGGCTTCCACTATCTCTCTTAATTCATCGTTATTCACCTGTGTGGGCGGTCTTCCTCGTGGCTCGTTCTTTAAGTCGAAATTTTCATCACGAAAGCGTTTAAACCAAAATCGCACGGTGCGTTCATTAGTAGACCCCTCTCCAAACGCAGCATTGATATTGCGGGCTGTTTCTGCCGCGTTAGCTCCGCGTCGGAACTCGTATTCAATAATCACACGAATTTTCGCAGTATCCATCTTTCTTGTCTAAATTGAATAACAAAAACAATTGAAAGTCGATATTCAAATGTTTCACATTTTTTAAAAAAAGAACATCATAGAAACCATTTGAAAAAAGTTTCATTCGAAAACCTCAAACCATGAAGATTCTATGTCAATTCAAAGAACCTATTGCAATAAAACGGCAATTTCATACTTTAACCCCTATTATTAATTGCTATGGCAAACGTCAGGATTCCGACAGGATTTGGTGCGCGTAAAATAGGGACCGATCCTTTTTAACACACACCCTATTTCACTGTTAGTATTATTATAAATCTCGTTCACTATTGCCGATTAAAACATGTAGATAGTTGTAATCTCACCTGGTGGTGTATCTATCAGCAGATAATCTAAATCACCCCAATCCACTTCACTGAGGAATTGCTTGATCATACCTGGAACATACAACATGCAACAATTACTGAACATGTTAACGTCAAATGAGTAAACAAAACAGTATTGTAACATTGTCTTACCATTCTTCTTGGGCCCCCTCCATATCACTGCGTCATCTGGACTTCCGAGTAGAAATCCAATCGACATTAGAGAGAGATTGTCCGTTACGTACTGTGAGAAGAAATGATACAGTTATCTACCCAATAATTTTTGAACAAATTAGCGGCGACATCATTTATTCGGCAATACAAATAAAACTACAGCCGATGGAAAGAGGCGGGATAAATGTTACTTAGATTGATTGGCAACAAGTCACGCAGCTTCTTTTTGGGTACAGGAGTACGAGATTCTTTTCATGTTTTAAAATTACGTTAATTTTCTTTGAGATTGAGATTTCAAGGAGAGAACGTTTCCGCTTGCCTCGCTCTGGTCAGAGCGATTGATTTCGATGAAAAAAGACCCAAGTTTAAACCGTTTACTACATAAAAATGTATAATAATAATAACTTCCACACAACACAATCACTTGTCCTGATCCCAAACTAGGATACCCTGTATTATGGTAACCAGACAAGGTACGCCGGCCCCCAGTGGGAATCGAACCCACGACCTCCGCTCCGGCATGGTAATTAGACGTGATACCGCTAGACCAACGACGCAGTCAAGCGTTCAGTAACTATTAAATCTATTATTCGTAGTCTGTTATTGGTTACGAAAAAACTTGGTTCCATGGATCTCAAACGCATTAGAAAAGAATTAGCGCATTCACTTATAAAGAAGGAGCTAAAATAATTTTATTATATAATGTAGGCAAGAACGTACGAACCTTCTTGAATTTCCACCAACAAAATTTACTCACTACATGACAGAATATTTGACGGTCATCTTTGTTAGTACCTGTACCCGAGAGGACTCTGGAGATTGGACACTGCGAGGCCGAGTCCAGGGCCAGGAGGATTTGATTGGTTTTAGAACCCACTCAATAAGATAGATAAAACATATCAATAAATATTAATCAATAAGACCAAGAGACTTACAACGGGCGACCATCCCGAGCCGGATTTGTGCACTTGTTCCCCGCGCACGCCCAGAACACGGGGCTGGCTCGGCCCACAAATATCTGCGTCCAGGATACCCACCTATAGGGATAGAATAATCTTTACTGAACAGCAGGAAAAAAAAATGAACTAAAGTTTTCGTAAGCACTACACGTTATTACCAAGTAAGTGAATCCGCAATTAAGTTAATAACCAGAAAAATAGTACAATACTTTATTCCATAACACGTAAGCGGATTCACTTATATAAATTTGAAAAATAGGTATTTATAAATTATTACAATACGATTGGCAGCCTTATTACGGCAGGAAGAAAAGCAGTTTAGATAGAAAATTCTTTATTTAAATATGTAGCTCACTAGTAGGTAAAACGCAGCAGGCTGCCACTTTCTCTCCATGTCTCAGTGTCTGCACTAGACTATAGTTCAAAGTGAACCACAATTTAGAAACCACAATGTACAGGCCAGTAACATCTAGTGGTAAATACAGTATGTGCCACTATTTTAATCTGGCAGCTAGGAATATGCATAACAAACAGACGAAAAGTAGACTGAAGTAGACTACAGTTTTTAAGGAACAGCAATAATCCGACTATTGTTAACTAAAATACGGAAGTACCGCTTGCTTTGTCAACAGCCTACCTAGCCATACCCACAGTATGGTGTCCCATAAATTGTGACCTATATAAAAGAGCAATGCATCCGCGATAGGCACCGCCTGGCACACACGCCGCCGCCGAATATAGATAGGAGCAGAACAGAACTTGCAGCCTACCTGGATTTTAGGCTACGACCATACGACCCCGCACGCGTTAAATAGACAAAGAATCGCTCCATTCTGCGCACACGTAGGGGACGAGAAAGAGATGTCGCGACGCTATTCTCGCGCGCCGGATAAGGCCTCATGGTACCAGACCCCCCGTTGCCGTTATAACATTATTATTTTCCTATCAACTATCGTCACCTCGATTTTTTTAACTGTGTAACGCGTCTGTCGCGGTAACGAGCAGCGTGGGCCCGGCAGGTAGCATCTCTGAGACTCTAAGGAAATAAACGACGATAAAAAATCACGCGATATCCGAAGCCTAGCTACAGTATAAGAGAAGACATTGTTTTCTTCTTTCTTTATATCCTGTGGCCCCTCATCAGGGACATAGGACCTATATAAAAGATCTTCACTTGCTGCAGTGTTAAGCAGACATTTTTTACATGTTCTGAAAGTATTACGTAATACATGAAAGCCGAATACGTATGAGAGGCAGCTATTGAGCTTGCCATTGGTAACTGATGCAAAAAAAATACTTTGATCAAGTAAATGAAAATACAATGAATGATTACCTATTACAATGTAAGAGAAAAATTCTACTTTGAAGCCAGCCTTCTGTAGTATTATTTTCCTTTAGTCCTCTGTTCCATCGTTGGCAGATTGTTGCGAATTCTTCGCCTCGGCAGGTTTTGTGATCGATACGCGCGTCTAGCACTGTTGGCTGTCTAATTGTGGTTGCAAGGAGGAAATGGAGTTTGGCAGCTCTTACGAGAGAAGGTCGCGGTATAACAGGGTAATTCATTGCGATTTTACAACTTTAACACTGAGCAGGACATTTATTATTTTTGGGTAAATAGCTCAGAAAGAAATCAATCAATTTCTGAGTGAAAGGTTAATATTTTTACAGGCGAAATATTATGGGATTTTAGTAGTTTTAAAGTCAAAAAACATACTATCTTTACTGGCTTATAAAATCATGAGGTGGTTCTGTGGTTTTAGAATGTAATGCTAAATTTACTTTTGTTATTGCTGCAAGTGCGAGGTGGACCATAATGTAGCTAAGCAATTCATAAATTGGTATATTTTAATTTCATTTCCACTGATTTTGGTAAAATTTGTGAATATGGACTATGTTATATGTTTTCAGAGAAATTTATTGGTATTATTATAATACAGCAATAATTAACTTTAAATAAATCAATAATTTCTACACAACACAATCACTTGACCTGGTAAACTATGATGTCCTGTGTATCAGTAAAGTGTAATAAGTTTTTATTCTGGTTAAAGAGTTTAACCTGTTCGATTATGACCTTGAAAAGGACAATTAAAAACCATTGTTATGGTGGTCCGATCAGGCCATTTAGGATTCTACAGATTAACATGGTGTGGCAAACAGAGCAAAACAGTAATGTACTTACATTAGTATCAGGGCTTCGTGCTGCCAAAGCGTGTCCAAGCAGGGATGTGACAGTGCTCTTGCCAACACCTCCCTTGCCAGAGAGAACGAGTATCTTGTGCTTAACATTAGACAATCTGTCGCGGATGAGTTCTAGTGCTGGGTCAGGCCCTGCCGGTAGTCCTGAGTAGATGTTGAATTTTTTGTTATTTTACAAGATACTAAAACAATTTATTGAGAATCTGTTCTTTTCTAAAGAGTGCAACAGAAATCATGTTGTGCTCTTAAAACTAGGCCTGGCATTTCACGTGTTTTAAATTATGATTAAAACATAAAAAACTGTTTTATGCCAACCCATAGTTATAGCATCGAGCATGAATTCACAGACAGGTTTATGCAATTTAGAACCTGACTCATAAAATTGTTGTTTAGCTTGTAAATTACGTCCAAACAATAAATAATAAAGCTGAATATTAAAAACAAAGTTGTTGTCATGGCATTGATCCGCGTAACCTAAAAGCTAATGCTCACCTGAGGCACAAATATTCTGGTTCGGGCATCCAGCACAGGCTGATACTTTCCCAGCATCTGCGCTCTGCGTCCCAGGGCAGTCTAATAGGGAGAAATATCACTAGTTAAGTACAGAAACCTTAGAAACTGCTTAGAAAATACAGTGATTCAATAACTACATATTTACTTACGGTCGGGTGCGTTTTCTGGGACGCCACTCATTGTGACTTGTGCTTATAATATTATCACATAAATAAATAGTTCTTATGCGCTGAATAAGTATAAATATGGGATAAATCACAAAAAACACGAGCGCTTTGCGTGAACCGATTGGAAAAACAAACATCAAAATGACGTTCGCTTTTGTCTGTTGAGTGTTGGTGAAAGTGTGGGAGCGTTCCTAAAAATATTTGTTTGATATCGTTCAAAGAAGTTCCATCGATTTCAAATTTTCAACTTTCAAGTTCGTGTAAAAAAAAACAGTACAAAAAAGACAATAATGTCAAAATCCATAACAAATTTTTAATTCTAGTTTTTACAAAATTCTTTCTTGTTTAACTTTCTAAAACCCACCTACTCAACAAAATGGCCAAAGAAGTTTCCATGTGCACGGTAAATCATCACACGCTGAATTCCAACACCATCACCATCACGTCATTACATTTGTCTCTCTCAAACCTCACCAAGCCGGTCAACTTCGAACCCAACTTTACCCACCAACCCGAACGTCGACAGTGCAACAACTTTTACACTCTCATGGACCTTTTTCTAGGGTACCGTACCCGAAGGGTGCCAACCGGGATGATGTCCATGTCCGTCTGCCCGCCTGTCTTCTGTCTGTCACCAGGCTGTATCTCATGAACCGTGATAGCTAGGCAGTTGAAATTTTCACAGATGGTGTATTCCTATTGGCGCTATAACAATGAATACTGAAAACAGAATAAAATAAAAATTGAAGGGGGGCTCCCATACAACAAACGTAACTTTTTGCCGTTTTTGCTCGATATTAATAACGGCAAAGGTAGACGCTTGAAATATGCACAGAATATTTAGTTCTATTCACCTCAAAAATAATAATTAAATAAAAATAAAAATTTAAGGGGGCTTTCATACAAACATGATATTTTGCCGTGTTTTCTCGATGTTTGTGTCTAATGTTGTATAGATAGGTAATGGTACGGAACCCTTCTTGCGCGAGTCCGAATTGCAATTGGCCGGTTTTTTATGTTAAGTCGCCCGTAACATACTGGGTGCATGTACAAATTGTACAATCAACAGCTCACCAATCTTTACACACGTGCCCTGCACTCTACTCAGTTTTGTTAAACCAAAAATGTAGGTTGATGTGCTGTTGTATTTTCCAACCTTTTTACTCCCCTGCTTTTCCACACTTAACCACTGGGCTCTTCTCCTCAGCAACTGCAACAATGGGGCCCCGTGAAGCCGACCCCGGGGGCACCCGAGAATCCGCCTACGGTCGGCTACTGTTTCCACTCGCCCAAGAAGCACCCGTGGCGCCCCATCATGGGCTACGAGGAGATCGAAACCACGCCCATGTCAGTACCATCTTTATGGCCTTTGCCTTTTAAGATCATCATCGTCATCATCAGTTCGCCTCTGCCCGCTGTTATGTACTTATTGGCATTCTTCTTGTCGCCATCTGCATCATTATAATCACGGTGAATTCGGCAGAGGGCCCGCAGATATCATCCACTTAAGTATTCCCCGAAGATCACACAAGATTATAACAACGTCTCTCGTGCCGTCGCAGTGGCAGCACGGAGCGGAGTTAGGTGAAGTGAACAGGCATCCGGGCCCGAGCTGGGGCGGTCGGCCTTCTCCCGAATTCCACTTCCGTGTGAACCACCACGCATGGATGTCTTTCCGTGTTCTACGTCTAATATATAAAAACTCCTGTCACAGTGTTTGTTATCGAACTCTTCCGAAACGGCTTCACCGATTTTTGTGATTTTTTTTAATTATATTCTGGAGGTCTGAGAATAGGTCGTATCGTAGCCTAATAATATGGCAAAACAATATTTGCTGGGTCAGTAACCAATAAAGTTACTACCTACTTAAAATTGTTTTTTTCCCTGCGCTTGCCGGTTAGCTTGTAGCTATCACGGCATCCTTATGCAACTTCTAAAGTAGCTACGCGTTATGAGCGTCCCACTTTGTAGGGCCACCTACAACAGGATAAACAGTCTTAAAGTTAAAAGGCGGTTACTCGTAGCTTTCACGTGACTGATTTCGTGCGTTTTATTCTAGTAATCAGATTATCGAGAATCGCTCGTAGCCCCGGCTGCCTGAGTGATCTTAAACGATCACGAAGGTTAAGCAACACAGGGCGCGTTCAGTGCATGGATGGGTCGCCGTCTATGCCTAACGCTAGTGGCATTTTTCCGAGCGGTTCCGTGCTTCGCAAGGCACGTTAAGCTGTTGGTGCCGGCTGCCGTCGATAGATGGCAGTCGTTAAGCCAAGTCAGAGGCCTTAGGGCGGCTTAACAACTTCTGACAGTAGACGAGCCACTAGTCTACAAGCCTCCACCAATCCGGACTTGGCCCCCGTGGTGGAGTATGGCCTATACCCTCCTCAGGGAAGAGACCCGTGCCCCTCGGTGGGGACATAATGGGTTGATGATGATGAATCAGATTATTTACCACGTATTTTCTCAAAAACATTTGTAGATACAGCCTTCGCAACGCTCCTCTTTACAGGCCCTCGCAGCCCATAACCAACACCATGGTGGACCCGTGCTACACGCCCGAGGGCATGGCGACAGAGCCCCTGCGCTTCCCCAACCTGGTGACGGGCTTCGATCGCAGCCCCGAGCACGCCGCCCGCGCGGCCCTCTACACGCGGTACACGCAGTACGAGTGGAACCAGAGCAGCATCAAGAACTACAACGAGTCCGACGCAAAACGGAACTTCAGCGAGCGCGTGCGGAATGATATCATGAGGATGCTGAGGTGAATTGACAGATGGATGTTCCATCCCCTTGAAGTAAGATAGTACATTTCCCTGTAACACCATTATGGGCACGTAATGACCTGACTTATATTGTTTGCTGAGATAGAATCCTGAAGATCTGTCTCTCAAGTTTATAGGAACTATGGAAAACGTATTTATTTTTTCTTAATATTTCTAGGTGGAAACTGGATTTTCAGACACACATTTCCTTTGTGTTCAAGTAGGTACCTAAGTAGTTCTACCGATTTCAGGGAGACAGATGAAGTCGGGAGCCAAGGTCAACGCGATTCCGGGCGTCGAATCGGCGAGCGCATCACAGACACCACCTTCTGGCGCAACGAGGTGCGTCAAGAAATAGGGATCAGGAATCAGGACACCCTAGGCCCGAGCCTAGTTGGCCTTAAGGAAAGTCCGCCCTTAGACATTGTTTTACATCGTAATCATCCCGCAGATATCCATGGAGATGGAGCGGCTAGTGACGACGTGCGCAAAACTGACGGACACGAGGCGGCAGCTCGAGCGAGCCATCGCCGGCATGGAGGGGCCGCTGCACATCATACAGGAGTGCCTCTACCACCGCGAGAAGAGGCAGGGTACGTGAACACCCGCCAAGGTATGAATAGAGGCAACGTTCTACGACCCAAAGGGCAGCTAAACGGAGTGTTCCGTCACTTGTTTTTAAGCTCATGGCTCTTTTTGGAATCTATCCTTATGCGTAGCGGCCTAATCCTATCAGACCACATTACCGAAGGGGGCTGGATGAGTGATGAGGTTTAATGGCGGAGCCTCCAAAATTGGAAAAATATTTGATTTGCTGGTCAAATAACAGCAGACGTTTACGTAAAGGTTGATCAGCTGGCGACTGTACCCAGCCCAAACACTTTTACGCTCAGAAATAACAACTTTTGAGATCTAAGGATAAATGAAATATATTTCTTTGGTAGGACTGGAGCAAGTCCACGATGCGGTGGAGCAATCTCTTCTGAAAGAAGTGATGATTGTCAAGAATGCTCAGCAGAAATTCGCTGCTATGCTCGAAAAGGTAACTATTAAACCAATATTTAGTTAGTTTTCTAGAAGAACCTTTCAGGAGCTGGTGGTAGATTCTATCTCTCGTGAGGTTTTGAGGGCTTCTAACTTAAAAAAAAAAAACCAGCGGACGCAGATTCCCCTAGGGCATTGAACTGATGTAGACTGAATTACCAGTTACGGTTGTATGACCGTATAGTGACTCGTTCTACTATTGTGCGTCCTATTGACAAGTTGGAATAGCCAATTTTGTTCTCTTGAAGTAATCTCCATAACCCCAATCAAAGACTTCTTAACCTATTAAGCCCAACCACAAGAATTCTACCCGTCCTATTTACCATTTAGATACTCCCTCTTTTCTTCATGTCTTTTTCAGGTCAGCCAGCAGTCGAAGAACTGTCGCGCGACGCAGCACGAGCTCGAGATGGACATGCGCAACAAGGAGTACGCGCTGGGTATCGACTCTATGTGCCACCAGCTAAACAATTTCTCAAAGGTTTGTGACTATACTTTCTTCTGGGTTGTATTGAGGGGATGGTTAACCTTCGTGAGATTAGCGAATGTTTCGCTATCTTCAAAAGCTTGTTTAGTTAGCTTATTAGCTATGCCTATTTAATTTCTCTTGCGATTTTTGTGTCCAGTATTAATATGGTTACCGTAGAAGTAGGTAAAACATATAAAATAAAACAGCCCCTACCCTATCTTTGCGAGACTTGGAGATTTCAAGAAACGAGTTCCCGTAAAATTTCGGGCTATATTCCAGCACACAATCTTCGTACATCTTCATAGTTCCTATAACCAAACAAAACCAAAGCGATCGAGCGTGAATTACTGTGTGATCGAAGAACATTTCCTCCTTGTACTTATACTTCTTTGTTTTTCCCTGCTACTCCAATCTGCGATCGACTGTCTTCATTTTCCTGCACCAGGGTTTTCTGTTTCGAGTTGTTGCTCTGCTCTTTTGGGCCTACAAAGTACACTTGCACTGGGTTCACAAGCATGGTTGTCACGGCCAGGGTCTGCAATTCTACGCCGGCATCGAGCGCTACGACCCGACCGTGTGCGACACGGAGCGCTGGGCCGCGGCCAGCGCCGCCACCCTGCAGCGCTCGCAGTCCGAGCGCGCCAAAGCCATACAGATGCTATCCGGTAAGAAACGAGCTTTTTGTACAAGGATTCACTAAGAGCAGGCCCAGACGCGTGTAATGTGTTGAGTAATATAACGCGAAACGTACGAGCATTACATGTGACGTTCGCGCTGTTGCAGCAGCTGTAGGTTTTCGGGCGAATACAAAGGCCACGAAATGGTGGCAACTGGTAGAATAACTCAAAAACTTCTCCTTCCCTTCGGAGCGCGCCAGCATGCTTCGTAATATAATATAAATTCAATTATTAAAAGACTGTGGTAACCAATTAAACTAAACCTCATTAACTTTAAATTATTGTGTTATAAAGCATCAACGCTATCTGGCTGAGATAAAGTGTTGAAGTGCGACCACGATAACTTCGAACATTTCCAAAAATGTGGATCTGACTCAAATTTAAACCGGCCTGATGACGCTCCTGATTATGTCCATCCAGACACAACGGATATCACAACTTAACAGATATAGTCTCTACCGAATTAAAGAACTTTAAAGATGAAATGATTGCATTGCTGCAAAATTGGAGGGCAGAAGATGAATTAAAACAAAAGAAATGAGACCAAACGCTCTCTGACATTAAAGTTTATTTTTAATTTATTTACGACATAACATAATACAAGTGATACAGTACATTAAACTCACCAAACTGTTACGTTGGATGGCGAGAGATCATGAACTTGAAAAATGGATATCACATATTACTGCAACCCAAGTCGATGAACAGGCTGTTAAGCTGACTGTGCTTGAACAACACAATACGATACAGGATCAGACTGACGCCGCTCTAAGAAGTGACGTGGAATATCTTCGCCGTGAATCTAGGAAAACTTTTCTAGACGTGATAACACACTATTGCTACAGAGATAAAGGACATTTACAGAATCCCTCGTAAACGTGATGCAAACAAGCCAGTAAATATTCTGAAGGCTGCCAAGAATTTAAGTATTTAAAATACATATTAAAAGGACGCATCTGGAGTAATTAACCACTCCATACCGATTTAAGTGGCTGATCATCTGACCCCGTTTGCTAACAGGCTGTACTTTCTTGCTCGCGATCTGGTCAAAACTAACCTGTACAAGTATTGCTGGAGTTCGAATGGAAAAACTTTGTTAAGAAAGACGGCGAATTTTCTAACATCCTGATCGGGAATGAAGCCCAAATTGAGACAGTATGGTTTGATTTTCTTTTTCAATTACATTGTTTTTTTTATCATTCTTTAGGTACTTATGCATGTTAGTTGCTTATTTTGTAGCTATTTTATAATACTGAGAAAGACTTTTCGTAACGTATGTGGTGTGTATAATTATAACAACAGCAATCTAAATGGCAGATTTATCGGGTTTTGCCTTTCCACAATAAATCAATAATTTATTTCAACGTAAACAATTTACATTGTTTTTGTTGAATGTCAATGTACTATGTTAGCCGCTGCCTTTGGGCCTTATGTAGTGGAGAAAAAGGCAGCGGGAAAAAGAAAACACAGTAGTATTACTACTAAGATTCCCCCAAACAAATACATGAATTATTATGCTTGATAACTTAGAACACGTAGTAGACGACATTGATAACAATGTTAAAGTCATTGAAAGAGCCGAAGAATGTAGGAAAGTAATAAATGGGCCTTACAAAAAATTTAACATTATAGTCCAAAACGTAAGGAGTATTGACTGTAACTACCATGATTTTATGGTATGTACCAGAAGACTTAATCTAGATTGCGATATCATTGTGCTGGGCGAGTGTTGGTTACAACATTTACCTAATTTGCCATCTATTCCTAATTTCCATTGTGAATGAAAGAATAATTATTATTTATTATTTTTGTGTGGTAAATAAAATATTTTCACTTTCACTTTGCTACTCAGAGACACAAGAATCAAAACAATGGTAATATTACCAGTACATAAGTCGGGAGATAGAGACAATATTGACAATTACAGGCCTATTTCTCTTCTGCTTACCCTAGCTAAAATTCTACAAAAAATAATCAACACTAGACTACTCACTATACTTAGAATCAAATAAACTTCTTTCCCCTAACCAATATGGTTTTAGACATACTAAATCAACAGTATATGTCATTGAATCTTTAGTCACACATGTTGTTGGAAAACTAGACAAAAACAACAAATACCTCGGAATTTTCCTGGATCTAGCCAAGGCGTTCAATACTGTCTCTCTCTATCCCTTTACTATTGCGAAAGCTTGAGTGCCTAGGCGTTCGTGGTACGCCACTCACGCTACTTAAGTAACAGAGGAGTACCGCAGAGCTCAGTCTTGGGTCTAACCCTTTTCTTGGTTTATATCAATGAACTTTGTAACAAGCAATGTAATGCCAAAATCATAACTTTTGCAGACGACACTGTTATAGTATTTCATGGGGTATCTTGGGAAGACGTCAAAACTGACAGGGAATTATAGAAATCTTCTTACATCAAACTATTCTAAAACGAAATATATTTTAATTTTCCACAAGAAATAATACACAGTCTAACTAGTCTTAATATCAAGGCCCATACTTGTACTGATTTGACAAATTGTCAACATACAACATAAGGCATAATTGTTGGTAAAAACGCACGCCATTTCGGCGCCCGCGCCCGATTGCAGTCAGTTCCAGGTCAATTCACAGTCAGTTCCTTCGCTCCACGCCTTTTAGGCGCGGAACCCACTGATCTGGCGTTTGGCTCGGGTATGGCGCGGACATCATTCTGTTTCATTCAAATATCGTACCAAACACACGGTCATAAGGTCATTATTTGAACACACTCAACGGTCTTTCGTCGGACGTGCAATAGAACGCCATTTCGGCGCCTGCGCCCCATTGCAGTCAGTTCCAGGTCAGTTCGCAGTCAGTTCTTTCGCTCCACGCCTTTTAATAGTCATGCTCGGGCCATGTCTGCGCCATGTCCGCGCCAGGTCCGTGCCATGCCAGATCAATGGGCTCCGTGCCTTAATAGTCATGCCCGTGCCATGCCTGCGCCATGTCCGCGCCAGGTGCGTGACATGCCATATCAGTGGGCTCCGCGCCTAAGGTTACATCGAAAAGTTTTTGAAGCTGACTTAGCTATCATGTCAGTACAAAACTATTACTATCTCTTTGTAGACGCCGAGAATCTGATCAACGTAACAGCGACAGAGATCTGGGACCAATGGAGCAATACCAACAGCGCGTTCACGCGCCGCATATCCGAGACGATCGAGATCAAGAACAAGTTGCAGTTGCATCTGCATAAGGTACAGTCTCACAGGGCTGACGATCTAAAGCTTGCAGCTTGGACGGTCGAGACACACCTCTTGTGTATCTCAGGGGAGGTCTTTGCCGAGCGGTGTGTGAATGTAAGCCGATGGAATGGGTAGGAGTCTTCGTCGTCATGACGTAGAGGAGGCACATGTTACCATGAGTATCACATTCGACCTTATTTCATATTCAGAGTAATTTCCTTTTTATGTACAATGAAGTGTTCTCTATCTATGTTATTCTCGGACCAAAATTTAATTATGGAGGTCCGCTAGAGGTATTTCAGACATGGGTTTGACATAGGTTGTTAAAAGTTAATAGGTTTTCCTAAGATCATCCGGAGTATACTCGCATTAAGAGGTTTACATGAGTTTAAACTGAAAACTGCTAAAAAACGCTTGCAGTGAATGTCGAGAATGCATATCGACGCTTGAAAAGCAATCTTTACTAAGCGACACTGAAGCAACTTTACACCAGAGCAATTTAAAGGTATTTTATATATTTTTTTTAATCATAGAAAATTTATTTGACTTCCTAATACAGCAATGGTTACATTGCAGAAATCCTTGATTTTTCAGCTTTTTTATGACATTAAAATCAGTGTGTTTACATTTGTATTTGATTCAATTTTAGTCGGTTAGTTAAAAAATACACATTTTTTTAATCAAGTAAAATTATCTAAATCATCAAAGTGTTTTTTTTTAAACAGGTATATTTAACATAAATACAGCACTTCCTGAAAACGAAAACAGGAAGAATCATGTAAGGAATGAAATTAAGTTATATTAAACTCGTGAAAAACTCTCATTTTGTAAAATTTTATTTTATTTATACAGGAAATATAACTCAACTGATTGTCCGTATAAATTGCCTGCAAAACTAACCACCATTTTAAATAGGTGTCTAAGCAATTTCAGTGATTTGAAATAAAACTCAACATAAATTAATCAACATTATATTGGTACTTTTCACTTATGAGCATAATAATTTTTAATATTTTTATTATTATCAAAACAGAACTATTCTAAACCCGTTTATAATTTCACACCTTGTTTCACAGTTCAGTAGGACACCATGAAGAGTAGGTAACTATTATAAAATTTGCTTAATTACAAATCAGTCTCATTGTAACTAATACGTATCTACAGACTTTAAGCGGAGTTTACCAAAATCCTACGGGCGCGGTTCGCTACGGTTCTTCTCAGACTATCAATTAATAAAATATTGTTTCTTAACAAAACATAATTAAGATTTCAACAGCTAAATCAATTTGATTGAATAAGGTATCGTTAGAATTTAAAAAAATAATGGTAAAATACCGGAATTATTTTAATTTCCAGATGGGCTGAGAAGAACTGTATCAAACCACGCCATGGCAATGCCATCTGTGGGATTTTCACACATAATTTTCCACAATATGTGCATACCTACTTAATAACTTTCACAATAAAATTAATTAAATTTTCAACAAGGAGTATCATGGTGTCTATCATGATGTTAAAAGTTTAAACTTAAAATCCAAAATAAAAGTTAGTCTCAATGTGACATCAACGAAAACATGCAATATTTATCTTGCTCACTAAAAGCAGTTGAGATTAATCAGACAGTGTTCTGTTATATAAAAACTAATCTTGACTTCTTAAAATCCTAAATAAAAGTAAATTAGTCTCACTCAATGTAACATTAACAAAAATATGCAATATTTATCTTGCTTACTAAAAGCAGTAGAGAACATAAACAAACATTATAGTAAAAACATTCTTCTGTTAGACAAAAAAACGAATCTTGACTACTTGAAATCCTAATTAAAAGTAAATTAGTCTCAATGTTACATCAACAAAAATATGCAATATTTGTCTTGCTTACTAAAAGCAATAGAGATCATAATCAAACAGTCTTCTGTTATAAAAAAAAGGAATCTTGACTCCGATTGCATAAAAGAGAACACAATTTACACTCAATGTAAATAACAAAAAACTAAATATCTCTTTCTCATAATAATTATGCATACAATACTTAAATAACCGTACTTGTTTACTTACGCTATTCTTTTTTATCAAATTAGTCTTAACATAAGAAAAAAAAAAAATTTATTTTAACATAACAAAAATCTACTCTTGTGTCAGAATATTCAGTAACGTAAAAAGAAATTAAGCATTGAAATCTGGATCTTCAACGTCGGAATCTGGCAATACATCTTTGCCATTTGTTTCTCGTGGGATGTTAATAAATTCTTGATGAAAACAACTGGGTATGACTTTGTCGGTACAGAGCTTTTTAAGGTCATCGTATTTTGCTTTCGAAATGGGAAGCAAAGATCGATAACAAGGAAGAAGAGAAACTTTTGCTTTTGATTGAATATCGACTTCAAAAGACTTTGCTACAGCATTCATAGAGGTTTTGTAACTAGCGCTGTGTGGTTTGTCTTTTTTAAAAGTCATTATTCGAACCTTGCTAATTTTTCCCGTCAAATTCCCTTTGAAATATTTATCACCGTTACTGTCCCACCTATGAAATTCATTATACATCAATCTTTCAACCTCAAATGGCGAAGGATCCTGTCTTGCAGTTGAGAATACAGTGAACCATTGGGATGGTGCGTGAATAGTGGTTTTCTTCAACGCATTTTCAATCATAGCATGCACACTGTCAACCGGCATGTATGTGTGTCCGGTAAGGAGAAAATTTATTTGTAGTGTTTGGAGATTTTCACATTCTTGTAGGGTGGTGTGTAGCATCGCCAAAATAGTGCGGTTTCGGTTCTGTCCAGGACAGCAGTCGCAATAAAGGAGTAAACGTTTAATATTCCCCCTTGCATCTACCGACTTTATATATCTATGTAAAATCGTTGCGATCTCATTAGCACCTCGTTTTCCATTTGTCTCGTCCCAGAAGAAGCAAAAAACTTTACGAGTGCCATTTTCATACACGCATAAATTGTAAACAGCCAGTTTTCTGCTGTAGTACAAGAGCATCGATTGTGCATAGGGTGTATTGAGAACTTTTTCCAGATCAAAACTGGCGCACAATGTACTGGGATCATCCTTGTAAATATTTTTATGAGCTTTGAATCGAGCGTAGCTTTCCTCTTTTTCAATTTCATGGTCTTTCTTTTCTTTCAACTTAACCGGATCATTTTCTGTGTTTTCATATTGTAGACATTTTAAACATTTGTCTTTTTTTGGCACGTGAAAGCCAATGTTGAAATTTTCTTGAAAAACTTTACGGAATATTCGTTCGCTCACCACATTGCATCCTTGATCCAAATATTCCTTCTTGTAAATTTTGTAAACATTTGGTATGTTTTTTAATTCTTCTGGAAGATAGACTTTAGCTGAATCTTGGCGACAGTAGTGAGACGGCATCGCTGGCAATTTTTTGATAAAGTGGATTACCCCATCTATAGTAGATTGTTTAGTTTTGTTTGAAGGCTCACATTTACCTCTCATATCTTCTTTGGCACTTCCCCAGCTAGCCGTTTTCACAATGTTATAGATTGTTCTATCAGACACGTTTAAAGTAGCGGCAAGAAACTGCAAACACACATGCCTTTTACCTTCTCCTTCATTGATTGCATATTTGAAGGTGTAGTTGCGCTTGTCGGAATCTGAACGTTTACGTTTGACGGCTGTTTTTTGAGATGTAGACACTAGCCAATCTCGGCGACGAGCCGAATCAAGTTGCCAGAAATGTTGAAAAATACTTTGCCGTCTCTCTTCTGGCAAAGATCCACAATCATTCCCACATTTTTTTCCAAGACATGGATTGGGCAGTACTTTTTTAGCCGGCACTGTTACACCCTTTTTTGTAACATACTGTTCACCCACTCTTTTCTTTTGCAACCTTTCTTTTCTCTCATTAATTTTTTTTTCCTTCTCCCCAAAATCACCGACCGTTGCATCTTGAGCCGTAGATTCATTATTTTTGGTTATAACTTTTCTTTTGGTTTTCTTCTTTTTTCCTTTTTTACATGTGGCATCCGCATCCGAGTCCTCGCTACGTAAACTTGACTCTGACCAATTATCCGAATCATCTATATCACCGTAAATTGTAGAAAAGTCCTCCTGATCCGACATATAATCAATGTACTGCAGGTTTTTTTTGCACTTCCGTTTACCTACCTTATTTTTCGTTGAATTTGCAATACCCAATTCTTTATTTGTACCAGCTAATGTTAAGGGTACATCACATCCTGGTGTAATTGATGCATCTGGGGATATGTTGCGGCTGCAAAATACTTGCGAAGCTCTATCAGGCGCGTCAATGAAAGGCATGTCTCCACCTGATTTTGAAAGTAAGCCACAGCTAGGTTTACGTGATGCGTCCGGAGAAATGTTGTGGCTGCAAGATACTTGCGAAACACTTTCAGGCTCCTCAATGAAAGGCATGTCACCACCTGATGTTGAAGGTAAGTCACAGCTAGGTTCACGTGATGCGTCCGGAGTAATGTTGCGGCTGCAAGATACCTGCGAAGCACTTTCAGACTCGTCCACGAAAGGCATGTCACCACCTGTTGCAGGTACGTTACAGATAGGTTTACGTGATGCGTCCGAAGAAATGTTGCGGCTGCAAGATGCTTGACGGGCACGTTCAGGCTCCTCTAGGAAAGGTATCTTACCAGGTAATGCTGACGGTACATCATCTCTTGGTTTAAGTGACCCGTCCGGAGAATTGTTATGGCTCGTTGATGTATGTTGATGATCATCTAAGAGAGGCATGTTACCAACTGAAGTCAAAGGTACCTTAAAAAAATGAAAAAAAAAATCAGTCATCGTATTTTGTGTTGATGTGGCACCTACTGTACAATATACCATCTGCTTTTTGGAGTTAAAATTGCATTATTTACATCATGTAAAGATTGCATTATTTGCTAACAATAAATAAGTAAGGAATAATAGAGCAATGTTTCAACTTGATCTAACACTTACGGAATCGTCTTCAAAAGTCAATCGCTTGCGACATCTTGTGGGTTTTGTTATCCCAGCATTGGCCAATGCTATGTTGATAATCCTGGAAGAACGGGGATTTCGCTCCATTTTTGTTCTGAAAAGATACAGTCTTAATAAGCATAGAAATTATGCAAATGGTAGTACTCAGTACCTATTTCAAACAAGTGGGAAAAAGCTGAAATAAAAACTACCTAGTTAATTTTATTAATACAATCAATAAATAAACGATTATTTACGGATACAAATAACGTTCTACTCACCGTTTTTCTCATTCCTAAGTGAAAATCGTGTCAAAATTGTCTTGACCGACCGTCACCCGTCCGACCTAACCGACGCCTCGCGGCTGAATGACGACTTGCAAGTGCAAGTAACGGGCGCTGTGCACATTACGCAACCAACAAATTGCACATTGGTGGACTTCCTAACCACAATTAATGTTGTCATTCATTCCAGGTAAAATTTTCTAAGCGACAAAACATGAATAAACTATAGGTCAGGTAAAATTATCTAACCGACATTTGAACTATTTCGATGCTTTAAGTAAAACTGTATTTGCTCCACATATCATATTAAAATGAATTTAGTAAAAGTGTCTAAGCGATTAGTTTATTTTTTGAGATTTCAGGTATAAGTATGGAAGTGTAGAAACGACAAAAAAGTATATCAAGTGTAAGTATCGTAATACATATAGCAAACAATTTTATGATAAGATAAAACATGATAATTGCCATTTGTCAATTAGATTGGGCAGGTATAAAACTACTATTTGACGAAGAAGGAAAATTCTATTCTAAGATAAAATTACTAAATACAGTTATTTAAAAATTTAAACATGGAACAAACGACTAAAACAAAAAAAAACTAATTCAAATTGATTAACCACCAGACCAATTAATAATACCTAATTTTTCGTCGGTTAGTAAACACAAAATGTCCTTTTATTGCGAATCATCCTGTTTCCTAAGCGACACTAAAACTCATCGTAGAGACACGAAACCCAGACCAAACGACGCAGAATTTTTTTGCGATTCCAATGATGTAGGTAACTCATTTTCGGAAAAAGTGTCGCTTAGGAAGGATTGCCTTTCAAGCGTCGATATAATAGGTGCATGTACTAGAATAATACCTACATGTAATAGATCAGGAAATAATCGTACGATATACACTGTTTATATTCCTTAATAAATAAAATAAAACATAACGCATGAAATTATTCACTCGCTCTCACTCCCTCGAAAAAGTATTTGCTGACACAAATGGGTCTGCTAAATAATCACTCTCCTTGTCTCAGGTGCAACAAGAGATCTTCGACCAGGAGAAGACATTGGAGATGCTCAACAAGGCCATCGAGGACAAGCTGCAGCCCATGAAGGTCGCCCACACGCGGCTGCAGGCCAGGACCAACCGGCCGCACCTAGAGAAGTGCCGCGACGAAGCGCAGAACAGGTGAGACTCAGTAGATTTAGACTTTCCTTCTGGGTATTTGAAACTTTCGAGGGCTTACATAATAACAAGTAATCTTCGTAAGAATCACGTTATCTAACAACTCTCAGCAGGACTCACTTAATTCCAGAATTTTTGGTGAATCAGAAAAGCTGCAGCCGATATAAGTGGCTCAGCTGTTATTATTTCAAAGCCAGAGCTAACCTATCGCTTTACAAAGACTTTCGCGATAGACAGGAGAGCAGACTGCTATTATAATGGTTCAACGGAATAATTGGGCACATTGACATGTTTATAAGACTGTTGGCAAAGGAAACACAATAATGAATAAAAGCAACAGGTCGTTGCTTTATTACATGGGGGGTCCAAGTATATTTGCCAGATAAAACAGAAACTCTCGAGCCTCTCACAGCTTGTTACTAGGGCCGCTTGTTCGTTATATGGCACGGGAAATTATCAGCTACAATTTTCAAGTCATTGAGTATGAATTAACTGAGCGTTATTTTTCCAGACTGGTTAAGGAAGTCTGCGACCTCCAAGAGACAATGGAAACGCTGCGTTCCAAGATCGCATCGGCTGAGGGCACGCATCAAGCCCTTCTGGGCGTCCGAGCCTCATTGGAGGCAGATCTGCGTAACAAGACTACTACATTATTCATAGACAGGGATCAATGCATGGGTCTCAGGAGGGGATTCCCTGTAACCGCAGCCATGAAATCCTAAACACGTTTGGCGTGAGGTAGAAAATTTTCCCTTTTAGGTTAAATTTTTGAGTGCAACGCAATATATAGTTATCTGGTATGTTTGTCAAAGTGTTAAATGTTAATAAAATGAGCAGATAATTATTGTTGTTTGGAATTAACCAAAAGTCTTCTTACACACTGGGTAAAATATTAATTATTTACCTTATAGATGTGTGTGATCTCGCGACTTCTAGTTTTAGTCAGACCTGAGATGTCTGCATTGAGCCTCATAGTTGGGCCATTGTACGTAGCAATACCTCAGACACCAGGTTTTCCTTGACGTTAGCGAGTGGTATTGCTAGTATAACTTCACAAATGTACGTAACTTAGAAAACAAAGTTATTCGGGATTCGAATCTATGACCTCCCTAATATGAGGCCGCTTGCATCTTGCGACTTCATTCACATGAGTTTAAGAAGTTGCCTATAACCCAACGAACACACTCTTTCCCATTTATTATATTCGTAAAGGATATCCAAACCCTAGCTGTCATTTAGAAAATTGCCATTTCAATATTTCATAACGCGTTTTACTCTCGAAACTTAAAAAAAGTCAACAGATTGAATTATTTACACAACTATACCTCTAGCTTACTGCCTAGCGTACGACGGAACTGGGAGCTTCATGCCTTCCTTAGCCTCGAAGAATGTGTAGGAGAGGATGATCTCGTCTACATACTCCATGCGCGGGTCGTCGGTGAACTCAGGGTCAATGTAGAAGAATACTGGCATGTCCACCTGGCAAAAACATATAAATTTTATTTTGCTTTATAGATTAAACCGGACATGCGCAAGTCGGACTCGCCCACCAAGGGTTCCGTACAAATTTGTAGGTACTCACATGTTAGTTCAGGAATCGAGTCTCGCAGTTTTTTCTGAGGTTTTGCCGGCCTTCAGACTTTTTTTTATGATTTAATTACAAATGTATAGTTTTTATATTTCTCCGCTGTAATGGTAGTATGAGAAAATTTTACTTGCCAATTTTCTTAATTTAGGTCAACGGAAAGTACCCTATAAATTTTGATTCCCTTAAGTGTCGAAATATACGTTTTTTGCGGCATAAACAGCCGTATCATTTTTTTTACGTTAACTTAGAAGTTTGATTTTTTCATAGCTCCAAGGGACTGTAGACCTGAGTATATGGTTTTAATTTCAACTGGATTCCAGCACGCGCCCGAGATAACAAGTCTTGACAGACAGACGGACGGACGGACGGACAAAAAAGTCAAAGAGCGTTCCGTTTTTTCCTTTTGAAGCATGGAACCCTAAAAAGGTAAAAAAAAGCGACAATAAGGCCAAGTGTGTGTTAGACCCAACACAGTTCTTTAATAAAAATATTTGATCGAATATGAAAATCTCAAAGCAATTTAACTAATCTATCATTATCTAACTACTCTATCGTTCACTGCAGCTCATAAAATGGGTTAGGACTTTAGGAGGCTTGAAAATTTGGTGAAATTGAACATAAAAATACCAATAGTCATTTTAAATTTAAGGAAAGTTTATCTGGTGTTCGAGTCACTTACTTATATCCTGTTGTCCCTCATCAGCGACATAGGGCATTTAATGTTTTTTTTTTTTTTTTCGAGGACTGACCTGTTCATGTGGGTTAAGCTGCTGCTCCTCGAAACAGAAGCACTGTATTTTGTTGAAATACTGTCCAGCCTCAAACGGGATCACATTGTATGTGCTGATGCCCGTCACAGGCTTGTTGGTTGGGTTGCGCGCTGTATAGAAGGCCAGGGCTGTCTCCCCAGGTGCCACCTGGGGGATACATCAATGTGGAGTTGAATGTGATTTTTTCATTAGTTGAAGAAAATATGCTGAAGGAGAAACAGTAATGCCGCGTTACTGCTTCTCCTTCAGCATATTTTCGCATTACTGATGCGTACGAGAATTTATGATCACTGTAAGTTTTAAGAAACACTTAAAAGTTATAAGTACTTATCGACCGACTAGTCTTTGCAGCTGCAAACCAGTCGCTGTTACATTAATTCCAGGCACGACAGTCAAACCAGTCACGCACGCCGGGTTTAACATATTTGGAAAAATTTACTTTATGTAATTAACATTTAATTTATGTCTTTAAAAAAAAAATGTTTTGATTTCATATAATTTATGATTTTAATGTTGAATTTTGATTCATTTCTGTTAAATTTCAATATAAATTAAAATTGTATTCTATTTTATTTATATTAGTTTCGTTCAAATTTTATTACTATTGCTCTTTTAAGAATTATTTCAACAAATTTAATTATCACAAGTTTATATTTTGTAAGCCATGTCATATTTTTTATGAAATAGTTGGTGCATTGGACTGTATTAGCATTGTTAAATTATTTTGTGCAATTAGAGATTTCGTTAAAATGCAAATAAAGGGGACGGGCTGAAAACCAGCGCTACTGACTATGCATGCAGTCACAGCTATAAATTTAAACCATGTCCCTAAGGGTGCGAGGTACTTGGCTGCCGGTAAACTAGCTCAAATAATTGAGAAGTACGTTCAGTCGAATGGTGCAGGTGATTGGTATGATCTTCTGACTTTCTCATATTCCTGTCTGAGGGTTCCATCGGCTGAGGACACAAGCAGATCTCTTACCTCCAAAGTCAAAGACAACATCACTGTCGGTAGTTTGGATAGACTGCTTTCGACGGGTATTACGACAAGAAGTTCCTCTAACGGTCAGCGTCATATTAATAAGACTGTTAAAGCCAAGGTTCACGACGGCGATTTAAGTGGTGCAGTACCTTTTTTTTTGTCGGATAGCAAAATTGGTATTGGCTGATGACAATGACGAGACTTTGGAAGCCTTGCGGCTTAAACACCCGGCGCCGAGTCGCAGGATTTCCCTCCGGAGCCAGACATGTCTAGTGATTTCTTGACAGTAGACGTACAAGATATTATACAGGCTATTGGCTCATTTATTAGCGGCTCTGCGGCGGTTTTAGAGTCTTCTGGGGCTGGAGATAACGGTGTTGCCCTTTTGCGTGCTCTCTGCAAACTTCATGCTGAAGGGCATGGTGAATACAGAAGTCTGTCCAATTTTATATGGTGCCTCCCTTTGCGCCCTGAAGAAGAAGGATGGTGGTATCTGCCCTATTGCAGTAGGCAGTGTGCTTCGTCGTTTGGTTGCTAAGCTAGGTTGCGGTGCGGTTAGGAACGTCATGGCTTCACATTTGCAACCTCAGCAATTGGGCTTTGGCATTCCTTTAGGTTGTGAGGCCGCAATTCACGCTACCAGGGCTTTTGCTTACTCCAGAAGCGGTTCCGACGATATAATTGGCAAAGTTGACCTTAGGAACGTCTTTAATGCTGTTGAGAAGGTTCGGGCTCATACCCCATCTTTCTCCCCTTTCCTCCACCAGTGCTATGCGAGACCTAGTAACTTCATTAGATCACTTCCTCAGCACAACGCTGAGTCAGCTGCCTTTTGTGGCAATGTAGATACACCACAGGCTACATCTATAGTCCTATTTTATTTATTCGTTTTGTCTGTTGTGTATTTAGTTTTCCTTCTGTGTTGTGCACATTATGTTACTTATGTGCTTATTTTGTTTCTGTGATGTATCTTGTTGGTATAATAAATGTCTTTCTTCTTCTTCTTCTTCTTCTTCTTCTTCAATTCAGGATGTGGTAACCTCATTGAGATCTCCTTTAAACACGTGGTACTTGGACGATGGTACTCTGGGGGGTAGTCCGGAGGTGGTCATGGATGACATTGACACACTGGTTCGGAGCTTCGGGACATTGGGGCTTCACTTGAACACGCAAAAGTGTGAATTGTTTCCTTGCTCAGGGCAACTTTCTCAAGCTGGGCAAATGCAAGTAGATTCTTTAATAATGCCGGCCGTAAGGATTTTAGACAAGGCGGGGTTTACACTTTTGGGTGCTCCAGTTTTTACAAAGTAAAAAATTCTGGCAGGGACCAAGCCACATCTTAAACAACTTTCAGCGCATGTGGCTTTAGTCATTTTGCGAAGCTGCCTGTCCATCCCGAGGCTAACGTATACTCTGCAAACTGCTCCCATCTGGTTATACAAAGAGGAGTCACTGATGTACGATAACATGCTCAAGGAGTTGTTGGAGTGTGTTATGAACATCGAAATGACTGCTTTCCAGTGGTCCCAGGCTGCGCTGCCTATTAGACATGGCGGGTTGGGCATTTGTCGCCTGCAGGACACTGCCGGCTTTTTCGGCTTCCTAGCGGGGCGTGTTGGCCCTGGTCCCGCATTTTACGAGTTAATGGTGACGGGTTCCGCATTCCTTTTGCGGAGGAGGCTTTGGGTGATTTGGCAAGTAGTGATTTGCCGGAGCAGCCTGATTACTTTGAGACGACAATTCCTCGCGTGTGGCGGTACCGCATCGCTATGTTTGTGGTGCGGAGGTGGATTTGCGGGGCCGACATGGGCTTTTTTGCGTTTGCGTGAGAATGGGCAGATTCTCACGGCATCATTCTATAAATGATATCGTGCGGAGGGCTCTCATTTCGGCGGACATCCCTGCGGTTCTTGAACCGCCGGGGTTGATCCGTAGAGATGGAAAGCGTCCGGACGGTCTCACTTTGATACCGTGGGAGAGGGGTCGGTGTCTGCTCTGGGATGCCACCTGCGTATGCACTTTCGCACCTTCACACGTGGGTTCTACGGCTGCCGTACCTGGGTCAGCTGCTGAAGCTGCAGCTACTCTCAAGCTCTGTTTGAGCCACTCGCCGTAGAAACTTCTGGAGTTTGGGGTACCCAGGGGAAAGTTTTTGTTAAGGAGATAGGGCGTCGTCTCAGGAACCGTGGCTTTGACTACCGCTCAGGGGCAATTCTGGTGCAAGGATATCTCTCGCTGTGCAGCGCGGTAACGCTGCCAGTGTCATGGGTACCTTTGGGTCGGATATGTCTCGGGGCGGTTTGATTATTTTTTGTTTCCTTTATACTTATTTGTTATATTTTTGACATGGTGACTTTATTGATTTGTATGCTCCAAGCATTGATTTTATGGTAAATTAAATATTTTCACTTCACTAATGAAAAGGTAAGGCTGACCTAGAATAACTCAGAAAGTAGATTTTGAATTTTATTCGTCATTATCGTGGGGAACATAAGAGTGCAGTACCTATGTTTAGTCTGGGATGATCTGGGTTACAGAAAGTGGCGTAACCATAGGGTGGCAGGGATGGCAAAATGCCACGGGCCCCCGAACTATGAGGCAACGAGCTCAGAAGTAACTTAACATTTTGAACAAAAATGTGTAACAATTATAATGTTTATTTATGAGTACTTCAAATCTATTAAAGTTGGGCCATATATACTATAACTAAATACTATATATTTTTTGTAATTTTTACTGGGAGGGCCCCATCCGATGAATTTGCCACGGGCCTCAGATGGTATGGTTATGCCACTGGTTACAGAACCAAGTCACCTTTTCATGATTGTGTCTAAATTCTTACCTCATCAAATGACATTAGAACAAGTATTGATTAGCATTCAAAACTCAGTTTCTGAAAGTAATTAATGAAGAGAGAGTAGGACAATAATGTTTTAATCTGTTAGATTATGACCATGACAAGAACAATTAAAAACCATTGTTATGGTAGCCCCATCGGGTCCTTTAGAATCCTTCAGATTAAACATGGAGTAATTAGTGCAAAGAAAAACCACACATTATTTTTTTTTTGTGCCAATGATTGTGTTCTGCGACTTTGTGAGAAGGAAGTGACATGTAATTGGTAGTTGTTATTTCAACACTTACGGTAATATCATGCTGCTGCGGCCGAAAGTTCCATTGCATGGAGGAGGCAACGTCAGCATTGAACCGCACTTTGATTGGCCGGTGCTTCACAGCAGTCATACTGCTGACTTTGTCATCTGGTTCTGCTGTGCCTACAGTGCCCCCGTAGCTGTAGGCCTGGTGGGAAACAAACTATGCTCATATTTCTAAATAAATGTAACTTGAAAGATAATTCCTCTCGATATTCGAAAACTGTTGAACTGTTGATTTTTATTCATAGAAATAAATGATGTGAGTGAAATTTGGTGGTTGAGCTAAATATGTATTAAATAGAATACGAACTAAAAAAATTAAACCATAACTTGTGTTCTTTGAGTTTTATCAATTTAGATAATAATTGTTCGATGCAGACACATTCAACACCCTAATCAGCATTTTCATTGCAGCGGTGAAGTCAAATGCCACTTGCAACTCAGTACATGATAAACCGCTGCCGTGTATTCATGTTTAGCATTTTAGCATTATCAATCAATATATATAATTTACATTTGTGGAACTATCGATAAACTTTTAGTATAAAATAGTCAAATCTATCATTTACGTAAATACAAATAATAATAATAGTGAAATCCACACAAGACAACCACTAGGATACCGTTGCTATTTATTTTATTTATCATTTATTAGAGAAAACAAACAGTTGTACAAACACGTTAATGTAACTTAGGAATAACATAAACACTATATAAATGTACAACCAGCAGGGTTTTCTACAGTTTACTTAAACAGAATAAGCACAGATGCTATACTAAACAAACGAGGGCATTATAAACAAAGGAAAACATCCAGAATGAGGCCATATCCTGCTAAGTACGGCGCGGCGGGCTACAGCGGGAATCGTATGTAGAAAATATTGAGGTTATATCACAAACCTGACAAAATATTCTGTAAAGCGGTACTGCAGCGTAACTCAAGCCTACGGTCATGACACCTAAAGCAATCATATAGTTAAGAGTAGAACGTATTTGCCTTTTTTGGTTGTGCAGGCCACGAATTACATAAAAATTTGGAGTGTTTGGTAAACATTTCTGCGGTGACGGTATTGTTGTGGGTGAGCAACGAACTAAGTGGCTTCTAAATATGTTTATAGGATACCTATTTATTAAGACTAGGCGATTCATATTTATGTTTTACGTATTCAGTCAATAATCAAGAAAAATCATATTTTCAGAGATACCGTTTCAAAACATTTTGGAGTGTTGCCAGATCATGGTCGACTAAAGTCGCAAAACTTGAGAAAAAACGTCAATCATCGATCAATAATATTTTTTTATATACGAAGGATCGCCATTATCGAGGGCTTAGGAAATATTTAATTTATATTTCAACATGTTTAAAGTTTTTTAGATCGGTCCCTTCTTCTTGAGTTGGTCATCATGAGGCTGTAGAAAGCAACATTGAAACTGATATTTTCTGTCAAATTAAAGGTATCAAGGGAGATTTTGAGCTGGTTATCGTAAGGCTTATAAAAAAAAACATCGTATCACTCTACTCACAAATAAAAACTTTGATTTGGTGTTGCGATGCCTGCCACAGTCAAATTTATAACACCCCCAGCTTTTCAAAGTGGAGGTTAAACTTTGAAGATATTGAATATAATCATGAAAACACATTTTATATAATGTCACACTCAGCAGCGATAAAGGTGTTTGTGACTACGATGTTTATTATTGCTATGGAACACAAACAAACCTCTCATTTTACGAAACTCAATATCAAAAGCAAAATTTTACTTCAGTTCAAGCTTCTGAAAGTCCTGTTACTGCCTTATTACAATAATTAAAAATAATATTTGTAGCTAGGGAATTACCTACTATTATTCGATAGTCGATATTATTCAGCGATTCAGTGACAAATGTGTTTAAGAAGAAGAAGAAGAAAGACATTTATTATAGCAACAAGATACATCACAGAAACAAAACAAGCACACAAGCAACATAATATGCACAACAACAGAAAGAAAACTAAATACACAACAGACAAAATGAATAAATAAAACAGGACCATAGATGTAGCGTGTGGTGTATCTACATTGCCACAAAAGGCAGCTGACTCAGCGTTGTGCTGAGGAAGTGATCCCTCAGCGCTGATTTTCAGTCAGTGCCTACGGTAACCCATAATTGTACTACGGAGTGCGTGCCGTGGTGCAGTCAAAGAATTAAGTTTCACGGAACCACAGTGACTTCACGGAACCATGAGGATCATTCAAAGATCGAAATATTGTACTTCCAAGTATAGGGCGGATTAAGCACACTACTTTTTGAATTACTCAAATCCGTCAAGAAATGACAAAGTTAGAGAAATTTAAACTTATGCTGTTTCAAAATACGCTCGGTGGGTCTTGATTCCTATTGCCGGCGCCACAGTGTTTTCTGACATCCGAGTTTCGTACGCGCATAAACTGAAAGACTATAAATTTTAAAAAAATCAAGTTAAACAAATATATAGGTATTCAAAGAAACACAGAAACTTACTGTGACTTAGTGAACCTTATAAGTAAAA
Source organism: Yponomeuta cagnagella (assembly GCA_947310995.1). Lineage (NCBI taxonomy): Eukaryota > Metazoa > Arthropoda > Insecta > Lepidoptera > Yponomeutidae > Yponomeuta > Yponomeuta cagnagella. The sequence continues at coordinate 18,919,972 of OX371277.1, forward strand.
TTAGGTGTCCGTTTTAAAATCTAGATCATTCAGAGAAAACAAAGAGAAACTCCAAACTTACCTAGTCTTTTCAAATAATTATGTTCCTTAATTAACAGAGTTTACATATTTTAATCTTCTAAAACCTTATTTATTTCTTTATTAATTATTATTTTTACTAAAAGCTAAGACACCTATGTAAAACTATATTAAGAGTATTAGAACCCACGACACATATTATGCCTAGTGTGGGTGCTACTGTATACATTTATGTAACTTGTCTTCTGTTCAACAAACCGATTTTTAGTTAATTTATTATTGAAATGGCTTTCAATTTGTCTATATGACGATCCCATTGAAGCTTTACATCAATTATGATACCTAGAAATACAGATTCGTCTACAAGGTCTAGTTTATCATTCCCGAAAATAACGTTGCTGTCAACTATTTTAACATTTGGTAGAGCAAACTTTATACATTTTGTCTTTTTTTAATTAACAATAAGTTGTTAAGTGAACCAGTTTAGTACCTGGGAGAGGGCATCATTTGTATCGTCGAGGTAATTTTCTTGTCTTTTAATTTTAAAAATAAGTGACGTATCATCTGCAAATAATACCATCTCTGGCATGTTTTGAACCATTAACGGCAAATCATTTACATTATACGAGGAAAAGGAATGGCCCTAAATTAGATCTGTGGCACTCTTAACCTCTGACCCTGATGATTTAGTTCTATATATATGTCAGCTTTTTGAATCTTCCCTTATAAATAGGATCTCACAAGTTTTAGTCTGTTCCCACTTATTCCGTAGTATTTTATTTTTAAGAAAAGTGTTTCATGCTCTTTATCAGCCATTTGACGCCCACTGCAGGACATAGGCCTCCCTCATGGTTTTACAATCACGAGGGGTTTTTGCCGTAATCGCCACGCTTGGCAGGTGGGTTGGCGATCGCAGTATGCGGTTGGAATCTCACGAAGACGCTGATACCCGTCTTCTGTAAATTTTGGTTCCATTTCACCCGCCGAGATAGGCCAAATTGCGAGAAATCGCCTGATATGGCACCACTACTTGGTTCGCGTGATATGTCAAACTCAAACTGAACCTCAGACAGAGTAACAAAAAGTCTAGCCAACATAACGAATGATTGTGGCTTCGTTCAAGAAATAACTTTAACTACTTTGGAAGCCCGTTCAGACAAAAGAAAAAGTATTACTGTTTGTTGAGTGGACACACGGTGTCGCGCCATACTTTGTAGTATAAACGCAGCTGTTACGTATTCTACGTAGGCTATTTCCGTTCCACCTCAAAGTACTAGTCTAGGAAATATTAATTGTTTTAAAATTGTAATTTAATAGCATGACACGCAAGGCAAGTAATTTATTATTTGTTAGGAAAAAACAACGCGGGATGAATATAAAGTTAATTTAAAGCGGACGCGCATCTCGCCGAGTAATCACTCGTGGCTGAATGTAACTTATCGCGTTGGTCTGCTCAAAAAGTGAGTGAAGCATAGACAAGTCTGTCTGTGGTCAAATAAAGCGCGCGCGGTAATAAAGTTGAAATTTAATTTAATTTTACTGAAGATATAAAAGAGTGTTCTAAATAAATTGCTTCATGAAATCTGCGTAAAGGGTAAGTGGGAAATGCATATCCTCATATTATTTATATTAAGCTGTTCTGTGCACAAGTTTCTTGAGTAACGGCTGGCTAAACAATCAAGAATCAAACCTAAGCTTGTCTTCGGCAATAACAACGCAACTTCAATGAATTAAACAATATAATTACCTCTTAATATCACAATATTTAATACTATACTTCTATACAGAGTCATCATGCAATAACGCTTCTATTCGCGGTAGTTTCATTATTTTGTGCTTCGTCTTGATATGGGCATCTGTGTGGGTTTTCTGATACGCCTTGTAGGTGCAATCGAGGAAGGGACACCGGAACATGGGCTCCTTTCCGCATTCATATGTTACATGTCTTCTGTATGTGCTCTTGTGTCTGTATTTCCGTTTGCATTTTTCACATTCGTAGGACATGTCATATTGGGTCCAGAAGTTTTTCGTCTTCATTGGCATTATTGGAAGCATGTTTTGCATCATGTTTTTAAAGAAGTCTAGATCACCTGCAACAAGATTAAACATATTTTTACGGACACCTTTTGGTTTCTTGTAAGTGCATATTTTTTTAAATTGTCTACCTCTGTAGGTACCTATCCAACTTTTGTAGGCAATAGACTTATTACTAGTACAATGTATACTCTATGAAATCAAACATTTAAGGCAAATCGAGAACATTTATTCATGCATTTTCGTTAAAAAAAAGAACAAAACCAAACACACAATTCAATCAATAAAATTTTCAATAGGTACAAGACATTATTTGTACTGCACGGCTCTTTTTGACAATATTAAAATACTGTTTTTGATAAATCTAACTGGTAGGTACCCAGTGGTAGATCCAGCCCAATCTCTGTCTAACATAATTTTTAACTTAATAATTATAACTTAATCAATACAAAAGAATACATTATGTGACGTGTTGAGTAATTAATTAAAAGAAAAATGCATATTTTTTGCAACATTACAATGACATAATCTTTTTGTTTGTACAATCAAAGTACTTACAAATAGAAATAAAAGGATTGGTTTCTAAAAAAATACTGTTACCTAAACTTTGGTGGGATATCTTTGGGAATTTATAAATTCAATATGTTAATCTTGGGAAACGCTAAGTACTATAAGAAGTATAATATTTGATAACAATAATTTGGCACAGTAATAGGAATCCAAAGAAACGAGAAACTTAGTGACAAATTTGAATTGATGGTTCATAGGCGTCACCGAGCTTATTATACGGATACCTCTAAAATTTCTGAAATACGCCAACTAAAGGTCATGGGCGAAATATCAGGGTCTATATAATTTCATGGAATACGCACTTCATGCGCTCTACCAATGTCTGAAGCCTTCGGTGAATCATAGTTCTACATAGAATTCCCGTTCTATAAAAACACGATTCCTTAACTTCTCAGTGTCAGTTTAAAAAGTCCGCGGTAAAGGAAAAGTTACCGCAGATTATTTAAACTGCCTCTGAGGAGTGTTTTAGAGGACTCGTGTTTTCATAAATAAGACCGTAATTTTTTTCGGAATCTGTCATATTCGCTATATTGTTGGTTGCAATAAACGCATTTTTACTTTACTTTTACAAAAATGTTAAATATCGTATAGTAAAAAAAATGCAAATTACTTTAATTGACGTGTATTTGGATGCGCATGTTAGAGGCAACCCTGTATAAGTAAACGAGACACAGCACAAAAAAAACTGCAATTCAATAGCAAATCAGAATCATCATCTAGTGATAAGTAATTTTAGAGCTTCATAATGTAGGAGCAAAGGCTCTCCATATTTTTAATTTCAACTACATATAGTCAGCAGCACAACAAACTTTACCTACATCTTAAATCCCACAACTAGCGGGTCTAATCGCAATAATCCCGATTAGGCCCGTTAAATGTAAACCTAACTATGGATAAGCATCGCGAGTTATTAAAATTAGATGCAATTCCATGATTACTCAGAGGAGTTGGGAGCAACAAAATTTTCTTCCACGGTTCTGGGCCGTCAGCCTGCCAGCCCTGACCAGCAACTATCTTTACTTGCATTACAAATTTGATTGTAATGCAAGGCTCCAGTAATTGCAACAAAAATGTAAAGATTGATCTGCTGTCGACTAATACATCTGTTGGCGATCGTACAAGATTATGTAGATCACAAAGATTCTGTGATCTAACTAAACAATAGCATTAATAAAATTAAAATGAAGAATATTTTGCAACATTCAATTAAGTATTTGAACTTTGAAACATACCTTACAAGAATTTAACAAATGCACTAAGTATATTATAACATTTGTAACAGAAATACTGGAACTAATACAGTTTTAAATAATTCACTTTTATAAATAATTTGTGGCACTAACATACTAACAATTTTCTTTGGTAACGAGGAACAAACGCACACTAAACAAACATTAACGAGAACAAGAAAATATATAACAATCTAGTAACTTACAGTTATTATTATGCTTACGTAAGTATTTTATTATTGTCTTAATAAATATTGCGATTATTGATGATTGCAATTTGCTGTGTTTTAAAACCTTGGAAATCTCAAAAATATTGTAATTTGCTATAAGTTCACTATTGTATTTTTCGTCAGTCTCAATTAATAGCTGCCATGATGTACACAAGTACTTACAGACAAATAAATTGCTCACATTTGTTACCAGTGTTTGGGCAAGAATACAGAAAACAAATACTTCTTAGTATGGCTTTTTTGGTAATTCTTTGGTTAGAACTGCCCTAACTTAAAATATACTGTAATTGTGTTTTAGAAGTTCCTTCTCTTCAAAGGACCTATATTACATTATGTACAGGGTTGACTTTGAATATGTTCACCGTATTTTACGGGGACATTCTAACCATGATTTAGAATTTTTTTCTTATACAAAATTACTTCACTTAAGTACCTATAAACAAACAATATGAGGAAAAAATTATGAAAATCCCAAAAACTATATTTTGAGCGTCTTATGGTCGGCGCCGGCCAACTCAATTGTTTTTTTAATTGTTTACGCATATCGGACGACTGACTCTGAAGCATTTAACATATTAGAAAAAAAAACAACTCCTACCACTTCGAATTCGGATTCACAGATTATACAAATATGTAAATATTTGTGATAAATCATTAATAATACTTACTGTTTTTCACAATCAAACAAAAGTAAATTCCCTCCAAATACGATGAACGAATTCAAAGTCACTCTCATAAATACAATCGAGCGTGTTAGTGAATTTGAAAACAACTGGCAACCGGAAGTTACTGATTTAGAAGAATTCTATTTAAATCTTGTGTTAGCACTATCGTCACACAGATTTGAATACAATTCCCATGATTTCAAATAATTTGAATTGTATTATTTATTTATAAAGATGTCATTTTAATAATGTTTTTATAAAGTTTATAAAAATCTCCAACTTCTGGTTTCTACCCGTTTTTACCAAGCTGCAGATATCTCCTTTTTTAAACCAATATGGGCATATGATTTGTCTAAATACTACCTAAACTACAATAGGCACTATTTAATAATTTGTTTTGTTCTTGTCTCACCAACCCGCTGGTTTCACTTTTCACTGGTATATAAGTATTCTTCAATTTATGGTTTCTTGGTAACTCAGAAAGGCACGCCTGAAATTAAAAAGGAACGTAAATTATAGATTACATTGATGATAGACATCATTATGGAAAATAATAAAACTATGCTTTCCATTGCGTGCAAAGTTAATGCAGATAAGTGGCCAAAGTAAAAGCCAATATTAGAAAATAAGGTATAAAAAAATAAACGGTGTCCTACACAGAGATTGCAACTAAACAGGTGTATCTATTACAACGTCGAAATTGCGAAAGCTGATCCATTTTAGAGTTCAATTAACCACGGCAAAATTTATGGAACATTTTTTCTTTGTCTCCATAGCATTGAATTTTAAGTAAGATATTCAAATTGACGCGTAGAATCCGAATTTTCAGGAAGATAAGGGGATTTTGCTATACCCATTACTATACGAATAAGGGTATATTAATCGAATCTCACCGATTAAGTTAATACAACAGAAACACACAAATACTATTATTAAATAGGCAATCGCCCCCTTCGTCTGTTAAGTCCACATGCATCACACACTCCCGAATCGGTTAGTAATACGCTCAAATTTCTACTAACATGTAGCACGAGCACACCGCCTGGTCATTCCACCTCGGGCTTGGCATCCACGAAGTCCACTTTCTCAGGCAGGTCTTTGTGCAGGTGGCGCTCGTGTAGCAGCAGATTGTGTTTCTGGTAGGCGCGGTACACGCAGTAAGGACACTTGAAGCTCGGCTGCTTCCGGCATTCGTACTTAATGTGCCGCTGCAGCGAACCCTTGTGCTTGTATTTGTTCCCGCAGTCGATGCATTCGTACAGTGTCCACCCGACCTTAGAGTTCACGCTCAAACCGGATGTGCCGTACCCCATTATCGTATAAGGATTGTACAAGTGTGCAACTGAAAGGAATAAAGTAATAATGCCAAATGAAAAACGTGCCGGTGTTCATAGTTACATTGACCCGCCAGATTTTGAAAGGCCGTGTGTATTTGAGAGCTCTTCGATTTGTGTGAACGTAGCTTTTAATAAATTTTGTTGATGAGCCATAGATACTTGAGCCGCCTTTAAAAAACTGGTTTAACACACAATTCTTGCTCTACTTCAGAAGCGACCAAGCCACCCGAATATTCCAAACAAAAATAAGAAATGTAGGTAACTATAGTGCAAATGAAAAGCATTGATAGGAATAATAATGCACCATGTCTCCCAATAATTTGTACATTTCCAAATGGATCTACTTAAAATAGCTCTTTAGTAACTATTACTAAAGTCATGCAACCATGAATAGATAGTTCTAGTTTATATTATGACAACCGAGCATTAGAAGTTTGTGATTCCCGATAGGTATCTATGTTATTTGTTGAAAGTCACAAATATATCTCAAACCTTATAAACAGAAATATCAAATTACCTTAATACTGGTCGGACTCTTCCGACGAAAAAACCAAGTAAGTGGATCCGGAATTAAGTTAATAATATTACCTTAATACCTTTAAACGTTAGTAAGAGTTAGATTTGTTACACGCAATTACCCTATAACTCTTTCGAGTTTAGGCTGTACAAGCATGCATGCCATATCCCGGTAAATAAAAGTTCGCTTACATCAGACTACAGAAACTTATATAACAGTTATCGGCGGCACCGGCAATCTCCTTCAAAAGAGTTACATATTCGGAACAAAAAGAATTCATTTATGAATAGCAGCTTTATTAAAAAATACAAAGGTTTTAAAAGTACAATCAAATGCATTAATTCACTGTAACTCTATAGTAAAGAATTTACAAAAATATCCTAGATATTTGTAACATAAATACAATAAACTAAGTTGATTTGATAGGAAAACTACACTTGGATTTATTTAATGATTACTTATAGACAGTGTGCATGATTGTTTTGCTGAGTACGTGATTTTTATCACAGTTCTGTGAAACGTTTTTACAAATAACTTAAATGTTACAATAGATTCATTTCGGCAGAAAGTTTCGAAACAAAGGAATTTAAACCCTAATGACTATACACTTTAAAGGCACTTAGTTTAACTCTGACAAGACTTGTTTTGTTGTACTAAAATTTGTGAACGCTACATTTTGATTGTTTGATGGTAACTCCTGCGGATAGTAAATCTAACATTATTCCTAAATGGTATAAAAAATACTTAAAATTAAAGTGGAAGATTGCTTTGATCTCCTGTTTTTAAAAACTCAACATGATTGTACATGATGTCATAGTTCTTAATGGCAGTGTCTTAAAATATTAAATTTAACATTCAACACACTAAGGCACACCATACCGACACACTGTTTTCACTGATTTAACAACCGTTTCACTAACAATTGGCCCCAAATATAATTAAATATTGATAACATCCGTTAAAATAACCCACTTCGTTCAACAGACACTTTAATATCGAGGAACTTATGTGTAATAAAATAGTTTGATTCCACTTTTCAGATACAATGAAAAATGTATAGAAATACCTTACGTTTACGATAAAATAAATGCATTAGAATGTAAAGAGATCTAAAAATAAAAAATATCTTAAATGAGTATTACAATATAAATGGAACATGCATTATGGCAGAGAACAAGAGTTGGCTAACGCAGCGAAAATAGCATCATCGTTAAATTAAATACAACTATACACTTGTAACTTACATAAAGTTATAAATGGACACGACGCTACTTTCAAGTCACTTCACTGAGTGATGCAAGTCAGGCAACGTTCGCTTCTGTGGCAAGCATCTAGACTCTGTTTCTGCGCGACATAACACCTAAACTTCCCGAGTATAATATGAAGCACATTATCAAATTATTAGTTCCATAATCAACATTCTAAGCAAAACTGTGTTGTTAACACGCATCAAACATTTCACGTACTTCGTAAAAACAATCCAGTTTTCTTCTAGTGTCGAATAGTTTAACCTCGTTTCATACTTCTGAAATCTATTGTATCAAAAAATATAAGTAAATCTCCTTAACAGCGAATTGGTAACAAATCAAATGGCGGTCAGATTTCTGCGCTGTGCTCACTAATGATTAGAACTTTCTCACAGTACACTAAACATCACGGTAAGCTAGCAAAATCTTAATTTATCAAAAAACCAGCAGGAATGATAGTTTACACAGTAAATGCTGTACATAAAAAAGCGTATTCTATACAAATAACTTGTTAAGTTAACCCATACTGGATAAATGCAACAGATTCAGTATACTGCTACAAACTTAATAAAATCCGTAACTAGTATGAATACTATGAGTAATTCGTCATGAGATTATTATCGTATCTAATCCTTCCTTAAATATTGATGTTTTAAATAATAAGGTTTGAGTAGGTAACAAGTGAAGGCACGATTTGTGACCTTGCGAGAGGCAATTACATACATCTAACGTGACAGTCCGGTGCCACTATCACAAAGAGATTTCATCACATTTATCACAATCGTGAAAAACTAGGGGTTTACACGATTCCAATCACGAATACGGGCATTCTAATCATCAAAAGTATATAACACATCCATTAAGACAATACTAAACGGGAACGTTTCTAATCGATCAAACTGGATAATAATTTCCCAACCGGAAACGGTGATATGTCGAATTTTAAACCTACGAATTATCTACTGTATTCAATATACAGTGATATGAAGAGTATTGGGTAGCAAGTGGCGTGCGCGGGCGGATGTCGGAATGTGCGAGGGAGACTATGTGCAGGCGTCGATGTTATCGTGCTTGATGTACTGTTCAGGCTTCATGTGGACCTCGCGGTGCATGCGCTCCATGTGCCGCGCGATGTGCATCTTCTGTTTGGCGCGATACACGCAGTAGGGGCATTGGAATTGCGGTTCCTTGCCGCACTCCCACTTCTGATGGTTGCGCAGCGACGACTTGAGCTTGTATGAGCGGCCACAGTCCGGGCATGGGAACGAGGGTTCCCCTGGCGACGGCGGAACAGAGTGCGCCGCCCGCAGGCTCGCCACCAGCGGCATTGCCAGTCGCGCCGACCACTGGTCCCACGACAGCCCGCCAATCCTAGTGAAAGACACATCCTCCGGAACCCCCACGGCTCCTGAAATCGCAATACAATTCATAAAAGGTAGAAACACGCGCCTGATACGAGAAACACGCAATACATTCGACATTCCCGTGAGGTTAACAACAGAGATACAAGCGATACATACAAGTTATATACATACGAAATACATAGAGATGGTACATAAACTGAAAAATAATAAATAAATATCTACTGTGAGTGTCCACCGAGTGCTGTGATGAAAGCTTTGCAAAGGAAAAGTAAAAAAAAAAGAACAAAAAGAACTCAAAAACATTTATTTAGCACAGATGCGTTTGAAAGTGTAACAATCTCGAAAACATAAAATGAAGTCAAACCAACATGGATACGAAAATCTGTTGAACAGACAATGAAAAATGGAAATTATGAAGAACTAATTGTCGCTGTAAGGACTTAGGTTAATGTTTAGTGTTCTCTCCCGACCCAAGGGTTTTCTTGTCTACCTGAAATTATTAATTGGATTAGTATGAACGAAAAAAAGGATACGAATCAAAAAAGGACATGCGTGTCGAAAACGAAAAACTAAAGTTGATTTTGATGCATGAAAAACGACAAAACAAAAATCACAAACCATGCGGACATGCACAAATTTAAAATTGTAAATCACATATTATAATATCTTTGAAAAATGTACTCACCAATTTTATAAAATACCTCATTTGATATACCAGCATAGTTACCGAACTTACATAATAAAAAATGAAACAAAAAATACTATGCTATATTTAATTTATTTAATTTTTCTACCAAGTAAACCCCAATATATTCATATAAAAATCACACTATTTGATTAACTACATTCCAATAACATCAACAAACAATCGAAACTTTCAAATGTTATTAATATTTATGTAATACCTTAGACCGACAAACAAAACATGATATGATGGGAATATTGCATATCAATAAAACGTCCTATGCTTAGCAATGACTTCCAATATTTCAACAAAATATTAACTTTTCTTAATTCTTATCACCGTGTTAACAAACTAATACTGACTTTGGTCAAATAGCTTTGTTATCCTATAGATTTAACAAAAAATATCAACAGTTAACAAAAACTTCAATATGTTATTGCATAATAAATATCAGTTAATATCAAGCCAATATTTTCCTAATTTTGTTTGAACACATACTTATCCCAGTTCACCATAGATACAGTCGAATAACAGTTTCATAAATATAAAAATATCGAGAAATATATTTATTCAATATAAAACTACAGGTAACATTGTAGGCACATTATGAGCTTTTAGTATTTACCTAAATGTATCTTAAAGACTGGTAGTCAGTCATGAATATAACTTAGCCTAGTAATAATATGATAAAAACTAAAGTATTAACTTTGGGTTCGGTTCTAAAGAGAATGGGAAGACAGGGAAAATGGTCCCGCAAAATATACATATTATTATATGTAGGTAAGTGTAAATAGGAATAACAGAAACAATAAGTGTATTATGAACACTACACAAACAAGGTCATCTATAGGAGACCTATAAGTTAATAACAAATAAATATAGGTTCTACCCGTGACAAAAAAGAAGATGCCTAGCATGAATACAAAGGTTCCTGTTATAACAGGCCTAAAAACTATTGTGAAATAACTACTAATTATTTCACGTATGTAATATCATTGCACTTACATTACGATAATTTGGAATATTCCTTACAAGGAATGATAGCTTTTTAAATAACTAGTCAAATTCGAGATAAATATTTTAAAATGATAAAGAATTTACTTGACTTTAGTACATTTTATTGCCCTCAAGCATCAATGTTTGGCTTATTTCATTCAGTTTGATTATGTGACCTTGGGTCACACTATTGGTTTAAATACTCAGGGGTCAGTCTTAACTACGTCAGTATAAACTCCTAAAACAAAAACAAATAACAAGAAAAATTACCACTAATGCCGTTAGGGAATGTGCAATATAAATCTATCATCTTTAGTGTATAATAAAATCATTTACTATGTTTAGCAAAAAAATGTAAATAGAATTAACATAATAATATATTATTGCAGTACCGATTTGGTTAGGTATCTACTTTGGTCGAATTTCTCTTTGTATGAGATAAAACTAAATGGGTGTCTTTTTGTTTCTTCTAATTTTGTTGCTGGCGTAAATGTACCACTCTTGGTTGTGGTGCTTTCTGATGTGCACGCCGAGGTTGCCCCGCTGTTTGGCCTTGTAGGAGCAATAGGGGCATTGGTGGGATGGGGCTTTGCCGCCGCACTCCACGTTCTCGTGGCGGCGCAGCGTGGACTTCCAGCGGTACTTCTTGCCGCAGTGGCGACACTCGAACTGCCGGCTCGCGTCATCGGAGCTGGAGCCGTCGCGGCGCGCGTACTGGTTCACTCCGTCCTGCTTTTCGAACACATCGTTGCTGTTGACGCTGCCCGTGCCGGACGGGAAGCTGCTGTTGCTGTCGTAATACGTGTCGGCTTCCTCGGGGAGCACTATGTCGTCGGTGTCGTCGTACTCGGCGTCAGAGTCCTCGTCCTGCTTAGCGGGCAGGTTTTTGTAGTCGATAGTTTGCCCGACTGTGTTGTTGTTCTGCAGAAATGCTTGCTGCAAGAGGTGGGCTTTGAGGTTTTCGGGTATGGTGTCGAGAGAGTTGATAGCTAGCTTGTGCAGCTGCGGCGGGAAGGGCGCGGGATCTTTGCCTGGCGGCTTGGGGCTGGCGGTAAGCTGGATGCAGGGCGGCACGAGCGCCTGCGCTTGCGCCGACAGTAGCGACAGCAGCGCAGATGGCAGACTATCCTTGTGAAGCTCTGAAATACACACATGTAACGGTATTGCAAATAATAAAGTTAAAGCGCAACTACATACGGCGTCAAAATGTTAATACTACCGAAGGCTAAAATAAATTAAGGAACCAAAGAAATGCGTTATAATTATAAAAAAATAAAATAAAAATCTCTGTTAGAAATTATAAAAGGCGAAGCTTTCTAATACATGCAGACATGCACAATCCAAGTAAACTGAATTTAAAGTTTAAGACTTATCTTCCCATAAATAGTACCTTAGATAATGGACCGGGTTTAGTATTGACAAATGAAACGCCCATGATACGTTAAAGTCGTTTAATAGGTAGTTCAAAAATATCAAATCACTTTTCAATACATGTATAAGTATACAGGGCTCTTATAAAATTTACGTAATTTCAAAAATATCATCTAAGAGGAAGATCGCGTAAGATATTTTAAGGCACTAGGAGTAAAGCACTGCGTAATTTAGTTAGAATTAGAGTCGTTAGCGCTAAGGTTAAGGTTGGCCTGCCTGCCGGCGCTGGACGCGTGGTTGGGGTGCTTCTTCTCGAGGTGTTTCTTAAGCTCGTTGCGGCGGTGTTTGCTGTAAGAGCAGTAGGGGCATTTGTACTGCGGGTCACGGCCGCACTCCAGCGTCACGTGGCGGACGAGGTTCTTACGCGCGTTGTAGCAGCGCTGGCACTTCGGGCACTTGTAGCCCTTGTCGGCCTTGTACTGGCCGCACGGCATCGGGCTGGCGCGCTCATTGCGCGGGAACATGTTGTAGCGCGGCGCCGGCTCCTGCCGGTTCATCCTCATCTTCTGCTTCTCTTTGTTCGGAGCCTTCTGGAGAGGCGGCGGCTGCGATTTGTGAGCGGGCTCCTGAGGCTTCAGAGCGGGAGGCGGAGGAGCTTTTACCAACGGAGGCATAACCTTGAAAGGCGGCGGCTGGTTCGTGTTCTCTTTCATGATATCGAGGTTCCTCTCGAGCAGCTTGCGCGGCTCTTCCAACACGCGGTTAGGTGACGTCACGGTCTTCAATACTGCTAGGGTGGTAGCGGCCGGCGGCTCTTCGCTCAATTTTTTACTGCGCGTCACAATGTGCGGCGGCGTCGGCGTGATGCCTGAAATAGAAAAATTTATACAGTCCGTTTCTCAGTCGGTTTAATTACATGAGCGGTGTTGTTAATTAATGAATGTAAATGAAAGAACCATTTTTATGTAACGAAATACATATATTAAGGAATAACTGGGATGCTTTTGTGAATCATCTCATGATTCGTTTAACAAATGTTTGATAAAAACAACAATAAAAAAAGTAAACAGTCCAGGCAGTTTTGCGATCATTCAAAGAGATGATTGTGTGCCTAATAACTAGACTTAGCAAAGATAAACATTAACGACAATGATAAAATAAGAGGAACTCCAAGAGATCATTTTAAGGAGCCACGGTAGAGTAGGTACTAGAGATTAAAAAAACAAAAATATAACAAAAAATACTTCCATCCTATGGAACTCTGATTCTTTTAACCTTATTAATGTAAAAATATGTAAAAAAAAACAACAACTAGATGAGATCAAGTGTTGAGTAATCAGATTTGGGCATTTTCCACAGGCGAAGGCAGGTGCTTGTGAGCGATATGGGCGATCAAGGTTTTTTTCTGCGAGTAGCGCTTGCCGCAAGTCTCACAGTTGAACTGTGGCCCACTCATACATTCGTACTTCTCATGGCGCAGCCTGTTTCGCTTATACTTGTACTTCTTTCGTTGGCAAATGGAGCAGACGTACTTAGCTTCCTTGCAAAATTTTATCTTATCAGACGTTCCTACGCTCTTTATTATTTCTTTTTCATGCCCTTTCTCCTGTTTAATTTTTTTCATAGCCCTCTTTATCTTCCTAGTTTTTTTAAGATGATTACGAATGATCTCGTCTTTTTCCTCGCTCTTAACGATTCTTCGGAGGAACCCTCGTGTTATTGGAAATGAGGTTTTCATGAATTCGTTCAGGATGCAAGGTTTTGTTTCAATGGGTATCTCTGGAAGGGAAAGCAATGAAAAGCGAAAATATTATGATAGTAAGCAGTGAAAACAGGAAAGAAAATTGTAATGCGTGTAGTAGAATGAAGCTTTTTTTTACAAAATGAATGAAACTCGATGGATGCATTTTAACATATTATAAATAGTTAATGTGCTGGGACAAAATATTGGTATGAAAATAGAAAAAAAAAGCTGGAAAGAAAGTGCAAAGATTAACGAAGAACGTGTTAGCACAAGGGATTCAAGGATACTCAACTTGTTTGAATTTCTAAACCTTTGGTCATAAAGTCGACACCCAGTTGCTGGCTTTATGAATTAACAAGAGATAAAAATTCATGAGATTAATAATCATGTTGGCTGGAGCTAACGCCTAGAATAGTCCTATCTTTATTGACAAATCTTAATTATTTTGATGAAATGCACATCCCAGAACATTTCAAAGTTAGTATTTATCATTGGTGATACACAGGAATAAATGTTAATAGTCTGAAACAGTAATGCCTAGCCACACAATGATCATCATGTTTACAAATTAACTGCCAAGACATACTTCTGCAGTGAAATCACATGTGAATGCAAAAGAAATAATAAATAATAGATAAATAAGCCACATAACCATCAAACTACAACAATATAAAATTCAATTTACCTTAATCTTCATCTGGTTTCCGCATGGTGCAATGTCACTAGTAACTTCTTTTATTTTTAACAAGGTGGTCACTCTAGCGCCCAAGTTGTAAATTCAAAACAGTTCTATGCTCATAACAATAAGAATTAGCCGCGGTCTGTGCAACAATCTACTCTGTAAACATAACTTTGAAACCCCAGAGACAATAAGGTTGGATGCTGGTGAGGTGAAGTGTGCACTTAAAAATATGTGCCGCAACAACTATGTTCTAGATAAATAATTAGTTCATATAATTATAAATACTGAAAATATTTACTTACCACTAGTGTTAACCATTCCACTTGATAATATTATTAGTTTTCTTCAATATTTGCACACAGTTTTTGTTGTTAAAGTTGTTAAGTGCTTAAAGCTACTATGGACATGCAACTCTACTACTACTTAACTCCCATACTATAAAGTAGGACAAACACTAAGCAGTACACAGAGGCATTCAAATCTCTTGTGTAACGATACATACACCGAGAATAATAGAAATTATCATTACTTACCTTTCATGTTACCTCGCCTTAGAAAAGGCTACAGTGAAAACAATACCTTTTAGAACAAATTGTTACCTTTACCTGTGGCACTGTAATACTCTTACAAGTTTATAACGGTATAAACATAAATGTTCAATAGTGATTAGTAATTAATAAATATTAAATACTAGTTGATTAATAATATTATAAGGTTGAAGTTTCACATGTGAAAACACTAGCACTCTTGTATTCGCCATTGTGGATATAATATTTATATATGTATATCAAAGATAAATAGATTATTTTAAGCAATGACTGTTTACATTGTCTCAAATTATGGGAAGACATTGCGCATTTCATCCGTTCCTTCTCACTGCAACAATCAACTTTGCTACTTTATCATTTGCAGCATGACTAAATCAAAATAAGCGTTTCATTCTTCCTGAAAATAAATTGAAAGTTGACTGTTCCAGAGTATCAATCCTGAGTCCCATTATAACACATTGCATTCATTTGTCATTACGAAGTATGTTTGTTTCCATTGTGTAACAAATTCAATGCAACATGTTAATCAGTGACACTGTTGCAGACATGATCATGAGTAGTGACAAACATGTAATGTCCAGCAACAGGGCAACTTGTAACTAAAGTGTAGGCTTACCTTGTGACTCTCGGACGCTGTCGTTAGAGTTCATCATTTCATCTTGAGATCTTTCCATGTGCCATTGAAAATCTGGAACAAGGCAAAAAGATATTGACTATTCTTGCCCATAACTTTGAACTACTGACCTGCTACCTTTTTTTAGTTATGCATGTTTGCTTATAGAAAATATTCAAGTAAAATTGATTCATAGCTTTTAAATTTTAAACTTATACACAGGCAATAACAGTTCAAGCTACAATTTTTTGTTGCAAAATCGCCCATGGACTAATCCTGTACTGATGAACATAAACGAGTTTGGAAAACCTGGAAACTAAATGTTTATTATATTGAAATTTTAACAATTTCCTATTTCTTCTATACGCAAAGAAAATTCTCAATTGTGATTTCATTCAATGTGCTGCACTGTGTAGTGAATGTATGGAATGAACTACCAGAGACAGTAAGTGGTCCCTCAGAGAACTCATTTAAAAACACTTGATTACATTTTCAAGTGCACAAATTTTGAAACAAAAAAAATGAGAGGCTTTTGAACTTTTACCTATACAAGGAAACAGTTACTGGAAGAACAGTTTTGATTTTACACACTAGTTTCTTGAAATATAATTGACTCAAATTTACTCACTGCGTACGACGTCGTTATGTGTGACGGCGGGAGAGTCCTCAGCCTCCTCATCGAGAGTCAGATCCTCCACTCCGTCACGTGTGGTCTCCTCCTTCAACTGTGTGTCCTCCCCATTGCTCTGCGCGTTGTCATTGGCTTGAGCCAGTGGTGCGGCCACGGTTGGGGGAATGGAGCCCTCAGTCGACATACGCCGCGGTTTCTTGCGGCGCCGCGTCGGGCTTACCGAGCCTTCACGGCTATCCACGCTACCATCTCGAGTCTGTTGGGGCAAAATAGCATCTCTTAGCAAACAAAATTGGGCACAACTTTCACACTAAATACTAGTTTTACTAACTGCATTATTGGTTTGAATGGAAAGCGGTGTATAATAATGAAAGGATTGATCTTTTCTTTGTAAACCAAAATCATGTTTTGTTTTTGTAATAATCAGATTTTACCCTCATAAATTGCTCTTTTCAAAACATTTCACTACTGGCTCCCTGTCTCTGTCCCCTCTCAGTGTTTTGAGTAAATAATTAAGTATTAAGCTCAGATTTTAATGTGAGGTATTAAGTCTGTTCAAATTCCTAAAAAAATATATTTATGGAATGAAATTTATTTGTCTCCCAAAAACCAGTTACAGTTGTCCTTAAAATTAGGGTTAAAATGAAAACAATACTTAAGTATTCAATAAATACTATAATGTTATACATTAACAAGTAACTATGAGTAAATAATATTTACTATATTTGAGTAAATACTAAATACTATTTACTCATAATTACTTGTCAATGTGTATAGCATATGTGTAATTTATGCAATGTGTCATCATCATCAACCCATTATGTCCCCACCGAGGGGCACGGGTCTCTTCCCTGAGGAAGGTATAGGCCATACTCCACCACGGGGGCCAAGTCCGGATTGGTGGAGGCTTGTAGACTAGTAGCTCGTCTACTGTCAGAAGTTGTCAAGCCGCCCTAAGGCCTCTGACTTGGCTTAACGACTGCCATCTATCGACGGCAGCCGGCACCAACAGCTTAACGTGCCTTGCGAAGCACGGAACCGCTCGGAAAAATGCCACTAGCGTTAGGCATAGGCAATGTGTAATTTATCCCAATTTATACTATAACCCAAAACATAAATGTAAAAAAAAATTGGCCAACTTCTCGTCAGGCTCGAAAATAAGTTTAAGTAAAAAAATACGACTTTTGAAGAGAGCCGGAAAACCTTTTTTTTAAGTACATCAGGAGCTCGAAAAGAAGTTTAAGTAAAAAAATAAAACTTGAGGAGAGCCAAAAAAACGTTTTTCGTTATTTAAACATAAACATTTACATCCAGGCACATACATTGCTTCTGGCCCCACACTAGGATACCCTGTGTCGTGGGAACCGAAAACAACGACATCACAAACATGTAAACATCCAAGACCTGGGTTTTTTTTTGGTCCCCAGCCGGGAATCGAACCCGGGACCTCTCGCATGGTATGCAGATGCACTACCGCTGCGCCACGAGGTCGTAAGAAAACAGTTTTTAAAAACCTTTTAGAGGCTAAAAATTCCACCCATGCCGGGACTTGAACCCGCAACCTCTGGCTCTGGCATGGGTGGAATTTTTAGCCTAATAGGTTTTTGTAAAAATTGCCCTTAGCAAGGATTAGTGCAACAAAGAATATAAAACACAGTTTGTAAACTATATTTGGCATTTTCTGACGAAAATCATAGTCTGTAGCTGATTTTAATTTTATTGGTGAACCCTTTAAAGCACGTT
The DNA here is from genome assembly GCA_947310995.1 of Yponomeuta cagnagella. Classification (NCBI taxonomy): domain Eukaryota; kingdom Metazoa; phylum Arthropoda; class Insecta; order Lepidoptera; family Yponomeutidae; genus Yponomeuta; species Yponomeuta cagnagella. The sequence goes on from OX371277.1 coordinate 18,938,196, forward strand.
ATTTCATTCTAAATCCGAAATAAACCTTTCCGCACCTAAAAAAAGATTGCTTAAATTTCATGTATTATGGTTTAAATTGAGTTTGTCTCATTTTCACTTAAATTATCCTTGGTGTAAAAGGATTTATGCTTGTGTTTACCTAAACTTATTTCAATTTTTTAACTCGACATTTTTATTTATGGAAATGTACTTAGCTGTAGGAAAACAAAATGATTTATAAAATTGGAAAGATATAATAATTTTTTTTGAGTTTAATTATTTTACACGAAATTAATAATTTGTGCATATGAACTTAAATCAATTAATCTTTCTTAAAATATAGTAAAATCTTGAATATTTTACGTTTACAGCGTATTGTTTAATCTTTTAAGATTTATAAAACTAATTAAATACACTTTTATTAAAACATAAATGTAAGAACACTGACCAACTACTAGTCTCAAACAATACTTACTTGGTCGCGGAATTAGTGTTTTAATAAACAAGGAAAATTTGTGTAACTTAAATTTTCAGACTAAACAATTAAAACTTGCCAAGTATAGAAACTTACAAGAAGACAAGAAACTTAACAAATTCTTATACCTACATTCAGTATGTTTTTGAGACGAGAATTTGGGGTTTTTTTAGGGTTCCGTACCCAAAGGGAAAAACGGGAACCTACTACTAAGACTTCGCTGTCGGTCCGTCCGTCCGTCTGTCTGTCACCAGGCTGTATCTCAAGAACCGTGATAGCTAGAGTTGAAATTTTCACAGATTATGTATTTCTGTTGCCGCTATAACAGCAAATACTACAAACAAAATAAAATAATTATTTAAGTGGGGCTCCCATACAAAAAATGTGATTTTTTTGCTCGATATTAATAAAAAACTGTTGTGAGACGCTTGAAATATTCACAGAATATTTAGTTGTATATTCGCTTGACAAATAATTAAATTATAATAAAATAAATATTTAAGGGGGCTCCCATACAACAAAGGTGATTTTTTAAAGTTTTTTCTCGATCTTTGTGTCTTATGTTGTATAGATAATGTACGGAGCCCTTCATGCGCGAGTCCGACTCGCACTTGGCCGGTTTTTTTTTACATTTTTATCTTGGCGGGATTTCATGACTATTTGTTAAGAATGATAGTCTGATGAAGTGCATAGTAGCTTAGAATCGAGTAATATGATCATAAATGGCAATTTTGGTAAGAAAATCGCTAAAAAATATTTTCTGCAAATCACGCCTCCTAACAAAGCTTTTCAATATCTACAACGGATTACGTAGTTACTTTTAATACGCTTAAATTATGACCCTCTATAACCCGCTCAGGGTGAGCAGATATGATTGTTATGATTTTGATTTTTCTCATGGTCTTCGCATGTCTTAAGTCCTAATAAGTTGTTTGGGACGAGATATATTTTTTGCTGACTTTTTTTAACTTAAGCTTACTTTTGGTATACGTTTTTAAAAAATTTTTCTTGATCTTCACATGTCTAATAACATGTCTATAGGTTAAAAATATCTACAGCCGTTATGAAAGTAAAAAGTGAAATTTTGTTTCCTTTTTGCTGGCTACCTGACCATATTAATTAAGATAGTTCTAACAATATTTTTGTCTATCTACAACGGATTAGGAATTTGTATAAGAGCCTGTATAACCCGGTCACCCTGTAGAGCTGTAGAACGTCGGCTTCTCATTCGGGAGGTCGTGGGTTCGAATCTAGGCATGTACCAATGACTTTCTTTTCTGAGTTACGTACATTCGTGAAGTTATAGTAGCAATACCACATGCTAACTGTGAAGGAAATCATCGTGAGGAAACCCTAGAGGTATTTACATACCTTAGTGCTTGCTACGTACAATGACCCAACTATGAGGCTAAGTGCGGAAATCTCGTCAAACTAGAAACCAGAACCCGGTCACTCTTACTCATTAAATACTATTTATGTTCTAAATTCAATAGTCTTGCTCAATTATTAGAAGTACCCTGGACTTTAGATGATCCATCAGTGAGTGAGTGCCGGAAACTGCAATTTTTTTACCCCATATCTTGTAAAATATTCTTACTCATGCATAAACTTAGGAGCTTTCTTTTACATGTGACATGACTCGCTTCATAGAGGGGGGGTAGAAACATGCTCGAATGGCTTCGTGCGGGACGGCTGAGAACTAGGCCTGGCTCACTCTGTGTGCTTTGATTCATAACTTTACTGAATGGGGGTAGCAACTGTGTTAAATTTCATTTAAACATTTCACCTATCTCACTAGTATCGGCACTGACAGACTAGATAGTGTTCGGCCATGCTGCCAACATGCCTATTAGCTATTAATCATTTTTTCTAGGATGTCCTGTGCTATGTGAAATACACCCATATTGAGCCATTTGTACAATTAAGTACAGCAGCCAGCGGCAATCAAACCCAAAACCTATTTTACTAATGAAGTGTTAACGCTAGGCTGACAAGGACTTCATTGCACAGGGAAGTGTACTACACTTGAAAATTATATGATTTAATACTTTGCATTGAGAGTCAAAGGGCAAGACTTACAACACGATGAGTAACTGACCTGTGGTGGTGGTGAGGGGGCGCGTGGCGGGTGTGCGGGGGCGGGCGGCGGCGCGGGGCGCGACGGGGGCCTCGATGGCTTGTTGTCGGAGAGGCCCTTGATTTGCAAAGACTCTGCAGCCTTCAACAGAGCGGCCAGCTGGTCTTGGGATATGTTCACCTCTCCTCGGTACATATAGTCCATCATAGCTCTCAGTTCTGCATACTTTACGTCTTTAAGGATGATTATCGGATGCTTGTCATACTGTTGTGATAGTACACTCTGCAACAAACATTGATATTGTTGTAGTTTAAAAATATTATTGTTTGTTTATTTTATTATGTCCATTAATAAATTCACTTATTGATAATAATACAATTGCAAAGGAAACTTCTGGAAGTGCCAAACTATGCTAGTCATAACTTTGAACTCCAAACATTTGATTGTTGACACCTAACATAGTTCAGCCTATTGTTTTTCTTATGCTATGAGCATTTAAAATTTGAATTAGGAATGCACGAAAAGTATTAAATGTACTGATAATACTAAAATGTTAATTTGGCAACATACTTTGCCTAATTGCGAGTTGGATTGTGACACAGTTTAGTGCTGTATAAGCAATTAGGAAAAGTAGTTCCTACAACTTTCTGTTGCCAACTCATCTATGCATCAATCTAGCCAATTACTCCTGCCCATGAATGCCTGCCTCAGTGAATGCTATGTAATGTTTATTAGAGCAAAACTGTAATGCCTTGCAAGTGAACAGTAAAGCTAGTGACCTAAATAACAACAAAGTGGTGTACCAACCTCAAAGTAGGGACTGCACGCTGACAGGACCACTTTATGAGCTTTGAGGGTCTGTCCTTCCGCAGCCAGGGTGCAGTCCACGTGCATTCCCTTCTCGAGGAGTGTGTCGAACACTGAGACCAGGGTCGACTGGTGGTTGTTCCAGCGCAGACAAAACTGCTGGTCGTCGTCCATCGTGCCGTCGCTCGTCGCGCCCGCCGCCCTGACGAACAAGACTAACATCAACATCCATACCTACCAAGCCAACACGCAGTAATTAGGCCACTACTGCGGGAACACTCCCGTAAACGATATCCCGATTCAGAGCGCGAGCCCGACCCGATACAAACACTCGTCTCACCTAATCAATACATCCGAACGAATCGCTGCATGCACAACTTACAACTTATCCCTAAGAATAAACGACTAACGACGCGGCACAAAGAAAATGGCCGCTTTTCCAGCGCGACAAAAAATAAAATGGCGACGAAAATTCTAAGTTTTACTATTTTCTGCACGAAGTTTCCCGACCTCAATAGCTGGTTCAAGTTCGTCGCCGAGACACGAGCCCGTAAACTTGGGGAAAGTTTCGAACCAACACAGAAACTTCACTGGAACTTTACTTTGAAAGTTCACGAGGGGAAATTTTCAAGATGAAAACTCGTAAGTTAGCATAGCGCTTATCAACTAGGTAGGTTCGGAATGTTACACTAAACGATCACTCGGCTTACCTTGACTAATTCATGAACAATTCTAACTTTTATGTGTTATCCGACTCGTATTGTAACAATATCACTATTCAGTTCACTTTTGCACACCCGCCAGCTTTCTTGATTGAAAACATCTACTTTACTACGCCAAGCAAGTTTAGAGAAAGGCACCTCTACAAAAATCAAACGAAGCAAGTTGGAAGCGACGCAGTGACCCAAAATAAGCTCTAACGATGTTGCCAGATTCAAATTAGATTTTGTTCGACTTGTGGTTGAATGAATGAATTGAATGAATGAGACATCACCATATTATATTGCTATAGTTGCGTCTAGAGTTAAATAATGTATGATTTTTTTGTAGTTTAGGAGTATTGATACTTTAACAGTTCGATAAATAAAATTAAAATATCGCAATCTTTTTTCCTAATAATTAAACTTTGTGAAGGAAAACATAGGAGACCTGCTATTCACATACCTCAGCGCTTGAAATCGCCAGTCCGCAGTAGGCAAGCGTGGTGATTAAGCCCATATTCTCTCTCTCTGAGAGAAGGCCTGTGCAATACAGTGGGACGTATATAGGCTGCTTATGAAACTTAGTTCGGTGTTGCCATATGTAAAAGTATTCTGATCAACACAACAGAGATAGGTACCTACAACAACAGAGGAGTCATACAGAGGCGCCCTCTCTACTTTAAACACGGAACTAAAAACAGTGACAGAAAGATTCATCGTAGTACTAAGTAAAATGTACTTATATAATGTATTAAATAAACCACTGAAGATAATATTTTTTTAAAGTTAATCATGCTGCATAACTGCAGAAGTTTATTAAAATGTTGTTAATAAATATCGAGGTGCTTCGTTAATAAACCTGTAGAATACATGGCATACCCTCTAAAAATAGCGTGAAGATATGTTTTGCCATGCCAAGAGCGAACTGAAAGTAGTCTTTAAAAATAATTCATGTCAACAGTCCTTATTTCGAAGATATCTGTGTGAATAAGAGTAGATGCTTGTTGGAATGTAAAATAAATTGTAATATTGATTCAGATGACGTTGTTAATGTTATTTCGGTTACACTTAATTGTACTTTAATTGAATTGAAATAACTTTTAGGGTGTGAAGAGCTTTGTTTTGGTTTATATTTACTAAACAAATGCTGAATCAGTTTTATACGTTCTGAATATTCTGTGCAATTTCATACATTCATTTGCACCCTCACTTCCTTTAGGAGTGGAAAGAATGTTCGAGCACAAAAGTAGAGCGCATTTACATCTTCAAAAGAAACAAAGCTCATCGTTGTCTCGCTGGCAAAATTCCGAGGCGCTTCGTTATAAAAATCGATAGCATTAGTAAGTTCGTACAAACGAATTATACGAATCTTGTTTGTGTGCGTCACCGGGCTTTCGGTGTGCGAAAAACAAAAAAAAGCCACCAGCGAAATTCTTGTAATAAAAATCAATCGGAGCGGAGAGAGAAGGCGTCCCGCGCGGGGCGCCGACTGGTCGGGCGACACTAGGGGGCCACCCTCAGCTTCCCCCCTGCATACCTAGATACAATGTTCTATACATAGTGCATCTACCTTACACCCTGGGAGACATGCCGTTATTTTTTCTATTGTGTGCTTTTCCCTATTTACTGAAACTTTTGAAAGTCCTTACTTTTCAAAGGTAGGAATTAACTGTATATCTTTACTACATTCTTATGCTTTATAGTCTCATTTCTACAGTTGGAGCGGGAGGGACTTATAGCCAGCCACCCAGCCGGTTCCCGGCAAAAAGGCGTTTGTTTTTATTTCTTCGGCGCGGAAAAAAATCAGCACGCGCCCGCCCTGCACCTCCTAAACATGCGCCACGCAGCGACGCAGACTCGTCCGGGTGTGTGCCGAATTCACTTTCATTTGCGACATCTCATCGTTTCCCGAAGGTCATCGTGCAGCGTGGTGTTGTCCCGCGGTCTCGCGGTGCGCGGTACATGTGTGGCGCGGACGAGTGTTGGCGGCGGCCTCCGCTGACCGACTAGGTGAGTTGAGTGAATTTCGCGCCCTCATCTTCGCCTATTTTGCTTCCCTCACGTTTATCAGCTTCGTTTCACACCGTCCTTCGCCGTGTGCGGGAAGACGATGAAAGTGAACTTTTTTATGTATTCCGCGGTGTCCTGGGTCGCGCAGACGTGTCGACTGTCATGTGTCCGATGTTCCCGCGGATAGAGCGACATGAGAAGAAACGCGATAGGGTTAACCGCGCAACTTTGCATTCACTATTCTCCTCCGCCTCCCAAACGCAGGTGTTGTTGTAGAAAAATATACGCTATTACTTTATACTGAAAGTCGTTTATGTAAAAAAAAAACTTTTATTTGAAAGTTTGTAGCTAGTCCGTAGTGTAGAAAAGTAGTAGGTATGTTCCAAATTTAAATTCACATGCGCTTTGATATTATATGTGTGCTAGAGATACATAAAGAGGAAGAAGGGAGCAATTAGAAATAAAAAACACACTTGGGATGCGGGCTGTTTCGCCGAGTGATAGAAAGGGAGGGAATTAACTTCGCTCTCCGTCGTAAAAAAATTCAATAAAAACCTCTTCCGTTTGTCTAATTGCTTATGTAAACCTTCTATATGTATAGGTTTTTCGGACCTGATTGTTTTGAGAGATGATTTAGGTGGATGAGACATTACGATAAAAGCCAATACATCTTACCTACTATACTAAAAAACATTTTTGGTCGTCTGCAATACCTTGTCACAACAATTTTGTATTTTAATGACTCGCGACGCTCACCCAGCAGCCACCCATGCCGTGACTTGAACCCGCGACCTCTGGCTCACCGTGCCAGCGCTCTTCCAACTGAGCTAATGGGCAACTGCAAGCATCGATGAAATTTCGAGACTCTTTAACAACTTCTCTGTATTACGTATATTAGCCTCTAAATAGGTTTTTAAAATTGTCCTCCGCACGGGTTAGTGCAACAAAAACAATAATTATAATAAAATTGTTTAATAAGATAAGAATATTCGTTACCTTTTATTTATATTGCTTGCTCCAAATGCCACCAATAGAAAGTATTTGAACGTAGTTAATTAATTATTAGGAGTTGGTAAAATATTTTATATTTTTAGGAAATGCCCGGCTACGGGTTGCCTCATGTGAAGTGCGAACCCCCATCTGAATCGGATGACGATGACAGCAATTCACAATTCCCGCAAAAGTTTCTCATACATCAGGTAAACAGACTCACTATAAGTGATTACATCATATACTATAAATTAACACAATTAGTAAGCCAGCGGTTTTTGAACGTTTATCACATCATCTGTCTCATTCTTCTTGACAATTGAATGAATGAAATCGATAATCACCTACAGCTACAGCTACTTCTCTTAACCTGACAACACTTTCGTTTGGATGATAAACGTAACGAAACGACCTACGACATCATCGAACTGACCGGTAGTTTCATACAATACGAATAAATCACTGGTTTAATTGCGAACGTTGTGTTAATTTTGTATATTTACTTGTACAACGATGTCGTACAGTCCAATGTGAAATCGGTCATTCGGTATGACGTCAGATCCTTTTTTATTTCTACCCTCAATTATATTATGTATTCCCGGAGTTATACAATGCGATTTATATAAAAATGCGATTCCTCTAAAACACTACCTATCCAAAAGCAGTTTAAATAGTCGCAAACTAAAAGATCAACTGAAACTGCATTTGAAGAGAGTAGTACCACTTCCTAAATGTCACTGAAGTCGCCATTCAAATCGACTTTTGTATGCAGAATTTTAATCAAATGCTGTTTAAGCCACATTTAAAAAAGTAGGCCTAATTGCGTCTTTTCGTAATTTAGTAAGGCGCGGGCCACACAGGTGACACGCGGGACGAGGAGACGGACGGGGCGAAGACGCAAAGCGTCGTTGTTACAGTTCGCGTCCCTCGCCCCGTCTTATCTATGTGGGCTACGTCTCTCGCACTGTGGTCTCTCGCTTCGATACAATTTATATAAAAGTGAATTCAGCGTCCCATCCTCGTCCCACTTCCCATCTGTACTTTTTGTTGTGGTTGTAGCAAGATGTAGCATCAGCAGGATTTAGCGAATATACGTAGGTAGTTGCGATTTCCATTTTGAAAGTAATAAAATTGTCATTATAAGTCAATTTCATGTTTTATATCCAGTCGTATTTTTGCAAGGTACCCTCATCAACAGAGCTCCGTCCAATCAAAGCCGAGCCCAACTCGATCGTGCCGTCGCACCACCATGTGCCAAGCAGTTTTCTGCATCATCTTCAGGTACTCACTATGTAGTATAACTCACAACGAGATTTATCTGTATTATCCGGTTCAAATCCTGTTAGGGTACGATCTACGTTACGCGACAGTAATGACTTATAGGGTCAGAAAAACAGTGAAATGAATAATATTAATCAGTTAATTTATTTTTTTGTGGGTATCAAGGCGACCAAAATATAGTAGGTAAAGATAGTAGGTAACTAAGGTACATAATGAGAATAAAATTTAAGCTAATCTTCTAAGTCTTCTACTCCACTCATAGCCTCTCCTTCACTCTCTGAGCTGTCTAAGTCCTACTCGGACAAAAAATTGCGCTATAAAGCTTAATATTTCGCAAACGGAATCCTAAATCACAAAATGGTCCTACACCCACAATATTTTTTAACGACCAACGACATCCTTACACTATGGTGTAGGCGAGAAAAAAAAATTGCATCCCTAATTTAGGTGTAGGGTGGTACCCTAAAACAAATTTGGTTCGAGGTTTTATTCTACCGTTTTGTCGGCGTTATAAAGTACTGTTACCGTCTCTGTGCTAAGCCGCGGACGGACGGACAGACGGAAGGATGGACATGGCGAAACTATAAGGGTACCTCGTCCACTACGGAACTCTAAAAACTGTGAATCGTTACATAAAACATTGAATGTGATGTTGATTACATTTTGATAACGACTAGGAGCCTGACCAGTGTTAATAATGAAAAGGTCATCTATTGAACGATCTCTTTTCCAGTAAGAGTAAGAGTAAGAGTAAGAGTAAGAGTAAGAGTATTTATTTGCTAAAGCATGGTAATTACAAATTATGTAGGTGGTAACTTAAAATTTTGGCACAAGCATGCTCTACCCGTCAGGGTGTGCAAATATTATTTTTGTTTTAAAAAAAACAAAGTTTGTTGAGCTAAATTAGTAGGTACAAAAATATGTAATAAATCTTTGCATAGTAATAACAATAAAAGAAAAAAAAAATGCTTAAAATTAAACTGAGATCAATGGACCATTTAAGAAGTCCTTTACACTATAATACATTTTGTCTATGAGAATTGTATATAATACCGTTTTAAATTTTGTGAGAGGTAGCTCCGAAATGTTTTGTGGCAAATGATTGAATAATTTTATTGCCATACAATATGAGTTACGCGAGTGTAGAGCTAATGATTGTGCTGGCACATGTAGTTTATTTCCATTCCTGCCTCTTCCGTCATATATTTCGTTATTCTTTTTAAAGATTTGTGGGTATTTTTTTACAAACATACATATCTCATAAATGTAAAGACTAGGAAGTGGTAATATATTCAGCGTTTTGAAGAGTGGTTTACAACTATCTAGGCAACTTGCCCCAGCAAAGGGTTGAGGAAAAAATTATAAAAACCTATTCTTCCTCCAATCTTTTAATATGGTTTATTTCTTTACGCCAATCATCTGCTGTGATTGACTGTAATACCTCTAAGGTTAAACTCTCGATCTTGCTTTCTAATTGACCGACATTTTTTTCCTCAACCCTTTGCTTGACAAGGTTCCATACATATTCGATTGGTTTCAGGTCGCAATAATATGGTGGAAGCCTCACTACTTCGTGACCATGACTTGAAAACAGATTGTCTGTTATATAGTCTATTGGTGGTTTGTGCTGTTTTATGACCATATATAGTTCTGGTTTAGTTGCTAATTCCGGAAAGCCAATATTTTGTGATTATATCATTCTATCATATCCTGTTTTTTTTTCATTCATTCCAGGGACCTTATTTTGTTTTTTGCTGTGCGTTGTCCATTACTGTAATACTATGGGGTAGAATATTCGGCAAAAGCTTTTCTTCTGCCCATTCCATGAAGTTTTGTGTATTCATTTGATCGTGGTAATCCCCCTTTTTAGATTTGGCTTTAAAACCAACCGCGCGCCGTTGACAAATCCGTTTTTATTGCCTTTATGCACTATACTCCATCTTTGGCCTGGGCTGTCGCTTTTTTTTTACTCCAATATCTGATGAGGACTGCCAGCACTTGTCGACGTCGTAATTTTGGGTGTATCCACGTCATCATTCAGCCACAAGAAGTCCACTGCTGGACATAGGCCTCCTCCATGGATTTCCAATAAGACCGGTTGGAAGCGGCCTGCATCCAGCGCCTTCTGCCACTTGGATGAGGTCATTTGTCCATCTTGTGGCTGGTCGTCCTACGCTGCGCTTGCCGATATGTAGTCTCCATTCGAGAACTTTTCGGCCCCATCGGCCATCAGTTCTGCATGCTATGTGCCCCGCCCAGTGCCACTTCAACTTACTAATCCGCTGGGCTATGTCGACGACTTTCGTTCGTCTACGGATCTCACCATTTCTGATTCGGTCTCGTAGAGAAATTCCGAGCATAGCCCTTTCCATAGCTCGTTGCGTGACCTTGAGCCTTGTTATGAGGCCCATAGTGAGAGACCACGTTTCAGTGCCATAAGTTTAATTTAATTTTTAGTTTACTCTTTAGTTACAAAATTTATGTGTGTAATATTTAGTTAAGTTATTAAAATGTAACAACCCTAAAACTTGTGGAATAAAACCAAAATTGATTGTAAGCCCTTGGTAGTAAACCAATTCCACTGCGATTTAATTTTTATTTTATTATTAATATTATAATTTATTTAGTTTTAAACTGGCGACGTGATTGCATATTAATAACTATAGCACACATTTTATAGCTGACAAGAACTCAATCTGCAGGTTTTCTAAAGGTCATTCGAATGGTGGCGTGGTGCCCGGTTCACCTATCTCCGTCTAAAATGGTTGAGACTGGTGATGGCTGACTTCTGCGTAATGCTCGTGAACGGGTGCTGTTCCTGTGTCTGGCCGCAGCATTAACGTTTTTCTTACTTTTGTAAGAAGTGTTATTTTGGCTTTTAAAGTTATTGGTGGCCATCACGGATTCATATCATATAGGCTCAAACGGATTCATATGATGTTTAAGATGATTTGAGAAAAGATGGTCAGAGTGGAGTTTTTTTCCCCGCTGCCTTTTCTCCACTACAAACACGGCCCAAAGGCAGCGGCTAACATATTAACACAGTACATTGACATTCAGCAAACAGAATGTAAATTCTTTACGTGGAAATAAATTACTGATTTCTGGTTTCCAATAATAACGGTTCTATCTCGAAATCACTATTTCTTACTTGTCGGCTTTTACAGTGCTCTTTTTCTCTTTTAAAATAATCGTTCACACTCATATTTCTCATTTCTCCAGCACGACTGTTTAGCACATCTCTTCATTTAGCATTCATTTTTGTCACAAAAGTACCAAAGTAAGTTAAAACGTGTTTTGAAAAGAATAAATGTGGAGTTTCTTTGTTAGCTTCTTCTCCACATAATCCATTAATTGTGAAACTAACAACTTTGACGTTCATTAAGTAAACATTCTGTTTTTACAATGAAAAAAAAATAATAAAATAAAAAAATAAATAGGTATTGTTTAAATAGAAATATATCCGATGAAGTTGTATTCGTCACTCACGTGTCACGCGCAGTCCCGACAGCGTTGCCCACCGTGCTGAAAGGCGTCAGTTGACGTCATATGCCGCTCCATTCCAAAAGGTCGTATCCTAACAGCATTTGAACCGGATAATATATAATATGCTTTTCCGGATTCATTTACTTGTAACTTTGTTGGACGAGTCCCACCAGCCTATTATCTCGACGCTATTGTGTTCAAATTGCGTCATAATGAAATGCAACAAGTCAGAAATAACGACTTCATTCCCACGTCAGTCCACAGTTCACTTGGACGCAGCAAAGCTTCTGAATATGGAGGCACGTCGGCATCTGCACAAAAACCCAAAAACCCACCCATCCTATTTGTTCGCAAAGCTTGAATGGTCCACCAGACAACGGTAGATATGCACAAGGAACGGATCCTGACACCGGCGCATCGGACGATGGCTTTCCGTGGTAGTTTCAGGTTTGCGGCGTCCAAGTGTTGGAACGACATTCCCCCTCCAATCCGTGAAGCGTCCAATGGATGTGCTTTTGGGCGCATTGCTGGAGCATCAGAGGCCGCCACTCCCTTCCCTTCCAACCTCTCGCTACAAAAACAGACACGAGCCTGTAATCACATAGTAGGGCCATGCAATATTGTATATATCTATATATTTTTAACCAGTTCTGAAACTCCGGTTCTGTAGACGGCCGAAGGGTTTTATTTATTTAGTTTTCTTTAATTAAGTATACCAATATATGTGTACATATATTTATATACAAATAAATTTAATTATTTTCATAATTGAAGCTGGCTGTATACCTTCATTCATTTCAGTATGATTTTATTTGTGTATATCGTAGTTTATTCGGTCGCTTAATGAACACAATTTAAATATTTGTTTCATAACAACATAACATAACATAAACTCACGCCTGTATCCCAGAGGGGTAGGCAGAGACCAGGGACTGCCATACATAATACGTATGACTCTATACATAATACGTATCCTATTGCGAAATTGTTTAGGTGCCGAGGCTGTCGCACTATGAAAACGGTTGAAAAACTCTGTTCTAGAACATACTCTCTCTAGGAGAAGTCCTGTGCTCTGCAGCGGGATGTATGCTATTATACATATTTTGGGGCAGGAAGCGCCATGCCTGGAGGAACTGGGCGGGCCAGCGCCAGCCGCGCCATCCGCTACGCCCGTCTGCATCAAACAGGAGCCCCTGGACGTCGCCGCCGCGTCACTCGAGACACTCGAGCCCGCGCCGCATACAGTAATTATCAGAATCATAAAATTTACACTGGAGCATCTTTACACTGTTGTTCAATGAACGATGCGAGAGCCCACTGTTAGGTCGTGCCACTTTCTTTCAAGCTAACACATCCTTTAGCAGTGTCACCGACTCTTTTTCAGCCGCCATCAGTTTTAATATTAGAATACCAGAAAAAAATTAACAGAAAAATGTTTGAGCAGAAAATATCAGCTCGGCTGTTTCATTTCTTACTCATCAATAAAAAATGTTTTTTTTAATGAGTAAGAATACTCTATTTCAAGGGGGCCTGGCCCTGAAAAGCGATGGCTTGACAAACAGAAACCCAACGCATGCATGTAGTAACCCAACATCTTAGAGTGTGTACCATACCATTCTGTGTGGGCACGCCTCTCTGCCTAGCTACGCCAATGCTCCGTATTAATATTGATACATTGTTGAATTTCCTCACTGCAGCAACTCGTCTGAGATAGGTACCTTATCTACTCAAAAATAGCGAGTATGGATTCACAACACAAATATGTTTTTACGGATCTTGACTTTAGACCTCTTTCTGGTTGAATTTGACAGAGTTCAGCGCTCCAGCTATCGCTCATCAGTTCGAGTGAGCTCCAGGCGGAGTTCATGCCATTACTGGCCGTTAAAGATGAGCCCATCTCCGAAGGTGAGTACGGCGAGCTTGCGAGCTCCATACACCTTAGCGAGGTTCAGTCTACTGAAGCAAAGGACATATTAAGCTATTGGCTCTTACTACGCAATCGTTTGAGTACCTAATATTGCAGTCATTAAAATGGTAAAACTGCTGTTGCTCAATTAAAATCATCATCTTGCTGCGTAAACCAATATGCCACTTTATGTATCCAAACAAGACATTCAAAACTGGTATTAGAACTTGCTTAAGAGGCAGACATAATATTAACAAATCCACGTTTGCCCCCTCAGAGCAGCACCAACTGAGCGGGTCTGACACAAGCGACTCATGCGGTGGCGATGCGGCCCGCAGCCCTAAGAGCTGGACCCAGAAAGACATGGAGAACGCACTCGACGCTCTGAAAACTCAAAACATGAGCCTGACCAAGGTTAGTGAGCTCATAAGGTAGTAATTGATTACGATAAGGGACTAATGACATCTATCGTAAAAACATTCTAGCTCCAAAAGATTGATAGAAAACACGCTGAAATTAGTAACTTGAGCTTTCGTAACACAAGGTAACTAGCGACATCTGTAGCAAAGACAGTGCTACATACGTTTTTTTTGTTTTGGCTTTGGTTTTTGGTAGTTTCTTTTTGCTTCTAGGTTTCGGTGGGTTTACTAAAATTTAAGTGAATCGATTTTTCAATATGGTTTATGTAGTACGTAAGAAACCTTCCTAGTCCCTAGTCCCAAACTAGGGTACCCTGTGCTATGGTAACCAGGCAAGGATGTCACAACACAAACATGGAAATACACCCAGACTGAGGCCCTTTGTACAAATGTACGGCGGCCCCCAGTGGGAATCGTACTCTAGCTCGACCTCCGGCATGGTGATCAGACATGATACCGCTAGACCAATGAGGCAGTAAAATTTAAAGCTCTATGAGCTTATGAGTATGGTGACCCTGCTAGAGTAGTTATATTCACCTCGTAGTTTATTTCTTGGACTTGTGAAAAAAATCACTTCAATTGTCCACATAGAGATTGGCATGATTGATTGCCCTATCAGGTTACTGTCCACTGGATCGGGTTATTCAGACGTTTCCGAAATGTCAAACAAAACATACGTATTAACCGGTCGTCGAGATAATAGGCTGGTGGGACTCGTCCAACAAAGTTACAAGTAAATGAATCCGGAAAAGCATCCGGTTCAAATGCTGTTAGGATACGACCTTTTGAAATGTAGCGGCATATGACGTCAACTGACGCCTGTCAGTACCGTTAGCAACGCTGTCGGGAAAGCGCGTGACACGTGAGTGACGAATACAACTGCATCGGAAGTATTTCTTTTTAAATTATATTGTAAATGATGTGTAGTCGAACTGTGAAGAATAATCTAGATGCTAGGTGTGCATAGATTAATTACGTGATAGGTAGGTACTTATGTATGTAGGGACAAGAGACCCTTCATAATAATCTTGTGCTAGAAAGAGACAGAGCTATCTGTTAGACAGAGATAGAAAGACATTCTAGAATGTTCGATAGTCTTCTAGAATCTATTTCTGGTATCTTCGATGTGATTCTGGGTGCTCCCAGAAGATATTCTGGAATGTTCTATAGTTTTCTAGTACCTTCGACGTCTTTATAGGTACTTCCCGAGGTTTATAGACTGGTCAAGTAGAGTTCTACTGTTACGCACTCGATCATTCGATCAAAAATAAATGAACTGATTAATAATATTCACCGGACTGTTTTTCTGACCCTACAAGTCATCACTGTCGCGTAACGCAACCCCAAAAGGTCGCATACTAACAGTATTTGAATCGGATAATACGAATTTGACAGTTCGGAATAGATAGATAGAAGATAGATAGAACAT
This sequence comes from Yponomeuta cagnagella, assembly GCA_947310995.1. NCBI lineage: Eukaryota > Metazoa > Arthropoda > Insecta > Lepidoptera > Yponomeutidae > Yponomeuta > Yponomeuta cagnagella. The sequence continues at coordinate 18,953,756 of OX371277.1, forward strand.
TGTAATATGTTAAATCGGACGATTCCACGGAGAAGTAAGGTAGTAGTGGGCCAGTACCTAATTCGGTCCTGAGCCAGGCGTCGGCCCGGTACGGCATCCCGTCGACGACGCTGTGGCAGCGGGCGCACCGGCTGGGCATCGACACGCCGAAGCGCGAGGGCGCCGCCAAGTCGTGGGCCGCCGCCGACCTGCGCGCCGCCCTGCACGCGCTGCGCGCCGGCGCCATCTCCGCCAACAAGGCCAGCAAGGCTTACGGTCAGTTGTGCTATTCGATTATGTTACATTTTATTCATTGGAAGCGAAAGTGATCTGTCAGGATCGTAGCAAGTGGCAGTCCGGGATACAGTTTATGTTATGTATGTTATTATAAAACCGCGATTCCTCTAAAATCAATCTAAAACTCTAAATCAAGAAGAATCAAGAATATGTGAGCTTAGACATGGGTTGCACTTTTAGCAGGAACAGCTGCTTATTTATCTGTTTACTTAATTTGTGGCTGTCACTTTTCCTTGTAAAATCTCCACCACAGACTATTTTAATCGGCGTTTTTGAAGTGTTATAACTTTATAAGGAATCGAGTATTTATAAATAGGACCGAAAATGTTTGCTTAATGAAGATCAAAGCTATTAGTTTCAGAATTAATAGATTATGGAGAAGAATTTAATAAAAAAACCTACATGCATCAATTTATAAACGTCCGTCTATCTATCTGTCCACGGCTTAGCACAGAGAACATGAGTACTAGAAAACTGAAATTTGACATAGATATTAATCACGCCGACAATACGGTAGGATAATATGTAAAAAAAATCTATAGTATAGTATAGTAAATTAGGAAGGCATTTTTTTATTTGTAACATAGTGTGGGGTGGCGTTGGATCGTTTAAAAATATTGTGAGTGGAGATTTTTTTTCGATTCAGGGATTCGTTGGCGAAATATTAAGTAAAATTTTTATTAAAGAACGGTGTCCCCCGCTTTCCCGGCTAAACGGTTGATTGTAGAAACCTGAAAAAAAATCAGGCCACTGGCACATATTATAATAAAGGACTAAGTAGACTTTACAAGTTAACGAGTAATGAGAGATCGATTTATAAAAAGAAAATTTCGTACAAACCCCATTGAACATTTTGTTGTTCTGTGAAGCAGGTAAAAAACCCCCCTACGGAACCCTTAACTGTTTTTTTACATGTACATTGCAGCTGAATGAAACGATGGCTCGTAAATCAAAGCACCGTAAGTGACGATGAATGATAAGCTAGGCACCCTCCCTCCCAGGCATCCCCAGCAGTACGCTGTACAAGATAGCGCGGCGCGAGGGCATCCGCCTCGCCGCGCCCTTCAACGCCGCGCCCACCAGCTGGCGGCACGAGGACCTCGACCGCGCCCTGCACGCCATACGCGCCGGACACGCCTCCGTGCAGCGCGCCTCCGCGCAGTTCGGGATCCCCACGGGTATGCTGTGCCCTGCCTTAGTTACTGCGACCACCAGCTGGCGGCACGAGGACTCGGACCGGCTGCTGCACGCCACGCGGGCCTATGTCACCGATCTTTAAGTAGAGTCCTCGTCTGATAGACGGCCTTCGATAACCCGCCCGCCGGCTGGCGGGACGAGGATCGAGACCGTGCCCATCACGCCGTGAGGGCTGGACACGCCTCCGTTCAGAAGTTCGGGATATCCACAGGTATGTACAGGATACTCCATGTTGCGTCCCACAACTAGCGTCACAAAGACTCAGACCGTGTCCATCCTAAGGCGTGCCCGCTGTGAATGTGCAGCGTGCCTCGGCACAGTTCGGGATACCCACAGGTATGCGCTGCCTTAAGCCGGACTCCGATACTGCGCCCTGGCGGCGTCATAACGTGCATCGGCGCAGCTTAGGATACCCACAGGTTTGTAGTGCCCAAGCCTATTAGCCAAGCTTCGATACCGTGCCCAAATCTGGCGGCATGAGGATTTAGACCGCGTCCTGCACGCTATGAGGGCGGGACACGCCCCCGTGCAGCGGGCCTCGGCACAGTTTGGGTTACTACGTACCTACGGGTATGCGATCTTTAAGTAGAGCCCTAGCCTTCCATAGCTCACCGCCAACCATTTTGTCCATCACTAGGGCGGAACGCTTCTATGTGCCGCGTGCCTCGGCACAGTTTGGGATACCCACAGGTATGCTGTCTTTAACTAGAGCCCTATAAGCTAGGCAGTAGAGATTCGTTAAGAGATTTCTTTAAAGAAACTAACATACTAACAGTTGCTAGTCAGTACGAGTATCTATGAGAATATTATGTACGCCAGGAAAAATATAAGTAATTTTAAAACCGTAGGTAGCCAACACGATGTAAATACTAGAAGTAAACATAAACTTTCTTTCCCAAGATTTAGGCTGGCAAAGGTTAATACATCCTTTATGGGGCATTGTATACGTTTTTACAATAAGATCCCTGAAGATATAATAAACTTGCCTGAAGTGCGGTTCAAAAAATGTGTAAAGCGCACTTTATGCCGAAAGGGCTATTATAGCATTAAGGATTATTTAGATGACAAAGATGTGTGGAATTAAAGCCAGTTCAATGCATCCTAGTACTAGCTTTTTAGAAGATATGACATGTAAACTCTGTTAATTAAAGAATATGTTTGAAAAGACTAAGTTTGGAGTTTTTTTGTCCGTTTTTTCTCCAAATGATCTAGATTTTGAAACGGACACCTAGTTTTTCTTGTAACGTTCAATAAGTCACAGTTTCTGTGTTACTTTGAATAAAAAAAAATTACTAGCCAGCCTTCGATGACGCACTAACCGATTAACGTCACGATGCAGTGTCTCACAGTTTAGGATAACCATAACTGGATAACTGTCACAGGTTACGTTTCGATATAATTGCAAGGAAGAGGTGTTTTGCCGCTGCTTTGCCGAGTGATCTAAATTAGTCAGCTCAGTAGTGCTACTTCGAAGACTTTTTGCTTATAGCCATACTAAAATAATCAAAGTATGCTATTCTATATCCGCAATCACAAACCCCTCTGTCATCGCAGCCACGTTGCAGATTATTAAACTGGGCTGTTAAATGGTGTTTTCACTATACACTTTTTCTTTCTTTGGTTCCTAGTGGAGCGTCACAAATTTCAACTACCTACAGATTCCCCAACTGTGTCGGTGGTTCGCAGCAGCTTCCAAATCAGGAAAATTCCAATTCCGACCTCTATTTCTTCATACTAACGTGTTATTGTGAATTTCCAGGCACGCTGTACGGGAGATGCAAACGCGAGGGCATTGAGCTATCCCGCTCCAACCCCACGCCGTGGTCCGAAAACGCTATGGGGGAGGCGCTAGAGGCTGTGAGGTAAAATGAAAAAAATATTTATTTAAAGGAATGGTTAGAATGACTTACATTTTTTGTGCTTATATTATTCTTATAGAAAAACATAACAAAAACGTAATTTTATGTGACTACTACCATAACTAGACTACCGGAGTAGCGTGCGTGCGTGCGTGCGTGCGTGCGTGCGTGCGTGCTTGCGTGCGTGCGTGCGTGCGTGCGTGCGTGCGTGCGTGCGTATGTTTGTGTTTTGTGTGTTTTCGTGTGTATGAAAGAGGCTCTGTGTATGAAGGAGGCTGTGTGTATTGTTTTTAACAGGTTAAGAAATTTTCTGTATCTATCATCAATGTTAATGATTTTAGATGTTCTAGCACTTTCTTTTGTTTAAATACGATATACTATACAATGCACGTCAGCGATAAAATAACATAACACATAACATAAACTCACGCCTGTATCCCAGAGGGGTAGGCAGAGACCAGGGACTGCCACTTTCTACGATCCTGACAGATCACTTTCGCTTTCTCAACATTCATTAGTCGTTGCATGCACGCACGCCGGTTTCGGGTACTTTTTATCTTGCCCTTTGCTAATCATATTGCATTCATAATCTGAAATCAACTCTACGTTTTGCATTGAGAACGCGTACGGTTTCAAAGTCGATCCACTGTCATGTGTAGTGTACCCAATCACCTACTGGGGCGCGACCACGTAAGTGCTCCACTGTATAGTTTGGAGTAGTTAAAACGGTTAACCCGATACAGTGGACAGTTACGTGCATTACGTGCAGTTACGGGACATTACGTAAGGGCTGATAGCGACATCTGTTGCGTGGTAGCAAAAATAGCATAAGACGGAGCTAAACAGCCCCAACATAGAGTCCACTGTTGCACCTCATTTCTTTTACGCCAACTTAATATTATCCGCTCCTTTGCTCTCGTCCAACTTTTGTCGATGTAGTCAAACCGTTCTGATATCTGGGCCGCCATTCAGTGGCCATACTAGGTACACATACCTACAAATAAGATATCTAAATAGTCTATTTATTTTGAGGTAGTAAGACGTACCTTGGAGTATTTTTTTTCTTATTTTATTTCTTTATTATATTCCTTTTACAGAGTTGGTCAGATGTCGATAAATCAAGCTGCTATCCACTACAACCTGCCATATTCTTCTCTGTATGGTCGGTTCAAACGCTGCAAATATCCACAGGTACCTACCTATGAACAATCTACTTCATGGAATATTATAAATGTTATTCTGGATTCACTTGCTGGTGATTATGTCGGATGAGTCCGACCATGTTTCACAAAACGCGAGTAAGTTAATTTTAATAACCTACAATCTCCAGCGTCGAGTTCATAAATATGACAATTCGGGGTACATTGCGTAGCAGAGTCGTTTTGTTAATCTATGGGTTAATCGACTTTACAATGTACATCGAATTGTCATAGTAAACCATGAATTGTAATTCTCTGAAACAAGCCCCAATTCAAAAAGTTTTTGTTCAAAATGGGGTCATCATAGGATTATAGTAAAATTTTCACAAATAGATTTTTCTTGAAATATCAGGGTTTACGTATTTTTTTTACATTCGTGAGTCAGCCAAACTTATAGAAGCGGCGACTGAACGATTACTGAACATAATTTGTTTGAAAAATACATAATTTCCCTTAAAATTGTTAAAAAAGGCCGTTGATGGAAAAAGGCGGCGTCGTGTCTAGCGATGGAGGCCCAGCCTACTGGGCTTGAACTGATTTGTTTGACACGTGTTTATTGTTAGAAGAGGTACAAGGCAGCATGAAGTAGGTACCTAGCTAAAATAAATAAGTAAAACCAGTGATAGTCTACTCGTAGAGTAAAACGTAGGTATACTTATAAAAACACGATTCTACAAAAACACGTCTCAAATGCAGTTCAAACTGTTCAAATTTTCTGTGATAAAGGTTTTTTCTTTACCACAGAATATTTGAATTGCATTTAATTATGTTTTTTATAAATAAGACCGTTTAACCTTCATCATAGGATTGTTTTAAGGAATATTAATTGTTTTTATAAATAAGGATAGAGTCACCAACTAAAACATAAAACAATTCATGAATTATTTATAGAAAATCAACATACCAACAATTATATCAAAAGCATCAAGTTGTTACCTAACCTAAAAACAATTCCAGAGTCCCCAGCAGCCGCACCAGCCGGCGCCGGAGCACCCCGACCCGGAGCCGCAGTTCCCCCCCTACCAGCCGTACCCCCCCGCCCCGGGGCCGTCGCCGTACCCCCCGCACCCGCTGGGGGGGCACTCGCTGATGCCCCACGAGCCAGGCCCGGCGGGAGAGGAAATGGGGCACCAACTGGTGAGTGAGCAGTTCGCCATGTACTACGGACAGGGGATCGCCACCAGTTGAGGGCACTGCGCCTCGGAGGGCGAAGCCCCTTGACGCTTCGCCTGAGGCGCGTGGAACCTGCGCTCCGCTCTGCAGCCAGTGGCGTAACTATAGGGTGGCCGCTGAGTTAAAATACTATTAACTCAGTGAGGGTGGCGGGGCTGGCAAAATGCCACGGGCCCCCGACCTGAGGGGGCCCCCGAACTATGAGGCCGCGAGCTCAGAAGAAGCTTAACATTTTTAACAAAAATTTGTTTATATATATGAAGAAGAATAAGAAGAAGAAAGACATTTATTATACCAACAAGATACATCACAGAAACAAAATAAGCACATAAGTAACATAATATTTTTATCATCTAAGTTTAGAATAAGTGGCATGTTTCTGTAATATCTCCGTATTAAATAAATAAATAAATAAATATGCACAACGACAGAAAGAAAACTAAATACACAACAGACAAAACGAATAAATAAAACAGGACCATAGATGTAGCCTGTGGTGTATCTACGTTGCCACAAAAGGCAGCTGACTCAGCGTTGTGCTGAGGAAGTGATCCCTCAGCGCCGATTTTCAGTCAGTGCCTACGGTAACCCATAATTGTACTACGGAGTGCGTGCCGTGTTGCAGTTAAAGAATTAGGTAAGTCAAATTCAATAATTCAATTCAAATTTTTTTTGAGTACTTCTAATCAATTAAAGTTAGGCCACATATACTACGACTAAAGAGCTTTCTTTTACTGGGAGGGCCCCATCCAATGAATTTGCCACGGACCTCAGATGGTATAGTTACGCCACCGTCTGCAGCCCACTCTTTTGATCCTTCAACTGCCAGGAGTCCAGGACCGAGTATACACGGGCACGGCAAATTTTGGCAGTTAAAGGAAGATGTTGGCAGTTGAAGGGGTCGTTTAATTAAGTGGGGATCAACGGTCCTGTAAATTAGTACGTACGTAGGTATGTTTAATTTCATTCAGGTCTTCGCTGAGTGTAATGTAACTTTTTTGAAATGGGTATCATGAAAGTTAATGATAAATGGGATTTAATATTGCATGAATTTAATGAGATGAATTAATTACCTAAAACGAGCCAACAACTTGATAACAAAAAACATTTTATTTGCTTAAACGTGGTAAAAACAGTCATTATTGTTTTCCGTATTTAAACGTTTATAATCTAAGAAGATTTGTTTACGTCTAGGGTCTAGGGGGGGTCGTCCTTTAGTTATTTAATAAGTGCCACAGTTGGGCAGAGCTATAAAACACGGATCAAGTGCTCACCAGTGGCGATTGATTTCTTTGTAACAACTTATACTGATGTAAATGCATAGGTACCTATTTATTTTAGTTCTATAATTATAATTTGGTTTTGCAAATTTCTTTAAAAAAGTTTATAGATTTTTAACTCCATCTCACCTCTATCTATTCTTATAAGGGTAGGATAGAGGACGATATTTTTTTTTCTGTTGTTCTTCGAATATTCGATTTGTGGAAAAGAGCACAAGAGGTTGCTGGTTGCAGCTTTGTGCATGGTGTTCAGTCGTCTCATTGTATATGAAACAAAAGCAATTTACACTGTAGATACCTAGGTAATAAGATTAGTCAATTATTGACTTGAACGGAATACGTAACGAAATGATTCTCCTGTAGATTTTAAGAATTGTATATAATATCTAAGTAACAGATGTTAATTTGGGCAGTTACCTACTTCTGTCTCAGGAATTTCCACTTATACAAAACACTTCCTAATGGGTTTTCAAAATTCAACTACAAAAATGTCTACACACTTTGAAGCCATCACCAAAATACCTATGATTTATGGAAAAATAGGACGGAAGTAAGTTAACTAAACCCTGTAAGTCTATCTACTGCAGTAACACCAAACTTGTGATGGTGAAAGTTGTACAATATTTTTGTATTTTCACATTTTGAAATACTTTCAGTAGGTACGATTGTACTTTGTATGTCAAATTGTAAGGATAATACTTTAGATGCATTTAATTTTAACCTCCTGGAGCCCAGGAAATATTCATGTCAAAAATTTTGTATTTTTTATTCATATCAACTAAATAGGCAACCAGGTACCCAAAAAAAATAGCAAAAAAATATTACTCATAAAATAAAGGTTTTTTTAAATGTCATATATTATATACTACATAAGTTCCCAGTACCAAGGGCATTTTTGTCATGTATATATATGACGTAAGGTTAATAACGTAGTATTTTATTAACTAACTAAAGGAATAATATTATTTAAAATTAAAAGAATAACACAGTCAGCATATCAGCTTAATTTCTCTTACAAGCTAAATTTTTGTAGTTTATCAGTCAGCAAATTAGCTTAACATTTTTTTTTGTTCTAATAGACCCGTATCAGACTCCTTAAATTTTATGGCTTGCGTTAATAATATATGCCTTACAAACTAAACATTACAAAACAAAACAATTACAAACAAAATCTAAGAAAATTCTATCATTATCAGTATCTCAACTCAATTTTTATGAAATTCTAAAACACAGTTGCGTTTTCTTGTGCTGCACAAATAAAAGAGGAGCAACTTCCCAGATCTTATTTCTTTTGTCTTGTTCTGAAACATCGGTATCGACGAAAACCTTTAGGCATGATCTGATGCTGAAAAAACGTACTCGAGTCATAGCGTTTATCATCGCGTGAATGCCGTATCTTTTGGACCAATACATCCGATTTTTTGGCAAACTGATGCAACCCATCATTAACAATATGCCAATGAAGCATTTCAGTTCTTTCAAAGTGAGTTTCAGCTCCTTTCCATGTTGAATGAGAAATTTTCTGTTGGTCGCATCAACCATCTGTTCCAAGGTGTCGTTTATTAAATATATATGTAATAAATGAAATAATCTTCCTCAGACCAACTATCAGTCTCGACCACATTGTACCACGGTTGAAAACAGGGCAGTTGTGTCTGCTCCTCAGAATTAGTTTAGGCTCAACAAGTTCTTCGGACACCGACCACGAAAGTCGTCCAGCATTTGAGGTATCTTTGAATTCTTCAATAACGATAGCCTCCAGGGGTCGTCCTAGAACTAGAGGTGGACCAAGAACGCGAGGAGGGGGTTAAGCGGCCGCGTGAGAACGAGGGGTACGCATTTCAACGTATAATGGTTGGAGCGGAAATTTCTCACCCATGGACGTCCATGGGAAACTTGTTGAGCCGGTTGAATCAAAATTACAATACTTCAGGCACAACTTCCAGATACAGATCTTTCTCATTGGTTAAGTGAAGTTTCGACTCGTTTAAGATGTTTTCTACTTCGCTATCTTGAATACCTAGTAAAACAAATGAAAGTAGGTAACGTAAGAAAATGCAGATTTATTTGAAAATATCACTATATCATACGGGTATTACGCTGGGCTCCTGTAGTTTGCAGTAGTAACTAAGAACTCGTGTAATATCTGTATGACATAAAGATTTCTCGACATTTTTTACAGCTTATATGCAACATTCCACCCCTATCAATACACTCACAATAATAGAGAACTAATAGCAAGAAAATAAACATAAACTATTCAAGATATCTGTAGAAAATACAAGAAAAACACAAAATAACTTACCACGTCTAGCTGGCCGTAACGCCATTGCTCAGTCCATCGAAGAAAATAAATTATTAAATGTCACTGACAGCCAATCATAGTTCAAAATGGTGAATTGATACCTTATGAATCAACTAACAGTAATAGTTGCAACAATTCTCAACAGATGGCAGAGAAATATTTTTTTTCAATTGTATGTCATAAATATATGACGCTAGGCCCCAGAAGGTCAGAAGCTCGAAGCTACCTATCTAATCTTTGCTTTGCAAATTAAACTACCTAAACAAGTTTAAATCAAGTCCACAATCAATCTAGTCATACCTTTCTATTTGGCAACTTTCTTTGACTCGTAATTTTTCGGACTGTTATCTATAAGTTACTGGGGAGTTAGTTAAATTAAATTATAAACTGCTAGGTCGAGAAAATTGATGCCTTAAAGTTAAGGAAAAAAGATATGTTGGCACTTACTTAGCTTGTTGTTACGAACATAACGTAATATATTGTGATAGTTTAGTATTTAGTGAAAACGGATGTCCATTGTTATTAACTTTATAGCTCTCTATTTGAGCTTAAAATGTGCCCTATTTTTGGGTCTCATATTGCTACGTACCCAGTTTGACGTTTTTTTTCCTGGTTTTCCACATTTTCCTAAAGATATTGCACAGTCAGTAGTGTAGCAGTGTAAAATCTCCATGTGACCGAATTATTACGGAAATGGAAAAAAACAGAAGGTTAAATTATGGGGATTGCCGAGTTTGGTTTTTACGCTTCGATTGTTTTATGCCTAAATAGAATCTGAAAACGAATGTATGAGACTAAAGTGGCTTTCTGATCATGCTGGCTATGAATCAAAACGTCTATGCCAAATAAAATTTTAACTAAGCCTTATATTGACCAGGAAGCAAAATGCCTGTCTACCTTGCAATACGACTTTGCAGCATTTTGACTAAACCTTATATCTGTCGCAGTCAAATTGCATAACACGCTGTATGTAATGCGGCTACTCACGTTCAGCCGGATTTAAATACGGCTGAAATAAAGTGCGCCGCATTGTATGAGCACTTCGCGTTCAAGCAAAGCGGCTTAGTAACATGAAGCCCACATACAAACGGATGCATCGTCGATACGTCGCTTTGAAAGTTTTAGTTCCAATTATCGCCTCAAGTTAGCGCTGCATAATTTGAACAAAAAAAAAATGGCGTCACAATCAACACTGGTGTCACAAAAAAGTGAAAATAATATTGAAATTAGAAAGTGCAAACGTTGATAACATTCGTGAAAATAGTGAGTTCAAAGATAAGTTCAGTCGCCAGCTTCAAAACTTCTATAGTTTAGTTGTTTTGTGATCGAGTTTTTGAGTTCTTTTCGCACAACAACATTTTGGCCACCGTAACCATTGTTACGGTGCCCATAGATTCTGGTATTCGCTGAACACTCGCGCAATATTATTGAGGTACAAAGTATGATGTAGTAAATATCGGTAACAAGGATTATAATTTTGAAAAAAAAGTCCTGACTATCTTACTTAAAATAACGGCATTATTTATAAAAACACGATTCCTATCCAATCCTCAGAGGCAGTTTATTTGGTAGTGATTGTGCTGTGTCGAAATTATTATTATTTAATCTGTGGTTACGCCGTGTTTAATATAAATAAGACCGTAAGACTTTATTATTTTTGTACTTAAATATTTCGTGATTTAAAAAAAATATTGAAACCCTACATTGTTTCTTGTTGACAATAAAGCTGAACGTTAAACGCCGCTTTGTAGAACGTATCGTCGACATAATCCGGCTGAACGTGAAGCAGCCGCATTACATTACAGCGACGTTTTTCAATCCAGCGCGCCTATTTCTAATATAGCGGGTTATACGGTATGGTTGCGACATATCGAATAGGAAACAAAATGCCTACCTTGCAATATGACTACGGAGCATTTGCCTAAACCTTATTTTGACTATGAAGCAAAATGTATTTGGAGTAGTCGATCTGGACATTATATTAATCGGGAAATTAAGGCTTGCTGCTTTTTAGCATTAGGCTTCCAGTATCCGAGAATAATTCGGGAGATTCTTTTAAGCGGGCTAAGGACTGAGCGGGTCAAAACGCGAAAGGTAGTTCTGGATAATGTACCATATTGGATGGGGTGTTTAAGTTTTAAAGGTGTAGTCGTTCCGTTGCGCTTTGCGTTGTATAAAATATAGTGCAGCGGCCAGCAAAAGAGGTTTTATGGACGAACACACATACGTAAGTCCATCAATGCCTAGTTGTGGCCAAGGCTTATATAGTACTTCTCTCAAATAATGCGCGGAAATTAAAACTAAGTACCTAGTACCTAGGCAGAACTTTTTATTTGAAAAATACAATTACTTTTCAAAATCAATAATGAACAATGAACAAAAATATTTTTCCCGCGTTAGGTAGTGTTAATTTTTTTTCCATAAACAGCTTTCCATTTGCAAGCCAGTTCGAAATTTATAAAAACATTGATAACTTACCTCCTTGGTCGCAATCTTTCAGTAAAAGGTCATTCTATTTTTAAATAACACGACAGATATGAGTTTACTATGTAGGTAATTTATTTGGCCTCAAAACACGACAGATATGGATTTTCATACAACTTTTGCCGGCCGCTGCTCGCATGGATTTGGCCAGTACTTACAGCAATTACGATTTATGTCGAAGAAGGTTGTCAAAATAATGCTAACCAAGCATGTTTGAGAAATAGCATTTTTTTACGTAGTTTGCTGTTTAGAATTATTGCATTTTAGGCATTTTGCTTCGTAGACATTTTGATTTCTAGACCATTAACTACTTAGAAAACATTGCATTTTAGGCATTTTGCTTGGTAGATGTGGCACATTCTGTAGGCAATTTACAGCTTAGATAATTTGCTCTGGCGATTATGGCAAAACCCCTCATGGTTATGAAAACCACGAAGGAGGCCTATCTCCTGCAGTGGGCGTCTAATGGCCGATGATGATGATGATGAATTTGCTCTGTAGCCATTCATTTTAGGCATTTTGCTTCGTAGATATAGACGAATTAAAAGTTACACACCGATCAAGAAGGGTAATTTGGTTCAGCGCCATCTTTGTTTGTTGTAAGTAGTATGAAGGAAAGTGGCTCGCTAGGTGTCACCACGTGTATAAATCTACCACATTTTGCATTAAAATACTTTTCGCCCTGATATAATTTTTTTCCGGTAAATGTGTCGCATAGTGGAATGGATCATCTTTCCTATGATAGTCTATCGAGAACTGTGAAATCGTTTTGTGGTAGAGATTACTGCTATTTCTCCAGACATGGGCTGGCGGCCTTCCTTCTTCTTATGTAAGACAAAATAAGCCATATACCTACTCCCAATATACCTACATATGAATGAGAAAGTAAGACACGTTTGGGCCACTTTCTCGCAATTTGTCTTACTTACCTTTTTTACGTATTAGGTTACTAATTCGATTTCAAGTAATTAAGTGCATTATTATAATTACAAGGGATTTGTTTACTTTTTGGTGTCCTTTTCCTATTTTGACTTTTTACACCGTTCTAAAAGGGAAGAGTGGTGTCCTATTATGGCTATGTTTATACTTAGTAGTAGATACCGTCAATGTACGTAGTCTAAGATATAGTTGGATAACGAAATAAAATATTTTGCATTTGTAATTGTATTTTTGTATCACGGCTACTTTCACTTATTTTCATGAAATAGTATTGTATAAAAACAAAAATAACAATCTATTAGCTGTGCTCAAATTAGGAAAAGGAATTCAAGGAGTTCATAGTTTGTAATTGCAACTTCCAATATAACTATTGAAACTTGCAACTGTCCTTTGGAGTTTGTATTTAAGTTCCGATTACCTAGTTGTTTATTTTTCCCCAACACTTAATGATAAACGAACAATTGAACAGCACCTAACGAATGTCCTGTTTTTCGCGCTGCCCCCCACTGGCGGACAAAGACACGAAATTGGCCAAGGGTGCGACAACCTAAGTCCTCTACTGTATGGAGTTGTCTGATTTGGCCTACTCGGAACTGTCAAATCCAAATATTATGAACTTCGGAGTAGTCTAAATGCCTAACCCGATAGAGTGGAAAGTTACGTGATACAGGCTGGAGTACTAATTGAGTGCAAATACCGGAGCCAACTTAATTCAATGAAATTAGTGTTGTCCTAATTTATTGAATAATTTGTTAAATGACGTGGTGGCAAGACAATGTTCAAAGTAGCAATAACTCTATACATAATTAGAGGTTACTTTTTATACTAAGAAGTGCTCCTAAGAGAACTTCTAAAAGTTTTACTAATAAGGGTATAGACTGGAGGATGTTGACTTTTTCAACCTTCAGCGAATCCCATAGTCTTAAGTTAAAAGAAATAAATGGCAGTTTTGTACATAAAAAAGTCAGTTTATTTATTTGGTATCTACAGTTAGTTTTATAAAATAAATTACAATAATATTTTCCGTGCGAATAAGACGATGGTGCCTGCGGTCAACATTTACATGAGCTTCTCATGGGTTTATACAGTAACGCAAAATCATCAAACATAGGTTCAAGACATCTTTATACTATTTCACAAATGTAGGTCCTACTTGAGCATTAATTTACAGCTTTAAGTTCGAAACAAAATGTCACTAACAATACACTTGTTCATATATTTATTGTTATACACAGTAAAATTAAATAGATGATGAAATATGTGTACTGTACACGATACAATGAGGTGGTCTAATCAATGGGAAAATTTACAAAATGGTACATAGGTAACTAAAGGGGTGAGTCGTCAATGAATTGTTCAATTTATATAATTTTACTTTGGTTAATTGATGTGATAATCGTTCATGTCGAGTGCAGCCCATTAGTTCACAATAAATAGATTCCAAAATCAGTTCTAGCACATAACACTTTTAAGTTATTTGAGATATCTACAATAGGTATTTATAATAATTTTATCCAACTAATGTATGCATATGGCAGTGTATGTTCTGGAGTTTAAACAGTATGTGTAATAAAATATCAAAAGCCTTCTGACATATGCAAATATAAGTAGTATAAATACACAGGTCTTCAGTAATTGTCAAGATCCAAATCGTAATTCTATTGAGTGAGCAAGTTTAATTTGTGGTAGTAAAGTATAGGTATAATATTGTGATAGCTCCTGCTCAATCAGTAGAAAAGGGACACATACAAATTACATCTAAGGTTTTACATAGGAATCTCAAGGTTTAGTGATAACTTTGCCAGGGATGCACTAGAAACGTCATTCTCGTGCCGAGGGTGTGCTAGGACAGGGGACGTCCCTGGTGCACCATAGGCGTAGAGAAGCGATCCGACGCAGCCGCCATCGCCATTTTTTCCACTTAAAAGCTAGTTACGTATATGTGTGCGTCGCGCGTTCGTTATATGCTAGGACTAGAACACGCGCGGCGCGATATCTTTCTTCCTACCCACATTCATTCTCCATATTCACCACAAAACTATACAGAGAGTCCTACTAAACACGTCGACGTCCATACAACTCTACAGTGTATCACAAAGAAAAATTCAACGTCCTTGAGAGCTAGGAGAAACAGTCTTTTGCCTTTGCGGGAGGAAAATTAATCGGTTCATCATCACTGTTCATAAAACGAATGGCACATGAAATCATTCCGTAGTAAGTCTAATGAGGCGGCGTTCGTCTTTCGCGGGCCGACTAGACCGGCCCGTAGTCGGAGAGTGGCTGTCCGGAGCGGGCCGAGGGCGCGGTGAGCGCGGAGGGGGCGGAGGGGGCGGGCGGCGCGCGGGGGGGCGCCGCGTCCGGCCGTCACACGCCGCCGCCCTTCACCAGCGCGCGCTGCGCCGGCAGCGGGGCGCGCCCGCCGCGCCACACGCGCCGCCACGACTCCAGCGTCTTGCCCGACCAGATCCAAACGCCCGACGTGATGCCCACGGCCAGAGCCATGAAGTACTTCAACATCAGAGCCGAGTACAACGGTTTGCCGCCGCAGCCGGGCCCACAGGCGACCCTTCTGGTCCACGATCCGTTACCGCCCGCCTCGTAGGCCAAGCACCCGATGACGACGCCGGCTGGCACCGCGTACAAGACGCTGAATACGCCGATACGGATCATCAGTTTCTCGAGTTTGTCGGCTTTGGAGCCGGCTCCGATCCCGCCTTGGCGTTTGATCACTGAGCGGATGCGGAAGAGGGATACGAACCCGGCTAACAAGAACGTCGCTCCGAGGGCGAAGTACACAATCAGTGGAGCCAGGACATATTTTTTCAAGTTATCTGGGGAGGAGTTCCCGACGTAGCAGATGCCAGCCACCGGGTCCCCGTCGACCGCCCCGGCCAATAGAACTGCGACGGTTTTCGCAGCAGGGACCAACCAAGCGGCCAAATGGTAGTACTGAGCGTGTCCTGCGATAGCCTCATTGCCCCACTTCAATCCGGCCGCCAAGAACCAGGCAAAGGACAGCACCACCCACCAGATCGACGACGCCATGCCGAAGAAATAGACCAGGATGAAGACTAGAGTGCACGCGCTCGGTCCACTAGCGGTAGTCTTTATGAACGGTCCGTCGCAAGCTATCTCCTCGTGTCCCAGCGCCAATCGCGCCAAATACCCGAGCGCGACCATGAAGTAGCAGGCCGACAGGTACACGATCGGTCTCTCAGGGTACTTAAAGCGCTGCGAGTCAATCAGGAAGGTGGTTAGGGTCATGAGGGTGGAGGCGGCGCACAGGCCGCTCCACAGCGCCACCCAGACGCCGGCGAACTCCTTTTCCTCCCGCGTGAAGAAGGCTCCGCGGCACGGCGCGCCGCAGCTGGGCAGGCCGAGGGCCGCCAGCGCCACGCTGCTGTTTGCGGCCGCGTTGGCCACCAGCGGCGCGCGGCACTGGCAATCGCACTCGCTTGCGTCGCTTGTGCCCGGGCTTGCAGCCGGGCCGCTTTCGCAGTTTTTTGGATCCTTGCAGTCTTTGTTTTTGTAGTGCGGCCTCCGCGGAGGCGGGCGCGGCGGCTCCGGCTCTTGCGCTCTCTCGGTTTCCTCCATGCATAGGTGGTCTGGGTCTCCTAGCCGGGGCAATCTCTCGCAAGCCATGCGCTCGGGCCATTGGAAGCCGTACTTCTGCATGAGAGGCGCGCAGCCCGCGCGCGCTCGCTCGCAGACGCTACGGCAGGCGGGCAACGGTTTGGCGTAGTCCTCGATGCAGATTGGCGTGTACACTGAGCACAGGAAGAACTTGAGGTCTGGTGAGCATTTGATCTCGACGAGGGGCCAGTATTGGTGCACCTGGAAATGAAAAGGGGTAACTTTGAGTAAATGGGTGATTTAATGGCATTAATGTTACATTGAAATCAAAATAAAATGTTCTGCCCCAATATACTACTCGAACCAAATCCTAATCGATTCCAATCGTTTAACGGTCAAATTAGTAAGGAATTTGACAGTTAGACGATTGGAATCGCCCAGGATTTGCTGCGCATTAGGCATCTGGTCATGTTAAAAGAAGAGTAAAGGGTTTCCTCGTAACCACAACTTCCCTAAATTAGGTACGGCCTCTAAAATCTGCGGTAAACCGTTCAGTTTGATCGATAAAATTAGTGTAGTCTTTCTTTAGCAGATCAACATTTACATTTACGTTGCAAAGTCGGTTAGAAAAATGCAAGCATGTAAATGTCGATGTGCTGTGAACTTCATTCAGAAAGAATCTCACCTCAAGGCCGGCCTCCTCCTGAGTGTCATGGTCGAGCGAGTTGGGGAAGGAGGTGAGGTTGTAGCCGATGCCGCGGCACATGGGGATGGTGATCTCCTCGCAGCGCGGCTGCAGCGCGCCGCAGCAGCTCAGCAGCGCGGCAAGCGCTAGACTGCGCCACACCATCTCGCCGAGCGGTTACGCTACAGACATCTGGGGGCAAGGAGAGGAGAGATAAGTATTGTGTTGTAAGTGGCGAAAAGTCGCAGCGATGTTCTCTCCGGAAAGAGGCCGGTCGGTAAGGTCGGCAAATGTCAAAAAAGCCTTAAGAGATTTTTTGGGCTGAAACATCGTCAGTTTCCATCCAAAAGAGTCCGTCAAACAGTAGACTAATTTTGCCCTTTATAACACTATACACTTTTAGAGATGCTGGGAAATAACAATGCACTGTTCTACGATTAACGTGGCGCCTTGATTACTATTGGATACCGTGTAGGCTAATAAAGAAATACAGGCTGCTAACTATGTAGTTAGACATGGATGCTTCAGATGACACCATCATCATTTTCGAGTTCGCTAGTTTCGAGTTTTCGAAACGTCGAAATATCATCGAAATATGTTGTAGGCACAGAATCGGCCTCAATCGCGATGAATGAAATAAAAATCAAAAACTGGGAACGGTTTTAGAGTTAGCCTACCTATGTAATCAGCACATAAACGGGCAATCTATTAGAATCAACAGAACGTCTGACGTTAAGTGTGCAGGGATGATTTCATTTTCATTATGTACATTAATTAATCTGTATCACGATGGAACGTGTGTGGAGGATGATAAGCTGGCTAACTTGTTTGAATGCTTTATTGTTATATCAGTGGCTCTGATATTTTATATTGTACAGGTACAAAGTAGTCTACCTACATTGAATAGTAGCTGGCTTTCCTTAGTACTATATTGATCCTATCAATGCAAGGGGATATTCTCCTAGATAAAAGGACTCCCAAAGCTACTAGGAAAAATAACTTTTCTTTCATTTAAAAGCTTTGCATGGTATACACATTCGTCGACAATGTTCTCCCGGTTGGGAATGTCGGTAACACATTGGAAGGTATTTTCATTAGTGTGGAAACGTTCGGGCAGTCGATAACGCGGGCTTTTAAACAGTTGGCGTTGGGCCAGGCTCGGCCGTCAACCTCGCGCAAATGCACAAAATATTACCCGGCCCGAACAACGGCGGAGAAATACAAATACGCGCTAATCGACGACGGCTCGTTACGTCGCAGCATACCGCCGATGGCGTTTGATGTCCACGGCGACATCTAAAACGGGACAAAATTCAAATTGACCCGTATCATAAATTCCCTTTATTTCGTGTTCTTTTCAGTCGGGAGCGTCTTGGTTTTGTTTGGGCCTGTCGATTCTCTTTAGTTTCAACGAGTTTGCTTTTGACAATCGGAATCTTGTTTTTCGCCATTGTTCTCTTTGAGTTCGATATTATCGCGCCTTTTGAAGTAGGTACTCGTATGTTCATCATTTAAGCTTTTATCCGTTTCGTTCCTTGGTTTCGTTTCGAAGTCAGCACGGGTAGTACGATGGCACGAGTCACGCGTTTTGTGGCGCTAAAATGTCAGAATTTGACAATTAATGTAGGTACTGGAAAGTCGTGACTGTTGACGTTAAATTGGCCGACTCGCGTCGTTGTGCTAGCCAAGCTGGTGTGTTTCTGTTTATGGGCAGTTTCTGGAGCAAATTCGGAGCTTGCTGGCGACACGTTCCGGCAATAAGCCGCGACAAGAACTCAGTACCATAGTTCCAGTGAACCGCGGCGCATGCGCTTTAATTATGCAAAACCTGCGCACAACACGAATTGTACCGAGAAACGGCGAGAGCTTTCTGCTATTATAACTCCAGTCCGATTTATGGGCTCACGTATTGGATGTTGGCAATAAATCCTTAACGCTCGTTCTAGTTCAATTGAAAGCGCTTATAGGAAATCTACTTTCAGCCAAAACGGGCATATATTTTTAGAGAAAATAGCCTGCGCATAAACCGTAGTCTGGGAAGTTAATCGCGGCAGTTAACTGACTAATTGAATGGAAGGCGCAGGGAGGGCGTTAAATCTGGCCACATGTTTATTTGTCGAGCGGCAACAGGACACCACGTGTCGATATGGCGTCGTTAAAATAACATTAGGACGCGTTCCAATACTGAGCTGGATACGCTGAACACCATCGAGCTTGACTTGCCTTGCCTACCCACCCAAATACCAATTGGTAAACCGTAAAACAAGACAAATGTACGTGGAGATGCAAAGAAAAATTCTGTTACAGATATTTTTTTGTAGATTGTGCCACTGATAAGATTAGATCAGATATGTGATACTATAAATTATTTTTACGGATCAGGTTGAAAACTAAATGTAATCAACATCTTATCTAGTAAACGCTTGTGTTCTAGAAGGCTTGTCACAGACCAGTACAACGGTAGCTACACAAAATAAACACTTGTTATCTGAGCTCTTCATTTAATCGTCGATAAGAGTTTCATGGCCTTGACTCACTGTGGCAAAAATATCAGGGGATAGAGTAGAGTATGAGATACCAGTAATTTTCGCAAACATATTTCAGAAAATAAAATTTACTCTTGCTGAATCTCCATGTCCAAGAAAGTAAGTAACTTGCCCTGGTTATCTCAAAAACACATTGATTCAAGAAGAAAATTACACAATTACGGGTACTTAAGTGTACCCAACCTATTCGTCGTGATTTTGTTATTTTCTTCTAATTTTTAGGGGTTCGTACGTCGGATCCGGAAACCGTAAGTTACATCACAAAAAATATTTATAATAAAAAAAAACCTTCGACGTTCGTTTCCTGTGATAGACGAACTATATACATACCTACAAGTTTATACGGAATACTCGGTGCGCGAGTAGTAGTACTTACGAAAGTTTTAGTTCGGAAAAGTAAACAACGTTTTACGATTCTCAAATTCCGTCGAGACGTTTTGCTTTATCACTTCCAGAACTGGACCTTTCCGAATGCCGATAGGTACTAGTAGTATTTGTAATACGATTTGCGATATTAGGTAATTAGAAGTAATTGAATTCATCAGTAATTGAATTTCACGTAATTGCTATTACATATAATGCAATTCCAACAATGAATTGGAAAACTTTCTAGTGAGTAATCAAATTCTTTGAATTCCAATTCCTTTTCCTACTTTACTCTGAGCAAAAATTTTAAGTTTATTTTGATTTTCAGTTTAGTTATTTGCAATTGCAAATACCAATTACGTAAATTCCAACTAGGAATTTGGAATTTGTAATTGTTATTCCTGTCTCCACAACACTAAAAAGCTTGGGTTCCCGTAAGCGTCCGTCAAACTTAATTTATACGAGTACAGCACGAGTAGTCCTGGGTGGCATTCCTGAACAATAAAATCAATATCTTTAATTTAATTCACTTTAATCACTACCTAAGACAAAATACAGCAGAAGGATAGTTTTTGATGTACCTACGTAAAACATTCCGAACTAAGAAGCCGAACTAGTAGGGATGTCATAAAAGTGACAACCGAGCAAGACTCGCTCTCACGGCACTCACAACTGCAAGACACCGGCACCTTTCTCTCAAAGGAGTGAATCTTTACAACGATGCGGCATGTGTTAGGAAATAGCTTAGTACTGACTTAGGCTTCCGCAGTATTTATTTCGTGCCACCAGCCCCGAGCTGTCCACGGGCTCGCGTTATCTAAAGCCCGCCGTAAACCGTTGTTTTATGGCTGGAGCTGAGATTTCAGCGCAGCCTACACTTTATTGAAGGGTCCGCGAGTTATTGCCGATGCCAATACCAATACGTAGCCAGGGCGATAACAGGCGCTCGGGCGACCGATGAGTTTGACGAATGTGTGCACGCGACTTTGGCCTTCTAGTCAACCCGCTGAAGTCACAGGCAATCGTTATTGGTAGCAAACGGTTACGTGATGGCTTCCTGCGGCATCAGCTACCCTCGTTAATTTACGATCATATCGCAATCCCCTTCACAGATAGAGTTAAAAATCTTGGTCTCATTATTGATGGGAATTTATCCTGGCAGGCTCAAGTAAATGAAATCAGCAGGCGGATCCATTTTTCTTTCCACTCCCTAAAACGTCTTCAAAATTTTTTACCTCTTAAAACAAAAGTGATGCTTGCGCAATCCCTCCTCTTACCCCTCTTAGATTATGCCAGGGGTACGTGCCAGTTAAATCAGAATGATGGAGTAGCAGTGTACATAAAAAATACTCTAAATCACAATATTAAAGAAATAAAACTTACACATGCGTCTTGCCTTCAACTAGACATACTCGGCAATATTTTGCTATGTATTTACCGCTCACCCTCGAACACAAACGCTGATGGCTTCACTAACTCGCTAAATGCCCATCTGCAGACACTAAAAACTCAAAAAAACCTTGTGATCGCGGGAGATATAAACATAAACATTAAACCTAAGCCCTTTGAACCATCTTTAGAACTTAAAAACAGACAACATTATCTCAACACACTAGCAGAACACGGCATACTTCCGGGACATACTCTACCTACAAGAGAAAAAAATTGCTTAGATCATTTTATGTTGAATATAAACAAAAACAAAAAGAAGTTCTCGGCATTTATAGCAATTTTACACACTACTACTACAGACCATTATACTACTTTCCTATCTATATCAAAACAAAAATCAAGGCAAACTATAAATAAAATAACTACTAAACTTGATTTTGAAAAAGCTGTAAAATCCCTACAAGAATCTAACCTACCTGAGTTACTATTCTGTGATGACCCACATTTAATAACTCATCAATTAATAAGTAAACTAATAGACTCAATAAATAAAAATACAACAACACTACATATTCCAAAAAGCAAACGTATAATTAAACCTTGGATTACACCCGGAATCCTCCGATGTATTAGAAATAGAAATAAATTACAAAAAAAACAACGTAACGACCCATTAAATCAAATCTTAAAAATAACTTACTCGCGTTATAGGAACCATTGCAATAACCTTATCAAAAAAATAAAAAGAAAATATGAAAGAGAACTACTTGCTAAGTCGACGAAAGACAATAAATCTTTATGGAAAAATATTAAACTAATTACGTATACTAATAAAACAAAAGACCATGCTAATGAATTGATCACCTCAAAAACATCACCTTCAGAGGCTACAGATCATGTAAATAAATATTTCACAAATATAGGAAAGGAACTTGCACAAAAAATTCAATCAAGGTTAAAGCATGACCCGAACGACTATCTTAAGCGACTAGAATCACATCCCAGTTCTTTTGCACTGATAGATACGGACCCTGAAGAAGTGAACAGAGTCCTAATGAGTTTAAAACCTAATAGTGCCCCTGGTTATGACAATGTAACAACCAAATATCTAAAGTTTGTTAGTAAGGAAGTCACACCGATCATATCACACTTGGCCAACCTCTGTTTCGCAAAGGGAATTTTCCCGGAACCGCTCAAGCGATCGATAGTTACCCCTGTGTTCAAGGATGGGGAGAGAAACGATGTCAACAATTATCGGCCTATTTCAGTGTTACCGGCCATATCTAAAATTATTGAAAAGTTAATTAACGTCAGACTATTAAATTACCTTGACAAATTTCACATAATTTCATCAGCACAGTTTGGATTTAGACAGGGAAGATCAACTGAAGATGCGGTTCTGGCCTTGACCTCTCTTGTAACTGAACAACTTGACAAAGGGTTCAAATGTCTATCAGTGTTCTTAGACCTTAAAAAAGCCTTCGACACCGTTTCTCTCCCAATCCTTGTACGAAAGTTGGAAGCAATTGGAATTAGAGGCATTCCCCTTGAACTCTTCAAAGACTACCTGACAAATAGGAAACAAAGAGTTAAGCTAGGACAACACACAAGTGGGGACGCAGCAATAACTCACGGTGTTCCCCAAGGAAGCGTGCTGGGTCCTACTTTATTCCTAGTCTATATAAATGACCTCTGCAACCTACGCATTGAAAACGCCGCAACATTTGCTTACGCTGATGACACAGCCGTTGTGTTTCGCGGAGACTCTTGGGAAACCGTGAAAGACAGTGCCGAAAGAGGAATGTCTCTGATATCACAGTGGCTGGAAAATAACCTACTTACGCTAAATACGTCTAAAACAAACTACATCTGCTTTAGCCTGAATAATCGTGCACAGCCAAGTAATGACTTTGAAATTAAGCTTCATAGTTGCAACAACATTACCAGAGGAACCTGTAGCTGCCCTCATCTTGAAAAAGTCACACATACTAAGTACCTCGGTGTTATTGTTGACTATAGATTATCATGGCACCTACACCTTGAACACGTCGCCACCAGACTACGGAAACTAATTTGGATGTTTAGAACACTGAGACATGTTGTGCCTCGAAATATATCTAATATTAAAGACCAAGACTCACCCAGAAATCTCCTCAATGAGATATATATCGCCTTAGTACAATCAGTTTTAACGTATTGTCTACCAATTTGGGGAGGAGCATCAAAGATAAAATTTCTTGAGTTGGAACGAGTTCAGCGTAAGTTAATTAAGGTGATGTATTTTAAAAAGACACGATATTCCACAGACAGATTATATCAAGAAAGTAATTTACTCTCCATTAGAAAATTATACATATTGCAAATCCTATTAAAAAAGCACAAAAACTTACCGTTTCACCCTAAAATACAAAATAAAAGAAGAAAGGATATGGTAGCAAAAACACCGGCAACACGAACTAAATTTGCTAGGATGCAGTACAGCGCGCAGTCATCTTTTATATACAATAAGATAAATAAGAATATTAAAATTTACGACAAAACTTATTATGAATGTAAAAAAAATATTATACAATGGTTAAATAGCTTAAATTATAACGAGACAGAAAAACTAATAGAGCAAGTAAAATAATATTTACACATACATATGTATATAAACACGCACATAAAAACACACACACACACACACACACACACACACACACACACACACACACACATAGTTGGCTAAGTTAATTTTCTATTTATTTTTTCTTTTGTAATATCATCCCAAACTAAACTAGATTAATGCTATGGAAGAGCGGAGACACCTAGTACAGGCATTGTATGCTTAAAAGGTGACTCCAATTACTATGTACCGAAAAATAATGAAGATAAAGAATAAAGATTTTTGTATTTTGTATTTTTGTATTTTGTATTTGTATTTTATGCCGATATTTGCTACATGGATGCTTCTGAGGTCCTAGTTAATAAGCTCGAGCGCCTACAAAACCTTGCTATCAGGTATATCTTTGGCCTTAGGAAGTTTGACCACGTTTCCGACTTCCGTAGGCAACTGAATTGGCTTCCTATCAGGATGCGTCGTAACCTGCACATGCTTACGCTCCTCTACAATGTACTCAAAAACCCATGTGCGCCCTCGTATCTTAGAGAGAGATTCCTGACTCTGCAACCGCGAGCCAGACCACAGAGAGCTTGCGATACTAGAACATTGCAAGTCCCAGTCTGCAACACTGAGTTCTATTTCAACTCGTTCTCTGTGCGCGCTGCTCGCCAGTGGAACTACCAAAGACAATTAGGGATAGCTCGTCGGTGTCACTATTCCGTATGAATTTGAAAGAGCACTTCCTTTCTAAACTGTAATATTATTATTTTATGTAACTATGTTTTTGTAGTATAAGTACCTACTATACCTAAAAGTATGTTTTGTTATTTTATTTAGATATAGTTTGATATTTATTTTCCTTATTTTATTAATTTTGTATCTATGCAGATATTGGTTTATATTGTATGTATATTAGTATGTAGATATTATAGTGTCATAATAAAAAATTATGTAGCAATTAAGTAGTAATAATTTTTTGTTTGTGCTTTACGTGCCCTCTTCCCGCTGTCTGCCTAACAACCTAAACGTCAAGGCTGGCTGGAAGAAATTTCTCTTGAAATAAGTCCGCCCTTGCTCATAATCTAAGACATTCATGTTTTTTTAAGTGCTAAATTTTGTAATTTGTGCAATAAAGTGTAACAAACAAACAAACAAACAAACAATGTGTTTTCGAGGACTTTTTCCGCGTCGGAAAACCTTTCTTAAAAATTCCAAGAAATGTTTCCCGACTGACCATACTGGCGATTGGCTCTTTGATAGCCCTTTTCAGGTTTCGCAGTCCAATAGCCTACTTGTGCCTATTGCTGGGTATAGGAGTTTTCTCCGTCATGCTATCTTTGTGGTTTCTCGCCACCCGTATCCACTGCCGACTACAGCACATCGTCCGGGTATAGGGAAGATCGTGCGGGGGATCGTGCTCTTCCACTATGAAGGGAAATTTCCCGCCAGGCAGATCGTATGCCTGGGAACGGCCGGTCCGACTGATGTTCGTCGGACGTTATATTTATGGTATGTCATGTGAAACATTTTGCTTGCGCGATGTAGGAATGTTGGAGTTTATAGTGCGCGCGCAGAGTTGACATGTGCTCGCCACATCACTCCCCTTCAAGACCTGATGATCTTGTGATGATGAGTCTGATAGGAATCGAAGTCTGTGCTCTAAAGCCTGCCAGTGCCAGGAGGCGCTGAGTCAGTGAGTCGACTAGCGGTTGAGGGTGTTCGGCGGCTAACAGTCACTTCACCGGCGACAGTACTGTCGAGGGTCACCACTATAGGGAAGAGCGGGTGATCGTGCTCTTCCACTATAAAGGGAAATTTCCTGCCAGGCAGATCGTATGCCTGGGGACGGCCGGTCCGACTGATGTTCGTAGGACGTTATATTTATGGTATGTCATGTGAAACATTTTGCTTGCGCGATGCAGGAATGTTGGAGTTTATAGTGCGCGCGCAGAGTTGACATGTGCTCGCCACACCACAAAGTTCTTATCAACTAACTAACCAAACATCTTTTCCAATTCCAACTTTGGTAATTTATTCACGATGTAGGGTAGGTTGCTAAAAGTGTGGGTTTAGTAACCAACGAGTAGGCAAACTCGTAGCCAGAGAAGCGTGAGACTAGATTGCATGGTATGGAAGTGCTATGAGAGATCTCAGTAAATTGGTTACCAGTGAAAGAAGAAAGATTACCATAGACCTATGCAGTGAGAGAGTCGGCTACAACCATATACCAAAAAACAAAAAATTATGTGTCCTGCTATTTGACTATTTTAAATAAGTTTTCGGTTTGGTTGTAGTCGAGTTGTAACAGAAAGTTTTGAAGCATTCGGATACACGCAAATCTATTTAAGTGACATATGTTTAATTCCTTGTGGACCTTATTGTATATATAAGGCCCACAAAATTTTATAAATCTTTGGGCAAAACCAGTTCGAACGATTGGAGTGTTAAATATTTTGTGCTTAAGGCGCTTTTTAAATGTTAGAGAAGATACAGTGAAAGATTTTCGATGTTGATTTAAGACGATTGATTTAATATAAGATTGGCGCACTGAAATTATTTGGGACTCAGAATGGACTTTATTAGTAGGGTATCTTCGAGGTTTATTGAGCATAGTTTTAAGAACATATCTCTGGGCTCGCTCTAAGTGTATGAGGTGAGTTTTAGAGGCACCCCCCCACGCCCTAATGCAATAGGTTAAAATTGAGTGCGAAAGAGCAAAGTATATTGTTTTCAAGGTTTTGAGGTCAGCAATGTGTCTGAGTGTCTTGAATATGTTGACAGTTCTACGGACTCGCTTGACTGTTAGGTTGATATGATTTGTCCAAGACAAGTACTTATCCAAAATAACTCCCAGGTATCTTATTTGGGACACTCTCTCAAGTAGCTCACAACTGCATGCGGCATGGCTAAACTTACATGAATGAATTTTTAGTTTAATATCTTCGCTAGAAGGCTGCGTTGAACTATTAATACTAAATGTAATATACTTTGACTTAGTAATATTGAGAGTGAGTAGGTTCAAGTCAAGCCAGTCATTGATGGTAGATAACCCGATGTTAGCAACGATTTCGACCTCTTTCCACGTTTTGTGATGAAATATCACAGCTGTGTCATCTGCGAACGTCACAATTTTGCAGTTTTTTAGCTCCATTTCACACAGATTATTCAAGTAAACGAGAAATAAGGTCGGCCCCAAGACACTGCCTTGCGGGACCCCAAAATTTACTGGCATGAATTCACTATAAGTTGAGTCAATTT
Organism: Yponomeuta cagnagella; assembly: GCA_947310995.1. Taxonomy (NCBI): domain Eukaryota; kingdom Metazoa; phylum Arthropoda; class Insecta; order Lepidoptera; family Yponomeutidae; genus Yponomeuta; species Yponomeuta cagnagella. The sequence continues at coordinate 18,980,890 of OX371277.1, forward strand.
TTACTGCTGTACTGGCTTTACTGGTGTACCCACTGATCGAGGGCCGGTTCTCGGCCGCCACACCGTTACTGCCCTGGTCTATCTCCTGCCGATGCCTTCCTGTCTCGCCAGGTATCTAGCTTAAAATTGGTCATCAATATCGTAGACCTTCATGTGAGGTCGTACGATGACATTTGGTAGTTTATCCACGAGTCTGATGCCCAGCATAGTTCTTACTGATACTTTGATTCGGCGCATGTTCTGCATAGTGTTCTATGTTTTAGCACTTTATGTGAGTCTATGGTTGAAAGTCTTGGTCTCCAAATACTACGATTTGAAGACGTAGGCAAAATTCTCCTAAGGCAGCTAGAACCCGGCGGTATCCACAGCGTTATCTCTTCCTGGGAACCTGGGATTCTCAGTAAAGAAGATGAACACTGCTCAAGGTAAACACATTCATTTACCACAATCTATACCTATTTGGATCGGTACAATGATATGTTCATTTTAAGACCCACCCTGAGGAATAACTCATACAGTTCGTTCCATGACGTTTCAGTGGTCAGAGCCGATTTCAAAAATATGATGATGTCATCGGCAAAGCGCATTTCTTTCTCTTGACTGTCAATATGGGAACCTTCAGTTTTTCCACTCGCTGGCTGGACGCCCGCGTCGTGCAACCGCAGGCCGTCGTAAAAACTATGTAGACGTCGCAACGCTCTTTACGATCCCCGCTTCCTGCTGGATGCGCCTCCCGTACCAACCACACCTCTAAATTACATAAAATAAAGACTAAATTGGCTTGAAAAGGTAGGCAGTACTTTTAGAACCAACTACAGTAAAGAATATTCTATCTATTTATCTCTCTATCTACAGTCTAAAGTTGGATAAATAAAGCCTAAAGCCACACTAGGCTTGGTTGTATGCTGGCCTGTTTGTCAAATAGCGTAGTTTTACAACTGCAGTGCTGTGCGGGTGAGTTTATGTCCCTTTCAGTTATATATTGCGGAAGAGATCGATATGGGTCCATTATAGCATTTACTTAAATAGTTACAAATTAGGTACATGGGAAAGTTAATAATTAAAACCCTACAAGACCAAAGAAAAGAAGGAAAGCTTTGGAACTCGCTTGGAGTTTTGGAGCTTAGAGATAGTGCAAAGGTGATTTTAACTCCACCAGTTAGAAAGACTAAAGCGGAGACCGTGTATTTTCGGTTGCCCAGTTAACGATATCAGACTCCGAATTAGATCGATGGGTTTCTCAATAAATTCGGGCCGAATGGTCGATTTGGTCGTAACGAGCATCATTGATGGCACTGTAAAGCACACCGGGACGAGTTGTACTTTTTAAACAGAATGTGCAGGTGTTGTTTTAGTATGTTGCAGGAATGCTTAATTTAGTGGAAATGTTCATAGAGAGCCCTATAATACTAGTAATGTTACAAAACAATAGAATTATTTTTGAGAACGGTTTATCAAATATTGTAACATAGACTTATTATGCGGAGAAGATTGTGCTACGGAGCTTATAAAACAACTTGTTTTGAGACGGGCTGCTTATTAATAATTTCGCCCTTTTAATAAACCAGCAGCTCTAGGTACTCGTATTACTAAAATATTGCTAAATAACAGTCTTGTAGATTCAGAGCTCATCGAACAACGAAGCTAGTTCAAGGGTTATCTTATCACCAAGTATGTTTTGAATAAACGAACTAACTAACGTCCCGTAATCTAAAATTATAGCAATATGCTATATTTTCAGTGCTCATTAAGCAAACAAATGAAATGTTGCAAAAAACAACTCCACGAAGACTGATTACGTACGTTAACAAAAGCCCAACCGCTAATTTATATTAAAAAATGCAAACCCACACCCTCTAGTGCTAAAAATAATCCAATTCAATCCATGGGATTTAGATTGAAAGATAGATAGAGAACACTGATAGATTTAACTGTAGAAAGTTCGTGTCGGAATACAAAACTATGAAAGTGGGACATTGCGCGATCTACCGATTGATCTCCATAATGGAGATGGATGAGTCGGCTAGGCCCGCACCGCACACGCCGCGCTAATCACGTACACGGCGATGTGTTTGACTAGCGAATAAGTACAATTAATAACCCCAGAATAAACCTGACTCATTCACTTACATAGCATAAACAATGGCCCCTTCTCTTCAACAGTCTCAAGGAAACACTGGCCGGCCGGCTGTGCTTCTTAGCATAAGGCATTCAGTTATGCAGCAGAGGTAGACGCAACTAGTACACTTGGAGGTACCACTTTTGGGTCAATACTGGCACTTATGCTGAGCGAGATAAAAGGTACCGTGGGGTAGACCTCACTGTCGCTGGCTCCTACGAGTGTAGGTATCTACGCAATCGATCTCACCCTTAGGCTCAAATTCATTCACCGACAGAAAACGGTTCTATAAACCTACACGGTCTATTTAATAATGCAATTAACAGCTGTTTAGGATCCGTTAAGCAATTAGTAAGAAACTAAAGCTATTTAAATCTAGTGTGATATGAAATTAATTATTTGTTAAATTTATTTTACTTTTAATATTGCATGCTACTTGAAAGTTGCTGTGCTCGAAGTGGGTATCATGCATGTATGAGACAAACCCAAACCTTAAATATAATTATGTAATATCAGAACAACATGGTCGCAATAAAGTTATGAATTATTTGTGAAGAGTATTTTTTTGTGTAGAATGACAGTTACTGTGATAGTACTGAGAGTTTAAATTATTAACCATAGCTACTGCTACTTGAACTGTAGGCATTTGATAAAGCAAACGGACCGCACTTCTGTGTTTTCCAGCTTTTATTAACTAACTTAATTAAAAGGAGGCATAAACAGGACGGTGCCTTATGCTAAATAATGTAAAGATAACATTAAAATATATGAGTGATACAGAGAGGAAATCAATTAATCAAGAGATCACCCCGGGAGCTCATCTAAGACTCTTATTGTTTTTTTAAACATATCCTTATGACTCCGTGCAGTGAATAATCATTGACATTCATCGATAAACAAAGTCGAGACAGGATGAGCCATACATTAAAAAAACCTGCCAAGTGCTATCCAACTGAGCACACACTGGGTTTGAAGGGTTTTGTTTTGTTTCGTTTCTAAACATTTGCATAGAAGTATGTAAATTATTATAAATCAGATCATTCTATTTTATCTCCACCCTTGATTTTGCTTAGTCTGTTGGAGAGAAACGGATGGTTAGTTAGGTAGTATTATTTTTATGGTCCTACCGATAGCTAAGGAACCCCAAAAGTTGACAATGCTATTCGCGAATGATTTAAGGACACATACGGCATAAGTAAGTCGTTTGCATATTGAAGAACGTTTGCTCACGCGATCGATATAGTTTTTTGCTTATTTTTTATTGCTTGTCAGTTTTGATTGAATGCTCTTGAGACACGGTAATGAGAAGCGAGGGGTTTTTGCTTGTTAATCACAGTGTTAGTTTTGACATAACTTTTTGTTTGCCATATGTGGCAATTGCTATAGCTATAGGACATGTTACAAGTGCAGACTTTATGCAATATTTCTTTAGGAACATGAGGGTAGATAAGGTAAGAAAGCACTGACACACTGAGCCAATACGTGATTACCCCTAAATAATAGACTAAAATATTACTGGTGCGCGCGGTAAGTGTTAAAATAAAACATGTAATGTCATCAAGTAGGAATCTAATGACTTACGATGGCTTACGTAAGTCATAGAAACCACAATAATTTTTGTACAGTCATTGGCAGAAATCGATGTGATTACCCCCTTCGACTCTTTGTGCGAGTGACGCGATTTCTCTTAGATTTGAACTTTTCGTGCAGACAAACTGAAGAAACTAACCTTTCATGTTCTCTCTTCACTACGTGTCGTGGAATTGATTGCTTGAATTATGGTTGGCTTTTGCAATGTGTGTTAAGAGTTTGCAAGACGAATTCATTAAAGAATACGAGAGGTTCAGAAGGTTTCAAAACTTTGATTCAGGGTTTTGTACAAGGATATACGAAGTTTGGGTTCGATGTTTGACAGTCAACACTCTATCACACCATCAGATTGGTGGTACTACGTACAACAGATAGGCTCGACTCTTCGTGAGAAGTCTCATTGGTCTTCTGAGGACGTCTGGTTTCAAAGTTAATTTGTATTGTAACTCCAGTCCCACATGCTTAAGGCAATTAATTCTGTACCTTCGTAATCGGATTGAAACTCCCGATCATTAGACTGGGCCAAAGGCGAAGCATCGAAATGAGATTAGTTTCAGTCGGAGCCGCGTTCGGGGCAATCGCTACTCGGCCAACGTTTCTTCAGTACTGAGCAATTTTGCGCTTGACGAATCAAAAGTTTCCGCGCGTGTGGTGCAAGTTGAGGAGCGACTTTGATGTCTGAATCTTGTTAAATCAAAAGTAGCCAATTTCAGACGTGTCTGCTCGATGTGAGTTTGAAGAATGCTCAAGTTGAATCAAATTTCATCTAATTTCTTAACTGAAGTTAAAAAGATTGTTTTTAAACTTTCACGACATTTGGAAGGGCGATACCTCACGGTGGGATACTTAGAAGTTGGAATGAAGCCTGGGAAGCATCTTGAAAAATGGGCGAGTCAATTTGGATAGAACATACGACACCACATGTATTTTCGCTGCCAATCTGAATCACTTTTATTTTTGCGAGAACCGTCCGAAGACCGAAATACATAATGATTGATCAGCTGTCGAGTCAATATTTTTTGTCACCATTCACTTGCGCCAAACGTTAGGGAATTTAGGCAAATTTACAATTTCCCCGGGCAGCGATGACCGGCCCCGGATAACCTAGTTAACTCGGGCCCAAACTCGGCATAGTTTGGGCAACTTTGAGTTCTCCCAATTTGCCAATTTAAATAGAAACTGGAGAGGCAAGGCCAATCAGCCTAATGTCCAGTTAAATTGCTTGTTTTCAAGAAACAATGGCAGACTTGGTACCTAGGAAAGGACTGTTACTATGCAAGTAGTATGTGATGTGTACATCGAGTGTGTTTCTTAGTAAGTAAAATTAAAATAAGTGATAGAATGAATAGGTGGTATTTAGTTTTTTTTCTCTAATTATTGAAATTCATTTTCCTTCTCCCGCTCTCTGTTTTATCATTCAAGGACCTCTCTTGGGCTGGCTAGAAGAAATTTCTTTTGAAATAAGTCTGCCTTTGTACATCTACACTTACCTGTTATTTAAGTTTTTAATTTTTGTGCAATAAAGAGTAACAAACAAACAAACTGTTGACACAAGTGGCATTTATTTGCAAAATACATATTGCTCCAGCTTTTTGTCAGCGAATGGAACAACGGCACTCGCGACAGTAACCAACATGCTAACAGTTAGTTTGTTTGAAAGCACTTCGACGACGTCACAATGGGGGAGAATGGGCTTGTGTTTGCGAATTTTAAACAAAGTGTTCACGATTTAGTGTGGACCGATTTCTAAATATCGACTGCGTCCGCTAGGAAATGTCGTTCCCTTTTGTTTCAAGTCGGTTTTTTCGTATCGTCGTCGGGCGCAGCGCAGGTAAACCGGGAGCGGATGATTTATGACTCGGCTTGTTTGCTCGAGCAATCGATCCCCTCGCAGCCGGTGCTGCTGGGCTCGTGCTCCACTTGATTGAAATTCGATCGAGCCCGAACAAAACGCATCCCAATTTTAATGGAATTTACCGAAATAGCACAGTGTGGAGTGCCTGGCAGGGCGCGGAAATATTTGAGACAATATGCGAGCATGCTAAGTCTCAATGCGAATTTATCGCAGCACTAAATCGAGGAGTCATCGCGCCGTTAGCATGCGCAATAAAACCATGTGCGATATGTAAACATAATTTCCCCCAGTAAAAATATGATGTTGAATTACTACCCGAGGAGGCGTGGGTGGCAGGTTTACGCTACGCGTTTACAAGTTTATTCATCATATTTTTAGACATACATAACATAACATAAACTCACGCCTGTATCCCAGAGGGGTAGGCAGATTCCAGGGACTGCCACTTGCTACGATCCTGATCACTGTCGCTTCCTCAACATTCATTAGTCGTTGTATGCACGCACGCCGGTTTACATCCAATACATCCCCTATTTGGTCGAAGTATGTCCGTTTGGGTCCGTCCGTTTTTAGACATCATATTGAATTAAAAAATGTGTTGTAAACCAGTGCCGTTACACGTCATGAGATTGTGCGATAGGGCGAATCGCTTCCAAATGTCAAATACGGAAATCTTTATCAGAGATAACAGAAACGCGCACCGAAGGAATGACAATCCGCACCAATACACATATTCTGAAGGCGAAATGAGTCGCACAACAGAGGAGATGCCGGAATGAATGTGGGAGTTTGCGTAAGATATAAAAGATAAAATAGAGGCCTAGACAAGAGAGATACATAGAAAAGTTGTACACAGTCGAATTGATATTTCCTACTTTCGCAGAGATACGAAGTCGCTAAATTTGGGAGTGCTCCTCAATAAACTGCTTCGGGCGAAGAAACTAGTCACTTTCGCGGATGTTGTACGAATTTGATTGCCGTCGTCAAATCTTTCATTCGTTTCTACAGCATCCACTGGATTGTAACTTTCTAAAATACTAATAAAATTCATAAAGGTGCGTCCTCATGTTGTGATTATCGGCTTGAATGTTATGTCCTCGATCAAGGTGCAATTAAAATCATCCGTGGTTCACGATCCCTCGATGATGACATTTCTAGGCCGTTTACCTGGTGTTTTTTAGTATCTAGAAACACATGTAAGTCTCGCGATAGGGTAGGGCATGACAATTAGATAGAGCGGGCAGCGTGACGGTGATCGATGGGATGTAATTAGGTGCCGTATCGCGCGCCCGATGATTTATTGATATTGGCGCGATAGCCACTGATAAGGGGAGCCACTCGACGGAAAATAGCCACATAGAACGTCCGAGGGAAGGTAGAGCAACATCTGACTGTCAAGACCCTTTATCTTGGGAACACGTGGAGGTATCGAGTTGAAATTAAAAGTATATGCTCAGGTCTACAGTCCCTTGAATTTCCCCTTGGGATTTCTATATAAGAAACTAACATCTTAACAGTTGCAAGTCAATACATTTATGAAAATATAATGTATGTTAGGAAAAACATCAGCAATTTGGAAAATATTGGTAGCCTTCACAAGATACTAGGAATAAACATAAATTGTTATTTTCACGTTTTAGACTTGCAAAAGTTAATACATCCTTTATGGGGCACTGTATACGGTTCTACAATAAGATTACTCAAGATTATATTAGAGTTACCAGCGACGCGGTTTAAAAAATATAAATTAGGTAAGCATACTCTGTGCAAAAAAGCCTATTAGATCATAACGTTAAGGATTATTTGGAAGACTAGGATGTCTGGTATTTAAATAATGCTAACGGGAACGATTGTAACTAGTGTAGTGTAAATTTAAGTTGAAAACTCTGTTAATTAAGCAAACCTGTTTTGAAAAGAATAAATGTGGAGTTTCTTTGTTAGCTTCTTCTCCGCATAATCTATTAAATGTGAAACTAACAGCCTTGACGTTCATTAAGTAAACATTTTTTTTTATAGGGAATAAAATTTTTGACTATGACTTTGAAGCTGTGAAAAAAACAAACTTCTGAGCTGACGTAAAAAAAGTTACAGTAAAAAAGTATATTTTGACACTCCCAGAGAAATTAAAATTCATAGGATACTTTCCGTTGACCTAGAACTATAAAAGGCAAGTAATATCGTTGTATACTACAAGAACAGTGAAAAACGTGAAAACTATACATTTGCAACTAAATCATACAAAAATAGTATTTTAAGTTGTGGAAAAGCTCGGAAAAACTGCGACACTCGATTCCTAAACTATTTATAATATTTAAGTACCCACAAATTATAACGGAACCCTCCGACTCGCACTTGTCCAGTTTTTAGGTACAGTGTGTATTTAAAAATATTACAGCACATAAGTGCTCTAACGGGACAATATATCAAACTATAAAGTGTCCGAAGTAATCCGTACCACAACGTTAGCGAGTCGCGAGTTGTCTAGGGAAGCTGAGCGAAATAACGTTCTGTCACCTTCTATGCACTCAACTCGGCCCAAGCAGCGACCGAACTCCCGTGGAATTGGTACTTTTACTTGTTGATTTTCGGCGCAAACGATGCGCATAGCGAAATGGCGTTGCTGGGTGATAAAGAATATTTTATGTTAGTTGGTTTTTTGTTTGGTTTAACATTCGATTATCTCAGTGCATGTCATGAAATATTTTTTTATTATTGTTTTCGCTGATTACCTGGCAAAGGGTATCCTATTCAGGACCAGGGCTTTTGTGTGCATGTTATGAATAAAAATTTGTTAAACGAGGGGATGCAATATCGGAATTCCCATACTGGGCCTTTTAATTCTGGTGTTCAAATACTGGGACTATCATTATTAATAACGTGTAGTGCTTTGTTTTAATTTGAAATTCAGAGATTCCGAAATTTTGGAGTCACATAAATTGTATCACATCAATGTTGTAACACTTAAATATGAAATAAGCTACCTTCTTTATACCATGAGCGTACCGTATTATGCGCTCTGGTGACAGCAAAAATTGGTCGTAATTGTAATTCGTAATAACACTGATTATAAGTAGTAGTAATAGACATACGATTGTATAGAAAGTAGGTACAATTTGATTTGAGGGCGACGATAAAACAATCCTCGGCACAAGCGGAGCTGGCTATTTGTTGTAAGTTATTAACAATTAACGTTGTGTAAGTATGTTTTGTAAACAGAGAGAGAGCGTTTGAAGCTGCGGGCACAGCGTTAGTACAACAGATGGGTAGTGTCCACTTGTCTAGTCCAGTCAAATGCTACCTGCGAGCGAATTGAGGCGCTTTTACAAGAAAAACCTTTGTCCCCAGAGTAAATTTGGTGCTTTTTGGCCAAAACGATTGTCCCACAAGCAAACCTTGGTGTTTTTTGTAAAATTGCCTAAACTTTCCGAATAACTGTGGACATAGGAAGGTTTTGTAAAAACTGATTAAGTAGTGAGGCTAATGCAGCTTGTTGAACAGTGTTGCCAAAAACCGAAAACAGAAATTCGTTAAAATGGGACATTGGCTGTTCTTGTAAAAAGCGCCATGGTAGCCATGGTACCTACATTATACTGATGCTTGAGGGTTCCTTTAGTTTTTAAGCAGGGACGCTTAGTAAATGCCATTGTAAGTGTTGTTCATGTAATATGTGTGAAAATCAAGAACGTTTTGGTGAAAATCTGATAGATGTAGATACATGAAAAAACTCATCTATCTACCTAAATACATGTACAAGGTAGGTGTAGCCCTTTTCGAGTGGTTTTGAGCGCTCAGTGTGGATTTGCACCTCTGGTAGTTCACTGTTTGCTTACTGAAGCCGTTTGAAGCAACGAGTTATTGTTGAAGCTACCAACACGTGCCGTGATGATTAAAATAAGCACTCAGCTCAATAACAACACAATTTTATGGTGCATTTCAAGTGCTTTTATAGACTATAATATCTGCTTTATGCACTAGTATCTGCCTAGTGCCTAGTTTACATTTGGCATTTAAACGGGAACTTCTGTGTTAGGAGGCCAGACAAACATTGGAGTTACGATGGGTTAGTCTTTGTAGAACAGTTGATATCGGAATCAGGGATTAAATTGCTGGAAAATTTGGTAGACTGTACTGCTTCTGCAAGAGCGCATGATTGGTAATTTTAACTTACTAATCCTATACAACTGTTACATAATAGTCTTTTGAGCAATAATTTTATGCCGGCAACATTTTTGAACAGTAAAATTCAGCAGCAGATGATTTAAATTGATCAGGGTAAAATGCCAAATCGATCAGCAGAAAATTCCAAATTGATCAGGGTAAAATGCCTTATTGATCAGGATCAGTAGAAAATACCAAATTGATCAGGGTAAAATGCCAAATTGATCAACAGAACATTCTAAATTGATCAGAATGAAATGCCAAATTGATCAGCAGAAAATACCAAATTGATCAGGATAAAATTCCAAATTGATCAGGGTAAAATGCCAAATTGATCAGCTTCCAAATTGTTTGATTTATTTTCAGTCCACAGGTCATCAATCAATCAATATATTTATTTGTTCATTTGTTGGCTAAAATAATTGCTGCTGACCGAATGACTTTTTCGCTGATATTTTTTTTTCTGATCATCATCATCAGCCATTTGACGCCCACTGCAGGACATAGGCTTCCTTCGTGGTTTTTATAACCATGAGGGGTTCTGATCAAATAATATCTATTCAGCTGATTTTTAAAAAGGTCTTGTTTCTTTCTGTGTATAAGTTCAAAGCTCGACCCGCTATTATGAAGGATGTAGCTGTCCAGACGGACAGACAGTCTTAATGTATAGTGGCATGTAAGATTCCCCGCTGCGTGCGTTCCGTCCATTTGTCAGTGCACATTTTGGGTGCACCCGCTGGCCGCCCACGGTTAAGCTCATGGGACCCACTAAAGATAAGAATCCTTATTTTTAACGGCCTTCCCAAAATTTTATGTTCTGGCCCTGTACGTTATTTGTTTTTTAGTGGATTCGATAGGCTAAATGACTTTGGTGGGATAGGTGATCACAAGTTGTAACATTTAGTGCCTATAATGTGCTCATTACACTCACGCAGTACTGAAAATAAAATTCAAAAAATCAAGTGGGTACCTAAATCACAGCAAAGACACTCGTACTGTTGATGTAGAATGTAGTAGTCTATTGAACCCAAAAAGTAAAGATTTCGCAACATTGTTAAGTGCTTTGGTAATTCGTACACTTATTTCCCTTCTAAGCAACTTCGTAAACTGTGTGTAGAAACAAACAACACATTGTTAGCTCGGCCAGCTCGGCAGACGTCGCCTCGTACCCACGGGCACGGGGCATCGAACCTGCTTTATGCGCACTCGAACGAGCGCTAATTGTACTTAGATTCGTTTCACCAGTAATTAGCAGGTGTTGGAAGCGCGCAGTGTGTGGAAACCACGTTCATCTACCAACAGAAGATCATTACTGCATTATAATGCAGTAATGATTTTCTGTCGGTAGATGAACGTGGTTTTTTATTTATCGCGTATTTACTTTCACAAACGGGTCTATAAAACCGATGGTAATGAAAGCATTTTTCATTTTAATTTTCTTTTTTTTTGTCATTGGCATAATTTAAGTCCGTTTGGCGCCGGATTAAGAGTCCGTGTGGCGCCGGATTAAGAATAGCGTCACTCCATCTCCTTCCGTGGATGTCGTAGAAGGCGACTAAGTAAATAAATTACCGGGAGACGGGCAGCAGCGTCTTTCTGAGAATTCAACCACAGACTGCGATCGCCAACCCGCCTGCCAAGCGTGGCGATTATGGCAAAACCCCTCATGGTTATGAAAATCATGAGGGAGGCCTCTGTCCTGCAGTGGGCGTCAAATGGCTGATGCTGACTACTTTTTTGTAGCCATAATAGAAAGGATTTATTGACGTATTGAGACAAAGGGTTGAGGCTCAGCATTATGCAACCAAGTCAACGCAGTGATCTTGGCAGCGCTGATTGATGCGCTGATGATGATTATTTTATTAATGATTATTCCGTATAGTGTACCAGAGGGTTTTTCATAATTTCAATTGACTCCGGGCCTAATAAGAAGGGTGTGGTGGCAAGCCAATGGGACATCAGTCTAACTAATCTGCTTTGAAATCCTAACTCTTCTGTGGATCTTCTGTCTTTAGCTAATTTGTGGTGAGAAGGCTGATTCGTGTGTTTACCATGTTACGCACACGATTAGAGATTGCTTTACGAAATGTTTTTACCAACCGCACCCACGCGTGTTTAGATTGTATTGTCAACAGCACTTCAACCTTTACATTTTACTTGCAGTCATCCGTAACGTAACTGAATAGAGTGCACAGGTCGTTGTGTTGTCGACTGTACTCTTATAGTTAATGAAACCAGAGAGAGGGGTATCGTTTTCTTGATACTGGCACCTGTATTACGAGCTATAAGGGCGACCGATTTGAATTTGGATGGGTGTCCAATGGCATTTATTGATATGGCGATGAGTGCTAAAATAAGGAATCTTCTGAAGTGGGAAGCTGCACAAACAGAATGGAACACTATGAAACGAGTTTAGGATGATTTCACGCTCGACTAGAGAGTCGAACGTAAAATCTCTGATGAGATTGTCTGTTTGTAATTACCTTATTCCTACTGTGGTTCGTTGACATTACGACATATTAGTCAACATTGGTGGTGAATTATTTGTTTGTACGAGGTCTTTAGTTTGTTTAGGCTTAGGTGGGAGTACTCAGTAGGTAGCAGTGGGTAAGGGACCATAACCAGTATTATGGTATCATCATTCAAGCGGGAATCTACGGTGGTAGGTGTAGTTAGCTTTATAGATAGAGAACACTTTATTGTATAAAAAAGGAGATATCTCTTAACCTATAAGAACAGATGGCGGCCTTATCACTAAAATTAATTATTAATTTGTTATAGACAACCTTTGGATAGACTGGACTAATACATTGTAGATTATTGTTTTCAACAAAAATGTAAGGTCCGCTTCAAATTACTAATAAAAGGTGCGTGCTTTAGTATTAGTACTTAGGTATTAGTATAAAGTAATTTGGTTATAAATATGGTGGAACAATTATGTAGGTCAAGACCGATTGCGGCCGTTCGGTTTGAACCTATGTGCTTTGCATTTATTAGAAGTGTAATCTTCGTCAGTTTTAAAAAGTTTTTGCCTGCTAATCACTCGGTTTTTAGGGTTCCGTAGACAACAAGGTACCCTTATAGTTTCGCCATGTCCGTCCGTCTGTCTGTCTATCCGCGGCTGAGCACAGAGACGATAAGTATTAGAGAGCTGAAATTTGGCATATATGTATACGTTGTATATTTATTACGCAAACAAAACATTTTCTTTTAGGGTTTCCCCTACACCTAAATTAGGGAGGCAATGTTTTTGTCGGTTCGACGCGCACTTATCTGGTTTTTTGTTGTAATTTGACAAAAATAACCTTATAAACGATTTGAGGAGTTTTCAGTTTAAATATTTTTGTTAGCTTATGGAAAGCTGTTTTGTTTCATTATAATTATGTACATCATAGTAAGTAAGGTCTGTGCGGCACAAGATCAGGAAGCTTGGAAAACCATGAGGGAGGCCTATGTCCTGCAATGGGCGTCAAATGGCTGATGATGATGATGAAGTAGTCTTACAGGGGACAATTATTGATGGTAAAATAGGGTTTCAATTCAATTCAAATATTTTTATTCATTGTAAAAACAGAATGTTTACTTAATGAACGTCAAAGTTGTTAGTTTCACAATTAATGGATTATGTGGAGAAGAAATTAACAAAGAAACTCCACATTTATTCTTTTCAAAACAGGTTTTAACTTAATTAACAGAGTTTTCAACTTAAAATATTAGTCATGAATGTGTTGAACACTAGTCACAATCGTCCTTTAAATAATATTAATCTACTGTTTAATGCCAAACATCTTTGTCTTCTAAATAACACATTTTTTAAATCGCGTTGGAGGTAACTCTAATATATCTTGAGGAATTTTGTTGTAGAACCTTATACAGTGCCCCATAAAGGATGTGTTAACTTTTGCAAGTCTAAATAGTGGAAATGACAATTTATGTTTATTTCTAGTATTAACATTATGGTGGCCACCAACATTTTCGAAGTCTTTGATATTTTTTCTAACGTACATAATATTTTCATAAATGTATTGACATGCAACTGTTAAGATGTTGGTTTCTTTGAAGAAATCTCTTAGCGAATCCCTACTACCTAACTTGTAAATAAATCGGATGGCTCTCTTCTGCAAGATGAAGATAGTCTCAATGTCTGCTGCCCGGCCCCATAGTAGTATACCGTAGGACATAATACTATGGAAGTAACTAAAATAAACAAGCCTAGCAGTTGCAACGTCAGTGAGTTCCCTAATTCTTTTCACTGCATATGCTGCAGAGCTAAGTCTGTGTGCTAATTTTACAATATGTGGACCCCATTGTAGTTTTGCATCGATTGTGATGCCCAGAAATACAGTATCATCTACAAATTCTAATTTTTCATGTCCAATTACTATGTTGTTCTCAACTACTCGTACGTTAGGTAAGGAAAACTTTATACATTTTGTCTTTTTAGAATTTAGCAGCAGATTATTTGCTGTGAACCAATCTAGTACTTGCGAGAGAGCATTATTTGCATCGTCAAGATTATTTTCTTGTCTCCTTATTTTAAAAATAAGTGACGTGTCATCAGCAAATAACACTATCTCAGACATTTTTTGTACCATAAACGGTAAATCATTTATATAGACTAGGAAAAGGAGCGGCCCTAAGATAGATCTCTGCGGGACTCCTATTTTTACAAGTGAACCCGAGGATTTGATCGCAACTGTACATCATGTATCTCTTGTTTTTTCAGAGTATACAGCCATTTCGGATTTCAGTAATTTTGGGATTACGGCGAATTGAAATTTAGACAAATTAAAATGAAGTCACTTGAGATTTCAGGCATTAACAGTTGCAAGTCAATAAATTTATGAAAATATAATGTATGTTAGAAAAATTATCAGCAATTTTGAAAATGTTGGTAGCCATATTGATACTGATACTAGGAATAAATCATCATCATCAACCCATTATGTCCCCACCGAGGGGAACGGGTCTCTTCCCTGAGGAAGGTATAGGCCATACTCCACCACGGGGGCCAAGTCCGGATTGGTGGAGGCTTGTAGACTAGTGGCTCGTCTACTGTCAGAAGTTGTCAAGCCGCCCTAAGGCCCCTGACTTGGCTTAACGACTGCCATCTATCGACGGCAGCCGGCACCAACAGCTTAACGTGCCTTGCGAAGCACGGAACCGCTCGAAAAAATGCCACTAGCGTTAGGCATAGACGGCGACCCATCCATGCACTGAACGCGCCCAGTGTTGCTTAACCTTCGTAATCGTTTAAGATCACTCAGGCAGCCGGGGCTACGAGCGATTCTAGGAATAAATAATAACTAGGAATAAATATAAATTGTCATTTCCACGTTTTAGACTTGCAAAAGTTAATACATCCTTTATTGGGCACTGTATACGGTTCTACGATAAAATTCCTCAAGATATATTAGAGTTACCACCGACGCGGTTTAAAAAATTTGTTAAGTGATACTTGGTCGTTACGGATTAGAGGGATATTTAGTTACTTGTATCACGTATGTAGGTATTATATATTTTATATTTGACTGAAAATATTTGGCAACCCTAGAGGAAGGGTTTATTTCTCAGCATGTGTCAATGTGACCGAGCAATGGTTTTCCAAGAAAACCCTGCCGTCTACGTGAGATGGGCAGTTTAGCTTTCAATAGAGTAGCAGCGGTATACAGCGGTCAGCTACAATCGCGGCTAACCTAACGTAGCTCTTACCGTGTACGCCTTAAAAGCGAATGTCGAAAATCAGGTATCTGAGGTATTGTAGTCAGTACACATGGGAGGATGTGCCGATAGGGTAAGCTCGTAAATATCCGCATGATTCAGCGCGCTGGGCTATTTTGGGGCTGCAACGGTTCGCGCGGAGAAAGTGCACTCACCTTTATTGAAGTGCAGTGGTAGGTAGGTAAGTATATGTAGGTACATACCAGGTTATATCCCCAAAAAATAAGTTGACTAAAGCTTCGGTCACACAAAGCGACTAATCGCTGCGAATGCCTGCTCGCCGCGAGTATTCGCTGTGTGTGACAGGACAGGCTATTTGCTGCGAATAGATTCACTCGCCGCGAGTTGAAGTCGCCGCGACTAGAATTAACCATGTTCAATTTAACTCGCTGCGAATGCGCATTCAGTGTCGAAATTCTCGTGCACAACTCGCTGTGTGGGACAGGCAGGCAGCGAATTGTCGCTGCGACTAGTAATCGCGGCGAGTGCACTCGCAAAAATCTTAGTCACTATAATAACACAATGTTTACTTAATGAACGTAAAAGCTGTGTCTTTAGTTTTTTCCGACTTTAGTCAAAAACCATTTTGCTCTTACGTGTCCGTCGCATGACTGCGCGGATTTTTGTTCAAATTATCTGACGGAGATCATATTATGTTGGTTTTTATTTTTCGATTAGTTGTCGAGTCAAAATAGAATTGAGTTTGCATTAATTCCCGACAAGCTGGATTTTATATAGGTCTTAAAATACGACCTTACAAATGCTATTTCAAAAGCCCCAATCGATCCCGCCTGTGCGATGTTTTTAATCAGAAATTAATCACGCCGACAAAACGGTAAGATAAAATAAACAAAAAAATGGGATACCTCCCCTACACCTATTAGGGATGTTTTTTTTTCTCGTGTATCCCATAGTGTAGGGTATCGTTGGATTGGTCGTTTAAAAATATTGTAGTTGCAGGAAAACTATTGATTCAGGAATTCTTTTTAAGCTTCAAAGCGCAAATATTTGTTGGATAAATCGAGAACGGTGGTCCAGAAAATCATAATTTATTTCAACGTAAAGAATTTACATTCTGTTTGCTGAATGTCAATGTACTATGTTACTATGTTAGCCGCTGCCTTCGGGCCGTATTTGTAGTGAAGAAAAAGGCAGCGGGAAAAAAAAAAAGTAAAAGTAGTCCAAAGAGTAAAAGTATTGATAACTTGTAGAAAACTTTACGATGTACAAACTCGGTTCATTTATTTTTCCGGTGGCTCTCACCGTTTCAGAGAATACGCAAAAAACGAAAATTTGTGACCTTTGACCCCGGATAAAAACAACGCACAAGCGAGATCAATGGGGTCTTTTGACATAGCATTTGTAATGACCTTTACAAAAATCCAGCTTGTCGGAAAATAATTCAAACACAGCGATTTTTTTCGTCTATTTTGACTCATATTTTAACTGGACTATAGGTAGTTAGGTGTGGCAAGCAAGACTAAGTAATAGGTAAGTAGGTATATTGGAAAGTTTTGTTTCTCGCGTCGGCGTCGTGAGTACCTATAAAACTTGATAAAATGAATGGTGATAGTCAAGACTTTATGTCTAGGCGTGATTGTAAAGGGTTATTTAAAAACAAGCATTGTCGAAATTGAGTATTTTTATCAGGGTTGGAATTTCTTTTTTGCAAAAAAAAAAAAATCTAAAGATCATGATTTTTTCGATTTTTTGCTCGAGCCTTTAAAATAGTGCGTGAAACAATACGCGCTTTTGGTGGACGTTTGACGGCGGTTGTGGGATTTCCCTCGCTTTGTTTTGTTTGACATATGAGTTCAGTTCAGAGTTCGGTCGGAAGAAACGTAAATTTTGATCAACAAAACAATTAAAAATGCCTGGTTATTTATTAGATCTATCAGTCACACCACAAACCACCTAACAGAAGAAGATGAAGAATGTGCGCCAGAGGAAGCTAGGACTCAATATAAGGTGTCAGGTTTACTGCCCCTCATAATTAAATGAAAGTCCAAATCACATCCATTCAAATCATTCAGTGAGGAAATTTCACAAAATGTTTTATTAAGTTACTTACTGCTTTGGAGTGGTGGCAGTCGCAAAAAAAAATGTTTTTGATGAAGATACGTAAAACAAATAATACTCAATTTTGAGATAGTTATTTTATTAGAGGCTATCGCAATATCAGTAGCAATGGAGTCTTTTCTACCTTTGGATTGGTACATTTAAATCGAAAACAGATTAGGAACGGAAAAATCGGGAAAGTAGGTGTTTTTATTTAAGTATTTTAATTCTAATCTACTACAAAGTGATTTTTAATATACATTTGTATGTATACTAAAAATTATCCATTATCTAAAATTAAGAACTTTAAATTGTGGTACAAGGAAAGAAATAAAACAATTTGATTTAATCAGTGATTTTTATTGAAAAAATCACTTGATTTAAATCAGGATATTTTCAGGATATTCAGATATTTGGTAGGTCTGAGTATAGGTCGTAGGCTAATTAATATGTCGAAACAACGTTTGCCGGGTCAGCTATTGTACTATAAAATAAAGGTTCCAATTGTAACTTGTGATTTTAAAATAAATCGCAATTATTTGTCATTTTTAGTATTTTCAAAATAAATGGTTTTCACTACAATTTTACTGATAGTAACTAAGACAAGTCTTTAAAATTGGTAGTCTAGTTTAATTTTTTTTGTGTATTTTACAACGATAAATAGAGTATTTATTATCGTTAAAAAAACAAACCCTATCTCCGTAGTAGCCTCCGGTAAACCATTGACATAGAAGAATGTGCATTGTACTTAAAACCTTTGGATTTAAGCATTGTCTATAAGACAGCAAAACAGAAAGTGCGTAAAATTAAAAAAGGAAAAAGATACAAAATTGTAAATCGCAAACTAATTATTGACGTTAAATAACCCTGTATATTAACGGCAGTCACGTAAATACAGTCATCAGCTGGGTTGATAACTCTAGTTCGGAGCTTTACCAAGGTACATTTTTATTGCAAAATTGCCCCTAGAGTCCATAAAGACTTTATATAGGGACTTATAAGTATAATTCACTACAGCTACAGAGAATGTATCTATGCTGAAATTATTCAAGAGGAGACAGCTCGTAAATTAATTAAGATTAATTTTGAAGATGATATTATCGAAACGCCTTGAATCCGGCACTTTGACAGTATAACCTCTCCGCGCGTAATCTAGGCTTCCGATGGTATTATCTCATCGACTCGCTACTTTATCGCTCCGAAAACAAATCCCGGCGTTTTATCTAGCAGAGCAGCCGGCCGTGTACGTAAATACAGGAGTCGTACTGAATCAATATTCGATTGCTTACTTACCGCGGCGGGTGAACGACTGGAACCCTGATCTATCGCACCAGACACAGCAGTCTCAGAGTCACATCAGACCCCTAATTGAATCCATGTTATCATTAAAATTATCGATCAGTTACACGCGCCGAAACGGGTCTTGACGACGAACGTTAGCGTATATTTTTACATTCGATCTTTCCGTAATTTCCGAAGACAAATCACCAGTTCCTCGTTTATATTCACAAACAGTTGATACATAAACTGTACTTAATGTATTGGAAGCACTTGGTTAACACTGATTTGATCAGCTGTAAAGCAGTTATTGCCAATAAACGTTCACGTAAATAAATTATAAAACTGACACAACATCACACCACAGCACGCGGAACGAAACTGACTGCGAGCGAATGACTGAGTGACTAGTGAGTGAACGAAGGAAACGGGGCGACGGCGGGGGCAGAGAGCGGCGCGGGGGTGAGTGAGACTAGCTGCGCGCTGGCTGACTCTTCATCACAAGATGGCGCTACGAGTAATTTTCATAACTATTTTTTTCAAGGATTTTTCTCAGCATGCTGCGCTCTCAAAGCGTTGCTTGGCAATTTGAGCTCTATGTTGACAACCTTCTTCAAGATAAATGCGAGCAGAGCGGCCGGCAAATGTTGTATGAAAATCCATATCTGTCGTGTTTTAGCGGCCAAATAGGTACCTAGTAAACTCGTATTATTATCTACTCATATTATTATCTGTCGTGTAATGTAAAAATGGCACGATCTTTTATTCGGAAACATGGCGATCAATCACTTATCAAAGGTTTTATTTAAATTTCGAACTGGCTTGCAAATAGAAAGCTGTTTATTGAAAAAACAAAACAAATGAACACTATCACTAACGCGGGTAAAATTATTGTATTGATTGATTTTGAAAAGTAAAAAGGTTTTTTAATTTCCGCGCATTATTTGAAAAAGTACTATACAAGCCTTGCTTGGCCACAACAAGGCATTATGGACTTACGTATGTGGGCAATCAATGCCTCTTTTGCTGGTCACTGTACTATTCTTCCAGTTCTTTATTTAATTTCCATGACTGTCTGTTGTTGATTGTCTAACATTATTTACAGCTAAGAACGTGGCTAAAACATCCTTGTTTACAGTGTATGCGCGTTTAATAGTTAAATTCAGGGTTTTACCTACATACATAGGGCGAACGAAATATGAAGTGTTTTTCATTGAATATTAATTTACTGAAAAAAAATCACACGAAAACTTTTGTCACGGGGCGGTGTTATAATTTTATTTTCGGCCAAACTATGTAATGTGTCAGTCATTATTTTGGTAGGTACTTACTGGGTAAATACCTAAATCAATTTAGGAAACGATTTTGCAAACGTTTGAAGTCAAATGTTTATCTTGCGATTTAACGAATTCACTTTGCGTCGCGAATGTATTTTCCTGAGTTTCCTTCGATCTTCGGATTAATTTACACGAATCTCTTTTCGATTACTTTTGAATTTCCGTCTATTTTCCCCGGCGACGTGGCGCTGCGGAAATTAAGTGTGTACATTTCATTTTCTGGCACTTGACGAAAAATTTGCCAAGGGTCGAATAGCGAAATTCAATTAAATTATTTATTCGAAAGGGAAATAGTCGCGTAGCGAAAAAAACCATTAAATCTTTGAAGTATTGTACTAACTTAACTGAGTGGTTGTATTGTAAGTAAGTAATCGAGAATGAGAATCGATTTAAGTTTGCCCAGCGAGGGCGAACGAATTTTATCTGGAGGGGCGATCGCTGAACTCATTTTGGGAGCCTCATTTCCACTAACGCCCCGCTGAAAATAAAAGGCCCGTTTAACAACTTTATTCTTTATTTTCATTTTCAATGGATTTCGATTTGTGATTCACACTTAGGTTAAACGACCTGGGCAAAGAAAAAAACAAGAAGAAAAAGTGTACCAGAGTAGCTACTGGCAGGTTATAAATAAGGATAGTGCATGACAGATGATGCTTGTGACCATAAACAAAAGGGTGGCAGTGGCGCGATAGGGCGCGAGATAGCCGGTAAGTTATTGAGCGAGTGTCTTGTCTTCGTGAATCAATTAATATTGTCTTGTCTTGCTTGTCTTTACCTTTGGTAGGGAGTGGGGACTGTCGCGCTCTCGCATTTGGGATTTTTATTAAATAGGATTTTCACTTACTATGTAGTCGAGATACCTACGTTTCTTTATTGCCAGAAATATCTTTTGGTTGTTCGCTCGATCTATCAGTGTCAACCACTGACAGATAACCCTAGAGAACAATTAATTTAATCAATAATTTACGTGTTTTAAATGTCGTTCACATTTAATTAATAAACACATTTAGATAAGGCAATGGGCTACCTACCAAAGATTGGACTTTGTTTGCATGTTCTATTCTAGGCACCCTCATTAGAGTCGGCTCAGCAGGTATGCCTCTACATGGCGAGTGCATAGAGCCAATATGCCAAACCACCAGACTACAGCCATGACAGTGTGCTTGTTTGTATTGTGCGTATGTACGAGCCAGCCAGCTAAACTCAAACTGTTGGCATTTCTCTCTAGCGTAGGCAGGTAGACTCTTTAAATAATTCTAGGGTCGGCGGATTAAAGAACATAAGTCGAAAACACAAATTTTGGAGGCAGTGAAAAAAATCTATTTTAAAATGACCATAATTTTTTTATTATCTTTATTACGGTTACGGAGGGCTATCGTGAAACAGTGATTTGAACATACATGCTTTCTTTTACTAAAATATAGGAGACTGCTATTTTAATTAATTATATTGCAAAGAACAACAAAATTATGAAAATTTGACTTATGTGCTTTCTTATGTAGTCCGCCGACCCTACAGTTTATGGTTGAGAATTATTTAATGTAACTTCATAGCATCTCACTTACATGCATATCACTCAGATTTACATGCATATTACTATGGTGTTCAAATTCCTCAGCGCTTAAAATTGCCAATTCGTGGTGGGCAGGCGTCGTGATTAAAGCATTAAAGTATCGTGATTAAATTATTACTCTCTCTCTTTCTCTCTCTGAGAAAAGGCCCATTACCTACATTGGGACCACATAATATCATTAATTTGGGGTAAAATGAACTTGCCTGACAATAGCTGTCGACAGCTATTTTACGCTACTTTGTTTTTATAAAAAAATACACTTTTCAAAAATGTCTCGACACAAACTCGAATCTATTAGAACCATTAGTAGCCATCCAGAGCGGTGCGTGCGTGCCGCGGGTCTGCGGGTCATAGGCTGATATTCAGAAACGATTTTGAGCGTGAGCTCAATGTGAGTCCGGGTCTTCCAACTGTCAAAATGAAAGTCTCAGGGATATTTTGTATTCACAGTTGAGTTTGAGATAACAAAAATTGAGCGCAAGCTAAGCTGAGACTGAGTAGTGGATTTCGGCGACTTAGCTCAGACTCAAGGTGGCAATGACGAAGAAAGTAGCGACACTTGTAGGCAATTCGAGAAATCTAACTAACCTGTGGTGAAGTAACCTTTTTTTTTATTCACAATTTGACATTTTGCATGCTCATTTTCCTTCAAAAAGTTAAATCGTGTTTTTAGAGTAATGAGAAGTCAAAATTAAGTACCTATAACCGCGCGTAAAAAGTTTCGACATTTGTTGCCATCTCATTCACTCCTGTGGATTTTTGTATGCCTTTCATGTAGCGTTAACAGATAATATAAACCGGTAACGTCAAAAACTGTACCACAGATTACAGGCTCGAGTAAGTTTAGCTTGAGCTGTGGCTTAGCTGAGTTCGAGTCGAGTTATTGACTGTGAATACAAAATTCTTGAGTCTTTGTTGAGATTGCTCAACCGATGCTCAGCTTAGTGCACGTTAAGTGTAGCTCAACGCTGTGTTTCTGAATATCGGCCATAGTTCTGTTAGACGGAGAGGCGGTGCTAATAGTTTACGCATCTTTTTAAACAAGATTTCTCAACTGGAAACAAGATTTCTTTACTATTTTTTTTTATTTACGTCTATACTTAAAAGTAATAGTCTAAGTAGATGCCATTTTTAGGGTTCCGTACCTCAAAAGGAAAAAACGGAACCCTTATAGGATCACTTTGTTGTCCGTCTGTCCGTCCGTCCGTCCGTCTGTCAAGACCCTTTTTCTCAGGAACGCGTGGAGGTATGAAGCTGAAATTTATATCAATTACTCAAGTCTACTGTCCCTTGAAGCTGTGAAAAAATCAAACTTCTAAGCCAACGCAATCAAAAGATACAGCCGTTTATGCCGCAAATTTTCGACACTTGCAAGGGAATCAAAACCTACAGGGTGCTTCCCGTGAACTCAGAATCTTGAAATTTGGTACGAAGCAACGTCTTATAGCATAGATAAAGGAAAAATTACGAAAACCATAAATTTTTAGTTACATCACATAATACATTTTTTTTTAATAATTTTAAACTTACTACCCATTTCCTCATAAACGCGTAGAGGTATTAAATTGAAATTCATACCAAATACTCAGGTCTATAATACCTTTAAGCTGTAACAAAATCTAACTTCTATGTCAACGCAATCAAAAGAAACAGCAATTTAAGCTGCATATTTTGAAACTCGAAAGTACTCGCAAGGGAATCAAAACCTAAAGGGTACTTCCAGTCGACCTAGAATCTTGAAATTTGGCATGAAGCAACGTTTTATAGCACACATAAAGGAAAAATTCCGAAAACCTTAAATTTTTAGTTACATTACAAAATATATATTTTTTAATAAATATAAACTTATTACTTTTTTCCTCATGAACGCGTAGAGCTATCAAGTTGAAATTCATATCAAATACTTAGATCTAATTGCCTTTAACCCGTGAAAAAATGTTGTTGACATTGCAGGTTTGTACGGAACCCTCGGTGCGCGAGTCCGACTCGCACTTGGCCGGTTTTTTTATTACTAATTAGATAACCGCGGCTTTCAAACCTACCAGAAATGAGCCAGTAAGCTCTGTAAGTGGGAAGTAGACACTCGTACATAGGCTGTAATATTATTAACATATTGTTAAATTTTTATTTCGTTTCGGCATGTCTTTAGTAAACTAAAATTATACTACGATTGAATGGGAATCATCGCCCTATTAAAAAGTGTAGCCAGAGTTTGTGAATCGGTAGTCTCCAGCGAGTACCCATATTGGCTGCATTATTGTTATTATTATTATTAACATACTGGTAAAGTTTCATAGCGTTTCGGCATGTTATTCCGGTCTGCAGAAAATCAACGGTTCTGATGTATGTTGTCCAGGTTGCAATAAACATTCAAGTTTTGCGACTCCATACCAGAAAAACTGTATTTTCCCACTATTGCAAAGCAAAGGCCTTTATATGTCCACACACACTGGACTATGTCGTTTGTAAATTAAAACCAAATTCTTAAAAAGTGTAGCCTGAGTTTGTGAATCAGTGGTCGCCGGCGCAGCGCGGCAACAATGGTCGGTGGGCGCTTCGCCGGCCGTGGGCGCAGCCCGCGTCCGCACAACGGCTCGCTCGATACGACACGCGCGCGCGCTATTCAATTACCCAACACTGCCGTAGTTTGGAGGATGGGCGTGTTTGTTTGGACTGGGCCGGGTTAATCACATTATCCTCGTCCCGGCCAGTAGGTAATTATTTGTGGAACAATTCGTGCATACATAACATATGCAGCATATATACGTCCCACTGCAGGGCATAGGCTTAGGCCTTCTCTCAGGGGAGAGAGAAAGTATGGGCTCAATCACCACGCGTGCCTTCCGCGCAATTAACACCTCAGACACTCGGGTTTCCTTGTGAAACAATACTGAAAATAATACAGCAAAAAAGGAAAGAAGGATCTGTGTGCTACCTAAATATAATTCAAATCTGACACATGGTTCAAGCAATCACATGCGTACGTGACAGAAGTCCACAAAATTGTTATTGGCTGGTATTAAAAAAATAAAAACTATGTTAAAAACAAAAAACACAGAAGATCAGATTCTAAACTGCTGTAGGCCTGTACAAATTGCGCCATAAGAGCATACAGGGGCAGCAATATTTTTAGTAAATAAATAATATTTTATTCGTCGGGTGCCGAGCAACCCAGTTCAAGCAGAAGAAATTAACACGGGTGACTTCAATATTTAAACCACCCTTATTGTGCTACATTCTGGGAAGTGCCTGTTCCCTTGTCTAAGCCCAGCGTACCTGCATAATCCTGTTTAAGGCTTTAAGGCGATGTCACCCCGGTTGACAGATTCTCTGATAAGCAGATAACAAACGCATTGTTGGCTGGCAGCTTATCGAACAAAGAAGTGACGTGGCGAAGAAAAAAAAGTCTTCTTTTCACAATACACAATGTAACGTCGTGTCTTAAAATGGCAGTTGATTTTTAGGGTTCCGTACCTCAAAAGGAAAAAACGGAACCCTTATAGGATCACTTTGTTGTCCGTCTGTCCGTCCGTCCGTCCGTCTGTCAAGACCCTTTTTCTCAGGAACGCGTGGAGGTATGAAGCTGAAATTTATATCAATTACTCAGGTCTACTGTCCCTTGAAGCTGTGAAAAAATCAAACTTCTAAGCCAACGCAATCAAAAGATACAGCCGTTTATGCCGCAAATTTTCGACACTTGCAAGGGAATCAAAACCTACAGGGTGCTTCCCGTGAACTCAGAATCTTGAAATTTGGTACGAAGCAACGTCTTATAGCATAGATAAAGGAAAAATTACGAAAACCATAAATTTTTAGTTACATCACATAATACATTTTTTTTTAATAATTTTAAACTTACTACCCATTTCCTCATAAACGCGTAGAGGTATTAAATTGAAATTCATACCAAATACTCAGGTCTATAATACCTTTAAGCTGTAACAAAATCTAACTTCTATGTCAACGCAATCAAAAGAAACAGCAATTTAAGCTGCATATTTTGAAACTCGAAAGTACTCGCAAGGGAATCAAAACCTAAAGGGTACTTCCAGTCGACCTAGAATCTTGAAATTTGGCATGAAGCAACGTTTTATAGCACACATAAAGGAAAAATTCCGAAAACCTTAAATTTTTAGTTACATTACAAAATATATATTTTTTAATAAATATAAACTTATTACTTTTTTCCTCATGAACGCGTAGAGCTATCAAGTTGAAATTCATATCAAATACTTAGATCTAATTGCCTTTAACCCGTGAAAAAATGTTGTTGACATTGCAGGTTTGTACGGAACCCTCGGTGCGCGAGTCCGACTCGCACTTGGCCGGTTTTTTTTTTCATATCAAATATCCGGAGTTATTAGGGGAAATAATGAGTTTCAAATACCTACTTACAAAAATAATATACTATTTTGTTGCTCTACAATGACTCTACAATCCCATAAAATGTGATCGATCTAAAAAGTACGTTACGTTTCACTTTATTAGTATGTTTTAGTGACATAAAGAATTTTCATTTATTTATTTATTGGTTTCATTCATGTTGGGTATTGTAAAAGAGGCGTGAAGCATGTGTAAAATATGGGCAATTAACTTACCGATTTATAAGTAGACCGAAGAATCAGGAAACTTATCTGAAAACAAAAGAGCTATCATGAATAATTTCACAAAGGCCCTGGAGCACAACAAAAACCACATCCTAAGGCTATTCATACAGCGGGCGCTATTTAAGCTGCAATAATCCTCCCGTGGAACGACTAATGCTCACTGACATACAGAAGGTGTGCTCAATAGAAGCGCAAGATAGCACGTTAAAATTTGTATAAAGTATTGTTGAGGCAAAGAACAAAGAAACAAGCAAGTTATCTTGACAAATCCAAAGACAATACAGACGTGTAGTGCTGGCAAGAAGTTTCTAGTAGATATTGGGCATGTGGCGTAGACAAGTATCATTTTATTGCAGAGTAAGGGAGCACCAGAAAATCAAAATCGCATCGACCGAAAATCGACAATTTCAGAACCCAACATCTTCGGCAAATCAAAATAATAATAATAATAACTTCCACACGACACAATCACTTGGCCTGGTCCGAAACTAGGATACCCTGTGCTATGGTAACCAGGCGAGGATATCACAAACAGCGGCGGCCTCCAGTGGGAATTGAACCCACGACTTCCATGGTCGGTAATCAAAAGTGATCCCGCCATTTGATTAGATTTGAGGCGACTTTCTTGGCTTGGTCACTTGGAAATGGAGATAGGATTGGAGGGGATCGGGCATTGAAGAGGGCATGTTTGGGTTTGGGTTTGGGCATGCGACTCTTGCCATGTTAGCTTACGATTCAGATGAGGGGAGCTCCGAGCTGTAACAAGCTCGCTCTAACAGCTCTAGGAGCTCTCGGAGGTAGGGTCGTTCAACTTCTGGCCCGTCACAGTGATGATAATGGTAGAGGTGGCCCGTGCGGCCCGTAATCGCAGTCAAATAAACTCTGTCTTTTAAAGACGTGTTTTGTTAGTATAGAGAAGAAAAGTAAGTTTTGATTGTTCACACTCGCGTCCTCCGTGCCGCATGGAGAGTGGGGAAGTGCCATAGTTGAATACGAAGACGACAATAACATTATAGAAGAGGGCCTTCTAAATCTCTCTATTAAGGGCGTTATTCTCACACAATGTGTTTCCAATAACCCTTTAGAGCTCGTCTTATCGAGATGAAATATTGAATGAGCGAGGAGCCGCAAGATTATTTGTGGTCGCCATAATTGTGGGTAATTGAAAATAAAACGTGGGCTTAATTTGTGTAGGCGTTAGCGCCTTTATTAGCCTTTGAGTGAATTAAATAACTGAGGGTAGCTTCATCTACTGCGCTGTTATAGATTTTGGAAGCTTCACTGAAATAAGATCAAATAGAAACTTGGTCGTGAAAAAATAAAAGACAGTAGTTTTAAAACAGCGGCTGATGCTCTTCAAACTATGTTATTATAGGTATTATATAAATAGGAACGCATAAAGCCACGCAAGCGAGAAAACCGCTGTGAAAACAAGCGCTTGTTTTTTTTCTACTCTCACAATTTGTTACGTGTAAGTAAGAACAAGCGTATAAGTTACAAAACCGCCGCCTTTGTCGAGAGACGTAGAATCGATACGTACTATTAAAAGGCGAATAAAAAGCCGTATCTCTCTCACGGCTGTAACTGGAGACGCGTGGGCGCAGCGGGAATAGAACTCGACACCGGGGCGTCGCGCGACGCTTCCCGAAGTCCCGACTCAAACGGTACAGTTGCCAGCAGGTCAACCTTTACATTTTTGTTGCAATGTCACCCTTAACGCAACTGATTAGAGTGCACGCATGTTAAAGTTGATGTGCCGACTTAAGGCCACGGCATAAAGATAACTGAGCGCAACTTCGAATAACTAATTTACATTGATTTGCTTGACCATACAGATACAAATCTATGTATATGAAACCGTGTAAAAACAAATATTTTTTTGAATGAAGCACGGATAGTTGTAATATCCCACTTACGTGACTCATTATTTTGTTCACATTTTTGGATAAATCTTCAAAACTGAGCTTACTTAGTATTTTTTAGGTCCGGTTACCTTCAGGTTGATGCGTTTTGATAAGGTAGGTTTCTCGCCTGTATAGTTTTTGTTTATATAATGTTATTAAAATTACGGGTCAAGGAAATGAATGTGACTTAGTTGTTTAAAGATGCGCGGTTAGCTTTATAAGGGCCTTAAGTTTTGTAGCAAACTGGAGTACATCTGTGTAAAGTATGATATTTGGTCGATTGTACTTGTGCAATGCACGGGGTTCCGTGTGGCGCCGGATTATGCAAAGCGTCACTCCATTTCCTTCCGTGGACGTCGTATAAGGCGACTAAGGAAATAAATTACCAGGAGACGGGCACCAGCGTCTTCTTGAGATTCCAACCGCATACTGCGATCGCCAACCCGCCTGCCAAGCGTGGCGATTATGGCAAAACCATGAGGAAGGCCTGTGACCTGCAGTGGGCGTCAAGTGGCTGATGATGATGATGATGAATGCGCGAGACACATTTAGTTGACAACGCGTTGTATGTAGATGGGAGCTTTCATCGTAGATGGCAAGATATAATGCTGTGGTTTTGATGCTGTAGGGATACAAAAAGTTCTGTCGCACTCTATACTACTGGGTAGAGCGGGATTGCGTTACTCGCGTAATGCATTATTGAGTCCGCATATCAAAAATACGCAATTCCTAAAACGCGTCACCTAGAGTTTTTCATTTACAACAATGTGCAATGTGGGAATAAGTTTTTTGTCTTTTCTGACAAAAAAAAAAAGTTGGCGTTGCGTCTATGTTGATATAGGTGTGTGAGCGACATCTAGTTTTAAGCACTGTCTATCAGACACTGCCACCACAAAACAGAGAAAACGTAAAAAATAAATGAAGCACAGTTTGAGAAACATGGAAAATAAAACAAAAAAAATGTAAAACAATGTGTTTTAGAAATTGCGCACTTCTGAGGTAACCCTGTAGAGTTTATCTGCAGACTGAAAATTACAATATTAAATAGAAGATAGTTTAATCTGAAGTAAAACCGAAACTAAATACTGTTCGGTTCTACAAACTTGACAAGAAATTAATGTTACCTTCCCGTTATGTAAACATACAATTTTCAAGATGTCGGTCTGGGCCGCGTTTCTTAAAACTGCAATCATCATAGTTTATTATCACAATTAAATGTATATGTCGCCGCCAACTGGTAAAATTAGCGAATTATCATAGTAAGCCATGAACCTTGGGGACCTTGCGTCTAACTTAGATTGGAATGACATTGCTTTTATACATCCATTCGACGACCTCGTGGCGCAGCGGTAGTGCATCTGCATACCATGCGGGAGGTCCCGGGTTCGAATCCTGGCAGGGGACAAAAAAAACCCCCAGGTCTTGGACGTTTACATGTTTGTGATGTCGTTGTTTCTGGTTTCCACGACACAGGGTATCCTAGTGTGGGGCCAGAAGCAATGTATGTGCCTGTATGTAAATGTTTATGTTTATACCACAGAAATCATATAAAAACTTAGATTTTTTTTAAAATAAGACCACAACTTTCTTTTTTCGGGGTGTTTGAGGTCACAAGAAAAGAAATGCGAAAAATGAAGTTACTCTAATAACAATTTACCTTATTAGATTAGATCTAGTTTCTTCATTGAATTCCGAACGTTTTCTTAAAAGCGTGTATAAACGATAAGAGCTTCACACATTATAAGGCGTTACGTGCAAGTTGTGACGTCATAGTTTGAGCCCGATTTGTATGGCGCGTTTTTGTACCATAATTCATAATTCATTTTTTGATCGGTGAGACACAAGTACATAAAGATGTTACATTAAAAAAATGAGTTGCTATGCGCTCTACCAGGCATATAGATCATGTTAAAAAAAAAATTAATAACTGAGACTTAGGCCGCATTAGAATTACAAACGTCAAGTAATTACTAATGTTAATAAGAATATAATGTCAGTAAAAAAAATAAAGTGAAATAAAGTCAAAAAAATTATAAACTTGCAAATGCCAAATAATTACTAATGTCAATAAAAAATAACGTGTCATACATATTTAAAATATTATTAAAAAAATCTAAATTAAAAATATAGTTAAAATGTCAAAGTAAACAACAATAATTGGAATTAAAATTTATCAGCAAAGAATTCTTGTAAGTCATAATAGCATTTGTTTATGAGAATGTCATAGAGCTTTCTTTTAAGTTGAATTGTATTTAGCGTTTTTAAATCATCTGGTAATTTATTATATATTTTTGGTGCCATAGTTATGATACTTTTCTGTTTGAAAGTGGTTTTACATGGCTCAATTACAAGTTTATGGGGGTGGCGTATAGTTCTGTATCGATTTTCGTGGACTTTCGGGAATAGTGACTCATTAGTCTTAACGAAAATAGCTACCTCATAGATGTATAAGCAAGTAAGTGTGAGGATCTTACACTTTTTGAAATAAGGCTTACAGCTTTCAGTGGCTTTTAAGTGGCACATAGATCTAACACACCTTTTTTGTGCTTTAAATACCGTTGTTACGTCCGTACTATTGCCCAAAAATATAATGCCAAAGCGCAAAGTTGACATGACGTATCCGTGAAAAGCTGAAAGTATAGCATCTGTACTAACAATTTTAACTAGTTTGGATAGAGCATAGGCTGATTTACTTCGCTTTTTACAGGAAGCTTCAGCGTGACATTTCCAGTTCAGATTCTTATCAATTATCAGACCTAGAAATCTGGTGGAATATTCCTCATCAATTTTTATATTATCATAAACCAAGTTTACTGGCGGTATATTAGTCCTTTGATGGAAATGCATGATTTTCGTTTTACTCATGTTCGCTTTCAGGCAGTTGGACTCGAGCCATTTCATTATATCTTCAAGGGTTCTATTTATTTCACTTTCATAATTCCTATTTTCAGGTTGTTTAATGACTGCAGTGCTATCGTCTGCGAATAGAGTCATTCAGTAGCTTAAATTTAATGGTAAATCATTTATGTAGAGCAAGAAAATTAATGGGCCAAGTATACCGCCCTGTGGAACACCATGTAGAGACAAGCGATTGTTTGATGCGTATGTTACTTCATTGTTTGTATCAGTACATATATTTGTGAGGTGTGTTTGTTGCGTCCGGTCACTTAGATATGATGTTATAAGTTGCAAAGGTGTACCTCTTACTCCGTAAGACTCTATCTTTTGCAATAAGATGTTATGATTTACGTAATCGAATGCTTTTGTCATGTCCATGTATATAGCTCATACAGGGACTTTGCAATCTACACATCTGATTATTTCTACGAGAAAGTCGTATATAGCGAGGTTAATAGTTTTTCCTTTCCTAAAGCCTTTTTGCTGCTCTACAAAAATATTATGTTTGTCGATATAGTTATATAAAGAGTTATAGATAACTTTCTCTACTATTTTGGAAAAGATTGGAATTAGTGCGATTGGCCTATAATTTTGAACCGATTCTTTATCACCTTTTTTATGGATCGGTTTTATTATTGTCGTTTTTAATTTTGTAGGGAAACTTCCGTTGATAATACAAAGATTTATTATGTAGCTAAGATGGGGTGAAATTATTTCATTGACGTATTTTATGACTTTTGTGCTAATGTTATCATAGCCTACGCTTGTTTTATTTTTTAAACATTTAATAATTTTGTATATGTCGTACGGAATTGTAGGTGAAATAAATAGGGAAGTCAGTTGAGTGTCCAATTTTGGTTTGTACTTCGTATCTGGTCTGGGTCTGTGTGGCGTAGTTATGTGGTCTATAAAGTAAATATGTTCGCAATCTTTGTTGGGTCTGTAATAGTTTCCTTTTTATATTTAAGCTTACGAATAGGTTCTCTAGGTTGGGGTGGTTTTTTTGCCATGTAGTTTTTGACTTATTTTCTGATGTTCGTATTAAATTATTGTTGATAGATTTTTGTGTAAGTTTAATTATCTTTCGAAGTCTTTCAAACGAATTTTATTGCTTTCGTTTGGGCATTTTCTATAGGCCCATAGTTCTTCTCTGTTTTTTTGTACGTAGTTTTATGCCTTTAGAAATCCACTTAACTCTCCTTTCGCAAGAAATCTTGATACTTTTTACAGGAAAGCATAGCTCGTACAGTAAAGTAAAAATATCAAGAAAACTATTATATGCCTCATTTGGGTCATCGGTACTGTATGTATCAGAAAATGACCATTCATTGAAATACCTCTTAAATGTCTGTAAGTTTTCGTCACAATAGTCACGTCGTTTTATTCGCCAATACTTTAGCCTGCATGTCTTTTTGACGCTACATTTTAATAACTGGGTTGTATGATCAGATATTCCTAAATCAATTACCTCAGATTCACATTTCATATCGTTATGAGCGAAATTATCTATACAAGTATTTCTTTGTAACCTTGTAGGTTCCTTAATTGCTAAAGTCAAATTATGGGTAGTCAATAAATTGTCAAATTCCTGAGATGTCTTATTAGATTTTAGGATGTCAATATTAAAGTCGCCACAGAGAACGATTAATTTGTCCTTCTTTTTATTAATTAATGTTAATAATTTATTTAATTGAGTAAAGAATATATTTAACGCTAGTACAGACATCTTAGGAACTCTAAAAAGACATTATTATAAAGGCATAGTCAGTCAATTCTATCGCACAACATTCTGTATTATTTTCTATCGAGATATTTTTCAAGTCTATATTTTTATATTTTATTCCATGCCTTACGAGGATATGTACATGCACCCCGTGTTTTCGTACCACGTGACTATATTGACTTTTCGACCGGCTACGTTCTAAAAAGTATTAATGTTACAGAAAAAACTACCACGTTTATGTATCTTTTAAAATGGTTTCTACGTTTTCCATTGTAAGTAGTTCTATGAAATAAGGCCTTGGTCAAAAATCCGCTCGACATATAAGTCAGCTTATAAATCTGATTGCGTACCGGCGGATTTACGCCTCGTATGCTAAGCTAAGAATAAGCTCCGATCCGCGCTCATGGAGTCGTGACAGCAGCATTTGTCACCTTGTCAGAGTCACAAAGGGCTGCCCATGACAGCTCTGTATGTGTCCCACAATAATATGTAGGTCCGCTCTGTCCTTTTACAGAACTAACCCGTAACAGAACTAAATAACAAGTTCAGAAGATTCATGGGTAAAGCTCCCTTCATGGTATACTAGTCTCCCAGATATTCCTAATCAATGTTTGCAAAACTCACTGACTTTACTAATATGCGCCAGGAACGAAGAAGTAAAAGAAGACAGTTATAGAGAGGGGCGGAGGGGAGATTGGGGGAAAGAGAGGAAAACATAGCTATTGATGTGTGCACTTTACTCGTTTACAGTTACGGATTGTTTTGCAAACGTGTAACTAGGTTGATCTGCTTCCGACTGTTCAATTGTTTTGAAAAGAATAATTGTGGAGTTTCTTGGTTAGCTTCTTCTCCGCATAATCTATTAATTGTGAAACTAAGGCTGACATTCAGAGACAAATCCTAAGTTCACTCTTAGATCAGTCTTAGCAAAGTAAACTAATTATACTTAGTAAAGTGCCGGGTTTTTCGTATCACAGTCGATGCTTAGCGACATCTTAGCTAAGAGCAGTCTTATGAAAATCATCTATATTGTCTCTTATTTTCTAGTGATGAAATTTTTACCGGTTTTTCTCATCTCTACATGAAAGCAGGACCACATCATACAGATTTATCTAGGTGGGAGCGAAATAAAAAGCACATCAGTGAAATGAAGTTTGGAGTCGTCTGTGATCGTTTGACGTTTTCCAATATTTTCCCTAGAAGTTTGGCTGGCTGAATGACAGTTCTAAGTTCAGGTAAAGTCACCGATATTAAGCTAACTGCCGTACTCAGAGACGTCAATTAAACTTAATGTTCATTAAGTGTCGTGCTATCCCTTTCATATGTCATTGAAATGAAAGAGATGACATGATACTTAATTGACATTAAATCTTAATTGACGACTCTGAGTACGGCAGTAAGAACCATTTCATTCTCAACTTGCTTAGATTCGATTCTGAATACGAAATAATTTTAAGTACGTGATTTTGACATTTCTGGGATCAGTCTTTGCTTAGTTTTTGTCTCTGAATGTCAGCCTAACAGCTTTGACATTCATTAAGTAAACATTTTGTTTTATAGTGAATAAAAATTTTTGACTTTGACTTTGACTTTGACAATCTATAAATAGTGTCAAAATGTCGACTGTACGTACCGTAATGGGTAAAATGCGTCACCTACACAGCCTCTCACCGGAATACACGGTGTGGCACGGATACTGCACCGACAGTAGTTTGTCTCGTAAAACGATAATAAGCATGGTTTATCAAAGATTTTGCGTACGAGCTCTTCCTTCTGTGTTTGCTGTTGTATTCTTGCAAAGGCAGTGTCAGTGCCACGAGCGAGTATAGACATGGCTCGAATTAGTGCAGACAGTGGCGCAATCCGTATGAAGGCTTTCGCGTCCGCGTCACGGCCCTGAATGGGTGCAAATTCACTCAATCTGTTGCTAGGTTTAGTTGGTTTGGCGCCGTTTTTGATCAGTCAATTGTAATGAACCACCAACGAAGTGAAACACCAAAGCATAGTTAGTGTGACGACTTGATCAAATATTTACCTGGGTGGCAAAAGTTGCCCAAAGCAAGGAGAAATGGAAGTCTAAAGGGGAGCGCATTGTCCAGCAGTGGGACACAATCGTAGCTAGATACAAAATATATACCTGACAAGAGTGACAAGTGTAAAAAGCAACCTCTTTCACTTGTGAGGAGGTTCGCAAGTGGCAAACATTGGTCTCCGCCTAACTCTCCGGGATGCAGGAGTGAGTTTATTTGTTTATGTATGTAACTTTCTAAAATGAGATTAAGGTGGATTTTTTTGGCGCAGAAATCAAGGTTTGTACAAAGGGATACCTTAATGATACACAGCATTTTTTTCCAGTCAACCTTTGATTCTACAGATAGTGTGACATGGGTTGTGCACGATCGTAAAATGATTAATGAATTGCATGTTATTTGGCGGTTTGAATACTCAACTAATTTGAAACTTCATAGCATGGGGTGTCCTAGTTTGGGACCAGGAAAGTGAGTGATTGTGTTCATTAAGGTACGATCCAAATGCTGATCTTCTTATTTCAAGCCCCATAGAACCTGCAAGCATATAAAGCGTCCCCTATCACCCTGAACAAGTGTCATGCATGATCAACTAAAGCAGGAACCGACAAGATACATTTTCCACGAAGAATGACACCATGATTCTCGACATCGACATCGAGTCTCGACAAAGCGATCGTGAATGTTAATAAGTCGTCTAGCGGGCAGACACCCACGTCGGTATCAGCGCATTGTTTTGTTCACTTCTCTACCACTGCATCGGCACAGCTAAGCTGCAGCCAGAAGGATAAATTGAATATTAACAATTACAAAATCAAGTCTTGAATAAATAATAATAGAGTCAAAGCTAAAATGTTTTTATTTAAAGCAGCCCAAAAACTGGGACTTAATTACAAGTTAAACATCGGGTCCATTTCAAGATCTAGATAGTTTTGGAGAAAAAATGGACAAAAAAAAATTCAAAGTTCGTCTCTTAAATTTGGGTCATTAAAATTGACAGAGCCTGAATTATTATTTTATAATGTAGAACACATTTCTTTCGTTCCAGATCTGACATCTAAATAATAACATCCACACATCACAACCACATTATCGCCTCAAACTAGGATACTCTGTGATATGATAACCATACCAAGACATCACAAAATTAGGAAAACCTCCCAGAAAACTCTCTAAACGTTGTTTTCAATTCTTATTAGCACGACCAGCGTAAAGTGGTGTCAAAGAAATCTGGGGATATTTTATTTCGATGTGACGATGTTTCTTATATAATCTCAGATGAATTTATTAACTCCAAATTGGGCAAAGAAAGAAAAAGCCGGAAGAAGAAGAATGTCATAGTTGTGCAGCAGCAGGGAGCGGACCGGTGCGAAAACTGCGGAAGAGATATTCAGAGTTGCACTGAACAGAGAGCGTTGTAAAGAGCTGACTGAGTGGGCACCTCCGGTGATGGAGAGGTACTTTGAGAAGAATAATTTGAAATTGCGGTAACCTTCTTTATAGAGTATGTTATGCATACGAACACTATCCCGAGCTATGCCTCTACGGTATTTCATTAGAAGGCTCCACCAATAGCGAGTTCAGCGCATTCCTCGAGCGCTGACTAGAAGCCACGTATCGGGCAAAAGCTACAACTAACTATCCAATATCGTATTTCACAATTTGTCTGCGCGCTTTCCTGCTACTGACCAGCACGGGGCACAACATTGTTCCAGAATCTATTATTAATACGTTTGTTGACTGGTAGAAAATGCTTATGGCATTAAGTCCGCCGTATTGTACATTAGGCTAAGTGCAATAAAAGTATTAAATAATAATAAACATAAGTAAAAAAAATACAATGGCAATGTGGCGGACTTAATGCTTCTTAGATAATAAGGACATCATGGGTGTGTCTCTTAGCCAGTCATTTTAGCATAATATGACGGATTATGTGAGTGCTTTTCTATCTTTACGCCTTAGGGCTTATTTAATCGAACTACAATTCAAGGTTTAGTATGACAGTTTGATGTACCTACATTGCAAAGTCAATTAATTAGTAAATTAACTAAAGAAAGAAGAGTCGGCTCCGCGATGTACATCGAATTGCTATGATGAACTAAGAATTGCAGTTTTTTGAAACGCGGCGTCTCGAAAGTCCAACAGTAACCGGCTTGCACTCTCTTGGTCAGTTATACCACTATTGCCAATGTCGTTAGCCTCTGCTCCCTACGTTCTGTAGCTGAACTTTCAAGTACCCAATACGGTACCTATTATCTTGTTATGCACAGTGAAGCGTTCTTTAAAAATTCGATGAGCCAACAGTTATTATTATAGTCAGCCGAATAAATAAATGCGCCGAAAACTAACCAAACATGGTCATCAAATCAATGAATTTAATTTTAATTCAATAATTTGGAAGATTGCGTTTTAAATTTTCTTCTGATCAATTTGGAATTTTTCCTACTCAGTTTTGGTACTTTCATCGCTGACATATAATATTTGTTTCGCTAACCAAATCCGTATTTATTTTACTTTATTAGGTACAAAAACAGAGCAAATAACTTATAATTACTAACTAATTAAAAACTAAAAATAAGGCCAAATAGACTACCAAATACTGCTTACTTTCATAAGCTCCTTTGTACAAAAAGCTCGTTGGAAAATGCTTATTATTTTGTTGATCGTTTAAATGGTAGCCATAAAATTATGGGGCACGATTTATTATATGGCTTATTAAACCTATTGCCATGACACGTGGCGTTATTTGCTTGTACAGAGCAAGGCTATAATGGAGCCATTCCAGAAGCCAAATAGCATAAAGTTTGATTTAAACCGCGCCGCGACAACAAAGCTTGATTATTCAATAGCCTTGAGCGCCATTTGTGCTACTGAATAATATATATAGTACTGTCAGCGATAGTTTGAGCCGGTTGCTGTTGCTACAGTGACTCTTATCATCTACAGCTTAAGCGCGAATATTGAGGAGTAAAAGGACATAATATTTTGCCTCATTTACTGTACATATCTCGACATAACTTACGGTACGTAATCAATATGAAATACGGATCTATGTAAATGTCTATACCTTACACTATCTGGTATATGTATGGTTGATAAAGTGCTCAAGTTTCGATGAACTTTTCTGAGCTAGAATAAGTTTACTAAATACGTAGCTATGCTATACCGATAGTACGGCATGGTAATGGCTGAGTGGCGTTCCAATGGAATTCAAATTGGACTGTCATAGAGTTGCGATAGTGTACGAGGCTATGTTGCGAAATGTTTTTGTAATAAATTTATCTGCATCTACCGATTTGTACTGTGGCAGCCCTATGATAGTTTGATTGAAAATATGTCATTGGAACAGAATATGTACTTGTATCATATGCCCACCGCTGCTGGTACAAAGCATATCTGATCAGACAAGTCCTTACATGGCAATCAAAAGTGAGGGTGGCCAAGGATCAGTTGGGCTTAGAAATTATCCATAACCCAAGATGATCTGCACTGGATTGCTGGTTTGATCTGGAAGCTGCCGTAAACAATCAACCGTCAGAAGTGGAAATCTGTAGTAGAGGCCCTATGAGTTAAAGTACCAAAATATGAATCAACTACTTGAACTGAAACTTTCATAAGCACTACACATTACGAATGTTAATCCGGATACACTTATAATACCTGTCTACTTGTTATTTCTATAGTATAAGGTATACCAACATTATACATCTAAAACAGCAGGCACCTAGCTTTTATCGGTCTCTTAAACGACTACGCATTTACTACACTATTGAAGCTTATGAGCCTTGTGGGCATTGCCCTAAAAATACTAAGTTTCGTTTTTACATTTTTTTCTCGAGAAAATAGGTAATTTTGAGAGCCTGGGCTGGATGTTTCGATTTAGACTGCTTTAATTAATTTTTATAACGAAACCGGAAGTACGTCATGCACGGAAGTACGTCACGAAATGAGATCTTACGAGCTGTCAGTTTCTAGTAATACCATGGCTCGATACAAGAATTCTTTAAAGAAACAAAACTAAAAAGACTCCTAATTTGTGCAAACGTAAGAGACACATTATATTTTGTTTTTAACGGAATACCGAGATGTCAATATTTTGGAGTTTTTCATTCAAAAATAATAAAGGTATTATTAATAATGTGTAGTGCTTACAAAAGTTTTAGTTCGAAAATATTAAAGGTTAGAAGGTCGAATTAGTCAGACACTTCACAAAAATACCATAAATCAATGAATATTATTAATTTATAATTGTAGCATTGTATGCACCGATCTTAAATGCATTTAAAATGAAATATTGTCAATATTTAGGACAATGCCCATTCTATAGATAAAATCTTCGTAAAACAGATGACTTTGACATACAGTAAATACATTGACACATCAAATACTTGACGCGTTAGTGCGTGCGAACTTGAAGCGGCAATGGAATAAAACATCTGTCAAACACAGTGGTTTTATGGTTTGATTCTAAGGGCGAGATAAATAGTCGATTCTAAGAACGAGTCTTAGCTAAAGCACTTGCTTAAGAATCGATTTGTCTATCATAGACAATACTTTGGCACTTTCTAAGTCATGAAACTCGGAATAATTCTTAGCCGAGACTGAGTACACCATATTCGATGCTTAGCACGTTCTTAGAACACAGTTTAGTGCTAATTACTTATTATAATAATCTGTTACACTGTTGTAGTCGTCATTGTCAAGAAAACTTTAGAAAACTAATGCTTGTTTTGTTGATAAGTACATAAAATGGATAATCAGTTAAAAAATTTACTGGCATTTTTCAGAGAAGTTGATGATCTATCTCAAGAACCTCTGGTTGATTTACCGCGTTTCTCAAAAGTTTACCTGAGAGATGTAATAAATCCGTTTGAATTTTTTTCTGATGATGAATTCAAATTGAGGTACAGGTTTTCGAAAACTACTGTAGTAAATATTATATTGCCAGAGATTGTGGAGTTAAATACATTCAACCAAAGAGGTTTGCCAATTGCCAATATTAAGTTAGTCAATAGACTTTTTTCATAGTCCGTAAAAGGTTTCTTTCGCTCCATTTCCTCAGATCCAATAAAAATGCCTAGCGTTCGATCCAATATAAATTCGCGCACGAAACCACAAACGAAAATCTGAAATGAATGTCAACAAAGCATCACAGAGTATCACCCACTGTCATAGAGTAACTTATTATACTGTCCCACTGTGCTGTCAACTTATATTGACCGAACGAAACGACATTCACAGATACAATTAAAAAAAGTAAATTGACAAGTTCTTAGCATTGGCTTAAGAACAAGCTAAGCTAAGCAAACGTGTAAGATATGTCTATTTTAGAAACACACAGATACTTAGCTAAGTTAACCTGAAGTAATGCTTAGGGAAGCATTAGTACGGACTTAGGCTAAGCAACGACTATTTATCTCGCCCTAAAACTTTTACAATTGTCGACTTCTTCGTCGGTCTTGACCTTGTCTTTAGAAGTCATAACCTGTCATCTTCTATACCGATGTCATCGTCTACCTTATCATCAACAACTTCGCTGTACATGCTACAGTCAGTTGTTTAGCTATCGAGGGAAACACGCTGGCTATTTAGATTCCTCTAGCACAATGTGAGAAAGGAAACTTCTAACTTCCAGCGCACGTTGGTGCAGTTACAAAACAGAAGTAGAACTCACAATAGCAACGGAGTGCGATTCCACTAAGTTTAACAATAGCTGGCTTATGGAGCCTCTCCTTTAGTTCGAAAGTTGGAAGCAACTCGGGCTATTCCGCGCAGTTGACATCGCTGGTGGAGAGTGTTTATTGAGTACTTGCAAACAAAGTAGGCAATAGTTTCATGCCGAGAATCGAATTCCTCGATTGTCTGACTACTGCATGACGCCTAATTTTATTATTCTATATAACATAGTATTCTACTATATATAGTATTGTCCACAGATGTATGTACCACACCGCGGTATGTGACGCTCGCGGGGTAGCTCCTGGCACTGACTGAAAATCAGCGCTGAGGGCTTGACCCTGAGTCAGTTGCCATTTATAGCAGTAATGACACGCCGCCGTGACCTTTCGTTTTCCTTTGTTTAATATAACATTCCTGTTGAAATATTTTCTTGGTTGTTTTTTTGTTCTGTTATTGTGGCGTGTGCACTGTTTTTATAATAAATGGTTTTTCTTCTTATTCTTCTAATTTTGATGGCTTCACCATGGTTTTACAGTGTTAGTGATAACTTTCATGTACTCTACGAGCGAGTGGATTACTAGTACTGATTTACAATAAGCAAATCATTGGTTTGTTATGTGAAATGCCGATATGGAACCCGAATTTGAGGCTAGGGTTCTACCGCTACACGCTACCACCGCAGCGCTAGCTTTGATATTTACCTGTACAATCAAACGTAATATTCATTATATAAGTAGCTATTTTTCTACAAGACAGTAAAATATCAACATCGTAATGTAAAAACGATGACGTCCTCTCCTAATTTTCACTTTGTGAAGCGAGATAAGTATTTTTTATTGTTTTTTTTTAGTTTGTTTTTTTTTTAAACAAACAAGGTTCCCGTTAGAGATTCTTGTGTGGTGTCAAAAAAACACTGACTAAGGTTTATTTGGCCACCTTATAAAGCACAGAAGTTGAAAAACTACAGTCAACAAGCTCGAGCAAATATGTACAATGACGAGCTGAGTCAAACCCGCCGCGTCATACATTATACATATTTTTAGGGTTCAACAAGGAACCCTTTTAGATTCGCCATGACCATCTGTCTGTCCGTCTGTAAGTCCACGGCTTAATTCAGAGACGATTAGTACTAGACTTGAATAACGACTACAATTTCAATAAAGATTTAAAGAAAAGATAAGATAAGAATATTCTTTATTGTATACTGGAAAAACATGTTACAGAAACATCAATGACAAAAGAAAAGATACAATTGGCGGCCTTATTAAGAAAATACTAATTTCAAAATGTTATTATATTATAGAGGAATATTTAAAGGATAATATAGATGCAATGAGATAAATAATGTAAATATAACTTTTTAAATATAATTAAATTGCATGATTATTAATTCAATTAAATATTCTAATTTTAAGTTTATATAAATAATGCATATTTTAATACCGCACAAGCAGTAAATGTTACGTGCCCTACAGGGTCCACTATAGGGAAGAGCGGGTGATCGTGCTCTTCCACTATAAAGGGAAATTTCCTGTCAGGCAGATCGTATGCCTGGGGATGGCCGGTCCGACTGATGTTCGTAGGACGTTATATTTATGGTATGTCATGTGAATCATTTTGCTTGCGCGATGCATGAATGTTGGAGTTTATAGTGCGCGCGCAGAGTTGACATGTGCTCGCCACATCACTCCCCTTCAAGACCGTAGCTACGCATAGCTAGGTCTGATAGGAATCGAAGTCTGTGCTCTAAAGCCTGCAAGTGCCAGGAGGCGCTGACTCAGTGGGTCGACTAGCGGTTGAGGGTGTTCGGCGGCTAACAGTCACTTCACCGGCGACAGTACCATGGGGACCGCGCATGTGGTAGGAACCGGTGAAGGCTGCTGTACCACTGGCAACGTGCGCTGTTGCTGTGTGGCTGCCGTGCCGAGGAGTTGGGGGAGATCACCATCAGTACCAGTAGTCGGTGCGTTGACTGTAATGGAACTGATGAGGTGAGAGGGAAGAGGATGCTGGCCTTGTTTTAAGACTGATTGTATGTGGGGTGCTGCGAGAGCGAAGGAAGGTTGCCATTGTTCTGTCGAGGGTCTCCACTATAGGGAAGAGCGGGTGATCGTGCTCTTCCACTATAAAGGGAAAGTTCCTGCCAGGCAGATCGTATGCCTGGGGACGGCCGGTCCGACTGATGTTCGTAGGACGT
Source organism: Yponomeuta cagnagella (assembly GCA_947310995.1). Lineage (NCBI taxonomy): Eukaryota > Metazoa > Arthropoda > Insecta > Lepidoptera > Yponomeutidae > Yponomeuta > Yponomeuta cagnagella. The sequence continues at coordinate 19,023,614 of OX371277.1, forward strand.
TATATTTATGGTATGTCATGTGAAACATTTTGCTTGCGCGATGCAGGAATGTTGGAGTTTATAGTGCGCGCGCAGAGTTGACATGTGCTCGCCACACCACAAAGGTCTTATCAAATAACTGTTAAGTTAAAATGTAACAACCCTAAAACTTGTGGGATACAGTAAAATATTGAGTATTGAAAGTTGAGACTTAACAAAGATGTACACATAAGTCCCTCCCGTGCACCTAAAGCCTTTTTTTTTTCTCTGCTGTCCCATAGTGTGAAGTATTGTTTAATTGGTCCATTTTTCGATTCAGGGATCCATTTGCGAAATATGCAAATTTAGAGTATAGTAGAAAGTTCAAATTGTATGTAAAAAATCAGGGCAGTATCACATGTGATGAAGTTAAAAGGAAAACTTTGTATAACATTCACTCGAAAATTATATTGTTGAGGTAAACGTTTCTGTAGTACCTATCTGTGTAATTTCTTTTTTTATGTTTGAAGTGTTCTCTATCTATCTATTTAAGCGATATTGATACAACGATAAATTAATATGTTCACAATATTAACCAAAATCCCCTCCCTCTAAGAAGCCAACTACGGAACCCTACACTGCGCATGGCCCAACCTGTCCTTGGCCAGTTTCATTGGGATGTTGGTTTTGATTACTGGCCGTGTTGACATTACTTTCTATCAACTTGATGAAGAAATCACGCTTGCTCGATAGAATACTTCAAACACCCCTTTTGTAGAGTTTATCGTGTGCACTCGGCAGCACAATTTTTCACTTGTTTTGCAACAAGCAACAAATGGCGAGTTAGGATTTGAAGCCAACCGTAATGTAACTGTATAAAGTGCATGGCTGAAAATGTTGATGTGCTGTTGACTGTATACGTACAGAGACAGTGTACTGTCATTGCGCACTGATGTTTATATTTTTACTCAGTTATTACTTTCGCTGCGAATTGTGAAAAATGTAAAGGTCGATTTTCTTTTAAAAGGACTATAGTCGTCAATACAAAAAAGTACACAGACAATTGAAAAAAATGTCTGACGCTAGTTATCCCACAAGGTGTAACAAAACATGTGAAGAGGCTACTCTGTTGCCGTTAGCATTGGCCAACTTTAAAATTGTCAATCTATCCCCATTACCGAATACATTTACAACACCCAAATTAGTTATTCAAACAGAAAATCTCGTTGTGGCATGAAACATCGCGGCCATAAACAATATTCAAAGTGTGAATTTCGAGATAAAAATAAGCATTCGTATCGCCATTGGCTCGGGTCGATACTCGTTTGATATCGATATTATGCCTTGTTTGACTAATGGCCCTAATTTTATTGCGTCTCGGCTGTGACTTCGGTGTCTTTTAAAGCTTTTTTTTGTCAACGAAAACCGATACTGCCAATATCAGCTCAGCTTGTTTGTGTTCAGGACTTGTTCGGCTTTTTAAATTGATTCAACGGCCGTCCGTTCGGAGCAAGCCGAATAAGAACAATCGTTAAATAAATAATTTAATTTATTTTGTCTCGAGTTAATAATGTCGTCAATAAATAAACAGAGTGATCGTGCTCGCGCCCAGCGGGCGACGCGACTCGATACGGATAGTAATCAATACGTCGCGATACCACGATTACTTAGACGAATGTTTACGATTCGTATTGATTACCTCGATGCGACATCGACTGTCAACTTTACTGCCCTGTCCCGACTCGTATTTTAATACTCGGATTTATCGGGAGATTGTCAATATGATATTTATAGAAGCAAGTTACGTGACACCTACGCGGGTGTATTTAAATTCTAATGGCAAGTTTAGTGCGAAGATTGTGCATAAATCGGGTGGCGGGGCCGTTACGTCGCGCGGAGCGGAATGCCGATAGGATCGGTAATGGCGAGTTCGGAGCAGTTTCCACGTCGATTGGCTGGGAGGACGGTGGAGGAAGCGCAGGCGCTCGGAGACGCTGTAACCGCACATTGTGCTCTGCTCGGTGGATCCAGTCAATTTCGCCCGATGGATTTCATCCGAGGAAAATTCAAGCACAAAGTGTTACGTCTTTGGATGTGACTATTTAAAGACCGTATTTCGAAGACACTATTTTTTGACTAGCTATGCTAGCGGTGGTAGGGGAGCGGTAGACCGCGCAGGCTTCTCATTCGGGAGAAGCCGGCGCGTTCTCATAACCTATAAACTTCTTGACAATCGATTTACTTTCTCCATATGGTTTAGGAGCCACAGTATTTCTATTGCAAACTGAGCATTAAATGCGTAGGCACTGTTTTTTTTTTAAAATTCGCTACACATATCTCTGGGGTTTATAATATAAAATTACAAATATTGTGCTTTTCCCATACAAACAGTGAAGCAAACGGGCCAACCTCTATTTTGAATTTTTTGACGTTGCCGCCTCCACTACAAAAATATGAGGATAATGAATGGCCTTGTCTGTAATGCATTTTGTGATGTAAAAATTCTTTTCTTTGTGTTAGATAGGTACATCACTACAATGTACCGCATTACTGAAACGCATTATGTCTAACTCTTCCTCTTGCTCTCGCCAACTTAGCAAACCTGTTTAAAAGCCAATGTCTGTATTTTTAATAATCAATCTGTCAACCTAACAAACTGAAATAAAAAAAATACAATGAGCAAGTATCTTGAGCCTCTTCTTCTGTCTTTGAAGGCATGACAGAGCGAAATCTACCGGTTGAGCTAAGCTACAATACGTCCCGATGTAGAAGTATCGAACCCAGTTGAGCGTTAATAGTCTAACTCTAACGTATTGTTGAAGCGAATAAAGTACATTCAGTTTTACATTAGACTTCGCATTAGACTTGAATAAGAGCCGCGTTTGGCAAAGGGCCGTCGTCCGAAATGGTTGTATTGATCTCGATTTTGCTGAATAAATAAAGTAAGTGGTCGCTTCTGGAATGTTTGTTACAAGGACCGTATTAATAAAGCGCTGTTATCTCTGAGGCCGCTTACAAGCCTGCTGATACTCAGAAAATACCTGGGTAGTGTCGGCACACATCTATTACGTGCATCTAGCACACGTGCTTTCTATTCTATACACTTATGTAACGGGAGACGTTACTACGAAAATGTAGCGGTTGGTGATGATTACAACTACCGACTGTAGGTACGTCCCAAACCTTTAGTAACACGATAACAAGTATCAGCCATTTCATACAAGATCGGTAAACTTTTTACTCTAGGTATCCATCATCCAACCGGGCACCAATATCTCTTTATTTTCGTTTTGAACGGGAAGCTCAGTTTTTAGAGGTCTTGCTATGAAATTAGACGTTTAATTAGACATAAGTACAATGAAAAAAGTAATGACAGTGAAAAGGTCATACCCTTTTGGTCGAGTTTGTAGTGCACAAAAAGGCTGCGAAAAATAAACTCCACTCTGATGCGAGGCACGTGGGTAGCCTCCAAGAATCAGAGAACATCTTACCTAAGTGGAAAAATTAAACATTAATTATGGAAAAGTAAACAGCCTAATAAAGTACTTTTACGTCCGAAGTAAAACTTGTGTACTAAATGCGAGTTCTGGTGGCAGCTTGTAATAATTTCATGCGCTAAAATTAAGTTATAAATTCCGCTCTAAGTTTCGCGCTAGCCTCGTTGGCCGGAGTTCACGAAATTTGTTCATTTAGTAGGTGCTACTAACTAGCTCACTTGTCATTTTTTACTCGGACGCTTATTACTCGTTCATTTGTGAAGCCTACTTAGCCGTGATAGTCTTTCTTTTAAAGTCATTATATGTGATACTGCCTTGAATTTTTTCACGTTATTACAATAAACCTTTTAGCTGGGAGAGGGGGACAAAAATTTGCAATTTAAAGCTTGCTTTTTCGCAAACGAATGTTCACCACGGAACCCTTAAAAAGATATTATGTTAGGTTATTATGTTTACTTAAGGTTATTATTATTAAGAATCGCTCGTAGCCCCGGCTGCCTTAGTGATCTTAAACGATCACGAAGGTTAAGCAACGCAGGGCGCGTTCAGTGCATGGATGGGTCGCCGTCTATGCATAACGCTAGTGGCATTTTTCCGAGCGGTTCCGTGCTTCGCAAGGCACGTTAAGCTGTTGGTGTCGGCTGCCGTCGATAGATGGCAGTCGTTAAGCCAAGTCAGAGGCCTTAGGGCGGCTTGACAACTTCTGACAGTAGACGAGCCATTAGTCTACAAGCCTCCACCAATCCGGATTTGGCCCCCGTGGTGGAGTATGGCCTATGCCTTCCTCAGGGAAGGGACCCGTGCCCCTCGGTGGGGACATAATGGGTTGATGATGATTATTATTATCAGTTTATATTATTTGACATGGAATTAATTTCTTTAATTTTTTTATTTGATTAATTATGTAATTTTATTTAAATTGACGTGACATGCATATAATGTAATTATTGATACGCCATCTACCGATATTTGTATGCCAGAGTCTGGCGCAGACATGTGTGAACTACTGAATTGTAAACTTTTAAGATCTTATTGTACCATGTTTGCCTACAAATAAATTTTATTTATTTATTTATTATTTATTTATTTATTTATATTTCGAAGACACGTATATTTCGACACTCAAGGGAATCAAAATTTGTAGGGTACTTTCAGTTGACTACAAGTACAGGGAAAAATTTGAAAACTATACATTTGTAATTAAATCATTAAAAAAATGTCTTTGAAGATCGGCATAAGCTCTGAAAAAACTGCGGGACTCGATTCCTGAACTATTTATAATAATATGTAAGTATGTATCTACAAATTTATACGGAACCCCCGGTGGGCGAGTCTGACTTGCACGTTTCTGGTTTTTTTTTTCCTCGGGGAGGGTATTCCGGCGACAAATTATCGCACGCTATCGGGCGCCCGTAATAGGGGCTCGGTGATAATTTACAGCGTAATTAAACTGGTTACCGTACCGCTCCTGTATAAATGGCGCTGCCTGCAGCGAGTGCACTGAGGCCCACGTTTATTAAAAGGTTGTAAAAATAGTCGTGGAAGTTGACCTACCGTTTCTGTTCAAGTAGTAGGTTTTACACGATTTGCTTAGTTTTTAAGTACTAAGATTGTTACAAAATAAATAAATGTAGAGGTGCCAAATTATTTATGTTAACAAACGTCGTGTGTTTACGTAAATAATTTGGCAACACTTTACAAAAACATAATATTACCATCGAAATGGAAACACCATACAAAAGACATCAACGACAATTAGTGCATTTTTTAAACAGAAACATTGCATGCAAAACATATATTTTAATTAGGATGCCCTGTGCTATGGTAGCCAGGCAAAGACATCACAAACATGGAAATACACCCATACTGAGGCTATTCGTCGGTCTCCGGCATGGTATTTAGGCGTGATATAAATAGGCCTTGTATAGTGCTTTAAAAAGCCGGTTTTAGAATAGTGAAATTGGGATTAGTAATCAATTGCCACAGAAATATTAGCAATGAGTTATTGAAAGCGAGTTAAACATTTCAAATTCTCAGGTAGGTATTTGAGGCTGGGGTATCCATAGCCAGCACCGCCAATTGTTCAAACAAGCGAAGGTTGGGTCGCAAGAGCCACCCAACGCGACTGTTCCATTCCAACCCAAACTCACTTGACTCTGAACCATAACTTACTCTGCCAAAGCATTGAAAAAACAAATAGCACAGAAGGCCCAGTACGTCGAGTACTGCGATTGCTTGCAGAATGATTTTAAGAACCAATTCTAGGCAAATGCATGGTGTAGACATATTTGCCCTACTAAGCCGTTTTATTTTCATTTAATAAGCGAAATTTTAAACATAGCTGTAAGCAAACTTCCTTGCCTAACCATGATTCACTCTCTTGATATTTCGTGCACGAGAATTTTCTTAAACATCCTCAACTTTAAGCAGTACTTCTACCTACCAACGATACACCATTTAGTGCTGCCAAGTTTCTGTAAATGACTCGCGTTCCACATATTCCGTATGTATCCCGGTAAGGAAATATTAGTTTAATCGCTTGATACTGTCGCTGAGCAAACAGACAAACAGACGGACGGCCCACAGGTTGCGTTTGTTCTGTGCAGCGCGGCAAACGGCCGCGGAGAGCGCACAAACACGCGGCTCTCGAGTGCCACTCAAACTGGGGGTAACAGAAAGTGAGTTAAGAAATTCTGCTGGAACTGGATAGTTTATGTTCACTCTGAGAGAGCAATTATTTGAACACATATTCAAGGTTGTGATGTCCTTTCGTGGTTACCACAGAGGGTATCTTAGTTTGGGATCAGGACACGTGACTATGTTGTGTGGAAGTTATTGCACACACACACACACACACGCACACATACACACACATACACACATACACACACACACACACACACACACACATACACACACACACACACACACATAAACACAATGATCTGAGTGGCTAATATCATTATACCTTTTTGTTTTTCTGTTTATTTTAATTTAGTTTTTCTTTGCATGTGATAGATTAAGTTATGTTTTGTTGACTGACAGTCGTCCACCCAATGCTTCTTGACCAATGTTCGCACTTTTAAAGGTTTCAATTTAATTTCACCTTCTCCTAAGATACAGGCTTTTTCACCTAGTTTAGGAGATAGGATGCAATGACAAGATTATTGTGCAATAGATTAGAACGATTGTTGTCATTTTTAATGTACCTTTTGGTTCAAAATAAACAAATTATTATAATTATAATTATTGTTATTATTATTACTATTGTAAAACTGTCTTTGACATAATATATATACATAGAGCCTCACGAGGCGATTCCCATAGAAACGTAGTTTGATTTTAATTTACAATTGGGAACAATGAGTTTATTTGCAGTCCTAAGCTCGATCAAACCTAGATTTATGTCCTATAAATATATTGGTGAAGTTTTATTGCGTTGCGACATGTCATTTGTCAATTAAAACCAAACAAAGTTTGTATGAGAATGGCCGCTTGCTCCCCACAAATTCATAATAGTATTTGAAGTCCAATACTCGTAGCTATCTGAGTGGTCAACATGATATAACAACAAGAAATCATGCTTGTATTGTATTGCTTTAACCAGTAGCAGCTAAATATTGATCTGCTAACTCAAACTATTTATTCACCAATGTAATAACTCGACGCTTGTCGTCTAATAATAAAACATTTACAGTAAGTAATTAATCAAGAGCAAGCGATATAAAAATGTGTGCAATTTCTCGTGTCCTTCTCGAGTCGAATAAACCAACCTCTTCTGAGTAGGATATTGCGATGATGGCATGTAAAAACATCTTTTATTACTTCATAAATTATGATTCAACGACTCGCCGGTCTAGCGACAAATCTTCTTCGACGGACGGACTATAAACTCTAAACGCGTAGAAGGACTTCCGACATAGATCTTGAATTAGATCTCAATAACCTGTAATACATTTTACCTGAAACTGTATTTCGGGCAATAGCTCAAATAAAGCTTTTGATTTCCTAACTTCTTGCTTCCCATGGCCCTACAACCGTTACTGGGTCTTGACCTCCTCCACGATGTCTTTTAATTTCTTAAATAAACTTAAATTGAAACAAATAAATTAAACGTTGTGAGGAACGCATGTTGTGTGTTAAATATTATGACTTTCTGTGCTAATTATCAGTAATTAGTAAAGATGTCGTAGAAGGTGACTAAGGAAATCAATTACCAGGAGACGGGCAGCAGCGTCTTCTTGAGATTCCAACCGCATGCTGCGGTCGCCAACCCGCCTGCCAAGCATGGCGATTATGGCAAAATCCCTCATGGTTATGTAAATCACGAAGGAAGCTTATGTCCTGTAGTGGGCGTCAAATGGCTGATGACGATGATGATGAGTAAATATTAGTAAGGACCTACAGTCGAAAGATAATAGAACTTCACTCACTTTGCTTCACAAAATTATTAAATAAAGAAGTTCCACACAACACTTGTTCTGGCCCCAAACTATGACATACTTTGAAATATACTCAGGCTGAGGCCACCCATATATTTGAACAAATTGAAGCACGGCCTCTAGCGGCTATCGAACCCACGACTTCTTTTTACTCCGTAAAGTGTTACCGCTAGACCGGAGGCAATTAAGTTGAGAAGTTATGGGTGACTTTGCCACAAAAATGTTTTACCTGCCAAGTGGCGCAGAGTGGACTATCAGCGGGGATATTTCTGCACACAAGTTAAGTAGCTTCTGGTATCCAATTCCCACATTGAAGGTAGACAGGCGCCCGTACTCACTCATTATTCATCGACCGTAGCTTTGACAAAACACACCTAATAATTATTCCACGGGTGGACGAGCGTAATTCATTCACTTTCGCGTTTAGTCAGATATAAATATAGTTTTAAACGCTCGCACAGCAGCTGTGGGGACTCAAATCCGTTCCAAAACCAGCCACTGAGAGCCACCCTTCGTCGTGCCTTTTGTGTAGGTTCAGGTGCCGGTGTACAGTGCCCGGGGCCAAGTAACAGTGGTGATTATTTACGATGAACACAATTGAATGAATTATTCACTCGAAAAGGTGCTTAATATTCGACCGGTGCCCGTACGTGACGAGGTGTCAAATCGCAGCTTCGCATAGATCTCTTTATTGCGCGTGTTGGGCATTTACACCCGTAACTACAGTAGCGCATTCATTTGCACCCGCTTTACTAAATAGAGGGTTCATATGAATATGTATTTAAAAACGTTCTTCGAAGTTATTCATTGCACAAAATAATAAACTCCATTACCCGCGGTTCTATTCAAATAATGAGGCGTCACATCCGCAGATTCATTGTGCAAAATGTGTTGCTTTCGCAATCTTTACCTCCTACTTATAGCAATTTCTAATAAAAACATCAGCCTCTACATGGTGGCAATAAAATAACAGACAAAACACACTGGCACGCAGCAAGTCATGCGTAGGCAGTTTTCATTTCCATTCCAGTTCTGAAAATAAAAACATTTAAATTCAAATATGGAAAGTGCCTCCATAATGCAAACAATTATTTTATTTTTATTTAACGCTCGCATACAGCACTGTAGGCCAGGCGTCGTGTTACTGACTGGCCAGTTACACCAGTCTGAGCTTTTATAAATAAAAATAAAAATATTAAAACTCAGTTTTATGGCACGATATGGTAATTCAGGCTGTAAAATGTGAACGGTCGACGTGATATTAGACAATCTTTGCGAAAACACAGCTTTTTATTGACGTGTTTTATGTAGGACCTTTAATTTGAAACGTGGTCTCTGCATAATATTCATTCATCCCAAGTACATAGTTACTTTAACGTACGCAGAAATAAGGAATCTTGAGTTATGGTAGGCGTTTTATCGGGGCGACTGTCGTGGAGTCTCTAAGGAGGTCCGAACTGTCTCCCGCGTGGACAATTGTGTTGTAACAACAAAAGCAAGGCGAGGATTGTTGACTTAAGAAGTTCTTCGTACGACCAGCGCGATACGGACCACCTACGCTCCTGACAGCTTGTAGCCACAGCCACACAACGGCTAACTCACTTCATCAGAAAGTACACTCAAACACAAATGCGTGTGTACGTGTTCGTGCAGATAATAAGAAGCAACATTTAGTTTTTGAAGCACTCGGGTGCGTTTGTCATTAGCCAGCAATTCTTCAGTGGATGTGAGAGCCGTGTTATAAGTGGAGCCCTCGAGAGCCGAGTACCTAGAGCTGTCAAAAGGCGACTAATGTTCGCCGGCGGAGGCCGGTGGGTTCTTGTACATTAATCGGACATGGCGGGGAGTGGGTGCTGCGCTATGATCGCTTTACGACCCGCACCAGTATCTAATGCTAATATTAGCTGTTCTACATCTGAGATAACTGATTTATCAGAAACCATAAAACGCTCGCAATAAAACACAGAGTGGTTTAAAGCTGACTGAGAGTTTGAAACGGGTACCTATCGACGTCTCGTTAAGCAGTCGAGTCGTGTCGTGCGTGACAGATGCGTCGCGATTGCGGCTCATTCGTGCGCTCGCGTCCTTCGTAATTGGAATGAATTCGTATCGATCGGCCAACATCACGAGACATGCGAGAGCTACCAATCCTTTGCGTTTATGCAGAATTAAAATCTAAATGCAAGCGATTCTCACAGCTCTTTCACAAACAATTTGCGTTTCGTGGTAAAGTTTTTCTCTTATTTAAAGTGGCAAAGGAACTGGCGCCGACGAACTCGTGGAGTTGGCACTATCGGGGCATCTTCTCGTTAGCTAGTGATGGATGGTCTCCAAGTCAAACGACACCATTCAGGACTAAAAATAACTAACATTTCCTAAAAAAACCGGCCAAGTGCGTGTCGGGCCACGCGCAACGTAGGGTTCCGTAGGTTTTTAATCTGCTTTACAGAACCAACAACTTCATAGAAGTCAATTTCAATGGGTTTTGTACGAAATTTTACTTTTATAAGTTGGTTGCCCATTACTCGTTAACTAGTATAGCCTACTTAGCCGTGATACTTTTTCTTTTAAGTTCATTATATGTGCTAGCACCCTGAATCTTTTCAAGTTTCTACAAACAACCGTTCAGCCAGGAGAGGGGGGAGGGGACGCCCTACTCGGACAATATTTTTCAACGACCAATCCAACGATACAGTCGCCACATAATGGTGTAGACGAGAAAAAATCATCCCCACTTTTCATGTTAGGGGAGGGACAATAAAAAAAAATCCAACATTTTATTTTTTAAGTTTGTCGGCGTGAAAAATATGTATGCACATACCAGATTACTGCTTTCTTTTGAGGTATATGGGTTTCTTCAATGAAAAGATTGAGATTTCACCAAGTAACGTTTTATTTGCTTCTTTGCAATTTTGCACAACAAGAAAAATTTCTATAGTAAAGTAGCGCCACCTGTAGCCGTTTTAAAAAACTAAAAATCATAGACTACATGTTAAACTTTTCTTTTTAATACTCCCACTAAAATTTAACATTACGAGGTACCTTTGTTTCTAGTTTCAAAACACAAAATAAATGCTTTAGTATTTTACTATACTTTAAAAAAAAAAATTAATTATTAAACAAAAAATGACTTCTTAGATATGCAAAAGTTTGAGTGGGCAAAGCTTTTGTCAAAATGTCTGCTAATTGATTTTTACTTGATACATATTCAATCTTTATTAAGCCCAGCTCCACCTTTTCTCTTACAAAATTATACTTAACATCTATATGCTTTGTTCTTTTGTGATAAGCCGGATTGTTAATTAGTTTAATAGCACTCTGATTGTCAACACACAGTGTAATGCATTTATAATTCTCACCCAACTCTGACAATAATTGTTTTAACCACAATATTTTTTTTTGCCGCTTCACTGGCAGCTACAAACTCTGCCTCGGTACTGGAGAGAGCAACAGTCTTTTGTTTTTGACTACACCAAGTTATCGGTCCTCCATTCATTTGAAAAATGTATCCTGTAGTAGATATTCGAGTATCAAAATCTCCTGCAAAATCTGAATCTGAATACCCTATGAGATCACTGCTTTCTCCATACTGAATATAATAGTCTTTAGTATCAATTAGGTATTTTATTATACGCTTAACTGCATTTATATGCTGCTGACTAGGTTTATTAACATATCTGCTCAAAACATTTACAGCAAATGATATATCGGGCCTTGAAACAGAACACAAAAATAGCAATGACCCGATAGCTTCCCTGTATGGAAAGTTTACAGGACTTTCATCAACATTCTTTGTAATAACTACATTTATGTCTGCTGGTGTGCTTACAGGGTTTGCATTTTGCATAGAGAACTTATTAATTACGTGCTAGATGTAATTACTTTGACAAATACATATGCAATTGTTCAACCTTTGTATTTCCATGCCGACAAAATATGTTAAATTCAACTGTTTAATTTTAAATTCTTGTTTCAAATAGTCAATAATTTCTTTAATAACTTGTTGGCTTTCTGATACTACCAGTGCATCATCAACATAGATAATTAAGAACATTCTAACTCCTTTAAAAAATCCAATATATAAACAGTTTTCAGCATGTGATTGTATGAAACCATATTTCTTTAAGAAATCACTAAAACGTTTATTCCAACATCTAGATGCCTGTTTAAGGCCATACAATGACTTATTTAATTTCAAAACAGAATTACTGTTCACCTTTACACCTTCTGGTATATCTATATACATATCCTCTTCAAGATAGCCATTTAGAAATGCAGTTTTTACATCAAATTGTTGAATTTCTAAGTTATACTTTGCTGCAATAGATAGAATAATTCTTATTGAGTCATACCTGGTAGTGGGGGAGAAGATTTCTTGATAGTCAACCCCTTTTACTTGACTAAATCCACGTGCACACAGACGAGCTTTGTAACGTGTAACCTGGCCACTTTTATCCTTCTTTATAGCAAAAACCCACTTGGTAGTAAGTGTACGCTGACCCAAGTTCTCAACTGTGAACCAAGTTTCATTTTCTTCTAATGCTATCAGCTCTTCTTGAATGGCCTTGGACCATTCTTCTTTGTGTGAACTTGTCATTGCTTCTTCATATGTTTGTGGCAATGAAAACTCAATGAGATTTGCCTCAAAGTCTCTGTTGTTTCTCGGTCTTAGATTCACATAAGACGGTTCTACACCTTCTATTTCTCGAGACGGTTCATAGGAAAGATCATCACTATCATAGCTTTGCATGCTGTCTTCAATCTCCCTTGATGGACTTTCTAACAGTGTGACATCTTTTTCGCTCATCACTGAGCTCTCATTTTCATTTTCTGTATTTTGTTTCTCTTCATCAAGAACATATATTTGCGTTATATTCTCTCTAATCTCTGGAACTTTATCTTCATCAAAAATGACATTTCTTGATACTTTCACTTGTTTTGTGCTCGTATTGTACATTCTATAATTGGTATTATCATAACCAACAAGTATCATCTTCTCACTCTTCTTGTCTAATTTTGTTCTTAACTGGTCAGGAACATGAACATAGCCTGCACTACCAAATACTTTCACATGACCCAACTGAGGTTTCATTCCATTCCATAACTCATAGGGGGTCTTATTAGGAGTCTGACTTGAAGAAGTTCTGTTCAATATATACACTGCACAATTCACAGCTTCAGCCCACAAATACAATGGAATATCTCTTGCATACAACATAGAGCGAGCACTCTCCACTATGGTTCGTAGTTCTCTCTCAGCGCGTCCATTTTGCTCAGGAGTGTATGGAGCTGTACGCTCATGAGTTATGCCTTCTTTATCCATGTACTCCTTGAAAGCTTTGTTCACATACTCTCCTCCATTGTCTGTATGAAGGGCTTTTACATTATGGTTGTACTTCGTTCTGACCATAGCGTTATATTTCTTTAAAAATTCCAGTACATCACTTTTGTTTCTCATGAAGTATACATGCCTGTAACTTGTAGCAGCATCTTTGAACAATACAAAGTATCTGAGATCTTGAACTGACTTATGACTCATTGGCCCGTAGACATCGCTGTATACTAAGTCACCTGGCTGTAGTTCTCCTCGCACTGATTTGTGAAATGGATAGCGACACTGTTTTCCATATGCACATGCTTCGCACACAAAATCAGTTTGGTTGTCATCAACTTTTAAACCTTCAACGACACTATTTGCACTCATATTCTTTATTTGTTTCAGGTTGATGTGTCCCAGTCTCTCATGCCACTTTTTAATGTCACTCTGATTACTTTGAACCATATTACAAGTATCTGGAACCACTGTTTCAATTTTCAGCTTGTATAAGTTGTTGTCTGTAATTTTTGCAGTCATCACAATTTTATCTTCTTTACATATTGAAGCATTTGGGTGTTTCTTGATGATAGTGTACCCTTTTCTTCCTATTACTCCTTTAGAAAACAGGTTTCTTCTTAAGCTAGGGACATACAAAACTCCATGTAGCATGCTGTACTCCCACTGATCATCGACCCATCTGCGAATCATAATTTTTCCAATGCCACATACTTATACAGACTGTTTGTTTCCTAATAACAATGACTTCTGGTTGCACTCCACAAGTTCTTCGAAAAACTCTTTTCGAATGTTATATGTGCAGATGCACCGCTGTCCAAAATCCAGGTATTCTCTTCAACCTCACTCAGGTTGGTTTCTATGTTAAACGCCAACATTGTCTCATCTTTTGTTGATTGCCTGGTTGGTTTCTTCGGAGCACGACACTCTTTAGCAAAATGACCACGCTTCCCACAGTTATAACATTCAAAACGATGCTTAGTGTGTTTTTTCTGACTTGTACCACTACCACTCGCATTGTTTTTCTGTTGCTTTGTATTTGCTACAAGAAGGGCAGTTTCTTGTTCTTCTTCACATGCAATACTAGCTTCTTCGTCCAGCAAACGTGCAGTTAAATTGATGAGATTCTGCTGCTTAGGATCCAACGACATCCATGCTTGGCGCAATGATCGGTACTTGGCAGGCAGTGTGCCTAATATCTTTGTAATGATAGCCAATTCGCTGACAGTCTCTCCACTATCTCTCAGCTGTTGAGCTAGGTTTTCTACCTTAGAGATGTGTTGTGCTACACTGTCACTTATACACATTTTGTACTGGTAAAACCGTTCATGAATGAGCATTTTATTCAATTCACTTTTCTGTTCGTATACAGATTCTAGTTTTGACATAATTTCTTGAGCAGTTTCACAGTTTTCTATTAGTGTAATTTGTTTGAGATCCATCGAAGAGGTTATTATGAACATTGCCATGCCATCTTGTTTTAACCATGCACTTGGGTTTTTTTCAGGTTTAGGTGTGGAAACATCGATCCCATTTGCTTTCAATGCGCATTTTATTTGAAATTTCCATTGCCGGAAATTATTTCCATCGAATTTCTCCACATTCAAGGATCGTGACGTTTGCATTTTGAGGTTACCATACGTGCAATTTTTTTGACGACGACTATAACTTATTCTTTGCTGTTTTCTTCTGTTCTCTAAGTTCCAGAGCTTCCTGGGCCCATAACCTTTTGAGGTATATGGGTTTCTTCAATGAAAAGCTTGAGATTTCACCAAGTAACGTTTTATTTGCTTCTTTGCAATTTTGCACAACAAGAAAAATTTCTATAGTAAAGTAGCGCCACCTGTGGCCGTTTTAAAAAACTAAAAATCATAGACTACATGTTAAACTTTTCTTTTTAATACTTTCTAGTACCGCCGGTCTTTGCGCTAGGCCGCGGACAGACGGACAGACAGACAGACAGACAGACCGACATAGCGAAACTATAAGGGTTCCTTGTTGGACGACGGAACCCTAAAAAGGTGTGCGTAGAGCAAGGTTATCTTAAATGAAAAATTATTTCGTTTTGAAGAAAGCAGAGAATATGCAGTTGGGACATAAGAAGTAAAAATCATATCTAGCATCTAAAAACTAATAATAACCAAATTGTAATATTATAGCTGCAGCAGGTGGAAACTGGCTGCCAGATGTAAAGATAAAGCGGGTTGCGAGGTGAAAAATATACGAACGGATAGAAATGACAGCTTTACGGGTAAGGGAAAGGAGGGAATGGGAATGCGACAAAAAAACAAGTGTCGATTCGGAGAAGCGCCTAGCGGGACGTGAGATATTTGTCGTGATAATATTAGTATAAGTTTCGTTGCATTTCCCCGAAGCTCTCCTGAGGGCTCCGATGTTGCTGACATACCTACTACCTAATTAGCAATTGGCATGATATCTCGAGCCTCACTGCATGCCGTTGTGACAACACACAGAAAGTTCATTGCACATAGGAAGCTAGACATAAGCTTCTAAGCAAATATCTGCCACAGTCAGGTGTGCCATATTTCACGAAGCGTCCTCATTTACCCGACTCCAAGAAATTGAATTGTTCGCCGTGATGCAAGCAACAAATGAACTCAATAAATCACAATTGGCAGGTAAAATGTTTACTTAGGGACAATTTGAGATAGAAGCCATGCCAAATTCCATCACAATCACAAGGCAGGCGAGTGGCGGGCGTGCCGTATCAGCGCTCCGCTACACCAAATTGACTTTGTCACTGCCCATAAATCTTTCTGACAAACTGCCGCAAAAAAGCGAACCCTGAGGCGTCCCACAAATGCTTTCCGATCCCGGCTCGGATGTTTACACAACAGGCCAGCGCTCACAATAATGATGACGTTTTTTTTTTATCGCCCACTGACTTTTTCCTAAGAACGCTACGGTTTTTGGGACGTTGCAAATATTGGCATCGCGCGTTTTTGGCCGCTTTGTCTACGGGATGCACATTGTCTCTCGTCTCCACGCTCCGATGAAGCTGTCAAAACTTTTAACTATTGAAATGGGCCTTTTGTCTCCGAGAACAATTACGATTCAAACTTGACAACAATACATTCTGCAAACGGAATTACTTATAAAATGCAAATAAGCATTTAAACCATTAAAGTATTCGCGTCCACCACGATGGCCAATTTATGCATCAGATAAATCAATTTACATTCGACTCTGGCAGCGACATCTGCCATTATCGAAGAAATATGATGTTTTTCAGCTGAGCAATGAATGAATTAATATGGGCGAGGAATGTGAACAGGGCGCACTCCGCCACCCTGGAGGGATGCCAATAAGCCGTGCGGAGTTTCTGCGAGTGCTTTTCGGCCATAACTCTTGCCCCCGGATGGCCATAAACGTCACGAAGACGCACTACCTCGCACTATCAATCCGGTTTTGCATACACTATCAAGTGTCTCCATCTAACGGCGGCCATCTTGGGTCCCGGCGTCCTATGGCGCGCCAAAAAGATCGTGTGTCATGAAAAAAAAGAAGAAAACAAAGGGCATCGCGGGGTATGGTGTCTCGCTGGCCAGTATCAGATGCAGTGCAGTATGGTTGAAGGCACTGAAGGTGCGGTGCGTGAGTGTTTATATTCAAACTCGACCTCAATGCGGGCTTGTGTTACACGCAGGGCATTTAATCACACACCTGTGTATCAATTACAGCGTTAAATATATATTAAGGCCACGCACCTACTCAATTGCGAGGTTGGAGGTCTACCAAGAAATACTTTCAAAGGGGGAAACCTTAGGCATTTTAGTATGATGATGCGACAATGTTCTAGCTTCTTTTGTCCTAATTGCTTTGTTCAACTCCTTGTGTTACGTACATTCTTTACAGCTTCATTCCGACGAGGGTCTTAAAATACAGACGCTGTGAGGCGTCAAAAAACCTTTCTCCTTGATTTATTTACACGATGTTTATGTTCGTCCATATGCGCCCGCAGGTATGGTAGTCGTTTAGTTTAGTTTATATATTCTCGTCACATTTTCACTTAAATTTATCCCTTGTCGGCACAGTTTCAAGGATGTTTTTCCCATGCTATAGTTTAGATGCATCTTGTACGTCAGTTGGCGAGTGGGCGCAAGGCATTGTCTCGCGCATGCGCGTGGGCTAGCAGCAGCCGTGGAACATGGACACAAAACATGGACATCGAAAAGGACCAGCCACCCAAACAGCTAGACTGTATGCGGCTATCGGTGAAGTTAGAATTTAAATAATCTAAAGATTGGACGATTAGGCTTCCCCTTGTACCCCAATACTGTGCCAATACTTATCAGTGTAAAAGAAAGAGATATTGAATCTAGTCATAGTTTGGTAAGTATAAATTCAGCACTCCGCTCTTCTGTTTCTACTTCGTAGCGGCGAAAGCCTTCGGTCGCGCCTCCTGTGTGCTTTATATGCGCATTTTACGCGCGGAAATTATAATTATCGGTGTTAAGTTGCGTCAGCCGGCACACGTTGAGTAGGTAGATCAAATCACATCAAAAATTTTGTACTTCAGATTTAAATACTTTAAACTCTTTGTCAGCTTTATCAATATCACTCCCTAGCCTCAGACACGTTTCAAGTTTCTTCACGACATTTTTCTTCACAATTACATACTCCAAGGAATCCCGATATGTGCAATAGGACTGCAATAAAATGAATACATGAATATAAATTTATTAAAATATTAATATTGCCAATGGGCTAACTCACCAAACGACGCGTACCACCGCGGATCGGCGATATCAAGTGCTGAGATAATATGTAAGTACCTACTTCAGGTTTCCTGACGGTATTTGTGAAGAAAGACATCGTTAATTAGAGAGCTAGAATTGGACCAACGCTTTGTCTGATCTCTGTGAGTGGGCTTAGCGGGTCGAATTAGATTTCTTTACTTTGCCTCTTTGAAGAAATGAATCAGATTAGGTAAGAGGTAGAAAATTGACAAAGATTAATTTAAAAAATAACTTCCACGCTACACAATCACTTGTTATGGTCCCAATTTAGGACACCCTCCCCTAGCCCAAACAAACTCCAACAAGAACCATCACCCAAATATAGAAAACATCCAGGATGACGCCATTTCAAAATCAAACTACGGCGGAACCCAGTGGGAATCGGATCCACGACCTTTGTCGCGGTAAGTAAATGTCTAAGCAAGCGTCTCTATTCAACAATATAGATAATAATAGGGGTTAAAGTATGAAATTGCCGTTTTATTGCAATAGCTTCTTTGAATTGACATAGAATCTTCATGGTTTGAGGTTTTCGAATGAAACTTTTTTCAAATGGTTTCTATGATGTTCTTTTTTTAAAAAATGTGAAACATTTGAATATCGACTTTCAATTGTTTTTGTTATTCAATTTAGACAAGAAAGATGCATACTGCGAAAATTCGAGTGATTTTTGAATACGAGTTCCGACGCGGAACTAACGCGGCAGAAACAGCCCGCAATATCAATGCTGCGTTTGGAGAGGGGTCTACTAATGAACGCACCGTGCGATTTTGGTTTAAACGCTTTCGTGATGGAAATTTCGACTTAAAGAACGAGCCACGAGGAAGACCGCCCACACAGGTGAATAACGATGAATTAA
Organism: Yponomeuta cagnagella; assembly: GCA_947310995.1. Taxonomy (NCBI): domain Eukaryota; kingdom Metazoa; phylum Arthropoda; class Insecta; order Lepidoptera; family Yponomeutidae; genus Yponomeuta; species Yponomeuta cagnagella. The sequence goes on from OX371277.1 coordinate 19,042,462, forward strand.
GAGAGATAGTGGAAGCCGACCCTAGTCAAACTACCCAGGAATTAGCGGCATAGTTTAACGTTACCTTACCCACAATATTGACTCACTTGCGTCAAATCAATAAAATAAAAAAATACGAAAAATGGGTGCCTCATAATCACTCGAATTTTCGCAGTATCCATCTTTCTTGTCTAAATTGAATAACAAAAACAATTGAAAGTCGATATTCAAATGTTTCACATTTTTTAAAAAAAGAACATCACAGAAACCATTTGAAAAAAGTTTCATTCGAAAACCTCAAACCATGAACATTCTATGTCAATTCAAAGAACCTATTGCAATAAAACGGCAATTTCATACTTTAACCCCTAATATATTGCTTACTGTGCATAGGGTCTGGCTACATAGTCGTTGTCAAACGTTGATAGCACTAAGTAAATAGTAAGTACATAAGAATGTGACTCTTGCACCATGTTAGAATGGAATATTGAATCCTTAAGCGTGCTCTAAGTTCAAGTGCAAGTCAAATTGTAGAAAAGCCGAGTCACCCACTTGTCCAAACTGTCGCGTCTCCACGCCCGCGCCCCACCGGAATGCCACACTCATTTCGAGTGAACTTAACATTTGTAACGTTTACATTTTTATTATTTCCACAGCCCACATCCTCTTTGGGACCAAACATAATCACCTCCAACATATAAAACATAAGTTGGATTGTCACTTCCTTATTGCAGAGGGAATAAGGTAGTCCTGGAACGTGCTGAACTACGAGCGAGGCTCTAGTTTGTTTTTAAAGGGTTTAGTGAAACTAAACAAAAAAATCGTCCCCAGCCGCACATGTTTGTTTTCGTTTGTCCAAAAAATTCATTCGTCATGCTGTACGACAGCAAAGGAAACACAGAAGTATGTCTATGTATGACAAAAGAAATATATCGAGTGAATGTGGGTGGAAGGACCGGTAAAGCACGTTCCAGGAGGACATACATAAGCAACCTGTACCTTACAGTGGGACGTCCCACAGTAGGGCACAGGCCTTCTCTCAGGGAGAGAATATGGGCTTATCACCACGCGTACCCACCGCGGACCGGCGATTTCAAGCGCTGAGGTATGTGAATAGCTCAGACACTCCGGTTTCCGACCGAACGATAACTTCACAAATGTACATAGCTTAGAACAAAGTCATAGGTACATGCCCGCACTGGAAATCAAACCTGGGTCTCTCGCTTTCGAGTCCAATGTTCTACCCACTAGGCTACCACCGCTCTCCAGGAGGATATTATTTACTTATTTCTTATATTCATATGTAAGGAAAATGAAAAATCACAATTACACCATTTTTCCAAACTGCTAATGCAGTTTATCGGCAAGCTGTAGTAACAATTCCTCCTAAACTTACTTAGGTATGCTACGAACAAATAGGGGATGTATTAGCAAAGGGCAAGATACCCTAAGCCGGCGCACAGGTAACGACTAATTAATGTTGATGAAGCGAAAGAGGTCTATCAGGATCATGGCTAGTGGCAAACTCTGGTCTCTGTCTATAATGTAAGTATCACCCTTCACAAATTCCCCCCTCTCGAAATCATCACCCGGAGCCAATGACGCATGTCTTATTTCGCGCAGGTATCTTATTTCGCTTGTGACAAAATAAGTTAAGATTTTTTTTAACAACAGTTTACCGAAACAAATGCACTTTATATGTTCTATTTGTGTCGATAAAGGGACAATAGCAGTTTCAGGACAGATGAGCCATCTGAAACCTCTGTGATTCGCAGTTCACTTTGAATGTCGATGGGAAGACAACCCACCCCTTGGCCGTGTTTACTTTATTGAAAATAAACAAAGTGATTGTTAAAAATCGGTGATCGACCGAGTGTAATGCTGTTTAGTTTCGGATTATTGTTATTATCCCTGTCGAAGCTGTTTTAAACTGTGTTTCATCTCTCTACAGGGATATTTTTATAATGCGCAATTCCTATAACGCGAGTTTTTAAAAGTGGTTGTAGTTTACAACAACTTTTGTTTTTCGGGTTTTTTTTGTTTTGTAATTTTTCGAAATATTAGGGTTTGCATAGTTTTATTTAATTCATATTTATTGGTTTTTGTGTTTTCAAAACAAAACCGGTAAACATTGTTTATTTTCAATAATACGTAGGTACATCTGCGAATTTGTAGTAGTAATAACACACGCTAACTGTAAAGGAAAACATCGTGAGGAAACCCGGTTGGTTGACTCCGCACGAATTGACATGTATTTCGTGTGGGCTAGGCCGACTAAGCTGTCAGGTTGGTATAGGCTACTAAACAATCCAGGAATTGTTGTCGTTTCTACAATCAACCGTTTAGCTGGGAGATGGGGGGTTGGGGGACGGGACGCCCTACTCTGACAGAAAATTGCGCTTAACCACTTAATATTTCGTAAACGGAACCCTAAATAGACAAATGCTTATCCTACACTCACAATATTTTTAAAGAACAAATTGGAGAAGTGTACTAAAAAAATTTTTTAAGGTTTTATTTTACCGTTTTGTCGGCGTGATTAAAATGTATGTACCCGCAAAATTTTAGCTTTCTAGTACTAGTCGTCTCTGAGCTAGGCCGCGGGCAGACAGCCAGATAGACAGACGGACGGACATGGCGATTCGGACATGATTCATGAAACATACGAGCAAGAGACCCGGCTTTATATGTACAGTCGACAGCAGGTCAACCTTTATTTTTATGTTGTAAAGTCCCCCTTAACGTAACTGATTAGAGTGCACGTATGCAAAGGTTGAATGTTGGGTTGGGTGTTGTTGACTGCACTAAACAGCTGTGTGGCTAAGGCTGCGTACAAGTTGAGTTTGTCATTCGATAGTAAGTTACACAGATATGTGAAGGCCAGTTCTCTCTCTACATTGTGAACTGCGATAACAGCAAGTTATCGCTGTCACAGTTTCGAGTGTATAATACGGTCGTAAAGAATGCAATAAACCCAGTGCCAGTGCTCTGAATCCAGACCAGCTATCTAGGCATTTGTTTGACGCCAGTGAGAGCTAGGAAGACAGAAAGTTCACTTAGACAAATCCAACTTAAAGGACGTGACTTTCATTTATTGGATCAGATCAGTCAGGGTACAAATAGGGATACCTGAAGATATTCCTCTTGTTCGGTACCCGCACCTATAATACGTGCAATTAGAGCTACTAAAAAGTTGGAAACTCTCGTTGTCCTTGCAGCATGACTCCACTATTCAGAAAACGTTTTGAGTTGGCCAAAAACTAACCCTTGAATTGAATGCTAGCACAATAGCACAATCAAGACAGTCCACTGCGATTCAGTGAAAACTACTTTAACCTAAGATGAAGGTGATGTGATTGAATAGATTTCGATTCGAAATAGATAAGCTATTTCTTCTTGACAATGCTCCTCTTACGTGACAGTCTTATTGGTTTTGCGGCAACTAACTTAATAACCTTAGAGGTCGTAGGTTCGGTTGCTGCTGGAGCCCGTCTCGGCCTCAAATGGCCTTGGACGGGTAATATGCTATGCTTGTGATTTTCTTAGTTACCGTAGCACAAAGTCTAGTTTGGGACCAGTCCCCGGAACATGGCAGGCGTAAGCTTTTCGTTTGTTTGCGCTTGCTCAAGAAAACTCCATACGAAAGAAGTGATATCTCTTGAGCAAACGCAGGCAAAATGCCTGCCATGTTATGCCCACAGGCCCAACACAAGTGATTGTGTTGTGTGATGAATTGACGATGCGGATCCTAAGACGGCTATGTCAAGAGGCAAAGTGACAAATGCTCGGTCCTTCTGTGGAGTGTCTTGTGGCGTCGCCAGCGCGGCGGCGCCGCTGACCTCAGATAACTCCTTCTTACTGTGACAGTAAACATCGCACCCTGCTAGATGTCTGACTTACGGCTCCGCGTACGTCGCTCTGCTTTTTGCAGCGAAGTCCCGGAACTCTTCGAGCCAACGTGTTAATTCAATTCACATCCTCAGGGGCGGTGTCATTTGTAAACGCAAGTGTCCAAGAATGAAAGGACGAGTGAATAAGCTTTTTTTATAACCTGAGTACAGTTTGTTATCTCTTATCCCCTCTTATTTTTCAAGTTGCTCGCTTTATGTACATCTTACTGACGAGCCGCTTACGTAACTAACTATCGACATCATGATATGGTTAGACTACCAATGTCACTGCGTATATGTTTTGTCCCTTGTGGTAGTCATCTGTTATGTATGACTCACACACCAAGCCTCCGGGAACCTTGTGTTCCCTCCCGCTATTTATTTCTAAATTCGAGACTAAAGGTAAAATGTAAAAGAGTATTACTATTGACTGCCTTGTTGGTCTAGCGGTCACACGCTTGAATAACAAACATCAAGGCTGGCTGGAGGAAATTTCTCTTGAAATAAGTCCGCCCTTGCTCATAGTCTAAGACAATCATATTTATACTTTGACATTTGAATATCCAATTGCTGCCGATTAATTTATTTATTTACTAGCTGTGCCCGCGACTCCGTTCGCGTACATTTCGATTTTTACGAAGCATTTGTATGGGGGCCACGTCTTATCATAACTGGAGCTAGAATTTAAATAGCCTATCCTGTGTCCCAGATGTCTATTCTATATGTTTTTATACCAAATTTCATCAAATTCAGATAATTGGTTTAAGAGTTATGGAGGAACATACATACATACACACATACAGAAAAAAATTCTAAAAATCGTGAAATTAGTTTCAGTATCATATATTGAGCCTATAAACACAATATCTCTGAAAACAAACTAACTTACTCCATGACCGACCCTTACAGATTTATTATTAGTATAGATTAACCTACTTTCGTTTCCGAGTGCTGCATGTCAGCGCATTACTGGGTACTGACGGAAGACCAGCGCTGGAGTGGTCTGCCTCTTCAGCATATGCTGAGTCAGAGCCCCTTTGCATTTGCCACACCCACAAATCGTTTTCTCGTATTCTGTTGTTTTGCCTGTGCTTGCATTTTTGTGCTCTCTGTTTGTCTCAATGTTGTAAAATTGTGCTCTGTTTTTTCTTGTGCAACTATTTCTTGTTTTTAAATTGTTGTATATGTGTGTGTACGCAGATGCACATAAATGTTTTATCTATCTATCTTTTTAAGTGCTAAATTTTGTACAAAACAGAGGTGGTGGGTTCGGTCCCCGTTGGAGTATATGGCAGTAGTTGAGTTGCACAAACAGCCTCAGTCTGGGTGTATTTCCATGTTTGCCTTCCTGGTTACGATAGCACAGGATATGTTAGTTTGGGACCAGGACAAGAGATTGAGTTGTATAGAAGTTGTTATTATGTTATGATCTTCTATTGCAAATCGTTTGAGTCAAATGCAAGCTCTTGTTTTTGGGGTGGCGGCGGCCATATTGCACAAGAGCGATACAAAATGGCCGTCCGCTGCGGCGCGAAACTTCGCAGAATTCCCAGCAGATGATTGAATTAATAGTTAAAGTTAACGCTCAAATAGTCAAATGGGCAAGTTTAAACGAGCAGTCCCGGTCGCCAGCCGCAGAGTAATCGCCCGAGCTAATGGGTTCGGCCATCATTTCCTATCGATAGCCAAACTCTTGAGATTCGTTTCGTATTGTGTAATTTCGTCCAAAATTAAGTTAGCGAAGCCATTACCACTTTACAGTCAGTTCAAGGTAGTAATTTATAGCTAACATTTGGTAAATTTCGATCGGCAAAATACTTTCGAAGTGAAACCTGCAAAATTGACTCTCATTTGACACTTTTAAAAGTCGCGAATGCGTAAATCCGCCCAACCATTCACGCGTCCAAGGCCCGGGAGGTAAAGTGCCTAAATAAATACGAATGTTTTGCTTTAACGGCGAGGAATCGAGAATTATTGATATTTACGAGCGAAAAAATGGCTTCCCGCCGCGCCAGCTGCCATGCCGCGGGGAAAAAAGCTCCCACAAGAGCGCAAAAACGTCGAGGAATGAGCGTGACCCTCGCGCGGCCGTGTGTCCTTGATAAGGTTAAATCTACCTGCGGAGTTTTCTTTCCGGACAGCATATCCACCTTTACATACACTCTAATCACTTACGTTAAGGAAGATTTAGTAACAAAAATGTTAAGGTTCACCTGTCAACTGTACGTAGCAAGCGCTGAGGTAAGTGAACACCTTAGACAGTGGCGTTTCCTCACGATGCTTTTCTTCACAGTAAGCGTGTGGTATTACTACTACAAATTAGTAACCTAGTAAACAAAGTTATTGGTGCATGTCGGGATTCGAACCTACCACATCACGCATGTGATCAGGCGTTCTACCGATGCGCTACCACTGCATGTAGTGAAGCTGTTCTTTACAGCTATATTAGAAGCTGTCTTTGCACATCAATTATTTTTATTCCAAAAACGGTGACTTAAGGAACGTTAAAATGTAACGACAGTGTCAATTTCAAGATTAATAGTAGGTAGTGTAAGAAACTGGCCGCGTGGTTTGCACCAACCAATGATAATATATTTAGTATAGCAAATTAATCCGTTCTTGTTCACACTCTTTGTTCTTATGAAGAATGAGAATTTTCTTATACGGAAATTGAACACCTAACTTGTTGATCAACAAGGTTTCTGACCTTATAAAAGTCTAGCAACTGTTTTTTAAATTATAAAGAATTAATGAAGTGATGTTTAGCCACTAGGTTAAAGCAATTAAAACATTATTAAATAACAACTGTAAATTAAAATAAACAAACAGATAATTGAAACCCGTTAAAACAATATAATCACGTCCCACCAGCATCGTTTCGAGGAAGTGGCAGTAAATTAAAATCGTGTGGGACCGACACGAGATCGGGACGCAGAACACAAGGATGTAGAAGGCCGACTCCATTTTAATAAAAATAACTTACTTACACTGTGCGATACTGCGTCTGCACACCCACCTAGTGTCGCATAAAAGGGCTATCAGGCTTGTCAGCAAGAACCCTGAGCAGCGGGTTGGATTTTGGCACATAATTTAATCACAACAAGTTTGACCCGTGCAGGTATTCTTCTTCTGCCTCTTCTTCGACTGCGTCGTTGATCCAGCGGTATAACGACTGAATTCCCACTGGAGACATTTACATTTGTACAAATAGCCCCAGTCTGGGCGTATTTTCATGTTTGTGGTGTCCATGCCTGGTTATCATAAGTCAGGGTATCCTAGTTTGGACCAGGACAAGTGATTTTGTTGTGTGGAAGTTATTATTATTCTTCTTCGTTATTATTATTGTAACAAACACAAAAAATGTAAAAACCTTTTGTTGTAGGGAGGGAGACACCTCTTAATTTAATAACTTTTTGGATATTTTTATCAGGTATGTATTCTGGGGCGTTTCGCCATAATAACACATACCTATTATGTAAAAAAATCAACACGCCAATACTATTAGGGTTAATGAGGTAGACTAGCCATTCATAGATTTTTTATTTAGTTTCATATAGGCACAAAATGAACTTATATATCTTTCAATTTAAACTTACATACCTCTACCAGCGGGCGAAAACCACAAAAGGTGCTCTGCCGCTGTTATCATATAACAGACACATGGGCAGACAGAAAGTGAGACAGTATAGGCTTGGTAATAGGCTGACTCAGGCCGCTTTTCATGAAACTACAATTCATAGTTTATTATGGCTTTGCCTAGCCGATTAGTACGAATGTTTTTCCTACTTGTTACTGCTGAAAATGCAAACTCTCACATTTAGGGTAGGTACATATCACTAGGATCGGATGGGGTAATTTATTAATGCATGAAATTGTTAAGTCCGATTGGATCTTCTGTCCCGTCTGTATTCTCGTATCGTTTCTGAGATTATAATGGAATAGTCCAATTTGCATAGTAATTAGTTCTCGCGACAAAACTAAATTGACCAAAACTGTTCAGCAATCAATCTATGTAGACTGAATCGCGCCTTGTAAACTTCTTAGGAATGCTGGTGATTCGTACTTGTTTTGATTAACCAATTAATTAATTGCTACGACTAGCTGTTGCCAATGATGTCACTATAATGTACATTTTGATGTATAATAAGTATGAGAACTACAAATCTATCACAAAGAACCATACATTCCAGACTATAAATGTATCTCTGTGCCAATTTCCATTGCAGCCATTCTGGCGTGATTGAGTAACAAACATAAATAGAAGCTTTCACATTACAAAAGAATAGTAGTAAGAATTACGAAAGGTAGATTTTTTACCGCAGTTCCGACTCTCTAAGGTTTGCTGGAAGAAATCTCTTACAGAGATAAGCTTGCCTTTGTACATGCTATTTCTTATGTAATTTTTGTTCAATGCTTCGTGTGCAATAAAGTATAGTTATTATTGTATTATTGTTAACGACGCATAATCTGTCTATCAATCCAGCCCACTTTTACTTTGTGAAGGTTGATATCTATTCGAAATTTAAAAAAACATAGGAATAGAATTGTCGATGAAGCGAAGAGATCTGTCAGGATCGTGGCAAGTGGCAGATCCTGGTTTCTGCATACCCCTCCGGGATACAGTCGTGAGTTTATGTATGTATGAACGTGAAATTGCTCTAAATTTTTTCCACATAACGTTACTGTAAAGATATTTAGCCAAACAAATCAAGGCACGGTCTTAAAGGTTTTTCAACGCGTAAGTGTAAGGCCGCCAATCGTATCTTTTCTTTTGTCATTGCTGTTTGTAATATTTTTTTCCGCTATGCAATAAAAAATATCCTTACCTTATCTTATCTTAAATCGGAAAGTTTCACCGCAGCGCTCAAGATTAAGATAGGGTAAACTGTTGTACACAGAGACATAGATTACTTCTCCCCAGACGTTGCATCTGTGCAGCGGTTTGCAGAAATGAAAATAATGATAACTTTCTCACAACCCTGTTTTATGGAAACCAGACAATGACATCACAAATGTCTTGGCACTCCGTACCTATACCTGCAAATGCATAATTGGGAAAGAAAAGTTTTTGTAAGAGGTTGATTATATTTTATTCTTATAGTTAACGACATACTGATCAAGATACTGCAAGTAAATAATTTTGATTTCTTATCAAATTTCATAAAAAATTTTGATAATTTAAACGACGATTGAGACATTAGTGCGACTATATAGGCTTTGTGTCTTGGCCTTCATAAAATGTAAATAAAAAAAAACTGACAGCCCTGTGATTGACAGCTATGAAAACCAATGCAGACGAATTGCTCTCAGTTTTTTTAATTTACATTTCATGAAGGTCATGGACACAAAGCTTATGAAGTCGTACTGTCTTAAACGTTTCAATTTTTAAATTTATTGTTTGGAAAACGATAAGAAATCAATAGTTATTTGTTATACAGCTTTTTAACCGCGTGCTCAATTTTGATGACAGAGCAAGCGAAGAATCCTGAGCATTAGCGAGGGAATCAAAAGAGCACGAGGTGAAAAATCTTTGCACTCGAGTGCAACACGTAAGTTTTCATCCCACCTCAGCGACGAAATGACTAAATGCAAAAAAACACAAAGGAGGTTCCGAGTCTGAATTTATAACAAATTAAAAAATCATGTATAGCTAATTCGGTACCATGGAGGTAGAAGTAAATAGGTTTAATGATGTTTTATATTTACAAACTTAGTGCACTCGATGTTCTAAATTCAATTTACTTTATCCTCTAGCGGATAAAAACGGCTTTTGCACTCAGATATCGAAGAGCAAAAATACTCTCTCCGAAATGGGGGGATGAAATAGTACATTACTTCAGAGGGAAGAAAGTGACAGTTCCATACCGAGATTATGGCATTTGCGCCACGAGCTTGCGAGGGGCGCAAACCATTTGAGGTATGGAACTGTACTTTATCCTGAGGTATGTATAGTGCTTTTTATTACACCTAAGAGGAAAATTATAGACATAAATGCATAGAAATGTTTATATTTAGTTAAAAGTATATTCGCCCGTTTTATATACAAAAATAATTTCGTTTTTAATTTTCTGTATGCACCAAGGAGGTTGGTAACTGGTAAAAAAAAACTGTAAAAAACAGTGTACTGGCCACCAGTAACAATTTACTTGAAATTTAATCAGTAGACAGTTAAAGTCTCTTTGCAGTATGACTGCTGACAAATTAAAAAAAAAAACCGGGTATGTAATGGAATTTCATACATACTTCCCACCCTTGGGTCGGAAGGATTTTCATACAAACTTCCATACCTTGGGATGAAAGGATTTGAAGGGCGGGATAAAGGCGTTTCTTCCCTCTAATTGGTATAATTAGTATGTATTTTCAGAGCAGGTGTGATAAAAAATAATTTACCTGCAGTACCTTAATCAGTAAGTCGTTAACTATAAGAATAAAATCATCAACCTCTTACAAAAACTTTACCTCATGAATTATTTTACAAAGTTTCTTAACAACACATTTATTGCAAGTAAATAAATATTTCGAGTTTTCTCAGAATACCTTTTTGTCTCAGAACTCACCTATACGCATAGGTTATGCCTCTGTAGTGTTATTTCTAAAATTCGCTTATCCGGAAACATGACGATTAGAGTTTTATAAAATTTAAGTAGATTAGTACCAAGATACATCAAAAAAATATATTTAAAAAAAATCTCATGGAACGATCGTTTTTAAAACGGTAAAACAAAGACTCTAATTAGTCTACGAATGAAAAAAAAAAACAATATCAGTGGGTGTAGTATTTTAATGACCAATACATATTTAGGTATATATATTTTTTTGCCTATATACGTCTCGCTGCAGGGCACCGGCCGTCTCTCAGAGAGAGAGATTGGGCTTAATTGCCTCCTTCACATAAGCGAGTGGTATTGCTACTTTATAATTTCACATAGATACATTTAGACATAGATAGACATAAATACCCGTTAAATCTCCTTAAACCTCTCACTTCCAGCACCACCTTCTTTTTTGGACTCCGCCAAAGAGTCCAAAAAATTGTATACTTACTGCAGAAGAAATGGCCTATGCTAGTGAGTCATACTTCTGTTGAATCAAGTAGTATTAACGTGGCTCAGATTTCCAGAGCAGCCGACCGGAGGCTAGCCTGCAGCCGCGTGATTAAATCAACTGATTAAGAACTAATTCTGTCACCGCTCACTGGTACATACCTCTGCATAATCTACCACTGTTGCGCCTCGCAAGCGATTCCAAACCTTATTTAATAAAAGGTAATTCTCAGAATGCATTAGCTATGTTCGTTAGGAAATTGGTTTTGGTTGCTAGATGATATTGAGCTAGAAGTTTGAGACGTAAGGTGGTAATTGGAGTGCAGTTTGTGGCGTGTGTTAGGACGTTGGAGGTGAGGGAATGCGGGGTGTTAAAAGCTCCACACGTCCGCGTTAGGCGAGTTGCCTGCAGCCTGCAGCACAACATGAGTATAAGTTTACCCATATAGCTAGCATTCTGCGATCTGAAGACTGGCGTAGAAGGACTACTGGGGCGTGTTTCATGGAACTATATTCATGGTTTACTATGACAATTTGACGTACATTGCAAAGTCGGTTAACCCTCAGATTAACAGCTAGGAGAAAGATAGTCTCTTTTGAATTGTCATCCTCATCATCATCATCATCAGCCATCTGACGTCTACTGCAGGACATAGGCCTCCCTCATGGTTTTCATAACCATGAGGGGTTTTGCCATAATCGCCACGCTTGGCAGGCGGGTCGACGATCGCAGTATGCGGTTAGAATCTCAGGAAGACGCTGCTGCCCGTCTCCTAGTATATTTATAATTTTTTTTAATTTATTGACTTACGTTGGTATCGCGGAGTTTTAAATTTTATAAATTATTCGCCAGCTGCGTGGCAGTTTGTTGGCGAATTAGTCGCACTCTTTTAACATTTTTTTAAAATAGTACTAGGTAACAATAAACTAAATTTTAATGTTTTAAAATACAGTCGACAGCGGATCCCCCCCATACAAGCTTACTCTGTAATCGGTCATATTACAAGTGACTATGCAACAGAATTGATTTCCGTAGTCGCCTTCTACGACATCCACGAAAGGAAATGGAGTGACGCTATTCTTAATCCGGCGCCACACAGAACCGTCATTACAAAGTACGAATGGTAGTTTTATGAAACTCAGCCCTGGTAGAGATCGCGGGAAAAACCAAACAACGATTCAAATCTCGTGTAAGTACAATCTCAAACGTTAGGCGCTTGGCTATTGCCTAGCGCTATTGCACCGCTCGTATCGCTCGTAGCCCCGGCTGCCTGAGTGATCTTAAAACGATCACGAAGGTTAAGCAACACAGGGCGCGTTCAGTGCATGGATGGGTCGCCGTCTATGACTAACGCTAGTGGCATTTTTCCGAGCGGTTCCGTGCTTCGCAAGGCACGTTAAGCTGTTGGTGCCGGCTGCCGTCGATAGATGGCAGTCGTTAAGCCAAGTCAGAGGCCTTAGGGCGGCTTGACAACTTCTGACAGTAGACGAGCCACTAGTCTACAAGCCTCCACCAATCCGACCTTGGCCCCCGTGGTGGAGTATGGCCTATACCTTCGTCAGGGAAGAGACCCGTGCCCCTCGGTGGGGACATAATGGGTAGATGATTGCACCAGCTATTATTGTGCTAGGTGAAATAAGAATAATGACTAAAGGTGGATTAGCCGTCCCTGGCCACTCTGGGCCACGATATTCTACCGTTTTCTAGGCAATTACTGCATTCGAAAACATGCACTTTGTGAAGAAAATAAACTAACATAGAATTTTTGTGAATTTCCCTCAGGAATTTGTATTTTTCTACCATTAGCCGCCAATATAGAATTTTTGTGCCATTGGGCGCTCTAGGGTTGGCTCTAGTCAGCCTTGAAGTAAGTTTGCCTATGAGAAAGACGCGGTGGATTTGAACTCTATATAGGAATGTGACGAAATGGCTGATTCCACAACTCGACCCGGACAACTCTGGGTCGAGTTGGTTGAGGTTGAGTTGTCTCAGGGTCGAGATGTCTTGGTACCTCATCGCTAGGTAACTTTGACCCAGCTCCTAGTCAGTAGGTGGGCCGACGCTGTGGGTGTCAAAGGACCTTCGATATTACTCTACGATTCCTGCACCATGTACAGGTTTCCAATATGCGATAAAAGTCTATCGTCGCATACGATACAGCACTTTGCATATTTTACGAGGGAATTATTAAATTTTAGCACACTCTCGGCCGTTATGGGAGAATGTGAAATTTTAGGGCTATTCGAAGCTGATAGAACAACACGGTAAGATTTCTCTTGTAGCTTTTCCCTACTTTTGCCAGATTCTTGCGCTGACTGGGGCGCACATATAGGCCTAAGCTAGGTCGACATCGCTGACAATCAAACTAGCTTATTATCAGGGCCCATAGTTGGGCTTAGGCTCCTCCTTGCCTTGCTGTTATCACAAGCATTGATAATTCTCTAATCGAAACAAAAAATATAGGTCCTAGTCATAGAGTTTTTAATAACACGTGCGCCATGCTCAACTATAGTGATACATAATCACCAATAATAATAATAATTTTAAGTAGCAAAAACCTAGTACTTACTGCAAAGTTAACAATTTTTCGGACCCATGGCCATGAACCTAAGGTAAAAAACCTAGGACTATAATATAGCATTAACGCCAAAAACGGGCGTTATGGATAGTTGGATATTTTTACTTATCAAAAATTAAGTACATTTCCGCCCAATCGCATATTCTATCATATCCAATTATTGTAAACAAAATGACTGTAAGACTGTAATTAAAAATTGTAAAATATGCGAGCGAGACGGAATGCCGATGTCATAAACGCTCTAAGTAATTGAAGTAAATAGCACTTTGCACTACGAAATGTATTCAGCAGACACGATCCTTATTCCGTGTGTATGCACAACTCGAAAAACAGATGCGGTAATGTAATTAGAAACGCAGCTAAACGAGACACAATATGCATCACTGTTTTTTTTTTTGCTAAATTATGCAGTACAGTACTTAAGTCGAACAGCTAGTTAACAGTTGTACAGTACCTGAGTTTAACGGAGGTTCTGTATATTCTTAAAATGGTTTAACTAAATAAAGACAAAATGTATTTTATTTACAAAGTGACATTTCATTTCAATTACAAAAATCCGTTAAAGATACGAACGCAAAAGTTAAACTAGGGATGTGTTAAAACGCAATAAAAATAAACTTTATTTCTCCATCCACAAATTAGGTACAATAGAGGTGATACAACATAAAAATTATTGTGGTCTAAGGCGGTGCCAGAAAGTAAACACCGGCCAAGTGCGAGTCGGACTCGCGCACGAAGGGTTCTGTACCATTATCTATATAACATTTGAATATTTCAAGCGTCTACCTGTTGCCGCTATAAATATCGAGCAAAAAACGGCAAAAAAAATCACGTTTGATGTATGCGAGCCCCCCTTAAATATTTATTTTATTCTGCTGTTACAGCGGCCACAAAAATACATCATTTGTGAAAATTTCAACTGTCTGGCTATCACGGTTCATGAGATACAGCCTGGTGATAGACAGACCGACGGACAGTAGAGTCATAGTAATAAGAGTCCCTTACCCGTTGGGTATGGAACTGTAAAATTAGGGACATTTCAGGTGTACCTATTTATGTTAAAAATAATTAAAGAAAAAGAAAAGAACGAAAACAATTTTATTGCAACAACAGTTACACAAAACATTAAACGTACTCACTATTTAATACATTAAGTCACCATAAAACAGAATACTTAATCAAATACTTACAATTTTAAAAACCCATTTAGAGGCTAAGAATTCCACCCATGCCGGGACTTGAACCCGCGACCTCTGGCTCACCGTGCCAGGGCTCTCCCAACTGAGCTGAAATTTCGAGCCTCTTTACAAACTTCTCTGTAAATCGCCTCGGTCAGACCTCTTTACCAACTTTTCTGTAAATCGCCTCGGTCAGATGTCGCACAATTAATGGACACCGTCTTTAAATTAGCTACTAAAATTACGAACGTCTTACACCATGTTTGTCTATCAAAAACGTAATGCCACGACTTGCCTCAGACCACATTGTTAAAAAGTATACTCACGGGGTTATTTATACAAACACGATTCCACTAAAACACTCCTCAGAGGGGGATTCCAAAGAGAAGAGAAAATGAAATAAAAAACTTAGGTACAGGGTAAGTTCGTCTGTTTGCTAAGTTATTATAAAATTATGTAGAGTCACCAAACTGCAGACTGCTGTAAGACAAAATACCACAAACCAACATGAATAATGCCCATGTACGAGCACACTCGACATTAGTGTATTGGTAATAAGTAAACTGCTGATACAGCGAACCTGTATGCCCCGCGCTACGTCTTTTAGTACAATAAATACTCCCAACCGGGACGGACACATCGAATTAACGCGTCTAATTCCACCTCCCGCTCCCGTTGGTACCCAAGTGTAGGGCGCTTGCGACTTGGCCCCTACATTTTTGGTCCTTCGAGCCGGATTGTATCTGTTCACATTGGACTTTAACAGTGCATTCCGGAAGAACTTTTAGTGACGTGTGATTGTGGTTCGAGCTTCGGTAGCGAATCGGTCGGCCGGCCTCTCACAAGCGGGAATCACCGGTCCGATTGAGAAGGCGCACATACCGTTGTGAGGATCCTAGTACACGACACTAGAAGAAACAGTGTTGTTAACATCGACCGCCGTTGACACATTCACCACATACAATGGGGTCAAAACGAGAACAACTATTTACACGCCAGGAAATAATTTCCGAAGCGATTACGAAGATTGAAGTCAGATTCCGTAAGGATGGTGCCATTCGGAAAACAGCCAACTACCTGAAGGTGAGACTGGAGTCACTTCAAGCCCTATGGGACGAGTTTGAAATGAACCACTCAGTGCTACTGAAATCGGTTGAAGACCACACAGAAGATTACTTCACCACAAAAGCATATGACAAGGTCAAAGCTGATTACCTGCGGATCAAGGACAGACTGGAGAGTCACACGCCATACGTCGAGGAGACACCTGGCAATGCTTCGAAAGGTCAACAATTTGAAGAAACTGGAGTCATGTCTAAAACAGATGAGCTTAAGGCACAACAAGGTACAAACTTCAGAGCCTTTTCTCGATTCATACGTCTCCTAGACATGGACAATATCAGTGAAAAGTGGGAAATCGAGGATAAACTGCAAACACTTTATTCCCGATGGAAAGTCATCGACGAGATACATTGGAAAATTGACAACCTGCTCGTCGGTGCCGACGTTAACTACGAGCTTGAGTTCTCTAAACATGAATCAACTTACGAGTCAACAAAAAGAGACCTCAACCGGAAGCTTAACTCCACTGTGCAACAATACGAAAGCTCCCCAAAGATCGAAATTCCTGTCTTTTCCGGCAACTACACCCAGTGGCCCACATGTTTGGATTTATACTCCGAAGCCATCCACAACAACACAACAATTCCCAAGGCTCGCAAAATGCAACATCTGAAAGGGAAGCTCCGAGGAGAAGCGGAACGTCTCGTGCAACATTTGAATGTGTCGGCTGAAAACTATGACTCCTGTTGGGAGATACTTAACCACAGGTATAACAATACACAGTTGCTTTTTACGAAGCAAATGCAAGCATTCATGGACCAGTCCTCCATTCAACACCAGAACGCGCACGACCTTAAGCGGTTACACGACACCAGCTTAGAGACGGTTCACGCTATCCATAATCTGGGCATAAATACCGATACATGGGACCCAATTCTTATCCACATACTTACAGCGAAATTGGACGCCCAAACATATTCAGATTACATGGAATCAAGAAAAGCGCCTCGGGAATTACCTACCTTGGAAGAGTTCCTACATTTCCTCGAGAGCAAGTTTACTGCACTTGAACCGGTGAACACAAAAAGGAAACCTTCGACTTCAAACAACCCGCCGACAAAGGAATTCGCCACAAAATCTACACAGCAAAGGTACTCATACAACAAATACAATAGCCGTGCATTCAAGGCCTACCATGCAAGCTTCGAAAGAAATTGTCCTATTTGCCACAACAATCACATTTTGCTTTATTGCAAAGAATTCCAAGACATGTCGCCGGAAACAAAAATGAAGACAATTGCGCAATTAAATATTTGCAAGAATTGTATGTATCCACATGAAGATAACAAATGTACCTCATACAAAAGGTGCAAGGTGTGCAAAATTGCGCACCACACGAAGTTGCATGACGTAATCCGTGAAACAAGCCGTGCGAAGTCACTACAGGGCGACTTACCTAGCGACACTCCAATTACGAAGCCGTCGATTTCGCAACGCAAGGCAAACCACGTGTCAAGCGACTACAACGAAGTGCTACTGGCTACCATCCAACTAAAAGTACGAGCCGTCGATGGTACTTACATTGGTCTAAGATGCCTTCTCGATCAGGGTTCGCAGATAAACATCATAACAGAATCTGCGGCTCAGCGTCTCGGGTTACAAAGACACAAACAAAACTCTACAGTTTCTGGAATCGGAATCACTGCTCATCGCAGTCACGGGAGCATTAACCTAGACTGTGAATCTCTGTACGGCGATTACGCATTTTCAGTGGAGGCACTAGTGATGGCAAACATCCTCAACAATCTGCCAAACTACTCCTTTGAAAAACAACCTTGGCCCCACGTACAGAACATCAACCTAGCCGATCCAGATTACAATCTTTCGGGAAAGGTGGATGTCTTACTCGACGCCGGAGTATATGCTGACATCATCATGAATGGCATACGGCGAAGCCCATCATCCCACGCACCGATCGCTCAACAAACCAAGGTGGGGTGGGTGCTGCTCGGCAACATGAAAACTTTCAATTGCCATGTGCTGGTGAACTCGGACGACTTCTCACGCTTTTGGGAGTTAGAAGAAATAACGGATACTAATCGCGTCGTTACGGCTGAGGAAGAACACTGCGAAACCTTGTACACCAGTACAACGAAAAGACTTACTGACGGGCGATACACAGTAAAAATCCCCATGAAAGAAGGATTTGCACAAGGTTTGGGCACTTCAAAACCCCAAGCTGTCGCTCAGTTCAAGCAACTCGAGAAAAGGTTGGCAAAGGACGAAAACCTAGCTACGAACTACAAAAGCTTCATAAACGAATACCAAAACCTTGGACACATGAAGCTATGCACAGCGCCAACTGAGCCCAGCTGTTACTTACCTCATCACGGAGTACTACGCCTCGAGTCAACGACAACAAAACTACGAGTTGTCTTTAACGCGTCTGCTAAAACAAGCACGGGACAAAGCCTCAACAACTTCATGGAATGCGGCCCCAACTTGCAACAAGATCTGCAAGCCATGATACTGCGCTGGAGAGTCTTTCAGTACGTTTACACAGCCGATATAGAAAAGTTCTACAGGCAAATAATGATTCAAGACGAAGACCAACATCTACAAAAAATTGTCTGGAGAGACTCACCGGCAAAGCCATTAAAAAACTATCAGTTATGTACCGTCACATACGGTACTAAAGCCGCGCCTTTTTTGGCCATGCGCACCATCAAACAGCTGATCAAGGACGACGGTTCGCGATATCCATTAGCCGCCGAACTTCTTGACAATCAGTTATACGTTGACGATCTACTTGGCGGAAGTAACAATATAGAAACAGCGCAAAAGGCTCAAGGGCAACTCATTTGTATGCTGGAGGGCGGAGGATTCAAACTGCGAAAATGGGCTAGTAACAACCCCGATTTGCTAATAAACCTACATGACGATTTAGTCAGTCAAAAGATGTTACACTTTACCGACGCAGAAACAAACAAAACCTTGGGCATTGCTTGGAATCCCTGCACGGATCAATTTACATTCAAACAAACGCCGCTTAGCCTCAAGCGTGACGTCAACACTAAGCGAACCTTGCTTTCCGACCTGTCACGACTGTACGACCCCCTCGGATGGCTGTCCCCGGTCACAATAAAGGCGAAACTCCTATTTCAACAAGCTTGGGCAGCAACAAAGGACTGGGATGACCCTCTCCCGGATAACATACAACAGGACTGGGAGCAATTCCGTGAAGAACTACCTAGCATCCATAACATAACACTGTCACGATGGATCGGCAACACAGAGTGCCCCTTCGAGCTTCACGGTTTTTGTGACGCCTCAGAGAAGGCATATGGGTGCGTTATCTACAGCAAATCTATGGACGAAAATGGTCAACCTGTCATCAAGCTCGTGGCCGGAAAAACCAAACTCGCGCCGGCAAAAAAGCAGTTATCACTACCCCGATTAGAGTTGTGCGGCGCGCTGCTACTATCTCGCCTTATGAAAAAGGTCATAGAGTCAACAAACGCACAGACAGTCAATGCGCACGGATGGACTGACTCTATGGTAGTACTGGGGTGGCTACAAGGCGACATCAGCCGTTGGAAAACTTTCGTTGCCAATAGAGTGGACTTAATAACAAAAACCATGCCACCAGCCACTTGGAGACACGTCAAGTCCGAAGAGAACGCTGCTGACTGCGCCAGCAGAGGCCTAAATCCCTCTCAAATACAGAAACATACCTTGTGGTGGGAAGGGCCCTACTGGTTGAAAACAGACGACTTGCCGAGTGAATGCACTTTTACAACATCTGAGGAACAAAAACAACAAAAACAAACCTGTGCGACTCAGACAACCGCAAGATTAGTGGAGGAGCTTCTACGGAAACGTAGCTCTATGACTCAAGTAACCAGAGTGCTGAGTTGGATAATGCGTTTTATACACAACACAAGAAACGCCCTGCATGCCAGGCGATATTCGCATCTAACTACAGCGGACATAAAGCTCGCTCACGACACAATCGTCAAAACGGTGCAAAGGAATGTTTTCGCCGGCGACCTAGAACAAATGCAAAAATGTAACAAGTTACGGTCAACAAGCAAACTTTTGAGCCTGAATCCTGTATTGGACAAGGATGGATTATTACGCGTCGGTGGAAGATTGGAACACGCACATCTACAACAATCTCAAAAACATCCTTTGATCTTACCAGCCCGCCACCGACTCACAGAGTTGTTGATCGACCAGGCTCACCAAACCACTCTCCACGGCGGTGCGAGACTGACACTAAGCCATCTACGGCACACATACTGGGTACTTGGAGGGATGAAGACAGTCAAAGGACAACTCAGCAAATGTGTCACATGTCATCGCTTCAAGACCAGTCACCAAAGTCAGCTGATGGCCAACTTACCTGAGCCCAGAGTGACACAATCACGACCCTTTACTCACACGGGCGTAGATTTTACTGGCCAGGTGGAAGTGAAAGCCAACAAAGGCAGAGGCATAAGAACTATGAAGGCTTATATCGCAGTCTTCACCTGTCTATGCACAAAGGCTATACATCTGGAGCTGGTTTCGGACCTCAGCACCGCTGCCTTTTTGGCAGCTTTGAAACGCCTATGTGGACGCCGAGGTACGCCGAGACACATTTATAGCGACAACGGGACGAATTTTGTTGGTGCAGCAAGAGCTCTAACCAAAATACGCCAAGAGGCAGTGCAGTATTTCGTAAACGCTGAGCTCATAACGCACATCTCTGAATGGGGTATTGAATGGCATTTTAATGCCCCATCTTGGCCTACCGCGGGTGGTTTATGGGAAGCTGCCGTCAAAAGTACAAAATACCATCTAAAGCGAGTACTTGGCGAACAAAAGCTCACCTTCGAGGAATTCTCAACATTACTAATACAAATTGAAGCCTGCCTCAACTCACGTCCACTGGTGGCTATAACAAACGACTCTGAAGACATAGACTGCTTGACACCCGGACACTTTTTAGTAGGCGCTCCAGTTCTAGCCCCACCAATATCAACTGATGATAACGAAACTGGGCTAACTATAAGATGGCGTCTAACAGAACACATGCACAGAGACTTTTGGAAAAGATGGTCCAAGGATTACCTTCAAACTCTACAACAACGAGGCAAGTGGCACCATCCAACTCAAGACATGGCCGTGGGTGATGTGGTCCTCGTGAAGGAGGAAAACCTGCCACCCGCTAGGTGGCTGCTCGGAAGAGTAACTGAAACTCATCCCGGACCGGATGGTCGCGTGCGTGTCGTCACTTTGAAAACAAAATCCAATACGATGAAGAGACCAATAACAAAGCTATCGCGCTTACCTTTGGATGAAGAAAGGTCGAATCCGGAAATAAACACTGAACAAGCAGAAAAGAACACGCTCAGACGGTTGCTGCGACCTAGGACAGCAAAGAGATGTGCTTTTACCCCCTACCTGAGCACTTTGCTTGTCTTGATGGTCATGTGTGTATCACCAACCATGCATCAATTGATAAACGTTTCACCGCTTGACCCAACCCGACTGGTGTACTTCGACAAAATTGCTGACATGCAAGTCATACAGGATGAATGGAAAATGGTTGTATTCTACAATATGTCTACCTATTGGAGAAGTGTGGATAACATTGAAAAATACGTACACCACCTTCAACGACTATGTACACAAAAGGCAGCACTTCAAGCCATATCATCCCAATTCCAACATGAGTTAAAGGAGCTGAAACATTACAACCAAGTACTACAAATAGAACATGGCACCCGTAACAAGCGAGGCCTCATCAACGCTGTGGGATACATCGCCAATTCCCTCTTCGGTGTGCTTGATGAACGGTTTGCAGAGAAATATAACAATGACATACAATTACTTCAAACGAATGGAGAACATCTGTTAAAACTTTACAAAGAACACACTTCCATCATAGAAGGGGAATACAATCTACTGAAGCGGAACGAGCAAGTCATGAAGCAACAATTTTTAGCCATCAACAAACATTTGGAAGAAACCGAACAACAAGTCAACCTAGTTCAAGAGACGAATTTATACATAACGACCACTGCGCTTGCGGCTGACATGATTCTACAGAACTTACGTCGAGTGCAACAACTCTTGCTTGACTTAATCACAGACGTACGCAGCGGAAAGATCGACGCACACTTGTTAAAACCCGACGAATTCGCAACCCAGTTAAACACAATCTCGGGACAAGTACCTAAAGGACTATCGCTGCCGTGCACAAACAGCCACAGTTGCATAAGAGAGATCTACAAACTTTCAAGAGTACACGTGCGACTCATAGAAAATTTCCTCTTATTCGAGGTGAAAATTCCACTCGTGGCCGATGAACAGTACGAGTTAACGAGAATTATACCTATAAAAATGATAAAAGAGGACAAAATGATGCATATCACACCAACATCGGACTACATAGCAATAAACCTAAAAAAGGACATGCTAATCCAACTGAATCTCCAAGATATGTCATCATGCGTGCACTTCAACGAGCACAAATATTTATGTAGTCTAAACGCGCCCCTTTATGATATCAAAACTACCAACTCACTATGCGAAGCGCAAATTATAAACAATCGACCGGCGTCCGGTTGTCATACGGAGATAGCGGCTTGCAAAGAAGACTGGATTAAGTTACAAGGCGAAGGCGCCTGGCTGTTTACATGTTGCGAGGAATGCTCGACGCGCATTTTCTGCCCAGCTGGAGCCAGGACACAGATACTACGACACACTGGTATCGTCACTTTAGAACATGGATGTATGCTTCGCGGGGAACACCATTTGATTCACTCACATTACAACTTACACAGTGAGGTGAAGATAGAGGATGAGGACATGTACGTGCCTGAATCTGGGGTCAACGACCTCCTTTTAATAAACAGGAACATCACTCACAACACGACGGTGATGCTGGATAACGAAGAACTAATTGACACACTGAAAAGGAGGATCGAGCATGTTAAAAATCAACAAGAAGCCATAACCCGGGACCAATCAGAAGGCGCGACACATCACTATGTGATGTACGGGTTTATGACTATCTGTGGAACAGCATTGTGCACCGCACTTTGTCTCAAGATGAAAAGAAATTGCATATGGAATCGTGTAATACCTCAAGAGACAACCGCAGAACCTACCAATGAGATGGAAATGCAACAGATTGCGATACAACCAGAGGCAACAGAGCCACCCGAGGCGAAGCCTAGAACCACCAGGGTAGATAGCTCAACGTCGCCCATTGTGTTTAGTGATTACTTACATTAGTGTTGTTACATTTTTTATACCTACCTACATCGTTTAGTACATAACTGCTTTAATTGTTAATTGCTTATTTGTTTTCTTTTCTTAATTGGCAGCATGTACGAGCACACTCGACATTAGTGTATTGGTAATAAGTAAACTGCTGATACAGCGAACCTGTATGCCCCGCGCTACGTCTTTTAGTACAATAAATACTCCCAACCGGGACGGACACATCGAATTAACGCGTCTAATTCCACCTCCCGCTCCCGTTGGTACCCAAGTGTAGGGCGCTTGCGACTATATGTTTTTAAAAAACCCGATACCAGTGATTCAAATCAGAGATCGATACTCGAACGTTTTTCTGGCTTCTCTACTCAGCGCAGCATCCTACAATTTTGACAATTGAAACATTTTTTATGTTTGGAATTCACTGCTGCTTTCACCCAAACGAAATATAAGTTTCTTCTGAGTTTAGTCCCAATGTAAAGAAAAGTGCATAAAGATTCGTTGCTAGGTATATACGCGGTGAGGTCGTTCAAGTTTTTAGTGTCCCCGCTACATTAGTCAGTGGGCTGTCACAATATATCACTCGATAGCATCGGGGGACGGTTTATTTGCTTATTAATATTTTTATGTTTAACGAATGCATTTCGTGACAGAAGAACAATAAAAAAATTAAGTCATTTATTAATAGTCAAGGAAGATAAAAAACCGGCCAAGTGCGTGTCGGGCCACGCGCAATGTAGGGTTCCGTAGAAAGTGGGTTTTTATCTGCTTTACACAACTAACAACTTCATCGAAGTCATTTTCAATGGATTTTATACGAAATTTTACTTTTATAAGTTGGTTGTCTATTTCTCGTTAAGTAGTAAAGCCTATATTATATTATTTTTGTTGCACTAACCCGTGCTGAAGACAATTTTAAAAACCTATTTAGTCCCGGCATGGGTGGAATTTTTAGCCTCGAAATAGGTTTTTAAATAGGTTTTTAGTAAAGCCTACTTAGCCGTGATATTTTTCTTTTCAAGTACATTATATGTGCTACTACCCAACATTTTAATGAATGTTGAGGAAGCGAAAGTGATCTGTCAGGATCGTGGCAAGTGGCAGTCCCTGGTCTCTGCCTACCTCTCTGGCATACAGGCGTGAATTTATGTATGTATGCAGTCAAGGAAGACCATGCGATGAAACTCGCTACTTAGGTGGTTGATATTGACCTCTGTGAATTAATCGGAGATTTGGTGATAACGGGTCGAGCAACGGACACGATTGAAGGAAAAATATTTAATTATTAAGTTGTTTCGTACAAATGCAGTATGTATATGTACGCAAAAACTTCGACATCACAATATTCTAGGTTGTATTTCATGAACCGTGATAGTTAAATAGTTGAAATTTTTACAGGTGATGTATTTCTGTGGCCGCTATAATAACAAATACTAAAAATAAAATAAAATCAATATTTAAGTGGGGCTACCATACAAAAAACGTGATTTTGTTTGCCGTTTTTTGCTCGATATTAATAACGGCAACAGGTAAACGCTTGAAATATTCAAATGTTGCATAGATAATGGTACGGAACCCTCTCATGAGCGAGTCCAACTCGCACTTGGCCGATTTTTTTGTATTTAACGCCCTTCGCCAATCACTAATCGGAGAGGTACCAGAAGGAGAAAATGTTGAGGTGAGTTTCGGTGATACACAACAAGTTATTATTTAGTTTTATGAGCATTGAGCTGACCTTCTGTCATTGTGAACAAACGACTGGTTAATGCGTTTTGAAGGTGGCAATACGTTTTTGGTACCCATAAGATGTTGCTACATGCTGGTTATTTATGTTATCGTTGACCTTTTGGGGTACTTGTTGACTTATTCAAAATAGCTACATGTTATGTTTTATTTAACTGCAGATATGTTCGTGTAAATGCAGTCTGCTAGGATGATGATGATTCTTTCCGACCGGGTTCGGTCTCAGCGATTAATACGGCTGGGGAGACCGTCGGTCATGTGCTCTCATACGAAGCCTATATTGGCTTTAAAAGTGAGGTTATTCTATTTTATTTATTTATTTGGAGAAAATACAGGCACAGATAATAAATATTTTATGTTTTACAATATTGGGTATGGCCTTATCTTCCCTATGGAACATTTCTCCACCGACTACAAGTAAGTTTCCCGTTGTAGTAGTCGTATTGTATATCAGCTGGTGGCCTGCATCTGATTTCATCACGTCTGGCGTCAAGAACAGCTCCTCACTTTGCCTTGAAATCAAAGATGTTAGTTTCAACTATATAGCGCCACACGGCTCGGTCTTCTGCCTTCTCTTCCCATGTTGAGTGGTCAAACTCGTATCATTTCATGTGGCGTTTCTGCACGTCTAATCTGCTATACCCAGAATTTAAACATGTTGTTTATGCAACCACTTCGATAGTCTCAGGGGGTCCTGGTTTCCACCTTTTCCTTGTGGGCAAGGCTTGCTAGGGCTATAGTATCTATAATTCCGACATACATCCACCGAACATAAATCTGGCACTCACCTGGTTCCGCCGAACAGCGCGTCCCTACACGCTGATGAATATTGAAGGCACCGTCCACTTGCCGTCGAATGACTGCTCCGCAGTGTTTGAATGAATTAACAATAAATTCAGGTCACATAAAAAATCCGAATTCCGAAATGCTTCTACAGCCGACACGAGCGCGGTTGTTCCTCTTTTTTTTTTTTTGACCAACCCGCGCACACACACCAAACTTTTTTTTATGTTAGTGCCAGATCATCTTCCCATACAGCCACCCAACGCTGGCCAGCATGACAGATGATATACCAAAAATATGTAGGTGGATGCATTGCCGAAACATCCTCGCCGCCTAATCAAGCCTTGCCTTGATTACCACCTACTCTATAAATAACAAAATATAACAAATCGTTAACTCTATACAAAAACCCTATTTAAAACCTATAAACAAAAGCATATATCTCTGTCCTGAGATTAACAAAAACTTAAATAGCTTCTAAACCTACAAAGGTAACCTACACAGTTTAGATATCGGTCGTATGCGAATACCGTTTTGAGTTAAAACTTCCGCGACGCGTACAATCCCGTCTTTTCCCGGTAAAAGTTTAACTAGCCGACCGCGTTTCCACTCAAGTGGTGGAACATTATCTTCTTTTATTAAAACTAAGTCATCAATCTTAGGAGGTTCCGTTTGAGAGAACCATTTAAAACGTTGCTGTAACGTATTTAAATATTCCAGTCGCCATCTAGACCAAAAGTGTTGGGTCATTTGTTGAATTTGTTGAAACCGAGATAAGCGATTTATTTTAACATCCCTGTATGGGTACTCAGGTAAGGCAACCAAAGGATGACCGACTAAAAAGTGACCCGGTGTTAGAACCTCGAGATCAGAAGGATCCGAGCTTAGCGGACATAAAGGCCGAGAATTTAGGATCGCCTCAACCTTGGCAAAAAATGTAGAGAGCTCTTCAAACGTCAGCCGAGCTTCTCCGAGAACCCGAGATGCGTGAATCTTGGCAGAACGTACGCAGGCTTCATGCAAACCCCCTTGATTTGGTGCCGTGGGAGCATTGAACAACCAAGTTATTTGCCGGTGAGCCAAGTCTCGTTCTATTTCCGAATTATTATCCCGAAGGAAAGTGTAAAGCTCTTTTAAATATTTATCCGCACCAGTGTAATTAGTGCCGCAATCCGACCTGACTATAGACGGAAGTCCTCTCCGTGATACGAATCTCGTGAAAGTCGCAACAAAAGCTTCAACCGAAAGTTCCGAAACAACTTCTAAATGAACCGCCTTTACAGACAGGCAAACAAAAACACATAAGTAGCACTTTTGTATCTTAGCGTTTCGTAGTTTGCTAGATTTTATATAGAAAGGACCAGCAAAGTCCGTACTCACACCGTGAAATGGACGTATCCCTCGCACACGATCCGATGGCAAGTCTGCCATAAAAGGTTGCACAGGACGTGCCTTTGACCGATAGCATTGTATGCATTTAAAAGTAACATGTCGTGTTAACCGCCGAGCAGAAATAATCCAATAATTTTGAGATAATATAGCAGCTAAAGTATTGGAGCCAACATGACAATGAACCTTGTGAAAGTGTGTCACCAACATCTCTGTAAATCTATCCCTACCAGGCAACAATATTTGATGCCGTGCACTATAAGGTAGCTCCGCAGCTCCTATCCGACCGCCGACCCGAATGATATCATCATCATCGATAAAGAGATGAAGTCTTTGTAACGCCGATTTAATTGGTTGGTGAGATTTTAGACACCTAATCTCCTCAGCAAAATGTTTGCCCTGTACCATACGAACTAAACAAGATAAGGCTTTCCGCCGTTCCGAAACCGTAAGAGCACCTACCATTTTATTAGGTTTGTTAATTAAATTATTTTTAAACCGAATCATGTATGCTGTTACATTTATTAATTTATCAAATGATTCATACCGATTTATCAAGTTAAATTCCGTATCTGTATTTGTAATTCCGACATGAACAGTTAGCGCCTTGACTCCGGGAAGTAAGTCCGTAGGAAAGTCCGCACAAGACCCCGGCCACGTCTCAGCAGGCTGACACAACCATCGTGGCTGCCACCATAATTCATGTTTTAATAAACTCGCCGCCGTAGATCCACGCGACGCCACGTCTGCACAATTTAATTCGCCAGGGACATGTCTCCACTCAAGTTGAGTGTCCGATGTATTAATTTGTGTTACCCGATTAGCCTCGTAAGTTTGCAACCGATACGTAGGTGTACGTATCCATGCAAGAACTATAGTGCTGTCGCACCATCCGACCACCGTTTCAAATGTGATGTCATCCCTCATGGAAGCAACCACCCGATTCAACAAAACCGTAAGTAGAGCAGCTCCGCACAACTCTATCTGTGGCATAGTACGCGTAATCTTGCGCGCCGCTATCCTAGTTTTAGCCATAAGCAACCGTACAACCGCACTTCCGTCAGGTTGCTCCGCCCGAATATAAACGACAGCCGCGTGACCGTGAATAGAACCGTCCGAAAACCCATGTAAGGAATAACGTGCTTGACCGTCCGGTTTCAAGCAACGTGGTATGAAAACTCGCTGTAAGTTAACTAAATCCGAAAGAATGTCTTCCCAACTACGAACAATATAGTTAGGTGCTGGAGCATCCCAATCAACCTTTCGTGAGTCATCACCGATTAAGTCCTGAAGTAACCGTTTAATTTTGAAAATCACTGGGCAAATCCACCCTAGAGGATCATATAACCGAGCTATCACTGATAAAATCTTACGCCGCGTTGCTGCCTTTTCCGTAGGTAGGTTTACCCTATAGGTAAAAGCGTCAGTCAGTGGGTCCCATTGAATACCCAGTACTTTGATACAACCAGAACTGTCGTCGTCAAACGAACGAAGTTGTTCTAGATGTTCCGAAGGTAATCCATCCAGCATCGCTGGCGCATTTGATGACCACTTCCGAAGTTCGTACCCTGCTGAACTCATGAGCGCCACAAGCTCATCCTTAAGTTGACGCGCGTCTTCCAGACTGTCCGCCCCACCGCTGAGGTCGTCAACGTAACTATTTTTTATCACGATGCGAGCCGCCCGTGATAATTTGATATTCTCCCTTTCCGCATCACGCGCCAGTTGCTGTAAGCAACGGATGGCAATGAATGGACTAGATTTCAATCCGTAAGTATTTGTAGCTAGTTCATAAATTCGTAAAGGTTCCGAAGTAGAAGAACGCCAGAATATTAACTGGTACCTGCGATCTTCAGGATGTATCCAGGTCTGCCTAAACATCATTCGCACGTCAGTTGTAAAAACAACTCGTGGCCACCGAAAGTTTAATATGATCTCCACAATGTCATTCTGTAGTCGTTCGCCGGCGTAAAGACAGTCATTCAATGACATACCCGAACTAGTTTTTACACTCCCGTCAAATACCACACGAATTTTCTCAACATCACCCGATTTCTTAAATACGCCGTGATGACATAAAAAATAATGTTCCAACCCCGAGTTAGTATCGAAGTTCGAAATAGTCATATGTCCGAGTTCGAGATATTCATTCATGAATTCT
This sequence comes from Yponomeuta cagnagella, assembly GCA_947310995.1. Taxonomy (NCBI): domain Eukaryota; kingdom Metazoa; phylum Arthropoda; class Insecta; order Lepidoptera; family Yponomeutidae; genus Yponomeuta; species Yponomeuta cagnagella. The sequence goes on from OX371277.1 coordinate 19,071,541, forward strand.
ATATATTTTTTACGAAATTCCGGTTGCCTTTCGAACCGCCGTTCTAGAGCCGAAAATCGTTTCAAAGCCGTGTCTTTTGAATCGCCTAAATGCTTATGATCAGGTAGTAAAGGAAGCCGTACCGTATATTTTCCACTTACGCACAGTGGTCCCGATTAATTAAAACATGGACATTGATGCTAGAGCCACGATTTTTTTTTTGTAGCTTGATACTAAGATGACTAATAAGAAAAAAAATTATTATTTCCCTACCATGCCTACTTTCAGTAAAAAAAAAATAAAACTTTTTTTTTTGTATGGAAGAAAATACGTTTCCGCTAATTTCTCAAAATCGTGAAGGGATGTCGAGATGGCGTTCACACACATTAGAGTTTAAGTGATTCTGAGTATTTTATGTGAAGATAGCTTTGACTTATCTCTGCGTACTTTGGAGTTATTGCAGGTCGAAAAATCGTGTTCTGTAATACTAAATTTGTCCTAACTGTAAAATTAAACGTTAACTTAAATGCTTACAATATTTGCAAATTTAAATTTAACAATAGTTTCTGAGATTAGTGCGAACAAATACAAAACTACGCGGTGTGAAACATATTTTATAAAGAGTTGTAGACTACTCTATTACGAAAAAAAAAACGTTTCCTTTGGACATTTCTGTTTCCTCTGAAGGTAATACATTGCTTAAGACCAACGAACTGGCTTAAGGGAATAATTTGTTTCTGCGACTGAACAAAATTTGATTTTATATGACATTAGCTTCGACGCGAGTTTGCTTTTATGTCGTATACGCACGTGCACTTGTATCTATCGTCGAAGCTATTTTTTGCTGGCCAGCGGACCTCGGATAAATAGATCGTATATAATAGGGGTTAAAGTATGAAATTGCCGTTTTATTGCAATAGGTTCTTTGAATTGACATAGAATCTTTATGGTTTGAGGTTTTCGAATGAAACTTTTTTCAAATGGTTTCTACGATGTTCTTTTTTTTAAAAATGTGAAACATTTGAATATCAAGTTTAAATTGTTTTTGTTATTCAATTTAGACAAGAAAGATGGATACTGCGAAAATTCGAGTGATTTTTTAATACTGTTGTGGCATTTGACCTGGGGTCAGCAATTGCATTTTTCTTTTCCGGTTATCATAAAGAATCCACTTTTCATCACATGTTACAATTCGATCCAATATTCCTTCATTTCTGTACCGGTTCAACAAGGCAACACAAGTTTCAACACGCGTTTCTTTCTGCAGATCAGTCAAATCATGAGGCACCCATTTTTCGTATTTTTTTATTTTATTGATTTGACGCAAGTGAGTCAATATTGTGGGTAAGGTAACGTTAAACCATGCCGCTAATTCCTGGGTAGTTTGACTAGGGTCGGCTTCCACTACCTCTCTTAATTCATCGTTATTCACCTGTGTGGGCGGTCTTCCTCGTGGCTCGTTCTTTAAGTCGAAATTTCCATCACGAAAGCGTTTAAACCAAAATCGCACGGTGCGTTCATTAGTAGACCCCTCTCCAAACGCAGCATTGATATTGCGGGCTGTTTCTGCCGCGTTAGTTCCGCGTCGGAACTCGTATTCAAAAATCACTCGAATTTTCGCAGTATCCATCTTTCTTGTCTAAATTGAATATCAAAAATAATTGAAAGTCGATATTCAAATGTTTCACATTTTTAAAAAAAAGAACATCATAGAAACCATTTGAAAAAAGTTTCATTCGAAAACCTCAAACCATGAAGACTCTATGTCAATTCAAAGAACCTATTGCAATAAAACGGCAATTTCATACTTTAACCCCTAATATATCCATAACTTTTTAATAAGCTCAGATCCCTACATCTACATAGGGACAACTCATGTCTGATCAAACAAGCCCTCACGTATACTCCCTTGGGCAGCCGAAAAAGGGGGCGACCAAGGAACACTTTGAAAAGGTCCATAGCCAAGGAGGCCAAGTCGATCGGCATGAGCTGGCCTCAGCTGGAAGCTGCCGCAAATCAGCGTCAGAAGTGGAAATCTGTGGTTGAGGCCCTATGCTCCCCTAGGAGTCAAAGGACCGAAGAAGAAGAAGAAGATCCCTACATCAGTCATATAAAATCAAATTTTGTTCAGTCGCAGAAACAAATTATTCCCTGAAGCCAGTTCGTTGGTCTTAAGCAATGTATTACCTTCAGAGGAAACAGAAATGTCCAAAGGAAACGTTTTTTTTTCGTAATAGAGTAGTCTACAACTCTTTATAAAATATGTTTCACACCGCGTAGTTTTGTATTTGTTCGCACTAATCTCAGAAACTATTGTTAAATTTAAATTTGCAAATATTGTAAGCATTTAAGTTAACGTTTAATTTTACAGTTAGGACAAATTTAGTATTACAGAACACGATTTTTCGACCTGCAATAACTCCAAAGTACGCAGAGATAAGTCAAAGCTATCTTCACATAAAATACACAGAATCACTTAAACTCTAATGTGTGTGAACGCCATCTCGACATCCCTTCACGATTTTGAGAAATTAGCGGAAACGTATTTTCTTCCATACAAAAAAAAAAAGTTTTATTTTTTTTACTGAAAGTAGGCATGGTAGGGAAATAATAATTTTTTTTCTTATTAGTCATCTTAGTATCAAGCTACAAAAAAAAAATCATGACTCTAGCATCAATGTCCATGTTTTAATTAATCGGGACCACTGTGTTACGTCCCGTGACGTAGTCGCACAAAATAGATTTTCACAATCTATGTCCGCCGAATTTTTATGAACAGTCTGAGCTGGTTCTTCAGACCGCCAAAATTTCTCTACCGCTTCTACAAGAGTAATTCCCGAATTAAATCCTGTACTTGAATCACCGAAAACCGAATTATTTGTGTCTAAAGGACCGAAAACCGCATAATCAAAAATTGTGTCTAATCCGAAGGGTCCCGCCGAGCCGAAATGAACCTTATTTCCATTCAAAATACGACCCAAAATATCACAACCGAAAATAAGATCAACTTGCGATTTATAAAATGTACCATTATCCGAAATATTGACTCCCGAGTCAGGAATATTTAATCTTTGAGCCAAATATAAAGTGGGTTCTTCCAACACCACCGCCGTGACCGATAACAATTTCCCCATTTTAGGTTTAAAATTCACCATAACTAGATGACGACCTTCGTCATTTGGTACACCGCCTACTCTGACTAGTGACGTTTTTAAGCAATGTCGCTTTAATCCTAACTGCTGGACCAAGTCACTTCTTATTATCGAAACCTGTGAACCTGAGTCCAATAAGGCCCTTGCCTCAACAAAATCATTTGCCGCCGTTTTAAGTTGAATAATAACCGATGGTAAAACAACATTATCCGCTAACCGTGGTACCGATACGACATTACTTAACGTCTGTAATTGCTATTGAGTAGAGTTACGATGTAAATCCGCGTGCGGTACAGGTGACCGCCGCTCTGTATTAAACCGACCTACGTTAACTTCGCGCCCATGCTCGTACGTATTATCATTTCGCCGTTGTTGATAGCGAACGTCAGATGATGTAGAGTGCACTGGCTGCGGTGACCTACGCCTATGTTGCATATTATAAGCCGACTGAGTAATATTTTTTCTACCGAACCCACCATCAACCATTGGTTTCTCATATGGAGTGTTCATCAAACATATGAGGGTATGGTGTCCCACATTACCACACTTACTGCACGCATCATAACGTCAGCACGACGCTGCAGTATGATCACCGAAGCAACGATAGCACAAGCCTTTATTTTGTATCCACTGTTTCCTCTCGTCTATGCTCAAATTACCGAATTTGTAACATGAAGTTATACCATGTCCTGATACATGACAGTAAGAGCATGAAATGCTCGCCGCCGGTTTACTAGCCACAGCATTGTGGACAGTGCGCGTAGGAACCCGCGCGCGCCCTGTGAAGACATGAGGCCGTGAAATGTTAGTCTTGTTTTCCGATTCAAGCGTGACCGCAGAATCTAACATTCTACATTCGTTTTGCAAGAACTCAACAAGCTGTTTGAATGTAGGTAGACTTGCCTTGTTTCCGCCAATACTTTGCTCGAAGCGTGTCTTTATGTCAAGTGGCAGCTTTGTAAATGCAATATGAGTCATCATGTAATCATCCGTGGAAATCCCTAGATTACTTAGTGCTCTACTTGACTCTAAGAGAGGATTCAGAATTTTCGCCCGCAGACCGATTGACTTGCCCAACACAGGCAGCTCAAGCACCCGTGAGATATGTGCATCTGCCAGTAAACGTTTATTGTCAAACCGACCCTTCAAAATCTCCATTCCTGTGTCCAAAGAATCATCTACCATAGGCAAATGCATAATCAAAGACCGTGGTTCCTTCTCCAGATGGGAAAAAAGGTAATGAAACTTTTCCGTTTTTGAAATATCTTTCCGAGACATCACTAATGAATTGAAGAGACTAATAAAGCTTGCCCAGGCATAAATGTCTCCGTCAAACACAGGTAGGTTTATTTGTGGCAACCTTGCCAATTGCGCGCTCTCCGTAGGCTGGTGAACGCCCGCCAAGCTCGGAAAAACTGCCGATATCGCATCCAACCGATTGTATAGTTCCTCTGCCTCGTTAAATTGATCCATGTAATATTTTACCTGTGTCTCATCTTCAGTTTCCGTCAAAACATTCTCATACGTCGAAACCAAAACCGCATACTTCTCCTCCAGTTTCCTCATCCGAGCATTTATAACGCCTTGGGACTGGCTTTTTGAGTCCACCATTTCATAAGTATGCTTAAACCAATCGTAAGCAATTTGAAACCGAACCAACTCCTTTGATTTAGACTTAGACATCTTGCTTAAATAGAATTTGTATACAAACAAACTAACCTCAACATTAAAATGTCAAATTTTTATAAAACCGACCGACCGAATTAATCTGTGAGCTACCGTTACACGATCAGACGAAAGTACCCGACCGACCGATATACAAACTTTTTTTTTTTTTTTTTATCCCGGCAACACTAAGGGAAACAATAGAAGGCGGCAAAATTTAATTTTACATTCAATGGCGAATCAAAATTACCCACAAAAGAAAAAAATAAAAGTCGAAACCTATCCAGCGAAAAAGGACCAAAAATATGTTTATGCAACCACTTCGATAGTCTCAGGGGGTCCTGGTTTCCACCTTTTCCTTGTGGGCAAGGCTTGCTAGGGCTATAGTATCTATAATTCCGACATACATCCACCGAACATAAATCTGGCACTCACCTGGTTCCGCCGAACAGCGCGTCCCTACACGCTGATGAATATTGAAGGCACCGTCCACTTGCCGTCGAATGACTGCTCCGCAGTGTTTGAATGAATTAACAATAAATTCAGGTCACATAAAAAATCCGAATTCCGAAATGCTTCTACAGCCGACACGAGCGCGGTTGTTCCTCTTTTTTTTTTTTTTTTTGACCAACCCGCGCACACACACCAAACTTTTTTTTATGTTAGTGCCAGATCATCTTCCCATACAGCCACCCAACGCTGGCCAGCATGACAGATGATATACCAAAAATATGTAGGTGGATGCATTGCCGAAACACATGTATACCGGGTGTAACATAATATCCGAACTTGGGGGGTTATCTAATCGTACATGTGGTCTGTGGTCGTGGGCTGCAAATAATGACAGCTCAATATGTAGACTACTCTGTGTCTTGCCGCCAAATTAACGTTGTTTTACCGAACACAACTATGAGTAAACTGTTCCATAAACATTAATGCCGTAGGTGGTAATTTTAATAAAGATTTATTAAAAGAAGAGGCGTTTTGGGGGAGGCCTATGTCCAGCATGTAGATTTTGTGTTTAGCGCGGTGTGGCGTAAAGATAACCTGATAACCCGAAAACATTTTCCTCAATAACTATGTAATTAAACCATTCCCAACAAGCAAAAGTTTAAACAAGCCGCGGTCAATCCGTATAAAAGATAAAAAATAAATTGACTTATA